>JALMQS010000099.1:93855387-95297345 GCA_024734495.1 Forficula auricularia
CGATTACAATACTTGACCATACCAAGTATGGTCAAGTAAAAATTATTTTCGACCTTTGGGTTTGGGAGTCCGGCCACTACAGAGCTTCAAAAATGAACGAGGAAGTGATTAAAGATTAAATAAAAAATGAAATTCCAAATTCATATTGACATTAGGTATTAGATTGAGTTCGGGGATCAGTGGCCAAGAGAATAAGAACTAAGGCTCTTATAAAGGTATCGCAGCACACATGCGAAGATCCCGGGTTCGAATCCCGGCTGATCCTTTTGTCTATAATAAAAGATCTTTTCTTCCTTCCCTAATTTAATTTAATTTATTTTTGTCTTTCGACGCGGCCTCGTGATTGTGCCCCGGGGTAAAGAAAAAATTATTGTCGACCTTTGGGTTTTTGATTGATTGGGAGGCGTTTGAATAAAATATAATATTAATTTTTTCAACTATTTTTATTTAAATTTGTTTTTTTTAATATTTTTAATTATTTGTTTATAATCTTGCTATGTTAAAATCCTGTTGAGTGACATTCATTCGAAAATTGATTATTAAACCTTTTTTTCCCATTGAAAGGATTAGAGCATTTCTGGTGGGGGGGGGGGGGAGACCTGGTGTACCTTACACTCTTTCATTAATTTGTTTTTATCTTTTTTTTTTTTAATTGATAGCATCACTTCCTTTTATTTTCCAAGGTTCCAATACCTATAAAAGTCTATTCTCAGCTAAAATGAAACTAATGTTAAAGTAGTTTTTGAAAGATGTTCATCATAAAGTATACTGTTCTATGTTTAGTTTTTAGTGTAGCCTTTTCTGCTTTGATAGGTTTGTATTTGATGAATTAAATATATCTTTCTTTACTCATACATCATGTTCATTGGAGTTTTTCTGTACAGTGGAATTCAAAATTTAATTGATTAATGAGAAAATTCGAAGTATTTTTTTTACTCTTAATAGGTATAATTGTTGATATTGCTTTATTATTAATAGCGAATATGTCGATATGAATTTTATTGGTGGAATTCTTAATGAAAATACTGTAAATAATTGAAAAAATTGAGAAATTTATTGATTTGATTCTGCCTTTTCCTATTTGTGTTTAAGGCTTACATGTACTATGTTTTACACATTGTTTTATTCCCATTTTAAATTTTCAAGCTACATTCAGCCTCCCTTTTTACTTTATCCAATGCGAAGCATGGGGAAAGTATTGTAATCAGTCTCGCGGCAAGCGCGACTTCAAAGGGTCCTCAGTTAAAGACTATGGAACCCATGGACTCAATTAAAGTCACAAATTGTAGTATTCAATTAGGTTGAATTTTAGCACGTGACGGTTTTGACAAAAATTACATGGGGTCTCGTCGAGAGGCCAAAAAGTGCGATTTTTTCATTTAGTGCGTGGATGGATGGATGGATGGATGTTATCGTTTATTTGGCCCACGATTTTTTCCACACCGTTGCACCGATTGATATGAAATTCAAAACCTACCATTGGTTTAAGAAATTGAAGCACTGATAAGTTTTTGGTACATATCGACCCACAAACATTAGTGCTTTATTTCAGTACTTTTTTAGTTTTTTCTAAATATCTTGAAAATGACTTAACAAATTTTGATGAAATTTAATATCCTAATTAAGTACTTTAGGGACCACAAAAATGGTTAAATAAAGTTTTTAGTAAAATTATATTTTAAAGTACTTTACTCTAGAGTAAGATAGTACCTTTTTTTAATTTTTTATTTTAAATTGTTTAAAATTTATTCATAATAATAAATTAATATAGCTCATTTAACCTTGCTTAAAAGTAAGAATCGATAGGCTTCTCTCGGTGTAATGCTAAAAATTTGGGAGGAAATTTTATAAGTAACCATAGCAACTGCGTTGTTTTCTTATCCGTTACCTTTGCTGAAGACATAGAGGAATCGAGTTAAAATCAAAAATACCGATTGATTCTCATCTAGTACTTGAGGAATAACCATTCTATGTTGGATTTTTGACGTTTCGGTTTTTATTGGTAACCATTGCTGAAGACATAGAGGAATCGACTTAAAACCAAAAATAGCGATTGATTCTCATCTATTACTTGAGGAATAATAATTCTATATTAGATTTTTGACGCTTTGATTATTATTGGTAACCATTGCTGAGACATGGAGGAATCGGCTTAAAATAAAAAATAACGATCGATTCTTATCTAGTACTAGAAGAATAACCTTATTGCATTCCATTTTTGATTTTTTGACCATAAATGGCAACCTCTACTGAAAACGTGGAAGAATCGACTTAAAATCAAAAAGACTAAATTTTTTTATAGCAAACAACTCAAGCTTGATTTTGAATCGATTCTTCCACGTTCAGCAATGGTTACCAATAATAATTGAAGGGTAAAAATCTAATGTAGAATTATTATTCCTCATGTAATAGATGACAATCAATTGCAATTTTTGATTTTAACTCGATTCCTCCATGTCTTCAGAAATGGTTACCAATAATAACCGAAATGTCAAAAATCCATTGTAGAATTGTTATGTAAGAATGGATAGGCTTACCTCTGGGAAATGCTAAAAATTTGGGAGGACATTTTATAAGTAACCATAGCAACTGCGTTGTTTTCTTATCCGTTACCTTTGCTGAAGACAAAGAGGAATCGAGTTAAAACCAAAAATCACGATTGATTCTCATCTAGAACTTGAAGAATAACCATTCTATATTGGATTTTTGACGTTTCGGTTTTTATTGGTAACCCTTGCTGAAGACATGGAGGAATCAAGTTAAAATCAAAAATAGCGATTGAGTCTCAACTAGTACTTGAGGAATAACCATTCTATATTGGATTTTTGACGTTTCTTCCACGTTTTCAGTAGATGTTGCCATTAATAGTCAAAACATCAAAAATGGAATGCAATAAGGTTATTCCTCTAGTATTAGACAATAATCGATCGTTATTTTTGATTTTAAGTCGATTCCTTCATGTCTTCAGCAATGGTTACCAATAATAATCGAAGGGTAAAAAATCTAATGTAGAATTGTTATTCCCCAAGTAATAGATGAGAATCAATCGCTATTTTTGATTTTAAGTCGATTCCTCCATGTCATCACCAATGGTTACCATTAATAACCGAAATGTCAAAAATCCAATGTAGAATGGTTATTCCTCGAGTATTAGATGAGAATCGATCATTATTTTTGAATTAAAGTCAACATGAGCTGCAAATCCCAATTGATATCTGATTAATAATAAATGAATAAACATATTAATATTTCAAATGAATTTGGATAAAGTTTAGCAACGATCCGTTGCAGTTTATTTTTATTGAATTTATAGTAATATATTTTGAATTTTTTTTTGGCTTTTCTGCCTTTCTAGCCATAACCTAATTTACGATACTGCTTATTAATTTAAAATTTGTCTCTACCCCCAGTGGTCAGGTTTTAGTTGGATGCCTCGAGTCGGATTCGAACCCGGGTCCGCTTGGTTAGCAGGCTGACACGCTAACCCCTAGCATACCCGACCCCCCCCCCATATTGCAAATTTATTATTTGTTTTTCATCCTCTCATCATCTTTAATGAGGTCACTTTCCAACTCATAATTCCGTTCTATTTCTTCTGCCTTCCATTCTTTCTCATATTTCTATTTTCATTCGACTCTTCTTCCACTTACTTGACTTGTCTCTCCAATTCCAATCACCACTCATACATATCAAAATCATCCGCTAGTTTTTTCTTCCCATCCTATGGATTCTATCCCTCCAGTCAGTTTTTACTGCTTGTATCATCTTTTATTTATACCGCGTGAGTTTTTTTTTATCTTGAGACAGTCTTATAACTCAAGAACAGTACATTAAATGGAAAAAAGTTTCAAATAAAAGTTTGTTTATACCGAAGGGAAAACTAAACTACGCTATTGTTTGTCGACGTAGAACAAGTTTTCAAGGGTATTTCAATGTCAAGTTATGTTTTCTCAATGGAACCCTATATTTTTCTATCCGTCTACATAATTTACAAAAAAAAAAAAAAAAAACTGAACAACTTTCATAACATCTATTTTTTATACGACATCAAATAAACAAAATACATTAATCACTTAGATCTCAAAAAAAATCTTAACTGTTATTTTTAATAATTATTTACTTAATTATCAAATAATTAATTATTAAATATATAATTTAATAATTTTGCGACACTGTTCTGAGACATTTCAGAGTTTATCGCAAGTCTTCTGGATGAATTCCAGTTCCAATTTCCTTATTTTGGCCTGTTCCAGTTTCTTCGTAGCCTTTACATATCCCACAGATTATACAACACAATAAAATGAAGCTTGTGAGGGTGTATTCCTATCAGGAAAACGCTCGGCATTTATTTCAATGCCAGCCCCTAACACTTCTTCCACATTCACCAAAAAATTAAAACCATTTTAATTCTGTCTTCAACAAAAAATGCTCCATTTTTATTATGGTAATACAATATAAGTATCTACTGGATTGACACGAGAAATAAACTTTTTTAAACTCAAGAATTTTAACTAGTTTTATTAAGTAGAAAATAATCTCTTAAATCTGAGTATAACGAAGTTTTAATATCATTATAAACACTTATTTTCAATGTTGTGACTTTTCGATCTAATGATTATTTATTTAAAAATTAATTATTTAATTATTATTATTTGTTAATTAAGTTAAATAAGTAATTGTTAAAAATAATAATTAAGATTTTTTTGAGATCTAATTGATTCATGTATTTTGTTTAATTGATGTCGTATAAAATAGTACTTATGCAATTTGTTCATTTTTTTTTTTGTAGATTAAATAAACGTATAGAAAAATATAGGGTTCCATTTAAAAAACAGAACTTGACATTGAAATACACTTGAAAGCTTGCTCTACGTCGATAAACAATAGTGTAGTTTAGGTTCCCTTCGATATAAACAAACTTTTATTTGGAACTTTTTTCCATATAATAAACTGTTTTTGTATTAAATTGAAAGTTTTTGCCGAGAGTAGCAGAATTTTTATATATTGAAGGAGACAATAAAATATTCATAAATTAATTCCTGTGAATCCATTGTAATAGACTGATGAAGAGGGCAAAGCCCTCGAACCTATAGTCTCGTTATAAATAAATAAAATTTATAATTCCAGCAGAAGACACACTCTTTTATTGTCTCCTTCAAACTGTTTTTGAGTTATAAGTCTGTCTCAAGATAAAAAAAAACTCAGCCGGTATATATATACGAGTATGTTCATTGAGGTTTCCGCGGATGGGTTCTATGTCATTAGAGATTTTTCGGGTTTCTCTGCATGGGCTTGAGAGTTTATATATAGGATATATAATAGAAAATAGAATTCTTTATAAAACAATCTGGGATTTGTTTTCGAAATATTAGCGAAAACAACTATTTTTTTTCAAACTTTGTAAAAAATTTATATTGATAAATGGGGAATTTCTCCCAAAACGTCTGGTTTCTAAATTCTAAATAAATCGTTCCAAGATTGTTTTATAAAGATTTGTATTTTTTTATTATACTAAAAAACAATCAATAATCAATTTTTCTTTTCTCTCTCTCTCTCTCTCTATATATATATATATATGTAAGTGATTGGGTTGAATAAAACAGACCTTATTCCATTCTGAAATAATAATAGTTTTATTTACATTTGTACATTAGGAATTAATTAATATAATACATATTTTATACAAATCATATTCACCTGAAATAATAATAGAATTGAATAAGTGTCATTAAACCACGTAACCGTTTATATTAAAGTATTGGAAATGAAATATATTGTTTAGAGCTTAGGTTCCCAACCGGTGGTACGCGTGAGTGCGTTAATTTTTTTAAAGTGAAAAAATCATGACATGAAAAAAAATTTTGATGATGAAGAATGGCTTTACAAGATTGGCTTATCTAGCCGACATTTTTGACAAACTCAACACGCTGAACTTGGGACTTCAGACACCAAACACAACAGCCTTCACAGTCAGTGACAAAATAAACTCCTTCAAGAGAAAGTTGGTCCTGTTTTGTTCACAAATACAGGAAGAAAATTTATTTGCATTTCCCACTCTATCATCATTTTTTGAAGAAAATGAAATATTTCCAAAGACAGATGTGGTTGCAGATATCATTGTTCACTTGGAAGGCCTTCAAAAAAGCTTTAAGAAGTATTTCTCTGAAGATTATTCAAAAGCGGACTGGAACAGAAATCCTTTTTCGGAAACCTCACCAAATGAATTAGAACTCAAAGAAAGTTTTATCGATCTTACAGGAGTTAGTTCCATGAAAGATTATTTTAAAGAGAAATCTTTAATTAACTTCTGGATCTGATGTAAAACCGAGTACCCTTTGAACTTCGGGCAAGCTCTGCTATTTTCGATGCCATTTGTTACGAGTTACTTGTGTGAGAGTGGATTTTCTGAACTCTTGTACATAAAAAATAAACATAGAAGCAGAATAAGTGTTCAAGAGGACTTAAGAGTGAAGATAAGTTCCATTACTCCTAATGTTGATATTTTAATCACAGGCAAACAGCAACAAATTTCGCACTAAAGACTATAAAAGTATATTTTGTATGACGATTAATTTTTTGCTGAGTTTGTACGAATTTTTTATTTGTATGTTTTTAGACCTATGGGTAATAAATAAAACAGTAAATTAATACCATTTTAATCTTTTTATTTCTCCTTTATTATAAGCATGTTATAAATAAACAAATATCTAACCATTAAATATGAAGTTTTCTCAGGAATTTAATTCAAAAAGCCTTTGAACACTTTTAGAAGAGTAAATATTATACGTTTATTAAAATATTTAGGTCTGGTGGTACGCCAAAATTTCTCAAAAAGTCGAGTGGTACGCAGGTGCAAAAAGGTTCGGAACCCCTGGTTTAGAGTGTCTCTCGACATCATTCCATACTACCAACCTTTAATGACTAAATATAACCAGCCACCTATATTTGTGGTGAATATGATTTATATATATAATATAGAAAAGAATAATTGATTATTGATTGTTTTTTAGTATAATAAAAAAATACAAATCTTTATAAAACAATCTTGGAATATATATATATATACACCTAAATAACTAAATGTGTATTTTTGAAACTATTTTCAGAGAAGTATACTGGGAGAATATGCAATCTGCAAAAACAGGAGGAAGTAAATGATTGTTTGAAAAAATCCATTGAGAATATGTTCAAACATCATAGCAAAGGTAAGCTTAATTTAAATCTTTTTATATTAGTCATTATGCCGGTGCACAAGTTTAAAAAAAATAATTAAATAAAAAAATTATTTTATTATTTTTAAAAATTATTTAAGAGTAGATAATTACATAATATGTATATATGTACAAAATGTATAATACATATGTACAAGTACATACTAATGTACATACATAAAATTTCAAATTTAGTAAAGTAAAGAAAATTTTTTGAAAAATGTTTTTTTGGAACTTTTTCAAAAAAAATTTTAAATATAAAATACTAGGTAGGTTTCACATAAATAAAAGATCGAATGCTTGTTTAACACGACTCAATATATATTTCGGGGTATAAGCCCATCTTCAGTGTCCTTTGTGAACTCCTGAAGATGGGCTTAAACCCCGAAATATATATTGAGTCGTGTTAAACAAGAATCCGATCTTTTATTTATGAGAAACCTACCTAGTATTTTATATTTAAAATTTTTTTTGAAAAAGTTACAAAAAAAAACATTTTTCAAAAAAGTTTCTTTACTTTATTTAATATGTTTCACCAAGAACCTACACCATTCTCCCTTAACAAAATTCAAATTTAGTGTATCTAATATGATATACTCTAATAAATGTAATTTTGGTGAGTATAGGTACATATTATTTTTTTGTATGCAGTGCAATATGTTTAACACGAAAGTCTTTTAGCACGAAGAAATATTTCGGTCCTCTCAGTTTCGTGTTAAGTGATTTTCACTGTATATAACTTCTAAGTTTCAATTTGTTGACTTCTTCTTCCCTCATATAATAAATTTCTCATACTGTTTATATATATTCTATCATTCTAAGAAAATACGGTGTTGGTTTTTAAATAGTTTTATGTATGTTCTTAAATTGAAATAAGGGGCCGTCCATAAATTACATCACACAGTAAGAGTGGAGGGGACATCTCAGATTTGTGACAAAATGTGAAAAGGGGGCCCGGCGATGTTAAAAATTGGTATGTCACAAAAGTCAAATTAAAAATTTTTCAAATTTATTTTTTAGATTTCGGGTTATTATTATTCCAACCTGAAAATGCTGGTAAAATAAATCTAGACAAAACATTGTAAGCAAGCAATTTTTCAATTTTGAATAATGTGTTAAATGATATGAATAAAAATATGTTAAACTTAAAATATATTATTAAATCTCTTTAGTTGAGTATAATTTATAAAAAAAATCTACAATTATTAAATTATAGGGTATAAACGTGATAGTATGACGTCACAATACAGGAGGGGCTCAATGAAAATTTGAAAGAATGTGACACAGGGGAGGGCTAAAAATCTTGAAATCCGTGTGACGTAATTTATGGACAGCCCCTAATGAGAAAAAAATAAAAAATAAAATAAAATGAAAATTTTTATATTACAAATGAAACAATTTTATCGGTTATTCTGTATTTATTAAAAGGTGTAAGGGAAATTGGTTTCTTACCTTTCAATCCGCTCGAAATTAATCAAGCTACTCTAAGTAACAATCAAGGTGGACCAACTGAACTTGAAATAGTTTGGGTAAAAGCCAAACATTATTATATTCCAAACTCAACTATTCAGGATGTCAAGTAAGTAAGAATTTATTAATTATTTTGTAATTATGATTCATCATGTTGTGTGACTTTTTTTACTTTACCATACGAAGTATGTGAAGTATTATAAGTGTGTTTGAAAGAATTTGTTTTTGAAGTGTAACTTCATATCTTAGTCATAACAGAACGTTCCGGGCTTGCTGCAGCGTTTCCCCCTCCAAAACGCGTAATATTGTCGAAACTTTCTGAGTAGTCGGGGTATTTTATGCTTGAATCTTGGGCTGGTCTTATTTCCCATCATTAATAACCTAGATATTTTTACTTTGCCATACAGGGAATGGTCAAGTTTTGTAATAGTGTATGAAAAATGCGGGTTTTTCCTTCTTTTTTTCGAAATATCTCAAAAACGGCAGAAACTCTTTTGATTAAAAAAATTGGGCGAAACCATGGCATTTCGGTCTACAAAAAGCCCTAATAAGTGAACATCGAAAAAATTATATTTTTCGTGATAATAATTGTTTTGTCAAAATGTCTGTTAATCGGGTTGTCTGTTAGTTAGTCTGTACGTTACTTTTTATGGACGAGCTATCTCAAAAACTAGTGTAAATATTAAAACCAAATTTCACACGTAGTTTTGGTGCATTGAGATTAAGAGGTTATTAGATTTTGGTGCATATCGACTCAAAATTAAGGGGAGGAGGAGGGGGGGTTAAAAATTAAAAATCTAGACCATTTGAGTACTCAACCATGTTTTGTATACACAATTAGTATACCCCCATAAGTATAAAAATATAAAAACTAACCACCCAAAATGGAGGGGGTTCAGAAAATGAAAATCTAGGCCCACCAAACTCAACCAAATTTTGTATACATAATCCGTGGGCTCCCAGAAGTCTAAAAATCAAAAACTAACCCCCCCCCCCCCATACATGATTATAAATAATTTTATTAAATATTAAATATAAGTGAGGGGCCAGGTTGTATGGTAAAGTTAAGTGGATGGCCACATCAGACCGTGTCAGTTTATTTCTAAACAATAAAATAATGAGATCTTAAAGTGGGAATTTTTGTATTATGAGATTTATTTTACGAATAAACTTGGGACATAGATAATATAGATTGGAGTGATTTTTGGAGACGGACTGATAAGTTAATTAAGTGGATATTGATGAGGCAGTTCAAAAAAAGAAGATAATTTATACTATCTTTTTATTTTTATTCAAAAACCGACGTTTCGGGGCTATTCCCTCCTTCTTCACAATTACAGACCCTGAAGAAGGAAGGAATAGCCTCCGAAACGTCGGTTTTTGAATAAAAAAATAAAAAATAGTATAAATTATTTTCTTTCTTGGACTGCCTCATCAATATCCACTTAATAGATAATATATATTATATATTAAATATATTTGTCCAGAGGACACAGTCGTCGAAGCGGGTCTCTTGCTAGCCTCCTTCCAATTCCCATCCATACCACTGACCTCTATCCTTCCCCCTACTCCCAAGGCACGCACGAAAAGCTCGTATATAATATTATGACAGTTATAAGAGGGTTTCGTTATGATAAACCACTTGCATCTATACGTATATATAAAATTAAGGTTGTGTCTGTACATTGCTCCAAATCACGCCAAATTTTGGTTGCACGCGTTTCAAGCAAAGTTATGAACGAAAACACCCTCAACAAAATTCATGTCTGTCTGTATGTTTGTATGTCTGTATGTCTGTCTGTTTCAGTGGTTTCAGCGAAAAGTTGCTCACGATTCACGTAAAAACGGCTGAAGGGATTATTATGAAATTTCATATTTGTATCAGATGTCTTCTAACTTACGTTTTTAGCTATAACGTTTTGACCCCAAAAGGAGGTTGGGGGGGGGGGGGCGCACGAATGAAAATTATCAAATAACTCCTAAACTATTAGCTCTACGGCAAATTTTATAATGAGCAAAGTTGTAGGGGATGTGATTTCTGACAACTTTTCTTTAAAAAAATTCCCCCAAAAACTACCCAAAAAGGAGGTGGTGAAAAATATGTAAATTCTTTCACTTGGAGCAAACTCAACCAAATTTTGTATACATAATCTGTGGCTCACTAGAAGGCTAGAAATGCAAAAACTGGTTGCCGAGAGTGTCGGGGGTGGAGTGATGGTGCGGGGGGTTAGTGCATGGGGGTGCGGGATGGAATCGGTGTGGAGTGAGGGAATAAGGCGGAGTAGGGGGGGGGGGGGTCCGAGGTGGATGGGGTGCAGGATGGAGTTTTGGGGTGGTCGTGTGGAGGCGGGGTTTGGGCACGGGTGCATGGTGCGGGGGTGGGGGAGCTGGGTGGGTGTCGGGAGGTGTGGTGGGTGGGAGTGGGGTGGGAGGTTGGGGTTTGTGGTTGGGGGTCCGAGGTGGATGGGGCACGGGATGGAGTGTTCGGGTGGTGGTGTGGGGCGCGCGGGTTGGGCACGGGTGAATGGTGCGGGGAGGGGGGGGGTAGAAGTGCTGGGTGGTTTCGGGGGTGTGTGGTGCGTGGATTGGGGGTCCAGGGGGCGTGCCCCTTGGCTAGCAAGATGGCCGCCGAAGGCGGGCCTTGCAGCTAGTTATCCATAAAAATATACTAATAAAATTATTTAATTTTTCTCCAATATATTTAATTATTTTCCAAGAAAGAATATTCCTTTAAAGATATTATTATTATAAATACGAGTTTTTCGTCTGTGCCTACTCCCTTTGAGTAAATCTGTGTGTCTACATTCCGATAGCTTTTGTACAAAAAGTCGTAGAAGAGAGAGTTTGAGGTTATAAATTTGTGTACAGTTCACCTAAAAACTAAGACGAAATCCAAAACAAAATTTGGATTTAGTCATTATTTACATATACTGAGAAAAATAGCAAGCCGATTTTGGTTGTATTAGGTAAACTCGATGTTTTTACTCTTGACTCTTTTTAAAGGCAAACAATTTAAATAATTAAATCTTTTTTTATAATTAAGTAATGGAGAGGGATTCAGCCAATGGGTAGCTTCTGCTGAATCCCTCTCCATTACTTAATTATATACATATACAGCCATCAAAATTGTATCATTAATTAAATCTTTGTCTATCAGATCGTTTGTCTTCCCCTCGCCCAAGTGTTGATGACTGAGATCGCTTTTTGGATTTTGGGGAACATCGTTTCTGACAAAATTATCGACAGAGATTAAGCAAAAATAGATTAACAAGCGTTTCAATATTAATTCATTTTGGCTTTCCCAAGGGGTAAAACTGTACTGAATGAAAAACTGACCTCCAAAAAGTCATCATATACCTTCTATATAAATTTTGAGAGAGTAAATGAAAACATTATTTCCAATAAAATTCTAGGTATGATGTCAAAACAGGTCATTTGCATTTCGTGATAAATAATCCTTTAAGTCAATTTAATGCAACATATAAATTGAGTGGGAAAATTTTGGCACTACCTATTCACGGTCACGGAAATGCCTCCATCAAAAGAAGTATGATTACAGAAATATAATATTACTTTTTGCAATCATCTAATTAAATTTACAATTATTAATGATTTTTATTTTTTAGCAAAAGTTTTAGTAAACATTGATATGGATCTCAAAATGAAGAATGGAAAAGACAATAAAAAACATATACGAGCAGAAAATGCCAAGGTAGGCATCACATCTGAAAAAGACATTTTCATGTTTGAAAACCTATTTGGAAATAAAGAATTAAGCGATAATATGAATGTATTTTTCAATGAAAATTATAAAGAAGTCATGGCTGATATAACGCCAAGTTTAAACGCTATGTATTCCAAATTACTTGAAAATATAATGGATTTATTTTTTGATACCTTACCTGCAGAAGAGTTGACAATTTTATAATAATCATTTGATCTTTTTTTTTAATATTTTATATATAGTACTTGGAACACCGAGCGATGCTCGGTCATTTTTTGATTCTGTTAAAAGCGATATATTAATATTATTTTTAATTTTATATTCAAGTAAAAGGGTCGATTTTTATTCGCAGTCAAAATAAAATAAAATTGAAATAAAACTTAATTTATATTTTTATCAACGCTTACATCAGCTATGGCCATCATCAAGAAATATCACTGGACACAAAGTTTTGAATGTAATTGCAATTAAAAATAATATTAATATACACCTAGGCTCTTTCGTTGGCCCTTTTAAATTCTGAAGAAGGAGGCACGATCTTTCGAATTGTCGGATTTTTTAAGAGAATGAAAATGTTATTCTAATAAATTATTTTATAGAAAAATACCTTTAATTAATTAAATTGGCAAATTCTAATATATAATAATATTTGTAATGATCTATTAGTGGAATTTAAAAAAAAAACAATTAATTTTATTAAAATAAATTGAAAAAAATGTAATTATAAATTTTTATTCAAATAACCGCCTGTGAATAATTATTTGAATTAACAAAAACCCATCAAAAACAACTTAGCCGAAGATGAGACTCTGACAGTTCTAATTATTAATCCAGAAACCCTCTAACCCGTGAATTTCTTCCAAATCGTTAGAGCCGTTTTCGAGAAATATATATATATATATACAAGAATTGCTCGTTTAATATTATCAGTACCTGGAGCCACCGAGCGATGCACGGTAACCCCTGACCCCCTCCCGAAACCACACACCTCGCCCTTACCACTCCACCTCCACTCCGCCCCACCCCACCCCAACCACGCCTCCCACCCCGGATCCTCCACCGCACCCAGTTTTTTTCATTTCTAGCTTTCTAGTGGTCTACATATTATGTGTATATTTGTTTACTCGTACACCAATTTGCCCACATTCGTTCATATTGATAAATATTATAAAAAAATAAATAGGAAAATAATAATAAAAAAATAATCTTATAGGATCTGAAATAAAAACATAAAATTAAATAAGATTTGTTTCCAAGTTATATAAAAAAGCCACTTCAACCACTTTATTTGTAAACACACCTGTTTTGTTATGATTTAGACACCTGTTAATTAAAATACAAACAAAAAATTCCTAATTTTAATATATAGCGGGTGAGTTTTTTATCTTGAGACAGTCTTATAACTAAAAAACAGTAGATTATTTGGAAAAAGTTTCAAATGAAAGTTTGTTTATATCGAGGGGAAACTAAACTACGCTATTGCTAATCGACATAGAACAAGCTTTCATGGGTATTTCAAGGTTAAGTTCTGTTTTTTAAATAGAACCCCTATATTTTTCTATACGTCTACTTAATCTTCAAAAAAAACTGAACAACTTTCATAAGAACTATTTTTTTATACGAGATCAAATAAACAAAATATATGAATCCATTAGATCTCAAAAAAATCTTAATAATTATTTTTAACAATCATTCAACTTAATTATCAAAAAATAATGATTAAGTAAATAATTATTTAAATTGAAAAGTCATAACAATGAAAATAAGGGTTTATAATTATATTAAAACTTCGTTATACTCAGATTTAAAAGATTATTTTCTACTTAATAGAACTATTTAAAATTCTTGAGTTTAAAAAAGTTTATTTCTCATGTCAGATCAGTTATAGTTATATTGTATTACTATAATAAAAATGGAGCATTTTTTTGTTGAAGACAGAAGTGAAATGGTCTTAATTTATGGTGAATGTGGAAGAAGTGTTATGGGGCTGCCATTGAAATGGATGCCGAGCGTTTTCCTGATAGGAATACACCCTCCCAAGCTTCATTTCATCGTGTTATAAATCTGTTAAAAAAAAACAAGAAATATAAAGGCTAGGAAGAAACTGAAACAGACTAAAATTACGAAATTGGAACTGGAATACATCCAGAACTCACTTTTAATACACTCTGGAATGTCTCAGAGCAGTGTCAAAATTATTAATTATTATTAAATTATTTATTTAATAATTAAATATTTGATCCTTTTATTTGATAATTAAGTTAAATAATTGTTAAAAATAATTATTAGAATTTTTTCGAGATCTAATTGATTTATTATTTTTTATTATTTGATGTCGTATAAAAAAATAGTTCTAATAAAAGTTGTTTAGTTTTTTAGTGTTTTTTTGTAGATTCAGAATATGTACAGAAACATATAGGTTTCCATTTAAAAAACAGAAGTTGACCTCGAAATACCCTTGAAAGCTTGTTCTAGGTCGACAAACAATATCTTAGTTTAGTCTCCCTCCTGATATAAATGAACTTTTATTTCAAACTTTTTTCATATAATGCACTGTTTTTGAGTTATAAGACTGTCTCAAGTTTTTTTTTTTTTTTTTATAAATTTTATTAAACCAATTATTTTACATTAATTAATGTATACACTTGTATTTTAGCTTCGATTTCGGAGATTGCTTCTCCACCATCGAGTGTCCTTATTCATATTTAGTCCTTGTTTTTAATAAGAGGAAAAATCTAATTAGATAAAAAAACCTCTTTTCCGATAATTATTTCAATTCCATTATTCTCCAATCAAGTCGATTGGTTTTCCTCTCCCATCCCCCAATCCGTTTCCATCACTGTCTCAAGTTAGATAAAAATTAGATAAAAAAAACTCTTTTCCGATAATTATTTCAATTCCATTATTCCCCAATCAAGTCGATTGGTCCCATTCTAATCCTCCCCAATCACTGTCTCAAGTTTTTATTTATTTTATTTTTAAATTTTATTAAACCAATTATTTTACATTAATTAATGTATACCTTGTATTTTAGCTTCGATTTCGGAGATTGCTTCTCCACCATCGAGTGTCCTTATTCATATTTAGTCCGTGTTTTTAATAAGAGGAAATATCTAATTAGATAAAAAAACCTCTTTTCCGATAATTATTTAATTCCATTATTCCCCAATCAAGTCGACCGTTTATTATCTACTAGCTGCAAGGCCCACCTTTGGTGAGGCCTCTTGCTAGCCAAGGAGGTCTTCGCCCCCTGGACCCCGTAACTTGAACACTCCCTCTCCTCCCCATCTCCAACCATCACCCCATCCCACCGACCCTCTCCCAAACCCCAGAACATTTTGCCCCACCTCTGATCACCCTCCACCTAGTAAACCTAGTGGACTCCCCAGCCCTGGAGCCCGCACGCCCTGAACCTCCCACCTTTCCCCTGGACCCAACCCCTCTCTCTTGCCCCCCCCCCCCCCATCTCTCCAACCCATGGGGGGACATAGAAACATAGTAGTACATACAGAGACACAGAATGCCTTTTAGTAGTATGTGATATAGGCACAGAAGCAAAGAGACATGTCCTTTAGTACCCCTGGACCCCCACATCCCTGACTCCCCACGCCTGGACCCCAACCCCCACCCCCCAGTGGAACATGACAAACACAGGTACAAATGCCCTTTAGTAGTATGTGATGATACAGGTACAGACACAGGTTCTTTAGTAGCCCCCTGGAAACCACCTCCCAACCCCCACCCCTGGGAGGAGCGGACATAGGTAGGTAGGTACATGGGTAGTTACAGAGTCAGGCACAAATGACCTTTAGTAGTATGTGATTTATGAAAATAATATAAAACTAAGAGAACACATTTCGGTCAAAATTTGAAAAAAATAAATAAATTTTTCATGGCGAAACACAACGGTAAAAAAAGAGAGGCACTTCATAGAGTTTCGTTCTGCAGGCGCTACCGAGGGTCGGCGCGGCCCTGTAGACACTTTTGCTCGTTTAATAAGAGTAGATAATAAGATTATTATTTGAAAAATTTGATTGATATTTGATTTGAAATATAAGACATCAAATAAACATAAGATTATTCAATTCTCAAAATCTCAAAAGCAGTTTGAGGCATTATTACGGGTTCACTATTTCTTTTGATACCTTACCTGCAGAAAAGTGTACAATTTATAATTAATTTTTGATCTCTTTTTTTAATATTTCATGTATTATTATTTGAAACAATACTAATACTGTTTTTATATATAAAAAAAATCAAATAAATATATGAGATTATTTAATTTTCAGAATGCCAAGCAATTTGAACCATTATTTCTAATTGTTGTTTTATTCCTTTTCCTTCCCCATTCAATTTATAATATATAATTTTCCTTTTCTTTTAGAAAGAGAGTTAACCAGAAAGGATGATAAATATAAATAATAAAAATCAAAAATCAGTATTTAAAACAGATACAAAAAAATAAAAAAATAAAAAATTTTAATTAACCTTTTTAAAAACATGTTTTTATATAAATATGAACTAAAAAAAAGAAAAAGATTTTGTTTGAACGTCGACAAAATTTCTGAATTTACTCATTTGATAAAAAAAATAAAAATAAATTGACACGTTCTGATGTGGCCATACACTTCTTGTTGAGCTTGGTACAAGGGACCTAGATTTTATTTTTTGACCCTACAACCCCCCCCCCCCCGCCATTTTGGGCTGTTAGTTTTTGCATTTTTAGTCTTCTGGTAGCCCACTGATTATGTATACAAATTTGGTCCAAGGGCTTAGATTTTCATTTTTTGACCCCCGCACCCCCATTTCAGAGGTTTGTTTTTGCATTTTTATTGTTCTGGATTATGAATACAAAATATGGTTGAGTTTGCTCAAATGGCCTAGATTTTTATTTTTTGCCCCCCCCCTTCCCCTTAATTTTGGCGCCAGAAAAAAAATATGTTCGTTATTATAGGTTGATTTTATAGTATACTAGCTGCAAGGCCCGCATTCGGCGGACCTCACGCCCCCTGAACCACCAACCCACGAACCCTACACTCCCACCCACCACACCCCCGAAACCCACCCAGTACTCCAACCCCCGGCCCCACACAACCACCCCGCCAAAATTTGGTAACGCACAGAATAACAGACTAACTAACAGACATTTTGACAACACAATTATTATCTCGAAAAATATAATTTTTTGATGTTCACTTATTAGACACCGAGATGCCCTGGTTTCGCTCAATTTTTTTATCAAAATAGTTTCAGCCGTTTTTGAGATATTTCGAAAAAGTAGCAAAAATAACACTTTTTTCATGCCCGATTACAATACTTGACACACCCTGAATGGTAAAATAAAAAGACAACTCCTATGGTTCGGGGACCCTATTATCGCAAAAAAATGAAAGAGAAGAAATTGTGTGGGAGTTAATGTTATTAGTACTAAAATGAAATAATTGAATTATTAGTCAAGGCTCTTATAGATAAAAATTTATCTTCCATTAAAAAAAGCAAAATTATTACTTTATTTTTCAACAATATTGGGTTGTAAATCAGATATAAGCCGCACTGAGCGAATGCCGATTATTATTCGTTTTGTTTCTTTCAAAGAAGAAGTATCTGAGGACGAATTTTTTAGGTATTTTTACCAATTATTGGTTCCACCGAAGCGGGTTTCTATAATATTTACAATAATTAATAAAGCGACTTCTTGGAATCTTGATATTCAAAATATGAGGCCAAGGCTATAAGAATGGTGGTAATAAATAAAAAAATGGTCTAAAAAAACTAAATTTTTAATAAAAATCCAAGAGCCTTTTTTGTAGCTTGTGCGGCTCATAGTTCAACTCTAGTGGTGAGTGATGCAGCCAAAATAAATTTTGAAACTATAGGCTTTTTTTGGAAATATACAAGCGATCTACAATTTTTTACAAAACAGTGAAAAGTTGGTCCGTTCTTAGTGTCACATTACATTGTTGACTTTAAAACGTCTCTGTGATACTCGCTGGGAAAGCCGTATATATGGTATATATGCTCTTAAACCATTGAAGAAATATATGATGCCTTATATGCATTTGCGTATTTAGGGAATTTTCCTAGGGGTGCAGCCGGTGAGCTGATTAGCCACCACAAGGCTTCAATTTCGCTAACCCGATTAGAGATCAACTAACTTTTTAGTAGAATTGACAAATTTTGGAAGTAAAGAAATAATTTAATGAGAAATACATAAGTGATACCTTGTAATAATGGATATTCGATTTTTTTAGGGGGGCAATGAGTTTTGTAGGGGCACTGTCTCCCTTGCGCCCCTATCTACACCCATGCTTATATTGCATATATGAAGTATTTATTGACGAAAGTTTTGATCAATCAAGTCGGCGGGAAGTATAAATTATATGTACAAAATTAAAAGACTACCAATTTTCATGTTGCTTGATTTATGCTATCAATATTTACTTCTTATCAACACAGTTAGTGAAATGTTGCAAAATACTCAAAAAAGTACTGTTAGAGGTTTATTAGGTACTGAAAATTAAAAAAAATATCACTTATATAGAAAAGATTTTAGTTATTATGAATTATTTATTATTAAAAATAGCTAAGGAGTAGCAAAGATTTAGATGGAGACCCAAATTTGAAGACAAGTCTTCAAATTAGAAGAAAAATCAACAAACAATTATTGAAAACAGCTTTTCTTAACAAATAAAGTATAAAATGGAAAGATCTAAAATCACTAAGAACAAATACTAGAAATATGTTTAAATTATAGAATATCACGATGAAAGATTGGGTGACATACTTTGGAGAACTGCTAGAGGAAACACGTCCCCAATTCTTACATGAACATCAATTAAAAATGAGCGTAGGGATACATATTAGTCTGGAAGAGATGGTGAAGGCTATATCTGGGATCAAGTTAAAAAAATCTCCTGGGCCCGGGTCTATATATCCTGAATTAATCAAGTATGCCTAATAATGTTAAAAGAAATGTTCCAGAAACGTTTGGAAGGAGAAGATACCCCCAGAGATTGGAAGACGCCATATCTATCGCCCATTTATAAAAAAAGGGCGGATCAAATGACCCGCAAAATTATCAGTGGAATTGCTGTTATTCCCTCGATCGGAAGGCTATACTCAAAAGTAATAAAGGACAAAAAGAAAGAGAGATCCTGAACAAGCAGCCGGAAGAACAAGCTGGGCTTAGAGAAGATCTGTCATAGATAACATTTTTACGTTGAAGGTAGTCCTGGAAAAAAGAAGCCAACAAAATCTGGAAACCCATGTGGCTTTAATCGATCTTGAAAAAGCTTAGGATAGTGTGCCCCTAAGTCATCTTTGGGGAAAAAATGAAAGGGCTAGGAATAAGCCCAGCTCTTATAAATGCGACCCAAAATCTATATAAAGAAAATTCTCTAAGAATAAAAATTGGTAGCAACTTATCGGAGGAGTTTAGAGTGTCTAAAGGTCTCAGACAAGGCTGCGGTCTATCGCCTACACTATTTAAAATATTCTTGGATAGAGTGCTAGTGGGGTGGACTAGAAAGTGCAGAAACATGGGTATTAGAGTGGGGGACAGTATGATTCACACTTTGTTCTTCGCAGACCAGATACTTTTAGCCGAGGATAGAGACGGCCTTAGCTATATGGCTAGGAAACTAGAGGAGACATTTTAGAAATCCGGCCACAAAATTAACATGAAAAAATCCAGAAACCTAAATGAAGAGATAGTCAGGAGCGAGAAAGATGGAGACTGGGTGCGCAGAAGCGTCGAGAGACGTAGCAGAGTCCGCGATAATTAAGTAAGTAAGTATAAAATTAGCACATATCACAAAATTAGCGGTTAAAAGGAAAAAAAGGTATGTGACGTGACCCATATCATCAATCCAAACACTTAACATCTTTTCTACATTTTTTATAATGCTACTTTGCGTGTGACAAATTTTTTTTATTAGTAACCTTGTTGTTTGTTTTCAACGGACGTTTTTATTTTCTTGGACTGGCTTACAATTGTTGAGATAGTTAAATAAGACAATCCTGTTTGTAGTGACACTGCACCTCTTTTTTCACCTTTTTCTACTCGATTTATTATGTTAAATTTTGTTTCTAAACTTATCGATTTTCATTTGTTCGGCATTTTATTTTATAGCGATGTTTTCATAAACTATTATATTTATATAACGTTTGTATAACGAATGTAAGGTTATAGAAATGACGTTATAGCAGTATCGTTAACGGAGGTAACGTTAAGCGAAGTATTACTATATAAAATACTAGGTAGGTTTCACAAAAATAAAAGATAAGATGCATGTTTAGCACGACTCAATATGTATTTCGGGGTATAAGCCCATATTCAGGGGAGTTCACAGAGTTTCCTCTGTGAACTCATGAAAGCAAGCATCTTATCTTTTACTTTGGTGCCGAGCCTACCTAGTATTTACCACAGTAATACCTCGCTTAACGTTACCTCCGAGGATTAAAAATAGACTACTTGAAGGGGGCGATTCTGACTAATTAATATATGTTGACGGTAACGGATTCAATTTTCCTCCGAACCACTGATCTAGTGCAGTATTTCTCAAAGTGTGTTCCGCGGAACCCTGGGGTTCCATGGAAACAGGCCTAGGGTTCCGCAAAAAAATTGACGGTTAGTGAAAAAATTCTAGTGTTCAAAAGGAAGGTGAAGTTTTGGATTAGTTGAGATCTCAAGTGTTTTCCAGCTATGAAGGACATTTTGGAAAAAGATCTAAATACCAGTAATATATACCAAAATCGTTCATCTCTTGGAATGTCTGAATAAATCAATCGAACAATATTTCACTGATGATAATTTCAAAAAACTGGAAAATAATTCCTGGATGAAAAATCCTTTTGTTGTTAGTGAAAAGCCATCCTCCTTTTCACACCAAGATTATGAAAATTTTATCGAAATATCTTCAAATTCTTCATTGCAGACAGCCTTTATCAAAATTTTGGTGTAGTTTAAAAGGCGAATATCCACAGTTGACCCAGAAAGCTTTTAATTCTCTTTTACCATTTGCTACAACTTATTTGTTTATTGTGCGAGTCTGGATTCTCAACTTACTTATTAACAAAAAATAAGTACCGCAATAATAAGCTGGATGCGGATATGAGATTACAACTTTCATCAATAAGACCTGATATAAAGTATTTGTGTAAACACAAAAAACAGTATCATTCGTCGCATTGATGGCAACACCTATGAAAAGTTGATGTGTTCGAAAATGTTTTTTTTTCTTTTACTTACGGAAGTTTTGATTTAGTTACTGTTTAATATATATAGTGTGTGAGTGTATAAATAAAAAAATAATTGAGACAATAAAAGTAGTGTTTCTTAATTAATTTACTCTCTATTTCAAAGTCAAAAAAATGTTCCCATAACAACGCTTTAATCACAATATTATCGGGTTCCACGTTTATTTTCCAAACGGAAAATGGTTCCACATTCGAAAAAGTTTGAGAAACACTGATCTAGAGATAAGTAATATTTTTTCTTGTACGTTTTTCTTATACAAATTGCTTATGGGTCCAGGATTTACTATAGTAACTTTGCTTTATAAAGTTAGGGACAAGGTAAACAAATTATTTAATTTGATAGTATACAATTTGGTTGGAATTTTAAATGGATTACGTCATTTTGTTATAGTATTCAAGGTCCTAACACCTATATAAATCCATTCGCTGTTAAAATGCACGCAATGTTTAAATAGTTTTGGAAAGATGTTCATCTTAAAGTATACTGTTCTTTGCCTAGTTATTAATGTAGCCTTATCCGCGTTGATAGGTTTGTATTTGATAAATTAAATATAAATATATTTTTAGTTAAAAATCATGTTCATTTAACTTTTCTCTACAGTGAAATTAAAAATTTAATTTGATTAATGAACAATTCGGATTTTTTTACTCTTAATAGCTATTATTATTGATAAATAAATTGCTCTATACTAATTGCGAATATGCTTTGAGAGCGTTCGATTAATTTGAACAATAGCATTCAAGAAAAGTAGTCTTATAAAACATATATTAATCATGTAAGCTTCACCATATATAATAAGCCTGGTTAACTAAATGTGTATTTTTGAAATTATTTTCAGAGAAGTATGCTGGGAGAATATGCAATCTTCAAAAAGAGGAGGAAGTAAATGACTGTTTGAAAAAATCCATTGAGAATATATTGAAACATCATAACAAAGGTTTGCTTTATTTATCAATTTTTTTTAATAGTCATTAGGCCGGTGCACAGGTTTTTTAAAAAAATAATTAAATAAATATTTTTTTCTTATTTTTAAAAATTATCTAACAGTAGGTACCTACATATTTATATTATTTTTGATTAAGGGCAAAATCAGCCTTTTTATTAGTCGCGGCCTCCTTAAAATTCGATAGTATATTCGCATGGCCCCTTTAAAATCCTAAAATATTTTCTCGGTCAGTAGACCCCCCACCATTAGGTAACATACTAGTAATTACTCGTACAAATTGTAAACCTAGACTTATAAAAAATATTTACACGGTTTTAATCAACTTGTAATTTTGTCCACCTCTCTGTTTGGGTCAAATTTACCTATGCGCTTAATGTTTTTATTTAGTTTGACCATGTTTAAGAATAGTGAGATGTCACTAAATTCATCTGTCACCTTACATATGAGGCAACTCCACGCCAAATCGGACGGTTTGCAGAATTTTAATTTTTGATTTCCTTCATTTTTAGTACCACATAAAACTCTTCCTGCAAGTTTTGAAGAATTTTTGATCACCAGTTTAAAAGTATCGAATTTCGGGTTTCCCATAACTTCTTCAAAAATAGTTCAACTTTCCAAATTTTTTTCTTATGCCATTTTTGTTTTTTACTTGTTGCTTACCATATGGGGTAAAGCAAGAACATCAAAACATATTTGTGACATTGTGTTGGATGATTTTCACAAAATTGTTCTGATGAATGTCTAGTAGTTGGTTTGTCTGGTTGTCTGATTGTCTGTTAATTAGTTAGTCTGTGCGTTACCAAATTTTTGTAGACGAGCTGCATCAAAAACTAGTGTGAATATCGAAACCAAATTTCACACATAGTTTTGGTCCATTGAGATTAAGAGATGATTAGATTTTGGTGAATATCGAACAAAAATTAAGAGGGGTGGAGGGGGGTTAAAAATTAAAAATCTAGGCCATTTGAGCAAACTCAACCAAATTTTGTATATAGTACATAATCAGTAGACCCCAAGAAATCTAAAAATGCAAAAACCAACCGCCCAAAATGAAGGGGGGAGGGTAAAAATGAAAATATAGACTCTTGTACCACACTCAAGCAAATTTTGTATACACTAATCAGTGGGACCCCAGTAGCCTAAAAATGCAAAAACCAACCGCCCAAAAGGAAGGGGTTTAGGGTCAAAGAGTGAAAATCTCGGCTCTTGTACCAAACTCAACCAAATTTTGTATACATAATCAGTGGGCCCAATCTAAAAATACAAAAACTCCCTCCCCTATATGATTATAAATAATTTTATTAAATATTAAATATAAGTGAGGGGCCAGGTTGTAAGGTAAAGTCAAGTGGATGGCCACATCAGAACACGTCAGCTTATTTTACATACTTTTTATAAAAAAATACAAAAAATTATTTGAAGTATTTTTATATGCGATTTTTGAGTTTGAAAATATTAATCTCATTTTTGAAACTGTATGTAGGTACCTACTTTTCGATTTTTTTTTTGATAATTTTTTATTTTAAGCTTCATGTATTCATTCTACAAATTTCATGACCCGGTTGATAGTGGTCCTAAGATCGAAAAAATTTAAT
The DNA here is from genome assembly GCA_024734495.1 of Forficula auricularia. Lineage (NCBI taxonomy): Eukaryota > Metazoa > Arthropoda > Insecta > Dermaptera > Forficulidae > Forficula > Forficula auricularia. Next base: position 93,879,593 of record JALMQS010000099.1, read on the forward strand.
TCGCTATATTAACAATTATTACAACCACTTTTTGGTATTGAGTTCTCTTTTTTAAATTATTTTGAATTGATTTTTATCGTTAACAGGTGTTTAAAATAAATAATTAGTATTTTAGTTTGTTGAAAGAAAATCAAAATCAAAAATCAAAAATCGAAAAAAATAGTTATTATCATAGGACCACTATCAACTCGGTCTTAAAATTTGTAGAATGAATAGAAGTTTAAAATAAAAAATTATCAAAAAAATCGAAGACTAATAGTCATTTGAAGCCCTGAAGAAGTCGGCAAATTCGATGAAACGTTGGCTGATAAATAAAAAAGTCACACATAAAAACTTGTCCTTATTTTCCTATTATAAACTTTCAAATTACAATTTAAATTCAACGATTTTATTTTAGGAAGAGTCGAAGTGTATGTAGTTTAAAAAATAAAAATATTTTTATATCATAGAAAGTGAGATATCCCTGTAAAGGTTTATTTAAGTAAAATTATGTTTAGTTTGGTTATAATATTATTTATTCAATTTGTTACGACGATGTGAGAGAGCTCGAAAGTGGCTCCCTTAGGTGATTTTTCTCTCTTCCCATCATGGCCTCGAAATGATTCCATTTTAGCCGTCTCCTATGAACCAGTTCAATTTCAAACAAATACTTAAATTTTAATTGAAAGTAATGGAAGGCAGCCCAGAGGTAGTGAGGAAAGAAAAAATTAACACATATAAAATAAGGTGTAATTTATTGGAATCCTTCCTCCTTTCCTTTCAAACCGACGTTTCGGAGGATTTTTCCCTCCTTCTTCAGGGTTTCAAAGGGTCAATGAATGAAACAAATAAAATGTTTCCTTCTTCTCTCCACAGTAGTGTTCAAAAACTTTCTTCATTTGTGAAAAAACGTCGGTTTGAAAGGAAATAGGAAGGATTCCAATAAATTACACCTTATTTTTATATGTGTTAATTTTTTCTTTCCTCACTACCTCTGGGCTGCCTTCCATTAATTTCAATTAATAAGATTGGAGTAATTTTTGGAGACGGACTGATAAGTGAATTAAGTGGATATTGATGAGGCAGTCCAAAAAAAGAAGAAGATAATTTACACTATCTTTTTATTCATAAAACCGACGTTTCGGAGGCTATTCCCTCCTTCTTCAGGGTTTTGAAAAGTCAGTGAAGGAAATCCAATGCGGCATTCCCCTCTGTCTCCTCTTTCAGTGGCAGTAACAATAATATATTGTATTTCATTATCAGCAGAATTATAATGTAATAATTAAATAACTTTCAATTAAAATTTCTACCAGTCCGTCTCTCTCCAGAGAAAATTTCGTTGCTTAAATTTAAATTATTAAAAATTTCACAAATTCCCTCATTTCTTCCGTATCAACGGAAATAAAAACGAGTTTGATATCTTACTCATTTTGAAAGATAAATGTTTTCTTATCATTCAATCAGCTAAGAGCAGAGATGCTCGCTCGATACTAGTTGTAATAAAAATAATTTTTAAGAAAAAATAAAGCCGACTTCAAAAAATTAAATGCAACAAATAAAATACACTAAAAGGTATAAAATAATTATTATCTTATTTAGTTACAACTAAACGACGAAATATTAACATGGAATTATTTTTTGAAGTTGGTGCCAAACATATACCTTTTATGAATCGCACTCGACGGATCTTACTTAGTACGTTTGGCGGGTACGCTCGCTTATAGGTATAGTTTGTTTGCACCGACTTCAAAATGTAATTTCATGTTAATATTTCGTCGTTTAGTTGTAACTAAATAAGATAATAATTATTTTATACCTTTTAGTGTATTTTATTTGTTGCATTTAATTTTTTGAAGTCGGTTTTTATTTTTTCTTAAAAATTATTTTTATTTTTTCTCTTTTTAGTGATGTTATTAATAGTGATCATATCATCAGAACTTGACCAAATTAATATGGCACCATCCCTAAGATACCCCTTTTCGAATAAAAAAAGAATCATCGAAATCGGTTCATAAACAAAGAAGTTAGGCCTAAACAAACCTAACAAAAAAGGTCTAATACCTATGGAAAAAAATGGGACCAATCGGAAGGTAAACTGAACCCAATGCAAAAAAATTTCAAAATCGGTTCACAAATAGCGGAGATATGAGGTAACATAGGCACAAAAAAAAATTCAGTCGAATAGATAACCTCCTCCTTTTTTGAAGTCGGTTAAAAATTGAAAGACAATCCAGTCAGAATTATTATTTTTATCTTTTTTTTAACATTATCATAAATTATACTTTATGGTCAAGTATTGTAATCGTGCATGAAAAAAGTGGTTTTTTCCTTCTTTTTTCATAAATATCTCAAAAACGGCTGAAACTATTTTGATTAAAAAAATTGAGCAAAACCATGGCATTTTGCTCTACAAAAAGCTCTAATAAGTGAACATCGAAAAAATTATATTTTTCGAGATAATAATTGTTTTGTCAAAATGTGTGTTAGTCTGGTTGTCTACTTGTCTGTTAATTAGTTAGTCTGTGCGTTGCCAAATTTTTGTGGACGAGCTAGCTCAAAAACTAGTGTGAATATCGAAACCAAATTTCACACGTAATTTTGGTCCATTGATTTTTCGTTTATTGGGCCATGCAGGTGGGGGTCTCCACTAACAAGAAATATTTACATTATCGGACTGAATTTAATTACAGGATTATTTACATGATTATAGGAATATTAACATAATATATTTACAAAAAAAATTTCTTTTCTTTTTTTCTTTTTTATATATCAATTTCTAGCGCATGGCGATTTCCCTATAAGTTCTCCTGTTGAAGCTGTAAAAGAGTTCATTAATGAACCCCTCATCGCCCGCAGGTCATATCGTGCTAGAGTTCTCTGAGAGATTCCCAGGGCGACACTGGGGAGGCACCGCTTTATGCCACCACTCCCTTCCACGAGAGTGTGATGGCTTCAACTCCTCACAGAACCCGAGCCCACCCCAAACCTTGCACGCAATGGTAGCACACCTGGGCTGAGGTTGCCCTTATAATAATTGGTTGCGTTTCTGTGGGCGGCCCCCAGTCCGGGAGCGCTGACACTATCTGGACATCCGAGACCCACCCGTCCCCGAGCCCGTCCTTCGCCTACGATGTCTGGCTTCCTGTTCCCGAGCCAGAGCTCGATATAAATATTCAGAGCTCAGACCCGCATTCCCTTTTTAAACAAGTTCATCAGCCAGACGTCTCACCACCGCATCATGCCTCCTGAGGCCTTCGTGCTAGTCCTGCCCACACGAGCTGCAGAAGAATGCCCTGTCGTCTCAGTTTTTCTACACCCATTAAGAGCTGATTAGATTTTGGTGCATATCAGCCCAAAATTAAGGGGAGGTGTGGGGGGGTTAAAAATTAAAAATCTAGGCTATTTGAGCGAAACTCAACGCAAATTTTGTATACATAATCAGTGGGACGCCACACGTATAAAAGTGAAAAACCCACCCCCCCCCCTACATGATTATAAATAATTTTAGGGGCCAAGGTTGTATGGTAAAGTCAAGTGGATGGCCACATCAGAACACGTCAGCTTATTTTTTTAAATATTTAATAACAATAATTAAAAGTTTTAATTGGATTTTTCCGAGAGTAGCACTTAAAGAATAACATTTAAATTTTTTAACTATGGTTAAATAAGAATCTGTTAATCATTATCTCAATTTTAAATTATAATAGACACGTAACCCTCGGTATGTAAATTCAACCTATGTTATCTGAAACTTAAGGTAGTTCTTTCACAAATGCAAAAATTCAAGAAGTCTTCGAAACTTGGAATATAAGTCATTAAAAGCATAATAAACACACTGTTAAAATTTGAAGACGATTTACCACACCAAACATGAAATAATTGCAATTAAAAATGAAATTATGTGTATATGGTAGCATGAGAAATGGTGGGAAAATGATCATTGTTTTATTTTTTTTTTTCATTGAAGGACTTTCACCATCTTGATGAAAAATGCCATACATCGATTCCGAGCGTCGGTGATTATTCTGGAGAGTATCCTCTCCTTTGTAATTTTTCCTGAAGAAATTTCCATGGGTGGCTTTTCCATTGCCTTCCCCTGAAGGAATAAGACTATAGCCGGTCTGCCGGTCAAATATTTCCACCGAGCCGGAGCTTAAACCCGCGCTAGCTTGATTAGAAGGCAATCCCTATAACCATTCGGTCAACCTGACTTGTTATAAATATTGGACGGTACTTACGTATTAACGCCAACGCAGCAGCTACAGATTTGGCGGTTTTTAAATTTCGCCAATCTACACCTAAAATTTTTGAGATAAATCATAAAATAGAATAAATCAGTTCCCCTCTGTCAAAAAACAACTTGAATAGGTTCGGTTTATGATCTCGGTTTGATTAGATAAAAAAATGCGTTCCCAAACAAACCTTGCAAACAACTTGAATAGGTTCGGTTTATGATCTCGGTTCGATTAGATAAAAATGCGTTCCCAAACAAACCTTGCAAACAACTTGAATAGGTTCGGTTTATGATCTCGGTTCGATTAGATAAAAAATGCGTTCCCAAACAAACCTTGCAAACAACTTGAATAGGTTCGGTTTATGATCTCGGTTCGATTAGATAAAAAATGCGTTCCCAAACAAACCTTGCAAACAACTTGAATAGGTTCGGTTTATGATCTCGGTTCGATTAGATAAAAAATGCGTTCCCAAACAAACCTTGCAAACAACTTGAATAGGTTCGGTTTATGATCTCGGTTCGATTAGATAAAAAATGCGTTCCCAAACAAACCTTGCAAACAACTTGAATAGGTTCGGTTTATGATCTCGGTTCGATTAGATAAAAAATGCGTTCCCAAACAAACCTTGCGGTGGCGTTAATGTACCCGCATTTTTTATCTAATCGAACCGAGATCATAAACCGAACCTATTCAAGTTGTTTGCAAGGTTTGTTTGGGAACGCATTTTTTATCTAATCAAACCGAGATCATAAACCGAACCTATTCAAGTTGTTTTTTGACAGAGGGGAACTGATTTATTCTATTTTATGATTTATCTCAAAAATGTTAGGTGTAGATTGGCGAAATTTAAAAACCGCCAAATCAGTAGCTGCGTTGCCGTTAATACGTAAGTACCGTCCAATATTTATAAGGGGTCAGGTTGGTCGAATGGTTATTAGGGTTGCCTTCTAATCAAGCTAGCGCGGGATTAAGCCCGGCTCGGTGGAAATATTTGACCGGCAGACCGGTTATAATCTTATTCCTCCAGGGTAAGGCAATGGGAAACCACCCATTGAAATTTCTCCAGGAAAATTACAATGGAGAGGATACTCTCCAGAATAATCACCGACGCTCGTAATCGACCTATTGGACCTGTTAATATTAAGGTAGTCTTTCGCGACAAGCCACACAAAAAGTTTTAGCCTCGTAACCACTCTATACATATGAACGGTCCTAAAATTTTACTTTATTTTTTTAAACTGACTGTACTTCTCACACTACTATATCCTCTTTATGAATGTACTCGTTTCCAAGCGACTGTTCTTATATATGAATATGATTTTCGACCTGCATTTTCTTAAAGAGATAGAGAAGATTATTTTTATTAAAAAAATAATCAACAACAACAATTATCAATAACGAAAAACGTGCCATTATAAACGCCTGATAATTATGCACCAATCTAATATTAAAATTTATTTTCTAAAAACATTGAAAATATTGAGTAGACTCTTCTTAAATTTCCCGTTTACGATGTCATTTATGCTGCCGTAGAGACTTCACATTCGCTGTTAAATTTAAATTGAATTGTTTTAAAATTAAATCCTTTTACAAAACCAAGTGTTATCGGTTTCGTTTGGATAGCTTCATTTCGGCTCGTTTAGGTTCGGTTTGGATACCATCAGTTCGACTAAGTTCACTTTGGTTTGGATAGGTGCATCTGGAAGCATTATTTACAAAGCTCCCTATATTGTATATCCCAAAACATCCAATATGTTATACATTTTTATATTCCAAATGAAATAATTTTTTCCTCAATTCTGAATTTATTTAAAGGTGTTAGAGAGATTGGTTTGTCATCTTTCAATCCACTAGAAATTAATCAAGCTACTTTGAGTGAAAATCGAGGTGGACCAACTCAACTTGAAATAAGTTGGGAAAATACTAAACAATATTATCTTGCAGACTCCACTATTCAGGATGTCAAGTAAGAAGTTATCTATTTATTAATTAATTTGTAACAATGATTCATCAATATGTATGATTTCATTTACTTTACCATACCAAGTATAATTGTGTATAAAAAAACTTGTTTTATTTGTTTATTTATTTATAGTCCAAGAGCTGGTTACACATTTTAGTACGGATTTGACCCAACTAGAAATAATGCGTAATAGTACCGTCTATGATAGTTGATACAAGGAATGGCCAGTCTGGCTGGTCCAAGCAGGTGGACCAGGTACTGCGCAGGTGTGAGTGCGGTAAAAATACATATGTGTTAAAAAATATTTTGACCCACAATGAAATTATAAAAATTATAATTTATAGTCAATTATAAACATAATATATTTCCAGACCATTTGAGTGGTGGATGTGAACCAGACCACGAAGTGTATTTTTACAACATGCAAAAAATAGAATGATGCTATTTTTTTGCAAGTTGTAAAAATACACTTTGGGTGGTCTGGTTCCACGTCCCACCACTCAAATGGTCTGGGGTGAATATATTATGTTTATAATTGACTATAAATTATAATTTTTATAATTTCATTGTGGGTCAAAAATATTTTTTAACACATATGTATTTTTTACCGCACTCACACCATGCGCAGTACCTGGTCCACCTGCTTAGACCAGCCAGACTGGCCATTCCTTGTACAACTATCATAGACGGTACTATTACGCATTATTTCTAGTTGGGTCAAATCCGTACTCAAAAATGTGTCACCAGCTCTTGGACTATTATTTTTTTTGGAAATTTCTCAAAAAGTTTTGATTTAGATAAAAAAATTAACTAAATACATAACATTAAGACCTTTAAGGCTGAGTTACCGGCCAAGCTCAGTGTTAAATTCTGGGTTTTTTTTTATTTGCTCAGAGTGCTTAAAATTATATACTGAGATGAATAGACTAAGCTTTTTCATAATCTATAAATGTTAGGTATAAATTGATTTGATATTCATTTGATTTTTCTATAATCTGATTCAAAACCTTTACCTATATTATCATAAGTTTGTTGAGTATCCAGGTCTAAAACCTGCTTGTTCATGTTCAATTCGTTGGTTATTGTTCAATATTTTTTCTATTCTGTTGTTCAGTAGTTTGATGAAAATGTTTCCAACGTTTGACAAAAATGTTAGTGGTCTATAGTTATTCATATCTTGAGCATTACTTTTTACTTTACCATACAGAGTATGGTCAAGTATTGTAATCGTGCATGAAAAAAGTGTTTTTTTTCTTCTTTTTTTTGAAATATCTAAAAAACGGCCTAAACTATTTTGATTAAAAAATTACACGAAAACATGGCATTTCGGTCTACAAAAAAGCTCTAATAAGAGAAGATCGAAAAAATTATATTTTTTGAGATAATAATTGTTTTGTTAAAATGTCTGTTAGTTTGGATGTCTGTCTGTGCGTTACGAAATTTGTGTGAACGAGCTAGCTCAAAAACTAGTGTGAATATAAAAACCAAATTTCACACGTAGTTTTGGTCCATTGAGATTAAGAGCTGACTAGATTTTGATGCATGTCGACCCAAAATTAAGGGGTGGAGGGGGAGTTAAAAATTAAAAATCTAGGCCGTTGGAGCAAACTCAACCAAATTTTGTATACATAATCAGTGGGACCTCAGAAGCCTAAAAATGCAATAACTAACCGCCCAAAATGGGGAGGGGGGTGTAGGGTCAAAAAATGAAAATCTATGCCCTTATACCAAACTCAATCAAATTTTGTATACATAATCAGTGGGCCCACAGTAATCTAAAAATGGAAAAACTAACCCCCTCCCCTACATGATTATGAATAATTTTATTGATTTTTTAATTAAACTTAGTACATATTTTATGGTTTTATTACTTTATATTATAGCTACTAAAAGTTTTATATGGTTTCAATTGTTTAATAATATTTTCTATTTCCTCTTCCAAAAATTCTGCAACATTTTCTTTTAGATTATAAATAATATTGGTTCTGTCTATATTCTCACCTGGTGAATAAAGTTTTTCATAAAAAATACTTGCTATTTTTATGTAAAATTTTATTAAGTAAATCAAGTAGATAACTTATCCCCCTTAAGAGATATTTCATAATCAGTGAGACACTTTGCTCCCTTTAACCTCCTTATGGGTCAAATTTCTAAAAATCCTTTCTTAGTGACCCCCATGTCATAAAAGTAATATACTCTCCAAATTTCAAGTTTTTATTTCCAATTCTTCTGGCTGTTTTGATCAGAGAGTGAGTGTATAGGGTAAATAATCATATATAGAGAGATTAATTCTGTATTGGTTAGGGTTGTCTTTAATAAGGTGGTTTCAAAAGTAGACACTGATTCGTTACCACACCAAGGGTCGAAAAAATCTTGACTACTATAGGACTACCAGCTACAAACAAAAAATATCTGAATTTTCTTTAAGAAACAGAAATCAAGAAACAGCTAGATAAAATTAATATGTTCGATATTGCCGATGATAGCAGAGTTGATTTTTATTTTTAAATGAAATTAAAGAGATTGTTTTCCTGTAGTGTAAAACAAACCATAATTTTTAATAAAATTCTAGGTTTAATGTCAAAACTGGGCATTTGGAGTTTACATTAAACAATCCTCTCAATCAATTTAATGGAACATACAAGCTCAATGGAAAGATATTGGCACTACCTATTCATGGTCACGGAGAAGCCTCTATCAAAAGAAGTATATTTACAGAAATATATTACTTTTTGTAATTATTTAATTAAATATACATTTATTAATTATTTCTATTTTTTAGCAAATGTTTTAGGAAAAATTGAAATGGATCTCAAATTAAAGGATGGAAAAGACAATAAAAAATATCTACGAGCAGAAAATGTCAAAGCAGATATTACATCTGAAAAAACGAGCTTCATGTTTGAAAACCTACTTGGAAATAAAGAATTAAGCGATAATATGAATATATTTTTCAATGAAAATCATAAAGAAGTCATGGCTGATATGTCGCCTTCTTTAAACGCAATGTACAGCAAAATTGTTGAAAAAACTTTGGATAAATTTTTTGATACCTTACCTGCAGAAGAGTTAACAATTTTATAATAATCATTTGATATGTTTTTTAATATTTTATATATATTATTATTTGAAAAATTTGATTGATATATAATATTGTTTTAAAATATAAGACATCAAATAAACATAAGATTATTCAATTCTCAAAATCTCAAAAGCAGTTTGAGGCATTATTACGGGTTCACTATTTCTTTTGATACCTTACCTGCAGAACAGTGTACAATTTATAATAAACTTTTTGGTCTTTTTTAAAATATTTGATGTATTATTATTTAAATAATATTGATTGTAAAGTTATTTTGATCTATAGAAATCAAATAAACATGAGTTTATTCGATTCTCACTATCTCATCCTGCTTGAGGCATATTTATAAGGTTATTTACTTCCTTTTCCTTCCCCATTCAATATATAGGTAATTTTTCTTTCTTTTCGAAAGAGAGTTGACCAGAAATGAATATAAATGTAAATAAAAGAAATCCAAAACCAGTATTAAAACAGATATAAAATCAAAAATATTAAATTGAAAGTTATTTTTGCCGAAGGTAGCAGAAATTTTTATATTGAAGGAGACAATAAAAGAGTGTGTCTTCTGCTGGAATTATAAATTTTATTTATAACGAGACTATAGTTTCGAGGGCTTTGCCCTCTTCATCAGTCTATTACAATTGATTGACAGGAATTAATGTATAAATGGAAAAAATAATCTTTAATTGTCTCCTTCAAAAATATTAAATTAATTATAATTAAAAAACATTTTAAAAATGTGCTTTTATTTTAAATATGTACTAAAAAAAAGAAAATCATTTTTTCCTTTGATCTTCGAAAGAATTTCTGAATGTACTCATTTGATAAAAAAACGTGTGTCAGTGGCAGCTAGTGGTCATTAGCAAACTGAGGCTGCGAAATCTAGTAGGTCTTATCAGAACTCCCTCTTCGGAAAACGCAATTATTAGTGAAAAATGGAAAATAAAACATATATAAATATTATATTAATATACGAAAAGGTTAATTCTATTTATTTATTTATTTATTTATTTTTGTGAACTCGATTTAACAATATATAACTACCAGAATGGCTGCTATGGTTCCAGGACCTTTCATTGCGAAAAGAAGAAACTGAAGAAATTTTGTGTGAGTTAAAAGGTAATAGTGGCAAAATGAAATAATTGAATTATTATGCAAGGCTCTTGTAGATAAAAAAATTAGTAAAAAATAGAAAATGTATATACTAAATATTATTGATATACGAAAAGGTGAATTCTTGTTTTTTATTTATTATTTTATTTCTTTTTTTGTGTACCTAGTCGATTTAAAAAGATGTACCAAAAAAATAACAGATGGTTAGGGTGAACCCTTTCATTGCGAAAAAAAGAAAGAAAAGAAAGTTTAGAAATTTCGTGGGAATTGAAGGTATCCTTGGATGCGGCTAGAAAGCAGTGGCGCATCCAGGATTTTTCCTGAGGGGGAGGGGGTTAATACACACACAGACTCACACATATATATATAAATGGAAATAGAATATATATAAATGGAAATAGAATCCTTGTTTTGTCTTAATTTATATTTATTTATTTATTTATTTATTTATTTTTATTTATTTATTTTTTATTTATTAAACAATTTTTTTTTCATTTTCAGTTGTTAATTTTTGAATTTTTGCTTTTACTTTCATTTTTCTTCTTGTCCTGGGGGAGGTTCAGCCCCCCCCCCCCCCTCCTTGTGATGCGCCACTGCTAGAAAGAGGGTTTTGGGAAAAGAGTTTCAGTCTCGAGAAGTCGTAAGGATAAACGCTTTGGCTGGGGATTTGTTCAATCGTGAATGGAATGCTCGAAAATAAAGCTTACCGTAGGTGGTGTTGTTGATTCCTCGATATTTTCAAAAATGGTTACCATTTATCATAAAAAACACCAAAAATAGAATCTAATAAGGTTATTCCTTCGGTATTAGATGAGAATCTATAGTGTTATTTTTTATTTTAAGTTGATTCCCTCCATCTCTTATGCAATGGTTAATATTAATGATCAAAAAAATCAAAAATGCAATGTAGAATCGTTATTCCTCAAGTATAATATGTTGAAGCCCTCGCAGACTACCAATTTGTTATCATAAGACAGTTTAATTTGTTGCTTAATTACTATGAAGACACTATAGTAGAGTCGAACACCCAACGATTCAGAATCGGGCAATCAAAAAGTTTAATAGGCTGCCCAATTCCAAATAAATTATCGAGTCAGCCAACTCTCGGGCGACCGCTTGGTCAGTAAAAATATTTTGAATACTTTTGGGGACATGAGACGGTGCGGTAGGGTCTACTCTGTGATCTGAATCTTTAATTTTTATAGAAAAATTAAATATTACTTCCCATAATATTTGTATCGATTCTAATTCAAGAGTATTTAGGGAGTAGAAATACGGTAGTTGTTTTGATATAAAACAAAAAAATTTAATTTTGACACCCTCAAAAAAATCTGAAATATATACAAAGGATCCCCCCGTGGTCTGAATCTTTGATTTTCATTTAAAATATAATTTTACTAAAAACTTTATTTAAACTTTTTTGTGGTCCTCAAGGTACTTAATTAGAATATTAAATTTCACAAAATTGATTGTGTAATTTTCAAGGTATTTAGAAAAAACTAAAAAAGTACTGAAATAACGTACCTATTAATAATTGTGGGCCGATATTTAGCAAAACCTATTCAGCACTTCATTTTGTTAAAATAATGGTAGGTTGTCAATTTCATTTCAATCGATTCAACGTTGTGGAAAAAATCGTGGACGAAAAAAACGACCACATCCATCCATCCATCCATCCACACGCGCTAAATGAAAAAATCCCACTTTTTGGGCTCTGGACGAGACCACATGTAATTTTTTTCAAAACTGTCACGTGCTAAAATTCAACCTAATTGAATACTACAATGTGTGACTTTAATTGAGACCATCGGTTTCGTAGTCTTTACCTGAGGACCCTTTGAAGTCGCGCTTGCTTAAAATACTTTAACCGTGGTTCGCATTGGATAAAGTAAAAAATAAAAAAGGCCCATATCCTATTTTTTCAACTCAAGAGATTTCAGGGAGGCCCGCCCCCACTAGCTGATGATATAGATATAAGTGAAAGCAAAAATTAAAACATGTTCTATGAAATATAATTTATTGGGACGTAATAAGATTTTCTAAAATATTTTTCGTGATTTAAACATCCCAAAATATTGCATGTCTCTTGAACTCTCCCCCCCCCCCCCCCTCCCGGAAATAAATTCTGAGTGAGCCTCTGTTCGATTTTAAATATAAAGATAATGAAAGTGTCCTGAATTCTTTTTAATGGCCCCATTATTTCCGAATCCTACTAACTTCAATCTTTTTACCACCTGGTTCTACAAATACCCACGATTCCATAATTCCAATTTTATGATTATTTTTAAAGCTCTAATACCAATTTCTTCTAGTGTACAAGGAGTTAACATTGACCTTATCTTTTAATATAAAAAAATTGACCCAGAATTGTTGAAAGGCAATTCCTTGTAGTCAAGTTTATTTTTTATTATTGAAATATTTTTATTTTTATTTTATTTTACATAATACATGGCATATCAACTACTAAGGTCATTAGTGCCACCGAGTTCCTGACTTCTTTTTCTCTCCTCAATACCATCTTCATATCTTCACTCTTCTATACATTAAGAAATGAAGAAAAACAGAGAAACAAGACAAAAATCAAAGACGAATTTAATTATTTAATTTATTTTAAAAATCCCCATCCCAATAAAACAAATATATCACATTTCCCTATTTACATATACATTTATTTACATCATACATTTTTCACTAGAAATCCTTGATCATATACACATGTGCATATTTATATGATAGTTATGTACTATTGGCCAGCTTCCACCTGAATTAGCAATAGTCTTCTCATACTCTTAATAGTTATGGCCAGAGAGAATACGGCTCGCAGCTCCCAGTATCCGTGGGAAGATTCGAAGAATTAACCGCGTGTTTATTGTCGATTGGCTTCGAGAGTATTCAACATACCTGACCCGGGGTAAAAATAGAGATTCTCAGGGGGATACGTTAGACCCTCATTATCAAAAGTAAAAAAATTAATTATATTTAAAAAGGCTAAAAAACACGTTTCTAAAAAGTACAAAATAATGTAATATCTAATAAACATCATAATGTCAAAAAGCGTGGGGCACTTTATCGAAATTAATTAAAAGTACATGCTTCTGCGGCCCACACTTTTTGACTTTTTGTTTATTACATTATTTTGTAGTTTTTAGAATCGTATTTTTTAGTTTTTTTTTTTTTAATATAATTTTTTAGAGCTGAGTTTCATTCAGGCGTTTGATGACATTTTTCGTGACTGATTCTCCTTTCTTTTTCTAATCCGATTATTGAATATTCTAGAATGTAATAGGGGCTATATAAATTAGTTTTAATTCGGCCTATTTCCATTTTCCTGGAAAGGCTCCGGTAGTACAGTGAAATGTCTCCAATTTCGTAACAATCGATCGGGATCTGCCCCTTAAATTAGTTGCGTAAAAAGACAAATTCTAAATCAAAAACAATAAATAAAACTTTTAGTTGAAAGCTTTCTTTTTCTTTTGTTAGGAAAAATAAAAGACTAATTTTTTACAGGAATTAGCCGAAATTTCTAATGGGCCGATTCTAAAATGAGATGTAAGTGTTTTACCGGAGGAACTCGTTAAATTATTCACATCGAATTTTGGTATCACTTTAATTTCTTTCATTAAATTGGGATATTGCCTACATAGATCTAAATTTTTGGAATCGACTCAAATTGTATCTGTTAACAGAGGATATCTGTGATAAGCGGAGATAATATGGGTCAAAATAATAAACATACTTCTGGAAACACTTAATTTATAATGAATATCTCCATTTTTTTTTTTTTTTTTTACTAAATAACATATCTCTTCAAACACGCCCTTCTAGGTTGTGAAACACAGAGACACAAATATGATCGCTTTTACCTTAATATTAAAGGAATAAATGATTTCCCCACAAGTGCAGAGATTCTATTGGCATCTCTATGCCAAGGAGGTCCAATTGCAGATACCATTATATTAAACATATAATATTCATTGGCTTCCAATTATTACCCAATGATCATTAGTGAGCATGGGGTAGTTAGGGGGAGGGGCAGTGCACCTCTACAAAACTCATTGCCGCCCCCCCCTAGAAAAATAGAAAATCAATTATTACGAAGCATCATTTATGTATTTCTCATTAAATTATTTCGTTATATATTAGAGTAATATTTATCTAATTTTCCAGATAAATTTCACCATTACTGCCTAACCTTTTGAGGTACACCAATTTATTTATATAAAGACCTTTATTAAAGTACATTTAATTTCCAACAGAAAAGTTAATATGAGTGAAATGTCTAAAATTAATAGTTTACGAGTTATGGAAATGTAAATATGTTTCAATATAAAAATTCAAGCTCAATGATTATAATCTGACTCTGATTGTGACACAACCTCTTGAAATATATAACAGGCCAAAAGAATTAAAATGAGAAAGAAATCGATATTATTTTATCGATTTCATCCATATGGATGGAGGTTAGCAGTACCTATCTAATATAAGAAAATTGTAATCTGATTAAAAATTTTGTAGATTAAAAGAAATTGTATGAAAATATTCAATTTCTTTTCTCCGGGAACGAATCAACTAGAAATTCTTTAGTTTTAGTTTTTTGTCATTAGATATTTATTCAAATGTATTGAAATTTCATATCTTTGTGTTATTTTCAATAATCTTTTATATCGAATAATTATTATTAGGAAATTTAAATTTTAAAGGGTAGTTATTTGAAGCCCAATTTGATAAAACGCTGATAACTCCGTTGAATTTTTTTTTAAATATGAAATAAATGGATATTATAAAACATTTAATTATTAATAATTAAATTCAATTTTGAACGAAATTGATTAAGTACTTTTTGAGAAAATAGTCAAAAAGCCTGAACTATCTCAAAAACGATGTTTTTTAAAGCAAGAGATGCATTAAGACCGCCTCACTTGGTGTGGTGGTTAGCATGGCTGGCTGCCAACAAGGAGGTGCCGGGTTCGATTCCCGGTTATACTCAGAAATTTTTCAAGTAGGGTCTGGAACGGGGTTCACTCAGCCTCGAGAGGATAAATGAGTAGCTGCTTGATTGAGAAGCAGCGAATCTCGGTTAAGAACACTGAAACGAAGGTTGTAGAGATTGCGTTGAGCTAACCACTTGACCCCTCGGTACTGTTTCCAATTAGGACAGCAACCAATTCAGTAGCCCAAGACCCACAAAGGGTTATCGAGCCAGAAGATTTTTTTTTTTTAAGAGATGCATTTTAAAAAAGTGAAAAAAGTCATATAAAACTAAACATTAACTTGTGACATGAAGATAAATTTTAAATTGTTTATAAAACGGCCTTTCATAGACGGCTTTTTTTTTTAATGAAAATGATGAGAGAAGGGGCTACACCAAAAAGGTGCATCACCTAAAAGCTCTGGGTTGGCCCCTCCATCGTGAAAAGAAGAAGAGGGAATTTTCTGGACTGGGCAGGGGTCGAAGGTATATGTGCATACGGGTCTTAAACAGCTGAAGGTTATAAGTCGCGGTGAAGACGGTGGTTGGGAGCGAGTTCCAGTCTCTGGAGGTCATAGGGATAAAAGAATTAATTGGCGTAAGCGCTTGTTCGATTTTTATCCAATTTGACAGCGAAGGGGTGATGAGCGTTCGAAAACCGTGTGTTTCTCGTAAAGAGGGCTTTAGGGGGGTAGAAATGATTAGCCACGTTCAAAGTGAATTAAAAATTGGATGACAGAATGTCTTCCGAAGACTAATTTCATCCAGGATATCCAATGTATGATAATATACACAGCCAACGATACATTAGAGACAGGTCATAGGATGATGCATAAAATGTGAATGAATATTAAATTGAAAAATAAATGAAAAATTGTGAAAATTCAGTTTAGGAGTGCAAGTTTTTGAAACCGTATTATGACTCAAGCTTCTATTAAAACTTCATGTAATTTAATGTGATTGATTATTGCTAGCCCATTATGTAACATTTAAAAGAAAGCGCGAATTAAAGAAAATATAAACCTGACTTTTTGGAATTACTTTTGATTTAATTTTGATTTTAGAGTTTAAGCCAGCCAGCCAATCATCAACATGTAAAAGATGATGGCTCTTCGATGATTTTCGCCGCCACATGGTGCGTTGAGTTCATGGGTTATCCAGTATAATGTGGTGCACAGCACTTCTGAATAGGGGTGCACTTGTTAACTGAAGAGACTGCATCAAGTCTTGACCGATAATGCCGTAACATTTGAAGTGTTGGCCACAAGTACTTGATTTAAAGAGACACCATTAGAATACAAATGGCCTCGGCTACTCACTAACCCATTCGTAGTTTGCAGTAGTTAAGCTAGATTCGCGCCATGATCCTCCTCGTTGCGGGGAAAACAAAGTACCTTGATGACTTGACCTTTAAATCTGAAACAACTTTCCTCATGAGCTGCTTGTAGAATACGAAGTTATGAAAGTCAAAAGAAACGCCAGACTTGACGGCATTTGAAGGTTAAGTCTGAAATACTTTCCATATGACTCAGCTTGTAGATAATCTACAGAGAAGTAAAGGATGACAAAGCAGAAATTTGGATCTTAGTTTGAAACACTCATCCAAAGAGCCGTTTGTAAGTAATTTAGTGAAAAACAAAAGGAATATTTCGTGAGTTTGACGGTGAAGTCTTAGAAACACTTTCTCATAATGAACCTGTTTGTATACAGTAATCATCATGAAAAGGCAAGTTGATTATAGTTAGATTGATTTTGAATTGGGACGATTCTGATGAATACTTTCCATAGGACCGCTTGTAAGTATCATGGTAAGCTGTGTGACGTTGTGAATTTGACGCATAGAGCTCATATCAGAAACGTTTAGTTGGGCTGGGTTGTACTAGTGAGTCACCGAGATTAGGTGGATACTCTTTGAGACAGACAGATCCGGCTGAATAATTGTTAGCATTGTTATCGTGTAATTTTGAAAGTCGGATTTAGCTTAAACAGGCCTTCAATTTCAATTCATTCTCAGGAACAGGGGATTCCGGTTAGACATGGAGTTTCTTTTGCAAGTGCCCATATTCTTCGAAATAAGATCAGTTGGAGGGCTTTTAATAGCAGACGATTTGAAATGTACTAATTGGATGAGATCTGATGATCATTGACCTGACCGCATTCAGGTTGACCGCGAACCTGCAGTGATGATGTCTATATCGCTGGTAGGTGATTGCATCAGGATCATCTTAATCCGTTGACTCCCAAATGAATGTCGGTAAAGGCCTTCTGGTTGCCTGGTGCTTGCTAATTTGTGGAACGATGTCTATTGATGAATTGGACTTCGTTAAATCCCGGAACTGCTAATCTGAGACTTTATTTATAAATGTGAATTTTGATTTTTCTTCAGCTTTTGGATATACTCCGGGTCCGGTACGTGGCGATTATATCATATTTGAGTATGTGCTTTGAAACCAAGGCCGATCAATTTACAGATCCGCTACTGATGCGAATTTTGATTGACCATGCTTACATTCTGCAATTTGATTTGCAACAATGCCTGCTACCGATTATAGACAGCTGGTTGCCTAGGTAACTATTAAGCTTGAAAAGTTCAAGACCTAGAAATGGTTGTGCATTGATGATCCAGAATCTAAGAGTACTTCGTGCTATATGTTTTTTACCGAGTGCTATCTTTGATTGGGACTGACGCTGCGGCTAGTAAAATGGGTGAGGATTTTGATTCTCGACATCGGCTTTTTCATGAAACGAAGGAACTGTTAAAACTTCTATGGGATCCCATCTGCTCGTGGGCGGTATCGTGAAGACTTTGATTTGATCTACTCCTTGACTACTGGACGATGTTAGCAAGTTGCAGCTGTTTGTAAGCTCGATGAAAACGCTGTTATGACGTGTTCCACGACTTTATAAAGCAAGTCGATTTGGACGGACATTTCATAAAAACATGACTGACTTGAGCGTGGTAAATCGTGACCAATAATTTAAATGATCTGACCTTGATCTCAACCTTGTCTGCTTGTGGGCAATCTAAAAAATGATGGCATCGGGCATTAGCTGTTGTGTAGGCATTTGCCACATCTTACAGCTAAAGCCCTCGTGTGTGGACACCCTTCGACCGAAAGCTGTTGTAGATTCTTATAAATCCCACTTCGTGCGCATCTCTTCTTTTGTTAGAGAATTGAAGCAATCCTTCATCTATGAATTTTAGTAGTTCTTCTAAATTTGGTACACTTTATAACCTCTCTCGACATATTCCAGTGTTGCAAGGTTTGTTATTTGAGCTTGTCCAGAATTAATCTTTACAAATATTAACCCCGCAATGTTTGCATAGGTTGGTTTTAGTATTGTAAGATTTTGCATTTGACTCACGATATTAACTAAGGCATATTTAATTATGTGGTTTTCTCTTTTATATTTGGAATTTATGATGATGTGGTCTAAATGTACAAACTAATTGACATGCTTTTTTTGCATTCTTTTTCAAACTCTTTCCCTCATGATTGGATAATTTTCCGCTGATTGAGTGAATCCAGCTGAGCGAACCTGAGCGGTGCCTCTCTCAAAGTGACAAGTAAAAGTAACCAAATTTATCAAAATCGAAATGATCCGCTTGAATCTATATATTCGCATTGAATGATTCCAAAATGATAATATGTATCTAACTCCTCAGCTAAATAAAGGCAAATTAAAGTAGGAAGTTTCAGTGTAAGCGATGAGTAAGGGTATTTAGAGAATGAACAGATGCGTTCTGAGATGAATTTGACTCACGATTTGAATTTAAATTACTCTTAGCTTCTTGGAGCTCTAGTAATTTCTTTTGGATTTTACATCGTAATATCCTCATGGTTTCTTTGCCATCCTCCGTCTGCGTCCAATAATCCGTCCACGGTGTCGTCGCTATCGAGGTTCAGGATGCTTTCCTCCAGTTTTTCTATGCGATCTTCACATGAATCTAAATAATGAATTAATGTTATTAATTCAGCTTGATTAGTACAATTGATTTCCTTAAAAACTAATTTCTTAATTTCACTATCCACAATTGTTAATTTTCTTTGAGCCTTTTGCAAGTTTGTTGGCGCCATTCTTTCTACACACTTTAATTAATTTTTGAAATTTGATTAATTATATAATTTGGATAATAGTAATTTAATTATCCTTGGCTTACGAAGGACCAAATATGTTTCGGAAGCTCTAAGGGATGGTTTGACCTAAGGCAAACGAATGAGACTTCGACGGGATATATTAAAACCCAGTGGTTTGTAGCACGTTGCTGATTCAATGTGTGTGTGTGGTAAGAAGGTGTACCCAAATAATTACAAAAGGTTTGGTTGCAAAGAGTTTTAATTAACAAGGATGGAAATGCATATAAAATATTAAAAGTTTAAAATTAAATTAGATATAAAAAAGTGTTATATAAAATGGGATTATAATACAATATGAGAAAACCTGATTATATTCTATTAGCAGAGTTGTAAATTCAGCTAATAAATTTATAAATACAAATTAGTGGAAATATATTTTCCTAGTGAGATGAACCGGTCCAAGATGGCTCCTTGGCGTCTGTTTGATGGGGGGATAATTGATTTCAGCTCAACTGAACAGGCACTATGATAGTATCTGTATCACAAGGAAAGGGCAGAAACGGTTTTTCGGTGAGCCAGGGAGTCTAGTAAGTTAGGGCCAGGTCTCCTATTAGTTTAATAGCTCGTTTCTGAATCGCATACCATTATTCAATATTAAGATGAAACTTTGTTTAAATTGTATCATATTTAATCTAGTTTAAAAATGTATAGAGTAGTCTTTGTCGAAGACGTGCTGCTTCATGGTCAAAGTGGGGAAAAATCGAAAAAAGAACTAAGTTTAGGGCTATTCTTCAAAAGAAATCCCGGGAGCTGTTTTTTAGATTCCCATTAAAAATCGAACTACTGAACCAGAATAAATGAGGTTGTTATCATTTTACGCGTAATATAAACAGCTTTAATTTATCTAATCGATAAATTTTTGATTTGATAAGTCGTTTTAGTTGAAAAGTTTTTGTTTTGCCGAGAGTAGCAGAGTTGTTGATTCACAAAGAGAAACAAAGAGGTTGTCCTCTGCTTGATGCAAATAAACATACATACTAGTTAGGCCAACTGCAATAGTGCTTGAAAAAATCTACAAAATTTAAAATACTGTAACAAAAATTAATTCGCCAGTTGTGACTCCGTCTTACAGTCGGTCAACCAGATACAAACTTTTACTGTATGTACGATTGAAAAGTTAGTTAGTTATAAATAAAGTTAAGCATGTGTGATCTAAAGCAGAAGGTCTTATTCACAAAAAAGGTGCTCAAATGTTAATAAATAAATAAGTTGGACAAGAAATGATAAAACCAAATACTCAGGTTGTAATATAACAAGTTTAATTATTTTATTGGCAAATAATCAGATGTTGTTTCAGTCAACAAATATGTACAAGATAATGTTTAGTTATAATTTGAGTTCGATTAAATAGTTACAAAAAAAATAATAAGATTGTTTAAGAAATAGATTCTTACATATAGATTTGAATCTTTTGTTTTGTTTTGAAAAATAATATTACAAATAATACTCTTTATGGAAAGATAATTAATTATAATCAAATAATAGTATGAATAATAGGAAACAATTAAATAGCAATTATCTTAATTGGTCTATGTGAGTTTATATGTGTGCTTATTAATTAATAATCGCTAATTATTGGTTTGTTAAAATGTTATTAAAATGTTAAAATAAATATTAGATATTCTTAATAATAGATTTGGTACTTCGTTTAAAACACAAGAGTTCTTATTTAAAAGTAAATCAACTAGTATTGAAATGAATATACAAGCTGTATAGAATGTTAAGTTAATATGAACGAAAATGCAAGTTCAATTTAATTGAGAAAGAGAATGTATTTGTTTGATTCAATGTTCATATCTTTTATAAATAAGATTTGTTAAAGAGATTTAACTCCTGTTGAAAATAGTCTGTACTTCTTTTAATAGAAATAATCAGGTAGGGAATGTAGATCGAAACAGTACAATTGTGTGTTATGAAAAATATAAATCGGTGAACCTTTGAAAAATGATTTGAGATCCTAGGCGGTCGAAACGCTGCGAGTATGAAGAAATCTTCTTGGAAAATGAATGCCAATATTTGTAAAATCTCTTGATATGTTGTAGATAGATTTCTGGGCAGGCAGGGAATCGATTAACTCGAGTATAAGGTGTGGAAAGGTTCAGCTTGGGAGTTTCGATCTGGCTTGTTTGCTTGTTAATAAACAACTAATTTATTAAATAATGAGAAAAGAATAAATTATTAATTAAGTATTGTTGGGATCATGTGACCGATGTCAGAGAGATATCAATTAAGAGCTAAACTTCGCTTCACCCAGAGTAAGTCCACCATTAACTTAGGACCGCCGTGGCGTGTCCACACACACATATATCGAGATTTTTCGCCATTTTTTTGTTTTTCGACAAAATTGTTTCTTTTTTTAGATATTTCAAATAAAATAGGTTGTTCGGAAAAGTAATTTCGTTTTTTTGTGGAAATGAAAGACAGTTTTCGTATAATAAACAAATATTTTATTAAATTATATATTGGCCGTTCTGGTCCAGCATCTTTTGCCATCTTTCTGGTAGTAGCATAATTCCACGCTCATAAAATTTTTGGTCTTTGCTGGCAAAAAACTGATCGAGGTGGTTTTTGACCTCCTCATTCGAGGTGAAGGTTTTACCGTCTAAAAAATTTTGGAGTGACCGGAACAAATAATAATCCGATGGTGCCAGGTCTGGAGAATATGGTGGGTGTGGCATTGTATCTCATTCAAGCTGTAGAAGCTTTTGACGAGTGACCAAACTTGTGTGAGGTCTCGCGTTGTCTTGGTGAAACACTACACCTTTCCTGTTGATTAGTTCTGGCCTTTTCTGTTGAAGTTCATCATTCAGTTTGTCCAGCTGATGACACTAGACTTCCGAATTAATCGTTGTGTTATCCGGTAAAAGCTCAAAAAAAACGATTCCTTTAAAATCACACCAAACAGACAGCATCACCTTTTTTTGGTGAATATCGGCTTTGGAAATGGTTTGAGCCGGTTCATCTTATTTGCTCCACGACCTCTTGCGTTTGACGTTGTTGTATACAACCCATTTTTCGTCCCCAGTGATGATGCGTTTCAAAAACGGATCATTTTCGTGACGTTTGAGAAGCGAATCGCAGACGTCAATGCGGCGACACAGATTTCTCTCTGTGAGAACATGGGGAACCCATACATCGAGCTTCGAGGATAAATCCCAGACCTTTCAAATGGTCATAAACTGTTGAATTTGATAAATTTAACTTCAATTGTTATTCGCCGGTTCGCATCAACTAATGCCTTTATCGCGTCTTTATCAGCTTCAACCTGCCGGAAGTGGTGCATCTTCGACATCAAAATTGCCGGATCGAAATATAGCGAACCAGTTCTGGCACTGGCGTACTGTCAACACACCTTCTATACACATCGGTCAATTTCTTTCTGGCTTGAACAGCATTTTTACCCTTTCTGTAGTAAAACAGTAAGATATGTCGAAAATGCTGCTTATCGCTCTCCATATTTAAAAGGGCCCCAACCAAAAACTACTGCATAGAATTAATTAGAATTTTTCACACACAAGCCTTGCTATATGAGCTCTCAAAGCATATAAAAATTATACGGCTTAAGTGTGAAGTTGGGCGCAAAAAAATACAATTAAATCCTCTGTCGGAAAAAACGAAATTACTTTTCGAACAACCTTATATTTTTTCAATTCTCTAGGACAGTCTGATCCCAAATATATTAAAATTTCTATAATTTGGATATTTAAAATTTTTGTATAAAATCAGAAATTTCATAAGGCTATAATAGTCTTGCCATTATTTTGTTTTTGGACAACATTTTTTTTGAGATATTTCAAATAAAATATATTTTTTCAATTTGCTTTTTTTCTCGTATCTGTATGTATAACACCAATTATAAACAACTCTAAACTATTTAATTAACAGTTTACAGTACTGGAAAAACGTTTCTAAAGAATAGCCAAAAAAATAATTTGTTACACGATTACAAACACATGCACTTCACCGGCATTCTTGAAATGATAGGAGTTTGAAGTAAGATCTTAATATATGTACTTTGGGGTTGCCACAGAACAAAAATAATGTCGGTCAGAGACGACTTTTATTTAGAGTGTTATTTGAATTGTCCCTTTCAATACGTGTCCATTTCATGCCACCTCTCCTCACTTAATCATGTGTTATTTCTTCAATGGCCTCAACCCTGATACAACATATAAAATATAAATATTATCAGTTGATATTCCCAAACTTCGTAAGGCCACCCCCACAAGACACTTTCTGGAGGACAACCGAAGATTTATGGTTTTGACCAAAGGTGAAAGAAATCAGTCCTTGTAGATTTTATTATATCAATTCACTTATAAAATGTTCCTTATTTTGCAAGTAAAATAAATATTTTATGACTGAAGCTTAATCATTAAAATCTTTTTATTCGCCCCAGTATCTACAATTTGTTTATTTATATTAATTACTCATATGAATAAAAAAAGAAATACAATTTATTAAATCTAATTTATGCTAATACTTTTTTGATGATTAGATTATACTCAAGGAGAGTTTTTTTATTTTTCTACCACCTATATATAAATCTGTTCACAGTGCGAGAGCGATTATTGTAAAACTGGCATCTTTAAAAATGTTTACTTTTAAAACCGCTTTAATCTTATGTTTAGTTTTTAATGTGGTTTTTTCTGCAGTAATAGGTTTGTAATTGTATAAATATATATCTTCCAAGAACTTTTACTTGAAAATGGCAAATTTTATATATTTTTTTTTCTCTAAACTATATTATAGTCAAAATTAAATCATCCCATTTGAAGAAAGATTAATATCATTAAGTATTTTATTTATCTCATTAGGAAAATATTCTCTTTTAATATATTTTCAAAACTAAAATGAATTCGAATTAAATTTTGATGAAATTATATACTAATTTATTTATTTTAACATTTTACAGAGAAATATGCTGGAACAATATGCAATCTTAAGGACGAATCAAGTGTTAATGAATGCTTACGAAAAGCCATACAACATATATTCGATCATTCTTCCAAAGGTTGGTTCTATTTTAAACTCATTTACCATTAAACACTACCTAGAATAAAGACTTAAATTATGAGCGTATTTATACTTAAGCTATATTTATGTAGTAACTAGTTGACTAGTACATGGCCTGCTTTTGGAGTATAGCCGGTGCATTTCTACCTTAGATGAGCGGTCGTAACTCCTAGTATTCCTTTTAGGCCTTCCTAATAAATACCATTTGGTCATAAGAAGAGTGATATTGGAATGACTGTTCTCAGCACTGCATAAATTTTCATCGCTAATTAAAGTTGTGTCTCATTAAACATAGTATAACTGTAAACAACTCCAGAGAACAAAATATTCCCTAGGTCTTGATATCATTTTTATTTGTGCATCTGTGATAAATTATTGTCGCTTTATTCGGGGTCACCAAAACAAACGGAAGACCTCTATTTGTACCTTTCACTCTTCATATCACGAGTAGCTATAATCTCCATTTTCTCTATTTACTCGATTAAATATGTAGAAGCCCATTACAAGCATTTCGTGTTCCCTGATTCAGGTGTATCATCCCCAAAAAGATCACCATACCATAGCAATAAACAGCAGTTTCTCTTTAAGATAAAAGAGAATTATCAATTTCAGTCCAAATTCACACATAATGTGGCTGTGTATAATCTTAAATCTGACATAAAAAATAGCAAACCGGATCCAATATTTAATCATGATTATTGATAAAATTATGGCTAACTTAAAAAAGTGAATTTCTATGAAGAAAAATGTTCAAATGTGAAAAACATTTCTATGAATTTGAATTTAGCACTTCATTTTATTTCTATATCAAATGATAAAAATTTATTTGAATGATTCTTGTCTAAGAAATTTTTGATACACCTAAGGACATAAAAAGATTTTGTAAGCAAGGGCGGATCCAGAAATTTTTTATCGGGAGGGGGCTCCCTCATATTAAAAAAAATACAAGAATATAACAACATTTTTTTAAAATTTTATTTTAATATGAAATTTAATTAATATATCGAGTAATGTAAAAAGTTTTCGGGTGTTTGTAAACATAAATATTTTGATCCAATGCAAATAAATGAAATTCCTTTTTTACATATGAGAATCATTTTTTGATCTAATTAGATAAGAAACTCTTTATTTTACAATTATAATTACAGATGTACATTTTTTATACAAGATGAATATACATTCTTTGTCAACTTTATTTCTAATGGTGACTTCGGGCTTGCTGCCCACAATTCATCATCCTTTACAAATTTGTTTGTCTCTTCATAGTTCGCTCGATTCACCAAGTAATGATATAACGAGGAAAAATTTTAAAAACCTCTAAAACCAATGTAAAAATAAAAAAATAAATTTGAAAGAAACTTAAAAGAAAATATAACAAGAGAGCAAAAACAAGATTAATAATTATCCGAGATCGATCGATGTAATTAATGGATTCGTATGAGTAATTAGCCCTTTGTGGAACTTCAACGATTATTGCTGTCTTGTAGACACTCAATTTGAAGTCCTCTGATTATGTAGTTGTTGATTCCTGGCGGAGGGTTAGCAATTGTCTTGAGAGTTATTGTTTCAACTCTTTCAATAAGCGAAACATTTGTTTTGGCCGTATGACCCCACCATAAAGGTGCCCCATAAGTAAGACGAGGGCGCACCATAGCCCTATATAGATTTAATTTTTGATCCAATTCCAGTGGGTTTCTTTTATTAATTAAAGGCCATCTAACTATAAATTGTATTATATTAAACTGTTTGTGGGTTTTCAAAAGATTAAATTTAAATTTTTAGAAAAAATTAAATTAAAGTGTTCTTATTCTAACTTGGAATAAGAGTAGCAGAAAAAGAAATGGATGAATCGACTTAAAATCAAAAATAGCCATCGATTCTCATCTGATACTTGAGGAATAACAATTCTACATTGGATTTTTGACGTTTCGATTATTATTAACGATTGCTGAAGACATGGAAGAAACGACTTAAAATCAAAAATAACAATCGTTTCTTATTTTTGATGTTTTGACTATTAATGGCAGCCTCTATGAAATCATGGAAGAATCGACTTAAAATCAAAAAGACTAAATTCTTTTATGGTAAACAACTCAAGCTTGAACTGGCCCTACCATTAATTTTACTCGATTTTTTTCTCATTGTGTTTAAAAAATGCCTTACGGGGTTCAAGGCGGCCACCTCCACCATCTGTGAATTAATACCTTCAGCTCGTGAGTATTTGTGTCAATGTCAATGTTAAATAGTAAAGGGGCAGAATCAAGATCACACTTCAATTCCTTTTTTAGAATAAGTTATTCAATCATAAAATGCATGACTTTAATGAATATTTATTTGTCTCAAGCCTGTTTCGTTTGAAACAAATGAATCATTTTTTATTTCCGGATTCTTAAAAGCAGATCTGTGTTAACGATGGCAGCTGAAAAATCACCTTCTATAAATTTAATAAATTATCTTGTAATAATATTTCAAGAGATAATAGAGTAATTGATTTTTCTCTAAAAATAACTTATAGTACATTTTTGTATTACAACTATCTCTCAATTAACAAAACACTTAAGTAACTACTTCAATTCATAAAATAACAAATGGCATTAATTATTTTAATATTGAATGATATTTTATAAAAATAATATTTTTAAAGCCTTTATTTTTTAATTTTTCTTGTTTATTGACTTACAGTGATTGCAATCTGAAACCTTCATTTATTACCTTTTAGATCACAGGAAAAAACTAGGAAGTATCTTAAGTAGATACTAGTAGGCAGCCTAGGATAGCACTTGGGGCCTATCTCCCAAATATTCAAACACCTAATAATTAGGCGAATTAAAATAGAAAATGGGACTCAGGCCAACAATTGAAAATAATTCTAGTTATGTCAATGAAGACTGATAAAGTCCGGAACCTCTGTTCTGTAATATAGAATATGATCTCATCAAATCACCAGACTTATTTCTCTAAAAAATTATAGCTATAGACAAATGGGTGAGATAGAGACTGTTGATATAATTCTCAAGTTTCGAAATTGATTAAAATTTAGTTAGGAAGTTTATTTTATTTTTTTCCAAAAAAATTTATTTCCTTAAGTATCTAACGGTAACATTGAGAGGGTATTCCAAAGGCATTCAATAGATTCCTAGAAAGAAAAATGGAAAGAAGCATTACCATTATTTTAAAATTTTATTCTTAAGGAGTCCTTTCGCTCCAGTTGAGTCAAAAGAAGTGTAGTATCTAATATTTAATAAAATAAGTTAAAATACAAATGAAAAATAATAGAATTAAAAAATAAATAGTGTGAAAGCCGTAAATGTTTGAACTAAAAACAATTATAAAAAATATAATTAAATACAAAAGTTAGTTTGATTTATTCAAATCAGCTTATAATAAGTCTTGTATGATTTGACAATGCGTTGTATTAATACTGTTTATGTTTAAATCCAAACATAGCATTTATGTGATTTTTTAAAGTAAATATTGGATTGGCAACTAAGTAATTGCGGATTTTTTTTATTTTTTTTTTAGAAAATCAAAGACAATTTTTTCATGGAACTAAATAACTTTATTCTGTAATGTATTGCCCATTTTGATCAATGACCTTTTGCCATCTTTCAGGCAGCATCATAATCCCACGTTCATAAAACTTCTGGTTTTTATTAGCAAAAAACTGAATCAGGTACGATTTGACATCATCATCATTATTGAAATTTTTACCATTCAAGGAGTTTTGTAAAGATCAAAACAAAAAGTAATCGGTGCAAGGTCAGGACATGTGGCAAAACATCCCAACCAAGCTCCAATAATTTTTGCCGAATGACCAAAGATGTGTGTGGCCTTGCATTGTCATGATGGAATACAACACCTTTTCGATTTGTCAATTCGGCCCGCTTTTCTTCAACTGCATTGTTTAATTTCGTTAGTTGTTCAATGTAGACAACAGAATTGATCGTTCGGTTGGGTGGTAAGAGTTCAAAGTAGACAATTCCTTTGTAATCCCACCAAACTGATAACAAAACCTTCTTTTGATGAATACCAGCTTTTGATGTTGTTTGAGCTGGTTCACCTGGCATGCTCCACGATCTTTTCCGCTTGATATTGTTGTAAACAACCCAATTTTCATCGCCAGTTATCAGTCGTTTTAAAAATGGATCATTTTCATTATGTTTCTTTAGCAAATCGCAGATGTTAATGCGTTGCGTTAAATGCGTTTCTTTCAGTTCGTGAGGAACCCATGTATCGAGTTTTTGAACATAGCCAAGTTGTTTTAAGTGATTTTCGATGGCATGTATGTGATACATGAAGCTTCTCTGCAATCTACGTGTTGTACTGTGACGATCCGAATCGATTATTGCTTTGATTAGGTCGTCATCAACTTCAACTGGACGACCAGAGCGTTTTTCATCTTTGAGTGAAAATCACCAGAACGAAATTTGGCAAACCAATTTTGACACTGCCGTTCCTTTAAGGCTTCGACGCCATAAACAGCACATAACTTTGTGAGCTTGCGATGCGTTTTCCTTCTGCGGAAATAGAAAGGCAAAATATGACGAAAATGTCCTTTTGATTTTCCAGTTTTTCAACGAACGCCAAGCGAAAACTACGCAACTGATCATAAAACTTTTTACTGATTGACATCTGAATTGCCAACTATCAAATAACAAAATGTGTTTTCACATTTTGGACTACGCTAGCAAACCTAAAAATTCAACTGAAGCCATTTATGAGTAAAATCCACCAATCACTTTGAGTTGCCAACCTTATATCTAAGTAAATTTGTCGGTCAATCATATATTTTTTCAAAAAAAGAAAACCTGCATGTTTCAAAAAGATAATTTTTAGTTGTTTTTTTTAACTTTATATAATCAAGTAATGAGTAGTATAATTCAAGAGAAAGATCTTAATTTTCCATAAGACTCTAAGAAAATGTTTACATTTTAAAAAATTTGCTCGCTAATGTGTTTTTCAAACTTTACCAAAGCATAGATAGAGACTTAAACTATTATAAAAAATTAAGTTATACACTCACGAGCAAAGAAATGGAATCACCTCCCTAGCGAGTTATTAAATGTAATTTTCATTCTCAAATATAATAATAATTATTTCCATTAGGTTTTCATTCTATATTTATTTTATGGCTCCTCTATACTATGAGCCAACTTGGACCAATTCAAGCCAACGCCAATGTGTAGAGGGGGGTTGGCTTGTATTGGACATTAGTTGACGCTGGCGATGAGATTGGCGATGGTTGCCCTTCGGAGCAGTTTTTTCGATATATCAGAGGGTCAATGTTACGCAACGAAAGTGCCCAGTGGCTAGGTGTCGTTTCCACAAGGCCATAGACATTGGCCCAACTCTTGGACCACTGTGTGGAGGCACCGTCAAATTAACTTGTTTTGCTGGAGGCCAACATGGTCAACATGTTTGGCTCACGTTGGGCCATAGTGTAGAGCAGTGTTCCGCAAACTTTTTGTGTTCAAGGCACACCTGCCAAATCAAGAAATTTTAGAGGTACACCAAAGAAAAAACCAATATTTATTTAATATTTATTTATTATTAAATAAATTATCCCTTGCTGCTCGCATAACTCTCAGGTGTATAGGTGCATTATCTTCACAAAACTTGACATTTTTCCGCGGCACACCAACTAATGACCACGGTACACTAGTGTTCCGCCGCACACACTTTGCGGAACACTGGTATAGAGGGCCATTAAATGCTAAAAAATGAAACTTGTAGAAAAAATATTTAAATTTCTAATAAATTACAAAGAAACATACAAAGTATCATTGAATTAATGAAAAGACAGTGATTCCATTTCTTTGCTCGTGAGTGTAGTTATAATCTAATATTTTTTATTTAACATTGGTGGTGAAAGGACCTCCTTAATCAAACTAATAAATAAAACAATGTTTTTCTCTTAAAGGCGTCAGAGAAATTGATTTAATATCTTTCAATCCATTGGAAATTTCTAAAGCTGTTTTGACTGAGAACCGAGGAGGGCCAACTCAACTCGAATTATTTTTCACTAATGCTAAACATCGCCATCTTGCTGAATCCACTATAGAGGGTGTCAAGTAAGTAACAACACATTCAATTTTTTCTATTATCTATTTATTATTAACAATAACATTAACGATCTTTTTACAAAAGGTTTTAATTAAAATCATATATTGATAGTTTTAATTAACTTGTTATATTGATGGTTTTGAAAAATAATTATAATGATACCTAGTTTTGAAATAAATTATATTAATAGTTCTTATTATCATTTCCGTTCATAATTTGTATAAATTTGAAAGTTTATAAGGTGAAATAAGGACAAGTTATTATGTGTGACTTTTTTATTTATCAACCATTTTAAATTTCTATATGTAAAGATCAATAAGAATAAATTATATTTAAAAAAACTAAAAAACATGCTTCTAAAAAGTACAAAATAATGTAATACTAAGTAAATCAAGAAGTGTGGGGCAAAGAAACTTTTAATTAATTTCAACAAAGTGCCCAATGCTTTGTGATTAAGTATTACATTATTTTGTACTTTTTAGAAGCGTGTTTTTAGTTTTTTTAAAATATAATTTATTATTAAACCAATTATTTTACATTAATTAATGTATACCTTTGTATTTTAGCTTCGATTTCGGAGATTGCTTCTCCACCATCGAGTGTCCTTATTCATATTTAGTCCGTGTTTTTAATAAGAGGAAAAATCTAATTAGATAAAAAAACCTCTTTTCCGATAATTATTTAATTCCATTATTCCCCAATCAAGTCGATTGGTTAATCTTCCTTCCTCCAAATATAATTTATTTTTTACTTTTTAGTCTTAATTATTTTTATAGAGAAATGTTTGGGGAATTTAACAGAACGAAAGTCACATTGATAGATAGATAGATAAATACATACAGGTGAAGCTAATATAAAGCATGTTATCAGCGAAAAAATAAGCTGACGTGTTCTGATGTGGCCATCCACTTGACTTTACCATATAACTTGGCCCCTCACCTATATTTAATAAAATTATTTATAATCATGTAGGGGAGGGGGTTAGTTTTTGCATTTTTAGACTTCTGGGGACCCACTGATTATGTATACAAAATTTGGTTGAGTTTGGTCAAATGGCCAAGATTTTAATTTTTAACCCCCCCCCCCTCCACCCCTATTAATTTTGGGTCGATATGCACCAAAATCTAATCAGCTCTTAATCTCAATGGACCAAAACTACGTGTGAAATTTGGTTTCGATATTCCCACTAGTTTTTGAGCTAGCTCGTCCACAAAATTTGATAACGCACAGACTAACAACCAGACAGACTAACTGACAGACATTTTGACAGAACAATTATTATCTCGAAAAATATAATTTTTTCGATGTTCACTTATTAGAGCTTTTTTGTCATTTCAATGCCATGATTTCGCTCAATTTTTTAATCAAAATAGTTTAAGCCGTTTTTTAGATATTTCGAAAAAAAGAAGGAAAAAATCACTTTTTTCATGCACGATCACAATACTTTAACCATACCCTGTAGGGTAAGTAAAAATATATAAAGCATGTAAAAATGATTCTATTCTGTTGTTTTAAAAACAGTATTGCCTCATTCTATTTACGTTATTTCTGTTTAATCTCATGTAATTGTTAATATAAAGAAGAGAAGGAAAAATTGTTTATGCGAATGTGCCAAATATTTTTTTAAATTTATGTTTCTGATGGTCTTCAATGGTAGCCAAGATAAAAGAAAATTTAGACGAATGTGTGACATGACTATTTGAAGCCCGGAAGAAGTCGACAAAGTCGACGAAACGTTGGTTGATAAATAAAAAAGTCACAAATAATAACTTGTCCTTATTTCCCATTATAAACTTTCAAATTATATGAATACTTTTGAAATGCATATTAGATAAAATAAAATTAAGGGCGGGGAAGCTTGTCCAAGTGTTGCCTATTTACACGGCGCGGACTTAAATTCAGGACATGCGTACAAAATGTCTCCAAACCAAATAACCAAGACCGTAGTCAGTGAGTGAGATCACCAGGGTTTGATCCTACCCCCGAAATTTGCTGCTTGAAGATTAAATTTAATTATATATTATATACTAGACTAGCCGCAAGGCTTCGCCTTCGGCGGCAGAGATTCATGTTATTTTGTAATTAATTTCAATTATATTCGGTTTTTAGATTTTTTTTTAGGCCTTCGGGAACTAAAGTCCATTTTAGCCATCAGTCTTAGTTGTGTGTGTGTGTGTGTGTGAAGTGTGTGGAAGTGTGTGTAAATTAGTTTAGCGATCATATTATAGCCGGTCAAATATTTGTAGCAAAGTCGGACTTGAACCTGAGATATCTTGATTCAAAGCCAAGCTCTAATCTAACCTCTCGGCAAACCTGATATTCATTGGGCTTGATTAAAAATTCAGACCAAAGTGTAAAAAAAGCTTGTACAAAGGAATTAATTTCTGAGTGTCTAACTCTCAAGAGAACCGAGTTTTAAAAAGTTTTCTTCCAGTTTCAGTTAAATTCACAATTTTATGCACATTACACAATATAAAAACTCGATTATTTTTTAAATTATTCGATGCTGCTCGGTCAGATTTTCAGATTTTAGAAAATGAAATTATTCGTATTATCTACCTCATCTGTGTAGCGGAAAAATTTAACTTTAATTAATATTCCAGATATGACATTAAAACGGGGCATTTGGAGTTCACAATAAACAATCCCTTGACTATATTTGAAGGGAAGTATAAAATGGGCGGAAAATTATTGGCACTTCCAATAAACGGGGATGGTGAAGCTTCAATTAAAATGAGTAAGTACTCCAAATAATTATTTTTTTTAATATTTTTTTAGTTATATTCTGATTATACATATTTCTTTTTTAGCAAATGTTTTAATAAAAATTCAAATGGATATTAAACTAATTAATGGAAAAGACAATAAAAAATACCTTCGAGTAGAAAATATCAAGTGTAAAATTACAACGGAAAAAACTAATTTTAAGTTTGCAAATCTATTTGGAAATAAAGAATTAAGTGATAATATGAATATATTTTTGAATGAAAATGATAAGGATGTGATGGCTGATATGACGCTTGCTCTTGACGCTATGTATAACAAAATTATTGAAAATATGATAACTAGATTATTTGCATCCAAACCTGCTCAAGAGTTCATTGTTTTGTAAATACTATAATTATTATTTATTATTATTATTATTGACTGAATTATATTAATCATATATGTATATTGATATTATAATAAATTAAATTATTGATTAAAATAAACTAGATACATTATTTTTAAATGTTTCAAATTACACTGATAAACAATGAAATTTTCCTTTAAATAAAACTAAGTGATCTTTAGTGTATTCAGATGTGCTGATAACGAATATCACATCCGTTTTTCTCAATCACCTATTTTTTTGCGGAACACCCACATTTTTATAGTTTTATAGTTGTATGGTTTCCGGTCTCCGCACCCGGCTTAACTTAGACTTAAGTCGTCAATGCGGCCCGCGGTGAAATTTGGGTCGGTCAGTCCTGATTTAGAGAAATCAAATATGATTTATTATTTACCCATAACGTTCACAAATTGCTCTTAAAAAATTCATGTCTTTCCATTATAATTGTTTTATTTTCTCAAAAGGATTTTTTAAGAAATGATTCGTTTTATTTTAAATTTTAATGCCTTAATGAATGTGTAAGAAAGATTCAATGAAGATTCTATTTTTGTAATTTTCTTATTAAACAAATCGAAAATATTTGTTATTAATCCAAAATCATCTCAAATGATTTTTTTTTTAATTTTTAATGAAATAAATCTTTATTATGGAATAATGCGAAAGGCGAAATTTTCAAATTACTTTCTCTCAATCCAATAAACACAAGTTCATTAGAACGATCAGTGACTAATTTGAACAACATAGATATTGGTTGGTCACAAGAAAGCGAAATTTTTCATTTTTTCGGTGCAGACCTCTTAAAATTTTCCAATTGGCTAAAAATGAGAATGGTAAAGTTTCAGCTTAATTGAATATCGGTAACCCGTGCCTCATCGGAAGTTGAATTTTCAAAAAAATGCAATTTTATGCAAAAAATTTCATTTTTTCCTTCATAAAACCACTAATCCTAGAAACTTTATTCATGTCTCATTCTCTAGGGAATTTTGTTGACTTGAAATTTTACTTGGACAACTTTTTACTTTACCATATAGGGTATGGTCAAGTATTGTAATCGTGCATGAAAAAAGTGTTTTTTTCCTTCTTTTTTTCGAAATATCTCAAAAACGGCTGAAACTATTTTGATTAAAAAAATTGAGCGAAACCATAAATTCGCTCTACAAAAAAGTTCTGATAAGTGAACATTGAAAAAATTATATTATATTTTTCGAGATAATAATTGTTTTGTCAAAATGTCTGTCTGGTTGTCCGTTAGTGTGCGTTACCAAATTTTTGTGGACGAGCTAGCTCAAAAACTAGTTTGAATATCGAAACTAAATTTCACGCGTAGTTTTGGTCCATTGAGATTAAGAGCTGATTAGATTTTGGTGCATATCGACCCAAAATTAAGGGGGGTGGAGGGTCAAAAACTGAAAATCTTGGCCATTTACCAAACTCAACCAAATTTTGTGTACATAATCAGTGGATCCCTAGGAGTATAAAAATGCAAAAACTAACCCCCTCCACTACATGATTATTAATAATTTTATTAAATATTAAATATAAGTGAGGGGCCAGGTTGTATGGTAAATTCAAGTGGATGGCCACATCAGAACACGTTAGCTTATTTGTTAAAACTCTTGGACTTGTAGATATTCAGCATTTTCCATGTCAGGACATGATCCGAATCCTCAAAAGTGATCTTCTAAGCAAATGCCTAAAAACATAGATAGCAACACAAGCATATAAAATGACGGCCAATTGCAATTCATTCCTCATTCACTTTCCGATCTGACATAAGCCAATCAATCATCAATATCCCACTCTTCGACGTATCATTTCAACACTACGCTCATCTGAGGTGCAATAATACAATCCTCCCAGTCGCCTTCACACCACATTCCCGGCCCTTTTAAAGACACCAATAGCATTATTAATGTTAAAAGTCATTTTACAAACAAGTAACTTAATCATGAAGGGATTAAACTTACATTATTAATAAAATAATTTAAAAAAATCAAAGAGCTGAAAAGTTTGTGGGGGACACACTACAAAACGAGCTTATAGTGTGCCGCAGTGGTGCCAAAATAAAATTACAGAAACATGTTTGAGAAATTTAGACACACGACAGTGTGTCAGCCAAGCTCGGAAAAACGGGCGTCGCACAGGCCATGTGTATATTTACACGAACCATTTCAAGCTACTTTCGACCCCCCCCCCCCCCCCATAACTTGAAAACTATTAGACTAACACACTTGAAAGTTTGCATGCCTAATTAGACCCACTAGAACACCTAGAATTCCAAATTGATCATGAATAAATCTATTATAATTCTTGATTTATTAAGCTATGAAAAGTGCCATTTTTAACACTGACTGACATATCAAAATCCTAAAGTACTTCCGCTGATCCTAGAATGCTGAAATTTGGCATACTCGTAGAGTTTGGGCTACAATTAAAGGAAAAAATCGAAAATCCCTTTTTCAAGACCTAAAATGCTTAATTAACATATAGTGAAAATACAATCAAGCTAGAATTCTGAAATTTGGCATACTGGTAAAGCTTGGAACATTAATAAATGAGAAAATTGAAAATCCGAAACTTTCCCTTCTTCAGGTTCCGAAATGGGAGTGAAATTTATGGAAAAAAAGACCGGGTTTTTAACAGCATATTTTATGAGAAATATTTATTCATTAATAATATAAATGTTTAAATGTAATTATTAAGATAAATTAAAGGTTAAAACTTTTCAAAAATTAATGATATCTGACCAAAAACATAAATGTGAAAAAGGGGCCAAGTTCGGTACAAACGGCTTCGCCGACAAAAGAGTTGAGATCCAAACGGGTACCAAGTTCCATAGCAGTTCCTTAAATCATAGCTATAGGGATGTACAACGTTCTTCAATTGATTTAAAAGAAAATTTGTTAGGATCTTTGATATTAAATTTATAACTTGGCAAGTTCTATATCCAACTAAATTGTTTGTAGTATAAAATAGAACAACTAGCAAAGCTAAATTTTAATCTTGTATTAAATATCATCACGTTTAACGTAAGTTATTGACTTTTATAACTTTCCAAGTTATAAATTTAATATCAAAGAACGTTTCAAATTTACTTTTATATCAATTTAAGAACGTTGTACATCGCTATAGCTATGATTTAAGCAACTGCTATGGAACTTGGTACCCGTTTAGATCTCAACCCTTTTGTCGGCGAAGTCGTTTGTACCGAACTTGGCCACTTTTTCACATTTATGTTTTTGGTCAGATCAATTTAACGGTATCTTACTTAATAGAGGGGTGGATTGTCAAAATCTAAATATGTGGGAAATTTCAAGTTTCTAGTTTTAATAGTTTAGAAGCTACAGCATTGTGGCAGAGAAGAGACATACAGACAGACAGACAACAATGTTTTTTACCATTTTTTGTATGGAATCATAAAAAAGGAAAAGTCAAAAGGAAATTACAAAAAGAGAAAAGATAAAAAATATTACACTGATTTATTTCATATAATGTTTATAATAATATAATTTAAAGATACTTCA
This sequence comes from Forficula auricularia, assembly GCA_024734495.1. Lineage (NCBI taxonomy): Eukaryota > Metazoa > Arthropoda > Insecta > Dermaptera > Forficulidae > Forficula > Forficula auricularia. Next base: position 93,916,788 of record JALMQS010000099.1, read on the forward strand.
TTAAAAAAAATAAAAGTTCAGTCTTATTTCTGAATAAATTAATGATCAAGAAAACCATGAAGACGAGATGCTGGTTGTGCAAGAAGTTCTTTTGGATGACCATCTTCAACTATCCCTTGGCCTGCTTCCAAAACTAGGAGCCGATCACATTCTAGAAGTGTGCTTACACGATGCTGAGAAAGAAAATAATAATTTTAATATTAATTATTATTTAAATAATTTCAATCTTTAGTTACATTTAGCTATTATATTAAATATTGTAAGTTCTTATTAAAAAAATTAATCATTAAGGAATAAAATGATTTATTTTATGAGGTATTTTTTAAGGGATCTTATATTTGTGCATTTACTGTAACATATATATATATATATATATAAGTTAGGAAATGAGAGGCCCCTGAAAAACATTTTGGATACGCCCCTGCTCAAGGAAAAACAAAATCTTTTCAATATTTCAATTACATTAATTTTTATCTACTTAGTCATTTAACATATGAAAAGTAAAAATAATTATTACAAATCCAATTGAAAAACAAAGTTAAATCTTTTTCAAATTGTTATACACTTGTTGCAAGATTTGCAGAAACATAGCCAAAAAGATGAAACTTAAAAAGATACAAACTTGTGTGCCAAATTTTAGCTCATTAGTTGGTTTTCATTAACTATTCGATTTTGAGGATTTTCTGCATTTTTATCTAAAAGTTCAGAAAAACATTTTGGATATGGCCCTGCTCAAGGAAAAACAAAATCTTTTCAATATTTCAATTACATTAATTTTTATCTACTTAGTCATTTAACATATGAAAAGTAAAAATAATTATTACAAATCCAATTGAAAAACAAAGTTAAATCTTTTTCAAATTGTTATACACTTGTTGCAAGATTTGCAGAAACATAGCCAAAAAGATGAATCTTAAAAAGATACAAACTTGTGTGCCAAATTTTAGCTCATTAGTTCCTTTTCATTAACTATTCGATTTTTGCGAATTTTCTGCATTTTTATCTAAAGTTCAGAAGATAGCAATTCTGTTTAGTCATTCGTTTTGCATATGAACATGGCACTAGATTCTACTTTAGTGCGAACCTTCTGACTTTCAGTTCTATAATCATTTGAGTTTGAGCAGAGCCGTCGCGAGGGTTGTAGGAGCCCGGGCGAGATTTTACCAGCCCCCCCCCCCCTACAGTACGTTTTTTATAATGTCATTCTTGGCAGACAGCCGTGGTGTACTGAATGACAAACACTAACCTCGATGAAAAAGTCAGTAAATTAATATCGATAGACTCTCACGCTCACCATTACTGATACTGAACCATCATCATCATAACCGTCATCTAGACCAGTGTTCCGCAAACTTTTTGTGTTCAAGGTGCACCTACCAAATCAAGAAATTTTAGAAGTACCCCAAAGAAAAAAATAATGTTTATTTAATATTTGTTTATTATTATAATCAATATAATAGGAAAATATGTTTAATGAGAAAAGTGAGCCTGCTTAACTGAGCACAGGCGACCAAAATTTGGAGCAATCGTTGATAAGGCTGCTCGCATAACTCTCAGCTATGTGTAGGTGCATTATCTTAACAAAACTTGGCATTTTTCCGAGGCTCACCATCTAATAACCACGGTTCATCAGTGTGCCGCGGCACACACTTTGCGGAACACTGATCTAGGCGGTGTGTGTTCGTGAGTTCGTCGTTTCGTCATTTGAGAGCGTTAACAAACTGTCATTGGTGATATTTTCTTGTAAAAAAAGGGAATATACTACATAAAACAGTATATCTTGCATCACCATGTTCTATCTCCTAATTTTTACTATTTGAAATTAGGTACTTCGGAATCAAAGAAGTACAAAAATGTTATAAGATTCAAAATTTACAACTCTATTTTTTTTCCATCCCTTTTCTGCTGCCCCGGTTGCCCCGCCCACGCGACGGCCCTGAGTTTAAGAACCCAGATCGACAGGAAAAAATTATGATTAAAAATATTTTTTCTTCAAGTTCAAGACATTTCTAAACGCGATTAAGCAGAAAAAAAGATGAAAATTATTCATACTTCATGTAGGGACATTTACTATTAATTGCCAATTGTACTTAAATATTTTAGAATAATGAATAGATGCTTACAGCTACAGCGACAATGGTATTTCCCTCAAAAGCATGCCGAATGGCTTTTAATAACCTCTTTTCAGTAACGGCATCAAGAGCGGCGGTGGCCTCATCTAAAGTCACACATTTTGATCCTCGAAGAAATGCTCTTGCAACGGTAAGCAGCTGATGCTCACCCGCGCTCCCAAAAGTATCCGCAGTAACAATCGTATCTGAGAAAAATTTACCTTTTTCAATCGTATAAATTATTAGTTAATTCTAACAAGTGAGCGTTTAGGAATTTATGATTTTCGAAAAACTGCACACGAAGACGTATGAAAATATTATATTATATTGTGGGAACTCATTTAAATTATTTCATTAAACCAAAAATAATGTAAATTATAATCACCTAATCCGTTTGAAAAAGATTTTACCAAATCTTTGAGCTGTACCATTTCAAGACTATGCCACAATACATCATCTGAATATTTTTTCTTAGGGTCTAAATTATCTCTGAAAATGTATATTTGGTAAATATAAAAGAGTAAAAAGGTTAAGGATGTCACATGAAGAAATTAAATTACCTTAGTGATCCAGAAAATATTATTGAATCTTGAGGAATAGAGGCTAATCTTGAACGCAGAGTGCAAGCGGTTAATTTTTTTATATCAACCCCATCAATTCGAATTCCTCCTCCAGAAGGAGATTCTACATGTACCATACCAAAAAGAGACATTAAAAGAGTCGATTTCCCACTTCCAGTTCGACCTACAATGCCCACCTAAAAATATTTATTTATTTATTTATTTTAATCCGTGTGAAGATAAAAATGGTTATTTTTACCTTTTGTCCTGAAGGAATATGAAGTGTTAAATTTTTGATAATTGGTTCAAGATTAGGACCATATCTTAATGTTACGCGATCAAAATGAATCTCTCCATTTTGAGGCCATTTTTCTTCTACTTTTAAGCCATCATCTTGAAATAATCACTTTTTTATTATCCACAAAATTTAAATGTAAATTTAAATAATAAATATAATAGATTAAAAATTCACAGTTCATTGGACAATGTTTTTTATTGAACTCTTATTCAATTTTTGTACAACGTTTCGTCTCTCTCGAGACTTTTTCAAGCACTCAATTGGTTAGAGCACATTGGTTGAGATAACAGTAAAAATAATTAAGACATAGTAGAATTTTTTCTTTTTAGATTGATACAACAAAATTAGTCTAATTAGACATTGTCCAATGAACTGTGAATTTTTAATCTACTAATTATGATGGACATTAATCAACATAATTTATCAATATATATAATCTTTCGACTATTATTTGTCTTACCAATTCCAATATGTTGTTCAGTTTCCACAGATTCAATACAAGAATACACCCGATCAGCAGCCGACATATAGATATCCACATCTGCAGCAAATTTTACTACCCAATTTAAATAAACAGGTACAAGTAGCGTATAGTTAATAGCTAGGCCTACTAATGAAGGAGTTACACGTTCAGGGTAGGAACATGCTGCTGCTATTGTTGCCAAAGAAGAAAGAAACACAATGAAAGCCCCAATGTAATCCTTGAAGAATAAAACTTTAATTAATTAATGTTCCATCATTCGCATCCATAATAACAATTAAAGCAGGAGTGGTAGGGAATTGGACAAAAAATTAAAAACACAGAGATTTTGCAAATGCTATGTCTGTTTAAGTTAGTTGTTTCAAGACAATACTAGTAAAAAGTTAATGCTAGGGTATATAGAACAGACAATAAGGAATCATAATTCATAAGCCCAAAACTTTTTGATGTTTATGTACCACTGTTAGCCAATCCCGTGATCGTTTGACAAATCTGGCAACACTGTCCGAGCTTGTATATATTTTATCATAGAAATTTCAGATAAAGTACATTATAAAGGGAGATTTATAAAACAAAAAGTTCTTAATAAGCGATTGAAAGCTGTTGCGACAATGACTGAAGCGAAAAAACGTCAAAAAAGTACTAAGTTGACCCACTTGTTAGGTTAAATACATGCGTTGTTGACAGCTTGTTTTTAGTGCAAATTTTTCATTATTTATTCATTATTATCTCAGAATATGTGTTGTAACTATGAATTAAAATTTTCTTAAAAAATGTATTAGTGACCTATTGTTTAATGATGGTTTAGTTTTTTATAACAATGGTAAGAAGAGTTTCTTAATTATAATTAAATATGTATGTAAACTTTCCGATATCCCGTATAGTGAAATGTATAAGAGTCTGAAAATCTTTATCTTTGGAATTTAATATCTCCGGAACTATATTGTTCATAAATTTTATTTTGACACCAATCGATGCAGAGGTATTTAAATAATAATCTCTCTAAATTTCAAAAAAAATCCTAAGAAAACCCATATGGTGAAACAACTACCTTAAAAGCAACAAAAAACTTTTTTAATTGTTAAAAAAGAGAAAAGAGTTCAAGATTGTTGATCAATTGGAGCCAAGAATGTATTGAAAAAATAAAAAAGATTAATGATGTTTTGTCGTATAGTGGAATTGTTTTTTGACAAAGAGTGATAAAACGGGCCACTGAGAAAGTCAAAATAAATCGACGAAACGTCTGCCCCATTTAATAAAAACTCTGTTTTTAATTTGTTTTGTCCAATTTCCTACTATTTCTGCTTTAATTAATTAAATTGTTATTTGAAAGATTAATTATTTCAATCAAAATTTACCAAAGCTATACCCAGCCATCGTCCTGAAGCATCCAAAATTAAATAAGCCACAACATGGCGGTCTAATTTCTCAATAAATTCTTTGGTGAATTTATGTTGTTGCCCAAATGCACGGATTGTCGCTCTTCCAAGGAGAGTATCTGATAGATGACCCAAAACTGGACCTCGTCCCAGGGCATCCAAGCTATTAAAATGAATATATATATTATATATATAATATTTATCTAATATTTAGATCTCTACTTTAAAAATAAATATAAATTTTCATTTAGTTTTTACATATGAAATCTTTTAAAAATAATAATATTTTCATAAAATTCAAACAAAGACAAAATTACCTTTGAATTTGTTGAGAAGTGGTTCTATAAATTTTTTGAATAAAATAATAAGCAACGGAAATCGGAATGGCTGCAATTAAGAAGTAAGGAGCAATGCAAATATTAACAAATATAGCAGAAGCGCAGAGTAATCCGAATTGGCTCAACCGCTGAACAGCTGCACACAATTTCTAGAATCCAAAAAAAACGCTTTTCATTTAATGGCCCAATATATTTTTTATTGAAAGTAATGGAAGGCAGCCCAGAGGTAGTGAGGAAAGAAAAAATTAACACATATAAAATAAGGTGTAATTTATTGGAATCCTTCCTCCTTTCCTTTCAAACCGAAATTATGTTAATTAAGAAAAGAAGGAAAAAAAATTTTTGTCTTTCTATGCCTTTTGTTACAAATGAAGAAAGTTTTTGAACACTACTGTGGAGAGAAGAAGGAAACATTTTATTTGTTTCATTCATTGACCCTTTGAAACCCTGAAGAAGGAGGAAAAAATCCTCCGAAACGTCGGTTTTGAAAGGAAAGGAGGAAGGATTCCAATAAATTACACCTTATTTTATATGTGTTAATTTTTTCTTTCCTCACTACCTCTGGGCTGCCTTCCATTACTTTCAATTAAAATTTCTACCAGTCCGTCTCTCTCCAGAGAAAATTTCGTTGCAAAAAAATATTTTTTTATTTTTATATACAGGTTTTACACTTCAAATTGAATATTTTACAACTCAAATTGAACACTTTACTAATCAAATTTAACAGTTAAATAATTTATTCGTTGGCTAGGAACATAATAATTTAATACATAAATATATATGTACAAATGTACATGTACAATATACATTAGGGTGATTCATTTCTGAAAAAGTTTTTTTTTAGGTGCTCAAGCAAAATATCAATATGAATATAGAAAAAAATTCTCACCAAGAGATGAGCTCTTAATTCCAATATTAAGTAATTACTATTTTAATTTGATTTTTTTCCGTTTAAAATGCATGTAATTTGCTCAGCCATATTTCACGATATTAAAAAACGAGTTGTTGGTATTTAAATTTAACTTTTCGATTGATCATCTTCACATTTTTGTACATTATGAACTTTTCTATATTTATTCGGATAATTTACTTGTTATATAAGTAATAATAATAAATATCAATAACAATTTTCCTCAAAAAATGTACTTCGACAGCTATTACTGGTGAATCAGCGCGAGCTACATAAAAAAAAACCAAAAGCTATTTTGATGATCATGAAATCCTCTACAAGATACAACAACTCGTTTTTCAATATCGTAAAATGTGGCTGAGCATTAGAAATTTGAAAAAAAAATTACATGCATTTTAAATGGAAAAAAAAATCAAATTAAAATAGGAGTAGTAAGTACTTAATATTGGGATTAAAAGCTCATCTTTGATGATAATTTTTTCTATATGCAGATTGATATTTTGCTTGAGAACCTAAAAAAATATTTTCAGAAATGAATCACCCTAATCTACATAATAATAATAATTATTATTGAATGCTCTGAGGATGTTCTCCTCCTGGAGCAAAAAAGATTATACAATTATATATAGGTACATATAATTAAGGATTATTCTTAATGAAAAAAAATTATTTAAATTATATAATTATTATTATTATAACATAAATTTGTCACACTAAAATAATTTAAAACAGTGCAAATACTATGAAAATCTTGATGAATTACAATATGTATGTGGTTTGTAGTAGTATGTATTACATAATTAGGGTAATTTTTAAAAACTTTCCTGAACATGTACTATATGTACCTATATACAGTTAAACAAAAAAGATATATAAATACATATGTATGTACGCAAATTTAATTTATAAATGTTCTTTTGCGGTAGTTACTGATGGTATCTTATGTAGTTACGTTAAATTTTTTTCAAATACAATAAAATGTTCAATTGGAAGTGTAAAACCTGTATCTTTGTTTGAAAAGTGAGTAAAATCCTCATTCGTGGGAGAAGTTTCCAGGGGCCAGAATCCCAATCCAATTAATCATTTATTTAAATAAAGTTTTATTAACAAATTTAAGTCTCGGGACAGAACTTTATTTAATACATAGGTGGGCTGAAACTATGGTAACACCGAGATTTGTTATCTTTAATGAACTCTAATCTCGTTATATAGGTATTTTGTTTTCATCGGATTGAAAGTGAATGATGAGGCCTAAAGGCTAAAGGGAATTCTGGAAAATTGAAATCTTCTCTCTCAAATGTTCTATTAACGGTTATAGCATTTAATACAGACTTGATAAATAATGAGAGTACATACATATATCGATAACCTCTGGGAATTTCTCTTAATGATTTATCTCTTTCATTTTCACTTTTTTCTATTATCCTAAAAATATTATAATAAAAATAATGTATTGATTTCTCTTAGGGTTGAAAATATAAGGAAAAAATAACAGTTATTTTTAATATAGTTTTTTTAATTAATGGGCATCAAATTATTTTAATTAATTCCTTTTCCATAGAGAAAAATTGAATTTTTGTTCAAATGAAAGAATTCTATCTATCAACATCTAGTGGCCGATTTTTATATTTTATTAAGTCAAAAAAACAAAATATCAAAATTTTAAAAATTATGCATACCAATTCCGCGGATAAAGAGATGCCATTATTTGTTTTAAATATTTTAAAAAATACCACATTAAATATTTATTTTCCGATACAATGCAATTTTTCGATATCCCAACATCTTACTTCGGAAAATATGGGACAAAAATCACTATTTTTCAGAAGCTAAGTATCGGCATTTCGATATATCAATATTACACATTCGATATATCAATTATACACTCTCAGTATTTTTATATTTGAAAATTTTAGAGATTAAACAAAATTTAGCAAAGATTCAATCACCTTATCGACAATAGCCATGTCAGTTGAAAATCGATCTGCAAGTTTTCCAAAGGGTGTCGTCGATAGCCATTTCGGAGTAGCATTGACAAGAACATTTTCTGCCAACCTCTCATGAAGACGACTCCTTCCTCTGGCTCCAGCCCAAAATCCAAATCCATGGGATCCAGCAGAGAAGATAAGGCTAAATAAGATTAACAAGGCATATCTCTCGAAGAACCATAAATTATCTTCTTGATTCTAAAAGTCAAAATTATATCATTGTTCGTAAAATAAATAAGATTTGATAATTTTAATGTGGGAATTTAGAAATAAATTATTTATAAAAATTTTGGTATTTATTATAATCTTTCATTTGAAAAATACTGAACTTGGAAATATTTGTATTTTAGCTGCCACTTAGGGTCTGTCTAGTTTCTAGTATATATGGGGCTTCAGATTTAAAAATTTTAAATAAAAAAAGATCTTATTTTAGGGCCCCCAAAGAGTTTTCCATCCTAAGCCTTTTTAATCAAGAATCCAACTTTCTGCACAATTTCTGAAATTTGTCATTTCGTTATATTAATTTTTTGGGAATATATATTTATATTCTTTAGAGAAGGCTCAGAAAATCTAACTTCTTAATGATTCCCTATAAGCCCGGATGATGATCCCCTCAAACATTTTTGGATTTTATCTCAATTCGTTTTTGAAAAACAATGATGAGAAAGTGAGGCGGCGATTAAACTGGATAAGAATTCGTACGAAAATTAATTCTTACGAAATCGTGTGAAATATTTCGTTTGAATTCGTACGAATAGAGTAGTTACATTGATTGCAAACTGGTAGTGATTCAGATACAATTTTCTCTTTCAAAGAATGATCGACTTGGTGAGATTGAATATCTATCGGATACTCCGGTCATAAAAATTCTTTTGTTGGAAAATTTGAACAAACGGATATGGGTTCATAAATATTTGGCATCAAGAAGTGTAATGGGGGATTTGAGAGGTCATATGAAGAGCTTAGACACAATGATCAAAAGTTCTTTGAATATACACGTATGACCATATCTAGGTTTGATTATATTTTGAAATCTGTTGAGATGAAACTTCAAAAACATTCAAACTTTCGAGAATGCATTTCTCCAGAGCACAAATTGATTGTAAATTACGCCTGAATGAATGTGCTTTTGCACAAATTTCGGACGAAATCTTATGAAAAATCAAATTATTGAAATAGTCGTGGGAGTTCGTAAGAACTCGTAAGAAAATGGCGCGAGCAATGTAAACACTTCTATTAACAACAATGTATTTATTTACTTCTGATGAGTTCTTATGAACTCTTACAAAGTCGTAAGAATAAATTTTCTTACGAATTCTTATCCAGTGTAACCTGAGTGAGTGAGAAATTTGTTTTTCGATTCCCAATAAAGCAAAAGAATGATCAAACAAAAATTTTTGGTTTCTATCTTAACTCGTTAAAAAAAATAATGAGCCAGTGATTGAGTGAGAAATTTGATTTTTGTATTTACTACTGAAGATGTTCTTACTTTTTGTTGGGCATTATCCGTCCAACGAGTAAGCCAAAAATCGGTAAAAACTCGAAATCCTTGCCAGGAAAGTGTTGTCAAACCATAACAGAAGCACGATAGCCATCCGCAAATTGAGATGTATCCTAACCATCCTTCTTTCTGACTCTTTTCGTTCATTAAATCATTTTCCTCAGAAATGGATTCTTGTCTTTTTATAGAACTGTCAATCTCTTCAGAAGCTAGACAAAACTGAATATCTCGTAGATTCGAAGTAGAAACGAATAAGCGACGAATCAAGGAAGGTCTTCGATGTGTATAACTTAAGCAATAAGTATTAAAGTTCGTAAAAAGTAGGAGTAGGTAAGTGAGAAAAATATATATAAATTAACATAACTTTTTCGAAATTTTATATTATTTACCTTGGATTTAGATCTAACATAGCTGGTGTGGAGTGTTGTCTTCTTACTCGTTTTGATTTTGGAATCGAAGCAACGGAGAAGGAATAGGAGTGATCTTGATGTCTAGGTTGTAATGTAGAAGATCGCCAACGTGAAAATTCGTGACCGTGTGAATCCCTTTTCCATTTTAAGGTAGATCTCCTTGTACCTGGAGTTTTAGCACACCACCAATCATGAGTTGGGGGTAATTCATGAACAAGAAGATATCGTGGAATCCCATCCGAAGTTCCTGTTCCTGCTCTGCGTCGAAACCCATCCGTCTAGTACATCCGAAAATATTATAAATATTTAATATATAAAGTAAAATTTTGTCCTTTATTGTAATGTTTACTTCATTTATTTACGATAGGTATGTATTTAATAAAAACTGGACTAGAATGAAAAGAGTATTTTATTATATAAAAAATACAATTTGAGTGAAAATTTTGGCGAAAGAGAAGCGAAAAAAATTAAACTTCCTAAATTCATGGAGATAAATGACCTTATAGTTGAATCTTTTTAAAAAAGGGGAATTGTAGATATATTCTTTTAAAAGCCAGAAATAGGAAATAATAATAAAAAATAAATGCTTGGCTTTCTTCATAATTGCATCTACAGGGTGGGCCACGAGAATCGGACGTTTTTGGAATAGACAGTACTCGGCAAGTGAAGAGGGTAGAAGGCTGGCGAGGGCCGCATTCTAATTCCTTGATTGTACCATTCACTGTTCACTATAGCGATTTTCATGTTCACCCTTATAGGCTTGCACTAGTTCAAAAGTTGCAACCAAACGATTGTTCAAAAAGGAGAGCTTTCTCGGAGACTATGCTGGATTTTCTAGAGGGGAATGAAGATGCCATTATTCTTAAAAGTGATGAAGCTCATTTTCATTTGAATGTCTTCGCCAATCGGAAAAACTGTCATTAGTGGGCTCCAGCTAACCTGACCCCTGATATTGAAGTGCCGCCTGAACTCCCTCTGGGTCGCTACAACTGATTCTCCATTACGCACAAAACTTTAATAAGTAAAAACGCAGTGCTCCAACTGACAATGAGCTATAGTGAACACTGAATGGTACAATCAGAGGATTGGAATGCGACCCTCGACAGCTTTCTACCCCTCTTACTTATCGAGTACTGTCTATTCTAAAAACGACAGGTTCCCGTGCCCCTCCCTGTATATTAGAAAGATAATTCTCGTCGTTTCAGGTTTGAGAACAGGGTTTTTCTCAAAATAAGTGGAAATATAATATGTTAAGAGTTTTAGACTGTATCTCTAAAATATAGAATAATTATTAATTGAATATACCACTAAATCGTTTTCTGAATTGGATTCTTCATCATTTTCATTAGTCATTAAATGATGTTTTAGTTGCAGACCAATTTTTGAAACAAGACGAATCTAAAAAAGTCAATTCTTTTAAAATGTTTAAAAAAATTATTATTATTTATTGTTTTTTTTTTAATTTAAAGAAATAAAATATAATTTTGTGATCAAATAAGAAGTCTTACTAATTGCCAACGTTCTCGTGCAGTTCGTGTATAAACTTCACTAGGAATTGGTGAAAGCAGTGGCTGATTAACATGCTCCTGGGATTGTAAAAGCGAATAATAAAGTTCAGGATCCTTTTGTTTGATTTCTTGAATTCCTTCTTTTGCAATATAACGGATCACGCCTTCTTCAAGCACAATGATCTTAAACATAAATAAAACATCAAAAATTAATATTAAAAATTGAAAATAAACATGAGTAGCTATCAAATAATTCAGATAGTTAATTCTAAATATCTTTTGAATTATTTCTTAAATGAAAAAAATGAAAAATGGCAATTGAACAACCGACCGAAAAAGATGAAATCAATTAAACTAAAAAATATTTTTTGTTGAAAAAGCTATTTGAAATTAATTAATAATTTAGAAATATTTTCTTTTGGAGGCGGATTGAGAGATTTCAATGGTGAATTGATAGAAAAGCAGCCTAACGATAATGAAAACCAAAAATTCCACATTTTCTGAAGATTCTTTAGGGTTTAAAAGGGTCAAGGGATGAGCCTTCTTTTGCCTCCTTTAAGAGTGCTTTTGCTTGATTTGTATTAAATTTTGATATTACGAAAAAGAAATATTCTGTTGATATGAATGCCAACTCAAATACTTGCCAAAAAAAGCATTGTTAAAGGAGACCAATGCAAGTTCCTTCGTTGACTCTTTTAAGCCCTGAAGAAGGAGGAAAGATCCTCAAGAACGTTGATATTTTAACAGGATGAAAATGACGTTCTAACAAATTATTTTATTCGGAATTTTTGGTTTTCATTATCCTTGTGCTGTCTTTTTCATAAATTCACCATTTAATTAATAATGAGTTAATTGAGGTGCTCATGTGTATTTTCAAAAACTAAATTAAAAACTTAAGTTTGAAATTAAAATAAATTTCCCAATTAAAATGAATAATAATGTTATTTAGTATTCACTAGACATAGGAAAAAAATACCTTACTTGATTCGCCTCTTTTAATACTGATGGACGATGACTACTCATAACAACTGTCCGATTTTCTTCCCCGAGAGCAAATCCCCTAATGCCTTGTTCAAAAACATGCATGGCAACTTGTTCATCTAAAGCTGATATAGGATCATCCTGAAATGCAAATTTTGATGAAAATATTTTTAAAAATTATTATAACAATTCTCTAGCACTAGAATTGATTTTTTTTTCAAAAATATGCGGAATATTTTCCATAAATGGTGAATAGCATATTCTCTAGAGTGCGATTTCGGGGCCACTTGAGAAAAGATAAGTATATATTAGTACTGACATAATGGATGACTCAGCGTCGTCGCCTGCGAGTGGCAAGTATGCATTCTAAAGTAACGACCTGTGTTGCGGGTTGCATCTCTAGGCTCCAAATATTTATTAAATAAGCTGACGTGTTCTGATGTGGCCATCCACTTGACTTTACCATACAACCTGGCCCCTCACTTATATTTAATATTTAATAAAATTATTTATAATCATTTAGGGGAGGGGGGTTAGTTTTTGCATTTTTAGATTACTCTGGGCCCACTGATTATGTATACAAAATTTGGTTGAGTTTGGTACAAGAGACTATATTTTCATTTTTTAACCTTACACCCGCCCCTCCCATTTTAGGCGGTTAGTTTTTGCATTTTTAGACTTCTGGGGTCCCACTGATTATGTATACAAAATTTGGTTGAGTTTGCTCAAATGGCCTAGATTTTTAATTTTTAATCCCTCTCAACCGCCCTTAATTTTGGGTCAATATATACCAAAATCTAATCAGCTCTTAATCTCAATGGACCAAAACTACGTCTGAAATTTGGTTTCGATATTCACACTAGTTTTTGAGCTAGCTCGTCCAAAAAAATTTGGTAACGCACAGAGGCTAACAGACATTTTGACAAAACAGTTATTATCTCGAAAAATATAATTTTTTCGATGTTCACTTATTAGAGCTTTTTTGTACAGCGAAATGCCTTGGTTTCGCTCCATTTTTTAATCAAAATAATTTCAGCCGTTTTTGAGATATTTCGAAAAAAATGAAGGAAAAAAACACTTTTTTTCATGCAAGATTACAATAGTTGACCATACCCTGTATGGTAAAGTAAAAATATTTTAATCATTAATTCAATTTTTAAAAAATAAAATAATTTTTATCTTAGTATTCTATAATTAAATTCAAGCTTTACTGCCGAGAAGCTTCGCCTGCTTTCCGAGAGGCCCTAGTATTAAATTCACTCCTATTTTTTCATGATTAATTTTATCTTCAATGTCAAACATGGGCGCCGTTTCTGAGCTTTGAGATTTAGAGGCATCTTGAGATGATGAGGTGGAAAAAATAGTCTGCCTGTTAGTTTCTTCAAGTGTATAAAATAAGGTTATTCTATGTAGTTTGTTGATATTTTCTTTTTGAGCTGCGAGTTTTTTTCGTTTCTCTGAACCACTTAAATATATTCTTTTCGATATAATTAATCGAGACTACAAAACTACGCAAAACAATTTATTAAGATACTTAATAATTTACAACAAACTAGCTGCAAGGTCCACCTTTGGCGGCCCGCTTGCGTTTCTAGCTTTCTAGAGGCCCACAGAGGATATGTATACAAAATTTAGTTAAGTTTGGTCCAAGGGCAAGAATTTTCATTTTTGACCCTCCCTCCCATTTTGAATGGTTAGTTTTTATATTTCTGCTCTATAGAGGCACACAGATTATGTATAAAAAATTTGGTTGGGTTTGGTCTAAAGACAAGAATTTTCATTCCCCCCACCATTTTGAGTGGTTAGATTTTGCATTTCTAGCATTCTAGTGGCCTACAGATTATGTATACAAAATTTGGTTGAGTTTTCTCCAAGGTCAAGAATTTACATTTTTACACCCTCCCCCCCTTTCGGATTAGCCGAGAGCTTAAGACACTAGCCTTCTAAGCAGGAGTCCCGGGTTCGAGTCCGAGTCCCTGCATTGATATTTGACCGGCTATAATCTGATTCCTAGTCACCAATCCGTCTGGCAAGCGTGGTGACTTAATGCCAACCCCCTTCCATTTGATGGAAGAGGCCTATATTCAGCAGTGGATTGTCGCTATCGACAGGCTGATGATGATGACACCCTCCCCCCCTTTTTGGGTGGTTTTTTGGGGGATTTTTTTAAACAAAAGTTATCAGAAATCACATCCCCTATAACTTTGCTCATTACAAAATTTGCCATAGAGTTAATAGTTTAGGAATTATTGAATAATTTCCATTAGTACAGATAAAACCTTAATTTTATATCGGTATAAGCAAGTAAACAATCCCCATCCAAAAGCACCATCTACATATATGTCTATAAGAAACCGCTAGAAGGCGTAGTTTTGCATCTGCATTGATAACCAAATTGACGGTAAGTAGAAGTAAATCTACTTCGGCAAACAACCGCAACCTGACGTTAAGATGACTTCAAAAATTTTACGTGCAAGTTAAATTATGACGGCGACATTTCGAGGTCCCCTTCAGGCCGGAGGCTCTGGGTTGGTGCCCCGCGTGCCCTTATGGAAAAGACGGAACTGATTATAATTTTAAGAAAGAATTACCAAGAGTAGAATATCCGCTTGAGAGTAAAGGGCCCTAGCCAAAGCCACTCGTTGCTTCTGACCTCCACTAAGGACAATGCCACTTTCTGTGTTCTTAGCCTCTTCATCTGCTCCGAGTTTAGCTGTATCTCCTCCAGGAAGAATAGCTAGATCTGGTTCGAGTGCACAATATGAAATCACCCGTTTATAACGATTGGGATTTCCATTCGATGAATTCCAATCGGTAATATTGTCTCGAACAGATCCTGAAGCCAGCCACACTTGTTGCGAACAGTAGGCTATCTTTAACCCTCTGAAAGCGAAATATCGAAAAATTACAAATAAAAAAACATTCAAAATTTAGACTAAAGAAAAAAGAGATTAAATCTGGAACTTCCCCTTTTATTTCGGGGGTTTTTCGTAAAATTTGGTAATCGCTCTTTGTCCAAAAGTATCTCTATGCAATTTTAATATTTTTATTATTACAATCTAAGACATTTATTCCTTATCATATTTTTTATTAAAGTACCTAGCTGAATAAAACTATGATTAAAAATTGCTCATATATTTTTATAAATTTTTATAAATTAAAATAAAAATGGCCTACATACTTAATTTTTCAACTTGTCACTTTCATTTTTTCTTTGTCAGTAAAAAGGGCTGATTATTTCAACGTATAGAATTATTTAACGAAAAAAAATATTTAAAGTCAATATCAAATATATAGACGGTCAGCCAACAGCCCGGATAGCAAGTATGGCACTTGGGTTCGATTTCAGGGAGGAAAACAAACTCTTCTGATATGATATATCAAATTTCGAAAACTCATTTGTTTACAATTATAATTAACCTAATTATAAAGTAAAGAAAATTTTGAAAATTTTTTTAGAAACTTTTTAAAATTTAAAATATGAGAGTTTCATTTTTTCTTAGTCAGTAACAAGGGCAGATTACTTCAACGAATAAAATTATTTAAAATCAATATCAAATATATAGAGGGTCAGCCAATAGCCCGGATAACAAGTATGGCACTTGGGTTCGATTTCAGAGAGGAAAACAAACTCTTCTGATATGATATATCAAATTTCGAAAACTCATTTGTTTACAATTATAATTAATCTAATTATAAAGTAAAGAAAATTTTGAAAATTTTTTTAGAAATTTTTGAAAATTTAAAATACGAGAGTTTCATTTTTCTTAGTCAGTAACAAGGGCAGATTACTTCAACGTATAAAATTATTTAAAATCAATATCAAATATATAGAGGGTCAGCCAATAGCCCGGATAACAAGTATGGCACTTGGGTTCGATTTCAGAGAGAAAAACAAACTTTTCTGATATGAAAATGAAATACATCCAAAATATCTTTGATAATGTCTTGGTATTGCCTTTAAATTCTTTTTTTCATTAAATAATTATTGTGGTTCTTCTAAAGGCTCGCATGATGGTTGAATTTTTATAATATTAGCATATTTTTTCAAATATAATTAATCTAATTATAAAGTAAAGGAAATTTTGAAAATTTTTAAAATTTTAAAATATTGAGAGTTTCATTTTTCTTAGTCAGTAAAAAGGGCTTATTATTTCAACATATAAAATTATTTAACGAAAAAAAAATTAAGTCGATATCAAATATATAGAGGGTCAGCCAACAGCCCAGATAGTAAGTATGGCATTTGGGTTCAATTTCAGAGAGGAAAACAAACTATTCTGATATGAAAATGAAATGCATCCAAAACATCTTTGAAAATGCCTTTAAATTCTTTTTTCATTAAATAATTATTGTGGTTCTTCTAAAGCCTCGCGTGATAGGTGAATTTTTATAATATTACGATTTTTTTCAAATTTCAAAAACTCATTTGTTTTCAATTATAATTAAACTAATTATGCTAAAAATTAATAGTAAACGAAATAAGATAGTAAATTAAATACCTTTGTAATATAACTTGTCCTTGAAGCGTCGAAATTTCATTTAAAAGAGCTGCTATGAAAGAAGTTTTTCCACTACCAACTGATCCAACCAAAACAGTTAATTTTCCTATTTTGAACAAAAAAAGATAATAAAATATTAAGTTAGTTACTTTTGGTTATTTTATTATAAAATTTATACCAATGGGAATGCGGATAGATTGAAGTACTGAAAGAGTGACACTATCACCTGTCCATCCGAATTTCGAATCAGGGGAAATAATAAAAGCTGCATTAGAACAAAATGAAGATGCAGCAGTTGTTGCGGGAGAGCTGATATCAGGAATTTTCAAAAAACATTCTAAACGTCGAGTACTGACCTGAAACAAAAATATTAAATTATATAGTGAATATCAGTAAATTACTATAAGAAATTGGAGGAAAAAGTTAAGATTTTTTAAGAATCAGTACATTCTCTTCAAATTTCAGATATTTGGCAAATGTTTGTCAGCGAATGGTTTGAACTAGACAATTGAAATTTGTCCCCAAGGCGCAGTTTACTAACTCAAATATGTGTGCCGAATTCAGTTCATTAGCTTTTATAGCTCTGAATATGAAATTCAATTTATTTCTAATTTTTTACATTTTTGAACGGAAAATTATGAACCAAAAAAGCACAAAATAAAATCATTTATTTGTTTTGAAAATATAATTTAAGGGGGTTCGGGACTGTTTATCATTTTTATAAGAAAATTCCCAAAACTTTACCATCAAATCATTGATGTATTAAATATTTATTCCGGAAATTTGAAATTGATCTTCTGTCCCATTACCGAGAAACAAATTATTGAAAATTGTCCTTTTAACCTGGAAGTAAATGCATCGAGATTTTACCATAAAAGGGCTATAACTTCTATACAAATTATACCATTTTCAACAAATTTATACAGATCAATAATTCAACTTTAATGAATCTAATGATACATTTTTCAATAGATTTGATATTCTAGTTAATTAGTTATTCATAAATGTAAAAATAAAAAGTTATTTGCAGCCAACAAAATATAACAAAAGCACTAGTGTTGAATTCCAACTCTATTTCTTGAAATCGTTTTTGTGTAAAATAAATGTTCTTATAATGAGAAAAAATTTATCTCAATATTTTTTTTATTAATATTATCAAAACAAAGATTTTTATTCGAAATTAACCTCATTATTAACAATTTTTTTATTAAAAAATTTAGTTGGCAGAAATTGTCACTCTGCAGAAATACAAAAGATTTTTTCGAAGATCAACCAGTAGATAAGCTCTCTCGAACTCCCTTAAGGCCCTTTCTTCAATGATGCAACATTTAAAAATCATGGATTTCCAATATTAATAAAAATCTCTATATTGAAAATTTCATAAAAATAATAGTTAAATGATCTAACCAGGAAGTCATCAATATAGATTATACACACATCACACTGAAAAATCAAACAAAAAAAACTTTTTAGACTCAACTAAAACTTTAATTACAGAAAATTGAAGGAAAATTTTAACTTTTTTAAGATTCGGTATGCTATCCGAAAATTTTAGATGATTTAAAGTTGAAATTCAATATAAACATGTATTTTATTACTAAAAGCACATGTGCCAAACTTCAGCTCATTAGTTACAACCTTTACATAGCTCCAGCATTTACCATCCAGTTCTTAGTATCAAAACAGATATATTTTATACATTTAATAATTAAAATAATCATACCAAAGCAGAAACTAGAATAGGTAGAGCCGCAGGAATAATGAAAAGAGGAACAGCTAGTTGATTGAAGAGAGCAAGTCCAGCAAACACTTGACTAGCCCGAATGGAGTCATTTTGAGGAAGAAGATATTCCCGAAAAGCAAACGTTGTGAGAGCTACTAAAACGGTTAATCCATGAACCAATAAAGCTGAAAAAATGTAAGATACGAGTATGATGAACTATGTATTATTTTTACGATATAATCAAAAAATATAATCATCCCTTTGCAAAAATTAACAAACACGCTCAGCTCCACTTTTTTATCTTCATCTTTAGGTATACCAAAACCACACAAATGTGTAAATTTTTTCATTTTTATCTAATGTCATTTGTCAATGCAATTTCTGACGAACTTTCTATGCCAAGGACACGAATGTGATAGTATTATTAAATAATATTGAGGTGTATACTAAAAAATGTAAGTGAATAGTGTTCTATAGAAATTTTGCAAATAGTAAAAACTCGAAACAAGATTTTTGTATATTTACGGATTAAGGTAGTTCTTTCGCGACAATCCACACAAAAAGTTTTAGCCTCGTATCCACTCTATACACATGAACGATGCTAAAATTTTAGGTAAAGTTTTTTAACCTGACTGTACTTTTCACACTACTATATCCTCTTGAATGGATATTTTCCAAGCGATTGATCTTATATCCTCCACTAAAAATAATAGGCCAAAATGTTTTTGTTTTTTTTTTGTTTTTTTTTGTTTTTTATCAAAACTACGAGGTTTTTTTTAACTTACTCCGAACTTACTTCTAACAAATATTAGTTTTTCATCAAGATGGTGAAAGTCCTTCAATTTTAACAGTGTGTTTATAATGCTTTTAATGACTTATTATCCAAGTTTCGAAGACTTCTTGAATTTTTGCATTTGTGAAAGAACTACTTTAAGGTGACGATATATAAAAGTTTTCCACTGCCAAGGACTTATCTAGAAATGTTTATTTGTGCTGACCCCCACGCCTATAAATATCGGGATCCGCTTTGCCTTCAGGAGGCAGGCGGATATATAATAAATATAGCCAATAAGTTTCAAATTTTCGAAAGTCTGCTCTCTGAAAAGCTAGGGAGCTTAGCCTCCCTGCCACCCCAGCATATGCCCAGAAAAACTCCGCCCTACAGAGGCTCAGGCAATGTTAGAATTTATCTGAATAATGTGCATGTGCGTATGTTCAGTACACTATCTCTAAAGGGGAGGGCCGGCGCAAGGTAGGTTAAGCGCGTTCGCCGGAACGAGAGGCCCCGCGGTCTACGAAAATTACCCAATTAAAAAACACCGATATTGATTAACTTTTTACAAAATGATGATACCATTAGAATCCAGTTTGATATGCAGCCGTTTCACAAAATCATAAATTGCTAGAGTTACTCTTTTATTAATTTACTCCAATAATAATTAGGTAACCTATCATCGGAGTGGGTATATCATACTTGAGTACGATCGCAGAATAAGTCGATCGAAACGTCGTATTTATATTGTATTTATTTGTTTCAATAAATAATTATAATTAATTATGTGTGATATAAATAAAAATTCAAATTTTAATCAAATTAATCACAAAAATAAAAGCTTCAACAGCTTAATTACTAAGAAACTTTAATATTCATCTTATAAAAAATATATAATATGTAAGAGTAAATAAATAATTCCTCGTAAAATTTAGGTGTAGGATTTGAATGTGTATTCAGGCCCCGTAAAATTTTTGAACCCGACACCGCAAAAGGTCAAGTCGGCCTTGCTAAAGAGCTTATCTGGAGGTGAGCGAAAACTTTTCAAAAAGATGTTATATTATGTATATACCTATACTTTTATAAATTAATACTTACTACTAATAGCCCAATAAATAGAATCTTTATTAAGAAATTCTATTTCTTTTTTTCTTGCTCGAGATACTCGATTATGTTGCCAGCATTCCCAACCGTGCAGCTTAAGAATTCGGGCTCCTCTAATTCCTTCATGGACTAGTCTGATTCTTTCATCAGTAGAGGACTGGATACAAGAAAATTAAATACATATATTACATACATAGTATTTCAAGCAAAAAATTAAAAAGTTCTTTAATTCAAGTAGACAATATTCAATATGGTTTGTAATTTTTAAAAAATAGAGCAACCACTTAATTTACTTATTAATTTATTATAGAGCAGCCCATTCCATAAAAAAACGATTGTCCACATCCCTGTTATTTTGAACAATATATACAAGTCGATTCTCGATAATTCGAAATGCAAGGGACTACAAAAAAATTCGAATTATCAAGGGGAAAGAAAAAAAATCGAATAATTAAGAGTTTTTATTATATTTTTGAAAATATATATGAGATTATATAAATTTTATATATAGCCTCAAGTAAAAAAGTAAAATTAATGAAAACGACAAAAAAGAACAAAAAATTAGATATCTACATTACACCGAAAATGAGAAGTAAACATTGCTAGGAAAAATTCAAATTATAAAGAGGGGAAGTGGCCTAGTTCGAATTATAGAACATTCTCTCCCCCTCTTGTTAGGAAAAGGAATTCGAGTTATCGAGTATATCAAAATACAGCATTTTTTCGATTTACCGAAGTTAACAGCTGAAGAGTTCGAATTATCGAAAAATTCGAGTTATCGGGAGTTGACTGTATATTATTATTATATATTATTATATTTATTGTATACTAGCTTCAAGGCCTGCCTTCGGTGGGCCTTTTGCTAGCCAGGGGCTTCGCCCCCTGGACCCCCACTTGGCTGCTTTATTGATGTTTTATTAGTTACAGAGAATAAATATATATATATATATATATATAATATATATTTGGTTTTAATCTTTAAAATATATTTTTAAAGAAATTCCAAAAGCTAATTAATTCCTTTCAGTTAGTTTAGTATAGTTTCTATAATCCTTTATAATTAACTTTGAAATAAATAAATAATATTGAAATGAATGAATGAGCTCGAATACAAAAGCCAAAAGCCTTAATTCTTTTGAAATGGCTGAGGGTCTTAAATACAATAGAAAAAGGATGAGGTGAGATTCCCAAGGGTATTTTTAAGAAAAATGATTTTTAAATAACATATTTTTCATCTATATATATAATCAAAAGATTGGCTGAAACTTTTTTTATTTTTTTCTACCCTATTAAAGACGGTTTTCAGAATTTTTTAAAAAATTTTCAACCAACCCAAAAGAAGTTAGGAATTTTTGAAAAAAATAGCTTTTTTTAAATAACCATAACTTTTTCAAAAATTTAGTTATCATGACGTTTTTTTTTAAATTTACTTTAAAAAAATAGATAGTTTTTTTTAAATCTTTGTTGCAATATTAAATTCTTCCTTAACGATAATGTAGTTAGAACTATTGAGAATGAATGGCACTCAAAAATCTTACAAACAGGGCCGCCAACACTTGTTTTTTTGCTAGTTTAGTTCTTTTATTGTTTGGCAAGCAATGTTGGCTAACCTGAATTTTTTTTTGTTTTTCCTGAATTTTCCAATTTTCCGGGCAACTTTTCAATTTTTTTTTACGTATTAACATGAATTGGGCTATTACGAACATTTAAAAAAAAATTAACCAAATCGGTCCAGGTATTTGAGAGATCTGCGCTTACGAAGAAACAGAAATTCATTTTTATTATATAGGTATAATTAATTTTCCCTTGGATTACACGGTTTGTTGACACCTAATCAATTATGATACATTTTATGTCTCTAGTATGTGTAAATATTTAAAAATAAATTACCAATAGAATTGTTTTTCAAGGTACTTACAGATAATAATCGACCATTATATGCCATTTTCTTAGCCAGACAATATTGAATGGGCCCCAAAATTGTTACGCAAGCCAAGGCTCCTAGTACTCCACTAAAACCTAAGGTCCGATAGAGAAGATAAACAAGAAGAAAGACCTGAAAAGTAAAAATAAAATTTTAAAAATTTAAAAACCAATTTTGATAGTGAATTATGAATTTTAGAGCTCAATTTCAAAATAATGTGAAGATTTAAAAAAAAAAAATATCTTTTACTTTTATTTATATAGATGAAGAAAATAATAAGAATATATTTTATAGATAACAAAGTAAGTCTAGAATGAATTTAAAAGTCATTAATCATATTTAACAAATTTGTTTAATTAATATGACTCTTCTTTATCAAATAGGGAAATGAAAAATTTACTTTACTTTCAAAGGGATTGCCCAGATGTAGTGGCCAACACAAAAGGCGGACATTATATTAAATGCATCTTCAGAAACCAAATTGGTTACAAATCCAGGATCTTTTCCTGTTTCCATATTTTCCTCATTTCCTTGAGAAGTTGGTAGGCGAAGAGATTTAACATAAATCATAGTCTATAAAAAATATATATAATTAAATATTTTTCAGAGATTGAAATCTGATGGATATACTTAGCCCCTTCGCTCAGAGAGAAAACGGAGCAATTACTCGTGTGATCGAGTAAAAAATGTTAATTACAGTTGAGAATTGTAAAATAATAATGTCTTTCACAAGTATTTGCATGCATATTATATGTGATGGTGTCAGAGAAAAGGGCCCTTATTTTCACCTGGTCAAAATCGAGCTAATGACATCTCTCTTTCTAGAGAAAAAACTGAACAAAACGCTTTTTGTATTACCCAAAAATTCCAAAAATTGACTCAGTTATGAGTTTTTGAATATTTAGAAGTAAAAAAACGCAGTTTTGAGTTATAGCCGTTTAAATTTTGACGATTTTTAAGCAGACAAAAATAGGGCATTTCTTCTATATTTACCCTCGCTATATCCTATTAAGAATAAAAATTTGCTGCTGAATTCAAATATGTAATCAAATATTATACCCACATTTAACTCACATTTTTGTCATTCCTGAAAAAAATTGGTAGGTGAAGATAAGGGCCCTTTTTCCTGACACACATAAGATTCTTCGAAATGGTTTTTATATTCTCCACGACTCCAAGACCTGGGTTCATTCACAATTGTCAAAATTATATACATTAAAATACGAAATTCTAATGTGAAGCTAATTGGCCATGATCAGAATTAGAATATATAAATTAAAATACGATTTACGTTTTTACTTTACCATAGAGGGTCAAGTATAATAATCGTGCATGAAAAAATTGTTGTTTTTTTTGCTTCGTTTTTTCGAAATACATATTTCAAAAATGGGTGAAACTACCATATTTTGATAAAAAAATTGAACGAAACCATGGCCTTTTAGTCTACAAAAAAGCTTTAATGACTGAACATCGAAAAAATTATTTTTTACGAGATACTAATTATTTTGCCAAAATGTTAGTACGTTCGTTAGTATGTACGTAACCAAATTTTGTGTGCGCTCTAGTTCAAAAACTAGTGTGAATATCAAAACGAAATTTCACCTGTAGATTCTTTATATTGAGATTAAGTGCCGATTAGATTTTGATTGAAATTGAACCAAAAATGAAGGTGGCAGGGGCTCAAAAAAATTCAAATTTTGAAACTAAAAAAAAATAAATTAAATTTACTGTAAAAGAGATCTATAATAGAAAAGGGAGGCATGATTTTTTCAGGGCCCAAAATTGTGGGCGGAGGTTCAAAAATAGAACTATCAATATAACTCCAAGACTCTTTGATCGATTTGTACTAAATTTCGCATATAAATCCTATATATGACTTTATAAAAATGACTCACTATGTGAAATTGACCCAAAAGAGGGTGAGTTAAAATAATTTAAAATAATAAAATTTCCAAACAAAGAAAGCTGATATTTACAATAGAAAATTCTCATTTATAATGAGACATCATAAATTGCTAATGTGTCCAAAATTCAGAGGAAGAGGGTTTTTTCGTAAATGATCATAAATTGTGTTATTAAATATTAAATATGAGAGAGGGTGCATGGTAAAGTCATGTGGATTGACATATCAGTTTATTTTTTCAGATAACAAAAAATATAATATATCAGGAAAAAATATTCTTTTAAGTCTCGTCTAAGATCCCGACTTAGGTCGACCTTCACCTATCGAGCTTCCTAATGAAATTAATATTTTGATAATATAATGTATTAATAAACATAACTTGATAGGGTCGACATCCAATTTTTCTGCATAGCTATTTTTAATAAAAAAAATTAAAGCTGTTAATTTTATTACATAAATGTAGTTATCAAGTTTCCGGATAAATATTATACCAATCGAGCGTAAAATATGTAAATAAACGTTAGGCCGTCATCTTTTTTCCCTGCATAAGTCCAAGTAGACAGGGTATCAACGGGTAACTTCGAATTAGTATTTTGTAGTTATAGAGTTTCCTTTATTGTTATATATGAAAATGTAGATAATTAAAAAATTAAATAAATTAATTAATTAATAAATCTAATAAATTAAATAAAATAGCTATGCAGTGAAATTGGACCCTAACAAGTTTTGTTTATTAATACATTATATTATCAAAATATTAATTTAATTAGGAAACTCAATAGTTGAATGTCGACCTAAGGCGGTATCTTGTACTATTAGAATCAGTTAGAGAAGAACAGTTGTGTCAAATCAATCTTCGAAATGATGAACTTATGAATAGACATTTTGCTTAAAAATCTGAGATCTCGAGGGTGGTAATGGATTATTTTCATGATGCATTATTAAAAAGAAAGAGATTACCTGGAGAGCATTTTTTAATCGAATGGCTTGTACATTAATAAGATGTGTGCTCGCTTGAGATAAAGAACCTTGAGCAAGGGCTACAAGAAAGGAAAGAGTGGCCATGGTATATGCATTAGAAAAGAACATATTCCAATTAGCTGTTTCTGTAATGTCTACCTAAATAAAAAAAGAATGTAAATTAATTTTCTACATCCTTGATAAACAACTATTTTCAATTTTGAAAAAAAAATCTTAAACAAATACGAATGTAATTAAAAAAAAACTTTATAAATAAACCTTAGTTAAATTGGTTCTTTCTTCGAAAATTTTGGACACATATTCAACAACAACGGCTAGGCCAATGGGTCCCATCATCGTAGCCAAATCTCCAAGAAATTTTAGGAATCCACCTAGTAACCAGTCTCTGCGACAAAAATGCCAGTAACAGTTCCAAAGTCCTCCCCATTGATTCTGAAAAATAGAGAAATCACTAATTAATTATGAATCCTACATTAACTTCGATACAATTAATTTAGTATAATAATTTCATTCTCTCTTTATTATATTTGTTTAATAATAATAATAAAATAATAATAATATTCTTAAAATAAAACACAGCTAAAAAGGAAATAATAAACACATATAATCGACTAAAGAAAAGTTTCGGTGACTAGTCTATTGTGAATAAATATTATCTATGTTAAATGTCCCACAATAATTCGTATCTCACATTATAAAAACAAAAGTCAGCTGAAAATAATTTTTTTTTATGTAAATGATAAGAGAAGGAGTTACACCAAAAAGGTGCAATCCCTAAAGGCCTGGGTTGGCCCCTCCATCGTGAAAAGAAGAAGAAAAAATTTTATGGGTTGGACGGGGGTCGAAGGTATCTGTGGATGCGGGTCTTAAATAGCTGAAGGTTATAAGTCGCGGGAAAGATGGTGGCAGGGAGCAAGTTCCAGTCTCTGGAGGTCATAGGGATAAAAGAGTTGGCGAAAGAGCTTGTTCGACTTTTATCCAATTTGACAGCGAAGGGGTGGTGAGCGTTTGAAAACCGCGTGTTTCTCGTAAAGAGGGCATTAAGGGGGATAATTGGTTTCAGCTCGACTGAACAGACACCGTGATAGTATCGGTAGTACAGGGAAAGGGCAGAAACGGTTCTTTGGTGAGCCAGGGAGTCGAGTGAGTTGGTTAGAGCCGGGTCTCCTATTAGTTTAATTGCTCGATTCTGAATTGCATCCAGTGTAGCAAAGAATGCTTGGAGGCACCCCTCCACAGATGAGAGCCATATTCGAGACAGGGACGAATTTGAGCCTTATACAGTATAAGAAGTTGACTGGGAGTATAACAGCGTCTAGACCTAAATAGGAGACCAAGCTTGCGCGCTGCAGCTTTAGCAGTGGTTGAGATATGGTCATTCCATGAAAGGACAGACCCTAGAGTTACGCCTAGCATTGGAATTTTATCCCTGAATTCTATTGAGTTTGAGTCGAATGATATGTTTGGGAGGTTTCTGTCGATGCGCCTAGAAATAAGGCAACACTGAGTTTTCCCTGCATTGAAGTTAACTAAGTTTTGGGATTCCCAGTTTTTAAGTTTAATGGAAGAAAGAAAAAATTATTACATAACCAAATAAGATATATTTGTTGGATTGTCATTCCTTTCCTTCTTTCCTTTTAAACCAACGTTTCGGAGGATTCTTCCCTCCTTCTTCAGGGTTTCAAAGGGTCAATGAAGGAAATAAATAAGATGCTTCCTTCTCTCTCTCCTCAGCATTGTTTGGAATTTTTTCCTATCTTAAGTCGAAGCATTAAAATATAATTTTTTTTATTTAATTATCTTGATAATGATAATTAAGAAAAAAAAATCTTCTATTTTAATGCTTCTGCTAAGGAAGGAAACAATTTCAAACACTGCTGAGGAGAGAGAGAAGGAAGCATCTTGTTTGTTTCCTTTAAAATCCTGAAGAAGGAGGGAAGAATCCTCCGAAACGTTGGTTTAAAAGGAAAGAAGGATAGGAATGGCAATCCAATAAATACACCTTATTTGGATATCTGATAATTTTTTTCTTTCTTCACTCTCTGGGCTGCTTTCCATTCCTTTCAGCTGTAAATTCTACCAGTCTGTCTCTCTCCAAAGAGAAAATTTCGTTCAAATATAAAAAAGTAGTATCAGTGATAAAAAATGAAACATGAAGCCCATGAATTACATTTTACAAAAGGTAAATCGAAATAGTTGTAGTACTTGCAGACTTACACCTTTTCCTATCTAATCCATTTCAACTCCGCCTTTGATTCGGGCATATTCTCCGAAAGCTGGAAAATAGCCAGAGTTAACTTTTCATAAAAAAACATGACCTATCACAAATTACCATGGGCGGAGTCAGGGGGTGGGGGGGGGGCAAAGGGAGCAGTGCCCCCTACAAAACTCATTCCCCCTCTCCCTAGAAAAATCTAAGTTCCATTATTAAGAGGCATCACTTAAGTATTTCTCATTAAATTATTTCGTTAGTTCCAAAATTTGTCAATTCTACTAAAAAGCTAGTTGACCTCTAATCGGAAATACAAACTGAAACCTTTTGGTGGCTAATCAGCTGACCCCCTAGCGAAAACTCCCTAGCTATCCCAATGCAAATTACAAATTACAGACCTATTGCAATCAGCTCTATTCTCTCTAAAATAATGGAAACGGTAATAATAATTTATAAAATTCATAAAGAGAAACAAAGAGGTTGTCCTCTGCTTGATGCAAATAAACATATCAAAATTATTATTATTTTTTTTTTACTTAGAGAAAGTGGTGTAGGTTTTAGGTGAAACATGATATTAATTAATAAAGTAAAGGGTTTGTAGTTTCACAGTGAATGAAATAAACCTCAAAGAGGTTTATACAAACTCAATATATTTCGGATTATTAGTCCATCATCAGGAGTTTACAGGTGTTTTAACATGTAAACTGATGATGGACTAATAATCCGAAATATATTGAGTTTGTATAAACCTCTTTGAGTATTATTTCATTCACTGTGATACTACACACCTTACTTTATTAATTAATATCAAAATTATATATCTGTATATATATTATTTATTTGTATGAGACTATAGTTTCGAAGACTTGGGCTTCATCATCAGTCTTTTTTAATTATAAATATTAATTTTCATGGGGTCAGTATCGTATGGATATTGAAATTTTTTTGATCTTTACTTAGCCGAGAGCCAGTTAAGTTAAATTTTAACTGGCTTTAGGCTAAGTAAAGATCAAAAAATTTTCAATATCCATAGGATGAAAAATAATACTTATAATTAAAAAAGACTGATGATGAAGGCCAAGTCTTCGAAATTATAGTCTCAAACAAATAAATAATATATATACAGATATATAATTTTGATATATATGTGTGTATGTTTATTTTCATCGAGCAGAGGACAACCTCTTTGTTTCTCTTTATGAATCAACAACTCTGCTCCTCTCGGAAAAATAAAAACTTTTCAATTAAATAATAATTTACCAACATGTCCTCCGTCACGTAGAAAGCATATTCGAAGCGATAATTAATTTAATATAGTAGCTAAGTAATTAATATAGCTACACTTCCTGCTACTATACAGTATAGTCAACTTTTCTACAACATATACTGATAGTGATCTTGAAATATAAGATAGGACATCCCCAAGGAATATTTTTAGAGTTTCTCCCATCACTAAAGATTAGAAAATTCTGAATTAAGATGTCTATTTGAAATATAGGATGTATATATAATTACACAGTTTTTCTTCTAATAATTGAATATAAATTACCCGATATCGATTATATATTAGATTGAAATTCTGATAATGTATTTGGCTCGATTCCGTTTCTGGTAACTCTCCTAGATCTTCGAAGGTAAGGTCACCTTTAAAGCTGCACCGGAACAGAGGTAACATCCACCAGAATGTAATTTTAGACGGAATACTGCTTAGATGATGTGTGTATGCCCCACGTGAGATGAATGTCTGTTGTTGCTATAAACATAAAAATAAAAAAATAAATCAATTTTCATATTTTTAATCAAATCTAAGTATTATTTTAATCATTAATATAGATATCTATTTATTTATTTATTAATATAGATATATATTTATTCAGGGTGTTTTATTGAACCCAGAACATCCAACTTTGTCTGATACCTCCTCCTTCATCTAATACTGCATATATTTATAATAAATCTTTATTTTCAGAGCATTTTTTTTATTAAAATCAAAATTTAAAAATATATGGTATAATGTGAATTGACGTGATATTATAGATCCAGAATTTCGTCTTCAATCATTCAATGATTACTTTTGAATTTTATATAGATAGAAAAATAATGAAAAACATTCTCTATCATTTTTAACCGACTTCAAAAAAAGGAGGAGGTTACAATTCAACGGAATGTTTTTTTTTGTTTGTGCATCGATTTCTCTTTTCCATGTGGACCGATTTCGATGATTTTTGTTTGCATTGAGTTCGGTATAGTTCCCAATTGGTCCCGTATAAATTTCATTAGTATTGCACATTTTTTGTTATATACCATATCTTCACGCACTTGAAGAAATGTTTCTAGGTAACTTTCAAAGATAAAAGGAATAATAATAATTTAAATGATACACACAATTACCTACACATTAATATACTATAAATAAAATTAATGATGAAAATGATTACTTCTTTCCTCCAAAATGTCGCTTGTCGAGCTTCCAATATTGTAATCATTAAGGATGAAAACGCTATGACCAGAGAGGAGGTAGTTTGAATGTGAGTCCAGGATGCTGTAGGTAAAATATATCCAAGTCTCCACCCTTGTGCAGTAGAAATTAATAGCCAAACGAATGAACTAATCCAAAGCGGGGCTGATGATATTTTCTAAAAAAGAAATGAAAAGCCATCTTGGGATAGGAATTTTTTCTTTTGTAATTTAAGCTTTTTTGAGGGGTTTTAAAATTTTTTATAAATCGCATTTTTTTTAATGCTCATCAATACGGGTCCTCATTTATGTATTTTACCTTACTGTTGAATTTGGGTAAATGTTCGTATTATTAGCTGGACATTGTGAAAGCTTGTTCTTCTAATATTCAGATTTATTTTTAAGATATATATAGTATAGATAACCATTATATAAATTTTGAATTAACTGTTTGTATACTTGATGTACGTCTAAGAAAAAAATGAAATTTTAATTTTACTCACTTTTAATTTAACTCTTGATTGAATGACGTATCTCCTCCAAATAGTAGATAGAATGAATAGAAATGAAGTTCCGACAAAAACAATATTTGGAAGTTTTGATGAAAAATTTCCAAGATATGCGGACGCCAATTCAAGCAGAAGTCCAAATATGAATAAAAGTTTAGTGAAAGATGAGCACCACTTAGTCGATGAAATATAAAATATTTTTAATTTCTTCTTATTTGAATGATTTTCATTCTCTTCTCGATTAGATTCCAAGTAATTGTTTATTTTTCTAAAAGGTAAAATTGGATATGAATTCAATTTAAATCTATTTATTTTGATTATTTATGTCCATCGATTAAATTAATAAGTTGTTGTAGGAAAATAAGACAATAACTTATGCAAGTATTTTTTATTTTATGCCAACGTTTCGTCAACTTTGTTGACTTCCTTAGGGCACAGATTGAAAATATTTTCTATTCAAAATGTTTGCTAAGAATGAATATTTATAAAATGACAAATTAATTTGAAGGAGACAATAAATGAGTGTGTCTTCTGCTGGAATTATAAATTTTATTTATAATGAGACTATAGTTTCGAGGGCTTTGCCCTCTTTATCACTAAATAAAATAAAATGTATAATTCCAGCAGAAGACACACACTTTTATTATCTCCTTCAATATATAAAAATTCTTGCTACCCTCGGCACAAAAACTTTCAATGAAATTAATTTGTTTGAGCCCTGAGAAAAGTTTTAAGGGCCGAATTTGGCCCGCGGGCCGTAGTTTAGTGACCCTGTTCTAGATTATGTGTAGGCATCGATAGGTGGAAAGTATTATTTTAGGTGGATTTCCTCGAAGTTTTCTCCTATAAAAATATATTGATAAACCTGATGAATAGGAAAACAAAGCCATTAATCACTTTAACATATATATTCTATATCATGTAATGATATAGGATATAATGTGAAGTATTGGGATCACCTGCCGGGGTCCTGACAATTTGAGTGCTTCTATCTCCAAGGTGAAAAAAGTTAATTTCACTTTGATATTTCTAAAGGTGGAAGGAATCGATGCCCTTTATAGTTTGAG
Source organism: Forficula auricularia (assembly GCA_024734495.1). Taxonomy (NCBI): domain Eukaryota; kingdom Metazoa; phylum Arthropoda; class Insecta; order Dermaptera; family Forficulidae; genus Forficula; species Forficula auricularia. Next base: position 93,948,407 of record JALMQS010000099.1, read on the forward strand.
ACCGGATTTAGAACATAAAACGAGATATTGCGGTGGTCTCCAGAGGTAAAAAGGGGCCAAAAATCCATCGGTCTGTGTGTACTTACGTATGTACATATATGTATATATGTACATATATGTATAGGTACTTATGTACCAGGAGGGGCCTTTCGCAACCAAAAGTCTCAGAGCTACGAAATTCGAAACTTAAGCTCGATGTATGCTAGAAGGAGTACAGCAAGCTTTTGATTGAAATCGGTACACCAGAAGTGGACATTTACATGAAAGATTTTTCATTTTTTGTGATTTTCTCAAAAACTGCTCTAACGTTTTTTTTTTTTAATTGTTGTACTTATCAAGTGTCATACCAAGTTGTTATTCTTCTATAAATTGTAATCCGATTTAAAAAGGAAGAGAGTGTAATTTAGGAGTGTCGCAAAATAAAAATTTTAATAGTTCATATCTCGTCAACGGTAAGTCGCAAAGCTTTGGAATTTGAAACTTAATCTATTTAGAGGCGAGAAGAAATACCTCAAAATTTGGGCTAAAATCGAAGAACCGGATTTTTTGTATTTTGCAATTCCGCCTTTTATCGGTTTTCTGAAAACGACTTGGGGGAATCCAAATTGAAGTAATTTGAATGAAGAAAATTGGTATGATGATTTCAAATAAGATAGAAACTAATGTGAAATTCGTGTGTGGTACCCACACCAGTTGATTTTTTATTCTTGGATCAAATTAAATTTACAATTTATTTTTTCAGCTACTTAGAAACAAACAATTAATTTTAATTGTTTAAATTATATCCAAAGTTCATAATTTTACTTGGTTGGCCAAGAATAGGATATTCGAGAAAGATTCCATAAGATCCATAAATTCAAGAACCAAATATTTCAACACTGTTGAAGCAAATGTTAAAAATTTCATTGAGTGTAAATAAATAATTGACCTTTTTAGTATTAAATGAGGAAATTTTAATTCAATTATCGGTACATTTTTCATTATTTCTTTGAGTTCTGTCGATTAAGCTTTTTGACCTCCTCCTAACCGGTTTGTTGTTGGTTGAAATAAATATCAAGTTGGACAATTAATCGGGATAATTGGATGAATTAATCTGTTTCATTTGTATTTTTATAAATAAATAAATACGTCACTAGAACAATACTTCTATAAAATACCAAATCTGTTAAAAGTAAATGTAAATATTTTATTAAATTATTTATTATTTATGGAAGTTTTGACCCCAATCTTAATTGAAACTAATTTTATGAAGGGAAGGAGAGTCATCAATAAAAATAAATGACATATTTTCTTAGAAGACGCGGTCTGTTGGGCTTTCCCGTGATGAAGAGGAAGTATCGCTGGACCGGTTTCTACTTTGCTATGAAAGATTCTTTTGGTTAATTCGATTAAAGTCATATAAATTTTACCGTATAACTATAAACACACCGTTTCTACGAATATAGTAATAAGAATAAAATAAAATAATGTAGGAATGATTTTAGAATTTTAAATAAACATATTTTACTTACCTTAAGAAAAATAAAATATAACAAATAATGACTAAATTCATAAAGGTTCCGACCAAGGAGAGAATCGCTAAAGCGTATTCGACTTGGCAGACTTGTCCAAGGGCACTCCGGCAAAGATTCATCATCATAAACACTCAATAAAAATAAATCAATTCTTTTTTCGGAGTAATTGATTAGATCATCTTATTTAAATAAACACCAGTGTATTTGAAAAACAAATTAAGACAAACAACTTTTGAAATGAAAAACTTTTAAATAGATGTAGTAAAAGTCTTAAATAGATTTGTTAGTTCATGTTTAGGGAGCTTGATTTAATATCGACTGGATTTGAGAGTCGTCTTCCTGTGTCGACATTCTATATTAACGATCCGGAACACACACACTTCATGGTTATTATTTCTATTTATTCATGTAATAATTTATCTAACAGTGGATCCAAAGAGAACATTGTCATTGGATTTGGAGGAAGATATTATTAAGAAATGAAATGACTTAATAAATTGAATGTTTCTCATCGAATAGGTTTAAATCAACTGAAGGATCGTGGACCGTTCAGAGATGCTTTGGTAAGTTGAGGAGGAGAAGTATCGTATTCCCCTAGATTCCCATCCACGATGGTTTTTCCTCAAATGATGAGTTCACCGTGAAACTCTTATGAATCATGAATAACAAAGCTAGACAAAAAACTTTTTTGTGGGTTTCTCTTTTAATGCATAAATTCTAATAGTAGGCACCGAAAAACACCAAAATATCAATTCTTAGCTTTTAAGGTAGTTCTTTCGCGACAATCCACACAAAAAGTTTTAGCCTCATAACCACTCTATATATAGGAATATTTATTTATTTTTTGAATAGACTGTCAATACAAATACAGTATACAAAAAGTTTTTTAGAATTACAAAATTGTGATTCTCATGCATTAGAAGTACAACAAAGAACAAAAGGACACAAATATACAAATATATCTTAAGTTTATAAAGATTAATAGTTAAAGTTAACATTTTTTTTCTTTTCTTTAACATAAAAAAGAAAACAAAAGAACAACACACAAATACAAAAATTATCTTAATTCACAAATTATAAATTATGCCTGCAACTCGTCCAGTCTATAGAGATTTAGAGTTAGCAAGAAGCATTTTAGTTTTGTCTTCAAAAGAAAGAACGTTGGCAAACTCTTAATTTCTAAAGGTACCTTATTGTAAATTTTTATGACGTTATTAACTGGACTTTTTAATGTCACAGACAAACAACTGGCATTTATCCTCAGATCATTCCTGCATCTAGTGTTATATTCGTGACTAAAGATATTTTTATGAAAAAGTTCTGGGTGTTTTTTTAGAAATAAAACACTTTCCATAACGCAGACGTCATATACAGTTAAAATATTCAATTCTTGGAAGATACTTTTGCAGTGAGTTCTCGGTCCCGCCCCTACAATAGCTCTAACACACCTTTTTTGTGCAGTAAACAATCTAGCAACATGTGTAGACCCTCCCCAAATTACTATACCATATCTCAAACTGGATTCAACATAGGCATAATAAATATTTAAGAGAACCCTCAGAGGAACCATATGTCGAAGAGTGCGGATCAGAAAACCATATTTATTGACCCTTTGTATAATCATATTGATGTGATTACTCCAGCTTAGATGTCTGTCAATATTTAGTCCCAAGAACTTCACCTCGTCTATAATTCTGATTGCTCCGAAATCATTCAAGTCTAAATTATGTTGTACGGATCCATACTCTCCAAACCGTATGTTTTGAGTCTTTTCGATATTTAACTGGAGGCTGTTCTCCTTAAACCACTGCGACACGCCAAGTAACGATGTATTCACGGTCGATGAAAGAAGTAGCTGGTTTTTCCCCTCATAAACTATTGCTGTGTCGTCAGCAAAGAGTAACACATTTTCTTCTGCTACGATCAAGTCGTTGATATATACAATGAATAGCAGTGGCTCAAGCACTGACCCTTGTGGAACCCCTCTATATAAACTACCGCTTTCCGATCTCACTGTTTGGTATTTGCCATTTTCTATGACAGTAACCTGAACATGTTGTCTACGGTCAGCAAGATAAGATTTAATTAAATTTAGTCCATTTCCCCTGATATATATATGAACGGTGCTAAAATTTTAGGTTATATTTATTAACTTTGATTTTATGTGAGGAATAAGACAATCTAATATTGTTTTTAAAATGTTGTAATTGTGTTTTAATGGAAAATGTTCGTTGCTGGCTGTCTTATAGTTGAGAGATTTTTGACAAAGAGTTATATTGAATGAGCCACTGATGAAGTCTCAATAAAGTGACGAAATGTCTGGTAAATTGAATAACTAACTCTGTTGTTTAATTTTTTGTCCACTTCCCTGCGATTTTAAAATATTTAATAAAATATGGACGCGAATGATGAAATATTTTAGGTTATGTTTTTTATCGTGACTGTACTTCGCACACTACTATATTCTCTTTATGAATGGATCGTTTCCAAGCGACTGTTCTTATATCCCCTCCACTAAAAATAATCGCCCAAATATGTTTTTATTTTTTATCAAATATACGAAGTAAATAATTTCAATTTTTTTTAAGTTACTCCGAATATATTATTCTAACAAATATTAATTTTTCATCAAGATGTGAAAGTCCTTCAATGAAAAGAAATAAAATAATTATCATTTTCTCACCCTTTCCCAAACTACAATATGCACAAAATTCCATTTTAAATTGTAATTATTTCATGTTTGGTGTGATAAATCGTCTTCAAATTTTAACAGTGTGTTTATTATGCTTTTGATGGCTTAAATTCCAAGTTTCGAAGACTTCTTGTACTGCATTTGTGAAAAAACTACCTTAAAGTTTGCTTTTGACTGTTTTATGTCGATAAGCAAGTTTTGAAGATTTTAATTGATTTTACTAGCAGTCCTATTAAACTTCATATGCTACATGTTCACCTGGACCAATTTAAAGATAATATGGTTGCCTACTCTGAGGAGCAAGTAGAGCGTTTTCACCAAGATTTGAATGACTGAAGGATATTATCAAGGGCAATACAACAAGAATGATGGGAGATTACATTTGGGGTTTATTACGAGAAGGTCCATACAAACATGAGAAAATCATTAAAAATATTCATTTTTTGAACTTGATTTTTTATTATTTTACATTTGTATGCTATTACTAATCATTATTCTTAAAATAAAAAGACTGATGTTCAGCAAAAAATTTTCTGATTGTAATAAAATTATGAAAAAATCAGTCATTTTTCTTAAAAATTCGAAAAATTGCTCTGGTTTCTACAAAAGCAAACTTTGATCAAAAAATTATTTTTCCCTTTATTAGTAACGTAGAAGAAACCAAAATGTGACATTCAGAAGTTAGACCCAAAAATAGGACCGTAGCTTCATTTGATTTTTAATTTTAATTTTAAGAAAAAATGTTTTTTAATTAATTGTTATGAAGAACCTATGACAAGTGAAGCATAATATATATAAGATAACAATATTGAATTTGGAGAATTTTTTAATGTTAATAAAATTCCCCTCTCTGTCTGTGTGTCTGTCGATACCCATGATATCTCAAAAATGGAAACGGAGGATTTTAGAAAGTTTTTTTTAGTGCCGAATTGTCTGTATTTCCAAAACGAAGAACTCATTTTGGGTTTTCTAGTTTCATAATAACTAGTTTATATAGTCTAGTCTAGTCTAGTCTAGTTTCATATAACATTCGATTTAAAAATGCAGAATATAAAGTATTAAGTTTTTAATAAAATTACATTTTCAAGTACTTTACTATACAGTAAGCAAGTAGGAACTTTTTACATTTTTTTTGGTTCGTTTAATAAAGCTCATTTAACATTGCTTTCTCTCCGGAAATTACTAAATTTGAGAGAAAATTTTATATGTAACCATAGCAACTGCATTGTTATCTTATAACGGATAACGTTATCTTTGCTAAAGATCTTGGGGAATCGACTTAAAATCAAAAATAACCATCAATTCTTATCTAATACTTGAGGAATAACCATTCTATATTTCATTTTTGACGTTTTATCATTAGTGTTAGCCATTCCGGAAGACATGGAATCAAATTATTTAAATAAAAAAATATTTTAATCTATCACGTTTTTAAAACGGACTAAAAAGTTTAAAATAATTTCAATTACAGATTGTCCTGATTGTGAATTTTTAATAGCTTTGAAAATACTTGTAAGATTTAAAACGGAAAACGTGGGAGGCATGCAATAGATAATATTATTAAGGATTGTAGGGAGTAGCTCTCGTCGAGAAAACTCACACAGCAGTTCATATCATTTGCATTGCAATAAAATTGTTAGTGACCTAGGTGAACTATTCATGAAACAATTATTATATATTGCATGGCCCCAGGGCCGAGTTATGAGATATGAGGCCCTAGGCCCAGGTATCGATGGGGCCCTATTAAAACTAGCTCTGCGCTAGTCAATTTTATTCTTCACTCGCTCCGTGCGTATATATGTGTGTGGGGTAGATGGGTTTAGAGTTTATGGTCGGTTGCTAAATTTCATATCAGCTTCTCGCTGTGTATGGGGTTCTGAAGGTTTGGGGGCTTACGGTTAATTGTTGAAAGTTTTTATCGGCAACTCATTAGGTGTGGACTTAGTGGGTTTAGTCGATGCCGGGGGCCCTAGGGCCCGGCCTATTGGGCCTTTGCCTAAAGACGGCCCTGCATGTGATATATTTAGATTTTCGTCAAAAATTTAAAAACAAAATTTTTCTTTCTTGATTTGGGGATCTCCTGATATGCTCTGAAGCACTGCGTCATTTACGTCATTTTACGGACGGTCTTCGCTCAAGAAGATTCAAAGGAGATTGCACTTAATTCACTAAGTCACTAAATTAAAGAATAATTAGGTTTTGTTTTTGAATAAATAAATATATAAAAAATATGTTTGTTTTGTTGATTTTTGTTTTTTTACTAGGTCTGCAACTATCACCAAATTATGAATATTTCTAGATGTGACACATCAGCCGAGTTAAGTCAGGTTTTTTCTGAATTTTGACACCCTAAATTCAAAAGGTTCGTCATCACTGTTTCAAGATTTAAGAAAAAACATAAGAAAAAATTACTATTCAGATATGTAGATTTGTAGATGTTTTACTTGTCTGATTGAAATATTTGAAGGTTAAATTTTTATTTAAATCACACATAATATTTATTGAATACAACAACAACAAATAATACATTACAAGCACGACGTTGAGAACCATTGATTTTTTCGGATTTCGACGGTTAACTGCACGAAAATAAAGATAATGAGAAGGATTGGGGTGTGGTGAAAAAAATTAAACAATTTTTCAACAGAACTTATTTTAATTTTAAATTATTATTTAATTTTAACATATTTTTAAAAATATTTTAAATATTTGCTAAATTCATTATCAATTTTTCAAAAATTTTTATTCCATTTAAGAATATTTTTTCATTTAAAAACTCATCGTGTTGATGTAATTTTACAGGTGTAAAATTCATAGGTGAAAATCCTAAACTAGGGACTCCTTTCTATTTTTAAAAAGAAGAAAATTCTCAATTCAGAAAATTTGAAACAAAGAAAAATAATCATTTACCCACCATTCTAAGAAATCGTGCATCTGTATTTCCCATGCATATCACAAATATTGGAGTGAGATTTCTGAAAAGATGAATGGTAAATGTCCTTTAATTAATTAATTAAGGTTTCTTAATTCTAAATGCCTTAAAAATAATCGATGTATGTAACTGTGACGTAGCCTATCTTAAATTCATATAGATTTCCTCTATATTGATAAAATGAATTTTATTTTTGTCCCACGCCGCATTAATAACTATATATGTATTTAAAAATAAACTGCAACGGATCGTTGCTAAACTTTATCCAAATTCATTTGAAATATTAATATGTTCTTGAGTAAAGTACTTTAAAATATAATTTTACTAAAAACTTTATTTAACCTTTTTTGTGGTCCCCAAGGTACTTAATTGGGATATTAAATTTCATCAAAATTGGTTAAGTCATTTTCAAGATATTTAGAAATAACTAAAAAAGTACTGAAATAAAGTACTAATGTTTGTGGACCGATATGTACCAAAAACTAATCAGCGCTTCATTTTGTTAAAATAATGGTAGGTTTTCAATTTCAATTCAATCAGCGCAAAGGTGTGGAAAAAATCGTGGACGAAAAAAGCGATAACACACATACATACATACATACATACATCCCCACGCACTTCCAAAAAAAATGGCACTTTTTGGCCTCTCGACGAGATTCCAGGTAATTTTTGGCAAAACCGTCACGTGCTAAAATTCAATCTCATTGAATACTTCAATTTGTGACCTTAATTGAGTCTATGGGTTCCGTAGTCTTTACCTGAGGACCCTTTGAAGTCACGCTTGCCGCGAGAGCGATTCCAATACTTTCTCCCATGCTTCGCATTGGATAAAGTAAAAAAAAATATCAAAAGAAAAGAAAAGATCTAACGACACTCAAAAAAAAGTTGAGTAAGATATATTGCATTTATCATAAATTGACGAAATTCATTTGGAAAAAATTTCCGTGCTATGCTACGTAATGAGTAAATCAAATTTAATCAATTTTCTATTAAGTATTTGACGTTTCAGCCAGTGCAGTAGTCGTAAAATCATCAGACGATATACTCTATATTAATCGTAAAATCAGAGGATATACGCCTTATATCCTCCACTACTACATCCCTGATTTCAACTATGATAACTATCTAAGAGAATATTTTTTATTTTTAATCGTCCATTAAAAGTATTTTAAAGGAAAAGCCTAGACTAGGACTGCACTATATTGTATTTTTAATGACAATGATACAAGATATTACTAGAACAATAAGTCAAGATAGACTCTTGTATTTCTGAAAAGAGAAAATATTTGAATTCAGAATGGTGTTAAAGGTAATAATGAAGGATTGAAGGTTTAAAGAGCATGGAATTAGGATAGCATTTATTTCACAAAACGTCTTATTTCGCTTAACATATGGACGTTCCAATTTTTCAACAGTTATTCATTAATTTCTGAAAAATGATAAAACTAAAATAATTAATTATGAAATATTAACTTACAAAGTGTTTAGAGTTTTCTTGAATTCTTTAACAAATTGATCATTTTCAATATCTGTAGAAGGAGAATACTCATTTTTCTGCTTAAAAGTTATTTCTACATCACCTGCTTGTTTACACCAACCCAAAATTTCTTTTTCTAATTTGTCCAAATCAATCACAGGTTCAATTCTAAGATCGAAAGTCAAAGACATTTCGGCAGGAACAATGTTTGTCTGGATACCTCCCTAAAAAAAATAAAAAAATAAAAATTAATACGAAGAATACATACATTTAACAATCAATAAAATGAATACATAATGAACATAAATTATTGAAGGAGACAATAAAAGAGTGTATCTTCTGCTGAAATTATAAATTTTATTTATAACGATGAGTCTCTGAAGACGAGGGCAATATTTGTGTATAAGGTGTCCGAGCATGATGATATTCCTCGATGGTTATAAAGTTGATACAATTTTGATGGCTGTATATGTATATAATTAAGTAATGGAGAATCCCTCTCCGGACACAGTATACACAAATATGGCGCTCGTCTTCAGAGACTCATCAACTCTTAGGAACTGATCCATCATCAGTGATGGCATTTTTGAATTAAAGCCGAAACGTTTTCCATAATTGGGAGTTTTTTATTCAGCAGAGGCTACCCATTGGCTGAATCCCTCTCCATTACTTAATTATATAAATATATTATATTAATTAACATTTAAATATTTAATTTTTTTAGTTTTAATATTTTAGTCATTTTTATGTAATTTCATCTTTGGGCATAGCGGGTCGCTGAGGCCTGATTTCTAGGGGTACGATGGGGGAATCAAATGTTCTTACATTAGCCCACAAGAGGTATAAATATGGCTTCAATTAACAAATTGAATCAATTACTAGCTTTGATTCCATGAAAATCAGAAAATAAATAAAGTTTCTCCTTTTAAAATTATAATAGATTGGAGTTGGTGGTGTTTCACAGTGAGGAAACTCTTCCTTTTATCATACATAAAATTATTACCTACTTTCTATGCAGAAATAAAAACATTTAAGAAGATTTGCTATGGTTCAATCCTAATAGAACCTTTGATGGTAAGCAAATTATGGTTTTAATGAGATTAATATCTATCTTACAGTCGAAATTCCGATCAAAGTAGCAGGGCCGGATTTATGATCTATGGGCCCCTAGGCTGAACCTGTGGTGCGGGCCTTACCGGGGAAAATATCAAAAAGTAGAACTATCAATATAAGTCATCAATAGACCCTTTGATCGATTTGTACGAAATTTCTCATATACAACCTATATGACCTTATGAAAATGTCTCATTATGTGAAATTGATAGTGGCTCAGAAGAAGAGGGGTTCAAAAGTAGGAGAGAGGGACCAGGTGTATGGTAAAGTCATGTGGATGGCCACATCAGCTTATTCTGAATGTATTTTTTTATCGCTGCCCAATATAATTTTTTCATTGGCATTTTATTTTTTTCAACCTCAAAAGTTTCGTGACCAAACAAATTGGTGTGGTGGCGACCATTGGTGTAGTTATGGAGTATTCCTAGGGGAGGCAGCCGGCAGGCTGATTAGCACCACAAGGTTTCAATTTCGGTAATCCGATTAGAGATCAACTAACTAATAATGGAGTTTCAATTTTTCTTTAGGGAACAATGAGTTTATAGGAAGTATTTATCTAACTTTCCACTTAAATTTCACCATTACAGCCCAACACTTTGAGGTAAACAAATTCATATAAGGACTTTTATTAAAGTACATTTAATTTCCATCATAAAAGTTTATGTAAGAGAAATGTCAAAAAAGCAATAGTTTACGAGTTACGTAAATGTAAATATTTTTCAATATACAAATTCAAGCCCAATGAATTGGCCAGGTAATTTTTTAAATCAAAAAATATGGAATTTGGTTGATGACATGGATTTCAATAAACATCTTAAGGGGAACGCTTTATCTAAACCGCTTTTATTTTTGTAAAATAATTTTTACTTTTCTCAGAAAAAATATTTAATTTTTAATGTTTATCCTCTCTAGATATTTAAATAGTCATCGAGGCTAATTATATATAATGAACTTTCTTTAGTAAATTCAATTATCAACATGTTTCTTGAATATATTTTTTATATGTAGAATATTTAGTTCGTTAGAGCAATATTTATTCAAATTTCAGCATAAATTTCACCATTACTGCTTAACCATTTAAGGTAAACAAATTCATATAAGGACTTTTATTAAAGAAGATTTAATTTCCAACAGAAAAGTTAATATGAGAGAAATGTCTAAAATCAATAGTTTACGAGTTAAAAGATATTCCAAAATTAATAACAAATAATGTCTCTCTGATCTCTCCTTTCGACATAACATACCAAAATTATTATAAATGAGAAAGCAATCGATCTTATTTTATCGATTTCATCTATCTGAAGGTTCACAGTATGTCTTTAATATAAGAAAATAGCATTTTGATTAAGAATTTTGTAATTTAAAAGAAATTGTATGAAAAGATTCAATGTCTTCTCTCCGGGAGCGAATCAACTAGAAATGGCAAAAAGTTTTATTTTTTTCTCATTAAATATTTATTCAAATCTATTGAAATTTCATATCTGTGTGTTATAGTCATTTATTTTTTATATTAAATAATTATTATTAACAAATTTGAATTTTAAAGGGTAGTTTATTTGAAGTTCAATTTGAAAAAACGCTAATAACTCCGTCGATTTTTTTTTTAAATATGAAATTAATAGATATTATAAAACAATTAATTATTAATCATTTAATTCAATTTTGAACGAAATCGATTCAGTACTTTTTGAGAAAATCGTCGAAAACTCCGAGAACCGTCAATGCAAGACCGTTTTAGAAACATTTTAAAATTCACCTCCATGTCACAAGTCAATTTTTCGTTTCATATGACTTTTTAAACTTTTTTCAAAGGCATCTCGTGCTTTCAAAAAACATCGTTTTTTTGACGGTTCAGATGGTTTTTAACCATTTTCTCAAAAAGTACTAAATCGATTTCGTTCAAAATTAAATTAAATGATTAATAATTAATTGTTTTATAATATCCTATTAATTTCATATTTTTAAAAAAAATTTCGACGGAGTTATTAGCGTTTTTTCAAATTGAACTTCAAATAAACTACCCTTTAAAATTCAAATTTGTTAATAATAATTATTTGATATAAAAAATAAATGACTATAACACACAGATATGAAATTTCAATAGATTTGAATAAATATCTAATGAGAAAAAAAATTAAATTTTTGGCCATTTCTAGTTGATTCGCTCTCGGAGAGAAGAAATTGAATCTTTTCATACAATTTCTTTTAAATTACAAAATTCTTAATCAAAATGCTATTTTCTTATATTAAAGACATACTGTGAACCTTCAGATAGATGAAATCGATAAAATAAGATCGATTGCTTTCTCATTTATAATCCGTTTGGTCTCTTTTATCAAGAGGTTGCAAGTCTCTTGTCATGAAAGTTTTCAGTTTATTTGAATATTTTCGCTTTCGGTCTTCTGTTATCATGGGAGACAATTGGACTGCAACTCAGAGCCGGATTTACGATCTATGGGCCCCTAGGCTGGACCTGTGGCACGGGCCCTACCGTGGAAAATATTTTTTATAATTAACCTAAAAATACCGCATTTTCAGCAATTATCCAATTAAAAACTTAAAAAATAAAAGTGGATTTATTGAAACCTTGTTAAATATATTGAAAAAAAAAGTAGGCCCTTTGTGGTGCGGATCCATAGGCTGCAGCCTGCGTAGCCTGTGCTTAAATTCGGCCCTTCAAGGTAGAGCTCCATCATCAACTAACTTCTGTAAATCCGTTATCTATTATAACCATCTTATAGATATATCCAGAGAAATATTGCTGGATGAAATATAACAGATATTCTATAGCAGTGATTCCGAGACTAGGGGTAGTTACCCCCATGGGGGCAAATTAGCTACTTGAAGGGGCTAATCAGATTAATTAATATTATGTTGCCTGTAACGAATTCAATTTTTCCGCTACGGGGCCGGGCGAGGCCAGGATGATTATTTTTTAATAAGGGGTACAGACACATGGCTTGCTTGGTCTTGGTAATGAAACTGAAATGGCTAGGAACCACTGTTCTAGAGTCTAGAACAAAAAAATTCCCTAATTTATTATTGATTTCGAAGAACCAGAAGGTACTTCTAAATAGGTACTATTTAGTTTAACATTTTTGGTGTTTTGCTATTTTCCCAATAAAGGCTGTTACGATTCTTTTTTTTTATTATTATTATTAATTGGTACATTTATCAAATATCTTGAGTTCTTCACATCCCGATTGTGATTATGGGAGAGGAGTAAATTAATCATATCGCAAATAAACAATATTTTAAACGTCCATATTTCGGATATGTTAAGTCGCAATGATTTGAGCTTTGAAATATAAGTTATCTAGGGTTAGACGAAGTGCCCTATGCCTTTGATTGAAATTATAGAAGCGGGAGTACCTATCCATTCTAAGCCTCTTGGTTTTCTCAAAACGGCTTGAGGGAAACCCAAATTGAACTAAATTGAAAAAGAAAATTGTTATGATGATTTCAAATAAGGGAGAGAAACAAATATGGAAGTCGTGTGGTGTCCACACCAATTGATTAATCTTATATTATCTTATTAAATTAAATGAGCAATTCTTATATATATATATATATATGTATAGAATCGTTTTCTCGAAAAAGGATGAAACCCACGGGCCAGGTGGTTTATGGACCGACATTTCTCTCTGTCATGGTCTCATCTTCTGGTAACTTTTATTATTTTTTTTATAAATTAATGTAATTATTCATAGGGTGTGTCAATAAAAATGTATACCTAATTACTTTGTTCAATTTTCTTTTATTAATTAATTGTATGTTTTAATTTTAAAATACACTAATATTTCGTTGAAAATATTTTTATATATGAAATGGTTGGGAACCACTGTTCTAGAGGTTAGAACAAAAAAATCCCTAATTTATGATTGATTTCAACTCCTTCGGACGAAGAAAATTCCGCGTATATTAATAGTATTTCTAATTGCATTTAAATTCAATTCTTTGTGCACAGTGATGCCTTGATGATGATCGGAGCGGATCAAAACATTGGCAAAAAATTAATTAAATTTTATTTCACTTTTATTGATTGTGGCTGCAAATAAAAATCGACATTTTGACATGAATTTAAAATTTAAAATAAAATTAATATATCGCTTTTAACTAAAGCAAAATAGTAAATAAAAATAATTTTTAAGAAAAAAATAAAAACCGACTTCAAAAATTAAATGCAACAAATAAAATACACTTAAAGGTATAAAATAATTATTATCTTATTTAGTTACAACTAAACGACGAAATATTAACATGAAATTAGTTAGTTAATAGAGTAAAGGGTGTGTAGTTTCACAGTGAATGAAATAAAACTCAAAGAGGTTTATTTCATACACTGTGAAACTACACACCCTTTACTCTATTAACTAACATCATGTTTCACCTAAAACCTACACCACTTTCCATAAGTAAAAATGAAATTAGTTTTTGAAGTCGGTACCAAACAAACTATACCTTTAAGCGAGCGTACCCGCCAAACGTACTAAGTAAGATCCGTCGAGTGCGATTCATAAAAGGTATATGTTTGGCACCAACTTCAAAAAGTAATTTCATGTTAATATTTCGTCGTTTAGTTGTAACTAAATAAGATAATAATTATTTTATACCTTTTAGTGTATTTTATTTGTTGCATTTAATTTTTTGAAGTCGGTTTTTATTTTTTCTTAAAAATTATTTTTATTTTTCTCTTTTAGTGATGTTATTAATACTGATCATATCATCAGAACTTGACCAAATTAATATGACACCATCCCTAAGACACCCCCTTTCGGATAAAAAACGAACCATCGAAATCGGTTCATAAGAGGTTAGGTCTAAACAAACCTAATAAAAAAGGTCTAATACCTATGAAAAAAATCGAAAAAAAATGGGACCAATCGGAAGCTAGACTGGACCCAATGCAAAAAAAATTTCAAAATCGGTTCACAATTGGCGGAGATATGAGGTAACATAGGCACAAAAAAAAAAAAAAAAAATTCAGTCGAATAGAAAACCTCCTCCTTTTTTGAAGTCGGTTAAAAAACTACCGAGCAACACTCAGTTCGACAGATACTACACCTATATGAACCGTTTATTTTGAAAGTGGCGTAATAATAATAAAAATAATATATATGTATATGTTCATTTGCATCAGGCAGAGAACAATCTCAATTGATTTCTCTTTTTAAGAAGTTGTCATCCGAAAAGAAAACATATAAATCAAAATATAGATATATACCGATATTTTCGTCAAATTAACAGTAGTTATATTGGAGAAACCCAGTTCTCGAGATCCTTTGAATAAATCCAGTCTTTTGATTTCACTTCTACGAAATTCCATCATTTTATCCATTATCAAAGCAACTTTATCGACCACGTTATTCTCATATATTATAGCACCGTGAGATGGAGAACCCTTACAAATGAATTCGATTTCTGTAAAAAATAAAAATATTTTAATATATTTGAATTTATATAAAGCAAATATTATTTATAGATCGAGAGCTAGTGAACATTTTGGACAATTATTTCAGAATGCAAATAACATATCCCATACTATAGTGTGGTCAGCACACACCCCTAAAGCGAAATTCCTACTAGCCGAATTCAGTCGTTTTTAGGGGTAAACGATGGGTGAACCGCGACCTAATATCTATATACACCTACTTCCACTTCCACTTTCATTTCCAAGTAGAAGACAATAGATGAAAGGGCATTATCTAATGAATTTCAAAATAATTCCACATAATTCCAAAGACGTGTACACCTAATTCCAATCGCAGTTCACCCTTTGGGGGCAAATGACCAGATGACCACTGAAGATTTCAAAAATATTGTAAAATCAAGTCATTTCAGAATGGCTAAAATTAATTTCAGGACATTCCCAATATTTACTGTTTTATACGAAATATTGTCATTGGGAATGTTCTGAAATCAGATTTAACCATTCTGAAATGACTTGATTTTACAATATTTTTGGCATTTAAAAACGACTGGATTCGGCGAGTAAGAATTTCACTTTCGGGGTGTCTGCTGATCATACTACAGTATGGAAAATGTTATTTGCTTTCTGAAATAATCCAAAAATAAATAATCCAAAAATGTTCACTAGCTCTTAGACTATTAAACATTACCAACAATTAACGAATTTCAATTACTCAATACTATTTGCAAGATTTATCATCTTTTTAATCGACTTCAAAAAAGGAGGAGGTTATCAATTCGACTGAAATTTTTATGTTTATGTTACCTGATTTCATCGCCAATTGTGAACCGATTTTGATGATTTTTTTGCATTGGGTTCAGTATAGTTTCTGATTGGTAAAAATATAAATTTCATTGGTATTGGACCTTTTTTTGTTATGTTTGTTCAGGCATAACTTCTTTGTTTATGAACCGATTTTAATGATTCTTTCTGCGTTTGGATCAGTATATCTCCAAGGTAGTCAATATACCTATTTATTTATTTATTTTATGTATGTTCAGCGAGAACTTTTTGCCATGTCGACCTATTTCGATGATTCTTTTTTATTGGAAAGGAGGTACCTTAGGGGTGGTCCCATTTTAATTTAGTCAAGTTCTAATGATATGATCAATGACGAAATAAAGTAATCTCCAATTCTTATGAGCAAATAAACGAAATTATAATAAATAAAATCTTTTATAAAATAAAGTAAAAAACAATGTTAAAACGTCCATTTAAAACTCGCAAACGTTTCGAGAGAATTTCTATATTTATGAATTGAGTTTTTTTATCATTTTCTGATTCATTCGCCCCACGCTTTCTCTTACGAGATGCATACAAAATATTATCTTAAGTCACTATTAATAAAATCACTAAAAAGAGAAAAATAAAAATAATTTTTATAAAAAAAATATAAAATAAAACCGACTTCAAAAAAATTAAATCTAACAAATAAAATAATAATAACTCAAAAATCAAATAAAATACACTAAAAGGTATAAAATAATTATCTAATTTAGTTACAACTAAACGACGAAATTTTTACATTAAATCACTTTTTGAAGTCGGTGCCTAACAAATATATAAGGGAACTTACCCGCCAAACGTACTAATCAAGATCCGTCGAGTTTGATTTATAAAATGTATATGTTTGGCACCGACTTTAAAAAGGGATTTCATGTAAAAATTTCGTCGTTTAGTTGTAACTAAATTAGATAATTATTTTATACCTTTTAGTGCATTTTATTTGATTTTTGAGTTATTATTATTTTATTTATTGGATTTAATTTTTTTGAAGTTGGTTTTATTTTTTTATAAAAATTATTTTTACATATTAATATCTTATATAAAATACCAGCTGCCTACTTAATTTTTCATTAACCAAGTTATACCTGTACATTTTGACTGCAACGCCTACTTTAGATAAATCAGACAATAATAATAAAATACTTACGCCAACATATTTTTTCTCCGTAGAAGACGACAAATTCTTCATTACGTGAAGCTACTCCTTCATCAAATGCGAATCCAATATTTAAATCTTGAAATATTTTAGTGTTAACGAATTCTCTCATACCGTTGATTCCTCCAAGTTCTTCCTCTATAAATTGGTGTAAAAGGTAATAATAATACATTTCAGATTCACACTTGGAGCTCCATTTACTTAGGACGCTGAGCAGTAGCATAGCGAGGGGGGGGGGGGGCACTTTCCCTGGGCGGCACTCTGATAGGGGCGGCAGATTTTAGAAAAAATTATAAAAAGTTATATAACTTCGAGCTTATGAGCGCGTCTTTAAGATAAAAAAAAATCAAATTTTTTTTAACATCTACAAAAATTTCCTTTGAGTAAGACTAGGAAAATTAAATTTTAATTTTGAAAATGTATTTTATTTTTATTTCTAATATATTATAAGAGCCTGTAAAATGTGATTTATATGTAATCAAAAGTATTGCAATTATCATATCTAATCACTATTACTTTTTAATTAAATAATGAATACGTATTTTTATTTTATTTACCATATTCTTAATAAAATTGATGTTAAACATGATTTTGTTCAGTGAACAAACTATTTATTTTACAATATTCAGTAATTTCAATATTTTTTTTTTGTTGTCTTCATTGGGGGCTGGAGGTCCTTTATACCCACGGGGCTCTGGGCTGCAGCCCATAAAGTCCATATTTAGATCCGCTCCTGGCTAGATAAGTAGGTTTTGTTATTTGGATATTATAGGAAACGCGATCTTTATTGAAGTTAGTAGAAGACATTTTAGATGAATCACTAATCATTATTATTCGGAACAATATTATTTGTAATTTTCTTACATACCAGGAACAAACGATAAATGAACCGTACGCTTAAGGGGACGACCAGATTGTTTTAATCTTCGTATAGCTTCCAAATGCTGGATTGTTATATTTTTCATATCTTGAGCTCCTCGAGCATAAATATTTCCGTGTTCGTCTTTTTCAGCTCCAAAAGGAGGATAATCCCATTTGTCCTTAAAAAAAATATTAAAATGCAATACGAATCTTTAAACAAATTTCTTTAACAAGTAGTTAAAATTATCTTATTATAATTATTTTTTACTTCCTCAACAGCAACCACATCCATATGAGAATTCAACAGCAAAGAAGGTAATGAAGGATCGAGACCTTTCCATGTCGCAATTAATATTGGCTTCATCGGACTCTGCCGAATAATATTCACAGACAAACCTATATCCAAGCATTGTCTTTCAAGAAATTTCAAACATTCCTCTAAAAATCACAATAATATAATAATTAATTATGCATTCTTATGAAAATAATCTTAGATATTTTAATTATATAAATTACTAGCTGCAAGGCACGCCTCCTGGACCCCCAACCCACGAACCCCCCTCACACCCACCACCCCCACCCCCTCCCCGAAACCAACCCAGCACACCCACCCCGCTAGGCCTCTGGAGCCTTACCTGAACCCCCGCGCCCCACCCCATATCCGCAACCCACCCCCGTGCCCCATCCCGCACCCAGTTTTTGCATTTCTAGCCTTCTAGTAACCCACAGATTATGTACCCAAAATTTGGTTGAGTTTGGTCCAAGGGCAAGAATTTAGATTTTTAACCCCCCCCCCCCCTTTTTTTTGGGTGGTTTTTGGAGGGAATTTTATTAAACAAAAGTTGACAGAAATCACATCCCCTACAACATTGCTCATAATAAAATTTGCCGTAGGGTTAATAGTTTAGGAGTTATTTGATATTTTTCATTCGTTCAAATTTTAATTGTTTTTGTTTGTTAGATTTTCCATGATTTTAGTACAGGGGCGCAAAAGGCCATTTAGTCAAAGGGCGCAGAGGGACAAGTCCCCCTATCCCCCTGGCCAGCACGGGCCTGGTAGTATCACGGGTTCCATGTGGCTGTGTCTGACGGCGGATTCTTTTAGAACTATACAAAATAAGTCGGAAAGTAAAAATAAAATTTTAAACTACAAATTTGAACTGAAATTGAATTTATTGACTGTGATGACTCAAATTGTCTCAAGTGGGCGCCAGTGGGCGTTGGCAATTTTCAATTTTAGAACTTTTCATAGGTTCGGTTCTATTCATCATCTCGGTTCATTTAGATAAAAAAATGGGTTCCAGAACAAACTTTGAAAGGTTCGACTCGGTTCGGCTCGTATATCTTTATTTCGAGTTGGTGTTAGCCAACCTAATCGCCTAAATGCCAGCCCGAAATGAAGTTATACGAGCAGAACCGAGCCGAACTGAATATATCTTAACCGAACTGGCAACGACTTTTAGATATTCGAATTTTTTTGGGCATTTGCTAATTAATATTCATTTTCTAAAGGAATCCGTCGTCAGTAGCGGCGTCACACGGAATCCGTGATACTACGGTTTCCGTGGTTTCTATAAAAAACAATTGAAAAATAAAATAAAATAAATAAAAAAAAAACAGTATTTTTTGAACTCGATATCTCTAAAACTAAGTAAAATCTCGAAAAATGATATTCTGTATTTTCGTCTTATTTTGGTAAGTACTGTAAGAATCCATCGTCAGATCGCGGCGCCACAGTTACCGTAGAATTGCCGAGCTGTTTTCCTTCGAGCGACTGCAGGTAAGGTACGTTTTGCAAGTTGCACGATTATTATTGAACGATCATAGTGATAGTCACACCGAGAAAAACGTACCTTAAAGCAACTATTTTTTCCAAATTTTTCAAATTGTTATTGATAAAGAGAGAATTTCTCTGATAAAGTCTGAATTTCTAAAAAACGTTTCTAGATTGTTTTATAAAAGATTTATATTGATTTATAAACACAAAACAATGATTTTTTTAATATAACCATTCGTTTAATTTTCCAGAAAGCAGATTATTAGTGCTATTGACAAAGAAAGATTACTTATCTTTTAAGATAATGTCGAAAGAAAAAGAAAATTGATTAGCTTTGTTAATAAAGATAAGCATGCAGGAGATGTAGGCTCCGGTGTATTTTAAACAATTCTGTGGTTGTTCCTTAATCTTACCTATGTAGTAGTTTTTAAAAATATGTCTAATAGCTTCCTGGACAAATCCATTCATTTGATTAATGGAATAATTCAGATTGGAATATCTCCTAAACGGTTGCTCCTATCGAAAAAATACATAAATGTTTTTTTGTAGAGCAGTGTATTATCTACGAATTGTATTTGAACTATTTTTCTCTATGACCAATAGGTAACCAGAAATTCACGAAAAATTAAAAACTAAAGCACTAGAGATGTTTGAATTTGATAGCCATGATAACAGAATTATTTTTAAGTTTTTAATTGAATGCGGTTTTTGTAGGTTAATATAAAAAAATACTTTCCCCGGTAGGGCCCGCGCCACCAGCCTAGGAAGCCATAGATTCTAAATCCGGCCCTGATAGTGAAGATAGAGAGTCATAACTCAAAGTATATTTTTCAGCTGTATGCAAGCAGCTCTAATATTAATAAAATGAAAAATATTTTTAAAATACCATAATCTATATTAGGGTGAACGTTTGGTATCCGAAGATATTCCCGGAATCTTGTCACTTCTGGTTCTTCACTCATTTTTATAAAGGCGGAATTTTACTGGTGTAGCGTGGCGTGGTAAGTTCTGGCAGTACCTAATCTCTCTTCCTTATAGGAGAGATTATATTATTCTTGTGTTGTAGTTTAATATATCGATTATGGATGGAGTACTGGTTCGACAGTCGAGTAAATTTCCGACATAAATATTAAGATAATTACATATTTTGGTTATTCTCGTGATGCTTTTATACCCTTTGACATTATATAAGTATTATTTATGAGATATAAAGTTAGATAAAAGTAGATAATAAACTTATGTATTTTATTTTATTTTCATTCTTTGAACCATTTGTTATTCTGTATTATATCATAAATCATAACATATGATGTAATTACATGCTTGTCCTGTTGCAATTTAAGACGATTTTCTTAATTAAACTACTTTTGTTGATGAAAATTCCTTGTAATATTATTATAATTATTATTTATTATTATAATCTGTGATAATGTGGCATCATCTTTTTTACAATACGATAAAACAGTGTTTCAATCTGTGGGGTCGCGAAGCCTCAGTAAAAAGAAAAAAAACAAAGTTTAAAAATATATTTTTATTAAGAAAATGGACATTTGTTATTAATCAACTATTGTCGTAACTCTTTTCCATGGAGGCGTTTGGCGATGTAATCGATGTAAAAATATGTCTGTTATAGGTAGGTACTTAATTGCAGGCACGATCGCGATGCGGAACGATCTTAGGCCAGGTGGGTCAAAACTTGGAAAGTGATGTAGGCCTACCGGGGTCTGGGGGCATGGAATACGTAGACAAATTCCCAGGGGAGTCAGCTGACCCCCTTGACCCCACGGTTCCGCCGTCCCTGATTAATTGTATATTTAGCCAATACCTAATTATTTTTTTTTATTGGTCTCGGGAACCTAGATGCCCATTTAGCCAAATACCTAATTATAAAAATGTTGTACGGATTTGATATTTGTAACAAAATAAAATACATGTTACAAACAGCGGAGGGTAGATGGTCTCGAAATTTTTTTCATACTAAGGGCGTCGCGTCATGAAAAAGGTTGAAAAACACTGCTATAGAGAGAGGGTAGACAACAATTATAATTCCTTTTTTCTTGAGAATATTTTACCCTCCCATAACTATTCTATTTCATGTAATACCATTAATTTTCATCGACTTTCTGTGAACAAAAATTTTGTTGATCTCATTAGTAAGTGAAATGAGGGAACACCCTACCATTTTGGGACGTTAGTTTTTGCATTTTTAGACTTCTGGATTCCAGGAGCGAACAGGAGTGTACTTCCCTTCCCGCCATATGAAACCAATATTACAGCGAGCCAATTGGAGCCTTGAAATCAAGCGTCAAGCATTGATTGATGTGAACAAAATTTTTATCGATCTCAAGAGTAGGTGAAATGAAAGAATGAATCGAGTTTCATTTCAAGAATCATCGTTTCTTTTCATATGGTTTTTTAAACAATTTTTCCTACTCGGGTTTTCGAATAGATCAATATTTTTAATCTTTATAATTTGAGCTACAATGATTTATTATTACAGTGAGCCAATTGGAGCCTTGAAATCAAGCGTTAACCAATGATTTTCTTAATATATTTAAAATTTGTATCCGGATACCAGGGGTGAACAGGATTGTACTTTCCTTCCCTCCAATATAATTTTCATCGACTTTTTGTGAACAAAAATTTTTTCAATCTCATGAGTAGGTGAAATGAAAGAAATCAGTAAGCAGCAGTAGAATCCAGTTGCATTTCAAGAATCCATGTTTCTTTTCATATTGTTTTTTAAACAATTTTTCCTACTCGAGTTTTTGAATAGATCAATGAATGAATATATTTTTACTTTTCCATACATGGTATGGTCAAGTATTGTAATCGTGCATGGAAAAAGTTTTTTTTTGCTTCCTTTTGTCTAAATATCTTAAAAACGGCTGAAACTATTTTGATTAAAAATATTGAGCGAAACCATGGCATTTCGGTCTACAAAAAAGCCTTAATAAGTGAACATCAAAAAGATTATATTTTTCGAGACAATAATTGTTTTGTCAAAATGTCTGTTAGTCTATGCGTTACCAAATTTTAGTGGACGAGCTAGCTCAAAAAATAGTGTAAATTTCAAAACGAAATGAGATTAAGAGCTGATTAGATTTTGGTGCATATCAAGGGGGGGGGGGAGGTTAAATATTACAAATCTAGGCCATTTGAGCAAACTCAAGCAAATTTTGTATACATAATCAGTGGATCCCCAGAAGTCTAAAAATGTAAAAACTAACCTTCAAAATGTGTGTGTGGGGGGGGGGGGGCAGAAAATGAAAAACTTGGCCCTTGTACCAAACTCAGCCAAATTTTGTATACATAATCCGTTGGCTCCCAAAAGTCTAAAAATAAAATATAGAGGTTCTTGTACCAAACTCAACCAAATGTTGTATATATAATCAGTGGGCCCACAGAAGTCTAAAAATGCAAAAAAATAACTCCCCCCTTCCTACATGATTATAAATAATTTTATTAAATATTAAATATAAGTGAGGCGCCAGGCTGTATGGTAAAGTCAAGAGATGGCCACATCAGAACATGTCAGTTTCTTTTTAAAAGCTGTTTGTAACTTAGTTTTACTGCTTAAGATGCAGCGCGCAAGGTTGGTCTCCTATTTAGGTCTAGACACTATTATACTCCCAGTCAACTTCTTATACTGTATAAGGCTGAACTTCGTCCCTGTCTCGAATATGGCTCTCATCTGTGGAGGGGTGCCTCCAAGAATTTTCTTGCTACACTGGATGCGATTCAGAAAATAGCAATTAAACTAATAGGAGACCCGGCTCTAACCAACTCACTCGATTCCCTGGCTCACCGAAGAACCGTTTCTGCCCTTTCCCTGTACTACAGATTCTATCATGGTGTCTGTTCAGTCGAGCTCCCCCTAAAGCCCTCTTTACGAGAAACACGCGGTTTTCGAACGCTCAGCACCCCTTCGCTGTCAAATTGGATAAAAATCGAACAAGCTCTTTCGCCAACTCTTTTATCCCTATGACCTCCAGAGACTGGAACTCGCTCCCTGCCACCATCTTTCCCGCTATTTAAGACCCGTATCCACAGATACCTTCGACCCCCAGCCCGCCCATAAAATTATTTCTTCTCCTTCTTTTCACGATGGAGGGGCCAACCCAGGCCTTTAGGGGATACACCTTTTTGGTGTAACTCCTTCTCTCATCATTGTCATTAAAAAAAAAGTTACTATTCTTTGTGTTAAAATATAAACATGTGAAATACAAATTTTGACGACTAAAATATGTTGTTGTTGTTTTTTTTTTTTGGGGGGGGGGTCCGCGGATTATTTTTTCAGTTTTAGAGGGCCGTGGCATGAAAAAGGTTGGTAAGCATTTGATCATTTTTTCTTTAAAAAACCCCGCGAGCGATATGCTAGGCTAATTTCACAGTATTTACTTTTTATACAAACTCGGATCTTTCTAATTTTTAGGTTATAAATTATTTTTATATTCAAATCATTTATTAACTATATGTTGTTTTATATTTTTAATATTTATGTTTTAAATTAAAAAATTCCAGTTGAGTATTTTTAATTAGATTATGATCATAAATAAATTACATTAACTAATATTTTTAACTTGACAGAATCTTTAATTATCTAACACTTCAATATAAATCAAATTATGGAATTAGATTCTG
Organism: Forficula auricularia; assembly: GCA_024734495.1. Lineage (NCBI taxonomy): Eukaryota > Metazoa > Arthropoda > Insecta > Dermaptera > Forficulidae > Forficula > Forficula auricularia. The sequence goes on from JALMQS010000099.1 coordinate 93,972,829, forward strand.
AAAATGATAAAAAAACAGAAACAGCTGAAGAAATATTTGAGGCTCCCAAAACAATATCGAAAAATGAAGATAAAAAAACACCGCATTCGAATGGTTCCATTAAGATAAATACAGATACAAATGGGAATTGTTATTGGTAGAATGAATTATAATATATCAATCACTACTAAATAAATTTATTGATATCTTTATAATATTATTAATTGTATTAATAAATCACTTGTGTGTTATTTTCAGTGGAAAAGATAGAAATTTAAACATTGCCGAACTTCTTTGTGCACATTGCTTTCGATGGTTTCATGAGTCCTGCATAGGCTATCAATTGGGAAAACTTGTTCCATTTATGATGAATTATTTTTTTATATGTAAAAATTGCTCACAAACTGGGCTAGAGAGTTTTAAAAAAAATCAAGCAAGTAGGTTTTTAAAGCATTACTCACCTATTTGTAAAATTTAATTTCCAAACAATTTAATTTTATCTTTGATTTATCAAATTTTACTGTAAAATATACAATAATGTTCTATTTTTGTTTAAAATTTATATTCGTTTTATATAGTATTTATCAATCTCATGAGAAATAAGCAAATATTAATATAAGAATTTTGTTATTTTCTTAAATTACTCCAGTAGGTCTGTCTTTAGGTATAAAAAAATCGCGATTCTCTGTCTAAAGCAGTGGTTCCCAACCTTTTGTGGCCCATCTCCCCTTTCTGGAGGTTGACTAACACTTATCGCCCCCTTTTCATTGTATGCCTAATTTTAATTTGAAGTAAAGTCTAAATAATAAAGCAGTTTTATTATTTTAAACAATTTTATTACCGTATATAAAAACAACCAAAGCAGTTTTATCCGGTCACTCTTAAATAAAATAGACTTACATTCAAAAAACAGGAGTATATGTTTTCATTTTTAAATTGGAATAATCTTGCACCACTTTAAAAATCGATCCCTTCGTATCAGTGATCAAAGTTCTAACAAACAACATTTCCTCGGTAATTTCCTTTTTTTCATACCCGGCAACTTCTACTGTACAGTACTATTTTAATCCCCCCCCTTTGAATACTCATCGCCCCCACTTATTTATCCCCCCCCTGATAACCTAAATCGGCGATCGCCCCCAGGTTGGGAACCACTGGTCTATAGGCTTCATAAGACATTATCGCTCTGAATCCAATGAACTATCTAGTCAATTAATTTGAAAAACCCTTGATTTTTTTGATAATGAAATAATTGATCATAGAATTTTTCTTTTTAAGCTTCAAAAGTAAATTGGGGCCCTATTAGTGTACAATGTCTGTATGCTCCTCTAACAGAGCTTTGGAAATTGTAAGCTAAATCACATTTAAACTTGAAATTTTATACGAATGATTATTTTATAGGTCGGATTTTTCGTGATGTCAAAAATAGAAAATATTTTTTTAATATGAGATATAAGGTATCCCACTAAAGATCTCTTTAATTATAATTAATTTTTTTTTAACTTATTTCGATAGTGTGAGGGAGTTCCAATGTGGTCATTTTTAGCTGATTTTTGTACCTGTCATCGTTCAAGAAATGGCTTAACTTAAAATTATTAAAAAATTCACAAATTCTCTCCTTATGAACGAAGTTTATTGTTATAAGGTACGGATCCCTCATTATGCCGCACAACTCGCACTTGGCCGGCTTATTTCACTTTATGCATATAGTGTAGCATAGAGGAGATCTGTGGGATAAAATTTTTCCGATGCTATGATGTTTTAATGAAATATATGCTTAATTTACAACCTAGTCTTAGGACGTGAATCAAATTCCGGATTAGACCTTAGTGTATTTGCTTGGTACCATATATTATAAGAAAGCGAATACTACTAATAACTTCAAACAGGATTCTAAATAAAAAAAGTCTGACCCTGGAGCGCTAACATTGAAAAAAACTCAAAATATGCCATAAAAATTCCATTGCATTTTTTTATTCTGAAAAAAAATTTAATTGAAAGTTTTTTGCCGAGAGTAGCAGAATTTTTATAAATTGAAGTAGACAATAAAAGAGTGTGTCTTCTGCTGGAATTATAAATTTTTAATTTATTTATAAAAAGACTATAGTTTCGAGAGCTTTGCCCTCTTCATTAGTCTATTACAATTGATTCACAGGAATTAATGTATGAATGAGACTGATGAAGAGGGCAAAACTATCGAAACTATAATCTCGTTATAAATAAATTAAAAATTTATAATTCCTGCAGAAGACACACTCTTTTATTGTCGATTCAATTCTGAAAAAGCTAAGAGAAATCCGTTTTCTATTTTCAAAAAGACTACAGCCTGATGTCCTCTCTTCTAAGCAGATCTAATGCATAATAAGGTTCTTCAGTTTTAGGACTCATTTTTTTACCAATATAAAAGTAAAAATATTTCAAATATATAATTTTATATAGTTTAAAATTTTCTAAACTTCACTTTCATTTGGGGATTCAATATATTATTAATCATATTTCTTATTTTTTATAGCATTTCCACAAATGTGTGTCACTGCCTTAGGAAACTTAATTCAATCTAGTATAAAAGAAGGAAATGCCAAATATTATTTTTCAAAAGAACAAGAAATAATCCCCTATATTGATTCTCATTGGGAAGGAATGACAACAATGCCTCGAAGAGTTACCCAATCTTGGCATGCTACTGTAAGAATTATTTTAATATTAATTTATTTAAAAAAACTAAAAACACTTCTAAAAAAGTACAAATTAATGTAATACTTAATCAAAAAGTGTGGGGTGTAGAAATTTTTAATTAATTTCGACAAAGTGCCTCACTCTTTTTTGATTAAGTATTACATTATTTTGTACTTTTTAGAAGCATGTTTTTTAGTTTTTTTTAATAAAATTTATTCTTTTACTTTTTAGTCTTAATTATTTTTAAAGAGAAAAGTTTGCGGAATTTAACAGAATGAAACGTTTTACTTAGGGAAAGTGGTGTAGGTTTTAGGCGAAACATGATATTAATTAATAAAGTAAAGGGAGTGTAGTTTCACAATGAATGAAATAACTCAAAGAGGTTTATACAAATAAAATAGTTCAATTGCAATTATCTCTGAATGTCTGTATCCACATGTTATCGACACTGTTTCAGGAGCTTTGGGTAAACACTCAGGCTTCCTGGAATAACGTCAGTAACTTGTTTACTGAGTCCATTAGGTGTTGAACAGGAACGTTTGCAATTTTTCATCTAGACACCAATATATCAACGTATTAATGAGATAACTACAAATTGTTCTATTAAATGCAAACTATGTAACCTCTTTGATTTTTATTTCATTCATTGTGAAACTACACTCTCTTTACTTTATTAATTAGAATGAAATGTATTTATTTTTAATATTTTTATATAATTTCATTTTAAATTGAGTAGATGAACAATTATTTTTATAGAGAAATGTTTGCGGAATTTAACAGAACAAAAGTCACATTGACAGATACATAGATACATACATACATACAAATGAAGCTAATATAAAGCATGTAAAAAAATCTAGTTTTATTTTAAAGAAATTAATTAATAAAATTTTTATCTTTAGGATGAAAATTCTATTACATAAATGAAAATAAAAATACAATAAATCATTTGAAAAAAAATTAATTTTATTAATTTTACCCTAATATTTCTATTTATACTGCCAAACAACAAAAAATAATTATTTATCATAATTTATTCAGTCGTTACGTCTCCAGCGAAAGCACAAACAGTTTAAAAATTTGTTTAAGAAGATCAGGAAGATATTAGACTTAGCGCCTAAAAAGCCATATTTTACTATGTTCACTCTTTTCTAAAAACGCCTTCTTCTTGGGTTTACCATTTACCAAACTCAATTTCTATCATTGATATTTCCAGAAAGCCCATTTTTTTAATAATGCTATATTAAATTAGATAAAGCATTTTTATATCAACATAAATATTTGATTAAATTTTTACTGATATAAATGTTGTAGATTAAAATTCTATAATTGCATATTAAATTGTATTCACTATATTTAATATCTAATATTTTATTAAACATATACAAAGTTATAAATTGTATATTCATATATTATACTTTTAGTCTGCTATTTAATCAATTCTGCTATGGTATATTTTATTATATTTATTCTCGTTCGCCGAATTTTTAATATTTTAATATTTATTTTTAGATTCATAGAGCATTAGTTAAAGACACAACAACATTATTTTCTTGTCAAGAATCCAAGGATCCATCTTCAGAATCAATGAATTCTTCTTATGGTCTATTAAATAAAGATTTAACCCAAATCAAACCTAATTATGAAACCATGTTTAAAGGAGGCCATTTAAAAATGAATGATTTAGGAGCCCAACAGGGTGAGATTATTAATTTTCCTTTTCTGATAATATGTATTAATTTCAAATTTAATTTATTTTTATCTACATTCCTAGTATTCGGAATTAGATGATTATACATACAATATTTTTATAATAATTATAGTTCATAGGTTAAATATATGTACTTGGAATTCGATGCAGCCTAAGATAATGAAAAGAAACCATTTTTTTTATTACCGACTTTTTGGAAGATCTCACCTCCTTATTTATGATTTAAAGGAGTCAATGAAGGAATCATATAATCTCCTTCACAAGAAAATTGACTATCAATTTTTTTTTGTGTTTAGTCCAGTTAACGAACGCTCAAAAAGGGGTATAGGAAACATTGTAGAGGAGAGAATTGTTTTCTCCTGGAATGTTTGGGGTAGATAGGAGGTGAAAATACTAAAAGTCCACACTCCTAGCTACTGGGCTTAGGGGCGGGAAGGGGGTGGAAATGTCCCGTCTTTTGATTTTTTGCTTATCTCAAAAACGGTGGGCCCTAGGGAAAAAGTTACTCTTAACAAAATGAAAGCTTATAAAATTTGATACAAGATTGCTTCTATTTTATTTTTCGCTATTCCTTATGGTTATTAAAATATTTGCCCGCGAATATCGTTAATGTATGAAAGACATAAAATGTCCTGTTTTTCGTCAAACTTTTGTCTCTAGCACCTCAGTCCTTCGTTTAACAGTAAAAGTCCTCTGAAAAGAGATTGTAGAGCATTCAATTTTCCTTAAAATGATATATACATTTACTATTTTATCTTCAAATCGTCTGGAGTTATACTTCGAATCACAAAAGAGTGTCATCTATTATATCCGAAACACTCAACCACCTTTATTTAAACTATGACATTTGTATGTGCTTAACATTAGATTCACTAGTAAAATATTCAGTGCGTTTACATTGTCAAACTGGTTCCCACCTCACATGGTAGCCAAATGCCCCTGTTTGCTGTTATTGGCACTTGGGTTCGATTCCCGAGGGGATAATAAACAACCCTTCAGACATATAATTAAAAATAATCTATTTCATCAAATCTAATAGATGACACACTGGTGCTAGAAACAAAAGTTTGACGAAAAACAGGAAATTTTATTTTTTTCATACATTAACGATATTCGCGGGCGAATATCTCAATATCTCAATAACCATAAGGAATTGCGAAAAGTTGAATAGAACCAATTTTGTTTCAAATTTTATAAGCTTTCATTTTGATAAGTGAGTTTTGAACCGTTTTTGAGATATAAGCGAAAAACCAAAGAATGTGACATTTCCACCCCCACCCCCCTCCCGCCTCTAAGTCATATAGCTAGGACTGGGAACGTTTAGTATTTTTACGTCCTAACTACCCCAAACACATTCCAGGAGAAAAAATTCTCTTCTCTTCAATGTTTTCTATAACCCATTCGTTGACTGGACTAGTTGTTATATCTTGGAATTACATCAACAGAATTTCAGGAGGAGACAAGAAGCCAAGGCCGTTCATATAGTTGTTTCATAGACTGAACTCTGAATTAGGTCCACCACACTTGATAAGAAATTTTTTACAATAATGATTTTTCGTCGTTTCGTCGGTTTTAAAAAATGTTTAAAACATTTCAGTTCAAGTCTTTTATTTGGAAATTGTGTTTCTTTTCAGGCTACCAAATTCCATTGATATAATTAATTTTCAATCCAACTTTATGCATGTTTATCCGTCTTAAACTTGAGTATTGATAATTCAAGAACAGAAGATCATAGAAATTTCGTTCTTGTGCCAAAATGCTTACATTTACCAAATAGAGAACTTATTAGAATTTAGGCACATAAGCTTTAGAACATACGGATCAAAGTCAAAAATTGAATCTTTATAAAGGTACTCTCGGACAGTTATAGCCATAAGCATAAAAGCTTGTGTTGATAAGACTTTTATACCATTTTTTAGCTTAAGGTAGTTCTTTCACAAATGCAAAAATCAAGAAGTTTTTGAAACTTGGAATATAAGTCATTAAAAGCATAATACACATACTGTTAAAATTTGAAGACAATTTACCACACCAAACATGAAATAATTGCAATTAAAAATGACATTTTTTACATAGGGTAGATAGGGAAAGGGTGGGGATATGATCATTATTTTATTTTTTTTCATTGAAGGACTTTCACCATCTTGATGAAAAACTAATATTTGTTAGAATAATATATTCGGAGTAACTTAAGAAAAAAAATTGTAATTATTTCCCACGTAGTTTTGATAAAAAACAAAAAGAACAAACCTATTTGGGCGATTATTTTTAGTGGAGGGGATATAAGCACAATGGCTTGGAAACGACCACCAAATATGTGTGTATCTATATAGAGATTTCGTGGTGTGAGTGGACAGTCACGTTAAAAAAAATACCCTAAAATTTTAGTTCCGTTCGTATTTTTAGAATAGTTACGAGGCTAAAACGTTTTGTGTGGATTGAAAGAACCTCCTTAATAGCTCAAATCTAGTCTGGTTGACAAAAAATTGTCAAGTAACGAAAATTTTCGGATGAGTCTTTAAAAAAGTTTTTAGTTTTTCCTCCAATTTTTATTTCTATTCCCCTTTCGTCTAATGTTTTTTTCTCCTTCAAACTTACTCTCGCGTAAGTCAAAGACGCAAACGGGAAAGTAATGTATTATTTTTATGGGAGAATAGAGTTTGTTTCTTTCTGTCAAGATATGTCAGGAAGGGTGTATTCGCTATTACATTTCATGAAATTATTAATTCTAAATAACTCGAAGACGTCTACCGTGATTTTTGCCAATATATTCTGGCCTCATCCCTTATCTCCGACACTATTTTATTTAATACGAAGGCTAATAACTCCTGTTTTCATATTGGTAATTATGTTTATTTTTCCTATTCCATGGCAGGAACATTCAGTTTTCCCACCAAGTTTTCAAATAGCCTTTCCATATCAGACTTGCCCATGATCTTTTGTCCTTTTTCCTCCTATTTTGGCTTAATAAGAAATTTTCACTTCAAATCCTATACTATCAAAGCGCATTTGTGCCTGCCTCTGTATGTATGTATGTACCTATGTCCGTTCCCCAACAAAAACAGTCGCCATGGTTACCAATTTAAATGAAATTATCTATATATATATATATAAAATTAAGGCTTTTTCTGTACATTGGGGTGTGGGTGTGGGTGTTGGGTGGGTTTCTGGGGGGGGGTGGTCAAGGGGCCGTCATGGTTACTAATTTAAATGAAATCTATATATATAAAATTATGGTTTTGTCTGTCCATTGGGGTGGGATGGTGAGCGGGCTTCGGGGTGGGGGTCCAGGGGGCGAGCCCACAGGCTTGCAAAGGGTCCCCGAAGGCGGGCCTTGCAGCTAGTATTTTAATAAAATAATTATTATTTCTACTGATTTTTTAATAATGTGTTATTATACTAATAATTTTAACTAATATAATTCGATAAAAACAATCAAAAAACCTTTAATAAAATTTCAAAACGTTTCTGAAAAATTCTCCCTTTATCAATTGAAAATTTGAAAAATATGAAAAATAGTTGCTTTATGAAAGAACAATAAAGCAACTATGAACTATTCTATTCAACTATTCTTCTATGAAGCAACTATTTTCCATATTTTTTAAATTTTCAATTGATAAAGGGAGAATTTTTCCCGAAACGTTTTGAAATTTTATTAAACATTTTTCTATTGTTTTTATAAAAAATCGTATTTATTTCACTTAATAAAATAATCAAAGAATTTTTTCTAATTTAATTTCTTTATATTTTTTGAATAAAGGTTCTATGGGAGGTGGTCCTAAAGGCCGAAGTACTAAGCGAAAATTACCGGGAGGTGAACAAGCTTCCGGTGGACCTGGTAAAAAAGGAAGAGGAGGAGGAGGAGCAGGAGTAGGCTCAAGCGGAGATTTGACCACGCCAAAATTGCCTGCCCATGGTTATCCTCTTGAACATCCCTACAACAAAGATGGTTATAGATATATTTTAGCGGAGCCTGATCCTCACGCTCCTTTTAGACAAGTAATTAATTTGTAATATTAAAATAGGAAACTCTGATGAAGGAAAGATAGCTGTCCAAAAAATTTTAAATTAGGAAAGAAAGGAATTCAGCCATTAAAGGATAAATAGTCAGTCATTTAAGTGAGTAGCTTCATTTTTTTTAATGAAATTGATGAGTTACACCAAAAAAGTGCATCCTCTAAAGGCCTGAATTGGCTTCTCTATCGTGAAAAGAAGAAGAAGGGTTTTTATGGACTGGATAAGAGTCGAAGGAAGGTATCTGTGGATGCGGGTCTTATACACCTGAAGGTTATAAGTCGCGGGGAAGCGAGTTCCAGTCATAGGGATAAAGTTAAGAGTCTCTGGGGGTCATAGGGATAAGAGTTGGCGAAAATGCTGGTTCTATTTTTATCCAATTTGACAGCGAAAGGGTGCTGTGCTTTCGAAAACCAATGGTTTCTTGCAAATAGGGCTTTAGAGGGGGATAATTGATTTCAGCTCGACTGATCAGATGATAGTATCTATAGTAAATTTCTCATCACTTGAAGACGGCTTTAGAAATATGTGCAGAAATATTCTCATAATAATAAAAAAAATTTAATTATGCCCTAATTGCATTATACCTGGTCTAAATAAATCATTTTACTTTATATTTGGCAGATGAAAGTTTAGCCACCAAAAGTTTCGATATCGACCAACAAAATATTCATTTTACTAAAGAAAATTAATTATCAATTAAATAATTCTAATAGTTATTAAAATTATTGTTTTATTATATTTGTGACAAAACCAACCCTTCAATTTAATGAAAAAATTAATTATTCTCTTGATATTAGTGACCTTAGAAATTTATACTGGGCTATTTTCAGATTCCCTCTTCTTAAATAAGAGACCTTTAATTTTTGTCTGCGACGAAAATTTGTTAATCTAAGCGGAATTCATTCAACCTTGCAAGTTCTCAGATTATGGTGCTTCTAACACAAGTATTTGAAAAATTGTTTGGAAGGGAGGGCCCAAAATTTTTGTTTGGAATTTGATCAAAATAATATAAATATTTATAAATAAATAAATAAATCTTTATTCCTCGACCTGCTTAGAGGCACAAGTCCTCGGTCCTCCAAACATCAATACAATCTAGCTACAATACATTAACAAACATCAATACAAATTAACTACAACAATTTAACAAATAATAAACAAGTACAAAAAAAGAATTTGCCATAAGTTGTTAAGGAAACCTGGTCAAAACCCTAACAAGGATGGTATGACCACTCTACCTCAGCTAATCTCTGCTTGTGAGAACTAAATAAAATTTTGCACAACTCTAGGACATTAGGACTTGAGAAGATTTTTAATTGATTTAATCATAGGGGGCAGAGGACTATAATCCCAAGTAGTAATAAATAGACTGTTCCACAAATCAATGCCAGATCCTACAAATGAATGCCTACATATTAATATCTGAATTAACTAACTTGTAGGCACCAGACCTATTTAAATTAATATCATTCTTCCCTAAATCCTAAATCTATTTAACTAACCATCTGAATCATCCTCATAATAAAATCCACCACTGCTATTAAAATAAATATATAATATATATTAGGATAAAAGTAAAATTAAATAAAATTTTAAAATATATTTTATATTAGATTTTCCGGGATTTATATAAAGTGTTATCTAGATATTTTCCAGGGCTGCTTATTAAATAAATAATTTTTAGAAAACAATCACAAAAAGTTCAAATTTATTATTATTTAAATCACCATTTTATTCACTTTTAATATAACATTTTTATAACACTTTATTTAACATTAAAATTTGTTAATCTGAATTTTTTATAAATTATAGGAATTTGATGAAAGTAGTGATTGGGCAGGAAAACCTATTCCTGGCTGGTTGTACCGTACTTTGAGTCCAAGCTCTGTTCTTCTTGCTTTACATGATCGTGCTCCACAATTACGTATTAGTGACGATAGATTATTAGTTACTGGAGAGAAAGGATATTGTATGGTTCGAGCTACTCATGGTATTTATTATACAATTTATTTAATTATGTATTTTTGATTTTCAGAGGATGAGGAACAAAATAAGTGTTTATTTACGACTTATCAATTGCAACCTTTCGCTACTTTATTGCAGCTTCTTCAGGCACTACAAAGGAGCAAATACACATATCAAAAAACACATTCAAAAACATTTCTCATTCATTCAATTCAAATCAATTTCATATAAATACCTTGATAAATAAAGCTCTAAACACTTTGTCAATTTTTTAAGCTCTGCCATTATTACACATATATAGATACTCGAATACATTTCCATTTCATCATCAACAACTCAAAAACACCAATATCAACAAATATACAATTATAACTTTTATAATTTCACTGGTAAAATTTAAAACAAAACCTGTTTAAGAGAGAGCTAAGTGAAATGATCTATATATATTTAAATGACTCTATGAACTTCAGAACAGACACAAACAATTTAAGTTGTATATATAATAATTTATTAAATAATTATAAAGTTCGTAATATTAAAAAAATGAGGAAAAAAGAAATGATTAATTGCTTACATTTTGGTATTGGACTTGTGGTGTATGAGTGAAAAAATGTAAATAGTAATGAAATAATTTTAAAAGAGCCTAATGACATAATGATTGAAATTTAATATATTGATTCTTCGGAAACTACTATAAAGATTATTATTATATAGTAGTATGTTGAACCTTTTGAGATCATTTGAATTTGACCAGCGAGAGTAATAAAGATAAAGTAAAAAAAATTCCGTCGCTTGTATATATATTTTTTGAAATATTTTGACCGATTTTTGTATATAGTTGTATATTGTAAATAGTTTTATAATGTGTTGACGATTTTTGAAATGTTTTAAATTTTACCAGTGAAATTATAAAAGTTGTAATTGTATATTTGTTGATATTGGTGTTTTTGAGTTGTTGATGATGAAATGGAAATTATTCGAGTGTCTATATGTGTAATAATGGCAGAGCTTAAAAAATTGACAAAGTGTTTAGAGCTTTATTTATCAAGGTATTTATATGAAATTGATTTGAATTGAATGAATGAGAAATGTTTTTGAATGTGTTTTTGATATATGTATTTGCTCCTTTGTAGAGCCTGAAGAAGCTGCAATAAAGTGGCGAAACGTTTCAATTGATAAGTCGTGAATAAACACTTATTTTGTTCCTCATCCTCTGAAAAACAAAAATTATATTAATAAGTTATGGAACTGAATCCCAATGATGTTATTTAATTATGTTTTGGAAATTTTTATAAAATTGTTATGAATCTGATAATTTTATTCAAGCTGTTAGCCGGGGAAATTGGTTTTGGGAAGCAACTATAGAAGAAATGCCGGAAGGATCAGCTACTCGACTTGGATGGGGTCAAGAATATGCCAATCTTCAAGCTCCACTTGGTTACGACAAATTTGGATATTCTTGGAGATCGAGGTATAATTATAATTTTTAAGTCCATATGTAATTTTTACAATGTATGTATGTTCTAATACATGTTATTTGATTTAGAAAAGGAACAAGATTTCACGAAAGTAGAGGAAAGCATTTTAGTGAAGGTTATGTAGAAGGAGATACATTAGGTTTTTTGATTACATTACCGGAATCTTCTAAAGTTAATCATATTCCTCATACTTACAAGGATAGAGTAAATATATTTATTTTTATTTTTTTAATAGTTATTTGATATAATAATATTTATTTTTCCTTTTAGCCTTTGGTGAAATTTAAAAGCCACCTTTATTATGAAGAAAAAGACACTGTTGCAGAATCATTAAAAAATCTTCAAGTATTACCCGAGAGCAAAATAATATTTTTCAAAAATGGTGTTTTCCAAGGTGTTGCTTATACAGATATATATGGTGGCGCATATTTTCCTACATTATCTTTATTTAAAAGTTCCACAGTTTCCGTTAACTTTGGGCCAAATTTTAAATATTCTCTAAATGATTATACATATAGACCGGTAAATTTCAAATACCATGTTTATAAATCCTTGAAATCTGTGTTAAACTATTTTCAATTTTTTCAGATGGTTGAGAAAGCTGAAGAGGCTATTTGTGAACAAACAATGGCTGATCTCCTATATTTAACTGAAAATGAAGGGAAACTTCGATTGGATTCACTAACGTAAAACACTAATGTAAAACACTAATGTAAAAAGAAAATATTGTCAAAAATATAAATTCTATTTAAAATATTTTCTATTTTCTCATTTTACCAAATAGCATCTTTTTTATTTCTGGAATCATTTGTAATGTAATATATTTTAATCTTGTTTCTAAAGTATTGTCAACTTTTATCGTTTTACTGTAATTTAACAGAATCACACCTCCACTATTGGAAGGAATCAAATAAGATGTATCTAAATACAATTTGCAATCTTGCGAAGTTGCTTGTTTATATTGTGAAACGATTTCAAAAAATAAATCTAAAACCATATCTTTATCTCTTTCAAGTATCCTTATAAAAACCACCTTTTCCAACATTATACATAATCCTTGGATAATAAGCAAGCGCATTATTTCTCTATATTTATCACTTAAATGATTGACTTTATGAAAAATAATAATGCATTTGTTAATTATATCATTAATTTCCTCATCACACGCTCTAAGAAAAATAATTCTATTTTCAAAAATTTGTCTTGATAAAAGAACGTTTTTTCTTACTTCCACGCGGGATTCCAATTTAGAATAACAATTCATTAATTCAACCCTCGCTTTTTGAATTTCACGTCCTTTAATTATATTATATTCTTCTTCTGCTCTAGCATCAATTTCCTCAATTTTTTCATTCGCTTCTTGTTCTATAAATAATACCATTTTGTTAATTTGTTCTATGGCTTCTTTTTCAGTAAACATTTTTACGCAAAATTTATTATTTTATTAACAATTATTAGTGGTAGTATTGATATTATTTGATCGTGGCGACATCTTCCGGCAATTTGCAGAACCATTTTTGACATTGAGTGAAATTTTATCTTCAGTTATATCACTTGTTGATTTTTTCTTATTTAATTATTTCTTATTTATTTTTAAATGAATTTATAAAACCAAAAACAGTCTTAAAATTATTTATCAAATGGAAAAGTTACGAAGGGTTTTGAGAGGAGATGATGCACAGGCTGAAGAGGAAAGTGGCATTATGCCACAGGTACCTACATCATTTATTCATTGATAGATAGATATTTAAAATTAAAATAATTATTCTCCCATATATTATACTTGGGTTTTTTAATCTATTTACATATTAATTTATCAAGATCGATAGCTATTCTATCTATGTAAATTATTCTAAAAATAAAAATCATTTTATACAAGTTAGACATATTGAATATTTTTTGATTAAAATTCTATATCTAATTCCAGGCTTTCCCATTTTACTTGTAGAATAAAATCATTAGACGTGGAATTAGATATATATTAACAGGTTGCTGGATATGGTACAAATAAAGTAATAAAAAGAGGAGAAAAAAATTAAATAAACATCCAGAGCCAGGTGCGAATGACACTCGCAAACCGAATGATTTCTGCTTAATATATATTAAAATATATAACACATTTTTATTTCAGCCTATGATAGATTATTTTAGCTTATCAAAAGTCAAATTTTACATAAAACTTTTTTCTATCATCTTCAAACGACTTTCGGCAAAATACCCTTTTAATTTTATAGTAATTAATATCTTATATTACTTATTGTAAACAAAACATTTGAATTTATCATTTTTTGAAAAAAATATCCTTAATCAATTTTGAACCGGTCTTAATTTATAATATCTTGATAATATATCCAGTTCGCTAACATTTTATTGAACACCCAAGCTTCAAGATTTTTTGTATAAAAAAAGATTATATCTCAAAATAAGCTGACGTGTTCTGATGTGGCCATCCACTTGACTTTACCATACAACCTGGTCCTCAATTATATTTAATATTTATAAAATTATTTTTAATCATGTAGGGGGGGGGGTAGTTTTTACATTTTTAGATTACTGTGGGCCCACTGATATGTATACAAAATTTGGTTGAGTTTGGTACAAGAGCTTAGTTTTTGCATTTTTAGACTTCTGGGTTCCCACTGATTATGTGTACAAAATTTGGTTGAGTTTGGTAAATGGCCAAGATTTTCATTTTTTACCCTACACTCTCCCCCCCCCCCATTTTGGGCGGTTTCTGCATTTTTAGACTTCTGGGGTCCCACTGATTATGTATACAAAATTTGGTTGAGTTTGCTCAAATGGCCTAAATTTTTTAATTTTTAACCCCCTCCCCTTAATTTTGGATCGATATGCACCAAAATCTAATAAGTTCTTAATCTCAATGAACCAAAACTAGGTGTGAAATTTGGTTTCGATATTCCCACTAGTTTTTGAGCTAGCTCGTCCACAAAAATTTGGTAACGCACAGACAAACAGACATTTTGACAAAACAATTATTATCTCGAAAAATATAATTTTTTCGATGTTCACTTATTAGAACTTTTTGTAGACCGAAATGCCATGGTTTCGCCCAATTTTTTTAATCAAAATAGTTTTAGCCGTTTTTGAGATATTTCGAAAAAAAAGCAAAAAAACACTTTTTCATGCAATACTTGACCATGGTAAAAGTAAAATAGTTGAGATTTCAAATTCGTTCTTATTTGTGGAACATAAACGAAATTCTTTGTTTAAAATTACAGATAAAAAATGGACTAAAATTACCTAAGAAATTCACAAGAAAGTGTCATTTATTAGATCCGCGATGGAATGGATTATTTTTATTTATATGTCAGAAGGACTGATTTTACCCACTCGGGAATCAAAGTCGAGTTCCGAGGTGGTAAAAACTACTCTTCTGACAAAATTAAAAATAATTCATTCCATAGCGGATCTAATAAATGACACCCTCTTGTGATTTTTTTTGTTTAGAAAATATAAAACCTATTTCTATCTTGAACTCTTACAAAATTATCAAATTTGTAGCCACCTAACACACCATAATTTTAAATTAAATTAAATAAATTCTACTTAATGAGCTCTTTTCAAAGATATTCCACATTGTGGAATAAATATATTTTCGACTTCACAAAAATACTCTTATCTAATCATTCTATTAATATTTAATACGATTAATGATTTCGGATAAAATGAAAACATACTAAATGAGAAAATGAGTCAGAATGATATTTTTAATAATTATTTTACTTAAATAAAAATGCAGCCAAAATCTCGCTGTAATATATTTTTATTTAGCTTTCCGTCAATGTTCCGAATCATCATCGGTATCCTTCCTCATATATATGTTGCAGTAAAAACGCGTTTTTAATAAGAACGGGTTCTTACTAGTTAAAACGCGTTTCACGTCATTTAATAGCCTCAACTCGATCCTGGGCGCCCTTGGTATTTAGACAACTGAATTGGGATATCAGTTAAGGGTATGACTTCTTACAAAATTATCCAGTTTGTAGCCACCTAACTAAAACACACCGTAATTTTAAATTAAATTAATTTTTTTTTAATCTTTCGGTTGCTTTCAATGCTTGTGCTATGTACATTTACCAACTTGAGCCCAGAGCAAGTGTATCTTGAGTATTCATCTAGGATCCTGGGGATGAACTTCGGTGCCTTCCGACAGTTCAGATATGCTAAGTTTATAGCTTTGTAGCAACTAAAATTTACTGATGTTGGTTGAGTTTGGTCCAAAGGTCTACAATCTTCATTTTTGACGTTCCGCTTCATTTTCCTTTAAAATTTTTTGAAAATAAACACCCAAAATGAGGCGGAATGTCAAAAATGAAGATTCTAGACCTTTGGACCAAACTCAACCAACATCAGTAAATTCTAATTGCCACAAAGGTATTCAGTGAAACGCGTTTTAACGAGTAAGAACCCATTTTTACTAATAAACGGGTTTTTACTGCAACATATATACCTACTAGCTTCTGACCTGAGGAAAGATACCTTTGGGGATCTAAACATAGGCTAAATACAAATATATTATAAATTTATTATATTCTTGACTCTATCTTAATTTATTACATTAAAACTATATTACACCGATATATTGGTCTCATTTTTATTTATGATAACTCAATAAATAATTCAATAATTATTACTCGTAAATTTCAATTCTGATTCTTAAATAGCCACTATTAAAAAATTCTAACAGACAGTCGCTCATGGTAGCGATAATAATTAGGTCTGGTAATTTACGTTTGTAAGCCCTAATAAAGACTAATTTAACCAAAATACCTAAGTGCAGTCAATGGATACAAGGACCGGCTAACTCGTTAATACGAGCACACTAGAAATGTCAAGTGCCATAGGGCTCGAATCCTCGACTGGCCCAAGTGTTTTTAATACATTTTTTTTACATATTACATTAAAAATTGTTTTTTTTATAGCTCCTCGATTCAACAACATTAAGCTGGGGAACAAGAATTAAAGCTTTCATCGCATGTTTTGTGATTGGAATTCTATGTTCGTTATTGGGTTCATTATGCCTATTTCTTAACAAAGGGTTAACATTGTTTGCTGTTTTTTATACCTTAGGAAATATTATTTCAATCTTGAGGTATTTTATTATGACAATTTATTTATTATAATTCTTTTTGAGGGGCTGAATATTTAAATAATCTATTTTTTTCTAGCACGTGCTTTTTGATGGGCCCACTTAATCAAGTTAAAAAAATGTTCGCGCCTACAAGAGTAATCGCGACCATAATGGTTATTGTGATGTTCGGATTAACACTTTTTGCTGCGATTTGGGTAAGGAACATTTTTATGTATTAAGGTCATATCATGATTTTTTAATTAACATATATAGGGTGGTTCAGAAAGAAAACAAAACTATTATATTTGAAGGCGTTTAATCTTATACAATATAAAGTTTATTAAATTAATTTTAGTTTTTGAAAATTAAATCATCAAGGTGACGTTTTTGGCTGTTGCAACACCAAACGGGCACGAAAATTTTGAAAAACTTAAGAGTTTCTTTTGAAATGGCTTCCATTTCTTTCTGAATATTCAGCTTCAATTGCCGCAATGTTGTCGGATTATTGGAGTATACCTTGCTTTTAAGGTGTCCACATAAAAAGAAGTCTGCTGGACTTAAATCGGGACTCCTCGGAGGCAAGGGCGGATCCAGGGGGGGGGGGGTCGACCGCCCCCCCCCCATAAAGGCCCGTGACTGGCGGGAGTGCAACACGTGCGTCGCACGTAGAGGCCAAAAACGGCGGCCAAATCGACAGGGAACTTATAACAATTTTTTTTTTTTAATGAACTTAAAATATGAGATATGAAATTTGTAAAAAAAAAAACATTTATTTTTTAAAAAAAATTTTAAAATTGAAAATAAAGTTCTATGTGTGTGGGGGGGTCTCTGCCCCCCCCCCTCCCCTGGTTGGACAATTCAATCGCGACACACTTTCGAGATAAAAAGTAGATCTTATATACATCGAACACCTTATATACATTCTCCCCCCCCCCCATAAAAAATTCCTGGATCCGCCCTTGCTCCGAGGCCAGGTTATGTCACCCCTCCGTGAAATCAGTTTCTGAGGTAACATACCCTTATCGCGCGCATGCTCTCATTCGAAATGTGATATGTGGCTCCATTCTGCTGAAACCATGTGTTTCGGTTGTAACCTCGTGATTCTTGCAACTTCGAATGAGAGCATGCACGTGATAAGGGATATGTTTCCTCAGAAACTGATTTCACTGTGGGGTGACATAACCTGGCCTCCGAGGAGTCCCGATTTAAGTCCAGCAGACTTATTTTTATGGGGACACCTTAAAAGCAAGGAATACGCTAATAATCCGACAACATTCCGGCAATTGATGCTGAATATTCAGAAAGAAATGGAAGCCATTTCAAAAGAAACTTAAAAGTTTTTCAAAATTTTCGTGCCCGTTCGGAAGTGTTTCAACAGCCAAAAACGTCACCTTGATGATTTAATTTTCCAAAACTAAAATTACATTTAATAAACTTTATATTTTATAAGACTACACGCTTTTAAATATAATAGTTTTGTTTTCTTTCAATTTTCAAAAATGAATTTATTTCTGGACCACCCTATATATTTATTTTAAAATAATTAATTTCTTGTTGAAACTTTAGGACCAAATTAATCTGGAGATTGTATTGGTTAGATTAGTGATTCTCAACAAGTGGAGCGCGAAAATATCGGTGGGGGGGGGGGGTCGAAAATAGCTATTTATTGATAAGAAAATAATTAAATAAGATACATCCGGGGCCGGATCCAGGGACAGTCTCACAAATATATTAAATATTTTTTATTTTAATAATATAAGTTAAATTGTTCTATTTCATATATTATTATTTGGGACCCTGCAGTGAAAACTTCAACAAATATACAATACAGGAACAAAAAATATATATTCTGATAATAAACGTTTCGCTTATATATTTTTAAAGTGGATTTTTCATTTCTTTATTTAGGTATATGGGGGGGGGGGGGCAAATATATAAATATTGAGAAACACTGGGTTAGATCACTCTCAGAGAAATTAGAAATTTCGTAGTATGTATATTATTATAATGTCGTTTTGACTTCTTCTTTTTGAATCCTGGTTATTCAACCACTTGGTCACTAATAGTTAAAATGACTTAGATTAATCAATATTTTGTAACGTTTTAGCTTCCCTAGGCTTAAATTGAAATATTCAGTTCTTAGCTTTTAATAAAAAATAAGATTGAAATGTGTAATGGTAGCACTCTGTTAGAAATAAAAGAAAAATAAAATATTGAAATAAAATGAATATTTATTAATACGAAAAATTAAAATGAATTTTATTATGTTAGATTCGAAATGTCTTAAATATTCAAAATTTGAATTAATTTTCTTATTTCACTGTGAGTTGCTAAGATACAAAAAAAAATTTCAGGTCAGAAGTAAAATCACTTAAAATTGTAGTTCATCTGATATCATGTGTATCAGTAGAAAATTTTCCAATGGGGCAAAATTTGAGGACAAATAATTACATAATTAAATATTTATTTATTTATTACAAGGATATTTTAGACTACACAATTGTATAAATACAAAAACATACATAATTTGATCTGCCCTTATAAATAAATATAATAATTACTCTTTTTTATTAATTAAAAAAATTAATATTAATCAATTAAATAATATAGTTATTTAAATTTTCATATTAATATAAAATTATTTTTGTTTTTAGCTTAAAAACGCGGGTCTTGCTTTGCTCTTCATTATTTTACAATCGATTGCGATGACTTGGTATTCCTTATCTTATATTCCTTATGCAAGAGATGCCGTTAAAAAAACTGTCGAAACTTGTCTTGCTTAATTCCATTCGTTATATAAATATTCTTTAATTAAGAAATCAATGCATTTAATATTTCTAAAATTTAAATCAATAAAATATTTTAATATTACGTTATTGAAAAAAATTAAGTTCACATAATGATTATTTATGATATTACTAATACTATCTGTCGAGTTGCAAATATACTCACTATACAATTCAGGATTATACATGATCTTAAAATATAAATTGTTTTGGTATCTTTTAAGTCATTTTATAAATATTAATACCTAGTTTTTTCAAATTAAAAATGGTTTTACGGTTATTATAGCCCACCATAATCCAAAGTTTAAAGATATAAAAAACAATTTCGTTTTCGGAAAATTTTTCCCTTAATTCTCGGATCATTTTATTAAAAGAATTAAACTAAAATCGCCTACATAGACAAAAAAGGTATAGAATGAATTTTTTTTTAATATTTGGGATTTTTAATCATTTACTTATTAAATAAAGACCAATCATTCTTTAAGTCCTTTAAAATTATTTATCAGTGTGAAATTGAAAAATTTTCTACTTTTTTCACAACCTTTTGACCTCTTTAGTCTCTATAAATAATATATATATCCCGTCTTCGAAGACTGTTATCTAACTATTCTGCTTGACTGTTCAAAAATCCAACCAGTTTATTGGGTTTTGTAGAAATCATTTTCACTACCACCTCCAATAATTTAAATTAAATTAAAAATCGTCTATAAACAACAATCTTACCCACTAATGTTATAACTAAAAACGTTAACATCAGGCTTTGACTTTAGAGTAGATAAGTATGCTTTACAGTTTCGAATTCTGGCAAGTATTGGCAGTTTCAAATAATTTGAAGAATGATTAGTTTTAATTATTTTCAAAAACACACATTTTCACACACAGCGACAAAATTGAAGCCTGGGCAAACACTTATTTCCATAACGTTTAGGGAAAGCGGTGTTGGTTTATAGTGAAACATATTAAACACAGGAATATTTGACGTATTATGGTGGTGTTTCACAAAGAGGAAATAAAATTAAAAAAATTAAAAAAAATTTTAAATTATATATTGGAGATTTTTTATTTATCTCTATACATATTTCACAAAAGACTTGTTAAACCTCCTGATGAAGGGTTCATAGCCCGAAATATGTATAGAGATAAATAAAAAATCTCCAAAATATAATTTAAAATTTTTTTAATTTTTTTAATTTTATTTCCTCTTTGTGAAACACCACTATAATCCGTCAAATAATTCCTGTACTTATTTCCATGCTTTTTCTCTTTTAAACAATCTGCTGTATTGTTTACAAGGCTTACTATAATAATAAAACTTGAGTAAGATACGAGGTAGGTTTCACAAAAAAGAAATAAAACAAAATTGAGTTTTGAATTCACATGGTTTACTTTCTAAGAGTTCAATTAAGGTGACAACATCGTACTTAGGAATTACTTATTTTTTGAAGAAACACAACAATTGACGATAATTTAAACAAAACATGCACTGATCGCTAAGAAAACTGCAATACTGAAAGGAAAATTAAACTATTTGATAAAAAATACTTGGTAGGTTTCACATTAAGAATGTAATATTACTTAATGTGAAACCTACCAAGTATTTTTATCCAATAATTTAAAAAAATGTTTCACCAAATACCAACACCAAATTCCTTAAAAACTGTAAAATTAAACATCAATTTTCAGGCAGAGACAGGTCTAGGTTTGTTTAAACAAGTATTCATAAAGAAACATTGCAATCGACAACTCCGCGATCGGTCCTACATCCGCCGGCTGCATTTGCCATTTCTGAATACCAAACAGGGCTATAATCTGAAAGTGTAATTTGATTAGATTGTATCTAGTGCCGGCATCAGCTCCTGTTTTGCTCGTGTCTGTGTGAAAACCCTTTAAAAAAACTAAAAAGCCCAAACATATAATTGAAATCTAAATTTTAAAATATTATCATTGAATAATACACTATTTTGATTATTTTTGTCCATCGATTAAATTAATAAGTTGTTGTATGGAAATAGGGACAATAGCTTATGCAAATAATTTTTATTTTTTGCCAATGTTTCGTCAACTTTGTTGACTTCCTCAGGGCTCAAACAAATTGACTTCTTTGCATATTTGTCATTTTATTAATATTCTTTCTTAGCAAACACATAAGGTTAGTCAAAAAATTTTCAATCTGTGTGATGACTGGGCTGTGTTTGCTAAGAAAGAATATTAATAAAATGACAAATATGCAAAGAAGTTAATTTTTTTGAGCCCTGAGGAGGTCAACAAGGCTGGCGAAACGTTGGCAAAAGATAAAAATTGTTTGCATAAGCTATTGTCCTTATTTCCCTACAACAACTTATTAATAATACACTATATTGAAAATCCCAAAATGAATAATTCATTTAATGAACATATCTTTATAAACCTTAATCAGAAAATGAAAATTATTGGCGTTTTTATTTACTATTTTTTCTTTATAAAAATTAAATTTTTATCTAAATATTTGAATTCATTTAAGAGAAGGAAAGTTGGGGTACTTTGTTACTTAAAAAGAGTAGACTTTGATTTACTAGTATATTTGAAAACCTATCCTAAATATTTAGAAAATATTTATAATAGATAAATTAAAATTTAAAGGATAATAAATACTTAGCTCAGGTGAATTCAATGTTGTGTCTTCCCGATCATTGCTGATCATTTACTTCCTATAAATATTCAATATTTAGAAATCACAATATTTCAATCCTTCCATATAATATGTCGATGTCAATTAAATGTATTGTTGTGCCTTATTGTTAATATAATACAGTGAATGATTAATGCAAGTTTATTGCAGGAAATATTTTTAAAAAGTTACTATTATAATATTAATTTTATTAATTTATAAAAACATATTTTTGTAATAAAGTTTTAAATCATTATTTTTATTCATTAATTATAATTCTAAAAATACATTTTATAAATTAAATATTTACAATTAATCTATTTGTTATATTCCCTAGTTTTTTTTTTGTTTTTTTTTGAGAAATTTGATTTGAAGCAGCTGGTTTATATCAATTTAAATGATTTTTTTTTAATTTGATAAGAGCTTTTTCCTGGATTGTCAAGACCAAATAATTAACAATAATTTCTCTCAAAATCTAAAATCATTTATCAATAATTTTGAGGATTGATATTGTAAATTACTGAGTTGCCAAACCTTTGTAAAAACCGTTTAACATATCGACCAGGGAGAAGCCTTTTTAAATAATATTTATTATCTCTACTAAAATCGACCCGCCAATAAAAACTTTATTAAATAGTAAATCATTTTTAATTTTTTTTACAAGGAACCATACATTATTGAAATTATTGCTTATTGCAACTGTAATTGCCACTTGTTGTTGACTTAGCCCTTGATTAATTAGGCATAAAATTTGAACTGCTTGAACTTCAGAAATATCCATTTTGTATATTTATCTATCTATCAATGATGCTTAATTCAAAATTATTCATTTTATTGATATTTTAAATGGAATTTGATCTTTTATTAAAATTTTATTTAAATTAAAGTGATATTGAAAAAGTATGATAATTTATAATTGTATCTTTTAATCATTTAATTTCACTTATTTTTTTTTTATAAAATTCAAAAATTATCAACAATATTTATTGAATATGGTAGTTTAAGAGTTAATGGAACAAATTATATGAATATTTCTAAAAAATTTTAAAATGATTTGCTATTTAATAAAGTTTTTATTAGTGGGTCGATTTTTTTGCACCGTAGTTTATTTATATATATAATAGAAATTTTACTCAGGCACTAATTAAACTTAAAATTGTTTCTTTTGTTTTTCATAAATTAGCTAAATTTGGGCAATATTTTTAACTATATACTTGACAAACAAACCTAAAGAATTTATGCCCTAAAATCCTAATTATTTTAAAAATAATATTGTATAATAATGCTATAAAGCCTTATTTACCACTCCTTTCACAATTTATTATGCCATTAATTCTATCAATCTTAAAGACATGTACTATTTAAAAATAATATATTTTTATACATTTATTAATTTATTATTAATCTGATTAATTAAAAATCCCAAGAGTGGATTGAGTGGCAAAAATTTTTTCTTACGGCCTCTTAAAAATTCTCAAATATTTTTTATTTCTACATATCAAATAAAATAATACTTATTTTTTTTGTATTAAAAAATAAGTTGAAGGGTATTTTATATTGTATTTTGAGAATTTTTATCAAATTCAACTTTTTAAACAATGAACCCATACATAAATGATAGATTCTTAAATTGTATATTTTTCTATTTACAATTGTTATAAAATATGTTTCTTGAATATTTTTAACTTTAATTTCTATAGAAAATGCAGTAATATACTCATTTGATAAATGAAAAACTTAACGAGCTAATCGCAAAATTTTTTTCGGAAAATCAATAAAAAACTATATTTTTTGGACTAACTGATTTTTCAAGACTTTATGAACCAAAATTTCAGATTTGCACCCAGGAGTGCCGTTTCAGATTTTTCTTGGGATGGAGGGGGTAAACAATTTTTAAATATGATGGATTAAATGAAACCAACATAATAATTAAATTAAATTAACAAAAAATTACACCATTAAATATATAAATATACTTCCATGATCAATTACGAATTGTTTTCATTCTACCATCCAGTACTCCACCCCCAATATAATATATTATTAGAAAAACAACAGAATATGTCCACATTCTAGGGGAGGACCCTCCCTTTCCCCTCCTAATGCCGCCCTTGATTGGCTTAGAGTTACATATCTACTCTCCTCTTATTAAACGACCAAAAATTGTTTGTTTATTTATATACATATTTGTTTGTATCTTAGTTCTATTTTGAAAACGGCTCTAACGATTTTGATGAAATTCACGGGTTAGGCTGTTTTTGGGGTGACAATTCTCATCTTCGACAAAATTGTTTTTGATAGGTTTTTTCGTAATCAAATTAATTATTCTCAGGTAGAAAAATGGCAATCTTGGGCTTTTAAAAAAGGTTTCCCTTTTACTTTTGTACCCAGGCAGACAATGGGTTGGATTAATTCATTGTTCTCAAAGGCCTTGAAGAAGTATTATGATTGTGGCTTTTAACATATTTTGTTCTACCTAAACTTTAGAATTATTAATAAACTTTTATAATTGTTTTTATAAAGAACCTTATTTATTTAATAGAATAAAAAATAATCAAGAATTTATTTAAAAATATCTTTTGCATAACCAGGTCTCAATTTTCTGAAAAAACAACACATTTTGATAGATTTTATTTATTAACAATTGGATGAATAAAAATGAATCATGTGGTTGAATCAAAACAGGTGCAGTGGTGGGGGTTTCGGGGGTGAGGCCGAGCGGGGCGGGGTGGGGGGGGATACAGTGGGCGAATACTATATTTGTATTTTTTTTTAATTTGAAAACGGCTCTCAAATAAAAATCGACCCTTTTATCAGAATTTTAAATTAAAAATATTATTAAAATAAAGCTTTTAACCGAAGGAAAAGTTACCGAGCATCTCTCGGTGCCTCCAGGTACTTATTTATGATTACACAAGGCAATTTTTGCGATTAGCTGCTATGTTTTTCATGCCTCATTTAATTTAAACAGTGACATCTAAGATTATATTCTTTAAAACTCAAATAAGATTAAATAAATTTATATATAAAATGATAATTTTGGCAGCATTAATTTACTTAAAATTTGAATATCTCAATTTTAATAATTTTTTAATATAAATATAAAAAGGTAAATTTTACTAATTAGTTTAAAAAGATAATCTAGTCAGTACAATGAAGAGACAGAATTTATCAAAAATAAACAACTCTTATTTAAGAATGACTCTTACTCAGTTAACACAAAATGAAATGAATGATTTCAAAGTGATCTTAGCTGTCTTAGATTTCAAGAAATTCCATTTGTGCTCTGTTATAATCTGAATATTGTCTAAATTATATTCTCAAACTTGGCTATAAGTTTTAAACCAGTGGTTCTTAAGTGGCGACCCAAATTTGAGATATATGTTCATGTCGCGACCCAAAAAAAGCCTAATTTTTTTCAATACTTACCCTTTTTTAGATCATACTTAAGCAATTTTCTTCAATTTTTTACAAGGATGAACTTTTTCTGAACTCACATGAATTTTTTTTAACAATTAAGCTAAACATGCGTTATTTTCGATCCAAGGAAAATTTAATAAAAAAAAACACGTGTTTTTTAATATTTTTATTTTTAATTGTTTTGAATTAAAATATATTTTTAAACTTATTGAAAATAAATGTAGTAAAATATTTCCACTGGTTTAAACGACCAAAACAATCAGAATTAATCTTGTCTTAAAAATGATCTAAATCTGTCGACATCTAAAAATTATTAAGTTATATGGTAATTGTATTCACTTTAGATTTGAATCAAATCGTTGAAAAGCCGCCTTCTATCTTTCTTTTAAATTATCTTGAAAATCATCTTAATTAAACAGAAAAAATACTTTTCAATACTCTGTATCGTTAAGTAAAACAAAGGGGAATATTTAAAGATGAAAATTAGATATAGGTATTTTTATTATTTATGTCCATCGATTAAAATAATAAGTTGTTGTAGGGAAATAAGGACAATGGCTTATGCAAATATTTTTTATTTTAATGCCAACGTTTTTTAGAGCCCTGAGGAAGTTAACAAAGTTGACGAAACGTTGGCATAAAATAAAAAATATTTGCATAAAGTATTGTCCTTATTTCCCTACAACAACCTATTAATTAGATATAGGTTCAGTTACGTATGTTGAAAGAGCCACTGTCGCCTCGGGAATCGAACCCGAGTGCCAAATTCGCTTGACAGACAATAGGAGATTGTGGATCTTAAACATAATCTAATCATTCGGCGCCTTAAATAAACATGTTTACAAATCATTGGTTATATTTTTGCCCCAACGAAGGCGTGTTTCAAATCAAATTGTTGACATTTTATTTATTTCTAATCATATTTAGATCCTGTTTCCAAGTTCTGAAACTATTTAAGCGTTATCGTCTATCCATTTGTGTTAGCTGGGTAATTTTTTATCATGGATTATATCTATTTTATTCAAATATGAATAGCATACAATATATAGTTATAATTAATTATATTATTATTACCTATTAATAATAAAAACTTCACTTGAATTTTTAAATTATATTTATTTATATATACAATATAAATTATTTTACTAAAGAAAAACACCGTTATGTTAAAATATTGGTGGGAAAGAAAAGAATATTGATGGACTCGATCGATGTTGTTCTCGGTGTTTAGTTAGGCTGATTTCGATAGAGCAATAATGTTCTGAGCTTGTTTAAGTAGTGGCATATCAATCATACTTCCATTGTAAACAAAGGCTCCCTTGAAAATATAAAAAAAGCAATATTTTAAAACATGAATTTCAATTTACATCTGATAATGATTGATTTTTTATTGATATATCGTCGCTGATCTTATAAAAGCTCGTAAATCCGATTTTTGGTCAAATACTTATTATACGTTTATACTGGCCAACTTTTCAGGGCGCGTCTGTCTATTGAAACCTTATTCTATTCAAATTTAATTTCGCGCTTCGGCCAAATAATAAATATTGCATTGTATTTGTATGTATTCGTGTTTAAAATGTTTTTTCTTATTTTCTGGCAAACTTTGAATTTAGGACTTACGAGGTTTTCTAAGATCAGCAACGATATTACTTTTATATTTTAAATAAAACATTTAATTAAAATATTCAATTGAAAAATATTACAAACAATTTCAAATTTTTTGAGAATTCACTATGTTTGCGTACCTATATAAATTGAAATGTACACAGATTTTTCGGTTTTAAAGACTATTAATTGAATTAATATAAATTGGTTGAAAGAATTTGTGACTTGGACATTTAAAAGCAGATATCATTTTTGGAAGAATAAATTTTCTTATTGAAACACAAGCATGCGGAAGAATTTTAGTCTTGAAGCGATTCCTAAGTCAAAATATCTCGTTTGAAGATATTCAAGGATAAAAAAAATTATATTTTTAATTGTCCAAGCCGAAAATTTGCTTTTAAATTGTGATTTTTTTTTAAAAGATGACAATATTTAAAAAATTATGTCAATTAGAAACTGTGAAAAAGTTATATATTATATTCTTGGTGTAAATATTATTAGAATAATAAAAACTTATATTTAAAAAATAATATATCATTTTTACTTCTTTTAAAATAAATGATGTGTTCCCTTAATTTAATAATTATATAATTTTCTACACAAATATCCACCATAGCATAGTTAATATTTCAGATTCATTTATAAATTTATCTGAACTATATCAAATTATTTAAAAAGCCTATTTAACCCTTATCTAGGAATTTCATCTTCAATTTCACAACTAAATACGCTTCGAAGAAACTAGGCTTCCTATTGAGTTCTAGACCTTTTACGCTCTCTCAGCTTCTCATACTCTACAAGGCGCAAATTAGCTCTTGTCTTGAATATGACTTCACCTGAGAAGAGGGTCCTAACTATTCTCTTGACACTCTTGTTACAATTCAAAAACGTGCGATTAAATTAATTCGATATTCGCTCCCAACAATCTTCTTCGATTCCCGAAGAATGGTTTTCACTCTTTCTTTTTTTTCTTTCAGTTTTCAATAAAACCACAGCTACAAACTGCTTAAAAATGGGCTAAATTGTATCAATTTGCTTCAAAATTTTCTGGGGGTGGGGGACAGACCCTGCGCTTACTAGGGGATATTCCATACCGGTAGACCTACATCACTTTCCAAGTTTTGACCCCCTGGCCTAAGTTCGTACCGCCGTGCTTGGAAAGGAAGAAGGAATTTGTTTTGCACCCAGGTCTTTAAATATGAAAGATATTAAGATTCGGGAATGAGGAAAGTAGAGAGATAATTCTACTCCCTAGAAGAAACGGATATAAACGTTTAACCGAGTGAAGTGATTCGGCATGTCTCCAATTTGACTGCAATGTAGGGTTGGGAGTCGGCAAATTGTGTATTACGCAAAATAAAAAAGAGGGGGGGGGTATTAATTTTTTTCTCATCGGAGCACTACTACCTGATGATAATAAAATGGGAAAGCACTGAAACGCTTATTCGATGAGCCATCGAGTTGGTAAGGAGTCGGGTCGTTTATTAGTCAGCTCGTTGAGTGTTCGTGAATCCCCACTACTAGTTTTATTTCATCCAAGCACATGCCTTGATAAAAAAAAAGAAAGAGTGGAAACCATTCTTCGGGAATCGAAGAAGATTGTTGGAAGCGAATATCTAATTAATTTAATCGCACGTTTTTGAATTATAACAAGAGTGTCAAGAGAATAGTTAGGACCCTCTGTCAAAAGGTAATAAAATAAAACGAAATTAATTACCAATTACTCCTATGGTAGTCCTACCTATATAAATAAAATGAGTAATTATTAGGCTAATGTTACGACGCAAGGTTTTTAGGTTTTGTTAACGCAAACAGATAATAGAATAACATTAATTTTACAACCAACAATTTGGCAACAAAGTCATTTTGGGTAAAGTAACAATGAAATTTCTTTCTTTAGGAGGTCCGCTGACCCCCTTGATCCCGTAGACAAATTCCCAGGGGGGTCAGATGAACCCCCTGAGCCCAAGGTTCCGTCGTCCCTGTTCCTTTCACTTAATCACTCTTTTCCCTACTCTTCGGTAATGCAAGTGTCTGAGCATCTTCTTGCATTTGATCGCAGGCCATTGAAATACATTTCGAATTCTCTTATTAAGTAAAAATGCAAGATCCTTTCATAAGAACATTTATTTTGTGAATTTAATATTAAGGGTAGGAAGTATTTACTTTTCCTTTTTTTTGATGTTCTTCAAACGAATTGATTACACCTTCAGCCCATTGTAACATTTCTTTGGTAGGTAAGAAAGCTCGTTGAACTATTGGAACTTGGTCAGGGTGAATAACTTGCTTTCCTGTATAGCCAAGACTTGCGCCTATTTTGCATTGCTCTTTTAAACCTTTTAAATCTAAAAGGATAAATTAATTAGATACAATTTTAATATTTGCGTTTATATGTATATTAAAAAATACCTTTATATTGAATATATACCATATCTATTGCCTGCCATTTAAATGCTTTTGCTACTAAAAGTAATCTCTGTCTTGCGTACATTATTTCACTACCATCAGAAGATCGCGAGGCTCCTGAAATTAAAAAAAAAAAAAAAAAAAATATATAAAAATGGATCTTTAGAAAATAAGAACTTTTTTATTTATTTATTGTCATTGGGAACAAAGCCCATTTAGACAGCACATCAGTAAAATGTTAGTAGGGTTAGTGAGGGAGCCGAGTTTTAGCCGGTTGAAATTTTATAAGCTAGCCAGGCTCGAACCCGGGTCTCCCGCTTGAACATCGTCATCAACGATGCTGAAGCGGGGCCAGCGCCTTAGCCATCTCGGACAACCCGGCTCCCCTTACAAAAATAAGAACTTATTGTTGAGAAAATACTAGTGCATAATACTTGATTATAGAAGATATATTTATTGTAAAATTGAAAAGATTTTTCTTGCCTAGTATAACAGAATTGTTGATTTTTAAAAGGAAATCACTGAGGGTCTCTGCATGATGCAAATAAACACCTATCTCTCTATATATACGTATAAATAAGGGATACAATTGTTTAATTACAATAAAAAAAGTGTTTATTAATATTTCCAACATTTAGGGAGAAAGTTCTCCTTTAGCAAAGAAAAAATTGAAAAAATGTAGTTGCTTTAAGAAAGAAAAGAATAATAAAGCAAACAAACTATTAAATGAATAATCTAAATATATAATTTATTTTAAGACTATCTCGTTTCTAAGTCTTGGCCTTCATTTTAAGTTTTTTATTTCTTAAAAACATTAAATCACCTCTTTCTCATGGGTGCCTAAATAGTATCCGATTGAATGGAAATTCGTTTGTCACTATAAGTACATTAATCTACAACAAATATTAGCATTTTAATAAAAATGAAAAAACAATTAGATAACGGTACTATGATGTTTTTATATTAATTAGTTTTTTGTGTTAAAACGTATATAATAATAAAAAGAAAAAATTTTATATTGAAAGAAATTTATATTAATCATAAAAAATAAAAATATAATTTCTGTCCTAAAGGAAAATTGTATGAAGATTGTGATTGAATGCAATAATTTGTTAAGAAAAAAACCTTTTGATTACAATAAGACCAAGGATTATAAACTCATATTTTATTAATTAATAGAGATTGTGGAGTTGGTGCAAGGTGAAACATCTTTAATAAAGATAAAAGTGAATAAATATTTTATGAAATATTCATTTACTATGAGTTAAGTTTTCTAGGTCACTTGTTTCACGTTAAAAATTAAAAAAATAAAAGAGGTAAACCCATCTTCAGGAAGTACAGAAAATAACGTTATTTTCTGTACTTCATGAAGATGGCTTGATAACCTGAAATATATCATCTAAAACAACTGATGTGAAATATTTTTAATCGAATGTCTCTCATATTGATTGGTTTGAGTGATTTATTTTATAAGGGAAGAAAATGATATGTAGAAGGGTTACCAATGTACTATTCTAAAACTAAGGACTGATGATGGCGAGAAACATGTCTCCAAGTTTTTAATTGAAAGTAATGGAAGGCAGCCCATGGGTAGTGAGGAAAGAAAAAATTAACACATATCCAAATAAGGTGTAATTTATTGGATTCCCTCCTTCTTCAGGGTTTCAAGGGGTCAATGAAGGAAACAAATAAAATCCTTCCTTCTCTCTCCACAGCAATGTTTTGGAAAAAAGTTTTAAACACTGCTGTGGAGAGAGGAAAGAAGCATTTTATTTGTTTCCTTCATTGACCCCTTGAAACCCTGAAGAAGGAGGAAGAATCATCCGAAACGTCGGTTTGAAGGCAAAGGAGGAGGAATCAATAAATTACACCTTATTTTGATATGTGTTAATTTTTCTTTCCTCACTACCCCTGGGCTGCCTTCCATTACTTTCAATTAAAAATTTCTACCAGTCCGAAGAAAATTTCCTGCAAATAAACGTCTCCAATTTTTTGTAAATATATATTTGCTAAGGACAAGAAAAATTTGGGTTTTAAATAGCCTTATCTCTTTACAGAACATCTTAACCGTTCTCAAGGTTTTTTAATTGCCTCATTTTAACACAAAAAATTAATTAAAAAAAAAAACATTGAAAATGAACCCCAAACCTTCTAAACTATAGTCTCTATCAAATAAAATTATATATATTTATTTGCATCAAACAGAAGACACCTTCAATGAATTCCTCTTATTTTTATTGTTTTATTTATTTTAAAATTAACACTCGATATATAACTTAGTATATTATTATTTACCAAGACTGGCTAAAAGATCATCACTTCCAAATAATAAAGCAACAGGTACAAAAGGATATTTAGAAGATAGATCCTCTGCTGTTTGACATATCTTGGGCAAATTCATAATAGCTTCTGCAGATTCAATGAAAATAACTAAATTGATTTTAACATCAATGTCTCGTTTAGAGATATGTTTTTGTATTTCTTCTCCAAACTACAAATAAAAATGAATGAATAATCTTTTAGATGATGAGTTTTTTTTTAATAATATATTACCCATTCAAGATGTTCTGGCTTGTCTACTTTCGGTAAAAGTATTGTGGGTGGTAATGACTTTGCAGAAAGTAATGTTTCTAAGTCAGCTTTACAGATTCCACTTTCGACAGAATTCACTCTTATCGCCCATTCCGGTTGACTTTGTGAGACTTGGCAACAATCTAAAAGACTAAATATAGTTTTTCTGGCAATATCCTACAAAAAATCAAATAATAATGACTTTTTTAGTAAAATACCCTCTATTTTCCTATAAATAAAGTCATGTGTATTTTAACTGTAATTACTCTTTTTACTTATTTTCCAAGCAAATTTGAATAAAACTTAATAATCAAAAGCATTTTTGTATTATATATTACAAATATTTATTTTATATTAAAATTGATTTCATTTTGTTTCTTTAATAAGTTATTATAGGTCTCATTTTAATATAAGATATATTAGATGTAACAAATCAGAGGGAAAAAAAGAACAATTAAACACCGTGTTAAAACATGCGATCAATTGCAACGTTTCGCCAATTTATTGTGGCTATTCAGGCTCTATACAAAAAATAAATACAAATTAATCATTTAATCATTCAATCATCAATCGCCATTCGTACGCTTTTTCGCGATTAGGACTGCGTGCACGAAAGCGCCACTAAGCGCAACTTTGCACCGGTACTGGACAACGCTCCTGCCCACCCTCCAGGTTTGGAGGAAGATCTGACTAGTGAATACAGTTTCATTCAAGTGAGATTTTTGCCCCCTAACACCACTCCACTTATCCAGCCCATGGATCAATCATCAGCAGGTCACTTCAAACTTCAAAAAACTTTATACAAAAGCACTGTTTCAAAGATGTTTCGAAGTGACCTCTGACACAGAACTCACCCTCAGAGACTTTTGGAAGAACCATTTTAATATCCTCCATTGCTTGAGAATAATTGACAAAGCCTGGGATGAAGTTTCTTTGAGGACACTGAAATCCTCCTGAAGAAATCTGTGGCCAGACTGTGTGGCACTGAAAGACTTAGAAGACACTGCCACGGAAGCTGTTGTAGTGAATGAAATTGTGTCCCTGGGAAAATCCATGGGTTTGGATGTAGACAATGATGATGTGGAGGAGTTGATTGAAGATCACCGAAATGAGTTGACAACTGAAGAACTTCAAGAACTACAGAGAGAACAGCAGGAAGTGATTGAAGATGTGTCTTCAGAGGAAGAGGAAAACATTTCAGCTAAGGAAATTAAAGAATTGTGTCACGATTGGGAAAATATAGAACACATTGTCCAAAAATGGCATCCAAACACAGCTGTAGCGAATAGGAGCGTTAACTTATTTAACGACAATGTGATTGAGCATTTTAGGAGGATTCTAAAAAAAGACAAAAACAATGAACATTGGATATCTTTTTAATATGTAAAGGACCAAAAATCATCTAACGTTTTTAATATAGAAAGTAATGGGAATTGTAATATGTAAGTAGAGTTTAAATAATAAAAATTGTATTAAAGAATTATACAATTGTACATTTTTTACTTCTACTGTTCAACTCATTAGCTTAAATAAAGAGTTTGGAACCGATTAATGCAATTTACATTATATCTTATGCGAAAAAATGATTCGCCATTAGTACAAATCAACAAAACCATTCGAACTGCCTTCTAGAACGAATTGTGTACGAATAGCGAGGTTCTACTATAATATAATTACCTTGATCAAATTTATAAAACAATTCTTCATTTCTTTTCTTACTAATTAGAATATATATATATATATATATATATATATATATATATATATATATATATATATATATATATATATATATATCCAATATGAACACACTTATTTATACAACACTATTGATTATTTAGAGTAGCAATGGATTCAACCAGAGTAACCATGATGGGTCAGGAGATATGATGCGGTGGTCCGATGTCTTAAAAGGAAATGCGTGTCGAGTTGGAGTACTTGTACTCCACCTCGGCAGGTAACCGGAAGCCAGACATCGTGGCTAAGGATGCGTCGGGGGGGGGGGGGGCGGGGGTCGCAGACGCAGATCGTCTCCGCGCTGGCTGGACTAGGTGTTGCCCACCGAAACAAATTGAAAAATATAGCGACAACTCCAGTCTGGTGAACAACATTGCGGAGCGATTTGGCGTCGGGGCGGGCTCCGTAAGAGTCGAGGCCATCACACTCTCATGAGGTGTGGTGGCATAAAGCGGTGGCATCCCTCATCGCCCTGGGTATAACCCAAAAGACTATAAATGACATCACTTATAGGGCGATGAGGGGTTCTCTATTAAATTTTTATTCTTTTAATAGGACATATAGGGCGGGTCACAATTAATCAAAGTGAAAAAAATCAAACCCAGTGATAAGGGTATTTTACCCAAGTCAGTTAATGACCCGCCCTATGAAATTTTAACTTTACTTTAAAAGTACAATGACATTTTAAAGTAAAGTTAAAATTTCATTGTACTATACTAAATTTGTAACTTATTATCTGTAAGAGGACCCCTCATGCGCGGCCCAATAAAGAAAATACACCTTCGACTGATTCAAAAGGATTTAAAAAATACAAAAATAACTCTTATCAATATATTATAATGATTTTGAATGATTCATTTGTATCTATTTTTTGTATAGAGTCTGATGAAGCCACAATAAATTGGCGAACCGTTGCAATTGATAACACTACTCCGCACTCTATCTAGGCATCTGGCTGGATAAACGGCTTAACTGGAGCGTCCACACGACCAAAATTCGCTTAAGCCTCCAACAGGGCCCTCTACCCTCTTATAAACTCAAAATCCAAACTCCCGATCGACTCTCAAATCCTTTTGCACCAGGCAATCACACGCCCAATACTCACCTATGGATCGCCCGTGTGGCACACCGCTGCAAAAACAAACCTAGAAAGGCTTTACGTGGCTGACCGTATTGGACTCAGAATGATCGCGGACCAGCCGGCGGAGGCCAAAGTGAACGAAGCGGAAATAGACGTAGCCCTAGACGAGGTCGTCAAAAACCTAAACGACCGATTCTACAAAAAGCTCCCGCTGAAAAACAACCCAATGCTCAGTGGAATGATTCAGCAAAAGGAGCTAAAAACATTCGTAAAAAAACCTATAGAAAGAAGTGTGAAGCACCCTAGTTAGAGTTAGAAACCCCCCCTATTTGTATAGGTCTTTTATAAAAAAAAATTTCCTATGAAATAAAAATTGCAAATGTAATATAATGTAAATAAACATAATTGTAAATGATAAGGCCAATTAGACTTAAGTTAGCATTTTAAGGTTTCAGTGTACATACAAATTTCAATAAAAAACACTTATAAAACTAAAGAACTAAAACTAATTGATAACATGTTTTAACACGGTGTTTAATTGTTCCTTTTTTCCTCTGATTTGTCACATCTAATTCTGATAATGGAACTGAATAACAATAATGATAAGATATATTATTTTTAAATTTATATTTTATAAGTTGGAAACTTAATAAAGGGCATTATGAATTATCTTAGTTTCATTCTATTTAAATAATATCCTTTCGATTCGAGGCGACCCCATCTTCACAATCCATTCCAATACAATCAACTTCCAATGAAAGGGCTTTTTGAAGTTTTCTGTTATCATCCCCAGGTACATAAAGAAGAGCACGTCGAGCAGTATAGGGTCTATTCTATTTAAATGTATTAAATTATAATTAATCAAATTAGAAAAAGGATATATGAGCCGTTTATTTTGAAAGTGGCCCAACTCCATTTTCCAAAAAAATCAAGTTAGATACCTTAATAGTTACATTTTTACATGATCTTTTCATTTTGAAACAACATGTTGCTAATATATTTAAAATCATTAAGATTTTGTAACATTAAAATTTGCTGGTTAATGAAGTGATGAAAAAATTTATTTTGAAAGTGGCCTAACTCCATTTGTATCAACAAAATTATTAGAAAACGCAATTTTTAAAAGGGTAAAGAATTCTGACGGAGAATCAATAAACTAGTTAAAAATATGTATGTTGGATCCGTTTTGTTAGAAATAAACCGTATAAAATTTTCTATAAGACATCAATGAATGAGAATGAAAATTTTAAAGTCCTGGATTTATTACCACGTCGGGGTAGACCAAGAAAGTTCAAGAATATCGTGTTGACACCACTGTATAAAAATATCAGACAAATTACAACAGCAAAATTCAAGGACATAATTGGCCTATTACGATATATACCACCGAAAAATCATGATTTCTTCAAATCCCTTTCACACACACAAAATGTAGATGAATAGTAAATTGCTTTGTAATAAATAAATTTATGTTTTTTATGTTTTGTACGTTAGGTAGTAAAAAAATGTTTTGAATCGCATAAATTAAGTTTCCAAAGTGTTTTAAAGATAAGTTAAATAAATTAAGTGTTGTTTTTTTTCAATTTGAAGCATCTTAAATTATGTTGAAAGGACTTGGGCACCTTCAAATTTTATAATGGATCTGGATGTTAATTTTGAAAGTGGCCTAACTCCATTCTTGATAAGAAAACGAATATTATTCACTTAATAATTTATTTATTTATTTGGAGAAAACAACAGTCATAGTTCAAAAAAAAATACACAATACAAAACAAACATAATATAGATCAGAAAAAAATAAAAAAACTATGACTTATTACACATTTTCTCACTGAGAGATATAGTATAAAACAAAGTTGGAATCTAGGGACAGAGCCCAAAATACAAATTTTAGCATGTTGAATGATTCTTATCCATTTTCAAACATAATAGAAGGAATCGCATGGAACTGGACAATTAGATTTAAATTAAATTAACAAAAAACAAAACAATAACTTAGAACAGAGCCTCTCTCAAACAAACCAAAAGGCTTCCCCCCCCCCCCAGTGGCTCACTCTCACCCAACCTAAAATGACTCAAACAGCCAAAAAGTTAAATCAATCAAAGTTTAATTCTATAGTCACCAAAATTAAAATCAAAAAGTAAATAAATTAAATCGTATGAGTCAAAAAGCTGAAAACCAAATAAATTAAATAAATTAAGTCAAGTTTAAAATTTTTTTTTAAAATTGAATAGTCATAAATAATTAAAAATTAAAAATCAAAACAAACCCAAAACAACCAAATTATATCAGTATAGTCAAAAATTTTAAATCAAAAACTGAATAAAATAATAAATTAACCCACCCAAAAATGAAAAGTCATGAATGTTAAAACAAAAATAAATTAAATAAATAAATAAAATCAACGCAGTCAAACAAACAAATTAAACAATTGCCACTATTTTAATAGGAACTATAAATTTAATACCCTACGCAAACCCTTAAATATCTCGATTTGAAGATAAATCGAGTTAGGCCACTTTCAAAATAAACGGCTCATATACTTTTTTTTAATTTCCCTTCAATTGGAAACTTATCTTTAATATTAATCTAGCATCTAATTAATAAAAAAAAATAAGATTACCGATGTATAGGTTAATTGTTGAGTATTAAATAATTTTATAAAAACTTTAATCGAGGTGAATCGATTTCCCAACCTCATTCTTTTCAGTACTAAATGTGCTTATAAATGATTATTAAATACTTAAAAGAAATGATTTATGGTAGAATCTTTAAAAAATTGTAGTTTTAAAATATTAGGATATAATTAATTACATATAATTAAAAGATGTATATAAAAAAATAATGCATTTTTGAAATGACTTTATTGAACATTCGTACATGCATAAATACAATATTTACAAAAGAAAAAAAATAATGTTTTTTGAAATATAAAGAATAGATAGATTAAAGTTAGATAATATAAATTTCTTAATATTTACTTTACATGCCCAACTCAACTAATTTTTATTTTACAGTGTTGGTAATGAAATTAATTAAGAAACTTATGCAGCCGATTTCAATTTCTAATTTTAGGAGGAAAATAAGTGGATATTTTTATAAATATGTAATCTTTTAAATGAAATCATGGCACAAATTCCTGAGATTCATTTATTCAGAGTAATCTTTTATTTAATGTATTTAATGTATTTTTGAATATTTTTTTATTTGTTTCTTCCTAAAAAAATATTATTAAATTAATTTAAATGAAATTAAAATATATATTAAAAAATTAATAATTAATTAAATAAATAAAAGCAAGATTAATATCATAGTTTGTACAAAGAAAGAAGAAATCACGTGGGATGGAAGGAGGCAAAAAGAAATTAAGATTTGCTCAAGCTGAAGTGGGGGAAACAATTATGTTCCTCCTCAATCAACTTAGAATAAAGCGGTGGCACCCCTCATCGCCCTGGGTATATCCCAAAAGACATTAAACGACCTCACGTATAGGGCGATGAGGGGCTCTTTCTTAAACTTTTAGTTTTAATAAAAGAACGTATAGAGCGGGTCATAATCATAACCAATGTTAATTGTATATAAAAATAAACTGACGTGTTCTGATCTAATTTAATTAATCTAATCTAATTCTAATCTATCTAGTCTATTCTAATCCACTTGCCTTTACCATACAAACTGGCCCCTAAAATTATTTATAATCATGTAGGGGGGGTTAGTTTTTGCATTTTTATACTTCTGGTGTCCCACTGGATTATGTATACAAAATTTTCCCACTGATTATGTATACAAAATTTAGTTGAGTTTGGTAAATGGCCAAGATTTTCATTTTTATGACCCTACACCCCCCCCCCTTCTGGGCGGTTGGTTTTTGCATTTTTAGACTTCTGGGGGTCCACTGATTATGTATACAAAATTTGGTTGAGTTTGCTCAAACAGCCTAGATTTTTAATTTTTAACCCCCTCAATTTTGGGTCGATATGCACCAAAATCTAATCAGCTCTTAATCTCAATGGAAAACTACGTGTGAAATTTGGTTTCGATATTCACACCAGTTTTTGAGCTCGTCCACAAAAATTTGGTAACGCACAGCTAACAGACAAACTAACTAACAGACATTTTGACAAAACAATTATTATCTCGAAAAATATAATTTTTTCAATGTTCACTTATTAGAGCTTTTTTGTAGAGCGAAATGCCATGCTTTCGCTCAATTTTTTTAATTAAAATAGTTTCAGCAGTTTTTGAGATATTTCGAAAAAAGAAGGGAAAAAACACTTTTTCCATGCACGATTACAATACTTGACCATACCCTGTATGAATTAATAAAGTAAAGGGAGTGTAGTTTCACAGTGAGTGAAATAAAACTCAAGAGGTTTATACAAACTCAATATATTTCGGATTATTAGTCCATCATCAGGAGTTTAGAGATTAAAAAGTTTTAAATCTGTAAACTCCTATTGAGTTTGTATAAACCTCTGAGTTTTATTTCATTCACTGTGAAACTACACTCGCTTTACTTTATTAATTAATATTATGTTTCACCTAAAACCTACACCACTTTCTCTAAGTAAATGTCAGCTCCGCTATCAGATTGCACCAAAGAGGAGCAACGAGGAGTGGTCAGAGGGTGTGAAACTTTTGTCACAATACGGGGAAAGTGCTTTATCTCGTAAAAGCGTTTTTTTATGGATCGAAATGTTTAAAAGTGGCCGAACGAGGGTAACACAAAAAGAGGGAGCTGGGCGACCGTCAACTTTGAGACGCGTTGAGACCCTGGAACCCTCCCTACAGCCTAGATCTCGCTCCCTCAGACTTTCATCTCTTTGGACCGCTCAAGGAAGCTTTGAGAGGTTGTCGATTTGCCTCAGACATGGAGGTTGGGGATGCGGTGCAAAAGTGGCTTCATGACCAACCGAAAACCTTCTACCAGGAAGGCATCCGGAAGCTTGTGGCTCGCTGGACCAAGTGCATTGCTAAAGGTGGAGACTATATCGAAAAATAATGTATCTGTTGTACACCTATCTTAGTTTAATAAAGTTGTAGAACTCAAAATGTAAGTAATTTTTGACTTATCCTCGTAGATTGGAAAATTTTTCCCAGCTAATGAAAGACTTGGAGAATTGAAAGAGTGAGCTTTGGATAGATTTGGGTAAAGGAGGGTAGTTGCGATAAAGTCTTAGGACTAGTATGATGATAATGATGAAAAAATATTACCTCTTTTAATAATGAAATCCACGTAGATTTTAAAGAATCGGATTCACTTTTTACTTCAGAATATAATGTATTGTAGTTATTTTTAAGAGATGGTATATCTATTAATTTTTCTTTTTCACTCAATTTATCTATTTTAGTCTTAGAATTGTTGCTAGTCAAAACAACGTCTTTGTAATATTCTAGAAGTGAATTGTTTTTTTATTTGTTCGATCCTTAAATGCAGTCATTTCTTCTTGAAGTAAATTATTGTCTTTTGTTAAAGATAAAATTTCAGCTTGAATAGCACTTGAATTAAAATCTTTTAAATCTTTATTTATGGATGAATCTGCGTTGCTGTTAAAATTTAGAATAATTTTGAAGTATTATTAATACGTTATTTATGAAATCTTTAAAAATGTTTTACCAATTTTCCAAAAGTGTTTAGCATTTATTATTAACGTTTGATAAAGTTTTAAATTATCTTCATTTATTGATTTTTTTTCTTTTTGTACATTGTTTAAAAACTCTTTAGTATGTAGATTCATTTCATTTAACTTCTGGTTTAATTCCGCTAAAGATGAATCAATTTCCTGTTTCTTAGGCATTATCTTTTTTTGAAGGTCTTTATTTTCTTTACGCATTTGCTAGAAGATAAATATTATATTTAGTGTTTTAACAGTCTTAACAATAGATTTGTATAGAAAGAGGTTGAAAAAAAATAAGCGAATTGCTGACCATTATATGAAGACAAAGCCAAGAATATGACTTTCCTACATAACTTTTCATATTAAATTGAAAGTTTTTTGCCGAGAGTAGCAGAATTTTTATATATTGAAGGAGACAATAAAGAGTGTCTTCTGTTGGAATTATAAATTTTATTTATTTATAACGAGACTATAGTTTCGAGGGCTTTGCCCTCTTCATCAGTCTATTACAATGGATTCACAGGAATTAATTTATGAATGAAAGGTCAAATACATGAAAGATTTTAACCTTTCATTCATAAATTAATTCCTGTGAATCCATTGTAATAGACTGATGAAGAGGGCAAAGCCTCGAACTATAGTCTCGTTATAAATAAATAAAATTTATAATTCCAGCAGAAGACACACTCTTTTATTGTCTCCTTCAACATAACTTTCTCTTAAAAAATAAATTTACATAAAATAATATATATTTGCACAAGAAGTTAATTAAATTTAATTTGAACAATAAGTTAATTAAATTTGCAATGATTGATTGTTAAGGTAGTATTTTTCATACCGTATATTATTATTTTACCGGGTTGGGCATGTTTTAACCATTGACTTGATAATTTGTAGTTTAAACATGAGTTACGTTTGGTTCAACCCGGTTGAAACAAAATATGAATGTTTTGTACCAAATGGAATGACCGAACGATGATAAAACGCTTGGTTTCAAACCAGTTAACAAAATTGACCAGGTCAATCACTAAAACACACCTAAAGTAATTTTTTCGTGGAAATGTACAAGCACGAAAATTCCATTATATGTAGATTGTAGATACAAGATAAAGAATATAGATACCTCATAAGATTCTTTAATTCTATTTAATTTCTCTATTTTCGTAGATTTGTTTTTTTCAACCATTTCAAATGATTTTTTCTCTGAAAGTAATACATTTATTTTTGCTAAAGAATTATTATTTTTTTGAGAAATCTGCAAATAAATAAATAAGATAAGTTTAATTATACATAATAAAAGCCTTCAATATAAAATAAACCGGAACATGAAAAATGCGAAACACCAAAAGAATGTATATATATACAGGGTGTTTCAGGAGGAATAGTAAATATTTTAGGAGGTGGTAGTATAGACGAATTGCAATAAAAAATGCCATATAACATGT
This sequence comes from Forficula auricularia, assembly GCA_024734495.1. Taxonomy (NCBI): domain Eukaryota; kingdom Metazoa; phylum Arthropoda; class Insecta; order Dermaptera; family Forficulidae; genus Forficula; species Forficula auricularia. The sequence continues at coordinate 94,015,067 of JALMQS010000099.1, forward strand.
GTCCAATTTTTATTGAGTACATAGATACAGCTGTTAGTATGTAACCCAATATCGGCATACTCAGCATGTGGGCATTCCATGTCAACTCAACACACCCATTTTACCTCACCACTTTAGATTTTCTTGAAATTTGGTACACTGATATGCTGTGCTAATATGAATAAAAATACAAAATTTCAAATTTTTATCTTAAATAGTTTTTTTTATACGGCCTTGTGAAGTTTTCAAAAAATCGCAAAGAAACCACGAACAAACAATATTGAAACTGCTCTAAAAGCTGTCTTAATTGAGTTAGAGAGGTGGGACAGGTGTCATTTTGCAGCTTTTTTAATGCTCTTTTCAGAGACATACAACATGACATAGATTGTAATAATTTTTTGATTTTGATTTTTTCTAAAAAGTCCCACTTTTGAAATTTTCAAAAAAATTCTGTAAATAGATAGTACTTTCATAAACTACTATGGAAAGTATAATGATGGGATGGTAATGGGGTCTATGTTTAAAAAAAAAAAATTTGACTCTTGTTTTTCATAAATAGCCAGTTTTGACCAAATAAAAATTATTTTAATGTAGTGAAACGACATTTAATGAAAATCACTTGTGTATATTAAACTATGTTTATGAAATAAACACTGTGCTAATTAAATAACTGTTTAATAATAAATTCATGAAACATATATTTCTTAGGCTATATTTAAATGGCGGTTTCGGGCAAAATTGCTAGGGCTGTATAACAAAATGACATTATAAAAATCTGCAATCCAAGTTGAACATATTGTTTTGTTGTTTGGTGAATACATTAATAATTATTTCATTAGGTCAGCTTTACAATAGTTAGCAGATTTTATAACATGACTATATATTTGAGTGATATTGAAGGGTGAGATTTATTTTAACTTCATTAAAAATTTACACAGAACTAAAAATATTAATTGTAAACCAATAAGAAATAAATTAGCTATTAAAACACACAAAAAACACAGAAGATTAAAGTATCAATTGTTTTATGTAAGGTATAACAACTATTTTAGATTATGGAATTGATAACTTAAGACATTACTAACATTTAAAACACTACTTGGCAGCAAGGACTCTAGTCACTGAATGAATGCTTGTGGAGACAGTCTGGCTTTTGGCAGACTGGTATTTGTTTTAACTTGCTCACAAGCACAGACAGGTTCCAACTTGCTAGACCTGCAGAGACTGGATCAAGTGAATGCAAGGGAAATTTCTATTTCAGATAACATGTGCTTATCAAACTATTTAGCCTACAACAATATTTATTGTAAATTAACTAACTTTTCATGACATAGCATAAATTGATTTAATTTTATTTAAAATGTTGATGTTTTATTTGTCTTAGTTTTTACTAATATTTTTATAAGACTAATTTAAAGTACAATCCATTCATATTTTTCATTAAAGCATTTATAGGACTATTATTAATCTCTACTATTAAACAGTTATTTAATTAGCACAGAGTGTTTATTTCATAACCATAGTTTAATATACACAAAGTGATTTTTCATAAAATGTCCTTTCACTACATTAAAATCATTATTTGGTCAAAACTAAATTTTAAAAGTGGTACTTTTAGAGAAAAAATCAAAATCAAAAATTTGATTTACATTTTGAAAAAAAATTTTTATTACAACCTATGTCATGTTGTATGTCTCTGAAAAGAGCATTAAAAAAGCTGCAAAATGACACCTGACCCACCTCTCTAACTCAATTAAGACAGTTTTTAGAGCAGTTTCAAAATTGTTTGTTCGTGGTTTTTTGAAAACTTCACAAGGCCGTATAAAAAAACTATTCAAGATAAAAATTTGAAATTTTGTATTTTCATTCATATTAGCACAATTTATCAGTGTACCAAATTTCAAGAAAATCTAAAGTGGTGAGGTAAAATTTTTATTTGAAGTGTGTTGATTTGGCACGGAATGACTCATGTGTAAATACGTCCGGCATGTTTATACTCTAAAGTAGGTACAGTAGACTTGCCCAACAAATCACAATGAAAACTTCAATGTAAACTAAAGCACAACTTCACAACTTGAACATCAACAGTCTACTGCTGACATTCGATAAATACGCCCATAGCAACCGGTGTACCAAGACACGAAAAGAAAATGTATTGAACTCAGGTGTATCTCTGTACTCAATAAAAATTGAACAAGTGTTATATGGCATTTTTATTGCAATAAGTCTATACTACCACCTCCTAAAATATTTACTATTCCTCCTGAAACACCCTGTATATTTACTGTAACTGGCTGCAGCTCCCTCTAGCAGTTTTAAGACTACTGAGAAAGATGGAACAGTGTGTCATTTGGCCCTAAAAAAGTGACCTGGAAGTCAGAAATGTACTAATGCTGTAAGAGTGCTTCCAAGTTAAAGTAAGATACGGACTTCCAACTCAATGAAAAGTGATGCCGAGTTGTCTAGAGTTTAAGTTTAAGTATGGATGGGCAAGAAACTTCACAAGGTCACACAAACAAAGGTTTTGTTTAAAAAAGAAGAATTTTACAACTTTGGAAACTAGGTATGTACCTTTCTATTCATATAAATATTTAAGATGCAAATGTTATAGTTTAAAAAAATGAAATTTATTTATAAACATTATAAATACCTCTTTAAGAGAATTTTGAAGTTGAGCTCTAAGAGAAGTTCTTTCATTATTACTAATTTTGTATTGCTCAATGAAATTTTCTAAATCTTTTGCTCTCTCTGCTAAATTGTGATGTTTTTTGACAATTTCTTCTACTTCATTCATAACTTCATTAGCATAATTATGATAGTTATCAAATGTATGAATTAATGTCAATGTTCTCTTATAATCTGAAAAATCAAATTTAAATATACATTTCAGATACCTATAAATTTATAAACATATATTCATTTATTAAAGAATCACACACTTGGTTCTATTAAATCTCTGATTGAAAAATTATCCACAAAGAGCTTTTTATAAATATATTCAAGTGCAAAATATAAATTAATCGTTGGTGCATTTGTAGTATGTTCTCTAAGATTAGAAAACGGAACGTGATTGAGATTAATTTCCTGTGAAGAAAATTCTTCTAAAGCTCTAGTAAAATAACGAATAACAAAGTCAGACGTTGGTTGTTTTAAATCTTGAATGGTTATAACCATATCTGGCATTTTTTGAATTATACTGCTTATGAGATCCTTTTCCGAAGGTACTAAATTCGCCATGATTACTGAAAATAAAAAGAAAATTAATATTATTATTTATATAAAATCAATTATTAATCTATATATATATAAAATTAAGGTTTTGTCTGTACATTGCTCCGAATCACGCCAAATTTTGGTTGCACACATTTCAAGCAATGTTATGAACGAAAACACCCTCAACAAAATTCCTTTATGTCTGTCTGTATGTTTCCGTGGTTTCCGCGAAAAGTTGCTTACGATTCACGTAAAAACGGCTGAAGGGATTATTATGAAATTTCATATTTGCATCAGATGTCTTCTAAGTTACGTTTATAGCTATATAACGTTTTAATATTTTGACCCCAAAAGGGGGTTTGGGGAGGCGCACGAATGAAAATTATCAAATAACTCCTAAACTATCAACCCTACGGCAAATTTTATTATAAGCAAAGTTGTTGGGGATGTGATTTCTGACAACTTTTGTTTAAAAAAATTCCCCCCAAAAAACACCACTCAAGGGGGGGAGGGAAATGTAAATTCTTGCCTTTGAAGCAAACTCAACCAAATTTTGTATAAATATTCTGTGGGCCTCTAGAGAGCTAGAAATGGAAAAACTAACCACCCAAAATGGGGGGGGGGTCAAAAATGAAAATTCTTGCTCTTGGACCAAACTCAACCAAATTTTGTATAAATATTCTGTGGGTCACTAGAGAGCTAGAAATGGAAAAACTAACCACCCAAAATGGGGGGGGGGTCAAAAATGAAAATTCTTGCTCTTGGACCAAACTCAACCAAATTTTGTATAAATATTCTGTGGGTCACTAGAGAGCTAGAAATGGAAATACTGGGTGCGGAGGTGATACGAGGGTCCGGGGGGTGGAATGTGGGTGGGGTGAAGGGGGTGGTGCGGGGTGGAGTTCGGGGGGCGTGGCGGGGCCCAGGGGGTTAGGTTGGGTTGTGTTGCATGAGGGTGGAGTGCGGGTTCAGGTGAGGGTCCAGAGGCTTAGTGGGGTGGTGAGGGGGGTTCAGGGGGAGGGCCTCCTGGCTAGCAAGAGGGCCGACGAAGGCGGGCCTTGCAGTTAGTTTACTATATGTGGTATGTGTATGTATTTTAATGCTGAAAAATTGGAGGTTTTATCTCAAAATAATTTAAAAAACGTTGGTAAGAATAATTAAGCATATGCAAGGCGTTAAGGCCTACGTAAATGTTTTATATACGAAAAATAATATTTTTAGATCAGTGGTTCCCAACCTTTAGTGGCCCATCTCCCCTTTCTGGAGGCTGACTAACACCTTTCGCCCCCTTTTCATTTTTATTGTATGCCTAATTTTAATTTGAAGTAAAGTGTAAATAATAAAGCAGTTTGATTATTTTAAACAATTTTATTACCGTATTTAAAAATAACCAAAGCAGTTTTATCCGGTCACTCTTAAAACAATCGAATTCATAAAATTTATAAAAAAAATTCTGAAGTTGTTTTTTGTCTATAAAATTTTTAAACGTCTCTATCTCCGTAAATAATGGTCTGAGTGCCTTAAAACAATCGAATTCATAAAATTTTCAAAAAATTTCCGAATTTTTTCTTTAATCTTTAAACGTCTCTATCTTCTTAAATAATGGTCTGAGAACCTTAAATAAAATAGAAAAAAATTGAAAATTTTTACAGATTTTTTTTAGAACAAAGAAGTGAAATAATTATTTTAATTTTCCGTAAGTAAAAGCAATCCGGGCCATCTGGCTTGCTGTTACTGGCACTCGGGTTCGATTCCCGAGAGGGTGAAAAACAGCCCATCTGACATATAATTAAAAATAATCCATTCCATCGTATTTAATAGATGACACCATCTTATGATTTTCTAAGAAAATTTGAATCTATTACCATCGGCAAATTGAAATCTTTCACATTTTTACTGTGTTTAGAGATGTATGAAAGAGGAAAAAAATATTTTTATGTATGATTTTTATTTTGCCTTTGTCTGAATTTCGATACCTAAACCCTGGATATTGTAAACGGTTCTGGTGTCAAAATGTTTGCATATATAAAACGAAGAACTAATTATCTTTAATGATGACAACGCTAGAGACAGAAAATTGAATGATAGATTTGATTAGTGTTAATAATTAATAAATGTAGATAACTTTTATGAATAAATAAACCGAAATTTTTAATTTGATTTGACTTAATCTTTATTTTTCGGATAAATCCAGGATTTCCCTTGAAAATCTGCATTCGACATCTTGTTAAAATATTTTAATAATTATCTTACCTTTTGTCCGAATTAATTCTGTCAATTCTTAATTATATCCTGTTACTTCCAAGTTTTGAATGTTTTATTTTTTGCCGTTTAGAAATTTCAAAGTTTGAATGATCGTCATATGTTTTACATTCAAATTGAACCAATCCAAGTCAAGATTGTTTCTCCGACTCTGATTGGTTGTTTTTCCTTAACTGTTTAAATTTCATCCAATAGGGAGAGTTGTTTCTCGAGAAAAAAAAACGGATTTCAGTTGGCCCTGGTTGCTATGTTCAACTAAACTCATTTCAATTTTCATTCTCCAATCTTAACAAGTTTGAAATTGAACAACATTTCTTCTTTTCTTATCACTTCTTTGTCTTTTTCTTTTAAATTTTCCATATTAATTTATTAAATGTGAGTCCACGTTTATTGAATTGATTTTTTTAATGAATTAATATATATTTACTTGTAAATATATAATAAATAAAAAATTACTTCAATTTTTCAGATTCTCATAATGCCTACCCAAGATAATGATATCTCCCGTTTGGCCGCATACAAAAACAAGGGAAAGGATCTGGATGTAGGTTTTATTTTTATATATTATATTATAATAATGAAAATTAAAAATTTAATAATAAAAATTCAATATTTTCAAAGGCATTGCGAAGGCGCCGACATGAAGTAACTGTTGAATTAAGAAAAGCCAGAAAAGATGACCAGATGCAAAAAAGGAGGAATATTTCTTCTTTAGATGAGCCAACTTCACCTCTACAAGAAACCAATTCGAATTCTTCGTATATTCTTACCGTAGATCAAATTATAGCTGGAATGAAAAAATACCTATTGATTAAAAAAATATTTTTTTTCCTGTCTAGACTATCTAGGGTGAAATTTCATTTAATAAGATTTTATACTAACTATTCTTATGACATTCATTTCTGAAACAGTCTACGCGATAATAATTCATTTAGATTTTCTGTTTAGACCAGTGGTTCCCGGGGGCGATTTTGGGGGGGGGATTAAAATAATTATTTCAATACTTTGTTCTTAAAAAAAACTGTAAAAAATTCAATTTTTTTCTATTTTATTTAAGGCTCTCAGACCATTATTTAAGGAGATAGAGACGTTTAAAGATTTTAAAAATTTTATGAATTCGATTGTTATAAGGCACTCTGACCATTATTTACGGAGATAGAGACGTTTAAAGATTTTAAAGACATACATTTTTATGAATTCGATTGTTTTAAGGCCCTCTGACCATTATTTACGGAGATAGAGACTTTTAAAGACAAAAAATTTCGGAAATTTTTTAAAAATCTTATGAATTCGATTGTTTTAAGAGTGACCGAATAAAACTACTTTGGTTGTTTTTATATACGATAATAATATTGTTGAAAATAATAAAACTGCTTTATTATTTACACTTTACTTCAAATTAAAATTAGCCATACAATCAAAATGAAAAGGGGGCGATAGGTCTTAGTCAACCTTCAGAAAGGGGAGTGGGGCTACAAAAGGTTGGGAACCACTGGTTTAGACAATCCAGGCATTGGCGTAGTTAGGGAATTTTCCTAGGGGGGCAGTGGCGGCGCCAGGGTTGACCGAGGTGTGGCGACCACTCAACCAATTTTTTTTTGAAAAAAATTGCAGTTTTTCCTTAATAAAATGAAAATTACTGATTCTAGGAACTTGATTCCTATCTCATTCTGTAGGAAATCTTATTGACTTGAACGTTTACTTGAACCACTTTTTTGATAAAACTTAGATTTATAGATATCCAGCATTTTCTATGACGCATGAGGATTCGGATCATATCCTGTCCTGAAAATGTGATTATCTATAAATCGGAGTTTTAACAAAAAAGTGGTCAAAGGAAACATTCAAGTCAACACAATTTTCTAGAGAATGAGATAGAAATCAAGTTTCTAGGATGAGTGCTTTTCATTTTATGAAGGAAAAACTGAGATTTTTTGCAAAAAATTGCATTTTTTTCAAAATTTCAACTTCATTGCGACACGGGTTACCATTATCCAATTAATATGAAACTTTGTTTAAATTGTAGCAAATTTAATCTAGTTTTAAAATGTATAGAGGCTTCTTTGTTGAAAACGTGCTCCTTCATGGTCAAAATGGGAAAAAATCGAAAAAAGTGCGAGTTTTAGGAATATTCAAAAGTGATTCTGGGGACTGTTTTTTGGATCCCCATTAAAAATTGAACTACTAGACCAATTTTGCATTTATTTTTTTTAATCAACGCGAAAATGTGTCCTCTTTAATTTACTATAGTACGGTTATTTATAAAATATGAACTGTTTTCTAGTTATAAGCGAAAAAGTCCGAAAATTTCGAGGTTTTTCGGCCGCCAAAAGCTGTCCCCCAGAATTTAGAGGTCACAAACTTAGATTTGGCATACACACCAAACCAAACGATCCTAAAAAAATCTTCCCGCAATTAATGTAAGCTGAAACCCCCTTATTTACTGGGCTATATGGGAAGATAATTTTTTTTGAGATCTTTATTTTTCAATCTGTATTCATTTTTTAAGAATAAAATTAAACTCATGGCATAAATAGTTATTGATATATTGACTCGATTTTTCTGGGGGGGAATAAAAAATTGATCGTTCAATGCCAAAAACCCCATGTTATTTAGATGGGAAACTTAATCGCTGTGTAGCACTAGGTTAAAATTGAGATAGAGACTTGAAACTTTGGGGATATTTTTTTTTATTTTTTTCTAACCATATGAGCCCCTGTCAGCGTAAATATTCGAAAATATCCAAAATAAGGAGCACCCTAGTGGACACCTAACTCCAATCGCGGTTCACCCCTCGGATAAAATGAAACCATTTTACGTTTATTGAAAGTATACCTTTAAAAATAAATCTATGCTCATGCAAGAAGCATAAGTTTTTTACTATGTTAGAATATTTTTTTGTTTATAATTGTCCAATTGTTTCGATTTAATAGCCTTATTTTTCACTAATATTTTTTCTATTTAATTTACGAAGCCAACTCAGGCCGATAGGAAATGCCTGCCGGGCCGCACGTTAAGTATCACTGATTTAGATAGAAGTCAACTTCATTACCAAGGAACATAAGTGAATTTTTTTTTTTTTTATTATGATTCGATCAGTCAAAAAAAAATTTATTAGCAGATGATCGTACTTAATAATAATAGTTTAATTAAATACATTCAAGATGAGTTTAACAAATATAATAAAGGGTGACTCAATATACCATATTTCGGAGTATGAGCCCATCTTGATGAATCATCAGATAGAAGGAGAAAACCGTACTATACTGACTGTATTCATGACCTCATACCTCGAAATATATTCAGTCAAATCTTTAAATCGTCGCCGAGTGTAAACCTGCTAACTCACAACAAGGAAATCTAACAGGGCAGAGAAAAAACAAACAAAATTTAATATTAATGTTATGGAAAGAAACTATTTTTCACATTTTTTTTTCTACAACTTACGATCGTAATTTTAAGTATCAGTTTTACTTGGGTGATGCTGCATCTCTTTCTTTTCAACGTTATTAATATGTCATATATGATAAAAATGGATTTAGAAGGTTTACACTATAAGGCGACGAAATATATTTTTGTGTAAAGAAATTAGTATCTATTTGAGAAAGAAAGATTGAATTTTTCTCAAAATCAAATTGTGATATATAATCAATTAATTTTACGAACATGAATTTAGGTAATTTATCAAAGATTTTATTAGATATTTTTATATTGAATGTAGGTGGGTCTTGTCCTCTCAGGAGTCGAACCCAAGCACTAGTACGCTTTCCGGGCAACTAGTCAGACCCTTGAGACCATCACCTCCAAACATGCAATATAAACATCTAATAAAATCTTTGATAAATGACCTAAATTCATGTTCGTAAAATTAATTGATTATATATCACAAGTTGATTTTGAGAAAGAATTCAATCTTTCTTTCTCAAATAGATACTCATTTCTTTACACAAAATTACCTCTGCTGAATCTTTATTTCAGTTAAGCAGTAATTTTTACTTTTCCAATCTGTTTGAATGGAGTGAAAATACTTGGCTTTAGTTATATGTTGCATGTTTGGAGGTGATGGTCTCAATGGTCTGACTAGTTGCCCGGAAAGCGTACTAATGCTTGGGTTCGACTCCCGAGGGTCAGACCCTCCTACATCCAATATAAATATATCTAATAAAATCTTTTAATAAATTACCTAAATTCATGTTCGTGAAATATATTTTGTTTTATTTGGTAAACTCACTAAGCACCTATTTAATTTAACTATTATTAAATAATGTTTAATCTAAAACCGACACCATAATTCTTAAAAAGATCGCAATTCTTTCAATTTTTATTTTTTATTCAATTTATTTACTTGGTGGATCTAGCTAATATTCACATTTTCATAAATAATTAAAATATTAAGTATAAATGACTGTAATTAGGAAAGAAATTATCGAGTTCCGTGAATAAGTTAAAAGATCGAATTCTACTTAAATGATATATTTTTTTTATAATAAACTGAGGTTTCTATTATTTAATTAACTATAGATTTAAATATAATATTGTTAGATGTTAAATTCATTAATTAATTCTAATATAATTTAGTAATTCATTAAAGAATGTCAAGATTTCAGCGATGCTAGAACAAAAGGCATATTGAGAATAGAAAAGGAATTTGAACGAAGTCTGATCTAAATTTTACATTTTCTGCAATGAGCTGACAAGGACATTTGAATAATTCCTAAGGAGTTCATTATCATTCAAAGACAGCTTTACATTTAAAGCTAGAGAATACTAAAAATAAGCTGACGTGTTCTGATGTGGCCATCCACTTGACTTTACCATACAACCTGGCCCCTCACTTATATTTAATATTTAATAAAATTATTTATAATCATGTAGGGGCGGGGGGTTGGTTTTTGCATTTTTAGACTTCTGAGGGCCCACTGTTTATGTATACAAAATTTGGTTAAGTTTGCTCAAATGGCCTAGATTTTTAAATTTTTAACCCCCCCCCCCCCCCCCCTCTACCCCCCTTAATTTTGGGTCGATATGCACCAAAATCGAATCAGCTCTATTTGGTAACGCACAGACAAACTAATCAACAGACATTTTGGAAAAACAATTATTATCTCGAAAAATATAATTTTTTCGATGTTCACTTATTAGGGCTTTTTTGTAGACCAAAACGCCATGGTTTCGCTCAATTTTTTTAATCAAAATAGTTTCAGCAAAAAAGATGAAAAAAAACCCACTTTTTTCATGCACGATTACAATACTTTGACCATACCCTGTATGGTAAAGTAAAAATTAAATTTCACCACAGATAGTCTAAATCAAGAATCTGTAAACATTTTCTTGTTCTTCTAATCAGGGCCGTGCCTGGGTATATGGCCGCCTGCGTGCCAGTCTGTATGGCCGCCCCCAGGATAACATTAAAAAAAACTACTTTAATTTTTAATGTTTATTATTATACACAGGGCATCAAACCGGGAAAAAAATCAGTTTTTGGTTAACCGAAATCGAGAACGAAAAAAATATTGGTTTTGTTCCCAAAACCGGTTTCTGAAAAGAAAAACCGGCTAAAAACCGGTTTTATGAGATTTATATGTTTGGATGAAATTTAAGAAAAAAAATGCACAAAATAAACATTTTTTTATTTAAAATTTAAACAAAAATAATAACATGAAAAAAATTATGGTATTGGTTTTATAATCACAGACAAAATTATCAAACATAAAGAACAAGGAATAACCCTTAAATCTATACTAACATATTAGGATAACAAAGCTCAGTGGCCAATGGCAGATCTGGGCTGACTTGCAACTTGGGAGGTATACAAAATAGAATTAATTTACTTACTTTAATAATAACATGAAAAAAAGTAATTATGGTATTGGTATTATAATCACAGACAAAATTATCAAACATAAAGAACATAGGAATACGATAATTTAAAATCCTAGGTGTCGCTCAGTGACAATTTAAAATTATTTGATTTTAAAAAATCAAATCTTACGTATTATTTATTGATATTGAAAATAGTAAAGGTTTTTGGTTAATTAACCGGTTTCATAAAATTATTTCGGTTAGGTTACCGGTTAATTAGGGAAATCTTTCAATCTTTCAATTATCGCGATTGAAAGTGAAATTGCTGAATCTTCACGAAGCAATTATTAAATAAAGTACATATTAAAAGTTAATCCTACGGGATTTTTTACTGACAAAATCGTCAATTGCTTCGTGAATATTTAAAGATTCAGCAATTTCACTTTCAATCGCGATAATTGAAAGATTGCTCATACGTTCTTGCGTCATGGAAGTACGTAGGTAATTTTTTATGATTTTCAATTTAGAAAAACTACGTTCTCCAGACGCAACTGATACAGGCATGGTCAATAATAGTTTTAAGCTTGTAGATACATTTGGAAATGAATTTTGTAAATTGTGTTTGTACAAATACTTTAGGAGTTCTTCGGGTTGTTTCCTATCTTTTTATAATTATTTTCAATGAAATTAACTCTTCGTATAATTCTGCTCCGTTTATGTCGCACGATCCGCCATCCTTGAATTTATTATGAAAGTCGAAGCAACTTTTTTATGTCGTCCTCTCCTATTTCAACAAATTTATATAAAAATCCGAAAGACTGTTCGAAATTGGATAATGTTTCAAATCGGGTAGTAACAGATGAAATGGCTGTATCCAATATTACACCGAAAAAATTAATTTTGAAAATTTTCTTTAGCAGTTAACTGAATATCCTCATCTCCTAAAATCTCCAAAAATTCGGATTCGCTGCATGACTAGGTATATAAATACTACAACGACATAATCAGTTTTTATACATTTCTTATTTCTGAGAAACTCTTTTTAGATAGATTAGATTAGAGAAACTGTTTTTACTTCGTATCTTAATGAAAACAAACCGATTGTATTTTTGCCCGGTAAACAACTTGTAACGATTTGGCCGCCTCTCAATCTTGGCCGCCTGCGTGCGGTGCACGCAATGAACGGCCCGTCAGGCACGGCCCTGCTTCTGATCGAGGGGCATAGCGAGACTTTTTGCCGTCCAGGGCGGTTCCCAGAATTTCCTCCGTCCCCTACTCCCATTTTTACTTGCACATTTATATTCATAGAATATAATGTGAAAGTATTGCGATGCCCTGTCTGGGTCCTGAGTCTTTGAGAGCTTCTATCTCACAGATGAAAATAGTTAATTTCATTTTATAACTTCTAGGTGAAAGGAATCGATACCCTTAATAGTTGGAAAACGTATTTGGGACATAAAACCGGATATTGTGGTCCCCAGAGGCTAAAAAGGGGCCAAAAATCAATTGGTCAGTGCGTACGTATGTAACGCAGGGGGCGTTTCACAACCATAAGTCTCAGAGCTACGAAATTCGAAACTTAACCTTATAGGCTAGAAGGAGTACAGCAAGTTTTTGGTTGAAATCGGAGACTGGAAATGGACATTTACATGAAAGATTTTTCCTTTTTTTTTATTTTCTCAAAAACGGCTCTAAGAATTTTTTTAAAAATTAGTGTATTTATCAAGTGCCATGAGTTATTAGTTGTGTCAAATTTTTAATCCAATTGAAATAAAGGAAAGGGGTGTAAAGTAGGAGTATCGCGGCGCGATTATACGGGATATATCGAATAAAAAATAAAAAATAAAAATTTCCTCTTAAGAATCAACACTAGTAAATCTTTTCAAATGATACTAAATTTATACATCGAATTAAAAATAAAATAAATTAGCTGGTACTTGATTTGAAAACTAATTAAATTTTGTAATATGATTTCAGGAATGAATAGTAATGATGAGACTCTTATGTTTAATGCAACTCAAGCAGCTCGAAAAACTTTATCTCGAGAAAGAAATCCTCCAATTGATGAGATGATTGAATGTGGACTTGTGCCAAAATGTGTTGAATTTCTCTCGCATTCTAAAAAGTAAGTCAAAGATTAATTTGCAAATTAATAAAGTAAAGGGAGTAGTTCACAGTGAATGGAATAAAGAGGTTTATACAAACTCAATATATTTCGGATTATTATTCACAAATATATTGAGTTTGTATAAACCTCTTTGAGTTTTATTTCATTCTCTGTGAAACTACACTCCCTTTACTTTATTAATTAATATCATGTTTCACCTAAAACCTATACCACTTTCCCTAAGTAAAATTAATTTGCAAATTTAAATTTTGTTTATAATTCATTTTTACAGCCCTTCTCTTCAATTTGAAGCTTCTTGGGCGCTAACGAATATTGCTTCCGGAAATACTGATCAAACATCAGCTGTGATAAACGCCGGTGCTATTCCGAAACTAATCGCCCTTTTATCTTCGTCTTATAAACAAGTGTCTGAACAAGCTGTTTGGGCCCTTGGAAATATCGCGGGAGACGGACCCGACTCAAGAGATATGGTCCTCCAACACAACGCTATGGTTATGTTACTTGAATTGATAAAACCAGAAACAGAGGTATATATATATATATATAAATATTGTTTAAAAGAAGTAACTCGCTGTCCTATTATAATTATATTTTAATTTCCTCGTACTTATATTCCTTTTAATAGAAAGCTTTGTTAAGAACCACATTATGCACTTAAATATATTTATTAACACAAACATTTATAACATAATCCGTTCTTTATTACAAACAATGCCATCTCTAATCTCTTGTCATCTATCAATAATTTCAATTTTTTTCCCTTATTAATTCATAAATGCAACCATATTTTATTAATAATTTCTTCCATTATTAAGGAGATCCTTTCGCTTCAGTTGAGTCAAAAGAAGTGTAGTATCAAAATATTTAATAAAATAAGTTAAAATACAAATAAAAAATAATAGAATTAAAAAATAAATAGTATGAATGTCGTAAATGTTTGAAATAAAAACAATTATAAATAAGTTGGTGTGGCCATCCACTTGACTTTACCATACAACCTGGCCCCTCACTTATATTTAATAAAATTATTTATTATCATCTAGGGGGGGGGGGTAGTTTTTCCATTTTTAGACTTCTGGTGGACCACTGATTATGTATATAAAATTTGGTTGAGTTTGGTACAAGGGCCTATATTTTCATTTATTGACCCCCCCCTTTAGGCGGTTAGTTTTTGCATTTTTAGACTTCTGTGGTCCCACTAATTATATATACAAAATTTGGTTGATTTTGGTACAAGGGCCTATATTTTCATTCCCTCCCTTCCCCCCTTTTTTTAGGCGCTTAGTTTTTTCATTTTTAGACTTCTCGGGTCCCACTGATTATGTATACAAAATTTGATTGAGTTTGGTCGCGTCGACGATTACTATGGAGAGTATCCTCTCCATTGTAATTTTCCTGAGGAAATTTTTCTACAGGGGTGGTTTCCCATTGCCTTCCCCTAAAAGTTATATAATAGATTACAATAACTTTAAAATACTCTTATTTTATTTATTTTTTTGTTTACTAAATAAGCAATACTATTAAAAAATAATAATAATTTTAAAAACAATTTCATTGAATTTATCTAATCCAATGTAATATTTTAGGCGTCATTCCTTAGGAATATTATCTGGACAGTTTCTAATTTATGCCGGAATAAGAATCCTGCTCCTAAATTTGAGTTTATTCAGCCCTGTTTACCAATTCTTTCAAGAATATTATCTTATAAAGATCCCGAATTACTAGCTGACACTTGCTGGGCAATATCTTATATTTCAGATGGCAACAATGATAAAATTCAGGTAATTATATGAAATAATTTATTATTAATATAAATAGACATTAAGATTAACTATTTGAAGTATTGAAATTATTTTTAAGATTTATATATGTATTTCAAAATATACTTGTTTTATTATATTCAAAAGCTAAGAGGATATGAGCTAAGGCTCTTATGAAGCCATTGCAGCGTACATGCGAAGATCCCAGGTTCGAACCCCGGCTGATCCTTTTGTCTATAATAAAAAATCTTTTCTTCGTTCCCTAATTTAATACTTGTTTTATGTTTCATTTTTGTTTAAATTAAGTTAAATTTTTTTTATTTTACTATATAAATTATAAACTATTTGTTGTAATATTTTTATGGTTATTTTATTTTTCTAGGCTGTCGTTGACGCAGGAGTTATTCCTAGATTGGTTGACCTTTTGAGCACAGACCATGTTAATGTTTTAACACCTGCACTTCGAGCTATAGGAAATATCGTTACTGGAAATGATCAACAGGTTAATTTTAATTAATCATTTTCTTTTTCTCACACTGCTATTATACTAAAGATCTTTGACAAAATTATTTTATATGAAGAAAATAACAGTTTTAGGACGTTCCCTAATATAGCTCAGTAGCAGTTCGCCCTTTCCCCTACTATCACATGCGCAGAAAGACAAAAATATTTTCACTGCGTCGTTTCTCCGATCTGGCAACATTGCATTCTTACGAACGCTAAAACGCAAAGAATAAAAAAAAAACACTTGACGAAACAGCTCAATGCAAAATTCCAAATGAGAACAGTTGAGAGAATTAGCTAAAAATCTCAAATGCACCAGCTGCGGAAGTTTTTTAGATATGGAAAAATTGAGTGATTTTAGTGCGACGTTGCCAAGTCGCCATCTCTCAATTGCCATGCCATGAGAGAAAAAATGAAAACAATCAAAAGTACCTAACTTTTAACATTTTTCAGACAAAACGAATACCGCTTGATACAATTATTTTAACAGAAAAATATTTGTTATATCTTCAGTTAATGATTCTCAGTTTTTCAAAATAATTTCAACAAAATTACGATTGTTATTTAATGACACAGTCGCTTTAACATCAATCGGGATAGGGTTCACGTGTTAAATATGCAAATTTCAATGGTCAATATTTACAAATTTAGTCCCACAAGGACTATTGAAAAAATTTCTACGTATAAAGGACACTTATAAATATGTGTATTCAAAGTTTTAAAAGATTTTCAAGAAAATCGATTTATTATGGAACGTCCTTAATAGACAATTTTTTATTAATTAATTAAATTATTTTATATAATAGATATGATTGAATTAAAAATCTTTTTGTAAAAATTTAAAAAGATAACAGAAAGCAAATTTACTTAGTACATTTACATAATGAAATTGTTGAATATGAATGAATCTTATCAATTGCTCTTTAACAGTCAACATACAGCCATTGGCGTGCGTGGGTGTTTAGGAGGTAAAAGGGTTGTCTGTTTATTAATCTGTCTATTAAGTCTGTCAAGCAATGAGCTTATAAACTAAATATGATTTACATGTTATATGTGTTTATTTTTCCTGAAATCAAAAATTTTAATCAAATGATTATTTCGGGTAGATCGAATTTTTCCAGGTGTCAAAAATAAAAAATACTAGTTATTTTTTTTATCATGTGCTGCAGAGTATCCTTGAAAAGATCTGTTTTTTAATCATCCATTTTTACACTATTTTTATTCTTTGCAAATCGTTTTTCTTATCTATACTAAATAAAGTAAAAATCTACGGCAGGATCTTTATTTTTGTAATAACCTAACTATAATCAAATTGTGGTGTCTGACAATCCTTGGCTCAAATCTATTTAAAGACTTTTCTATTATTAGTTTAATAATTATAATATTAAAAATGTATTTTGAAGAGAATAGCATTTGAAAAATTCTATGCAATAATTGATGTTCAATCAGTTAAAAATTCTTAAATTAGTATTGAATTAAAATTTCTTTATTTTTTGCTCCTTCCACGATAAAATGATAATAAAAGGAAGAGAAAATTGGGTAGTTAGGGAAACTATAAGGAGTGTGCAGACAATAATCTGGATCTGGATCATGGTGAAAGAGCTATACAGACAGAGAGAACTTAAGGATGAGATGGATAATGAGGATACGAGGGGGAGCTGTTGATCTAAATTATAAGCAGTGGATAGAGAGAAGGGATTTAAAATGTACCTTGTGCAATTCGAATGAAAAAGGGGAAATGTTCCACTTCGTGGCTAAATGTCGGTGCACGCATATGTCTTCGATGGTTGGGCAAAAACACCCTTTGTGTTGGTACTGACTGGACCAAATTGAAGATCTGGCAGGAGGCCTAGAAGTACAAGTCGTTACTAGTAAAAGAATTCAATTAGTGACCCGAAGATGGAGCGGAATGAAGTCACTCGACTAGACAAGAGGTCAAAAAGACCAGTGTCTTTCAAAGCTTAATTTAAAGAATAAATAAATATAATATATTTCTGCATTATATATTTTTCTTATAAAAGCATTTTTATTATTATTAAAGGGAAAAATAGTGGAGTGATATGTATTATTAGAGAGAAATAAAAATAATCAAAATGGAATATTTTTTCGGGAAAACGAACTAAGGGATGTATCTTAGTGTCATTTCCATTTTGACAGAATCAAAAACTTAAAAAATAATTTTACATTATAATAATATGCCTATTTATTTAGATTCTTAAAAGTAAGCACTAAAAAGAAATGTTATAATTTGTTGTCAAAGTTTTATACTGTAATACCCCCCCCCCCCAAAAAAAAAAAAAAAAAAAACTTATCTACATTGATTGAATTTTAACATTTTATTTTTTTACTATTCTAGACTGAAGCCGTCCTTCGTGGAGGTGTTCTAATACCATTACCTAAATTACTAATGCATCCTCGATCTAATATTGTAAAAGAAGCTTCCTGGACTGTTAGTAATATCACAGCTGGAAATGTAGAGCAAATTCAACAAATTATTGATTGTGGAGTACTCCAACCACTTATTAAAGTTTTAGACACTGTAAGTATAAATTTAAAATTTTGATAATTCTATAAATTATATTTCATGGTCTGCAAGTATTCTACTATTATTTCTACTACCAGTAGTAGTAGTAGTAGTGATTTATTAGCTAACATTAATCTGCTGTGAACTTAAGTTTAAATTTTTCTTATACAAGATATATATATAAAGTTTATTGATGGATATAATTATTTTAAAGTTGCTTCGAAACACTGATTTATCAATCACTTTGATCAAAAATTATAAATGTTTTTAAATTTTCATAATTAATTTTTCTGAGAAATCTATAATTATTTATTATTAAACTTATTTATTTTATTTTTTTACTTAATACTTATATGGCCTCATTTTAGCCATAATCAGCTGAACTCAGGTCCCTAAAAACAATACAATTTAGAAATCGGTGAGAAAAGCTACGCATAAAAAGAAAATAAGTAAACTATCATACTAGATTTAAAAATAAAAATGCTTTCATTCTCTTTTTATTTACGATAAATAAGAATGATTTTGATATCTTAAATATCTTCTAAGATTAAATCTTTCACTTTCTATACGAAAAAACAAATCTTATGATAGGATCTTCATTTTTGGACTAATCTAACTATATTCATGTTGGTGTAGTTTTCGAAGCTCTAAATAAGGTAATTTAAAGGTCCATGATTCAAATCCGGTTGGAGATTTTTTTTTCTGAATACAATAATTTTAATAAATTACGAGGGGTGAACCGCGACCTAAAATCGTGTACACCTACTTCCACTTTCATTTCCAAGTGGAAGACAATAGATTATCTAATGAATTCAAAGTAATTCCAAATAATTCCACAGACGGTGTACACTAATTCCAATCGCGGTTTACCCCTCGATAAATTAAATATTCATAATTATAATTGAATGGAAGGCAGCCCAGGAGTAGTGAGGAAAGAAAAAATTAACACATATCAAATAAGGTGTAATTTATTGGAATCCTTCCTCCTTCCTTTCAAACCGACGTTTCGGAGGATTTTTCCCTCCTTCAGGGTTTCAAAGGGTCAATGAATGAAACAAATAAAATGTTTCCTTCTTCTCTCCACAGTAGTGTTCAAAACTTTCTTCTTTTTTAGCAAAGGCATAGAAAAACAATTTTTTTCCTCCTTTTCTTAATTATAAATTCTAATTAAAGAAAGGAAGAAAAAAATTGTTTTTCTATGCCTTTACTAAAAAAGAAGAAAGTTTTGAACACTACTGTGGAGAGAAGAAGGAAACATTTTATTTGTTTCATTCATTGACCCTTTGAAACCACGAAGAAGGAGGGAAAAATCCTCCGAAACGTCGGTTTGAAAGGAAAGGATGAAGGATTCCAATAAATTTCACCTTATTTGATATGTTTTAATTTTTTCTTTCCTCACTACTCCTGGGCTGCCTTCCATTACATTCAATTATAATTTCTACCAGTCCGTCTCTCTCCAGAGAAAATTTCGTTGCAAAAAAATTCATAATTATTTTTACTTTTTTTTATTAATATTACTTAAATCTTAGTAATTATAATATTAAATAGATATTTTGCTTAGTTTAGCATTTTTTTGAAGAATAAATACTATCGTTGATCAAAATTAAAAACCATCTATTTATTATGTTATAATAAGTTGTAATAACTGTTGATAAAACCTAAGGGTTTCAAAGCAATTAACAAACATTTCTATAAATTTATATATAATAATAAATAAATTATATAAAATTGAATTTTTTAATGACTTGATCAGATATAAATGATACTTATACTTACTATTAGAAATCTCCATTATAAATTATAAGTCGATTTGATTCTTCATTAACATTAAATTATATATTATTGTTTAACAGGGTGATTTCAGATCTCAGAAAGAAGCTGCTTGGGCTATTACTAATTTTACTTCTGGTGGAAGTGTTGGTCAAATAGCAATCCTTGTTCAATTGGGAGTGCTCCTTCCATTTATTAATTTGCTTTCAAGCAAAGATTGGAAAACTGTTATGGTCATTCTCGATGGTATTCAAAATATTTTACAAGCTGCGGAAAGATTGAATGAACTGGAAACTATAGCTGTTATGATTGAAGAACTTGGCGGTGTTGATAAACTTGAGAGTTTGCAAAACCATGAAAACGAACACGTTTATTCAAAAGCATATGCCATGATAGAGACATATTTCTCTGAAGTAAGTGTAATTTTGAGTTTATTCATTATTTATTTGTCTTATTTTTCTATTTAACCCAGTATTGCCCAAAACTTTTTTTTACTTCAATATTTTCATTTGGTTCTTGGGTCATATATTTCGGATGAATGATAAAATAAACATTTTCTTTTTCTTTTGTTTATTGCTCTTTTGATATATCACGCGGGAACATAAAATTGAACTATAAATTTTTTATTAACACGTTGAATGCCAACTACGAGTATTCTATGATAAATCTTAAAGAAAATTATTTTTCGTGTTTAAAAATAAATACTGTATATAACTCACTAATTAGGTCCGTATTTAATATTTCTCATAATTATTAAAGTTGTTATTGGGAAATAAGGACTATATTTTTTATGCAGATAATTTTTATTTTATTGCCAACGTTTCATCAACTTTGTTGACTTCTTCAGGGCTCAAATAGTTATCTTCCCTGCATATTTGTAATTTTTATAATTATTCTCTTAGTGGTATGGCCAATCAGATGACAGGCACTTTCATCTGATTGGCCATCTCATCGGGCACAAGGTGAATTCTAAAGCTTTACCCTTTGCCAACGTTTAAAAGAGTTTACCAACCAACATACAACTGGCCCTTAGTAAACATAACAAGGCAAGTTATTAACATGTTAGAAGTCAACAAAGTTAATGAATTGTTGGCAATAAAATATAAATTATCTGCATAAAAAATATAGTTCTTACTTCCCGATAACAGCTTTAATAATTTAATCGATGGACATAACTAATCAAAATAATCTCTCATAATGTTTTCACCTAAGTATAATTATCTTGCTAACTCTGAGAAAGGTAACACATATTTTACCAAAGCACCATTCAAACAAAGCTAACTAGTGATTTAATTGAAAACAACTAAACCTATTAAATTAAGCGCATCAAGTAATTCCTTTAGTTGGGTGATTCTCCGCTTGACCACCTAATAACCGCCTCAACCTTTGCTTTCCAACGGAATTGATGGAAGGAAGAAATATACGTAATTTATAGGGGGCGGGGGGGGGGATAAAATAAAACTAGATTATTTTTTATCTAAAGACAATTGTACTAATTATTATTACTGACTAGCTGCAAGGCCCGCCTTCGCTAGCCAGGGAGCACCACACCCCCGAAACCCACCCAGCACCCCCACCTCGGGCACCCCTGACCAACCCCCGCACACACACCACCACCCCACTATGCTTCTGGACCCTCACCTGAACCACCCGACTCCACCAACCCGGCACCACCACCCCCGCCAAGAGCAAGAATTTTCATATCCTCCCCCTCCATTTTGGGTGGTTATTTTTTCCATTTCTAGCTCTCTAGAGGCCCATAGATTATGTATACAAGATTTGGTTGAGTTTGCTTCAAGGGCAAGAATTTACATTTCCCTCCCTCCCCCTCTCTTTTTTTTTTTGGTGTTTTTAGGGGGAATTTTTTAAACAAAAGTTGTCAGAAATCACATCCCCAACAACTTTGCTTATAATAAAATTTGCCGTAGGGTTAATAGTTTAGGAGTTATTTGATAATTTTCATTCGTGCGCCTCCCCAAACCCCCTTTTGTGGTCAAAATATTAAAACGTTATATAGCTATAAACGTAAGTTAGAAGACATCTGATGCAAATATGAAATTTCATAATAATCCCTTCAGCCGTTTTTACGTGATTCGTAAGAAACTTTTCGCGGAAACCACGGAAACAGACAGACAGACAGACATGAATTTTGTTGAGGGTGTTTTCGTTCATAACTTTGCTTGAAACGTGTGCAACCAAAAATTGGCGTGATTTGGAGCAATGTACAGACAAAACCTTAATTATATATATATATATGTATATATTTAGAAGAAAATAAAATATTATATTAGAAAACCAGAACTAAAACACCTGTTTGCATATTATGATATACGTTGGGCAGTAATGGATTAAAGTATTTTAAATTGTAATGTATTTTCATGTATTAATACAGATAATTTTTCTGCTTTACAGGATAATAAAATTGATTCAACTTTAGCTCCTAATGAAACCAATGGTCAGTTAGAATTTGGAACTACTACTACCGAAAATCTACCTGAAGGCGGATTCACTTTTTAAAATAAATTTTCATGAAAAATTCCTAATCTGGCTCGGCATTCTCATTTTTTATAACCCTCTGTAGGGATCGTCTAATTTATTATCACACCACCAACTCTTTATATAAACTTTCCAGTTTCTTTCATCATCTTAAAACTTTTATATGTAGATATAATTATTTTTGAATATTATTATGTCATTTTTATTAACTAAATATTATTTCCTTTTTATTTTTATAAAACTTGTTGAGATAAATATAATTATTAAGAGTAATTAATTTTTTTTTATTTTAAGCTACCTATGTTTTATTATTTATTAAGAAAAAAAAACTTAATTTTATTTTTTAAGAGTAAATCAAAGTTGTTCTCTGCTTGTTGCAAATAAACATACACACATACAGGGACGGCGGAACCGTGGGGTCAGCTGACTCTCTGGAAATTTGTCAAGGGGGTCAGCGGACCTCCTAAAGAAAGAAATTTTGCCGTTACTTTACCCAAAAACAACTTTGTTGCCAAAATTATAAAAGCTATAAAATTAATGTTATACTATTATCTGTTTGCGTTAACAAAACCCTAAAACCTTGCACCGTAACGTTAGTCTAATAATTACTCATTTTACTTAAATAGGTAGTACTAGGTCAAGAACAGGCTGTCGTCTACCTGCGTTTACTGTACAAAAAAATGGGTTAAATTGTACCAATTTGCTTTAAAAATTTCTGGGGGGGGGGGGGGGTATTCCAGACACCTCTGGTAGGCCTACATCATTTTCCAAGTTTTGACCCCCTGGCCTAATATCTTTCCGCCGTGCTTGCACACATATTGACGAAAACCAGCAACCGCTATAGGCGCTACCGGAAGTAAAACTATTGTTCTTATTTTAGAAAAGATTTTGTTTTTTCGATAATAATAGTTGTTAGGATGTTTGATATTCGGGTGATTTTACATGTAATTATTAATACTATATATCTCAAAAGAAATGTGCGCTCGAGCCCTACAAACGATGTGCATAATTGAATAGGCAATTTCGAAAAAGGCACATTTCGCATATTTTGACAAATACACTTTTTCATATAAATGTAATCTAAAAGCTGCCCCGCTTGAAAAAGCCACAACTCTGGTATTCATTTTACTGCCCCCAAAATGTAACTCAAAATTAAATTTTACACTACTTTAGAAAATAATTAGTTTTTTCCATTCCTGAACATTTTCAATTTTCAGACATGTGCTCTTTTCAAAATTGCATATTCAATTAAAAACTTAACTTAAATTTATCGATTTAAATACTTGGTGCGGCGCGACAAGTGTTATTAAGAAAAAACACTACCACTCTGTTGATATTTCTAATTAAAACTTTCATAAAATATTGGAAAATTAATTTATTTCAAGATAAAAAAAATTATGTTTCTATATGACCTCTTTTGGCGTTGATGAAAGCGTTGAGTCTGCTGATGAACTCATCGCGAGATTCTCTACCATTCTCGATGAAGTCATCTCATGAGAGCATCCGAACTCGTGTTTTAACTAGACGACTTCCCTTCCAAAATACTCTTAGGGCCAGTTGTCGGTTGTCGGTTGGTAAACTCTTTTTAAACGTTGACAAAGGGTAAAACCTTAAAATTCACCTTGTGCATGGTGGGATGGCCAATCAGATGACAGGCACTTTCATCTGATTGACCATCCCACCGATGCACAAGGTGAATTTTAAGGTTTTAGCCTTTGTCAACGTTTAAAAAGAGTTTACCAACCGACATACAACTGGCCCTAAATGGAGAAATCAATCGGATTCAGATCTGGTGAATGTAGGGAGGGGTGAACTGTGAAACGTTTTTACTAAGAAATTGTTGATTCTCTTTGGGTTTGTGAGACGGGGCGGATTCATGATGGAATGTCCGTCTATTGGCACCGAATTTTACATACCCATGGTATCAGTGTGTTTCTTTCAAAATCTTTTCTCGATAAACAGTCCTGTTGATTTTGACGCCCTAGTGGATGAAAACCAGCGCAGAATTCAGAGGTTGCATCTTAGTAGAATGCAGGTTCTTAATAAAATAAAAATTGTAGGAGTGAAAAGATGGAAGAAATTTAGTCTCTAGAAAATAAGGACAAACAAAAATTGTTTTTTATAATGATAAAACTTGAGCAAGATGCGGGGTAGGTTTCACAAAAAAAGAAATAAAACAAAATTGAATTTTGAATTCGATATATTTCGGAAGGTGAACCCATCATCAGGAGTCAGAGGAAACTTTATTTCTTTTTTGTGAAACCTACCTCGCATCTTGCTCAAGTTTTATTATATTAAAATGTTTCACCTAGAACCAACACCAAACTCCTTAACAAAATTTATATATAAGATTTTTTTCTCAAATCTAATCATTAAAAAGAAAGAAAAGGAGTTTTAATGTTTGGCAAGTTTCTGAAGTGTTTAATCATGATGAGTATAGCCTATGCCAGCGCTTTTTAAACTTTATTAATTGGTGATCCCATTTTGACTGAGAAGTCATTGTTGCCGTATGTTTCGCGGCCCATAGTTTAAGAAGCTCAGGTCTATACAATAATATTGAAAAAAGAGTTCCATCTTTGAGTAAACAGCTATATTGGCTGTTTCTTATCAACTTACTTAAATAACTAAACATGTATCTTAACTATTTCGATTCTGAGAAACCAAATCTCTCTAAATAGATTATTGGATAAAAAATACTTGGTAGGTTTCACATTAAGATATAAAAATAAAACCAATTTATTTTTGGAGAGACTTTAATCTCGATATATATATTTCGGGTGGCTAACCCATCTTCAGGAGCAACAGAAAGTAACTGACCTGGATAAGTTGAATTTGAATACAAGTCAATGGTAAAATTTATTTTTAAATAACAAAGGGTAAATATTTAAAATTAGGGGAGGGGGAAAGGTAGGAAGTTTATTTAGTTTAATTTTGAATGGCCTTCTGAGAAATGAGGATCTACACTCCGGTAGGTGTAGGGGGAGGAAGAATTAATGAAAACAAGATTGCAAATATTTAAATAATGTAATCAATGATTGTACTTTTCTTAACTTCTAATTGATTTTTTAGTATATTCGTTTTATTCGAGAGAGCTAATTTTATTTCCGTTGACTCTAAAGAATCTAAACACGTAAGCCCTTTCTTTCGAAATGTAAAGGAACGAGGTGGCTAATAGAAGAGGTGTGTTTATTCAAATGTAGATGATTGGCGAAGGTAGAAGTAGATTCTATATTAATATCATCTGATCCGTTAAGACTATTAAAAGCTCTTTCATGTTCCGAGTAGCGAGTTCTAAAAGAGCATCCAGTTTGTCCTATGTAGATTGCGTCGCAATTGTCACAAGTCAATTTATATACACCTGATTTATCTAATTTGTCAATTTTGTCTAATTTATTTTTATTTATTTATTAATTAGTTGTGAACCTAAAGTGTTTTTATTATATAAAGCAGGAATTATACTAGACCAGGGGTCGGGGAACCGGGGTAAATTACCCCAAATGGGGTAAAAAGGACATTTTAACAAATTTTTTTTATTTTATAAACTATTATAGTATTTTACAGTGAAAACAAAGATTTAAGTATCTTTTTGGGTGTCTTTTTTTGAAAAAAGATGGAAATTATTTCAAAAATCAACCCATGCAATGTAAAAATATTTCTCTAATATCTATGAAGTCCTTTAAAAGTTAAATTCATTTAATAATATTATAGTATTGTTAGTTTGATAGCTTTTCCAAGAATTCAAAATCTTAAAATTAATAAAAGTTAAAAAAAATATAAAAACATTAATAAAAGTTATGCATTTTTTGTCATGATGAATGTTGGTGTATTTTTTTCTTTTTAAAAAGCAGTCAGTTAAACCCGGCAAGAAATCGGCTGAATGCCGAGGATTGTATTCAAATTGAGCTCATGTCAAAAAGTCCTAATTTTGAAGTTATTTTAGCGAAAATGAAACAACATCATTTTTCTAAAACGTAAAAGCGTTTGAATTATGTTAATGTTTATAATTTTTATTTACTTACAGAGAGTTTTCATGTAAATTCCAATTAATTCAATAAATAAATAAGTGCTTGGAGCACCGAGCGATGCTCGGTAACTTTTTGCTTCTAAATAACTTAAGTTTCAAATTTCAAGGCTCTGCGACTTTCCAAAGACGAGATATGAACGATTAAAATATTTATTTTCCGACATGACTAATTTACACCCCTTCCCTTATTTTGAGACTTTTAAATCATGAAGAAGGAGGTATGATCCTTCGAATCGTCGGATTTTTTAAGAGAATAAAATTGAAATTCTATTAAATTATTTTATAGAAAAATACCTTTATTTAATCAAATTGGCAAATTCTAATATATAATAACATTTGTAATGATCTATTAGTGCAATTTAAAATAAAAAAACCAATTAATTTTATTAAAAATAAATTGAAAGAAATGTTATTATAAATTTTTATTCCAACAACCACCTGTGAATAATTATTTCAATTAACAAAAAACCCATCAAAAACAACTTATCCGAAGATGAGACCTTCATAGATCGAATTGTCAACACAAAAACCCGCCTAACCCGTGAATTTCATCCAAATCGTTAGAGCCCTTTTTCGACAAACCGATTCTAAATATATATACAAGAATTAATTGCTCGTTTAATATAAAAAGATAAGATACATTTACCTTGCTTTTTTTTTGCTTTTCATGTAGGGGTAATAGCGACCTATGGAAAAATATTTTGGGGCAATAGCTAAAAAAAGTTCCCCGACCTCTGTACTAGACGTTCTAAGAGTTGAAGCCATAGGGTTTATCACGTGGTTCGAAATGAAGGGGAGTCTTTTAAATGTTTTATCAGTTCCGGAATTTAGTGAGTGTATGTGAGAGATACTTATTTTTCGATTAATTTTGTTGTAAATTTTATTAATTGTCAGTGTGTTGTAGCCATTATTCACAGCTTTATTATAAATGATATTTAGTTCATTGTTGAAATCTGAAGTATCCATTGGTATCGAAATAAGTCTGTAGATCATCGAATAAAAAGTGGCAAATTTAATGTTAGTGGGATGGTTAGACGAAAATGGAATCACTGTGTCTGTGAAAGTATCTTTTCTAAAAATTTTATAATTAACTTTGTTTTTCGAAATAGTTATTTGGAGGTCCAAGAAATAGGTGGAAAAAATGCCATGCTTTTCAATTATTTTAACTGGCCTTGTATCATTAGATGATTTAAGTTAATTATTATTATTGGAGGGTGAACGTCTATAAAATATATTTACATTTAAATAAAATTTTTTATTAATTGAAAAGTGTTACAAAAAAATTAATTTTACATCTAATAGTTATGTAAGTAGTTAAATAAAAAAGAAATATTCACTTACAGGCTGCAAACAAAGCTGAGAAGCATAAGTATATTAAATTAGTAAATAAATATAGATAATATAGCTCTTTTAGAAAAAAATTGCTCCTAAAAATATACTAAGATAAGAAAAAAACTATACATTTTTAAAATTAAATATAATAAATCTAGTCAATTTGAAAGAAAGATGTCAAGCTGTTTTTGAGGTAATAACAAAAAGTCCATAAATAGAATAGATTTTTAGACATTTCCTTGTGTCAGAAATCAAAATTTTTTAAAATTCAACGAATTTTTTGTCATTTTCTCGAAAAATTACCTAATAGACCTACCCGATTATATTAAGTAATTAAATTAAAGCTTTGCAAATAAAGGTTTTGAAAATATTTTTTTCTTGAAATAATTTGTGTAAAATAAATAAATACAATTAACACAATACACATACAATTAATTTTACGAACATGAATTTGGAGTCATTTATCAAATATTTTAATAGATATGTTTATATTGCATGTAGGAGGGTCTTGTCCCCTCGGGAGTCGAACCCAAGCACTAGTACGTTTTTCGGACAACTAGTCTGGAGGTGATGGTCTCAAGGGCCTGACTAGTTGCCCGGAAAGAGTACTAGTGCTTGGGTTCGACTCCCGAGGGGACAAGACCCTCCTACATGCACTATAAACATTTTTATTAAAATCTTTGATAAATGACCTAAATTCATGTTCGTAAAATTAATTGATTATATATCACAAGTTGATTTTGAGAAAAAATTCAATCTTTCTTTCTCAAATAGATACTCATTTCTTTACTCTAAATTAATTTAAATTTATAAAAGATATACAATGTTCAACAATTCAATTTTCTATTGAAGTATAGTTTAAATAAATATACAAAGAATTTAGTAGAACATAGTAAATATTAAAGTAAAGTAAGTAAATATTCTGAATTATATTATTATTTTCTAATTATATGGTATTTGTTTAAATTCTGAATAATTAATAAAGTTGGTTTCTTGGGAATACGCTTATATATGAAACTCGAGGCAATGTTGTATCAACAGAAGGACGAAAAACTTTTCCAATTGTAATCTGTTTGCGAGGATCATGAATTCCTGTATCAAGCCCGGTTTGTCTAATTCCCGTAAGACGTCCTCCGTTTCCTCCAACTTGAATTGTTGATTTCTTTTTTCTTTTATAATAAAATATTTCACCAGCTAATGTGATCATGGCGAGAGCTAATCCAAAAAGAGTCGCGATAAATACTCCACCTTTTAAAAAATAAGAAAAAAATTTGATCCGGTTAAATTATAATAACATTTTTAAAATTATTGTAATAATGCTGTAGTTCTAATTATTTTATTAAATCACTTTGACATATTTTTGTTAAATGATTGTAAATTAATATCGAAAAATTGAACAGTGTACTCTAGCGCAGTGGAACCTATGGGTCGCGACACAAAATTGGGTCGCAAATCATATTCTTAGGGTCGCGCAGAGTCGTTAAATCAAATATTTTACTTATTATTATAAGTTGAAAAATATATTTTGATTTATTCAATACTATAAAAAAATGAAAATATGAAAAACGCTCTATTTCATTAAATTTTCCTTGGATCGAAAAGTACCTTTGGTTATCTTAATTGTTAGAAAATAATATAATATTATTTTGATTATTTATGTCCATCGATTAAATTAACAAAGTTGTTATAGGGAAATAAGGACAATATCTTATGCAATATAATAAATATAATAATAATAAAAATTATTTGGATAAGATATTGTCCTTATTTTCCTACAACAACTTTATTAATAATATTATTCTTCTTCTTCGAGTGCCATACCCGAAACGGGTGTCGGCTCCTCTCCACATATACCTGTGCTGAGTGTGTTTAGTTGTTTTACACAGATATATGGGACCTACTTTTTAACGCCGGTTCCGAACGGCTAATTTGGAGAGGTTACTAGGCAATTATACTCTTGGTAGGTTGCCATTACTTTCCAAGAGGAGGCGACTGAAAATATCTATCTGCCGAGACTCGGTCTCGAACCAGCGATCTTCGAGTCAGCGACCCAACACTCTAACCACTGACCCACAGTCGCCTAATATTATATGTGTGTTAAAAAACTCAGCATTGAAAATTGAAGAAAATTTCTCAAGCATCGTCTAAAAAAAGTTAAGTACAATTTTTTTGCCCGGGGGGGGGGGGCTCGCGACCTGTGTTCCCTCTAATTTTTTGTGACCTGTGTGGGCATTTTTTAAGTGTGTGCAGTTTTTTCCAAAATAAAAAAAATTATTTTTTAAATGGATTTCATATGCAGGTGCAATTTTATTTTCTCCACGAAAAAAAAATTGTGCGCCCGAATATTTTTCAGGTGCGTTATTTTTAGAATTTATGTCCACGCACACAGCTTAGAGGGAACACTGGTCGCGACATGAACATATTTCTCAAATTTGAGTCGCAGCTTAAAAATGTTAAGAACCACTGCTCTAGCGCACACAGAGATACTGACATCATCGCCTCTATATCTTTATTTAGGGTTTTAAAGCAATTGCCTATATATACCGAGCAGGGTCGGATATATATGGCGTTTTCGGGTTGCAATCCAAGGCCCCCAGCCTAGATTGAAAACAATTTATTTTCAGCAGAGATGTCTATTTCAGAACTTCTTTAGCTTAACGGCCATCATTATATTTGTCTGATCAAAAAATACGAGCTGATTTCGCTGTAATTTGATCAATTTAGACGAGGGCATCCTCTTTGAAGAAATGTTTGTGTATCTAAGTCATATTAAATAAATAAAATATATTACTGTCCTAATTTGTTTCCTATACCGTACACATCATTATAGAAAATAGTTTTTTGACAAAATGGCAATTAGTTTGATTAATTAGGTAGGCCCCCAAGCCGGATTAGTCCAGGGCATTACGAATCCACGGTCCTCCATGGTACTGAGTAAAGGAAATTTCTATTAAATCACCCAGCGATAAACGCTATTAGTTAAGAAAAACATTTAATTTAGTATTTTTTTTTATGTGAGTAAAAATACTATTAAGTATGTTCGTAGCTAGCCCTAATATCGAAATTTCTTGAGGGGCCTTTTTTCGAAAAAATAAACAATACCACTCGCAATTTTTTTGCTTACGCATGTTGGGGTCCCTGTAGCTGGGTGACCCTGTATCATTGCTACAGCGGTTGCTACGCCCCTGGTTCTTATTATTTACACAAAGTATATCAATTATTATTGTATTAAATTAAATGGTGAAAAGCTTTTTTTTTATCCGAACACCGCACACGAGGCAGCTCGTGTAAAGAAATATTTTCAAAATTATAAATTTCTATTTAATATTTATAAAGAAATTATATAACTATTTAAAATTAATAAAGGGATATATATCAATAATTTTATTTAAATATCAAATCTTACCCAAGCTCTCCAAAGTGATTCCTTCGCTATCATCTACATTTGGACATGTACCCTTTGCAGAAGAATTCCAATATTTAGCTGAAAGTGTTTCAAAATACCGATCCTTTTGCAAGTCCAATATTCTAAGAAAATAAATATTATGGTTAAATTAATTTAAAAAAAAATCTATTTGAAATTAAACTTTAAATAAAGTTGAAATCGAGTTAAAATTACTTTCTACTAATTTCCTCTTGAAGATGACTTCCTTGTTGCACGGCAATGGCGTAAGGTTGCTCCGCAAACATTTCACCCACTTCTGTTAAGTTACAATTTCGAGATACCTCATATCTTATGACAGCAGCATCATGAATGAAAGCGAACTCTCCGTTCTCGTTTGCGACTACCTGGAATTCAGATGAACAGAGAATAATATTTAATTAAATTTATTCATTTGATAAACAGTGGCGGATTTCCTATTGGGCTAAGTAGGCTGAAGCCTACGGCGGCAAATTTTCGACAAATACCTAATTTCGACTTTGATGCATTTATGAATTTTTATTTAGATGGGAAACTTTATTTCTCTCAGCTGTTTAAGGTAAACAAATTCATATAAGGACGATACAATTTTGATGGCTGTATATGTATATAATTAAGTAATGGAGAGGGATTCAGCCAATGGGTAGCCTCTGCTGAATAAAAACTCCCAATTATGGAAAACGTTTCGGCTTTAATTAAATAATGCCATCATCAGTTCCTAAGAGCTGAAAAAAGCGATAGAGCACACATGCAAAATTACAATAAAATTTTTTACAAAAAAATCCAAACTTGTTAATTACAAAATTATATCTTACAGTATTAGCGACACAATTAATTTTATAAATAAATTGTCCGCAGGCAGAGTTGTTGTGGATTTTATCATAATATACAAAATTATATGAATTACAAAATGGTACATAAATCTTGGTGTGCTCTCACTTGATATACGCAACGTCTCAAGTACAAATATAGCAAATTTCAATTTCATTCAATTAATAATAATAATAATTATGAGGACATTGATCTAATTAGGATCACTGACCCCTCACAAACATCTCTTAATTAAAAGATTTCTCAAAATAATTAACAAACATTAAGAGAATAACAAAATTCGAATTTAAAATGACAATATATAAAAATAAAAATAAATTTTTTCTTCTTTACATTTTTACAATTCTTTCCCCCTTTCTCAATGTTTATTATACCTGGGCATCAGTATTTGTTGATCTATTTACAATATGTAGATGATTCGATTGCGATTGTCCCTCATAATCAAATGGATATGATATTGGAGAAATTCAATGCTTTCCATCCAGATTTGAGTTTTACGTATGAAATAGAAATTAATGGCCAAATATCGTTCCTTGATCTTTTGATAATCAAAAATCCCAGTGGTTCTCTATCATTTGACCTGTATGTGAAGCCATCTGACAGTGGACGTTTCATCAATTACTTCTCGCAGTCTCCCTTTGTATATAAAATGAACACCTTATATTATTTTTTGAGAAGGATTTATTCGCTTTGTGATGACGTCTACGTTGCGAGGAATGTTGATGATTTTAGGATGGTGGCTTCGTCGAACTCTTATCCACTGCGGGTCATTAATTCTGTAATTAAAAATTTTCGTCGAAGAAGGGAGAAGCAGCTTATTGCTCCTACCCCATCTGTACCCCCTCTCAGGGATGGACCATTTTTCTCTCTCACCTATATGCCAGGGTTGTCCGAAAAAATTCAAAAAATATTTAAGAACTATAATGTACGCACGGCCTTGGCATCAACTGGTAATATGTCCTTTTTATTTAATAACAAGGATGTAGTTCCACCCCACGAACAACATAATGTGATATACTTAATTAAGTGCCGCGATTGCCCGAAACCTACAAGTGTTTATGTGGGTCAAACATCTCGCATTTTTTCTTTGCGGAAAAGAGAGCATGAATTAAGTGTAATAAATAAAAAAGCTTCGACAGCCCTGAGCTCACACCATATCGATACCTCACATGGATTTGAGTTTGATGATGCTGTCATCTTGATGAGATTGGGGAACAATTATAAGCGTCTGCTAGCCGGGCTCTTAATTTTCAAACTGATTGCATTGGGCTTAGCAATGCTTACTTGTCAATATTGACAAATACTGATGCCCAGGTATAATAAACATTGAGAAAGGGGGAAAGAATTGTAAAAAGGTAAAGAAGAAAAAATTTATTTTTTATTTTTATATATTGTCATTTTAAATTCGAATTTTGTTATTCTTAATGTTTGTTAATTATTTTGAGAAATCTTTTAATTAAGAGATGTTTGTGAGGGGTCAGTGATCCTAATTAGATCAATGTCCTCATAATTATTATTATTATTAATTGAATGAAATTGAAATTTGCTATATTTGTACTGGAGACGTTTCGTATATCAAGTGAGAGCACACCAAGTTTATATACCATTTTGTAATTCATATAATTTTGTATATTATGATAAAATCCACAACAACTCTGCTTGCGGACAATTTATTTATAAAATTAATTGTGTCACTAATACTGTAAGATATAATTTTGTAATTAACAAGTTTGGATTTTTTGTAAAAAAATTTATTGTAATTTTGCATGTGTGCTCTATCGCTTTTTTCAGCTCTTAGGAACTGATGATGGCATTATTTAATTAAAGCCGAAACGTTTTCCATAATTGGGAGTTTTTATTCAGCAGAGGCTACCCATTGGCTGAATCCCTCTCCATTACTTAATTATATTCATATAAGGACTTTTATTAAAGAAGATTTAATTTTCCAACAGAAAAGTTCATATGAGAGAAATGTCTAAAATCAATAGTTTACGAGTAAAAAAATACTCAAATTATGTAGAGTCTATAGTATGGACTTTATGGATCAATAAAAAAAATTATATGGCTCTGATCTCGACACAACCTCTCGACATAACAGACCAAAATTATTATAAATGAGAAAGAAATCGATCTTATTTCATCGATTTCATCTATCTGGAGGTCTATAGTACCTTTTAATATAAGAAAATAGCATTTTGATTAAGAAATTGTATGAAAAGATTCAATTTCTTCTTCGGGAGCTAATCAACTAGAAATGGCAAAAAGTTTTATTTTTTTCTCATTAGATATTTATTCAAATCTATTGAAATTTCATATCTGTGTGTTAATTTCATTTATCTTTTATATCAAATAATTATTATTAGGAAATTTGCATTTAAAAGGGTAGTTTATTTGAAGTCTAATTTGAAAAAAACGCTAAAAAAATTGAAATTTTTTTTTAATATTAAATTAATAGATATTATAAAACAATTAATTATTAATAATTTAATTCAATTTTTAACAAAATACTTTTTGAGAAAATCGTCAAAAACCCTGAAAACAGTCTATGAAAGGCCGTTTTAGAAACATTTTAAAATTCACCTCCATGTCACAAGTCAATGTTTCGTTTCATTTGACTTTTTTAACTTTTTTCAAGGCATCTCCTGCCTTCAAAAAACATTGTTTTTTAGACGGTTCAGATGGTTTTTGACCATTTTCTCAAAAAGTACTTAATCAATTTTGTTCGAAATTGAATTAAATTATTAATAATTAATTGTTTTATAATATCTATTAATTTCACATATTTAAAAAAAATTCAATGAAGTTATTAGCGTTTTTTCAAATTGGACTTCAAATAAACAACCCTTTAAAATGCAAATTTATTGATAATAATAATTTAATATAAAAGATAAATGAAAATAACCAACAGATATGAAATTTCAATAGATTTGATTAAATATGTAATGAGAAAAAATAAAATTTTCGGCATTTCTAGTTGATATGCTTCCGGAGAGAAGAAATTGAATCTTTTTCATACAATTTCTTTTAAAGTACAAAATTCTTAATCAAAGTGCTATTTTCTTATATAATAGACTGTGAACCTTCAGATAGATGAAATCGATAAAATAAGATCGTTTTCTTTCCCATTTATAATTCTTTTGGTCTGTTTTATCAAGAGGTTGTATCACAAGTCACTCGCCATCAGCGAGTCATTTGTTACGGTTTTCCAGCTTTTTACCATTTTCTTAAAAACTAATCAATCAATTTCGTTCAAAATTGAATATAATTATTAATAATCGATTATTTTATAATATTTATTAATTTCATATTTTTGAAAAATTATTTCAATTAGTGTTTTTTCAAATTAGACTTCAAATAAACTACCCTTTTAAATGCAAATTTCCTAATAATAATTATTTGATATAAAAGATAAATGAAATTAACACACAGATATGAAATTTCAATAGATTTGAATAAATATCTAATGAGAAAAAAATAAAACTTTTTGCCATTTCTAGTTGATTACTAATAAAAACTATTTGATATAAAATATAAAAGAAAATATTTCATATATATGAAATTTCTATAGATTTAATTGAATATGTGATGAGGAAAAAATTAAACCCTTTTACCATTTCTAGTAGGCTAAAGAGGTAATCGATTCGAACTATTTATATACATGTATTAAATAAATTTCATGTTTTTACGTAGGGGCCCGAAATAAAGATTTTTCCTAGGGCCCATAAGGGTTTAAATCCGTCTCTGAGAATAGGCGGCAAAATCATAAATCCGCCACTGTTGATAAATGACAGCTATCGATAAACTTACTTTATCAAAGCCCTCATCATAGGTTGCCACTGGACCTACTTGTTCAATAGCATTTAGAATATGTCCATACTGTTCTTTAATAGGATAATCCCACACTCTGTATTTCGACTGATCTGTTGAGCTATTCAATGTTATATCTTTCCAAACCCTGAAATAATTAATTTTTTATGAATACCTATAAGATTGTTTTGATAAAACTATTATATTTTAAATACTCACTTATATAAAACATCTTCAGCATTTTTCATATTTTGGAAATATTGATGAGTGTCTGAATCTTTAACAACTGTGTAGTTAATTCGAGATTGTCTGGCCAATTGTTCAAGAGATGACACAGGGGTCTAAAAACACAATAATAAAATTTACAGAATTATTTTTTAATTTTAATTCAAAGAGTTATTTCTTGAATATTACCTTCATTCTTTCTACTGTGAGGAAAGCGGCCAGATTGGCTGTGAAGGTAGCGAGCATTAAAACCACAAAAAGCCAATAAGCAGCTACCAAAGTTCTGCCACTAAGAGCCTTAGGTGCTTCCCCACCACCTTGTGGGGTGAAAGAGGTCAGAGCAAACCAAAAGCTCTCCTTCAAAGTGAATTCTCTAGAACAAACAGAGTTAAATTAAGGATATTTTGCTTAAAAGTAATTAATAGATAAGTCAATTCCAACCTGCAAGGATAAGGATATAATGCTTTGTTGTTCTGTGCGGAATATGGCGAATATTTGTCAAGTACCCAAATCATGATGCCAGTTACTGTCAGGGCAGCAACAATACTTAGCCATACCTCCTTTCGTAAGACAGTCATAAATCGAAACAATGACTTGGGACGAATTGGTTTGCGAATTACTAGAAAAAAATAAAGATTGCATTTACTACAAAACGAGATCAAAGCTCAAATCACTTGGCTAATGTTTTTTGATAGAATTTGAAAGTAACAAAGTTCAATCTTTATTCTAGGTTGCGAGAGTCAATCAAAACTTATAGGTCAGACATTTCTTGATATAATCTTTATTTTAGTCCCTTATCATAAAAAAATGAGAAAAATGTAGAAGGAACAAGAATGAAGAAATAATTTTATTTAGACAGGGTGGGGGTTGAGAGACTTTAGTTACAGTAGAATGGAAACGCGTGGTTGCGTCAATCCAGTCAGACTCTATGATGATGATTTAAAGAGGGATTTGAGAATTCAGTTTTTAAACATTTCTAGTTTTTGTTTAAATATATGTAATCTTACCTATTGAAATTCCAGATTGATCAAAATACGGAGCCACAAAATCAATGACTTCTTCTCTTTCAGAAGTCATAGTCAATGGAGCTATCACTATATCAGTTTCCTGAAAAATATTTTAAAAAACTTTTTAATATTTTTTTTGACACATTTTTGTTACTAGTGTCTTTTATAAGAAAAACAATAATAAAATTGCAATAAACTAAAATTTAGGTATGCTCGAGCGCTACATCATCTGGATGATTTTAGTATAGATATTTGATATCATGATTTGTAAAAATTGTTTTAATAACTCAGAAACATTTTTTATAAATATATAAATAAAATTGAATGTAATGGAAGGCAGCCCAGGGGTAGTGAGGAAAGAAAAAATTAACACATATCAAATAAGGTGTAATTTATTGGAATCCTTCCTCCTTGGCTGCCTTCCATTACATTCAATTAAAATTTCTACCAGTCCGTCTCTCTCCAGAGAAAATTTCATTGCAAAAAAATATAAATAAAAATTATAAATGAGCAATTTTAAATCAATACGATATTTATTAGGGTGCTCCTTATTTTGGATATTTTCGAATATTTACGCGGACAAGGCTCATATGGTTCGAAATAAATAAAAAAAAATATCCCCCAAGTATCAAGTCTCTATCTCAATTTTAACCTAGTACATCATTAATTTTCTCATCGAAATAACATGGGGTTTTGGCATTGAACGATCAATTTTTTATTCCGGCCAAAGTAATGGTAAAAAAAATTGAAACTCTGCAGACTCCATCCTTATAATAGTAGCTGTCCTTCAGAATTTTTACAGATTTCTAGCTATTACAATTTTGGAGTTACAACTAGATAAAATACTGCTATATCTTAGTATTAGTAAGTTATAGACTCCATTATAGACTTCTTTATAAAATTATAATACCTAAAAATCTGTAAACATTCTGAGCTACTATTATAAGGATAAAGTCTACAGAGTTTCAAATTTTTTGAACCATTACTTTGGCCGTAATAAAAAATTGATCGTTCAATGCCAAAAACCCCATGTTATTTAGATGTGAAACTTAATTGCTGTGTAGCACTAGGTTAAAATTGAGATAGAGACTTGAAACTTGGGGATATTTTTATTTATTTATTTAGAACCATATGAATTCCTGTCCTCGTAAATATTCGAAAATATCCAAAATAAGGAGCATACTAATATTTACAATAAATATAATGAATTAATAGTTATTGGGTTTTTTTTTCAGTTTATAGATGGAGAACTGAGCGCTTACACCCATTGCCAAGTCGCCTACAATTCCGTCCCAAGATCCATCTTCAGATCTCACACCAAACGTTCCATTTTTTGGTTCCACAATTTCATAATCAAAGTCTAAACTATTATTTTCAGCCAATTTATTAAGTAAATCAATACAATATCCTTCCCATTTCGGCTTTCCTTTTTCATCAACAACAACATGCCCAGAAGAATTTCGCATTTTATAAGACCAGGGAATTCCCTGAAAAATAAAGTTAACTTAGATTATTGATGAACGTATTAATGTTTTAATTAATTTCTACAGAAAAAGAAATAAAACCTCTGCGGTTCCAATGCGATAGAATTTTCTTAAAGGAGCTATCGGAGTCGTATTTGTAACCAATGCATCCTGGGGCTCCCAAGATCCTAAATATTGGATCTGATCTTTGCTAATAACATTTATTTTCAGACTATTTCTGAATCCCAATAAATATTTTTCTTTTAAATAATAAACAGCAGAAGATGTAGCATTAATCTGAAAAAAATAATAATAATTAGGTACCTATTATTAATTATTGAAAGACAAGTGTAAATGAAAGTCACGTGGACGACATTTTAATTTATTACTAATAAAATGTATACAAAATTTAATTGAGTTTATTCGAAGGCCTAGAAGTTTCATTTTTTGATCCTTCCCTCCCATTTCTTGTTCTCTGATGGTCCACATATTATGTATTGTATATGTTGCAGTAAAAACCCGTTTTTAGTAAGAATGGGTTCTT
This sequence comes from Forficula auricularia, assembly GCA_024734495.1. Lineage (NCBI taxonomy): Eukaryota > Metazoa > Arthropoda > Insecta > Dermaptera > Forficulidae > Forficula > Forficula auricularia. The sequence continues at coordinate 94,054,159 of JALMQS010000099.1, forward strand.
ACTAGTTAAAACGCGTTTCACTGAATACCTTTGTGGCAACTAGAATTTACTAATGTTGGTTGAGTTTGGTTCAAAGGTCTAGATTCTAGAATCTTCATTTATGACCTTCCGCCTCATTTTGGGAGTTTATTTTCAAAAAATTTTAAACGAAAATGTCAAAAATTAGAAGCAAAGTTTTAGTGGATGTAATTTTTGACATTTTTGTTTAAAAAATTTTGACGGGTTTTTAATGCAACATATACAAAATTTAATCGAGTTTTGTCCAAGGCCTAGAATTCTCATTTTTAACGCTCCTCCATTCTAGTTTGGTTAGATTTAACATGTTTAGCTCTCTAGGGACTCACAGATTTTCTATACAAAATTAGGCTAAGTTTAGTCCAACGCGAGGGGTGAACCGCGACCTAATATCGTGTACACCTACTTCCATTTCCACTTTCAATTCCAAGTAGAAGACAATCGATGAAGGGGCATTATCTAATGAATTCCAAAATAATTCCACATAATTTCAAAGGCTTGTACACTTAATTCCAATTGCGGTTCACCCCTCGGTCCAAAGGCTTAGAAATTTCATTTTTTGTAAACTGGTTATATTCACCCCCTTGGGAATTGACTCCAGAGATAAGAGCAAGAGCGGATCCAGGGGAGCGAGGGGGCGACCGCCCCCACCCCATAGAGGCCCGTGCCTGGCAAAAAAATTTGTAAAAAAAAAAACATTTATTTTTTTAAAAAATTTTAAAATTGAAAATAAAGTTCTATATATGTGTGTATGTGTGTGTATGGCGTCTCCGACCTTATATACATTCTCACCCCCCCCCCCCCATAAAAAATTCCTGGATCCGCTCCTTGGATAAGAGTGACGAAAATACAATCCAGGCTAATGAATTGTCCACCGAAACGAACTAATTTGATATTTATATAAGGCTAAATATGTCAGTTTATTTCCCATCACTAGACAAGCCAATGGCTCGGATTGCATTTTTAGCACTCAATTTCACTTGACAAGAGTGTAATAAAAATTATCCAAGTCAGCTCAGATTTAACTGAAGACAATCTCTCGTGATTTCTTAAGAAATTTATAGTATGCTAGCTTTTTCATTTTGAATGTTTATATTATGAACTGGGTTTGAATTTCTTTAACAAATCTATCAACATTTGAAAATTTGAAAATAGAAGTACCTAAGTACTATTAATTTAATATTTTTATTTTATTTAATATGAAAATTTGAGTGTCTAATCTTTTTGAAAAATAGATGGAAAAAATTTTTCAAAAAAAACAACAACTTCCTGGTTTCATACCTGTATTTTAATTATATGAGAATTAATATAAGATTACTAAGATCTTTGATAAAATTGTCCTTATATAAATTCTCATGTAATTAATATTTACATCCTGAGTGGTCTAACACTCAAAGATAATTCTTTGCTAATTACCTTTTCAATCTCTTTCTCAAAATCTGATTCTGTACCGGGCATTGCAGCAGTAATATTTTTCGAACAATCGCCTTGTCGAGGTTCAATATTTTTTCCTTGACTAAGCAAAGCAGTCAACGTATTCCCAATTTGAAAGGTAACTCGTTCCAAATAAGATTGAATGATCTAAAAGATGAACTTGTGAAAAATATTTCCTGCTTTAAATTAATAAAAAATAAAACAGTAAGAATTAAAATACTTACATTAATATTACTTGGACAATTACAATTTGAAGGCAAGTCTTGAAGAAGGCAACATACATTCGGATCCATAGTAAGACTAACAGAAGGTAACGGCAATAATGAGCTCTGAAAATTATTGCCTCCAAAGTCCAAGAAGACAAGATTCCATCTTTGTTCTTTTACAAAGAGTTCTCCTTGTGAAGCCTAAAATATAAAATAAGAACTTAATTAGAATATTTAATTTTCATCCCAAATAAATATGTGTAATTTTCGAATCTTATAATGTTAAATTAAATTTTATTAAAAAATTTGCTAAATGGCTAAAATTATAGAAGAAAAATCTTTTAGAACAGTGGTTCCTAACCTAGGAGTATTATCCCCCATGGGGATAAAATAGTTATAATCTTTAAAGAGTTTGGTGTCGGTTCTAGGTGAAACATTTTAATAGATAATAAGTAAAAATATATTTTTCTAGGTGGGTTTCACAAATAAAAACAAATATATGTTTTATTTGTGAAACCCACCTAGAAAAATATATTTTTACTTATTATCTATAAAATATTTAGTTACTTGAAGGGGTAATCAGACTAATATATATGTTGACGGTAACGGATTCAATTTTCCGCTACGTAATATAAAATATTTTTTAACAAGGGGAAAAGTCACATGGCTTGCTTGGTCAATGGTCATAGGAGTAATGAAAATTAAAAGCTTAGGAACCAGTTTGTTAGAAAATACTTGAATATCAAAAATAAATAAATGTAAAACATTTGACTGAATAAATCGAGAAATTTATTATTACAATGAAACCCCTCAAATCCGAACGTGTTTTTTTACAAATTTAAGGTTTTATCACTTGTTACATTTCAAAACTGTTCAATTTTGACAACATTTTTTTTAGTTACTTATTGTTGCTTTACCAACACCAAACTTCGCCAGCCAGCTTTGTCAAATTTTCCCCAGCGTCCAGACGGTTTAAAGCTTTCAGTTTTTGTTCTACGGTACAAGAACTCTATTTTCATTTGCTTGCCATAATTTAAAATCAAAACATTAATCAACACCTTTCACATAATTAAAAACTCAACAATAACAACGCAATTCGTACAGAAACGCGCGCCAAAACCAGCTTTCGGCTAATCCGAACAGGCTACAGCTCCATTTAGTTCGGATTTGAGGGGTTTCACTGTATTATAAGGGTTTGGCATCGACTGCTAAGATCATTAGAACTCCGAATATGGTAGGTATATAATATTGTTATTTTATTTAATATTATCATTTCCGTCCATAATTTGTATTAATTTGTAAGTTATTTTATTTTTAACCCCAAATATAATATGAGCCCTATTCTTTTGTTCATTCAGTCTGTTGAACGTGTTATTCTTTGCTGATTCCTAAAACTGATCCCTCGGGGGCACAATATGGCATGCAGAGCTTCACAGATCAACCACTCATCGACGAAAAGAAATGAATAGCGGATTAATTGACGTGCAAAAATGGTTTTATCTTTAATTTTCTTCATCGCAAGAATGGGAGACCGAGTCAGATTTACTTTTTTAAAATTTAGGTATTTTAGAGCAGAATAAATAAATAAATGAAGTAAAATAAAATGAATTTATGAGATCGACTAATTAGAAACAACAATAAATATATAAATGAAGTTGTATAAGTGAGATTTTGATGAATAGGAAATAATAATTTTGTATTGATTAAAAGATACACAGTCGTGAATCGAATTTCAAAGGTCATCTTTATTTGTCATGTGTCCTACCAAATAACACGAAACTAAAAGAAAATTATTATATCTAATTATCTAAAAATCGAATTAAAGCCTTCAAGATTATTTTCCTTATTTTTACAACAAAAATAATTCAATCGGATTTTTTTTTTTTTTTTTTGTTTAAATTAATATTTCTTCCTGAATAAACAACACGGAGTAAATAAATAAAGTCGTAAACGAGTGAGATTTTTATCAAACTTCAAATTCTGATACAAGCACGCAAGCTTCCAATTAATAACAGAGTAATCATTAAGATCATATTTGACATTGGAATTATTTATTTATTGATTAATATATATATATATATATATTTATTATAATAAAATATATTTATTTTGTTCAATATGACTTTAGTAAATACCTATCGTACAATCTAAGTTTGATATAACCTTAGAAGGAAATAATTAGCTATTGATTTCTTCATTTGTCGAATAACGTTTAAGGGTTTTCTTAGAATACAAACATTTTTAATGATGTCCGCCATCTTTTCTGAGCTGGAGAAGACTACATAGTATGAGGGTGAAGGCCGCATATCTGCTAATTTCTTGGGTTCCGACAATCCATCCAGCACGATCACTCGAATAATAGAGTTGCCGATCAGAAAATATAAGCTCTGATCCAGTTCTGTAAAAATAGATTTTTTATAATCAATTCAAGAGAATTATTTTGTTTTAATTGAAGAAGGGTGTGATCAAGGATTTGTAAAGAAAAAAGCCTTTAAGAGGTCGTAGTTTTTTTCTATGTCATTCAAAATAATTATTTTATAATAGCCAAAATAATTTTCATAAAACATTCTTAAACTAAATTATTTTTAAGAATTTTTTTGCAACGAAATTTTAATTGAATGTAATGGAAGGCAGCCCAGGGGTAGTGAGGAAAGAAAAAATTAACACATATCAAATAAGGTGTAATTTATTGGAATCCTTCCATCTTTCCTTTCAAACCGGCGTTTCGGAGGATTCTTCCCTCCTTCTTCAGGGTTTCAAAGGATCAATGAATGAAACAAATAAAATGTTACCTTCTTCTCTCCACAGTAGTGTTCAAAACTTTCTTCTTTTTTAGCAAATGCATAGATGCTAAAAAAGATGAAAGTTTTGAACACTACTGTGAGAGAAGAAGGAAACATTTTATTTGTTTCATTCATTGACTCTTTGAAACCTTGAAGGAGGGAAGAATCCTCCGAAACGTCGGTTTGAAAGGAAAGAAGGAAGGGTTCCAATAAATTACACCTTATTTGATATGTGTTAATTTTTTTCTTTCTTCACTACCTCTGGGCTGCCTTCCATTACATTCAATTTTTAAGAATTATTGTAGATTTTAAATTCAAAGGATTGTAAATATAGATCTGAGCAGCGGTTAGCCAGAAAATTTTTCAAGGGGGGGGGTGTCAATCCTCACATCAAAATATTTAGTGGGAATTTTTTATTATTAAAACAAATAGGTACTTCTAGAAATTAAAAAAGAACATAATTCTTGATTAAACACATTAGCCCAGTATATAGAGGGGTTTCAGCTTACATCAGGATAATATTTATTTTCTAGGATCGTTTGGTATGGTGGGAGTATACCAAATCTAAGTTTGCGACCTCGAAAGTATGGGGGACAACTTTTGGTGGCCGAAAAATCTCGAAATTTTCCGACTTTTTCCAGTTTTTCTCTTATAACTCGAATACAGTCCATATTTTGTAAATAACAGTCCTATAGTAAATTAAATAGGAAACAATTTTGCGTTGATTAAGAAAAATGCAAAAGTAGTTCGATTTTTATGGGGTTCCAAAAAAGAGCCCCTCGGATCACTTTGAATATCCACAAAACTCGCACTTTTTTCGATTTTATCCCATTATGACCATGAAGGAGCACGTTTTCGACAAAGGCCTCTTTATACATTTTTAAACTAGATTAAATTTGCTACAATTAAAATATAGTTTCATCTTAATTGGATAATAGCAACCCGTAGCGCAATGAAGTTGAACCTTTGAAAAACAAAAATTTTTTGCATAAAAATTGCAGATTTTCCTTCATAAAACTAAACCACTCAACCTAGAAACTTGATTCCTATCTCATTCTCTAGGAAATTTTATTGACTGTACTTGGACCACTTTTTAATAAAACTCTTAGATTTATAGATATCCAGCATTCTCCAGACAGGATATAATCCGAATCCTCAAAAGTATTATGGAAAATACCGGATATCTATAAATTTAAGAGTTTTATCAATAAAGTGGTCCAAGTAAACGTTCAAGCCAATAAAATTTCGTAGATAATGAGATAGAAATCAAGTTTCTAAGAGGAATGGTTTTCATTTTTATGAAGGAAAAATTGCAATTTTTTGCAAATATTTCAGTTTTTCAATAACCCTTGTCGTTGATGCGCCCTAAAACACCTATATAATTAATTTCAGTTTTTCAAAACTTCATCCTTATTGCGACACAGATTACTATTATCCAATTAAGATGAAACTTTGTTTACGTTGTAGCAAATTTAATCTAGTTTAAAAATGTATAGAGTGGTCTTTGTCGGAAACTTGCTCCTTCATGTTTTTTGAATCCTCATAAAAAATCGAACTACTTTAGCATTTTTTAATCGACGCAAAATTTTGATCTTTTTAATTTACTATAGAACGGTTATTTACAAAATATGGACCGTTTTCAAGTTATTAGCGAAAAACTGGAAAAAGTTCGAAAATTCCGATGTTTTTCTGCCACCAAAAGTTGTCCCCCACTCTTTCGAGGTCGCAAACTTACATTTGGTATACCCACTCTATACCAAACGATACTAGAAAAAAATATTTTCCCGCAATTAATGTAAGCTGAACCACTTTTTGGATCCTCTATATCAGTGATTTTCAACCACTGTGCCGCGGAACTTTAGTGTGCCGCGAGATTCTTGAAGTGTGCCGCCACTGCTAGGCAGTGGTCCCTTCCGAATTGAAAATGATTTTGTTTTTACATTGACATTAAATTTAATCCAAATATTTTTTTGATCATTTGAATTAAAGAGGTAGTAACATTTTGCAGGATGCAGAATGTCCTAAGATAATTTTATAGGTATATCAATCAATAAACCAAATAAAATTCTTTTAATTTATTTTATTGTTAGTGAGCCGTCAAATTTTAAAATTATCAAAAGTGTGCCGTGACGAAAAAAAGGTTGAGAATCCCTGCTCCATATACTGGGCTATATGAAATATATTTAATTACGGTTAGTTTGTCATAAGAAACAGTTTGTCGTTGCCGTTACTCATCTCATGAGCCCTGCCCTGGGGGGGGGTTCTACGTCTCTGCATGTGAGGTGAGTTTGTGGTCATAGTCCTCAAATCGGAGATCAAAATAAAAATTATAAAAAAGTTTTTAAAAGGCCTATTCATTAGTTCCACAATTGATACTTCATTGTCTGTCTGTCTGTTTGGCTCTTCTGCCGCAATCCTATAGCTTGAAAATGATTAAATCTGGAATCTTGAAATTTGGTATGTAGTTAGATTTTGATGATGGGTAAATAGCCCGGTCGTGAAAGTAGAAAACAAATGTAGTTTGTTATAAAAATATATAAGTACTCAATGATGGAAACAATATTGTACACCCCTTAAATGAATTTTTTAAAATCCTTCTAAATGTCATTTTATAAATTGTTGTTTGGTTATCCCATTCACGCGCTATTTGAGACAACAAATGCTTAGTAGTTGTCCCCCTCTATTGAACACTAGGCATGCAAGCGCAGGTGGGAGGTCTGATCTTTTTTAGGGAAAAGTTCCCACGAATATTAATGAGTTTGACAATTGGGTCAATACATTTCAAGTGCCTGTCAAATTTCAATTATATAATTTTCAAATTCTGCAGGCCTGTCCAACCTAAATCGCAACGTGGGCCGCATTGGCGAGTTAAAAATTTCCAAGGGCTGCACAAAATTCTATAAGAATAATTATAATTTTTACAATATTTTTAATTTATTCATGCGAAGCAGATAAAGTATTGTAATCGGTCTCGCAGGAAGCCCGTCTTCAAAAGGTCCTCAGGTAAAGACTACGGAACCCATGGTCTCACTCAAAGTCACAAATTATAGTATTCATTCAGGTTGAAATTTAGCAGGTGATGGTTTTTAAAAATATTTTACTTTAAAGTATTTAAATTCCATAAATATATGTATTAAAATAAAATGAAAACGCCTTAAGAGTCTTAGGATAGGCTTTGCAAATCCATTCCGAACTATTTAGTTGCATATATTCCAGGGGCTTTATGGCGATTGGATAAATTTAAATTAACTTACTAGTCAAACAAGTATTAATTTTTATTACATACCATTTTGTTGATGATACAAATGCAAGATATACTCTATTAGTATTTTATTACCTTTGTAACAAAAATTATTATAATTTGGTTGACATATCTTTTGGCTATTATTTAGTGAGATTATCATTAATTTTTTATTATATTTTTAAGTTAATTAATCAACCCAATTAATACTGAGCTTTGATAATTTATTTAATGTATTTTCAAAAGATGTTGATGGAAAAAATTGTAATATAAACTTCTTTATATATACGATATATTGGAGTAAACCCCGTTTTTAGTAAGAACGGTTTCTTACTAGTTAAAACGAGTTTCACTGAATACCTTTGCGGCAACTAGTTTACTAATGTTGGTTGAGTTTGGTTCAAAGGTCTAGAATCTTCAGTTTTGATCTTCGGCCTCATTTTTAACCGACTTCAAAAAAGGAGGAAGTTCTCAATTCGACTGAATTTTTTGGGAGATTATTTTCAAAAAATTTTAAACGAAAATGTCAATAATTAGAAACAAAGTTGTAGAGGATGTGATTTTTGACATTTTCGTTTAAAAATTTTTGAAAATAAACAGCCTAAATGAGGCGGAAGGTCAAAAATGAAGATTCTAGACCTTTGAACCAAACTCAACCAACGTCAGTAAACTCTAGTTGCCAGAAAGATATTCAGTGAAACGCGTTTTAACTAGTAAGAACCCGTTCTTACTAAAAACTGGTTTTTACTGCAACATTTATGTAGAGAGAAGGTGACATTTCATTCATTCAACCTTCATTCATTTACGCACAGTCCAAACCGCTGGACCTAGAAAGATGAAATTTATACTGTATATTCTTTCTACGATTTATAGGCGTGGTAAAAAGTGATTTTTTGAAATTTGAACTCTAAGGGAGGGAAAGGGCCACAAAATTGGATTCCAGAGTTTTTCAAGATCTCTTAAACCCGAAAAGATATAGATATGGATGCATTTTGGGGAAAATAAATACATACTAGTATAACTTATAAATTTAAAATTTGTATCTTATTTAGTTTACTAGCTACAGTCCTCTGACATTCGGACAGAAGGTGAGCCATTGTAACAACACTAATAGGGTCCTGTTTTATGAAATGATCCTAAAATGTGTGTTGGAAATTACCTTAATTTCTTTATGAATTCGCTGCCAGGCTCACAGCACATAATAAGAATCTGCCAAATTTTTTTTACAAATCCCACCAAATCAAATATGGCATTAATGTGCATTTAGTATATTAAAATCAAAATCAAGAAGATTAGAAATCGATCAAGAAATTAACTAAATTTTAAGGTAGTTGTTTCGCGACATTACTATCAAAAAGTTAATGCTAGAGAATATAGAACAGACAATAAGGATTCATAATTCATAAGCCCAAAACTTTTTGCTGTTTATGTACCACTACCAGCCAAACCCGTGTTCGTTTGACAAATCTGCCAACATTGTCCGAGCTTGAATATATTTTATCATAGAAATTTCAGATAAAGTACATTATAAAAGGAGATTTATAAAACAAAAAGTTCTTAATAAACCATTGAAACCTGTTGCGACAATGGCTGAAGCGAAAAAACGTCAAAAAAGTACTAAAGTTAACCCACTTTTTAGGTTAAATAAATGCGTTGTTGCTAGCTTGTTTTTAGTGTAAATTTTTCATTATACATTTTTCATTATTAATTAATTATTATCTCAGAAACTGTGTTGTAAGTATGAATTAAAATTTTCTCAAAAAATGTATTAGTTATTGTTTAATATTGGTTTAGTTTTTTATAACAATGGTAAGAAGAGTTAATCGTATGTTTCCTATATTTGATTCAATCGCGAATCGAATGCAGGTGATTTTTGTCAAATTTTAAGTGAAAATAATATCCTAACTTATATATGTATTTCTAACTTGAAATAATGAAGTTCAATAAATTTATAATTTTCTATTAATATATTAAAGAATAATTAACATATTAACGAGAATTGCTGATCGCGCTTTTTAAACAAGATATATATCGCGGGACTACTTGGTTGAAGCTATTGGAGTCTGCTGAGTCTGGACCATTCTCTTCATTCTCTCTTGGTCCAGACTTAAGACTCAGCAGACTCCAATAGCTTCGACCAACAGTAGTCCCGCGATATATATCTTGTTTAAAAAAGCGCGATCAAAACAATTCTCGTTAATGTGTTAATTATTCTTTAATATATTAATGAGAAAATTATAAATTTATGTAAGAACAGTTTCTTAATTTTTATTAAATATGTATGTAAACTTTCCGATATCCCGTATAGTGAAATGTATAAGTCTGAAAAACTTTATCTTTGGAATTTAATATCTCCGGAACTATATTGTTCATAAATTTCGTTATGCCACTAATCGATGTCGAAGTATTTAAATAATTATTATTATCTGTCTAAATTTCAAAAATATCCTAAGAAAACCCATATGGTCAAGCAACTACCTTAATGAGATAGGTCTTGGTGTTAATTTATTATTATTAAGAAATTAACTATCCAATCCATTGTGATTTTATTAATAATTTGAACAATTACGAATTATCTAAAAAGATAGTACAAACCTATGTCGGAGTTGAAAATAAGTGCGGCGTCGTTGCCCTGTCGTTTGCTGATGAAGGCGTCCATAGCCCTAACGAAGGGCGCAATCGTTATTTCTGCACGGACATAATCGATGCCTGAGCTCTTGGCTAAATCGTTAATCCTTGTCCAGCCGGTCCAAGTAAGATCCAAGATGACTGATGCGCCTTTCTCTTGCACCACTTTGCATACTAAATGATTTTATATTTTTATTAAAAATAAAATAACTTATTGTTAGATAAATTTATAGTATTATTTTATCAAAATTTTCAATAATTTTAACAAATATTCTTCCTTAAAAATATCTGGCACATTTAATATTCTAAAGCAGTGATACTTAAACTATTTATTTTTGCCACCCCCTCACCTAAAATAGAAATTATACGGGACCAGTAAAGGTTGTTAAGGAGGTTCAGAACAAAAGCTCTATCTGGTTGATCTACGAAAAAATATTTTGTATTTCTGCAGAGTGACAACTTCTGCCTACTAATTTTTTTTATATAAAAAAAATTGTTAATAATGAGGTTAATTTCGAATACAAATCTTTATTATGATAATATTAATAAAAAGAATATTGAGATAAATATTTTCTCATTATAAAAACATTTATTTAACACAAAACGATTTCAAGAAATAGAGTTGGAATTCTACACTAATACTTTCGTTATATTCTGTTGGCTGCAAATAACTTTTTATTTTTATATTTATGAATAACTAATTAACTAGACTGTCAAATCTATTGAAAAATATATCAATCGATTCATAAAAATTGAATTGTTGATCTATATAAATTTGTTGAAAATGGTATAATTTGTATAGAAGATATAGCCATTTTAAAAGCTCGGTCCATTTACTATCCATGTTAAAAGGACAATTTTCAATAATTTATTTCTCGATAATGGGACAGACGATCAACTTCAAATTTCGGGAATAAATATTTAATACATCAATGATTCGATGGTAAAAATTTGAGAATTTTCTTATAAAAATGATAAACAGACCCGAACCTCCTTAAATGACCGAGAAAAATAAGAATACAAATAATCTTTCGAATTTATGTTTTTTAATGCATATAATAATTTGGGATAAATAAGTGAAAACTTTTTTAAGACGATCTCAGCAAATTTCAGTAATTTAGTGATTTTTTATCTGCGAATAGCTTAGACTAGAAAGGTGAAATATGTGGTATATCTTTTAAATGCAAACTTTTGAAACGAATTTCAAATCATAAGGTAAATTCCTTTCAAGAGTATCCAAATAACAATTCAATTTTTTTTTCTAATTTTCTGTAAAATGGTCCCTTTTTATTTTAAAATCGAACACTAAAAAGAGGTATTTAATACATAAATTGAAGTCACCTTTAATTAAAATCACTTTAAACTACTAAAATTTAAACCACAAATGAAATAAAAAAATTAGAAACGTTATTTTTTTAATAAGAAATTTAAAAAGCTTGGTGCGTACTGGATATGTTAATTTTTTAAATTATTTTCTAGCAATAGGACCCAATATTCAATTTTTATTCATTCTATGAGATCATACATATTTTACTTATATTATTTTTCAACATCTACGTATTTATATTATATAATATATCCAAATACCACTCATTATTGATTTATCACAATTTCTCCGGAATTACTGGAGCTAGTAACTTGCAATCTTAAAAAATCAGGCTATTTATAAGTTGTAAATGTTTACTAATAGCAATTTAGATCAATAGGATGTCCAGAGTGTGGAAATATCAATAATCCATATTTAAGGATTAAATCTTAGTCTTCTTTAAAAGCACCAAAATTCTTTGGAAGGTCAAATTTTTTTATTCTAAAATTGATTTGGTTTTATTTATTTATTTTTTCATATATAAAAGAATCATTAATTTTAATAACATGATGTATTTAAAAGAATTTAATGGAAAGATCTATAGATAAAATTTTAGTTAGTTAAAATACATCGTCATCAGAATATTAAGCTAAAATGAAAAATATATTTTTTCGTGATAAGCTATTATTAATTGATTTATCAAATTATTTTTTATAATTACTTAATACACTCACCAGGTCAAAAAATGTCATTTATTAGTATTATTATTATGTGTGTTTAGAATTGTAAGAAATGTGGTAAAAATGCATTTTTAATGGAGAAATGATAAAAGACAGCCCAATTATAATGAAAAAATAAAATTCCGAATAAAATAAATTTACTAGAAAGTCATTTTTACCTCTTAAAAACCGACGTTTCGATGGATCTTCCCTCCTTCTTAAGAGTTTAAAAGTGACAATGAAGGAAATATACAGCATACTTCCTTCTTCTTTCCTCCAATAGTGCTCGAAATTTACCTTTTTTTAACAGAAGCATCAATAGAATTAAAGTTATTTTGATGTTTCTTTTAAGAAATGGTATATTTCAAGCACTGCTAGAGGAGAATAGAAGGAAGTATTCTGTATGGTCTAGCTTTAATAGTTTCTGGCTCAAAAATGAAAAAAGAAAAAAATTTAATGAGATTTTAATGCGAAGTCATAATATAGGCATTATTAAACAATTTATATTCAAGTTTATTATTAATTACTATGGAATATCTAGAGACCCAAGTTTTGGAAAAATTTTCGCTTTTTTTTTCTTCTTTAATAAATGTGCGGGGGGCGATTCTTTCATTAGAATCGGATCGAGGAAAATAACTAAAAAGGGTGTGGATAGAATGATCTAACTTCTTTTCTTTATAGCGAAGAAAATGCAACTCAAGACCTGTTCAGACTATTAAAGAATTAATTTTTCATTTCTATTATTCTAGGGATGGCTTTTTGCTCTTGGGTCAAATTTATACTCGTTATAGGAGAGAGCAAATTTTTAATTGAACTTCAATAAAATTCAGACAATAATATGAAAAAATACATGTTCTAACTGGCGAACGTACTGGGTCATGAAAAAGTTTTACATTTTTCTTCATTTTTATCATTCAATATAAAAATTAAATTCATAAAATGAAATCGTCTTAAAAAGTTTGTTCTGTAGCAAAATTTTTATATTTTCAATGAGGAACTGTTTTTTTTTGGGATATCTAAGCCAAAGTTTCTCAACCTGTGTGCCGCGAGAGATTGTCAAATGTGCCGCCGTTTTTGACAAATAATTAAAATTACATGGGTTTTGTAACTTTGAAATAGTATTTGTAAATATATCAATTTTTTTTTTTTACTTTTTTTGTAGTTTTTGAGCTAACTGGTCCAACAAAAATTTGGTAGCGCACAGACTAACAGACATTTTGACAAAACACTTATTATCTCGAAAAATATAATTTTTTCGATGTTCACTTATTAGGGCTTATTTTGTAGACCGAAATGCCATGGTTTTGCCCACATTTTTTAATCAAAATAGTTTCAGCCGTTTTTGAGATATTTCGAAAAACAGAATCAACAAAACACTTTTTTCATGCACGAATACAATACTTGACCATACCATGTATGGTAAAGTAAAAATAGAGAGCAAATTCTATCTTATTAACATTCAGAATTCATTAAAGGTGACTTCAATTTATGTATTAAATACCTCTTTTGAGTGTTCGATTTTAAAATAAAAAGGGACCATGTTACAGAAAATTAGAAAAAAAAATTGAATTGTTATTTGGATACTCTTGAAAGAATTTTACCTTATGATTTGAAATTCGTTTCAAAAGTTTGCATTTCTAAGATATACCACATATTTCACCTTTCTAGTCTAAGCTATTCGCAGATAAAAAATCACTAAATTACTGAAATTTGCTGAGATCGTCTTGAAAAAGTTTTCACTTATTTATCCCAAATTATTATATGCATTAAAAAACATAAATTCGAAAGATTATTTGTATTCTTATTTTTCCCAGTCATTTAAGGAGGTTCGGGTCTGTTTATAATTTTTATAAGAAAATTCTCAAATTTGTACCATGGAATCATTGATGTATTACATATTTATTCCGGAAATTTGAAGTTGATCGTCTGTCCCATTATCGAGAAATAAATTATTGAAAATTGTCCTTTTAACAGGGAAGAAAATGGACCGAGCTTTTAAAATGGCTATAACTGCTATACAAATTATACCATTTTCAGATCTCTAAAATCTATAAGTCTTAAAAAATAATAAACTTATTATAAGAATAAATATATTCAATTTCACTTGCCGTCTTCAAATGTTTTTTCTTCATTTTCTCTCGAGATACGAATTGGTGTGTCTTCAAATTTGAGAGAAGGAAATTTAAGCTCAGCCGCTTTTAAAGTTTCCGAGAACATTCCAGCAGCCTCCGGTTGAGCTTCCTCAATCAAAACAACTAGTAATCAAACAATATTAGGAAAAACAGTTTACAATAGACCTAGAAGAATGATTAATTATACTTATACAAAAATTAGGTAATAAATAAAAAACAAAGATTATTTTTCAATAGGGCTTCAACATTTCAGTCCCTATTTCTGGACCAAGTTTCAAATGATAATAGGAACTATAAAAATAAAATAAAGATATCACAGTATGAATAAGTGAATACTACTACTTACTGTTTGCTCTTCAAAACTTATAATAAGGACTGTAACGTTGTGACTCTAATAGAAAATTTAAAAATAATTTTTATAAAAAAAAAAAACCGACTTCAAAATATTTAAATACAACAAATAAAATAATAAAACTCAAAATAAAATAAAATGCACTAAAAGGTATAAAATAATTATCTAATTTAGTTACAACTAAACGACGAAATATTTACATGAAATCACTTTTTGAAGTCGGTGCCAAACATATACATTTTATGAATCAAACTCGACGGGTTTTACTTAGTACGATTGGCGGGTACGCTCGATTATATAGTTTGTTTAGCACCGACTTCAAAAAGTGATTTCATGTAAATATTTCGTCGTTAAGTTGTATCTAAATTAGATAATTATTTTATACCTTTTAGTGCATTTTATTTTATTTTTGTGTTTTTTATTTTATTTGTTGCATTTAATTTTTTTGAAGTTGGTTTTATTTTTTTTTTATAATTTTTTTTTTTATAGATTTTTTTCTCTTTTTTAGTGATGTTATTAATAGTGACTTAATATATTACCTTGCATGCATCTCGTAAGAGAAAGGGTCGGGCGAATGATAATAAAATTAAATTCATAAAAATAGAAATTCTCTAGAAACGTTTGCGGGTTTTAAATGAACATTTAAGATTGATTTTATTTATTATAATTGCGATTATTTGCTCATAAGAATTGGATATTTACGTTAATTCGTCATTGATTCATAAACAAAGAAGTTATGCCTAGACAAACATAGCAAAAAAATGTCCAAAACCAATGAAAAAACGGGACCAATCGGAAACTAGACTGAACCCAATACAAAAATAATCAAAATCGGTTCACAATTGGCGAAGATATCAGGTAACATAGAAACAAAAAAAATCAGTCGAATTGATAACTCCTCCTTTTTTTTCTCTTTTAGTGATGTTATTAATAGTGACTTAATATAATACCTTGCATGCATCTCGTAAGAGAAAGCGTCGGGCGAATGAATCAGAAAATGATAATAAAATTCAATTCATAAATATAGAAATTGTCTAGAAACGTTTGCGGGTTTTAAATAAACATTTTAAGATTGATTTTATTTATTATAATTTCGATTATTTGCTCATAAGAATTGGATATTTACGTTAATTCGTCATTTATAATATCATCAGAACTTGACCAAATTAATATGGGACTACTCCTAAAGTACCCTCTTTTCCAAGATAAAAAGAATCATCGAAATCGGTTCATAAACAAAGAAGTTATGCCTAAACAAACACAGCAAAAAAAAGTCCAAAACCAATGAAAAACGGGATCAATCGGAAACTAGACTGAACCTAATGCAAAAAAAATAATCAAAATCGGTTCACAATTGGCTAAGATATCAGGTAACATAGAAACAAAAAAAAAAAAAATCAGTCGAATTGATACCTCATCCTTTTTTGAAGTCGGTTAAAAATATCATTCTAATTTTAAAGGATGTTTAACCCCTAAAAATTTCCATCTGACGATCAAATATTCTGATCTTTACAATTACAGGATTCCTAGAGTCGAAATTTATATTGAGAATCCTGTTGTAACTGAACTGAAAATGTATTTATTGTTTTCAATTATTTTATTGGAAATATATTTTAATATCTATTTGAACTTAATGTTTTAGTCACTAGTAAATATTAAATTAAATAATTTTACAACTCATTCAAATAGTGTGTATTTATCAAGTGTCATGAGTTATTAGTTGTGTCAAATTTTTAATCCGATTTATATCGGCTTAAGTTTCGAATTTCGTATCTCTGAGACTTATGGTTGCGAAACGCAGGGGGAGGTACATACGTACATACATACGTACATACGTACGCACTGACCAATGGATTTTTGGCCCCTTTTTGGCCCCTGGGGACCACAATTTCCGGTTTTATGTCCTAAACCTGATTTCCAACTATTAAGGGCATCGATTCCTTCCACCTAGATGTTACAAAATGAAGTTAACTTTTTTCATCTCTGAGATACAAGCTCTCAAAGTCAGGACCCAGACGGCCATCGCAATACTTCCCCATTATATTCTATGAATATAAATGTGAAAGTAAAAAGTCACCTATTAAATAAATTTTAAAGATCTTTGTTTTTTATTAAACATCAATCAGATAGTTTTAATAAACTTGAACTATTGTTTAGAAAAAGTGAATAGTGTCTATAAATTGTCAAAAAATCTCTAGTTGGATGTATCTTAAAGTAAGTACCTACCGAAATGAACATTGGTTTGTGCGAAAGCGATGGCAGGGACCATCAAGAATATGAGGAGGCCGCAGCCGCTCCCTGGCCGTGTGTCCGAAGCCATCTTCTGACCCAGTCTTCGCGGTCTGGTCACTTACTATGTCTTTCGGTGGGCAAATGCGCCGCCTAGTATCTAGGCAACCGGACATTCACAACAACACAACATATGGGAGAGGAAATTGACGGTTGCTCGATGACGATTCATGGCCACGCCGAAGACTATCAAGTCCACCCATCGAATGCAGATTTAATCCACTTAAATCGTCACTTATTTAAGAGAAGCAAGCACGCTCTCTTATAGTACTTTTTAAATTAAAAGCGATCAATTAAACTCTAAAAATTTTAATTCAAAAACTTTACTAACATAGAATCATAGAAGATTATTTAAAAAATAACTAGATAGGGTACTATTAATGTTTTAAATTACAATTTTGGTGTTTTTTGAGGCTCTTGAAAACCTTGGAAACAGATGGAATGTCTTCGTTAGGAAAAAGAAATAAAATTTCCTTATATTCTAACTATTTATTTTCACGAAAAACTTTTGAGACGTTTCAGCGGATATTCTCACGCCATCATCAGTCTACAAGGAAAACATAATCTTAATTACAATCAATTCATATTCACATGTCATTCTCAAGATAAAAGAAAAAGAAAAACAAAAGAAAACTCACCCAAGCTTTTCATAACATAGTACATTTATCTGTATTTAAATGTCGTTAACTGTAAAAAGAGAATGACATTCTACACAGATAAATGTACTATGTTATGAAAAACTGGGGTGAATTTTCTCTTCACCTCTTTCTTTTGTTTTTCTTTTTTCTTTTATCTTGAGAATGACATGTGAATATGAATTGACTGTAATTAAGATTATGTTTTCCTTGTAGACTGATGATGAAACGTCTCAAAAGTTTTTCGTGAAAATAAATAGTTAGAATAAAAGGAAATTTTATTTATTTTTCCTAACGAAGACATTCCATCTGTTTCCAAGGTTTTCAAGAGCCTTAAAAAACACCAAAATTGTAATTTAAAAAATAACACTGAATCTGTTCATTGTTTGTAATTGAAAAACTTGTGACATGGTCGCACGTGATTTTACCATATACCCTCCACGTAAATATAATTTAGTTTCCATTACTATACAACAACCTTTTTCGTTTGTACGGAACCTTAAAAATAAGACTGATGAAGAATTTTATATCATTTGGTTCTGTTTTATTGATGGATATGTAGCTGTTACTATTGAGAACTAAAATGCTTCTTCCTGTGATGATAAATTCCTAATGTATTTTTTTGAAAGCTGACATAGATAGATACTATAGATAGATAGATAATAATTTATTGTTTAAAGCCAGTTTGGCTAATACAATTTTGAGAAAATAGGACAAAAAACAAAAATATAACAATAAAACATTATAAAAAAATAAAAAACAAAACAAAAAACAAAAATAAAGTAAACAAACAGCAAAAAAAGAAAAATTTAAAAATAAAAAAATCTTATTTGAAATTTTTTATTTTATCTATTCATTAACTATGAATGCCCGGATGCGGAGAGCCTCAACCACAAAGTGAAACAAGTCTTTTGCTTGTTCCTCATTACAAATGTTCAATATAATTTCCACGAAGTTATCTTCATCTACCACCTCAGAGGCAAGAAAATATTTATGCAAATAGTGACTTCGCGAACCAGTAAATATCGGACAATCTACCAGAATATGTTTTAAATCTTCCTTTGCCTGCATATTGCATAGCGTGCAGTTCACATTTGGGTCCAATTTATAACTGTTGGAGTTGACATAAAAATGTAGAACTCGAGCATTTGTGGTTCTTAGTTGGTGGATAAGTCGCGTTTTGGAGATGGGCAAACGCGTGTTGAGGAGAAAATTATTATTAGGGTCCAGACGCCCATATAAGGGTGCATAAGACGAACCATTTACAGCCGATTGGTCCTCAAGGCAGTAAATATTCCGCAATCCACCCACCAGAACGTCCCTAGCTGCCCTGATTGCATCCACATTTTGGGGATCCCATAGTCTCAACCCATCAATGATTGATTATTGATGGATATGTAGCTGTTACTATTGAGAACTAAAATGCTTCTTCCTGCGATGATAAATTCCTAATGTATTTTTTTGAAAGCTGACATATTGTTGAGATGAGTGACTTCCACCAATTAAAAAGTGCTACATATATGCCTTCGAAATACTTTAATTTAGACAATACAATTCTTACAATTTTTTACTTATATAAAATTTCATTTGACATCTTCCATTCTTATTAAAACAATCATTAAACGCTAAGTAATTGTTAATAATTAAATTCTTACAAAAGTGAAGATGGTACATTCCTCGTAATCAAGCTAGCCCGGGTTCAAGCCCGACTCTCGACAATCCGACTTTAATCTGATCCCTACGTATTCGAGTATAAACTGAAATATATAGTATCGGTAATGGTTGAATCCGAGAAAGTCAAAAAAAAAAAAATGAAAAATAAAGATGAAAATAAATGAAGAAAACCCCTTGAAGAATTTTATTCCAAATTATTTTCCATTTTTAGGGTCCCGTTAAAAAACTAAAACGGTACTCTATTAGTCTAGTTACAATGTCTGTGCATCCATCAAACATTGTAGAAGTCGTAAACAAGGGCGGATCCAGGGGGGGGGCGGAGAGGGCGACTGCCCCCCATAGAGGCCCGTGCCTGGCGGGAGTGCAACACGTGAGTCGCACGCAGAGGCCAAAAAACGGCGGCCAAATCGACAGGGAATTTATAACAATTTTTTTTTTTTATTTTTATTTTAATGAACTTAAAATATGAGATATGAAATTTGTAAAAAAACAACATTTTATTCTTAAATTTTTAAAATTGAAAATAAAGTTCCATGTGTGTGGGGGAGGGAGGGGGCGGCGTCTCTGACCCCCCCCCCCCCCCGCTTGGACAATTCGATCGCGACATACTTTCGAGATAAATATACATCGGATCTTATTTACATTCTCCCCCCCCGCCCATAAAAAATTCCTGGATCCGCTCTTGGTCGTAAACTAGTTAAGATACAAAGTAGAAATCTACAAGTTATACGTATTCATTTTTCAGAAATGACTTAACTTAAAATTATAAACGAATTTCACAAATAAAAATTTCGAAGTTATAAGGAACCATCGGCTTCGATATGCTGTCCGACTCGCACTTAGGAGACTTATTATAGGTACCGTTTTCTTTGAAAGTAGTGGTTAAGTCCATTTATTGTTTATTTATTTCGAGATATTTGTCTTTATATTTTTATAAATATATTTCTATTTAGACGAATTTATGAGGATATTGTACTCCATTGACTGGGATATTATAAATATCCGCGACCTAATATCGTGTACACCTACTTCCACTTTCAATTCCAAGTAGAAGACAATAGATGATGACAATGAATTCCAAATAATTCCAAAGACGTGTACACCTAATTCCAATCGCGGTTCACCCCTCGATAAATATGAAAAGAAGACATCTACTGTATGTCTAACTAAAACTGACATTAACTCATTTTTTTCTAAATTTGACTTAAACCACTTTCAAAGAAAACGGTTCAACATTATTAAATCATTAATGGTCCTGATTTCTTGTGACGTGTATATGAAAAAAAATTTCTTTTTCTTTCTTTCGAAATATAATATCTTAAAAACGGGTAAAACTAGTTCGATAAAAAAAAATGAGCAAAATTACGGCGTTAAGCCTTATAAAAATGCCTTATCTAGGGAACACCGTAAAAGCATTTTAAGAGAAATCAGTTATTTATTAATTAGTTATTGAAAATGCAACATAGAAAAAATATTTGAAGGGATTTCAGTTATTTATTAATTATTTATTGAAAATGCAAAATATAAGGGAATGCCTCGCTTTAGATTGAAAATACTCTCGTTGAATCTGGATAAACAGGACCTATTTAAGACAAGTACGAGAAATATTAAGATATTATGGTCTTTCAAGATAAATTCATTAAGTCATTTGAATTTTCATACTTCTTTTACATCTTTATCTAAACACAAAGTCAACAAGGAAAATAAGAGAGAAAAAGTCGGTCACTTTAGATATTTTTAAAGGGATATTTTTTTTTTTAATAATATTGATGTGAGAAGGAGATACACCAGAAGGTCCTTCCCCTAAATGCCTGTATGGGCTGGCCCCTCCATCGTGAAAAGAACAGAGTAGAAGGAAATCCCGGCCGGGATCACGAGCCAAATCTCAGAAAGTTAGATACAATCCAATATCCAATTTAGTAAGTTTTTAGGGGTTTCGAGCAGTGGTAAATTCTCCGATCGATAAATTAGGTTTTTAAATTTATCTTCCACTTAATTTTTTTTCCAGACCCTATACTCACAGAAAAATCACTGGGCATAGCCGGGAATCGAACCCGAGACCTCCGGGCTGCCAGCCAGACATGCTGACCATTACACCAGTAGGCCGAGAAAATTATATAATAGTTGAATTTTCTTGCAAATAACTATTTAATTTTAAAAATAATTTTTAAGAAAAAATTCATTTTATTTTGATTATTATTGAAACTGAAAAAGACCCCGTAAAAGCTAAATGCGAGATAAAATTTCTTCACAATGAACTAGAATTTTTTTTCTTTAAATTAAAGGCTTTCTTTTTATTCGAATTTAGCTATTATTAAAATTATATTTATCTGACATTGATCTATATAGTTCAAATTTAGAATTGATCTACTTCTCTAGCCGATGAATAATCTATGCGTGAACTTGATGGGCTTCAATCCATTATAGTCTTGAATAAATAAAGCAAGCTAAAGGCGGATTTAATTCAACTTTTATTAAACAATTGTCTTGAAAAATTATTAGTCATTGAAAATTATAAGTAAAGGTGAAGGAGACAAATATTTCTATTAACTGGATCTTTATAAATCAATTGAGACACTTATCGTTCAAATTGACCTCAATAGGTATGTAAGCTCTTGAACTCATAGGTAATTTTTGCACAATAACCGTGACCTTATGCTATTATCTCATTAGACATAAATTTAGTTAAAAAACATATTAGTTATTATAAGGCTAAATGTACTATATAAATAAAGGTGTCAATTAATGCAAAATAATTTCAATTTTTCGTACAAAAAATAGTCGTTTTTTTTCTAAGATGAGAAAATTATTTTTATAAAGTTTAGTCTTATTTGGTTATATTATCTAAATTTAAATGTAGAAGGAAGGGATAAGCATACAAATTTATTGATCTTTTTTATATAGGGTGAGGGATAAACGCCTAAAATAATAATTAAATATTATGCTTGCTCAAAGATATTTTTTAAAGCTTGAAATAACATGTTTTTTTTTTAATAATAATAATGATAAGAGAAGGAGTTATACCAAAGAGGTGTATCCCCTAAAGCCCTGGTTTGGCCCCTCCATCGTGAAAAGAAGAAGAAATAATTTTATGGACTGGGCGTTACAGTCGACTCTCGATAATTCGAACTCTTCAGCTGTTAACTTCGGTAAATCGAAAAGATGCTGTATATTTTGATACTCTCGATAACTAGAAATCCTTTTCCTAACAAGAGAGGGAGAGAATGTTCTATAATTCGAACTAGTTCACTTCCCCTCTTTATAATTCGAACTTTTCCTAGCAATGTTTACTCCTCATTTTTCGCGTAATGTTGGTTATTATCTATTGCAATATTAATACATATGTAATTTTTTGTTCTTTTTTTGTCGTTTTCATTATTTTTACTTTTTTACTTGAGGCTATATATAAAATCTATATAAGCTCATACATATTTTCAAAAATATAATAAAAACTCTTAATAATTCGAATTTTTTTTCTTTCCTCTTGATAATTCAAACTTCTTGATAATTCGAAGTCTCGATAATTCGAATTTTTCTTGTAGTCCCTTGGATTTCGAATTATCGAGAGTCGACTATATTTACTTTTTAACCGACTTCAAAAAAAGGAGGAGGTTCTCTATTCGACTGATTTTTTTTTTTTTGTGTGCCTATGTTACCTCATATCTCCGTCAATTGTCAACGGATTTTGAAAATTTTTTTTGCATTGGGTCCAGTCTAGCTTCCGATTGGTCCCATTTTTTTCGTTTTTTTTTCATAGGTATTAGACCTTTTTTATTAGGTTTGTTTAGTTAGACCTAACCTCTTTGTTTATGATTTCGATGGTTCTTTTTACTTTATCCAATGCGAAGCATGGGGAAAGTATTGTAATCGGTCTCGCGGCAAGCGCGACTTCAAAGGGTCCTCAGGTAAAGACTACGGAACCCATGGACTCAATTAAAGTCACAAATTGTAGTATTCAATTAGGTTGAATTTTAGCACGTGACGGTTTTGTCAAAAATTACAAGGGGTCTCGTCGAGAGGCCAAAAAGTGCGATTTTTTCATTTAGTGCGTGCGGATGTCTGTATGGATGTATGTTATCGTTTTTCTGGTCCACGATTTTTTCCACACCGTTACACCGATTGAAATGAAATTAAAAACCTACCATTAGTTTAACAAAATGAAGCGCTGATTAGTTTTTGGTACATATTGGCCCACAAACATTAGTACTTTATTTCAGTACTTTTTTAGTTTTTTCTAAATATCTTGAAAATGAATTAACCAATTTTGATGAAATTTAATATCCTAATTAAGTACCCTGGGGACCATAAAAAAGGTTAAATAAAGTTTTTAGTAAAATTATATTTTAAAGTACTTAACTCAAGAGTAAGATAGTACTTTTTTAAATTCTTTAAAATTTATTCATTTAATCGTTTTAATATAGCTCATATAATTAACCTTGCTTAAGTAAGAATGGATAGGCTTCTCTCTGTGAAATGCTAAAAATTTGGGAGGACATTTTATAAGTAACCATAGCAACTGCGTTGTTTTCTTATCCGTTACCTAAGCTGAAGACATGGAGGAATCCACTTAAAATCAAAAATAGCGATTGATTCTCATCTAGGTACATGAGGAATAACCATTCTATATTGGATTTTTGACGTTTCGGTTTTTATTGGCAACCATTGCTGAAGACAGTGGAGGAATCACCGGAAAGAATTGGGGTAAATATTGTGTCATAGTATCATAGGTAAACAAGTTCACAGGAGCCTAGAGCAGCGGTGCCCAACCTACGGCCCGCGGGCCGGATCCGGCCCGCGAAGAAGCTCAATCCGGCCCGCGAGCTCCTAGTCGGATATTCGTAAATTATTGACCAAATACCGCGTATTTTTTAAATTTATTAAAGTATTTTCTGTGAATTTTATTAACTACAATATTTCTGATATTGTTATATGTATTTTGATTGAATAATTTGTATTTGTACATGACATCGGCATGACACGGTGTGTCATGCCGATGTCGACTAGTGCTGCCGCGAGTGGCCGATAGTCGAGGTGACTACAGAGTGAAGTTAGTTATAATCATGGAGTTACTTGTGGTAATTATTTCATAGGAGATGCTCACATATGTTTACATTAACTTTTGTATTGAATATTTTTACCCCAAATAATGTCGACGAAAAAACGTAAAGTGGATAGTGAGTGCCGCGTTTTTCAAGAGAAATGGACAAACATGTACTTTTTTGTGGCGCAAGGGGAAAAATGCTTATGCCTTATTTGCAAGGAAAGTTTATCTGTATTTAAAGAACATAACATCAAACGACATTACGATTCCAAACATAAGCAGACATATAACAAATACGTCGGTGTGTGCCGCGAAAATAAAATTACAAATTTACAAAGTGAAATTGGCGGATTAACCAAACTATTTAACAACGCGAAAAATATTAATGAGTCGATTGTGCGAGCTAGCTATCGAGTATGTCACATAATAGGCAAAGAAGTTCATCCATTTTCAGATGGGGAATTTGTTAAAAGGTGCTTAATGGCGGTAGTGGAAGAAGTGTGCCCGGAAAAAAAGTGCATTCGAATCTGTGAGTTTATCACGTATGACAATGACACGAAGAATAGAAGATTTAGGAAGTGATCTTATGGTACAATTAAAATCAAAAGCAAGTCAGTTCAAAATGTTTTCCATTGCTACAGATGAATCTACGGACGTGACTGATATTGCGCAATTGCTTGTATTCATCCGTGGAATAAATAATAGTTTTGAAGTTACGGAGGAACTTGCTGCAATGAAAAGTATTAAAACAACTACTACGGGTGAAGATTTATTTAAGGAAGTATCCGAAATTTTTGATGATCTTAACCTTGACTGGAATAAATTAACGGCCATAACTACAGATGGCGCTCCATCTATGGTTGGTCGGCACAATGGGCTAGTAGCCAGATTAAGGAAAAAAGTGCTGGAATCAAATGGATCACCGCCGTTGGATATACATTGTATCATTCACCAACAAAATCTTTGTGGAAAAATTTTAAATTTAGATCATGTTATGAAGGTAGTTACTAAATCCGTAAATTTAATAAGATCATATTCTACGAATCACAGAATATTCAAAGAATTTCTTTTACAAATTGAAGCCGAATATGGTGATGTGGTTTATCATAGCGAAATCCGCTGGCTGAGCCGCGGTAGGGTACTACAGCGATTTTTTGATTTGAGACATGAAATTGATATATTCTTTATTGAAAAATCAACTCAGCTCCACGAACTAAGTAACCCTGTGTGGCTGTGGGATTTAGCTATACTCTGTGATTTAACTGCGTATGTAAATGAACTTAATCTCAAATTGCAATGCAAAGACAAACTTATTTCCCATGTATATGCTGATTTATGTGCGTTTCAAACAAAATTAAAGCTTTTCATACAGCAAACGGAAAAAGGACAGTTGACGCACTTTCCGACTTGCACTGCTTTACGTAAAGAAAGGAAAAATGATCATTTTCCAAGTGAAAAAATTACCAAGATGCTGCAATTACTCAGCAAAAGTTTCGAAGGTAGATTTGCAGATTTTCACCGGATTAAAAATGAAATACGCTTGTTTGAAAATCCTTTTACAGTGGATGTTTCTACGGCGCCAGGTGATTTACAATTAGAATTAATTGAATTGCAATGCCAAACACCATTACAGGATCTTTTTCGCGAGAAGTCATTACCAGATTTTTATGCAGCGTTAGATTCTTATCCGAATTTGAGAAACCTTGGAATGAAAATGACAACGGCGTTTGCAAGCACGTACATTTGTGAACAAACATTTTCAACTTTAAAAAGAGCCAAACCAGCGTCTCGCGCTCGACTTTCAGATGATCACCTTCATTCCATATTAAGGATGAACGTCACTCAACTTGAACCAAATATTAAAAAATTAGTTTCTGAAAAACAACATCAGACTTCACATTAATAAATCGTGAGTACAGATTTTGTTCTTTTGAAATTTTAACCTTTTATGATTTCATTTAATTCTAAAAATAAATTAAAAAACGCAACATTTTCATAAAATTTATAAATATTTAAAAAAAATGAATCAGCACAAACATATTCGTGAATTCATTGAAAATGTTGAATTTTTTTTCAAAGGTGTTACTAAGATATGCAATTATAAAGAATCCGGCCCGCGAAATCGTATGTCATGATGAATCCGGCCCACGGACAAAAAAGGCGTTGGGCAACCCTGGCCTAGAGGACGTGAGCGAGTCCCTTTGTATTGGACGTTTAATAAATCATCCCCCAAAGATTACATTTTCGTCGCCAGTTGGCGCTAAAGTCGTGACACATGGTCACTATAAGAAATAAAAAATAAAAAATAATAAGATAAACATAAATCTACGCACTGAGTCCACGCTCAGCCATATAAGACGAATGAAATTCAATTAAAAACTTTAAAACTATTGCCGACAATCCAGGGTAGAAAACTGGTATTGTTTTTTGAGGCCAGTACTCTTGGTAACCAATTTTGAATTTTACTTTGAGTTCATCGTTAGAGGCGAGTGAAAGTCGAATGGTATTCAGTAAACACGGCTAAAAAATTGATAATGTAAATGAGGGGGGAGATAGGAGGGGTAAATGAGGGGGGAGATAGGGACAATGGATCCCCGTTGCGAGGGCTATATAAGGGGGAGAGAGACAGGGAGATGGTCAGTATGTGTCAGTCAGTGACGAGTGAAACATCGACTGTGAGTGTAAGGAGGGGGGAATATAGGGACAATGGGAACCTGGTGAGGGGTATATAAAGGGGAGAAAGGTAGGGAGATGGTAAATATGTGTCAGGCAGTGACGAATGAAACATCGACTGTGAGTGTTTCAATATAGCCTCTCCACCTTCATCCGCCCTCTCAACTGACTCCAACCCTCACTAATAAACAACTCTTCATACCTTATATTATTTAACTGCATAGAATCCAAGAAGCCATTAAATATAAATTTATTTATTAAATTTGCGAACGTGAATAAAATATTAATATCTGGGTAACGGGTAGGTAGGTACTTCTATTGTTCTTATAGATAAAGATATACAGATCCACTTCAGGTGCTGACATCCCTGCCCAAATATTAAGAGAATCATGTCCTATCCCTAATCCTAACCAACTGTTTTCTATCCATGTTTTCACAATTACTTATTCCTTCGAAGTGTTTCGCGAGTATATATTTACTTGTGCGGGAGTGTACGTAAGTGTGTTCCGTTCCTGTGGGGTCACAGTATTCCAGGTTCAGACACGAGACATTGGCTCTAAAGGTAACATATCTTTATAATACTCTATTCTTATAATTATATAAGTAAGAATTACTATAAATTTTTCAAGTACTTTTTTATAATTTTTAAAAAATAAAAAACCATTATATAAATAATATATTAAATATAATTTTATTCCGAATATTTTTTAAAAAAATACTTTCACTTCCCTATATGTTTTTACTAATAATATTTTTTTCTTTTTCCAGGTAGGTGCTCGTCCTACTAATATTAACATTTGTGGCCAGAGTATCTATTCCAGGTCCAAGCAAGAGACTTTCTCTGTTAAGGTAAGATATCTTTATAATACTCTATTCATATATAAGTAAGAAATACTCAAAATTTTTCAAGTAATTTTTTCGATTTTTTTAAAAAAAATTCAAATTTAATAAATAAATGTTAAATATAATTTTCTTTAGAATATTTGAATAAAAAATACTTTCACTTCCCTATATGTTTTTACTAATAATATTTTTTTTCTTTTTTTCAGGTAGGTGCTCATCCTACTAATATTAACATTTAGAGTAAGTATTAGATTTTCTTCATTTATGGAAAATCAAATACTTTATCTTTTGGGTAACGGGTAGTTGTGTACTTCTTTATTCTTATAAATAAAGATGTACAGACCTACTTCAGGGCCTGGCGTCCCTGCCCACGTGAGCTTATATCCTTTCCTTAATCCTATCCAACTTCAATCCCTGTTTTCACAAATCCATATTCCTTCGAAGTGTTTCGTGAGTATTTTTTTACTTGTTCGCGAGTGTAAAGTGTGTTCCTCTGTGGCCAGAGTATTCCAGGTCCAATCCAGGAGACTTTCTCTCTTCTGTAAAGGTAAAATATCTTTATAATACTCTATTCATATATAAGTAACAAATACTCTAAATTTTTCAAGTAATTTTTTGGTTTTTACTTTATCCAATGCAAAGCATGGGTAAAGTATTGTAATCGCTCTCGGGGCAAGCGTGGCTTCAAAGGGTCCTCAGGTAAAGACTACGGAACCCATGGACTCAATTAAAGTCACAAATTGTAGTATTCAATTAGGTTGAATTTTAGCACGTGACGGTTTTGTCAAAAATTACATGGGGTCTCGTCGAGAGGCCAAAAAATGCGATTTTTTCATTTAGTGCGTGCGGATGTATGTATGGATGTATGTTATCGTTTTTTTGGCCCACGATTTTTTCCACACCGTTGCACCGATTGAAATGAAATTGAAAACCTACCATTAGTTTAACAAAATGAAGCGCTGATTAGTTTTTGGTACATATCGGCCCACAAACATTAGTACTTTATTTCAGTACTTTTGCGGTTTTTTCTAAATATCTTGAAAATGACTTAACCAATTTTGATGAAATTTAATATCCTAATTAAGTACAGCTGGGGACCACAAAAAAGGTTAAACCAAGTTTTTAGTAAAAATTATATTTTAAAGTACTATCACGGTCATTTTAATTAAGAACAACGTAATCTCGTGCAAAAACATTTATTTAACAACAATATCAACATATAAATATAAATATAAACAATAGAACGATTAACAATACATCAAGAAACGGCGTTGTACGCATCAACTCACCCTCCTTAAGAACGCGAACGCAGCTTCTCACGGGATCATTCTTCTTTCTTCCTGAGGTTCAGAAATAACTCGAATGATATTTAACTAACCTTCCCCTTTCAATACGACTATTTTCAACCACATTTTTGCTCCGATCCATCGATTCTTCTAAATATCATTTTATTTGATGAAGTAACTCTTCCTTATTTTGATTTCCACTTCATCTGACCAGCATCTAGTTTCTCCTCTTCCGCTATATTCAACTCATCCTCCTTGACTTCCTTCCAACCAGTACGGAATTAAATCATCTTCATTAGTTAATGCCCTTCTACTTTTCCTCTATTTGTAATTCCATTGATGGCCGAATGATTTGCGAAAATTTATTCTCACAACAACATATATGACTAGAGCTCTCACTTGCTATTGCCACTTTCTTAGGGAATTCCTGCTGCTTTTTGGACAAGGAACTCCCTTTTTCCTTGCCCTCCACTGGTTTCCCTTCTTGAAGCAAGTCTCTTCCCCATGTCCTTCCTGCCTACAGAATCCACAAAAACATCTATCCTGAATGCAACTTCTATCCTGAGTGGGACTCGACTTCTCTTCTTTATCCACATCCTTTAAATCCCTTTCTATTCCCTTCTACCGTCTGCATAAACCCTTCAATATCAGTGAATTTCATTCCCCTAATGGACGATCTAATACGTAGGAGTAATCATCTCCACTAAAACGGGCAAGGATTGAACCAGCATCTTCGTCCGGAAAAAACTCTCTTATATAAAGCCATCTTGTTCTCAATAAATAACTCCATAGGCTCGTCTTTTCTCTGTTTCTCTTCATAAGCATATAACCTTTAACTTTGAGACTGCGATTAAACTATCGTATTCTCCGGAGAAATTTCATTTTAAGGCATCTTTTTCCAATCCAGCGCTGGAAATTGATTGATCACCCGCCACCATGTCTTGGCCTTGTCTAACAACTGATCCTGAAACCACCATGAGCCAAACATATTCCGGTACTTTATATTTTAATAGAGTATTCTCGACCTTTTTTTAAAAATAACTTCGGATCTTCCTCTTGGGAGAGCTCAGAAACACTGGAAGGAATTTTCCCACGTCTGCTAATTGAATATTCCTATTAATCTCGGAAATCACTTCCCTTTTCCGAATTTTCGCTTCCTTTTTATTATTTCTTCCAACTCTATCCTCTTCGTTTTTTCTCCTCTTCCAAATCATCTTTTAATTTTTTTATTATTTTTTCGAATTCATTTTTTTAATTTATTCACCTCCTCTTCCAAATCCATTACTCTATGCTCTACTTTTTATATGATCCTTGATCTTCGATATCTCCTCCTCGTTATTTCCATATTCGCAAAATCATTTTTCTTATTCCTCTTCGCTAGTGGTCTACTAGGTTTTCTTATCATTTTCACATTGTTCGGGCGCCAATATCACGATCATTTTAATTAAGAACTCGTAATCTCATTAAAAAACATTTATTTAACAACAATATCAACATATAAATATAAATATAAACAAATAGAACGATTAACAATACATCAAGTAAGCGTTGTACGCATCAGTACTTTACTCTAGAGATGCAAGATGGTACTTTTTTTAATTTTTAAATTTCTTTAAAATTTATTCATTTGAAAGTGCTAATATAGCTCATATGGCCTTGTAAAAGTAAGAGAATGGATAGGCTACTCTGCGACAAGTGCTAAAAAATTTGGGAAGAATTTTTATGAGTAACCATAGCAACTGCGTTGTTTTCTTATCCGTTACCTTTACTGCTGAAGACATAGAGAAGTCGACTTTAAACCAAAAATAGCGATTGATTCTCATCTAGTACTTGAGGAATAATCATTCTATATTGGATTTTTGACATTTCGGTTTTTATTGGTAACCATTGCTGAAGATATGGAGGAATCGACTTAAAATCAAAAATAGACATCGATTCTCATCTAATACTTGAGGAATAACAATCCTACATTAGGTTTTGACGTTTCGATATTATTGGTAACCATTGCTGAAGACATGGAGGAATCGACATAAAATCAAAAATATACGATCGATTCTTATCTAATACTAGAGGAATAACCTTAATGTATTCAATTTTTGATGATTTGACGCATTAATGGCAGCCTGTTGAAACAACGTGAAAGAATCGACTTAAAATCGTAAAAGACTAAATTCTCTTTTTGGTAAACAACTCAAGCTTTCCGAGCTTGCTTTGCCATAAAAGAATTCTAGTCCTTTTGATTTTAAGTCGATTCTTCCACGTTTTCAATAGAGGTTGCCATTAATGGTCAAAACATCAAAAATTGAATCAATAAGGTTATTCCTCAAGTATGATGAGAATCGATGGCTATTTTTGATTTTAAGTCGATTCCTCTTATGTCTTCAGCAATGGTTACAATAATAACCGAAATGTCGCAATCCAATGTGGAATGGTTATTCCTCAATTCTTAAATGAGAATTATTTTTGAATTAATGTCAATATGAACTACAAATTGCAAGTGATATCTGATTAATAAACAAAGGAACAAACATATTAATATTTCAAATGAATTTGGATAAAGTTTAGCAACGAATCCGTTGCAGTTTATTTTTTTAATTTCAAATAATTTCAAAATTAAACAAATAATATCTGTAAATATAATTTTCTTTAAAATATTTAAATAAAAAATACTTGAAATTATCTATATTATTTTACTAATAATATTTTTTCTTATTTCAGGTAGGTGCTCGTCCTACTAATATTAACATTTAAAGTAAGTATTTGATTTTCTTATTTTCTTGAAAACCAAATACTTTATCTTAGGAAGTAACGGGTAGATGTGTACTTCTTTATTCTTAAAAATAAAGATGTACAGATCTACTTCAGGGGCTGGCGTCCCTGCCCACGTGAGCTTATATCCTTTCCTTAATCCTATCCAACTTCATTCCGTGTTTTCACAAATCCATATTCCTTCGAAGTGTTTCGCGAATATATTTTTACTTGTGCGGGAGTGTAAAGTGTGTTCCTGTATGGCCAGAGTATTCCAGGTCCAAGCAGGAGACTTTATCTCTTCTGTAAAGGTAAAATATCTTTATAATATTCTATTCATATATAAGTAAGAAATTCTCTAAATTTTTCAAATAATTTTTTCGATTTTTTTAAAAAAAATTTCAAATTAAATAAATAATATATTAAATATAAATTTCTTTAGAATGTTTATATAAAAAAATACTTGAAATTATCTATATTATTTTACTAATAATATTTTTTTTCTTATTTCAGGTAGGTGCTCATCCTACTAATATTAACATTTAGAGTAAGTATTAGATTTTCTTCATTTATGGAAAATCAAATACTTTATCTTTGGAGTAACGGAGTAGTTGTGTACTTCTTTATTCTTAAAAATAAAGATGTACAGGTCTACCTTCAGGGCTAGCGTACCTGCCCACGTGAGCTTATATCCTTTCCCTAATCTATCCAATTCAATCCTTGTTTTCACAAATCCTTATTCCTCCGAATGAAATGTTTCGCGAGTATATTTTTAATTGTGCGCGAGTGTAATAACAGTGTATCCTATGAGGTCAGAGTATTCCAGATCCCGGCATGAGTCTTCGGTTGTTAAAGGTAACATATCTTTATAATACTCTATTCTTATATTTTAAATAATTAAGATATTCTAAATTTTTCAATTCTTTTTTCGAATTTTTCAAAAACGATCAAATAAAATAAATAAATATAATTTTATTGGAATATTTCTATAAAAATCTCATAATTTCACTATATAATTTTGCTAATATATTTTTTTCTTTTTTCTAGGTAGGTGCTCGTTCTACTAATACTAACATTAAAATTAAATGATTAAGTAGAAATAAATAAAAAATTAAAATTGTTATATCTTTTCTAAATTAAATATGAGATATCTGGTTTGAAACAATATCGCTTTTATATTTTTCAGTCTAATAAAATTATATTATATATACAAAATTTGGTTGAGTTTGGTACAAGAGTCTATATTTTCATTTTTAACCACCCATTTTGGGCGGTTAGTTTTTGCATTTTTACACTTCTGGGATCCCACTGATTATGTATACAAAATTTGGTTGAGTTTGGTAAATGGCCAAGAATTTCATTTTTTGACCCCCTCTCCCCATTTTGGGCGGTTAGTTTTTGCATTTTTAGACTTCTGGGGTCCCACTGATTATGTATACAAAATTTGGTTGAGTTTAGTAAATGGCAAAGATTTTCAATTTTTGACCCCCTCTCCCCATTTTGGGCGGTTAGTTTTTGCATTTTTAGACTCCGGGGGTCCCACTGATTATGTATACAAAATTTGGTTGAGTTTGCTCAAATGGCCTAGATTTTTAATTTTTAACCCCCCTCCACCCCCTTAATTTTGGGTCGATATGCACCAAAATCTAATCAGCTCTTAATCTCAATGGACCAAAACTACGTGTGAAATTTGGTTTCGATATTCACACTAGTTTTTGAGCTAGCTCTTCCACAAAAATTTGATAACGCACAGACTAACAGGTTAACAGATATTTTGACAAAACAATTAATATCTCGAAAATATAATTTTTTCGATGTTCACTTATTAGCTTTTTTGTAGAGCGAAATGCCATGGTTTCGCTCAATTATTTTAATCAAAATAGTTTCAGCCGTTTTTGAGATATTTCGAAAAAAAGAAGGAAAAAAACACTTTTTTCATGCACGATTACAATACTTGACCATACCCTGTATGGTAAAGTAAATTTTCTTTTTCTAAATTTTGAATTTTATCTAAAATTTTAGTATTCGAAAAGTCAACATGATGCTCCAGGTTAGTTGAATGGCTAGCTACTAGCATGGTAGATAGATATTATTGTTATAATATTTTCACTAATATAAATTGCCCCGCCAATGTACCATATAATAGCTAATTATTTTATCTAAATATAATAATTTTGAAATAATTAACCCGAAGGTTTGAGTATCTTTTTTTGAAAATAAGATGGAATTTTTTCAAAAATACAACTTATTGTATAAACCAAATATATCAAGATAAGAATTTATATTTAAGGTCTCTAATCCAAGATTTTAATAGAATAATTTTATATTGCATAACACAGGGCCTCGTCCCCTCAGGAGTTGAACCCGAGTACTAACACGCTTGCCGGTCCCTCTGATATGCAATATAAAATTATTCTTTTAAAATCTTAGATTAGAGACCTTAAATATAAATTCTTGATAATAATTTTGGTTGAAAAAGAAAATAACAATTCGACAAAAGAAAAAACTTAGAGAATAAATGAAAAGTACGCCTAGCCACGATTGAGAACCGATTATTTATGTCCATGCTTAAGGAGGTTCTTTCGCGACAATCCACACAAAAAGTTTTAGCCTCGTAACCATTCTATAAATATGAACGGAACTAAAATTTTAGGTTATGTTTTTTTAACGTGATTGTCCACTTGCACTACGAAATCTCTATATGGATACACACATACTTGCCGGATCGTTTCCAAGCTATTGTGCTTATATCCCCTCCACTAAAAATAATCGCCCAAATATGTTTGTTTTTTGTTTTTTATCAAAACTAAGAGGTAAATAATTTCAATTTTTTTTTAAGTTACTCCGAATATATTATTCTAACAAATATTTGTTTTTCATCAAGATGGTGAAAGTCCTTCAATGAAAAAAAAAAAATAATGATCATATCCCCACCCTTTCCCTATCTACCCTAAGTAAAAAATGTCATTTTTAATTGCAATTATTTAATGTTTGGTGTGGTAAATCGTCTTCAAATTTTAACAGTATGTGCATTATACTTTTAATAACTTATATTCCAAGTTCCAAAGACTTCTTGAATTTAGGCATTTATGAAAGAACTACCTTAACATTTATTGTATGAATTTGAATTTTATTATGAAATTTAAATTAATATCTATTATTTAAATAGAATAGGAAATTTTGGTGAAACACCCTGTATAGTCATGTCTGGAATTGACATATAAACGTAAGTTACTTACCGTGAATCTTTAATACTGCTTGTTCATCTTTTGGTGTCCATTGTAAATTAACAATATATACTTTAGGACGTTTTTTAGCAGGCTTATCCATTGCCCAAAGCCAAGGATAACGTTTGAGCACTTTTAAACTTGAACCAAGGCACAAAATTGTATCTGCTCCTTCTGCTGCCTAGAGTTGGACAATAAAGTGTTTTTTTTTTTTTTTATTAAAAATATTTGATGATATATATTTCAGTATGTATCTATTTTTTATTAATTACCTTGCATGCCCCTGACCAATTCAACGGCCAACTTAAAGTACCCCGTTCACCAAAATGAACTATAGTGTCAATTAACGGACCATGACATTCCCGACACCGACGACCTGTTTTATGGCTAAACCTAGCTGTATGTTCAGTCACATCAAATGAACGTAAATATTCTCGTGTGGGCTTGCAAGCTCGGCATACCTAAAAAATTAAAAAATTGATATATTTTGGACAATTTTAGATATATTTCTATATTATAAAAATAATTAATGGTAATAATAAAATAAATTTAATTAAATATTGAAGTTATTCAGCTGAAAGAAATGGAAGACTGCCCAAGGGTAGTGAAGAAAGAAAAAAATATCACATATCCAAATAAGGTGTTTTTAGTGGACTGTCATTCTTTTCCTTTTAAACCAACGTTTCGGAGGATTCTTCCCTCTTTCAAAATGGTTTCAATGGTTCTGCTAAGGAAGAAAAAATTTCAAACACTGCTGAAGGTGAGAATAAGGAAACATCTTGTTTTTTTCCTTAAGTGACCCTTTAAAACCCTAAAGAAGGAGGGAAGATCCTCCGAAACGTTGTTTTAAAAGGAAAGGGAAAGAAACGAATGACAGTCCAATAAAAATATTATTTGGATATGTGATAATTTTTTCTTGCCTTGGGCTGTCTTCCATTATTTTCAGCTGAAAAATTCTACCACTCAAGCTCTCCCCAAAGAGAAAATTTCTTCAAATATATTGAAGTTATTATTTGTCTTTTGAAAAATAGATATAAAAAATGAATATGTTTTTTTTTAATTCTAATAATAAATACAGGGAGTGTTTTTCAAGTTTTTTCAATATTGTTATCGCTGTCGTGTGTTTAAAGATTGGCATATAAACGTATCGTGCAGGGTAAAGCGGATTCAAAAGAAAAGAGGCAGATCACCAGCAAGATGGACGGATCAAATAAAGGCCTAACTTGGCATTAATACTCCATGCTGCTAGGGCTGGCGGGCTGCAATTAGGAAGACTAGGGCTGTTAGAATATGGAGGAGATGAGGGTCACAACTCCTCTGGAAAGAGGATTACGACATTGAAGAAGATAAAAGTATTTATTATTAAATGCGCAAGATACCGACTGCAAACATTTATCATCTATTTATTATATAGGGGGTCAGATAGGCTAGGGGTTAGCGCGCCAGCCTGCTAACCCAAGAGAACCCGGGTTCGAATCCGACTCGAGGCATCCGGCTAAAATCTGACCCCGGGAGTAGAGACAAATTTGAAAAAATAAATAGTATCTTAAATTGACTTATGGCTAGAAAGGCCGAAAAGGCAAAAAAAAAAAAAATATTATATATATATATATATATATATATATATATAGATCAGTGGCGGGCGTGAATTTTCAGCCAGGGTTGCTGTCTAATTTTCAAAATTTTATTTTATTCTTGGCTCCTTTTTGCAAAATTCATGGATATGGTAATTTTTCAAATTTAGGATTAGATTTTTTTCAAATGATATTAAAGCGAAAGCGAATATTCTATCTTCACTTTGGCTACTTCTGCTGAATGTTTTAATCTATTGTTGAAAATGAAATTTCATCCGTGGATGGTATACTGCAAATTATTTGTATTAAATCAAAAACTAGAAAATCATAAGATGGTGTCATCTATTAAATCCGATGGAATGGAATATTTTTAATTATATGTCAGAGGGGTTGTTTTTCACCCCCTCGGGAATCGAACCCGAGTGCCAGTAACAGCAAGCAATCCGGGCCACCTGGCTCACCTGCGGGATACGAACCTCTCTGACATATGCAAACGCGTAAAATATTTTACTCAAAAGATTGTTATCTTAATTTGTAAAATTTTGCGATATAGTGATTCTAAATTTAAACATATAGCCATGCCATATAATTTAAATAAAGGTGTAATTTTTTCAAAAATACAACTCAAAACTAAATATATCAAGATAAGAATTTATATTTAAGGTCTCTAAACTAAGATTTTAATAGAATAATTTTATATTGCATAACAGAGGGCCTCGTCCCCTCAGGAGTTGAACCCGAGTACTAACACTCTTGCCGGTCCCTCTGATATGCAATATAAAATTATTCTATTAAAATCTTAGATTAGAGACCTTAAATATAAATTCTTATCTTGATAATAATTTTGGTTGAAAAAAAAATAACAATTCGACAAAAGAAAAAAACTTAGAGAATAAATGAAAAGTACGCCTAGCCACGATTGAGAACCGATTATTTATGTCCATGCTTAAGGAGGTTCTTTTGCGACAATCCACACAAAAAGTTTTAGCCTCGTAACCACTCTATAAATATGAACGGAACTAAAATTTTAGGTTATGTTTTTTCAACGTGACTGTAGCACTCACACTACGAAATCTCTATATGGATACACACATACTTGCCGGATCGTTTCCAAGCCATTGATCTTATATCCCCTCCACTAAAAATAATCGCCCAAATATGTTGTTTTTTTGTTTTTTATCAAAACTAAGAGGTAAATAATTTCAATTTTTTTTTAAGTTACTCCGAATATATTATTCTAACAAATATTAGTTTTTCATCAAGATGGTAAAAGTCCTTCAATGAAAAAAATAAAATGATCATATCCCCACCCTTTCCCTATCTACACTATGTAAAAAATGTCATTTTTAATTGCAATTATTTCATGTTTGGTGTGGTAAATCGTCTTCAAATTTTAACAGTATGTGTATTATTCTTTTAATGACTTATATTCCAAGTTTCAAAGACTTCTTGAATTTTTGCATTTGTGAAAGAACTACCTTAAATTTGCTAACGTTAAAAAGTTTCATACATTTTAAATTAAAGCAAATCGAAATAAGGCTACAAATATTACACGGAATGAAAATACTCTTGACCTTTTGAATTTGAGGGATGCCCAGCATCCACAGCATCCATGGGCCACTGATGTATATATTTACACTCGGGAGCAGCTAAATCGACTCAACCTCTAAGCGCGCATACAAGGTCGTTTTTCTTTTAAATGGCCAAGCCGATATTTATAAAATAAATATATCTTTAAAGCTTATTTATTTAGCTTTACATTGATATCAATTTCAAGCAAATCGGCTTATTACTTTTTAAATTATGTGATCCGAATGGCTGAACTGGAAAAATTGCTGTTCCTAGCTGCCGCTACTTGTTAGTTACAATTTCCTTATAAAAACCAATGTAACCAATTATTCTTATTAATCGATTTTCAGCAATTGACCTGAACACATCTACGCAAATTGACACAATTGTTTTCAGAAAATCATGGATACTAAGCCAGAAGTTGCCGCTCAAGTTGTTGCTCTGTTGGAACAGAGCCTTACTCAAAGAGAAGTCGCTCGTCAATTGAACTTAAGTCAGTCTACTGTCTCAAGGGTCTACAGAAGGTTTCAGGAGACTGGTGCCTTCACTCGGAGACCAAATACCCGCCGTCGCCGGTGCACGTCTGAGAGGGATGAACGTTTTATCGTCACGACGTCTCTCCGAAACCGCCACCTCACTGGTGTCGATGTCCAGCAGCAGCTGAGAGAAGTTCGAGGTCTGGCTGTCAGTCGGTGGACAGTCAGAAGACGCTTGAAGGAAGCCAACCTCACTTGCAGAAGACCTGCCTCTGGACCAAAATTAACCTCACGTCACAGTCAAGCTCGACTTCAATTTGCTCGAGAGCATCTCAATTGGAGTATCGACCAATGGCGGGCTGCCCTATTCACAGATGAGTGTAGAGTGTGCATTCATGGCAGTGACAGGAGAAGTCGGGTCTACAGGCGCCAGGTAGAGCGATTTTCTCAATGCTGTTTCTCTCAAACAGTGTCATATGGTGGTGGTTCCGGCATGATTTGGGGTGGCATTTCTCTGGAGGGAAAAACAGATATTGTTTTTGTGCCTGGTGGAGGCCGGAGAGGGGGTCTAACAGCTGACCGTTACATTGCTGACATTCTCCTGCATCATGTTGTTCCATATAAAGGATTTATTGGGGAAAATTTTTTACTGATGCATGATAATGCCCGGTGCCACGCTGCGATGGTCACTCGGCAATACATGACCGAAGTCGCTATCCACACCATGGAGTGGCCAGCGCTCAGCCCAGACATGAATCCCATCGAACATATGTGGGACCACCTCAAACAAAGGGTTCGAGTCAGAAATTCGGTACCTTCGACCATTGATGAGCTTAAGACAGCCTTGTTAGATGAATGGGAAGGCATCCCTCAAGATTTTATAAAAAAACTCATCAGGTCGATGCAGGATCGCATGCGGGCTGTTATAAAAGCTAGGGGGGCAACACAAATTATTAAGAAAATAAATTTTCTTTGTTATGTTTAAAATGTCAATTTAATTTTAATTTTGAACATCCCTACTTTTCCTTTCCTTTACATCCTTTTTTCCTTTCATTGTCATTCAGATCACATAATTTAAAAAGTAATGAGCCGATTTGCTTGACATTGATATCAATGTAAAGCTAAATAAATAAGCTTTAAAGATATATTTATTTTATAAATATCGGCTTGGCCATTTAAAAGAAAAACGACTTTGTATGCGCGCTTAGAGGTTGAGTCGATTTAGCTGCTCCCGAGTGTATTTTTAATGCGTAGAATGCAAGAAGATGCAACTCTGTCTTGGCAGATCAATCAAGGGAGGAGTAAAGAAGGATCAAGTGAAAGGGTTGATAAGTAGGGCTGTGCATCCGCGTCTTGAAAGATTGAAGATTTTCGAGAAAGAGAATTGCTGGAGAGAGTTCCAGTCCCTAGGAGTCGTAGGAGTATTGGCAAATGAAGTGGTTGGACAGTTATCCGATTTTATCGAGATTATTACATTATTTGCTTTTGTAAGCAAAACTGCCAAAGTAGTAGTTATGATATTATTTTTATTTAGAAACTAGCTGCAAGGCCCGCCTTCGGCGGCCCTCTTGCTAGCCAGGGGGCACGCTCCCTGGACCCCCAACCCACGAATCCTACCCTCACACTACACTCCCCCCGACCCATCCAGCACCCCTACCCCCGCACCATGAACCCGTGCCCCCATACCACAGAACCCAAACCTCACCCCCCACTCCAACCCACCACACTCCACGAAACCCACCCAGCACCCCAACCCCCGCCCCCACACCACCACTCTAACCTGCACCCCCACCTCGGACCCCCACCCCGTACCACCCCACTACGCCACTGGACCCTCACCTGAACCCCCCATCCACCAACCTTGCACCACCCCCGTGCCCCCCCCCCCCCCCCTACTCCGCCATACTTCCTCACTCCACCGCCATTCCACTCCGCGCATCCCATGCCCTAACCCACCCCCACTCCACCCCCGCACCCAGTTTTTGCATTTCTAGCCTTCTAGTGACCCACAGATTATGTAAACAAAATTTGGTTGAGTTTGGTCCAAGAGCAAGAATTTCCATTTTTTGACCCCCCCCCCCCCCATTTTAGGTGGTTAGTTTTTGCATTTCTAGCTCTCTAGAGGCCCACAGATTATGTATATAAAATTTGGTTGAGTTTGGTCCAAGAGCAAGAATTTTCATTTTTTGACCCCCCCCCCCATTTTGGGTGGTTAGTTTTTGCATTTCTAGCTCTCTAGAGGCTTACAGATTATGTATACAAAATTTGGTTGAGTTTGCTCCAAGGGCAAGAATTTATATATTTTTCTCCTTCCCCCCCTTTTTGGGTGGTTTTTGGGGGAATTTTTTTAAACAAAAGTTGTCAGAAATCACATCCCCTACAACTTTGCTCATTATAAAATTTCCTGTAGAGTTAATAGTTTAAGAGTTATTTGATAATTTTCATTCGTGCACCCCCCAAACCCCCTTTTGGGGTCAAAATATCAAAACGTTATATAGCTAAAAACGTAAGTTAGAAGACCTCTGATACAAATATGAAATTTCATAATAATCCCTTCAGCCGTTTTGACGTGAATCGTGAGCAACTTTTCGCGGAAACCACTGAAACAGACACTCATACAGACAGACAGACATACAGACAGGAATTTTGTTGAGGGTGTTTTCGTTCATAACTTTGCTTGAAACGTGTGCAACCAAAATTTGGCGTGATTTGGACCAATGTACAGACAAAACCTTAATTTTATATATATAGATATATATATATATTATTTATACATTCAAAGAGAAATTTTTAAAATTTACCTCAATATACATATTACCATGGACTTCTGAAATTGCTATTTTTGGCAATCCACTTCGCAAATGTAAGCCATCGCAATTTTGTGAAACAATATGTTTAAGTATTCCAACTCGATATAATTCTGAAAGAGCCATGTGAGTAAAAGTAGGTTCTGCTTGACTTAAATCATGTAGCCTAAAAACAAAAAAAAAGAAAGAATGTTTTTATTTTATTTGAATTAGAAAAATTAATTAAAAATTGAATCGCATGATGAATAAATTTCAAATTTATTTAGAATATTTCACATGATCTTATGTTTCCAGCCTTAAAACATTTTCAAAAAATCGTGATCGACAAGCAGATGGGCCTCATAGACACAGAGAAAAAAGTCTTTTCTGCCATTTTCATTCCTCTTTACAAAAAAACATGATAGAATTATCAATAAATAAATAATAAAATGTATAATTTAACCATTTTTTCAAAATATATTTATATTACATACTTACAAATAGCCGTGCCAGATTATTCTTATGAGGACTTTTGAAAATATTTTGCTAGCCAAGAAATCTGAATTACAAATCGTAGGCAAATTGTAAGTTCGTCTAACAATTCACTTTCCGAACATATAATATAATTTTTTTAAGCCGTGGTGGGAGGTTAACACTTTAATCGCTCAGTGCAAGCGACGAAATACTTGAATAAAAATGTTTAAAGTGCATATAAAGGAAGTAAATTTATCGATCATAATTTTTTGAAAATGGTTTATGCCTATTCAATATTGGCTAAAATCAGAGGGGCTAATTAGCGGGGATGTAAATGCACTTGCTCTATTTTTCAACATCTCTTTAGTAAAACTAATGCATTTTTCATAATGATGCTCTAGTACTGATACCATTTTTATAGTGTGATTTGTCAAGTCCCTCAAAATTCTCATTGATGACAAATCTTTTTCCTCCGAGCCATTTCTTAAGGTTAGGAAACAGATGAAAGTCGCTGGGGGCTAAATTTGGTGAATACGGTGGTTGGGGGGAACAATTCGAACTTCGATTTGTTGATTTAAGCCATCGCAACTGACGAATGAGCGGATGCATTGTCATGGTGAAACAAGATTCTTTTCTTTGCCAGAAGCACTAGTTTTTGATTCACTTCGTCACTCAAACGTTGTAATAACCCTGGGTATTATACACCATTGATGGTTCTACCCTTCTCAAGGTAATCAATGAAGATAATTCCTTTCGAATGCCAAAAATTATTCGCAATAACCTTATTCGCAGATAAAATTGTGTTTGCCTTCTTTGGAGGTGCTTTACCTGATTTTCTCCATTGTTGTTTATTTTCATGCGTATAATGGTGGACTCAAGTTTCATCAACAGTTAAAAATTCACTGACATTTTGCTTATACAGTGCCAATTCTCGGTTAAAACAATCTTCCGGCGCAACTTTTGATCGATTGTTAGCAAACGCGGCACCCACTTAACATAGAGCTTCTCCATGCACAAAAGTTGATGTAAAATATTGTGAACAGTTCAGTTGACATCCTAGTAGTCTCAGCTATCTCACTCACTTTCAATCTAAAAGTGGGAGATAAATTTAACCTAATTTATCGCGCGGAGAATTTACCACTGCTCGAAGCCCCTAAAACCTTAGTAAATTGGATATTGAATTGTATCTAATTTTTTGAGATTGGCTCGTGATCCCGGCTTCTTTTCCTTCTACTCTGTTCTTTTCACGATGGAGGGGCCAGCCCATACAGGCCTTTAGGGGATGGACCTTCTGGTGTATCTCCTTTTCACATCAATATCATTAAAAAAAAAAAAAATCTGCGGTCTTCTAGCACGATTTATCTATTTTCTTGATCATTTCGCCATTTGGGACCTCAATCAGGCGTCCTGAACCTGGTTCGTCATCAGTGCTCGTGCGAGTTGTCTTAAATTCAGAAATCCACTGTTTGACCGTTGAATATGATGGAGAAGAGTTTTTCAATGTTGAATCCATTTTTTCTTTGATTTGAATTGATGTTAAGCCTTTCAAATAGAAGTATTTTATGACCGCACGCTTCTCCAATTTTTCCATTTTCACACAAATAACTCAGGTTTTTTCTTCAATAGGCTGTCAAACCTATACTATCAGAACAGTAGACCTAAAAATTGGTATGAATGTTAGGCTAGGTTATTACTATAGAATACGAGTCAAAAATTAGAACTCTCTGGGTCAGGTCGGAAACTTATCAAACCATTCTCGTATGACATAAAAATAGTGCAATTTTATTTTAAAATATTATATTAATAGAGTAATTGTATAATTAATTTTAATGTAAAAAAACTAATTAAAATTTATGTTTTACATAAGAAAAATAATTTTATTTTATTATTACCCGATATCTTTTCCTTGTTGTAATAATGTCCAAATACCCTTAGATCCTCTGTAATCAGGAATTCGAGCTGCTGTACTAATTCCTGCTCCAGTATAAACAACAAGATTAG
The DNA here is from genome assembly GCA_024734495.1 of Forficula auricularia. Classification (NCBI taxonomy): domain Eukaryota; kingdom Metazoa; phylum Arthropoda; class Insecta; order Dermaptera; family Forficulidae; genus Forficula; species Forficula auricularia. The sequence continues at coordinate 94,098,271 of JALMQS010000099.1, forward strand.
TGGATTCAGCTACAGCTCTTGCAAGTGTATCACATTTAGAATCTATAATATCAGGAGGATCTTCAATTTCTTCCATCCGAGCTTTGATTTGTTGTCGACGTGCTTCTCTATATAAAAGATAATTATTAAATGATATAGTGTGACCTCTGATGAATTGAATTTTCGGTTTGAGAGGTTTATTTGTAACAGTTAGGTGTAAATGTTTGCTTAAAATAATTTTTATATTATTTTTATTTTTTATTTTACCATACAGAGTATGGTCAAGTATTGTAATCGTGCATGAAAAAAGTGGTTTTTGCTTTGTTTTTTCGAAATATCTCAAAAACAGCACAAACTATTTTGATAAAAACAATTGAACGAAACCATGGCGTTTTGTTTTACAAGAAACCCTTTTAGAGTGTATATAGAGCGAACATCAAAAAATTATATTTTACGAGATATTAATTATTTCGTCAAAATATCTGTTAGTACATTACCAAATTGTGTGTAAGCTCTAGCTTAAAAACTAGTGGGAATATCAAAATGAAATTTTACAGTAGTGAGATTGAGTTGGTTAGATTTTTGTTGAAATCCAACCCAAAATTAAGGAAGGTTCGTAAAAGATTTTAATTATAAAATTTGCAAACTAAAAAAAAAAATGAAATTTACTAGAAAATGGACCTATAATAAAACAAGTCATTATTTCTTTCGGGATCCAAAATGGGGGGGGGGGTTCAAAAAATAGAACTATGAATTTAAGTCCTAGACCATTTGATCGATTTGTACGAAATTTCGCAAATGCCCCCTATACGACGACATTATGAAAATGACTCACTATGTGAAATTGATAGTGACCCCAAGAGGGAAGAGTTCAAAAATAATTTAAAATAATAAAATTTTCAAACAAAAAAAAACTAATTTTACAATAGAATAGTCACATATTTAAAAGGAGGGATAATAATTACTAATGGGCCCACAATAAAGGGCCACTCTTATAAAATTAAATTAAAAAATAAGTCTCCGTGTGAAAGTGATAGGTGACCCAGAGGGGAGCTCAAAAATAATTAAAATGATAAAATTTCCCAACAAAAATACTAGAAGAGTTCCATATTTAAAAGGAGATATGATTAATTGCTAACGGGCCTGAAATTCAGGGGAAGGGAGTTCTTTTGTTAAAAATCATAAATTATTTAATTAAATATTAAATAAAGGAAGAGGCATTTAGGTATAATATCCCAGTCAATGGGGTACAATATGCTAGTGAATTCGTTAAAATAAAAATATCGATATATATGTATTTATAAATATACAAATATCTCGAAACAACAAAAAATGGACTTGTGCTACTTTCAAAATAAACGGTCCATATGTATTTGCATCAAGCAGAGGACAACCAAATTGATTTCCTATTAAAAATCTACAACTCTACCGCTCTTAGGAAGAAAACATTTTCAGATTTTAGGCTTTCTAACTTTAGAATTACCAGATGAAAAATGCAGGAAAACAAAACGAAATTGATATGTGAGAAGTTATGGAACAGTAATAACTAATGAGCGGAAATTTAGAACATAACACCAATTGTTTCTGAATTTACTTCAGAGCTTAAGCACTGGTCAACAAATTGGGCGAATAATTCTCATTTGTCATCTGACACCACGTGATATACTTGTTACTTTAGTAAAAAAAGAAAACAAAATAAGCTGACGTGTTCTGATGTGGCCATCCACTTGACTTTACCATACAACCTGGCCCCTCACTTATATTTAATATTTAATAAAATTATTTATAATCATGTAGGGGAGGGGGGTTAGTTTTTGCATTTTTAGACTCCTGGAGGCCCACTGATTATGTATACAAAATTTGGTTGAGTTTGGTAAATGGCCAATACTTTCATTTTTTGACCCTACACCCCCCCCCCCATTTTGGTCGGTTAGTTTTTGCATTTTTAGATTACTGTGGGCCCACTGATTATGTATACAAAATTTGGTTGAGTTTGGTAAATGGCAAAGATTTTCATTTTTGACCCCCATTTTGGGTGGTTAGTCTTTGCATTTTTATACTTCTGGAGGGCCACTGATTATGTATACAAAATTTGGTTGAATTTGCTCAAACGACCTAGATTTTTAATTTTTAACCCCCCCCCCCCCCCCTTAATTTTAGGTCGATATGCAACAAAATCTAATCAGCTCTTAATCTCAATGGACCAAAACTACGTGTGAAATTTGGTTTCGATATTCACACTAGTTTTTGAGCTAGCTCGTCCACAAAAATTTGGTAACCCACAGACTAACTAATAGACATTTTGACAAAACAATTATTATCTCGAAAAATATAATTTTTTCGATGTTCACTTAGAGCTTTTTTGTAGAGCGAAATGCCATGGTTTCGCTCAATTTTTTAATCAAAATAGTTTCAGCCGTTTTTTAGATATTTCGAAAAAAAGAAGGAAAAAACCACTTTTTTCATGTACGATTACAATACTTGACCATACCCTGGTAAAGTAAAACAACTTATTTTCACAAAACATCATTTTTTAAGTTTAACATGTTTTGATCATCTTAATTTGCTCATCTTCAGGGTTTTTTCTTCTCTTCACTCACACACAAATAATAACATCATGATTAAAACTTCTTACCTATCTTTTCGCTTGAATTGTTTTCTCGACTTGATTTAGAATTTTAGCTTTTTTTTGGATCCGAGTTGGTTCTTCCTGGGTTACTTTGGTTTGCGACTTTATCAGACATGGATGTTTTTCCAGCTTACGGCTATTACAAGTTTAAACTCTGCATTGACCGCTGATAAGCAGAAAGTCTGGCGAAATGGTTGCAAGAGTGTAAAATTTATTGTAAATAAAAAAAATATTTGAATGAAAAGTTTTTGTTTTGCCGAGAGTAGCAGAGTTGTTAAATCATAAAGAGAAACAAAGAGGTTGTCCTCTGCTTGATACAAATAAATATACACCTATACAGGGCCGCAGCATAGGCTACTTAGGCTGAAGCCTATGGGCTAGGGTGGAGTGAAAAACAAAAATTTTTGAATTTTGATATGCCTGACCTCTTAATAGTTGCCTATGGGGCTCAAAACTATTCTCTAAAAATTTTGAGCCGGAATTCAAATTGCTTGAGGTTGCATATTTTATTTAAAGTTTCAACCATATTGTGTACAGTATGGGCCCGTACCACAAAGGTCCCGCGGACTCCCGCTACACTGTACCATTGTCAGAGGAAAAATGATTTTACGTCAATTTTTTAAATCAGGTTTTCTGTTTTAGTAAATTAATAGTATAAAATTTTGGTAATCTTAATTCTTAAACGTTTATTTTCAAGTTTTTAATTGAATAATTGATGAAAATGTGGTTTTTGTAGATTAATTTAAAAAAAATATTTTCCCCGGTAGGGTCCGCGCCACAGATCCAGCCTAGGGGCCCACATATCCAAAATACGGCCCTGCACCTATATATGAATGCTTCACTTGCCAAATCGATTAACTCGATAAAACAAAAAGTGGAGAAATACGATGAAATAATTAGGATTTGTAGATTATTACATTATTTATTATTCAAAGACCAAAAAAATTTTGTCATTTAGTGGTGTTAATATTAGAGAAATTTGTTTTGAATATAAATATACAGTTAAGAGTCATTCTTGGACATTAAAATTTAATAAAATTCAAAGGAGAGTTAATCAATTTGGCAAGTGAAGCATTCATATAAAATATATAAAAATATATATCACATATTTGTTTGAGACTATCGTTTCGAGGCTTGGCCTTCATCATCAGTCTTTTTAATATTATCAATATTATTTAATTTTCTTCTAACACGGCGAGGTAAGTAAAGCCACGTGAGAACTAGGTATTAAATTCAATGGTGAAGATAAAGCATTCATTCAATGATGAAATAAAGTACATATAGTACTTTATCAATATCTTGTAATTGTTGTTTATTTGACAAAAAAGAAACGATTCAGTGGTCATTCACCACCATCATTCTGACCACTGAAACGTCTCTTTTTTGTCAAATAAACAACAATTACGAGATAAAGTACTATATCGTCGCCTTAGAGTGTAAACCTGCTAAGTCCATTTTTTATCATAAATGAGATATTAATACCGTTCGAAAGAAAAAGAGATGCAGTATCGTCCAAGTATAACTGCTACTTAAAATTACGATCGTAAGTTGTAGAAAAAAAATGTGAAAAATAGTTTCTTTCCATAACAACAATATTAAATTTTATTTGTTTTTCTCTGCCCTTTAAAATTTCCTTGTGAGTTAGCTGGTTTACATATTTAATTTTGTTTATTTGGCCCCCGAGGAGCGGGCCGCCTCTTACAAAGACAAAAGACCATTATACAAATTTATTTACAAACTTTTCGCCACCCGCTCTATATGTTCTTCTGCTGAAAGTCTAAGGCGACGATAATATGTACTTTATTTCAACATTGAATGAATGCTTTATCTTCACCATTGAATTTAATACCTGGTTGTCACGTGGCTTTACTTACCTCGCCGTTTTTTTTTGTTTTTTTTTTTAATGACATTGATGACCAGAAGGTGCATCCTATAAAGGCCTGTATGGGATGGCCCCTCCATCGTGAAAAGAACAGAGTAGAAGGAAAGAAGCCGGTATCACGAGCCAAATCTCAGAAAGTTAGATATAATCCAATTTGCTAAGTTTTTTAAGGGCTTCGAGCAGTGGTAAATTCTCCGTTCGATAAATTAGATTAAATTTATCTCCCACTTAGAAGAAAATTAAATTATTACAAGCCATCAGTGCCTTTTTATATAAATATTATTTCTCATGGAGTCAGTATCACGTGGATATAGAAAAATGTTTACATATCAGGCTTGCCAGCTAAAGACGCGATACTGACTCCATGAGAAATAATATTTATAATTAAAAAGAGTGATGATGAAGGCCAAGCCTTCGTAACTAAGTCTCAAACAAATAAATTATATATATGGAGTGGATATTGATGAGGAAGTCCAAAAAAAGAAGAAGATAATTTATACCGAGAGGTGAACCGCGACCTAAAATTATGTACACCTACTTCCACTTTCATTTCCAAGTAGAAGACAATAGATGACAATAGAATATCTAATGAATTCCAACGTATTTCCAAATAATTCCAAAGACGGTGTACACCTAATTCCAATCGCGGTTCACCCCTCGATTTATACTATCTTTTTATTCATAAACCGACGTTTCGGAGGCTATTCCCTCCTTCTTCAAGGTTTTGAAAAGTCATTGAAGGAATTCCAATGTCAATGGCAATAACAATAATATATTGTATTTCATTATCAGCAGACTACACTATAATTCTACAGAGAATAAAATACAATATATTGTTACTGCCAGTGAAAGAGGAGACAGAGGGGAATGTCGCATTGGATTTCCTTCACTGACTTTTCAAAACCCTGAAGAAGGAGGGAATAGCCTCCGAAACGTCGGTTTATGAATAAAAAGATTGTATAAATTATTTTCTTCATTTTTTGGACTGCCTCATCTATATCCACTCAATTTCACTTATCAGTCCGTCTCAAAAAATTCCTTCAATCTTATACATATTTATATTAGATATATATATTTTTTAACTTCTAAGTCGGAGTTTTCTATATCAAATTCAGGATGTTTCAAACGAAATTCAGGATTTTAAAAATCAAAATCATACTTTTTCAAATCAAATTCAGAATTTATTAATAAACAGTTAAAAAAATTAAAAAAAAGTTTTAATTTAATTTAACTCTCAGGAAAAGTTTTCAGCTAAAAATCTAAAATTTGGTGCATTGTAAAATATTTGCGAAGCAATTTTCAGCTCATTAACTAAAACCTTTCAAGATTAGCATTTTATACTCTCAAGAAACGTTTTCAGGTAGAAAAAAAAGATTTCATTTAATATGTAAAATATGCATGGTTTTATAGAAATTCTGAAATTGATTTGGAAAAAGTCTGATTTTGAAGTTAAAAAACCTTATATCTGTATGTTTATTTGCATCAAACAGAAAACAACCTCTTTGTTTTTCTTTATAAAAAATAATATTTGATTTTTTTCAATATCTTTCGCAAAACACCTAAATTAGTTGCTCTAATTAAACCTCCCAATTCGAAAATCTATCTATCTAATGAATGAATAATAAGAAAATAAAGAAATTGAAATAAGTGTCATTGATCTCCTACCTTGAATGAATTTCTTTAACCAATTCTGAATAACAATGCAATACTTCTTTATCTTCATCTGTTCGTTCTTGTTCGGCTTTTTGTAAAATTGAAGAAACCTAAAAAAATATTCAAATCTTATATTTTCATTTAGAGTTATTGAATTATTTTTTTTTATAATTAGATTTCAATTTTAATTTTAACTAGGAATGTAATTAGAATATAAATATAACCAAACAATTAAATTAAATAGATGATAAAATGTTTGCCTTTTTATAGGATGCATTTCGTTCTTCTTTGACATGAATAGTTGTATTTTGTGAACGCCTTCGTCTTGAAATTCCACATTTAACTTCGCTTTTCACAGCCATTTTTCCTTGCCCCTCTAAAACACTGTCAAACACTCTGGATAGGAGAAGGGAAAAAGGGAAGAGGGGAAGAGTGTGTCGATAGGGGGGGTTCCCCCACCGTTGCCTCTTGGTGCTTGGCCATCTAAATATCTAAATGCGCCATGTTAATTTTTAACCGACTTCAAAAAAGAAGGAAGTTCTCAATTCGACTGATTTTTTTTACTTTATTTGTTTTTTAATGCAATCGAATGCAAGAAGGGGCGCACCAGTAAAGAAGCATCCCCTTTGTGACTATGTTACCTCATATCTCCGCCAATTGTGAACCGATTTTGATGATTTTTTTTGCATTGGGTTCAATCTAGCTTTCGATTGGTCCCGTTTTTTTACTTTATCCAATGCGAAGCATGGGAGAAAGTATTGGAATCGCTCTCGCGGCAAGCGCGACTTCAAAGGGTCCTCGGGTAAAGACTACGGAACCCATAGACTCAATTAAGGTCACAAATTGAAGTATTCAATGAGATTGAATTTTAGCACGTGACGGTTTTGCCAAAAATTACCTGGAATCTCGTCGAGAGGCCAAAAAGTGCCATTTTTTTGGAAGTGCGTGTGGATGGATGGATGGATGTATGTGTGTGTGTTATCGTTTTTTTCGTCCACGATTTTTTCCACACCTTTGCGCTGATTGAAATGAAATTGAAAACCTACCATTAGTTTAACAAAATGAAGCGCTGATTAGTTTTTGGTACATATCGGTCCACAAACATTAGTACTTTATTTCAGTACCTTTTTAGTTTTTTCTAAATATCTTGAAAATGACTTAACCAATTTTGATGAAATTTAATATCCTAATTAAGTACCTTGGGGACCACAAAAAGGTTAAATAAAGTTTTTAGTAAAATTATATTTTAAAGTACTTTACTCAAGAACATATTAATATTTCAAATGAATTTGGATAAAGTTTAGCAACGATCCGTTGCAGTTTATTTTTATTGGTATTGGACCTTTTTTGATATGTTTGTTCAGGCATAACTTCTTTGTTTATGAACCGATTTCAATGATTCTTTTTTTATTGGAAAGAGTGTGCCTTATAGTCCAAGAGCTGGTGACACATTTTTGAGTACGGATTTGAGCCAACTAGAAATAAGTACCTGGTCCACCTGCTTAGACCAGCCAGACTGGCTATTCCTTGTACAACTATCATAGACGGTACTATTACGCATTATTTCTAGTTGGATCAAATCCGTACTCAAAAATGTGTCACCAGCTCTTGGACTATTAGGGATTGTACCATATTAATTTGGTCAATGACAAAATATATATATATATATATCAAAAATATATATCTGCATATATATTATTTATTTGTTTGAGACTATAGTTTAATTTAAATTTAACTTGCTCTCGGTGAAGTGAAGATAAAAGAATTCAATATCCATGCGATACTGACCCCATGAAAAATCATATTTATAATTAAAAAAGACTGATGATGAAGGCTAAGTCTTCGAAACTATAGTCTCAAACAAATAAATAATATATTTATAACCTTCAATCTTTCAAGACCAGCATCCACAGATACCTTCGACTCCTACCCAATCTCTAAATCTCTTCTTATCTTCACGATACAAGAGGCTGTACCTTCTTGGTGCAACTTCTTCTTGTATCAATATCATTATATAAAAAAAAATATACAAATACCTATATATTTTTTATATATGTGTGTATGTTTATTTGCATCAAGCAGAGGAAAACCTCTTTGTTTCTCTTTATTAATAATCGTTAGGAGATCCAGCACACACTCGACTCCCTAGCCCACCGTAGATCTGTCGCCGTCCATTCCATTTCTTATAGATATTACCATGGCTTTTGTTCTGACGAGATAAAATCAATAATCCTTCCAAAAGCTTCATTTGCGCGAAATACACGATTTTCTAAGATTCAATATCCCTTACTAACTGAACAAACGCATTCGCCAATTCGTTAATCCCTCTTGACTTTTAGAGACTGGAGCTCTCTTCCTCTGACCGTCTTTCCAGCTACATATGGTATAACCTTCAGTCTTTCAAGACCCCCATCCACGGATACCTTCAACTCTAATCTAATCCCTAAATCTCTTCTTATTTTCACGATACAAGGGTCCACCTCGGACTACAGATGTACATTTTTGGTGGAATTTCTTCTTATATCAATATCACTATAAAAAAAAATAAGTTAGATCAAGAATGTTAAACTCCTGAAGTCGGGGATAGACTCTTGCATCGTGCAAAGGAGAAAAGAAATAAATCTCAGCTATTGGATCGTAGTCAATGATGAATATGTGTTTTTAAAATCTGAAGAATGTATATCGTGGTAAAGACGGAGGCACAAAGAGACTTAGGGCCGGTTGTATGTCGCAAAGTAAATGCTTTTACCACTAATAAACGATAGATGGTAAATGGAGCCACTGGGATGGCCAATCAGATGACAGAGACTTTCAGTGCTTGTCATCTGATTGGCCATCCCACTGGCTCCATTTACTATCTACCTTGGTTAGTGGTAAAAAACATTTACTTTGCGACATACAACCGGGCCTTACTGTTTCTAGATTGCATTTGTTCTATAACGTTATCATGTCAGAACAAACGCCTTATTTTGGTTACCTTGGTTAACTTTTTTATGAAACCTCCTGATGAAGGGTTCATAGCTCGAAATATGTATAGAGATAAATAAAAATCTCCAAAATAATTTAAAAGATTTTTTAATTTTTTTAATTTTATTTCCACTTTGTGAAACACCACTATAATCCGTTAAATAATTCCTGTGTTTAATATACGTTTCACTATAAGCAACATCGCTTTCCTTAAACTTTATAAAATTAAGGTTTTGTCTGTACATTGGGGTGATGGTGTGTATAGGTTTCAAGGGGGAGTGGGGTTCGAGGGGTGGGGGTCCAGGAGACGAGCCCCCTGGCTAGCAAGAGGGCTACCGAAGGCGGGCCTTGCAGCTAGTATATAATAATATTTATTATTATTGTGGGTTTTAAATATGAAAAAACAATTAATTAATAAAAGCCCAGTGCTCTGGATTATGTAAACACAAGGCTCGCGCCCCGCCTCGCCATTCGCGAGTCGATTTGGCTCCCGAGGCGAGCTCCACGAATCGCGAGGCGAATGACGAGTGAACCGACTATACATATTCGCCTCGCCACTCGCGCGAATGTGTAAACCTGACTTAAGATAAACCAGGGAGTGGGCTATTAAGGCAGAATCTTTATTAATTTGATAGGTCATCAATTGCTGCTGCTCAATGGTCAATGGTCATCCTTGAAAATGATCTCTCTCCATGTTTCAGATATTTTACGAGTAAGCAAAAAATGACCCGCCCCCCCCCCAAAAAAAAAAAATAATAATAAAATAAGCTGACGTGTTCTGATGTGGCCATCCACTTGACTTTACCATACAACCTGGCCCCTCACTTAAATTTAATATTTAATAAAATTATTTATAATCATGTATAGGGAGGGAGGTTAGTTTTTACATTTTTAGACTCCTGGGGGCCCACTGATTATGTATAGAAAATTTGGTTGAGTTTGGTACAAGAGCCTATATTTTTATTTTTTGACCCCCCCCCCCATTTTGGACGGTTAGTTTTTTGCATTTTTAGACTTCTGGGGTCCCACTGATTATGTATACAAAATTTGGTTGAGTTTGGTACAAGAGCGTATATTTTTATTTTTTGCATTTTTAGACTTCTGGGGTCCCACTGATTATGTATACAAAATTTGGTTGAGTTTGGTACAAGAGCCTATATTTTTAATTTTTACCCCCCCCCCTCCAACCCCCTTAATTTTGGGTCGATATGCCACAAAATCTAATCAGCTCTTAATCTCAATGGACCAAAACTACGTGTGAAATTTGGTTTCGATATTCACACTAGTTTTTGAGCTAGCTCGTCCACAAAAATTTGATAACGCACAGACTAACGGACAACCAGACGGACTAACAGACATTTTGACAAAACAATTATTATCTCGAAAAATATAATTTTTTCGATGTTCACTTATCAAAGCTTTTTTGTAGAGCGAAATGCCATGGTTTCGCTTAATTTTTTAATAAAAATAGTTTCAGCCGTTTTTGAGATATTTCGAAAAAAAAGAAGGAAAAAAAACACTTTTTTTCATGCACGTTTACAATACTTGACCATACCCTGTATGGTAAAGTAAAAATAGATATTTTTGAGTAAATTCAATAGGCTGGCGACTGGCGAGCCAAGCTTGCCGAAAATACCAACTCGGCTTAGTTCGTTTCTAATGGTTCTTTTCAGACCTCTCCTCCGTCATGTATCTCGTCCTTTCTTTCGCTCCTTTCTCGCTTGAATATTTAATGCTAAATGAGTCATTCTTTTCTTGGAAAATTAAAAATAGAATAAATTTTATTTAATAACTTCTAGAGAACACAGATTGACAGATTTTTAAATTTGACATTTTTGTGTATGAAAAGAAGAATAAGAAAATTGTAAATGAATAATTTGAACAATCAAGAATATTTTTTAGTTTGCATTAAATAATAGGAAATCTTTTTAAAGAGAAATTCTCATACCCACATGGAAAATGTTCCTAACTATAAATTAGAAAAGTTTCGAAATACAAATTAAGTAATTGCAACTATTTTTGTCATTTCAAATCACAATGGAGGGAAAAGTTAGTACTTTTTCAAGAATTTTACTTTCTACAAATTTTTGTCAACAAATAGAAGTTTGAAACTTAACACAGAGGTGAAGGTAGTTTATTAATACTAATTTGTATGTCGTATTTCGGCTCATTAGCTAGAATTTTTTCTGATTTTTTTTATATTTTCCGCCCTTATCTAGGCCATTTGAGCAAACTGAACCAAATTTTGTATACTTAATCAGAGGGACCCTAGAAGTATAAAAATGCAAAAACTAACCTCCCAAAAACTCAACCAAATTTTGTATACATAATCAGTGGGCCCACAGTAATCTAAAAAATGCAAAAACTAACGGCCCAAAATAGGGGGGAGGGGGTGTAGTGTCAAAAAATGAAAATCTTGGCCATTTACCAAACTCAACCAAATTTTGCATACATAATCAGTGGGCCCCCTGGAGCCTAAAAATGCAAAAACTAACCCCCTCCCCTACATGATCATAAATAATTTGATTAAATATTAAAGTGAGGGGCCAGGTTGTATGGTGAAGCCAAGTGGATGGCCACATCAGAACACGTCAGCTTATTTTGATCTTCGTTACCATTGAAGACCTCAGAAACATAAATTTAAAAAAAATATTTGGCACATTCACATAAACAATTTTCCTTCTTTTCTTTATATTAACAATTACATTAGATAAAACAGAAATAACATAAATTTTATCAAAGATCCTAGTAGATTATTATGTATATATTATAATTATATGTCAGAAGGTTTTGCTCCCTCATCAGGAGTCGAACCCGAGCTCTAACACGCTATCCGAGCAGTTATCCTAATCCTTAATTTAATTATTATTTATTTCCTTTTCGAGTTCAAAAAAGTGTTTTTTAGAAAGTCATTCTACCAATATAGACCTGCACATTTTTAAAAATGACTCTAGAAATAAGTGTCGAAACTGATTAATTTTCTCAAAAAAAATGTGCAATCTAGAAGGTTTTAGCCGAATCTTTTGTTTCGATAAACAATAATTCAACTAGCAAAGCATCCAATTATCAAGGTTTTTAGAAAATATGTCTGTATATGTACGAATTTTTCTGGATAGACCTTTTAGAATTGATAATTATGAAATCTTTAATTTAGAGCTTATTAGTTCGATATCTCGCCTTAGAATTGGATCCAAGGTAGTAAGGGAATGTTTGGAGGGTCTCTGCAGTTCTTGCACCAATTTTATTAAAAATAAGCTGATATGGCCATCCATATGACTTGTGGCCCCCTTATATTTAATAAAATAATTTACGAAAGAATACCCTCTAAATTTTGGACCTATTAGCAATTTATGATATCTCCTTAAAAAATGAGTATCTTCTAATGTAAATATGAGCATTCTTCCATTTTTGTTTGGAAATTTTAATATTTTAAATTGTTTTTGAACCCTCCTCCTTTTTGGGGTTCACTATCAATTGTAAATTTTGGGTATACTCTTCCGACTTACCTGGTTTTCGGTTGAGCTGGCTTTATCTGCAATATCTCTATTTTCAAGGAGGACTTGTGGTAACCAAAATAAAGGAAAAATAAAAATTAAAATTTATATGAAAAATATTTTTGTTTTCTTATTTATATATTTTACCTAAACTTGCAAGGAAATGGATCCCTAGCTCATATATGGTAGGTACATTCTAGTGAATTAAAAACAAAACAAATTTAATTCAAATAATAAGTATACCTACATCATAATTTACAAAGACATTCAAACATTTAACAATTCCCTGGAATAACTAAATTAGCCATCCCGGCATTCGCCTTATTTTGTTAAGGAAAACCAGGGTAAAACCTTAACAAGGATGGAAAGAAAATCACTTCATAATAAATTGATTATACCAGACAGCTAAATCAACATTAGCAAAAATTCATATTCGTCATTAATCATTTGAATTCTGCTTGCTAATTACTAATTGAATTGAAGAAAAAGGGGATAGGTCTAAGTGAGTAATTCAGATAGTATGATAGTACTCCATCGAAAATGCTCTGAACAGGAAAGTATAAAGTGTTACAACTTCACAGCGCCACGACCCACTGTGATGACTAACTTTGGATGGGAGGCCTTGGAAAAAAGGAATGGGGAGCAAATTATGAAGGGAATCACTTGACCTTTGAACACTATTATATTGTATTAGATGAAAGAGGAGGCATCAGGCAAAGTTGGATGCGCTGGGTTAAATAAAACACCCTGAATAAAACGTTTCGGACTGAATTTATTTGGGCATCCTCAGTTAATTGGGAGTTATACACAAAATGCTGTACACATATGTGATCGAACCAAGTCTTGTCAAAAATAAAAATTGTAGCTTCATGCCAATTTATAACATGACGGGATGGCTAATTCCAGGGAATTGTAAAATGTTTGAATGTCTTTGTAAATTATGATGTATGTACACATATTATTTTAATTAAATTTGTTTTGTTTTTAATTCACTAGAATGTATATGAAATTGAAAGTTTTTGCCGAGAGTAGCAGAATTTTTATATATTGAAGGAGACAATAAAGAGTATCTTCTGCTGGAATTATAAATTTTATTTATTTATAACGAGACTATAGTTTCGTTATAAATAAATAAAATTTATAATTCCAGCAGAAGACACACTCTTTTATTGTCTCCTTCAGAATGTATATGACCTGGAAGAAGACCCCCAGGCAGACCAAGACAAATATGACTGGATAATGTCGTCAGAGATCTGCGAGAGCTTGACGTGGGAGTGGGATGGGAGCGATTGGCCCAGGATAGAGGGATATGGAGAGGCATCACGCGAGAGGCTCAAGCTCTACAAGGGCGATTTGGCCATCGGAAGTAAGTAAGTAGTATTGTAGTATATGACCTAGAGTACAATTTTTATTTTTGACAAGGCTTGGTTCGATCACACGTGTACCGCCTTTTGTGTATAACTCCCAATTAACTGAATATGGCCAAATAAATTCAGGCAGAAACGTTTTATTCAGGGTGTTTAATTGAACCCAGCGCATCCAACTTTGGCTGATACCTCCTCCTTCATCTAATACAGTTTCATCACAGCCACGAATTCTAACAACACTATTATATTGATTAGGAAATTATGACTTATTTAAGTTGTTTTCGCTGCCTAATTGCTTTATTACTTCTATATTTCTGTGAAAGCTGGAAGGCTTGCACTTTAATAGGATCATTAATATTATCACTTAAAGAAGATGTTAAAATTCTATTTATATTTTTTACCCATGTATGACAATAAAAATCAACAAAAATCTCTAAAAACAACTTTAACAAATTATGCTGATGGCATAAAAAAAATATATTAGAATTTATATACCTTGTTAATATAAGCAACAATTTTTTCCTTATCATTTTCTCATTACAGATTTTTGGTAGAAAATGTTGCATTACTTGGCAGCTCAAACCAAATAATTCGATGAATTTGGTATTGGGTTTTAATAAAGCATTTGCATTAAATTTCCGGATTAATACATGTTGACTTTGATATTTATCGGTAATAAGTTCTTTCCGACATACGCCACAATTGCCAATGATTTTAAGTATTTTTTTGGCTACGAAGCAAGCAACATTTCCATGAATTTGCACTACAATTTCTGAGTCAACAGGAGCTAATTCAAAAAGTGGATCAGCACCATAATTTATGGGAACCATAGTTTCACATTCCACTGGTTGGCGACAGTTCAAAAATTGTCGTAATCTGTTTAGAGCTCCTTGAGATTCATCGTGTTCACAATTAGCTCCTTTAATTTTTTTTGTTTATAAAAACAAGTTGGTTCATCTGGTTCATAATAAGTTCGAAGAGAATGAGAAGCATTTAAATTAGTTATAATCAAAGCCTTGAAAGAACTCCTAAATGTATTACAAGAAGGATTAATATTTATTTCCCGAATTAAAGAAAAAAATTTTCTAACGGGTCTTGGTTTAAATTTCGGGGTAGCAAAATTTTGAATCTAACAGTCTTTAATTTATTCCATATTAATTGTAAATTTTTTAAAGATTTAATCCAGAGGTCGATAGAGGGGGGAACAAATTCCTTATTTTCGGAAAAAAATGTTATTGAGTTCAGAACTTGAATACTCTCCATCCAAAATGCAACATGAGGGGATTTTTTGGTCACGCCACATCTAAAAAAGTTGTTTTCGATGGGATCGTCTAGTGAACCATTAACACTATCAAATAGACTGTTTAAAAATACAAGAAAGTGTCCCGTACCAACTGCTTCTGGTGGTATTGAAGGTTCAAGTCCTAGAAAAAAGAAAAATTATCAGACAAATTATATATTTTTAACTGAGTTACTTATTTATATGTATAGCAGCAAATTATTATTTATTTGAAAGTTTATAATAGGAAAATAAGGACAAGTTTTTTGTGTGACTTTTTTATTTATCAGTCAACATTTCGTCGACTTTGCCGGTTGCTTCAGGGCTTCAAATAGTCATGCCACACATTCTGTCTAAATTTTCTTTTTATATTAACAATTACATTAGATATAAAACAGAAATAACATAAATCGAATGAGGCAACACTTTTTAAAACCAGAATAGAATATTTTTTCTTTGATAAAGAAATCTCAAATTTAAATTTAATTTAAAATCACGAAGGCGGATCCTGGACTGGACTAAAAGAAGTCGCGGGTCGGGGTTTCTACATATTATGTAATATAATTGAATCAAAAAATAAAAGGAAAATATTAGCAACAATCACGATAAGAACGTTAGTAGTTGACTCAAAGTTGAACTTTAAGAGTTATTATAGTGAGCTCTTGAAGAATGTTAACAGAAAAGTGCAATACTTTGGTAGAGCTAGTAATAATTTGAATATGAACACTAGAATTAAGATCTATAGAACTATAATTAGTCCTAGTTTCTCTTACTGTCCTACAATATTATATTTTGGCACTCAGGAGAATATTGATAAGCTGCAACTCTTACAAAATAGATGCATGAGATTTATATTAAAATGTGACAGATTTACATCAATAAGTAGTATGCTGGAATGTTTAGGACTTATGAATGTGAAGCAATTATCATTTTTACAGACAATGTGTTTTGTATATAAGTTATATCAAAGGCAGCTGCCAGCCTATCTAAATTTCACATTGGTCAACGAGATCCATGATCATGAGACGCGAATTAGAGACGATATATTTATTGAGAGGGCGAGGAAAGAGGGCACAAGAAATTCATTATATTTTAGAAGACTTGAGGAATTTAATTTTTTCAGCTGAAATGAGAAATGCATCAGGTCTGATTCAATTGAAGAACCAAGTGAGGATATATCTTAAGAGGGACAGTTGAACATTTCTATTGAGAAATATTATAACTTTAGTATTAAGATTTGTAAATATTGTATATATATATGTATGAAAAATACATTTAAATATAAATAAAATAAAAAAAACGACATATACAGGGTGTTCCACAGAATTCGTTCATTAAAAGTTTTCATGGAAGGACTTGAGAGAAATTTAAATTTAAATTTAAGATTTCTTTATGAATTGTAAGGATCTAAAGAAAAATATTCTATTCTGGTTTTAACAACAGTGTTGCCTCATTCGATTTATGTTATTTCTGTTTTATATCTAATGTAATTGTTAATATGAAAAGAAAAAAAAGAAAAATTGTTTATGTGAATGTGCCAAATATTTTTGAAATTTTTGTTTCTGATGGTCTTCAATGGTAATGAAAATAACAAGAAAATTTAGACGAATGTAGGGCATGACTATTTGAAGCCCTGAAGCAGTCGGCAAAATAAAAAAGTCACAAATAAAAACTTCTCCTTATTTTCCTATTATAAACTTTCAAATTGATACAAATTATGGACGGAAATGATAATAGTAATTATTATTTATATAAAAATTATTATCTATTAAATTTTAGAATAAGTACCATGCATCGCTATTAATGTAAGCGAGGCGCCCACCGTGCGTGATAAAACTTGAGCAGCGTTACTCACTTTCATTTTTTTCAAGCGATCTTTTTTTATGTGTTTATCTGTTAATTTAATAAGTCTTTGCGAATTCCCTTCATATGATTTGTCAAGATCATAGTAAGTCTCGATATGTTTCCAAGACGCAATTTTTTCTCCATCTTTCCAGGTGAAACGGACATCATAATTCAACATATTATTTCTAATATCTTTAAGGAGATGAGGAAATCAAAAAGTGGAAAAATTTCTCTATTAGCTACTTTAAAAGAATAATTTTCATGACTATTTCCAGTCTTGACAATGTCTCTTTTAGTCTCTTCAACTAAGATATTAATTGCGCGATAATTATATTGGTCACATATAGTAGCATCTACTTTTAGACCAATAGATAGCAATTCCCTTATAATTTTTTTTGTCCATGTGGCTATTTGGATATGTTTCATTCCATTTCGCGAAAAAAAATATGCGATTGGCTGTTTGTATTTTTCGGCTAATCCATTGATCATAAACACCATGACCTTATTAGCAATTTTTTTTGAAGAATATTCTCCTGAAGTTTCTTCAAAACCATCGATATATCCGTCATTTTTTTTATAAAAAAGAGATGGGTGCAAAGCCATTTCATCAAAAATTAAGGTACAATGTTTATCTTTGTTATTCTTTGTTACAATTTCCCTTCTTAAACACTCCATTATTGGTTTATTGATACCACATTGGAAGGGAATCTTTTTTAGCATTTCGATCAATGTTTTTCTTGACGGTAAAGCAAACAATTTTTGTAATAATAGATAGACTTTTGGGTTTTGTTTCAATAAAGACAATGCAAGTGTTTTATCTACCACGTTAAAAGGAGAAACTTGGGGCAATTTTCTTTGTCGAATAATTTGTAAAAGAAGAAATTTAAATGCGGCTCTATTCATTTTTGTTCTACAAAGGTCACTTGAATCTGCATAGCTTATAGCATTTTGTATTCTCGTATTGTTGTTGTCCAAATGCAAATTTAGTCTTTTGGCAACTTTTCCCACGTCTCGTGCTATATTATAAAGTTTAGCAGCTCTGGGTATGAAATCTTTTTCATTCAGCAAATTTACTTCATTCAATAAGTTTCTTCTTCTTTTAATAATTGATGATGTTTCGTTTAGAGAAACTTTTTCTTTTACGAGCTGAAATTGATAATTGAAATTGTTATTAGTTATGCTCGTATATGCTATAGAATAATATATTATATTAAAAAAAAATTGCTAAATGTACCCTTACCATAAAGGGAAACAAAGAGGTTGTCCTCTAATAGATGCAAATAAACATAAACATATATATAGTGGCGTAGCGTGATATTACGGCACCCGAGTGCGAAAGGATAAAATGCACCCCCCCCCCGTCTAATCTATATATATAAAATCCTTTGTGGGTATGTACGCGATCGACCCACGCCTAAACCACTGAACGTATCGAAACCATATTCACACCATATATTTGCTTAGTGCTCGCGATGGTTTATCTAAATTTTGAGCCAAATCGGTTTGATTTGATTTTTTATTTTTTTATTTAATTGATTGACAGATAATATCTATAGAAATAGAGCTTCTAAAATGGCCAAGCAAACAATACATTATCCCTGCCCTGAAAGGTCAGGTCTTAAACAATGAAACCCCTCTTAACAAAAGAAAGGGGAATACAGGTAGTCAGGTCAAAATTTCAGAAACTTTTTTTTTATTTATCTATCTATATATATAAAATCCTTTGGGTGTATGAACGCGATCGACCCACGCCTAAACCACTGAACGTATCGAAACCATAATCACACCATATGTTTGTTTAGTGCTCCAGATGGTTTATCTAAATTTTGGGCCAAATCGGTTTGATTTGATTTCACACGATTTTACATAATTAAATTAATTATTCTCAGGTAGAATGCCAATTGGGGTTTTAAAAAAGGTTTATCTTTTCTTTTGTACCCAGGAAGACAATGGGTGTGGGTTAATTCATTGTTCTCAAAGGCCTTGAAGAAGTATTATGATTATATTATAGATATATTTTGTTTTCCCTAAACTTTAGAATTAAACTGTTTCACAGAAATACACCATTCTCTCTTAAGTAAAAAGAAAAATTTATATTTTTAAATGTGATTATTTTATTGTTATTAGTTGGCTAACCTGAGCCTGTCGGAAAGAAACATTCCAAATCTTAATCAATGTTTCTTATTATAAATACATTTCCCAGTATCTCAGTGCATTACATACATCGAATCATGGTGCATGCCTAGCATTACGATTGTTAGAAGAAGATTGCATTGGGATACAACTCTTGCCGATGCTGCTCTCGGTTCATCGCCACATCAAATACGATGTTTGTTTGCCATTTTATTGACAACGTGTTTTCCAACTAACCCGCCTAAATTATGGGGAAAATATAAGGCTTCAATGAGTGAAGATGTATTACATGCTCTACGTAGAATTCGAGGAGATCCAGATATAAATTTCTCGCTAGAAATATATAATGAATCTTTGATTAAGTTGGAAGATTTATGCATGATCATTTCGAATCAACCACTAATTAAATTAGGGATGCCATCAGCTAATCGGCCAGTAAGTGATTTATTTAATCGCGATATGCAACGTGAACAATCGTACAATGTTGATGGTTTAAATGCATATGTTCAAGCAAATGAACCAAAATTGTTACCAGAACAAAAATTACTTTATGATAAAATTATGCATGCAGTCGCTGCTCAAGAAGATGGTTTCTTTTTTTGGATGCACCAGGTGGAACAGGGAAACATTTTTAATTTCGCTCATATTGGCACAAATGACATCATCTGGAATTGCTGCCACTTTATTAGACGGAGGAAAAACAGCACATTCAACACTAAAATTATTATTGAACATTCAAACAAATGAAAATGCTGTATGTAACACTAAAAAGAATTTTTGGAACTGTACATAAATCAAAATTCATTCATGTATAAGAAAATATTAGAAAGAGTAAATCTATGCTTCGTCGTTGAATTATTTAACCTATAATCTTCAAACTAACGTAAGAGAGAAAAAGAGAATGAAATGAAAAGAGAGAGAGGAATACTAGAAGTTTCACTTCCGTCGTGCGTAAGCTTGACACACTCAGAATTTTTTATTTTGCTTTCGCAATGAGTTAGATTATTTCTTGAAGCTGATTTTTAATTAATAAAATACGAGTATATTTAATTAAAATACAGTTGAACAAAATTATATTGCAAACAAACTTTTGGCCGTCTCGAGACGCTGCCCGCCAGGGCCACCCGCCCGGAGGGCCAAGGTAGACGGCGTGCCGGAGGCACGCCTGACGCAGCTTGTATTTTATATTTCAATAAAAAAATGTTTTTTCACGACCGGGTGTAGTAGTTAGTTTCTATGATATCAAAGTAGGGATAAAAATATCATATTATTTCCTACGGGAGTTAATATACATTATTTCCCGTGGAAATAATTATAAATAAAATAAATACAATTTGTTGTTATGAGCAAACAAATAAAACTGCAACGGATCGTTGCTAAACTTTATCCAAATTCATTTGAAATATCAATATGTTTATTCCTTTATTATTAATCAGATATCACTTGCAATTTGCAGTTCATGTTGACTTTAATTCAAAAATAATGACCTATTCTCATTTACCATTTACCTCAAAAATCATTCTACATTGGATTTTTGACGTTACGGTTATTATTTGTAACCATTGCTGAAGACATGGAAGAATCGACTTAAAAATCAAAAAATAGGCATCTCAAACTTGAGTTGTTTACCAAAAAAGGATTTAGTCTTTTTGATTTTAAGTCGATTCTTCCACGTTTTCAGTAGAGGTTGCCATTAATAGTCAAAACATCAAAAATGGAATGCAATAAGGTTATTCCTCTAGTATTAGATAAGAATCGATCGTTATTTTTGATTTTAAGCCGATTCCTCCATGACTTCAGCAATGGTTACCAATAAAAATAGAAGCCTCCACACTCTTCCTAATTTATATAAACGACCTTATCGATCAAACGGCAAACCCCACTTATTGTTACGCCGACGATAGCACTCTACACGGCAAACCCTCACTCCCGAATAATCGAATCAATGTTGCCTCCTCAATTACTCTCGACCTAGACAAACTGAATAAATGGGGCTCTCAAAATTTAGTTAACTTTAATTCAAACAAAACTCAATGTTGTCTAATTTCTAGGCGCGAAAAATAAAGATTTCCCTGATATTCACTTAGACTCGAATACCCTGAAAATGTGTGACAGCCTATCCATGTTGGGCGTCTCTGTCGCATCTGACCTGTCTTGGAATGAACACATCTCCTCTGTGGCGAAATCTGCAGCAAGGAAGATTGGCTTCCTTATTCAGGTCCAAGCGATTTTACAAACCCCCACAACTTCTCACCATCTACAAGGCCCAAATCCGCCCCTGTCTCGAATACGGCTCTCCATCTACGGAGAGGAGCCTCAAAATATTCTCTTGCTACTCTGGATGCAATTCAGAAACGAGCCGTCAGGCTAATTGACGATTCTACCCTCACTGACTCCCTCGACTCGCTGGCTCATCGAAGAAATGTCTCTGCCCTTTCCCTTTTCTATAGATACTATCACGGCAGTTGCTCTGATGAGGATAAAATCAATAATTCCCCCCAAAGCATGCTTTGCACGTAGCACGCGTTTTGCCGACTCCCAACACTCTCTCGTGATCAAATTAGAAAAGTGCCGGACCACTTAATTCGCAAATACATATATCCCCATGACTTCAAGGAACTGGAACTCTCTCTCTCAGCCTCCCATCTTTCCCAGCACCTATAATCTTCAAACCTTCAAAACCGGAGTACATAGACACCTACGTCTACACCCTCTCACTTAATCAACGTTCCCTTCTCTTAAAATTCAACCTAATTGAATACGTACAATTTGCGACTTTAATTGAGTCCTTCACTAGAACGATCGCGCAAACATAGCCTCCTCAATAAATTCAGACTTAAGCATGCTAAAAACATGGCGATCTCACAACTTGGTAAACTTTAATGCTGGTAAAACACAATGCTGCCTAATTTCTAGGCGCGCAGATAGGAACCTTCCGGACATTTCCTTTGATTCGAGCTCATTGGAATTTCGTAATAAAATATCATTGTTAGGTGTCACCTTAGGTTCTGACCTCTCTTGGAATGACCATATTATCTCAGTAGCAAAGGCTGCAGCATGTAAGCTTGGCTTTCTTTTCCGAACCAAACGATTTTTCACCCCCACTCAACTCCTTATATTATACAAGGCTCAAATTCGCCCCTGTCTTGAATATTGCTCGCATTTGTGGAGAGGGGCCCCCAAGTATTCTCTTGAAACCCTGGACGCAATTCAGAGACGAGCTATCAGACTGATAGGCGATCCTACATTAACTGACACTCTCGACTCCCTAGCCCATCGTAGATCTGTCTCCGCCCTTTCCCTTTTTTATAGATACTACCATGGCTTTTGTTCTGACGAAATTAAATCGATAATCCCACCAAGGGCTTCATTTGCGCGAAATACACGATTTTCTAAAACTCAACACCCCTACGCGCTTAAACTGGATACTAATCGAACAAACGCATTCGCCAATTCATTTATCCCCATGACATCTAGAGACTGGAACTCTCTTCCCCGACCGTCTTTCCAGCAACTTATGACCTTCAATCTTTCAAGACCAGCATCCACAGATACCTTCGACTTCTACCCAATCACTAAATCTCCCCTTATCTTCACGTTACAAGGGTCCATCACGGACTACAGAGGTTGTACCTTCTTGGTGCAACTTCTTCTTGTATCAGTATCTTTATAAAAAAAAACAATACTTTCCCCCATGCTTCGCATTGGATAAAGTAAAAACTTGAAAGTAGTCAGGGCCGGATAAAAGGCGAGGTATGCTCCAATCGGGCCCTGCATTTGAAAGTGGCCCCGCGTTACCATCAAAATGTACAAAAAAAAATTTCGAAATTTAAAGCAAATTGCTTTTGACGATAATGGATAAATGATGAATTATTCAAATAATTAAAAATATATCTATTTTAAGTTCGAATTGCTGGATGAAATTTATTAATGTGTTTATTATTATATAATATATACTTTATAATATAGAAAACTGATACCCGTAAAAGTTAATGTCAAATGTATTGAATTTAATCGGGATAGTCCTATATTAGAGATTTTGCACTACGTAGGTATCTGATGATCCATGACATTTGATATATATATATGTCGGAGGTAGAGTCGACCAGGGTTTAAAGGGGCAGCTGAATTATCTGTCACCCAAAACAGCGTTCGAGAATCGCGCCACTTCAGTTGACATTTCAGAGACTAGAGTTGTTCCGAAAAAGCTCCACAGGCTCTCGGAGGGGTGGGGCGGCTGCCGAGGACAAGGGATTCTCGAGGAGCAGCATTAGGTTGGCAAGGAACGACACGGGGAGCTCTTGTGTTTGGTGTCAGTGTGCGTGCCGCGGACTTGGATGGCCTCTTCTAACCTTGAGATGATTAATTGAATGCTGAGGACTGCCTACAACTACGAAATATATATATATATATATATATATATACTGAATTTGAATTTTATTTAAATATTTAATATATAGAGAGGGCTCCCGCAAAAAAAATCCAATCAGGCCCCGCACCTATTCGATCCGGGTATGGAAACTAGTTACTTATATAAATAAATATTTTATCGTTCAGCGCCTTAATAATTCAGCGCCGGGGCACCGATCGCACACCCACGCTACGGCTATGCATATATATATAAATAAAAATGTACTGTTACGCTTAAGTGATACGTTAAAGTATCTCGGAAAGTTCTTCACCGATTTCTTTGAAATTTTCACAACATTCCATTCAAATACACGAGTGTTTTTATACATAGCGTTTTTATAGATATCACACTTGTGGCATGTAAATTTTTTTTCGAGGAAACAACACCAGCGCCTCTCTGGGGGTAAAAGCAAACAAACAAGATGGCCGATAATAGCTTTTTAGAAATCTTTCAACTGTCAATATTATTTTGGTTAAGGGAATAATTTTGACAAGTAATATATAATTCATTTACTGTTTTAATACCTATTCTATAATTATTTGCATTTTCAATTTATTTTCAAAACTATTATTATTTTTTAAATATATTTAAATATCTATATAAATTTTAACCATAAAATGAGACGGTTCCCGCCAGTGTTGTCAAATATAAATATGTATATATATTATTTATTTGTTTGAGACTTATAGTTTCGAAGGCTTGACCTTCATCATTAGTTTTTTTTAATTACACAAGTGTTTGACTAGAAGTCTGCTATGTAAACAGATGTGAATATCCACGCGATACTACCCCTATAAGAAATAATATTTCTAATTATACTGATGATGAAGGCCAAGCTCTACGAAACTAGTCTCAAACAAATAAATTATATATATACATATTTATATTTGATATATAGATGTTGCAGTAAAAACCGGTATTTAGTAAGAACGCGTGCTTACTAGTTATAAAATGCGTTTCACTGAATATCTTTGTAGCGAACTAGAATTTACGGATGTTGGTTGAGTTTGGTCCAAAGGTCTAGAATCTTCATTTTTGACCTTGCTGATTTTGGGTGTTTATTTTCACTATTTTTTAAACGAAAAATGTCAAAAATTACATACTTATTAGAAGTAAAGTTGTAGAGAATGTAATTTTTGACATTTTTGTTAAAATTTTTTTTGAAAATAAACCCCCAAAATGAAGATTCTAGACCAGGGTTTCTCAACCTTTTTTGGCCCGCGGACCAGTAAAATTTTGTAAAAAAAATTCGCGGACCAGTGATATTTTTTGAACAACAAAATTTTACTAGGTAGTAAAGAACTACTACATAAGTTAATTGTAACACTTTTTATTATCATTTACTTACAATAATATTTAAGTTTTTTTCGCGGATAGAAAAAAATTGTCCGCGGACTAGTAAAATTTCTACGCGGACCACTGGTGGTCCGCCGGAGCAGCGTTTGAGAATAGCTTTGGATCAAACTCAACCAACATCAGTAAATTCTAGTTGCCACAAAGGTAATCAGTGAAACGCGTTTCAACTAGTAAGAACCCGTTCTTACTAAAACCGGTTTTTACTGCAACATATATATGTGTAATGTGTATGTTTATTTGCATCAAGAAGACAAGGCTGTTTCTCTTTATGATTCAACAACTCTGCTACTCTCGGCAATACAAAATTTTTTCAATTGTACCTCTTACTTGTCATTGTGGACAGCATAGTTAATAAATTATCTGTTGTTTGGGGTGTTTGTTTTCTCATGAACTTGATTAGTTCCTTCTAGTAATTCATTATAGAAGATGTACCTCTTCACTTATGCTGGTGGACGGTGTATCTAAAAAGATATTGGTTGGTTGGGAATCCCCTTTTCCGGAAACTCTATTTGTGTCTTCCAGTAGATTTTCGCTAGTTCCTGAAACAGTATCAAAATTCATAATAGATTCATATATGTTTCTCGAAAACGGCTATAACGATTTTGTTTAAAATTGATGTACTTATCAAGTCTCATGAGTTATTAGTCGTGTATAAATTTTAATCCGATCGAAATAAAGGAAGGGGGTGTGTTAATTAGGATTGTCGTAAAATAAATATTTTAATCGTTCGTATCTCGTCTTCGGTAAGTCGCAGAGACTTGAAATTTGAAACTTAAGCTATTTAGAAGCTATAAGAAGTACCACAAGATTTTGGCTAAAATCGAAATACCGGAAGTTGATGTTTACGTACGTAAGAATGTACCACCCACGTGTTTCTCAACCATAAGTCTCAGAGCTACGAAATTCGAAACTTAAGCTCGATGTAGGCTAAAAGCGAAATCTGCAGCAAGGAAGATTGGCTTCTTATTCAGGTCCAAGCGATTTTACAAACCCCCACAACTTCTCACCATCTACAAGGCCCAAATCCGCCCCTGTCTCGAATACGGCTCTCATCTATGGAGAGGAGCCTCAAAATATTCTCTTGCTACTCTGGATGCAATTCAGAAACGAGCCGTCAGGCTAATTGACGATTCTACCCTCACCGACTCCCTCGACTCGCTGGCTCATCGAAGAGATGTCTCTGCCCTTTCCCTTTTCTATAGATACTATCACGGCAGGTGCTCTGATGAGATAAAATCAATAATTCCCCCCAAAGCATGCTTTGCACGCAGCACACGTTTTGCCGACTCCCAACACTCTTTCGCGGTCAAATTGGAAAAGTGCCGGACCACTTCATTCGCGAATACATATATCCCCATGACTTCAAGGAACTGGAACTCTCTCCCAGGCTCTATCTTTCCCAGCACCTATGATCTTCAAACCTTCAAAACCAGTGTGCATAGACACCTACGTCTACACCCTCTCACTTAATCAACTTTCCCTTCTCTTCGGTAATGCAAGGGTCTTTTCGAGATCCATAGGAGCTACATCTTTACTGGTGCACCCTTCTTGCATTCGATTGCATTAAAAAAAAAAAAAGCAGTATAGCAAGCTTTTTGGTTGAAATCGAAACACCGGAAGTTGACATTTATATGAAAGATTTTTCGTTTTTTTATTTTCTCAAAAAATGGCACTAACGATTTTTTTTTAAATTGATGTACTTTATCTTATTTTTAATATATAGCTTTTAACTGGAGATAAAAGTTACTGAGTATCGCTCGGTGCTCCAGGCACATATTACTATGTAAATATAAAGTTGGTATCTCACCGCATTTCAAATTTGAACTATTTCGGTTTTGAACCAATTCTAAGTTCTCATCGAAATGAATATCGCAAACTCGGAAATTTTCTCGAACACTATTAAAATCTTGCTCCAAGAGATCCTGCCGGCTTATGGCTCTTCACCAAGTCTTAAATTCCTAAAATAATATCAATATCAATTTAAAAATATTTTAATTAAAACATATTTAAAAAATATTTTATTATTCGTGTCCATGATTAATAATTAAAGGAATCGTAGGGAGTTGGACAAGACTTTAAATTCAATTAAATACAAGTTTTGATTAAATATGCCATACGTTTCGTTGCTGTTTTGCAACTTCTTCAATAAAAAGATGTCTAATGGCTTTGTTTCACTATTTCAGCCACTGAAGAAGTTGCAAAACAGCAACGAAACGTATGGCATATTTAATCAAAACTTGTATTTAATTTAATTTAAAGTCTTGTCCAACTCCCTACGATTCCTTTAAATATTTAAAAAAGATTTTCTACTATTTAATTAATTTAATTATAAATAAATATTTCTTTTTTTACGAACCTCAATCTCTTTGGGAAATAAATGAAGCCTAGTTCCTTTTTTATAAATACAATATCGAACACAACATTTTGTCAGGCATTGTTTATATTTATTTGCAATAAACTTGTAATAAATTTGTAATAACAAATCATGAATAATTAATAGTAACACAAAATAGATAGTATTAATATTATAAAATTAATATGAGTTGAAGCAAGTTTTATCGAATAACGAATATAATTTAAATAAAAGAGGTTGTCATTTTATGCAAGTTTTACTTTGGCCATCTATTGGCTTGTTAAAATATTTCTAGAGCGCGCGCTCAACTCAAAAATGAGAAAGCATGGCTACTTGTAATCATTGCCTCCACCAATTTGAAATTCACTAAAAATCCTTTGAGCGCGCACTCCCTTTGCGGTAAACCGGCCTACGGGCATACTTAGGGCAGTTGGTAAAGTCTTTGTAAAAGTTGACAAAGAGTAAAACATTAGAATTCTCCTTGTGACCGGCGGGATGGCCAAATAGATGAAGTGCTTGTCATCTGATTGGCCGTCCGGTCGGACACAAGGTGAATTCTAAGCGAGGACTGAACCGCGACCTAATATCGTGTACCCCTACTTCCATTTCCACTTTCATTTCCAAATAGAAGACAATAGATGAAGGGCCATTATCTAATGAATTCCAAAATAATTCCACATAATTCCAAAAACATGTACACTTAATTCTTTTACAAAGATTTTACCAACCGATATACAACTGGCCCTAACAGTGCTGTTTATGCGCCCGGTGCGAGCTTCTATAACTGCGCCCTTGAAAAAAAATATAAGTACTTGGTAGAATTTTGAATAAGTATATATAAATTAGGTAAACTAAAAAAAGTTTATTCGAAAATATTTGCCAAAATACAAAACAAAACTTGGTCCTGGTCTGGTCATTTCTGAGTCCTATGCCTGGGCACCGCTGGCACCTCCCTAATATATAGTTACGGCACTGCATACTAATTATAGTCAAGGACTCTAATCATTCGGGCAGGATAGAAACTTAAATTGTAGGATTTGTCCTCCCAAAGACACAGAAGCCAGTGCTACCGTTACAATAAATATGTATTATAATATTTACAATACATTTTTTGACAAGTACAATAGTACACTAACATTAAAATAATTTAGTTTCTAGTACATTCCATAAAATATCTCAAACGTAGTACATTTATGATACATTACAGTCCTGAAAAATATAAGCTTCAAAATATCAATATAAAAATGATAGATTTAATACAAGATGATTTTGGAAGCATTAATTGATGATAAAAATTCTCCAAAAAATGTTTTAAATGAATTACTCTTTCCGACACCAAGTAAATTCTTGAAAAACATATATCATGTTTACCACATGGAAAAAACCGCGTGTATGTCAAATAGTCACGGCGACCGAATCGACTAAAACCCCCGTCTAATTCATCGTCCCAGGGCAGGGGTGGGCAACCTGGGGCTCGTGAGCCGCATGCGGCTCTTTCGATGTCAAAATGCAGCTCTCAAGTTCCATTTAACCAAACTTTCAAAAGACATGCAAGGCCAATGCTCTCATTGATGTAACTATCTATTATTTCATAATTATAGTTATATTATTCCCTAGGGGGTCCGGTAAGAAATTTCCAGGGCCCCAAAGTGAGTAAATCGGCCCTGCCGGGACTATTCACTTGAATAAAGAAATATTTCTAAGATGGCATAACAGTAAAACTTACAGACGCCATCCATAATGCCGCTAGATTGTCCATTCCTTTGAAACGTTCCTCTTTTAAAGGAGACCCTTTACCAGACAATATTAAAAACATCATTCGTCAACGAAATCAAGTTAGGAGAGCGTGGCAACGTCATCGGCTTGATATATCACGCACTGAAATGAATCGTCTCTCTGGTGAAGTAAAGCGAGCAGTAGCTGAATGGAGGAAAAATATTTGGATTGAGCGCATTTCTAGTTTAAATGTTAAAGATTGTTCTCTTTGGAAATTTGCTCGACGTTTACGTGGGTCTAAAAATTCTATTGGTCTTATTGCAGGACCAAATGGTCTTGAATATTCATCTGACCGACAAGTAAATATCCTAGCAGGAATATATCAGGATCAATTCACAAATACAGAACAATCTGAAATTAGTGAAAATAGCTTGATTTATGAAGTAGCAAAAAAGCTGGAAGATCAAAGTGATGCAGCCACCTATCCAGCCGTAAAACCTAGGGATATAAAAGCAGCTATAAAGTTAATTAAAAAGAAAAAAGCACCAGGGCATGATGGTATACTACCTGTATTCGTACATTTTCTTCCAGGAAAAGCAATTTTATTTTTAAGTCGAATAATTACTGCTATATTCAAGCTGGGACATTTTCCATCGACTTGGAAATGTAGTGAGATAATTCCGGTCCACAAACCAGGCAAGGATAGGTCTCAGGCCACTAACTACCGACCCATCTCTTTGTTACCTGTTCTGGGGAAACTAGCAGAGAGATTCATCCTAAATTGGCTAGAGAGGGAGACATCTGAAAGGAATCTTCTCCCAGATACCCAATTCGGTTTCAGAAAAGGACATTCGGCAGTTCATCAGATTGTGAGAGTCAGTCATTTTATTAGGGGTCGTTTAAATTTAAAAAAGCCACTGGGATGGTACTGCTTGATGTTGCTAAGGCATTCGACAGTGTTTTTCATTTAGGATTGGTAGCTAAATTATATCTTTTTGGTCTTCCCGGTACCCTATGTCGAGTTATCGATAATTTTCTTAAGGAGAGAAGTTTCAGAGTGCGGGTGGGTCGTTCTAAATCATCCTGGTATCCTATAAGAGCAGGCGTTCCTCAAGGCGCTCTGTTATCACCTTTGCTCTATGCTCTTTATACCTCGGATCTACCCAAGCTAAAATTTGCAAATATCGCTCAATATGCCGATGACATTGCTATTTATTACTCTCATCAGAATTTCAAATGCTTAAAGAGAAGAATCGAAGAGGAAACACAGGTTGTGTTAAACTATTTCAAAGATTGGAGACTCAAAATAAACCCAAATAAGTCTGAAGCTATTCTTTTTACAAGAAAATTTAAATATATTAATACTACATTAGATATTGGTGGATATGAATTAAAATGGCAGCCTAGTGTGCGATATCTTGGTGCTACACTTGACCGTAGGGCGAATTGGGCTCTCCATACCAAGTTAGCCAGAGAGAAGGGTCTCCTGGCAGCAAAAATCATTTGGCCTTTGATTAGACCTGGCAGCCTGCTTCCTCTGAATGAAAAGTTGACTCTATACAAAATGCTTGTTCGGCCAGTCATGGGATACGCTGCCCCTGCATGGCTCCCCTTCGCCTCCAAAACCAGGCTCAACGATTTGGAAAGGGTCCAGTCAAAAACATTAAGGAAAATGACCATTCCTCCTCCTGGAATCAACAACCATATAATAAGAATCGGGCTAAACATGACTTCTCTAAAAGAAAACCTAGAAAATAGTGTTAAAAAATTCGAAAATAATGCACAATCAAGTCTCAACCCTCTAATTAACGAACTATACCGGATGTGACACTTCATTTCTCATTTAGTGATATTCATTTCATCATCATTCATTTTGTTTTGTTTTTGTGTTTTCTTTTTTTTTATGTTAAAAATAAAGTATATGGGGTTTTTTTATCAATTTTTTCCCTTACCATAATAAGAAGTGAGAATAATAATAATGTATAATAAAATAAAAATAATGGACATTCGATGGTGAGGCTTTCGGGCCTCGAGGTCGAAGTTTTTTTATAATTATAAAACATGTTGTATTTTTTATTTTATATTGGATAATAAAGATCATTATTTATTATTTATTCTAAGATGGCATAAACATGGGTTTCCAAGATCTTATGCGGATTCCGGGGTTAGATTACATTACTCCTCTTATTAAATTCTTGTTAAAATCATATAGGAAACCATCCTTTGGGTGAATTCTAAGACTCAACACGCCCCAGCGACATATAACCTTCAATCTTTCAAGACACGCATCCACGAACTTCTTCAACTCTGACTCAATCTCTAAATCTCTTCTTATTTCCAAGATACAAAAGGGTCCACCGCTGACTACAGAGGTTGTTCCTTTTTGATGCAACTACTTCTTATCAGTATTATTATAAAAAAAAAGAATGGCGGACCTCCCTCAGAGACCGGGCCCCTAAATCTCTTATTTCCAAAATACAAGGGTCCACCGCGGACTACAGAGGTTGTTCCTTTTTGGTGCAACATCTTCTTGTATCAGTATCATTATAAAAAAAAAAAGAATGGCTGGCCCCCTCAGAGACCGGGCCCCTAAATCTCTAAATCTCTTCTTATTTCCAAGATACAAGGGTCCACCAGGGACTAGAGAGGTTGTTCCTTTTTGGTGCAACTTCTTTTGTATCAGTTTCAATATAAAAAAAAAAAAGAATGGCGGACCCCCTCAGAGACCGGGCACCGAGGCTACAGCCCCCTCGGCTCTACACGCCCCTGAATATAAATGCTAAGAAATCAATGGGAGAGCTTGTTATCTTCTATTTATTAATTCAATTATTTGTTATTTTTAAATTCAATTCAGGGGTTCATGAGTATACTTGATATTTTGAAATTTGAAAAATTCTAGGGATTTTGTTTCTCTTTTAAATATATTTTTTTTAAATTAAAATTCTATATTATTTTAGAAAATAAATATTAATAATAAAATAAAAGTTTGCATTATATACAAATTCATTACTTTAACTATTAATTCAATTTCTAAATAAATACTCATTGGGTATTTTAGCTTTATTTTGAATTATGTGGTTATTGTCATGTCGGATGGAATCAATGAACAAGTAAAAAAGTTCTTTTTTACTTCCACTAAAAACTCTACGCCTGGTACTGAAATTGAAGGAATAGAAGTTCTTATTCCAGAGGTTAAATTTTATTAATAATTTTTCTAATATATTTTTAAATTATTGATTAATAATGCTTTTTGTTTGTTTGAATTAAAAAGCTACTGGAATTACACCTTACCTAACCTTACATTTTTTTAACCGGGTCTCTATCTAAAAAATATATATTTTTTAAAAAAATCATAAATAAGCTATAATTAGAATGTTCTTCATTGTATTATTGTAAGAATTAATAGAATTCATTTATAATTTTTTTTTGTAAATCTATTTAGAATAAATCAAAGTGCCCCTTCTTCATATAAATAAGTTTATAAAAATAAATATATAGGTACTTATATATAAATATATATTTATTTACTTATATACATAGTTTTTAATTTAAAATTTGAATATATGACTTGACTTGATGTCCAGCTAACAATTTAATCATTTAACATTAATCTTCTACTTTCTTCACAAAGTCGATTTAATAGAAGGCTGTTATCTAGTGATGGAAAAGTCATGTATTTATCTTGTATATTATGTTTCTGTTAATGTTATATATTTAATAGTGCATAATAAGGTTGTGATCGAAGTCTTCTATTAAATTATTCAACCATAGCTTTAATCAAATCAATTTAAGTTTTAACATTCGCTACAGTATATGAATTGAATATTTTTGTGAAATATTTATAATTCTCAGAATATAAACATAAAGCCTACGCAACTTTTTTATAAATTTATAAAAATGTACTTCTCTCGACAAACCCATTTAATTATTTGACTAATGTTTCAGGAAAATATTATTACCATTATCAAAAATATTATCTCTAAAATATCAATAAATGAACGTTAAATATTATATTAAACAAGTTTGAAGACGGACTGGTAAATTAGTATTACAGGATTTGGATAAGGCAGTCCAGATTCCAATAATAGAAGTTATTAACTTTAAGGAGATAGGTGATTGTTCTAGGTAGAAATATTTTAATATAATAATAAAATTGTGCAAGATGCGAGGTAGGTTTCCCAAAAAAACCTACCTCCCATCTTGCTCATGTTTGATAATTTATAAGAGAAATTATATCCAACAAGATGTCATTTATTAGAAAAAGCTTTTTCTCTCTTTATTGTTTTTAAAAGCTTCTGAGCTTTTTCCCTCCTTCAGGTTCTATAACCATTAAATGGGATTTGGCCATCATTATTATCAAGATTATTACAATATTACTACAATACATGTTGTAATCATTCCCTGAATTTAATACTTTGGGAGGTGAAGAGTGGAATATTTATATCAGTCGTTTAAATCAACATTTGGAATCGCATAAATTAATATAAGAATGAATGAAAAAACCTCCGAAACGTCGGCTTTTAAAAACAATAAAGATAGAAAGAGGCTTTTCCTAATAAATGACATCTTGTTGGATATAATTTCTTCATTTGAATCTGGATTGCCTCATCCAAATCCTGTAATTATATTAAACCATTTACTGATGATTTTTATAAAATAATTTATTGTTCCTGAATGTATTATTATAAGAGAAAATTCGATGCTCTAAGGCGTGGTTTATCCACACTGCATCTACGCAAAACGATAAGTATTCTTCATTAGAGCAGTGCTTCCTAAACTTATTGAAGTCGCGGCCCCCTTGGAACCCAAGTCAATATCTCACGGCCCCCTATTTTTTTTTAAATTCAGATTGGTTAAAAAATAATTAACACATAAAATCAATATCCTTTGTTATAAACAGTTGGAAATATATTAACATTTCACTACATTATCAAAATATTATAATTCAAGTATTTAAACTTGTTTAACAATAATAATTTATTTGTTACATTTGCTACTCTTCGCCCTGCGGGTAATCCATGGCTCCCTAGGGGATTCACTCCATTAAGAAGTAAATTTATAATTTTCTCATTAATATATCAAAGAATAATTAACATATTAACGAGAATTGTTTTTGATCGCACTTTTTAAACAAGATATATATCGCGAGACTACTGCTGATTGAGGCTATTGGAGTCTGCTGAGTCTGTCTCTTAAGTCTCGATATATATCTTGTTTAAAAAGCGCGATCAAAAACAATTATAATAATAAAATGGTTCATCTAGAACAGGGGTCGGCAACCTGCGGCTCGCGAGCCATATGCGGCTATTTCGATGTGAAGATGGGGCTTTATTTTAAATCAAAAATCAAATTTATATATATCTAATCCTAATCAAATACCATAATATTGAATTAAATATGTTAGTGGCTCTTTAAAAACTGGGAAATTTTGTAAATTGTAACTTTTGGCTTTTCCGTCTCAAAAGGTTGCCGACCCCTGACCTAGAACCAACACCTAACTCCTTAAAAGTTAAAAACAATTGGGAGGCGCTGGAATATTTAATTGTTTAATTAATGAATCAAGGCCTAAGCTGCGAAAAATGAACGAGGAGAGGATTAAAAAAGAAATTCCATAATTCATATAGACAAAAGGTATTAGTTTGGGTTCGGGGATCAGTAGCTTGGTGGATATGGGAGCTAAAGCTCTTATGACAAAGCATTGCAGTACACATGCAAAGATCCCGGGTTCGAGCCCCGGCTGATCCTTTTGTCTATAATAAAAATAATCTTTTCTTCGTTCCCTAAATTTAAAATTTGTTAAAAACAATTTTCGTTAATATGTTAATTATTCTTTGATATATTAATGAGAAAATTATAAATTTATTTAACTTCATTATTTCAAGTTAGAAATATATAAATTCGGATATTATTTTCACTTAATATTTGACAAAAATCACCTGCATTCGATTCGCCATCGAATCAAATACAGAAATCTTATGATTACATTAAAAAGCATTGCATTCGAGCATAATACGTTATTAATGTTTGATTTATAAAATAATTTTATTTAGTTCTTAAAGAATTATCTATTTTTTATATTAAAAAGACATCTTTCATTGTGTGAATAAACATTTTTTCAAAAAATCGTATAAATATGTATAATTTGATTAATTTTTTATTATTATATTTTTGGTTTTTAGCAATTACAAGCTTCATATAGCTTTTATACGTGGCCATCTGCTCCAGTACTCGCTTGGTTTTTGTGGGATCATCGATCCGAACTTCCAGGAAAACATATTCTTGAATTAGGAGCTGGAACTGCTTTACCTGGAATTTTAGCCGCTAAATGTGGAGCACATGTAACTCTTACTGACTCTGCTCTTTTACCTAAATCGTTACAACATATAAGCCATTGTTGTGAAGTTAATCATCTTGATCCCACCCAGGTATTCATTTTACTATTTTAACTTTTGTAAAATCAAATTATCATCGCACTCTTAGTATAAGACTACCACATTCGATTTTTAATATTTTGAGAAAAAAACTGAAGTTTTTGACCCTTTCTTTAAGCTGTTCTGATCCTCTAGTTCTAGTTGAATTTCATTTCAGATCATTATTTTTAAAATATGATTAAATCACTATTATGACGACACTAGTTATTATACAACTTAAAATATACGCAAAAAATTCAAAATAATTATTTTCATTCTTGTTATTTCGATTCGAAAATATATTTCTTTTACTTTACCATACAGGGGTATGATCGTGCTCGAAAAAAGTTGTTTTTTTGCTTCTTTTTTTCGAAATATCTCAAAAAAGGCAGAAATTATTTAAAAAAAAAAAAAAATAGTGCGAAACCATGGCGTAATGTCCTAATTCGGAGTCGGATTAGCCGAGCTGGCTAACGCGCTAGCCCCGCTTCGGCATCGACGATGACGATTTTGGAGCGGAAGGCCGGGGTTCGATCTTGGCTGGCATATAAAATTTCTAAAACTCGGCTCCCTCACTAACATAAAAAAACACTAACACTTTACTGATGTGCTGTCTAAATGGGCTTTGTTCCTGGTGACAATAAATAAAATAAAAAAAAAGTCCTAATGAATGAACATCGAAAAAATTATATTTTACAAGATATATTCATTATTTTGGCA
Source organism: Forficula auricularia (assembly GCA_024734495.1). Lineage (NCBI taxonomy): Eukaryota > Metazoa > Arthropoda > Insecta > Dermaptera > Forficulidae > Forficula > Forficula auricularia. The sequence continues at coordinate 94,134,465 of JALMQS010000099.1, forward strand.
AAATATCTTTTAGTGCGTTGCCAAATTTTGTGTACGCTCTAGCTCAAAAACTAGTGAGAATATAAAAACCAAATTTCACATGTAGATTCTTTATATTGAGATTAAGAACTGATTAGATTTTGGTTGAAATCGAACCAAAAATTAAGGGGGTTCTTAAAAAATTAAATTTTCCAACTAAAAAAAACTAAGAAAAATGGAATTTACATTTTTTTCCGGGGACCAAAATTGTGGGGGTTCAAAAAATAGAACTATCAATATAAGTTCTAGGCCTTTTGATTGATTTGTACGAAATTTCGCATATGTACCCTATCAGACCTTACGGAAATGACTCTCCATATGAAAGTGCGAGTGACCCAAAATTATTAACATGATGAAATTTTCCCACAAAAATACTTGAAGCTATTTCCCCTTGAAGAGTTGCATATTTAAAAGAAGATATGATCAATTGCTAATGAGCCCAAAATTAAGAGAGGAGGGGGTTCTCTCGTAAATAATTATAAATTATTTTATTAAATATAAGAGAGTGGCCAGGTGTATGATAAAGTCATGTGGATGGGCACATCAGCTTATTTTTCTTTAAATTATTATCATTTGAATTGAATGTAATGGAGGTAGCCCAGGGTAGTGAGGAAAGAAAAAATTAACACATATCAAATAAGGTGTAATTTATTGGAATCTTCCTCCTTCCTTCAAACCGCTTTCGGAGGATTCTTCCTCCTTCTTCAGGGTTTCAAAGGCTCAATGAATGAAACAAATAAAATGTTTACTTTTTTCTCTCCACAGTAGTGTTCAAAACTTTCTTCTTTTTCTATGCCTTTGCTAAAGAAGAAGAAAGTTTTGAACACTTACTTTGGAGAGAAGAAGGAAACATTTTATTTGTTTCATTCATTGACTCTTTGAAACCCTGAAGAAGGAGAGAAGAATCCTCCGAAACGTCGATTTGAAAGGAAAGGAGGAAGGATTCCAATAAAGTACACCTTATTTGATATGTGTTAATTTTTTCTTTCCTCACTACCCCTGGGCTGCCTTCTATTACATTCAATTAAAATTTCTACCAGTCCGTCTCTCTCCAGAGAAAATTTCGTTGCAAAAAAATTATCATTTGAATATATGCTTTACAATAATCAAGATATGTTATACCATATATAACCATTGCAATTATATATAATGTAGCTTCCACTGCTTTTCATCATCGTGGACTCGCTACTTCTCTCGACGCTTCTCCGTACCCAGTCTCCATTTTTCTCGATTCTGACTATCTAGTTCGCCTAAGTTTCTGGAGCGCATAGCCTCGTTCACGTCGTCCATCCAACTGGCGACTCGATCCACTCTTCTAAATCGGCAACTTCTACGAAGATAGTCCATTTCGGTCGAAAGCAACTGATTTTCAAAAGCTATAAATATATTTTTGTTTTTTCTTTAAATTCTTGAGCTCATCGAAGACAACTCGAGTGTTCAGTAATAGAATTTTCAATAAAATATTTAATACATTAACTTTGAATTCATACTATATATTATTATTGTTTTTAATATTTAATTTTATAATACTTAATTTAATAACATATACTTAATTCATAAATATTTTAAAAATAATCATTTCAAATGAAATTCAAGAACAAAAATTATTTTTAGAAGTAAAATTAAAAAAAAAATTTTATAAGAAGAGCTTTACGCTTTATAGTAGGTTGAGTTTAGGGGTGTTTGATATATTATATGTATTAAGGGGTACCAATTATAATTTCATTCTGCCTTTTTAAATTTAATTTCTCAAAGATTTAAAGAACAATCTGTTGAATTATGGTCTAAATATAATTTACTCACCTAAAGTCATAATTCCAGATATATCAGCAAAGAAATCTCTTCTCGTTCTATAAATGACGTTATCATTCGAAAGAAGGGCAATTTGTTTAATTAAGCCTTATCTCAAAACATGCATATTTTCAATTGTGGTAGTCTTAATCCAAGAATGTGAATCATAGGATGTTTCATATGACACCTATAAGCTTCGGGAGCTCATTAAAAAAACAGTTGCGTGAATCTGAAGATGCTTTGTTAAGGAGATACACAACCCTCATATTAATTACACTTACCATATATAATCACCTTGTTTGATAACTTCAACAATAGATGCATTAATGCAGTATTTCTCAAACTTTTTCGAATGTGGAACCCTTTTCCGTTTGGAGGGTAAGCGTGGAACCCGTCAATCTTGTGATTCGAGTTAAAGCGTTGTTATGGGAATGGGATTCACACAATTAATCCAAAACTGCACCTTCCTTTTGAACGCTAGAATTTTTTCACCTGCCGTGAATTTTTTTGCGGAACCCTAGGCGAGTTTTCATGGAACCCCATGGTTCCGCGGAACACACTTTGAGAAACACTGCATTAACGTTTTAAAAAAAAATTTCTGACTCTATTTATTTATTTGAATTGCGTTCAATCAGGCCCGACGAGGCGGGGGGGGTAGTTACCCCCGGGCCCGAAAGGGGCCCGGCACTAACACTGTTAAATAAATTTTTGTACTACTAAAATCTATAATTTGTTTAGGTTTAAAATAAGAGACGTGCAGCTTCAATTTTTTTCTTTTATTTATCAATTCCCACTAACGTTTCGGCCATTGGTTATGGCCATCTTCAGAGCAGGAATTAGTCAATATTTATATAAAAAAAATTTTTTTGTGATACACTTGTCATTAGTTAAAAGATATCTTTCGGCCTTCTGGCGAACACCCTGTAAAAAGTTTTGTATATATCCTATTTATGTTTCTTGTATATAATTTTAACTAATGACAAGTGTATCACAAAATTTTTTTTATATAAATATTGACTAATTCCCGCTCTGAAGATGGCCATAACCAATGGCCGAAACGTTAGTGGGAATTGATAAATAAAAAGAAAAATTGAAGCTGCACGTCTCTTATTTTAAATCTAAACAAATAAATTACTACAGCTATAAAAAACTCCCTTAATAAATAAAATCTATTACTTATTATAAATAAAAATATAAAATAGCAAAATGAGGTAACAAAGCATTTTAAGTAACGGATTTATTTATTTATTAAATAATAAAATATTTTACAAATTGAAAAATGCAGTAATTTGATTTGTCCCAGCATTTAGGGGTCCACTGGTTTCATTTTACACCAGGGCCCGTAAGAGCTCTCCACGGGCCTGTGTTTAATATTACCTTTGTACCCACTTCGAAGATCATTATATAAGCGTAGTGCAATATTATTTTTGATTTGATCTAAATCTTTCTCCTTTTTCTGTTTTTGTTTTTAAAATCTAATTAGCCATACGAAAATATATAAAAAGATATTCTTGTTGCAAACAGATAAACTCAATCGATTTAGAGATATTTAAATTTTCGAATTTTATCATTTATATCTATATGAACTTGTTTTATTGTTTTGATGTGCTGAATTAGAGAGTAATAATCACATAATACAACAAATTCAAATTACCCTATATAAGTTTATACTTAACACATGTTTTCGGATCCACCTCCTACGAACTTATTTTCTTAAAATGAGCCAAGAAATCTACTCCTGAAGTTTGTAGAGGTCATTTCTAAACAGCCTGTATAATTATAATTTTTCTAGAAGATTTATCTAAATTAAATATTTTTTTATTTAAAAAATTAAACTAACTATTTAATTTTTTTTCAATATTTTTAGGTACGAGTCGTTGGCCTTTCTTGGGGATTATTTTTAGCTGATATATATAAACTAGGACCCATTGATTTGATTATAAGTTCTGATTGTTTTTATGAGCCTGCTATTTTTGAAGACGTTATAGCCACTGTAGCTTTTCTGTTGGAACGTAATCCAGACGCTAAATTTCTTTGTACTTATCAAGTCAGATCTTTGAAATAATATAATATAATATAAATATATTAAATTTAAAAACCTTTTAATATTATTACTCTAAATAAATTCTCCTATAAATTTAAGTAGAGCTACACCTACCAAGTAAATACAACTGGACTAATTGAAAAAATAACCTTTCTTTATATTTACATATTTAAAAAAGTTATTATCTACAAATAGATAATATGTAAAACTTAGTTAAGTTATATAATATAAAAAGGTTTAAAAGCCGGATTGTGAGAATGAATTGTTCGTCAAGAATTTGGTTTTTACCATTTGTTGTCGGTGTTTTGTCCCGAGTCCAAGCACTATTGCATTCTTGCTTAATTCACATATTTGCTTATTTGTGAAATAGTATTTGCATAGGGGTCAACTCAAACCACACATTTTTACGTTATGTATTTATATATATTTTTAAAAAATTTTTGCTGATAGTAAGTAGGTATTTTTTTACCTGCTTTATATTATATTATTAATAATACTCTTAATCTATATTTTTCATCGTTGGATTATTTCCTCACCACTTTTTTGAAATTACATATACAGACATGATTTTGATTCTTTCATTTACTTAACTTGAAAACCTGGATATCGTTTTTCTTCCGTCTTAAAGAAAGACCTGAGGTAAAATTATAAAAGTCCTCGCAAGCGCTCACTGGTAGTTGAAGGATGTCTGACCTAATATGTTTGGCTTCCAAAGAAGGAACGCTTCTTCTTTTTGTGCCCTATTCTATTCCAAGCTTTAGCCATTACTATTTAAGGTACAGTCGTCATAGTAATTTTTCTAGGAAAATTCTTCACAGAGGCAGTTTTCCGTTGAATGGATGATAATGGAAGCCAATATACGGCAATTGTCCAATACCGTGTGGATTAAGGCCTCTCGATCGATTCAAAGTCACATTTCAGTAAATTTCAACATAAATTAAATACTCTAATACTACTAGATGTAGAAGTTGAACAGCACTGACATCAACAGTTCTTCTTCTTAATAAAGTTATGTATGGTCTGTTTATTCTAACTCGTCCTGCCAGCGTTTTTTTGGTCGACCTCTGCTTCTTTTGCCTGCTGGCTTGTTCGTTAAAATTTTCTTGAGAATTCGGTCTTAAAACTAGAAGAAGGCTGACAAAGAGCATTTCAGTAAACCAAGGGATTAGGTATTTAGGATTCTCTTAGCTCATTACTATTCAACATAGTAAAGAGCGAGATAATAGAGGGAATTAGAGACCTTAAAGGATACACACGGAAACATAAAAACTAATTGATGAAAAAAAAACTATAGATTGAGTTCTTATAACACAAGTTTCTTTCTTATGAATGTTGTTTACAAGACTAGTCAGTATTAAGGCATAACCACTGAAGAGAAGAATATTTTTATATAAATATATATAAGGTAATCTTAAATTTCAATAAATTATTCTTTGATGTTAACTTTTTTGTTCATGTAATTAATAATGAGAAAATATTTTAAAATTAAAAATTGCATTTAAATTTTCAGCCTTTAAGTGAAATAATCTGAAAAATATTTTGTCTTCTCAGCGGCTCCAGGCATATAGACATCGATACCTCTCCTTCCTATCACTACGTCACTGGGACATGGATAATAATTTCTCGATAAACTCGATCCCGTATACATTCAATGGCTTGACTCGATATGTCGCAGATCTATAAATTCATTTTTGTGTCTGAGAATATCACTAATTTAAAAGTTGCAGTTTGGTTGGTGTAATGATAGCACTCACCATGTGTAATATGAAGGGATCGAATCTATCAAGAAATTATTTACCGGGTCCCAGTGACGTATCCGATAGGAAGGAGAGGTGGGTCGATACGGCTGGGGCCGCTACAAAGACAAAATATTTTTCAGCTTATTTCACTTATTTAAAGGGTGAAAATTTAAATGCAATTTTAATCTTAAAATTTCTTCTCATTATTGATTAGATCAACAAAAAAGTTAACATTAAAGAATTGTTTTTTGAAATTTACGATTACATTACATAATTTTTATACATATAAATATCATAAGTTTCCTGTATTTGATTCGATTCACGATCGAATCAAATACAGGAAACTTATTATGAATTAATAGCAAACACCTAACATACGTGTTAACAGATCTAGCGCGCTGGACTGGGAGATTGAATAAATAACATCTCAGATTTCAAATTTGGTGGTCCATATCAGTCTTTGATATAAAAAAACGTCTTGCGGGCTAAAGGCGAAATGACGTTGGATTATAGCTAAATGAAAAGTTTTTGTTTTGCCAAGAGTAGCAGAGTTGTTGATTCACAAAGAGAAACAAAGAGGTTGTCCTCTGCTTGATGCAAATAAACATACACACATATATATCGAAATGATATATCTGTATATAAGTATATATTATTTATTTGTTTGAGACTATAGTTTCGAAGACTTGGTCTTCATCATCAGTCTTTTTAATTATAAATGTTGTTTTTCATGGAGTCAATACAATTCTAAACTGACCACCAGTGAAGGAACATTAAATTTTCAATATCCATATGGTATTGACTCCATGAAAAACATTTATAATTAAAAATAGACTGATGATGAAGACCAAGTCTTCGAAACTATAGTCTCAAACAAATAAATAATATATATATATACAGATATATCATCTCGATATATATGTGTGTATGTTTATTTGCATCAAGCAGAGGCAACCTCTTTGTTTCTCTTTGTGTATAGCTAAATGGATCAAATCTTTTTCATTCTCTCTTGGTCCAGACTTAAGACTCAGCAGACTCCAATAGCTTCAACCAGCAATAGTCTCGCGAAATATATCTTGTTTAAAAAGCGCGATCAAAAAAATTCTCGTTATATGTTAATTATTCTTTGATATATTAATAAAAAAATTATAAATTCATATAAATATCCCATTTTCTCCTACTCAGTGGTTATGCCTTAATACTGACTAGTCCTTGTTTAAAGAATATAAGAATATTCATAAGAAACTTAAGTTGAAGGAACTCATTCTAAAGTTTTTTTATCAATTTGTGCGATGTTCCATTTTCTTAAAGAGATCTCAAAATTGATTAGCTTGAATACACACAAGACTTCAACGCTGCTAATTTCTAGGTGCTGTCCCAGCAACTTCTCACCATCTACAAGGCCCTTTTTTGCAGTCGATCGCATTAAAAAAAAATGTGAATTCATTTTAAGAGTATTATAATCGCACTGGAATCCAGAACTGTTAGATTTCCTTTAATATTATGACTCTAATTTCAGAGTCCCCCTCCAAATAATAGTTCACTCGTTTAAAATCACATTGAGATGATTTAAGTTTTAACAGTTGTTCATATACTTGTCGTTCATTAATTTTTTTGGGAAATTGCTCTCTCAGGCTTTTATAGATTGGACATTCATATAATAGGTGCTTAGAAATTTTATTTTTAAAATTTAAATGGAAATAGATTATTCTAGTGTTGACTATAATCTGGCCTGATAACTCTTGCTTTTTTTTAGCAATTTTTGAACCGTCCCGGCCATAATCCAACAATATCTACCTAGATGTGTATTCCGACTTGATGATCTTGTCTGTGTCAATTTTATAATAGTGATCGTGGAATTTCTCCACCAAAAATTTAGTATTGGCAGTAGTAGTACTGTCTAGGACTAACCTTCCGGGACATTTTCGTCTAAAAATATTTTTTTTAAATAAGTTACCAAAAAACCTTTTCTCTCATTTTTCACTGGTATTTATAAAATTCATTAGGAATTCCACCCAAGCCGAGGGATTTTTCACTCTTGCTCTTTTTCGAGTTCATTGGTATTTATCTCTAAATCTGATTCCAGATTAATCATTATTTTCTGGAAGGTTTTTGTTTTTATTTGGATTACTGTTTCTTTGAAAATTTCATAGTAATAAACTTTCCATCTATCCATTTCTATAGGATTTATTGACATTTTTTGATTCTTGGGATTTTTATAATTTTGCAGAATTAGAAAGTTTCTTCAAAATATCTTTTTTTTATAGTAGAAATCCTTATTTATAGTTTAATATTTTTTTTAATCTCACTATTTTAAGTATATTAAATTATTAATCTAGAACCTTCACTTAAAACATACTTATTTCTCTAGGTCAGATCTTCTGATTGGTCTATTGAACGATATTTAGTGAAGTGGCGACTTCGTTGTGAGCAACTTCCTTTAACTGGGATAGGTGCTAGTTCTGGATTGGATATTACCCAGCTTATGCTTGGTCACACTATACATCTATTTCAGATTTCTCGAGTCTAATGGCTAATTTGATCAGAAAGGTGATTTTTTTTTCATTTAAAAATTTAAAATAATAATTTAAAATATACTAATTTTTTTTTTTTTGTTAAAGGGACCAAAGATTTTTGTTGGGAATCTTCCATGGACAGTTGGTCACCTCGACCTTGAAAAATATTTCTCTAAATTTGGACGAGTGGTTCATAGTAAGGTTATCTTCAATAAAAATACAGGATTATCAAAAGGATACGGATTTGTTGAATTTGACAGCAAAGAATCAATACCAAAAGTATTAGGCCAAAAGCATATTCTCGAAGGAAAATTTATTTCCACAGAAATTAACTTAAACTCAAATTAAGGTTTATATAATGTATTATTTATATTTTATTATGTCTTAACTCATTAAGTCTAAACGAGGGCCGTCTTTATGAGGTATGAGGCCCTAGGCCCAGGTATCGATGGGGCCCCTAGTAAAACTAGCTCTGCTCTAGTAGTGTTGAAAGTTTTTATTGGAAACTCATTAGGTGTAGACTTAGTGGATTTAGACTATGCCGGGGGACCTAGGCCCCGGCCTATTAGGCCTTTACGTAAAGACGGCCCTTGTCTTAACTCATTAAGTCTTAACAAATGCAACACACATATTGTTATTTTCTTGATTTCAGTTTTTGGAACAAAGTTCCTTTTCAATTTATAATATAATGTGGTTATATATATATATATATATTAAAAATTTTAATCAAATCATCCAAATGTCTGTTTTTATTCTTTCACTTTTTTACAAATGAAATGATTAATGTTTTAATGTATAACATGAATAGCTATAATAAACTAGCAATATATATTCTAGCTGTACGATGTTCTTAACAATCTATCTGAACAAATTAATAATAAATTATTTCATAAATTGACCCAATAATGAAGAGTAGCAAAAGAACAGCAAACGTCGAGATAAATAAATAGTTCCGAATAATAAAAAAATTAAAATATTTGTCACTCGAGATCTCTTAGAATTTTTTATTTAAATAAAACTACTAAATCAGAGGTCTTAAGGATAATTTTTATGTTTAATATTATATATTAATTATAATTAATTATCATTCGATTTTATTTAATTAAAATTAATTAATAATTAAATATAATTATTATTGTAATAATAATATAATTTTTATGTTTATGTCAGAAGGTTAGTATTCACCTCTACAGAAATCGAACCCCTATGCCAAAAAACCAATTGGTCGTATTGCATTTTAGGCATTCGTGTTCATTTCCCTAAGACTGATGAACAAACTTTTAGAAGCCGGCCAAAAAACAAAAACAAAAAAAATAAACTGACGTGTTCTTATGTGGCCATCCACTTGACTTTACCATACAACCTGGCCCCTCACTTATATTTAATATTTAATAAAATTATTTATAATCATGTAAGGGAGGGGTTAGATTTTGCTTTTTAGACTTCTGGGATCCCACTATTTATGTATACAAAATTTGGTTGAGTTTGGTCAAATGGCCAAGATTTTAATTTTTTGACCATACACCCCCCCCTATTTTGTGCAGTTAGTTTTTGCATTTTTAGACTTCTGTGGGTCCACTGATTATGTATACAAAATTTGGTTGAGTTTGCTCAAACGGCCTAGATTTTTAATTTTTACCCCCCCATTTTGGGCGGTTAGTTTTTGCTTTTTAGACTTTTGGGGGTCCACTGATTATGTATACAAAATTTGGTTGAGTTTGGTCAAATGGCCTAGATTTTTAATTTTTAACCCCTTTAATTTTGGGTCGATATGCACCAAAATCTAATCAGCTCTTAATCTCAATGGACCAAAACTACGTGTGAAATTTGGTTTCGATATTCACACTAGTTTTTGTGCCAGCTCGTCCACAAAATTTGGTAACGCACAGACTAACTAACTAACAGACATTTTGACAAAACAATTATTATCTCGAAAAATATATTTTTTTCGATGTTCACTTATAAGGAGCTTTTTTGTAGAGCGAAATGCCATGGTTTCGCTCAATTTTTATAATCTAAATAGTTTCAGCCGTTTTTGAGATATTTCGAAAAAAAGAAGGAAAAAAACCACTTTTTTCATGCACGATTACAATACTTGACCATACCCTATATGGTAAAGTAACAATATGATTTATTATAAAACTCAATAAAGACTAAAAAATATAATACTATATTTTTAATATTCTTATAATACTAATATGATAAATGAAGCTGTGACTGCATTTCTAAAAGTTCCCCATAATCTGGTTCAAACCTGGATTTACTGATTCTGAGAAGTAAAGTTAAATGCTCATCTGTCACACTGTTTCTAATACAACTTACCTGGCATAGGGGTTACCATGATCAAGAAGGTGGTTCCCTCATGGCGCCACCTATCCATTGCAATTAGGACGGGTTGACCCGTGCGATTGCCCCAAATGTGGGCAATTCGGCCGCGTAATATTTGGTAGGTTGGTTGCGAAGTTTCATTATAGAAAATATCTTTTCACATCCATAATAGGATGAAGCAAACAACACTAACTTTCTGGGCGTGAGATATCAGATTTAGGACAGTCGATTTCGACAAAGTCTGTATAACTCTAATTTTGGGACATTAAGAAACAACTCCATGTGGTGATTGTTAGATTGCAATTCAATTAATTCAAACTGCAAGTCCGGTTTCACTACTTCAGATTTCACATTAAAAGGCAAACAGAAAATGTCTAAGTCTTTTTCAATGACACTGAAGTCTTGAATCTTGGTTCAAATTGGGGTTATAGTTTTCTCAGGCTATCTTCGTAGCTCTTAAGCTTGTTTTTCTTCATAGGGGCTTTTCCATTTAAACTCGTGAAGTGCTAAGTGATCAGCAAACCGAATAAGTTGTAGTTCAAAACCTCTAAGTTGGCCTCAGATATTGTCGATAAATTGATTTTTCCTTGACATTCAACTTATTCATGTGACAGAGATTATCTGTGAAAAATGACAAGTCCAAAAGCCATTCTGTATCTTCCAACACTAAATGGAACATGCCCTTAAATGAATTTTTTTAAAACATTGAAATTTTCTATACCATTCTCTTAAAATCTGGCGGGCCTGTTAGAACTGCAAAGTGGACTCCATCTGACCCCCGTCGTAGTTTTCCCACCATTGTCCTAAGCGGTGAATTCAAACCTGATCTAAAATAAAAATTGTCCTTAACTCCTAGAAATCACTAAATGACAACCTCTTAGAAATCTCAAATCTACTATTATAGGCAATTTGAATTTTTTTATTCAAACTTGTTTCTCATTAACAAAAACGACAACATAATATGTATATATGTTATTTTTCCCAATTTTAATTAATAAAATAGGTATATTGAAAAGGAGATTTTTGTTAATAATTGTATTTCTCCAATTAAGGAAGAAATTTTCAAGATTTCTATTTTGTTTTTATTATATAAATAAATTCAAATCTTTTATAAAAAACAAATCTTTAAAACACAGGAGAATTTCTCCCTTTATCGATGGAATTTAATTGAATTTCCAAAAAGAAAAAAAATTGCTTTATTAAATGTATAGGTATATACAACACTCTCTTGGTGCTCTATATTCATTTCATAAAGCAACTTTTTTTTTTTTTTTTTTATTTATATATGAAGGGCTACGGCTAAAAACGATCATCGTCACTTTTGCAAAGCTTTTCAGAAATTTAAATTGAAAGTTCCAAGTCTAATTGAATATGCAATTCCGAAAAGGGCACATCTCGAATTTTTCGACAAATACACTTTTACATATAAATGTAATCTAAAAGCTTCCCTGGACCTCCTATGCTCGAAAAAGGCACAACTGGTATTAATTATACTGCCAACGTCATCTGAAAATTGCAGACATTGCAAAGGTGAAACAATACATACCGACAGAATTTATAGACTTTTATGACGAAATAGTGCAATGGCCAAGTACAAACGAAAGAGAGCCTGCAGAAGATTTTTGAAGAAAGTCTGTTACTTATTTTTGATTTATTATGTTTAATTTTTTAGATACCTATAATAAAAGTTTCGCAAAATTTATATAGTTTTTTCTTTAAATTTTGTGTACTCAATACCGTAAATTTAGAAAATCGCATATCTCATACATATAAAATATCTGAAAATGTATATATACCCAATAACGTTTAACATCAAATATTTCTGTAATTTTCGATTGCTAATTGACTCCAAAATGTAACTTAAAAACAAATTTTATAAATTTTACACTACTTTAGAAAATAATTAGTTTTTTTTTCATTCCTGAGCATTTTCAATTTTCAGACAATGTGCCCTTTTCGAAATTGCATATTCAATTATTATTAATTAAGTTAGTGGAAGGCAATAATATAAAAAAAATATTTTTAATGTTTATTATAGGAAAACTACAAACATAACAATTTATCAAATTATGTTTAATATTTGTACTTATTTATTACATATTAATTTAACTATAGTTCAGATATACTAATATCTAATAATTTCAAATTTATTAAGATGGATGATAATAGTAGAGAAGAGGAGGAGCTTGAAAAAGCCTTTACGGAAGCTGCAAACTATGTTACTGCTCATCCTACAATTGGCAATCAAGATACAAACATTTTACTTGACTTATATGCATACTACAAACAAGTTACATCAGGCCCCTGTCAGGCTCCTAGGCCTTCATGGTACCAGCGAATTGCACGTTCTAAACATGATGCTTGGTCGAGTCTTGGTTCCCTTTCTAAAGAAAAATCAATGAAAGCCTATATTGAAATAGTAGACCAATTAGCACCAGAATGGAGAACATCAGACGGTGAGAATTAATCAATTTCTCTTCTTTTTGGACTATGAGATGTAATGTTTATAAAATATAGAGTCAACAATCAAAATTAGCATGATTCTCTTGCTGCTTTCATCTTTATTCAATTCTAATTTTTCTGAGATATATAAATTAAGCTATATGGACGAAGTATGCATCCTTGTGCAATCCATGCAGCGTCGGCAGAACCATGGGATCAGGGGGGTCAGCTGACCCCCTGGGAATTTGTCTACGGGGTCAAGGGGGTCAGCGGACCTCCTAAAGGAAGAAATTTTACCGTTACATTGCCCTAAAACAACTTTGTTGCCCAATTGTTGGTTGTAAAATTAGTGTTATATTATCTGTTTGCGTTAACAAAACCTTAAAACCTTGCTCAGTAACGTTAGCCAAATAATTACTAATTTTACTTAAATAGGTAGGCCAAGAACAAACAGGCTGTCGCCTACGTCAAAGTATATATTGATAATTAATTTCGTTTTATTTTATTACCTTTTGAACCTAAACTTAAGCATTATAACTATAAACAAAAATTTGAACTTTTTTTTTAATGCAATTGAATCCAAGAAGGGGCAACAGTAAAGATGCAGCCCCTATGGATCTCGAAAGACCCTTGCATTACCGAAGAGAAGGGAGAGTTGATTAAGTGAGAGGGTGGAGACGTAGGTGTTTATGCACTCGGGTTTTGAAGGTTTGAACCCTTCTTTTCTTTCAGTTTTCAATAAAACCACAGCTACAAATTGCTTAAAAATGGGTTAAATTGTACCAATTTGCTTAAAATTTTTCTGGTGGTGGCCCCCAGACCCCCCGCTAGACCTACATCACTTTCCAAGTTTTGTCTCTCTGGCCTAAGACGGCCCCGCCGTGCTTGAATCCATGGGACTAAAAATTTTGACTATTTTGGGAATGACACCTATAAACTTATTGGTTAAGTTATATTGTCTTTCTCGAATTCTTTAATTGATATTGAGTCAGGCACTTGATAAATATAAACAAAATTCTGGAAGTCGGGCGTTAAATGCACGGACAATCTGGTCTTTTTCTTCTTCAGATGTCCTTTCAGTCTTTTTCACTATGTTTTTGTTTATATTAACAAGACGGTATGTTACATTCCTTGGCCATCTATGCCAGCTCTTTATTTTCTTGGAAGATCACTAGAGCTTACCTTATCTATCTTTTAAAAACATTTTCATTTTTCTGACAATTCAGAAGTATCCAATTGGACTCAACTTCAAAATTTCAAATGGGAAAATAGTAGGTCTAGATGAAGATATTTTGTCATCCGAGGCAACATTAGTATTTGTCGCCTCCTACACATTATTGGTAGGAATACTTTTTGTGAACCATTTGAAAAATTTGCTTGCTATTTTTATATTGGTTAAATTTTATTATCAACTCTTCAAATGATAATAGTTTCATTATTAAAAAATTACAATCCTGAAAATATAGCAAGCAAATAACTTTGAAGTAATATAGTTTTCGGAGACGGACTTGTAAATTTAATATTGTATAATAGGATTTGGATGAGGCAGTCAGATTCAAAACAAAAGAAATAATATCTAACTAGATGTCATTTAAATAGTTAAAGCTTTTTTCTCACTTTATTTTTTCAAAAGCCGACGTTACGGAGGTTTTTTCCTCCTTCGTCAGGGTTTTGAAAAGGTCAATGAATGAAGTAAAAGTGTCGCTCTCTGTTTCCTCTCTCAGTGCTCATCAATATTCTGCAACTTTCCATCATCAGCAGAATTTAGGGCTAAAGGAGAAAGGGGGAGCGACACTATTGTACTTCCCTCATTGACCTTTTCAAAACCCCGAAGAAGAGGAAAAAACCTCCGAAACGTCGGCTTTTGAAGAATAAAAAAAGAAAAAGCTTTAGCTATTTTAATGACATCTGGTTAGATATTATTTCTCTTGTTTTGAATCTGAACCTTATCCAAATCCTACAATATTAAATTTACGCAGTCCTTCTCCGAAAACTATATTACTTCAAACTTATTTGCTTGCTATTAATTAATCATAAGTTTCCGATATTCGATTTAATCGCCCATCGAATGCAGATGATTTTTGTCAGATATTAAGTGAAAATAATATCCAAATTTATATATTTCTAACTTGAAATAACGAAGTTAAATAATTTTCTAATTTATATATTAAAGAATAATTAACATATTAAAGAGAATTGTTTTTGATTGCGCTTTCAAACAAGATATATATATCAGCGAGACTACTGCTGATTGAGACTCTAATAGCTTCAATCAGCAGTAGTCTCGCGTATATATATCTTGTTCGAAAGCGCAATCAAAACAATTCTCTGTAATATGTTAACTATTCTTTAATATATAAATTAGACAATTATTTTTTATTTCCTTGCTATATTTTTAGGATTGTAATTTTTTAATAAAGAAACTTATCATTTGAAGAGTTGATAATAAAAATTTAACCAATATCTCTTTTGCTATAGGTCAGCAAAATATTGATTCTATAATTTTTAAGATTTTTTTAGACGTAATATCTCTAATGAATTTACTGATAATAATTTTCAATTTTAAATGTCTTTTTTTTGTTAAGGGAAAATGGGGTAGGTTCTTGGTGAAACATATTTTAATAAAATAAAGAAAATTTTAAAAATTAAAAAAAAAATTTTGCGAAACCTTCCTAGAATTTTATATTATATTTTTAAAATTTTCTTTTCCTACTTATTTAAATCTATTATAATAATAAGTTTGAAAAAAAAGTCGAATCATAACTAATGGAAATAAATATGTTTATTTAATAAAACAACCCTCCATGATCTGTAATTTAAATATTTTAAATTTAAATTTTATTTTTTCAGGAGATGGATCCAACGATGGCTATAGGGTATCTGTAAGCCGTTTTGCCAATCAATCTGAAGATCCCCCTTTGTCTGATTCAGATAAATCTATTTTTGATTGGGTAAAGGAAGGGAATTTGACTCAAGTAATTGAAATGGTTCAGAAAAAACCTGGTTTAATAGGAATTACTGATGAAGAAGGCATGAACCTGTTACATTGGGCTTCTGATAGAGGTCACGTTGAGATTTTAAGAACACTTTGTGAACGATTTGGAAGCGATATCAATGTACGTGATGCATTTCAACAAACACCATTACATTACGCTGCATCATGTGGCCATCGAAATGTTATAGAATTGTTATTGCAATTGGGAATTGATTCCAAAGCAAAAGATGTGGATGGTGCAACAGCTGCCGAGGTTGCTCACGACTCTGAAATAGCACAACTTTTATCTAAAGACTAATTTCTAACTAATGTAGCATATAGTAATTAAATATTGATTTTTCAAGTTTATTAAAAGCATTGATGTATTATTTAATTTTTTAATAATAAAACTCCTTTTCCTTTTTGTACTATTGAAAATTGCTCAAAAAATTTGAAATAACTATTTTATTAATAACAAATACTTTATTATTTCATTTTAAATAATAACAATAAATTTTAATTCATATTATTCAACCCAAAAAAGAGATTCAAAATATAGAAAAGATCAGAAAAATTGGTCACAGATTGTTTTTTCAAACATTTATTTTTTAGCTTTAATAACGAATTATCAAGACTTAGTACCACAAGATTATTTCAAAAACTCTTCTCTGTAAAAGAGAAAATTCAAAAATTTCTTATCTAAGCCATTTATTTCAACGAAAAAAAAAGAGACAAGATTTTCAACTTTATTATTATATATGGTATATAACTAGCTGCAAGGCACGCCCCCTGGACCCCCAACCCACGAACCCCACCCAGCACCTCCCACCCCCAGCACCCGTGCCAAACCACCACCCGCACCCCAGCTCCCGCACCACCCCACTACGTCTCTGGACCCTCACCTGAACCTTCCACTCCACCCCGCACCACCCCACTAAGCCTCTGGACCCTCATCTGAACCCTCACTCATCCACCACACCCCGTCCCCTCCACTCCACCCCACCCGACCACCCTGGACCCACCTCACCCCACCACGCCCCTGGACCCTCATCCGAGCCCCCCCATTACGCCTCTGGACCCTCACCTAAACCCTCCACTCCACCCTGCACCCCCGGGCCACCCCGTGCCCTCCACCCCCGCACCCAGTTTTTTCATTTCTAGCCTTCTAGTGACCCACAGATTATGTATACAAAATTTGGTTAAGTTGGCTCTAAGGGTAAGAATTTTCATTTTTTGACCCCCCCCCATTTCGGGTGGTTAGTTTTCGCATTTCTAGCCTTCTAGTGACCCACAGATCATGTATACAAAATTTGGTTGAGTTTGGTCAAAGAGCAAGAATTTTCATATTTTGACCCTTCCCCCCTTTTTGGGTGGTTTTTTGGGGGAATTTTTTTAAACAAAAGTTGTCAGAAATCACATCCCCTACAACTTTACTCATAATAAAATTTGCCGTAGAGTTAATAGTTTAGGAGTTATTTGATAATTTTCATTCGTGCGCCCCCCCCCCCAAACCCCGTTTTGAGGTCAAAATATCAAAACGTTATATAGCTAAAAACGTAAGTTAGAAGACATCTGAAACAAATATGAAATTTCATAACAATCCCTTCAGCCGTTTTTACATGAATCGTGAGCATCTTTTCGCGGAAACCACGGAAACTACAGAAATGAATTTTGTTGAGGGTGTTTTCGTTCATAACTTTGCTTGAAACGTGTGCAACCAAAATTTGGCGTGATTTGGACCAATGTACAGACAAAACCTTAATTTTAAATATATATAGATTTCGAGTCAATACAGGTTGCTGAATTTATTATTATAATTGGCAAATCACTAGGGTCCTTTACTGAAGAAGTCGGCAACCTTCTTTTAGATAAGGCTCAAATTATACAGTACAATTTTTAGCATATACCAATATTGGTAACGTTCCTTTGTTTAGCTGACACTAGATAAAATACCAAAAATAATAGTCTCTTGAGTTAAAATGAAATTTTTCACCGCTTTCTATATTATTTGGGGATTCAATTTTGAAAAAGTGTCTCAATATACAGTGGGTGTCCAAATTATTATACTCATTTGAAGGCCAAATTATTACTCAGTTGAAAAATTATATCTTTCATACCTTTTTAAGGGTTTAGCTTACTATTAAAATCATAATATCGTTTCTTTCAATTGATATCTTTATAGGTTTATTAGCTTAGGACAATACAAATTCAACAATACAAATACAATTCAAAATACAATTTCCATATTTAGTGAATCCTGCCTTTCGAGCAATGACATTTTGTATAGGGTGTGTCATGCTGGCAATGCATTTGTTGGCTATTTCTTGAAGTGCAGGTGTATTGTACCACGCTTTAATAATATTTTCTATCAAGTCTCTTTTGTTAGTAATTATTTTATCTTTGCAAATTTCTTTATTTAGGGCCGCCCATACATTTTCGATCGGGTTGAGGTCTGGCGAGTTGCCAGGCCAGTCCAAAAGGCTTATCAGACTAGATTAGGTACTACTAGATTTTTTGAAAAGTTTGAATAAAATAAATTTACTTGATAAAAATCATTTGAGTATAATAATTTGACCACAGTGGGTGGTATATAGTACATTTAGAGTATTAAACGATTACTTGATAGGCCGAATGCAGCCCACAGGCCACACGTTGCCGACTCCTGCTTTTCTGAATCAGAGATAATACTATCAATACTATACTTTTTATATTACTATTACATTTCAGAAGAATTGTATTTATTTTCACTTAATTTCATTCCTCTAATAGTCATTCCATCGCTTTCGTCGTTTGAAGAAATTTAAAATTCTTAACACCCACAAATATATTTATATTTAAACTAAATGGTAACTTAACATTACATGCTAAAGGTTATCTAAGTTGTTGTGATAGATAAATTTATATCAAATCCAAATAAATAATTTTTTTTAATGATATTAATGCGAGAAGAAATTACACCAAGAAGGTGCAGCTCATAATGTCCTGGTTTGGCCCCTCTATCGTGAAAAGAGGGTTTGATTCTTCAGGCGACCGACAATCGTTTTGATTTATAAATAAACCCATCTTAGATACATCTTAGATAACCCTCCAGAATAGGAATACTTTACTTCTCTAAGAAAAAAAAGTAATTTAGCCAAATTACAAAATAATACTGATTGTACGTTAGCTGTCTCAATATTATTTATTCATTTTTTTTAAAGAAAATTAATTTTAAAGTTGTCTATTTTTTTTAACATTTTTAAGGTCATTTATGAAAAAACTAATATAAAGTAAAAAGTTATATTTTTATACATTTTTCATTTGGTTAGACCTATTCTCACAGAAATTCAGAAAGTGTTCACCTGTAAGAAAGGCAACGATTTCAGCCCAAATTCTTTTTTACCTTGTTTAAGCGGATCTTCTTGGGCAAAACTCTTGCTCTGCGATGTATTTTTAAATGCAATTAGATTTTAAGTGAATTTCAAATATTTAAGTAAATAGTAGCTAGGCAGATCAAGTCGGTCGTTCGACTTTTTCCAGTGTTGTAATCGATAATAAGAAAGAAGGATGTTCTAAATAATTAGGGGTAATAAAAATAATTTCAAGCTCAGAAAAAGAAGAAAGGTAATTTTCGCGGTAAGATAAGGTTTAATATCGTATAAATTGCTTATAATTATTTCCTATGGCCAGAAATTGAGAGTATTACATAATCAAAGCTAAGAAAACGTAAAAAGCTTATATTTCGAGAAAAGATAGGCCCTTATTTAAAAGGCTTGGTGAGAATTACTTGAAGGTCTGTATATCACCATTAGAGGGGGGGAAGGGGCGTGTTCAAACAATAGAAATTACAAGCCCGTTGACCGATAAGAAATTTTGCAAATTCACCTTTTAGGATTTTGATGAAATTACTGTATGAGAAACCGATCTAGAGATAAAATAGGGAAGGCCCATTCCAACCATTACTCTTTCTATATTGTAAAAATTAATTCAATCCAGGTATCCTGTTTTATAAAAATTTGAAAACTACAAATTCGACAAATTGAATAGCTACATAATGATGTTTCCATTTCATATTCTTTTACCGATTTAGCTATTAAGAAAGAGTTATTTAAGGACTTCTTTACACTTTTTCTGAAGTCCTTTTCTGCGTTTTATAAGGTCAAAACGCGCGTGATTCAGAAACCGCGTTAAATAGTCTGTGTTAACCAATAATTTTCCATAATTTGTAAATAGCGTTATATTCAAATCGCGTTATAAAAGTACCGATGAGGATTACCTGATTATTATTTAACCCAAGAGAAATTTCAAATGAAAAAAACCCCAGATTAGATATTATTAATGACGCAATCTCATCAGAACGCAGATGCATTTTGATAAAAAAACTCAAACATTGAAGCATCAAATTTACAATTAATATTATTGATTATGATTTAATTTTGGCAAACTAGAAAATGCAATGTGATAATATGAACCAATCATAGAAAATTATAAAACTTTCTAGTTTAATATTGAAAAATTGAGACATACTTACCGTTTTTAATCGTTATACGACCATTTTTTACTTTTAGATGTTATTTATTTATTTTTTAATATATAAATTAAATATATTATAATATAATCGACCAGCGTTTCAGGTCGAAAAAATATATGTCGCCACTAATGTGATTGAAGTACTTTGATGAATAATCTACTACATCTACAACAATCAGCAAATAAAAATAGTTTACTCAAGAACACAACTATATAAAAATTATCATCTCCCCTTATGTTCTAAGAGCTAGTTAACATTTTGGACGATTATTTCTGAATGCAAAAACATATCAGGCAGCCCAGGATATAGGACAGTATGGAGGAGGATCGTCCGTGAGGCTAAGACCCACGAAGGGTTATAGCGGGCAGGAGTAAGTAAGTAGTAAATAACATATCCCATACTGTAGTGTCATCAGCACACACCCCGAAAGTAAAATTCTTACTCGCCGAATCCAGTTTTAGGGGTAAATGACCACTGAAAATGACAAAAATATTGTAAAATCAAGTCATTTCAGAATGGTTAAATATTCACAATGACAATAATTACTATTTTATACAAAAGGCAGAAGGATAGCCCAGTCGCTAAGAGACACCAGAACCCCCACCCCCAATATGTCAGATTTAGTTAAAATTTCAAGTCATTTCAGAAGACTGTACGCACCATACGCCTGAATATAGGCAATCCTTTCATCACCTCTTCTTCAAAGTTGCGTAAAATTTAGGCTCTACGGTAAAGTACTTGAGATTTTGAGTTCATCGATAGAAATCAACAAAATATGCATGCCTCCCTGTCGGGATGGCCAAAGTATTAAATTCATTATTATTACTATTTATTTAATTATTATAAGGAAATTCAATGTAAAAATTCATTTTTCATAGATTTTTCCTTATTAATTTTAAAATAATATCTAAATGCAAAAGATGCCCAGAATTAAAATCTCTATGAAATTTTTTAAATCGTTCCTGTAGTATAGAAAAAATAAAAGACCTAAAAACTCAAAAATTACACAAACCTGGATTCATTTCAAGATATCCCAATTTCCCCGCAATTACCGGAACTAATAATGCTTGAAATTTAATATAAGGCTACTCTAAACCAGTCGTCGCTAAACTTCTTTGACCGTTGACTCTTTCAAGACTTTCTTGAAATTTTATCAAACCCCTCTATTTTACTTTTTATATATTGTAATAAAACAAACAAACAAGGACGCCTGTAAAAGTTTATATTTTTAGATTTCCCTAATTTACTTATTCATTAAAGATCCCTGTTGCTCAAATATATACGGATGAGTAGTACACAATATCGTGATTTATATAGAAACTATGGGACTAATGAAATATTGAACAAATTTATAAATACAATGATGTTATATATTTTTCTTCGGTTAATAAAAAATTTCACTTTCGGAGTGTGTGCTGATCACACTACAATATGGGATATGTTATTTCCATTCTGAAATAATCGTCTAAAATGTTCACTAGCTCTCGGTCTATTAGTTAATTGAAACCTATTTAACATTATTGTTTTCTTTGTTCCTTTACCAGACGTTCTTTTAATCTGTTTTACTAATTTTTATTTTTTCAAAATCTTTAAATGCTTCTTTAAGAATTAAAACGTTTATCCATAAGTTATTAGAAAATATTTTTTAAAATATAAGGCTAAGTTTAAGTATTTATTTAGAAAACATTTTTTATATTTAATCTAAATTTATTCAATTTTTTTAACCGCTATTAGTACATATTAAAAGTAAGTAATAGATAATTAATTACAAAGATTCAGTGGCGTATCAAGAAATTTTTTAGGGAGGGCTGAGCTATTTTGGGGAAGGGCTATTTTGAAAATGTCTGAAACGTTGAGAAAAATGATTTCAAGCATTATTTTTTTTACCTAAATTCGTCTAGAAACAAAATGTATTTCCAAACAAACGAGTGCATTTTTAGCTTCAGAACATCCAAATATAAAATGCAGAAAATCAGAAGAAATCTATTTTATATATCGGTTTCTATCTAGAGGCTATAATTAATAAGCACACAAGCATGAATTAATCAAATGCGCTTCCGTGTAAAGTTTTAACTTTTTAGCTCAAACTGTTTGCTAATAAAAATTGCCAAATCACTCAAATTAGTGGAAAGCATACTGAGTCTTAAAAAAGTTTACTCTTTTCTTTTCTATTTACTTTCAAATCGAAAATTTATAGAATTGATAAGTGAACCTGGAACATCTTCAACATCCCTATTCCACTCCAAAATATCGTTTTTATTTATTTTTATCTTCATAATATATTTGTTGAATCCAATCTTTCTTAATTCATCGAATTATTAATTCTAGAGAGATTATTATATTGCATTCCAATCCGATATTTAATCAATTTAAATTTTTAAGCATGAACTTCAAAGAAAAGAAAATATTTATTGGAGTAAGAAAAGTTATTTGAAGCATCATACAAAATGGAAATACATGTATATGTTCTAGAAAAAACCCGTTTTTAGTAAGAACGCGTTCTTACCAAGCCCGTGCTGGCCGGGGAATAGGGGGACTTGTCCCCTTGCGTCCTTTGCCTAAATGGCTTTTTGCGCCCCTGTCGTAAAATCGTGAAAAAATCTAATAAACAAAAACAATTAAAATTTGTTTTAATGTAGTCAAAAAAACCAAAATTAAATTATTTATCCTCGAAATGAATAATATTAATATCCTTATAGAAGAACATATTGGCATATTGAATCTAGCTAGCTATTTTTACAGATAATTTTTGAAATGAATGTTTTAAAGAGAAGAAATATATATATAGAAATACTCTCAGAAATGGCGCGTATGTTACTGTTTTAGTATAATAATTTGTAATTTTGTAATTTTTTTGAAATTATAACGTAACGATATAGTAAAAGAACTTTCAATTTCTTGTTTCCCAAAAACATAGGTATTTTTAAAAAATAAATTTGTAGTAAAAATATGCCAAATTTTGAATATTTTTGAAGCCAGGCTAGATTTTCAAAATAAATTCAGTTACTGTCAGACCCCCCTAGCGCCCCATCACCTATTTTGTCCCCCGCCCTTCAGAGGTACCCAGCACGGGCCTGGTTCTTACTAGTAAAAACGCGTTCACTGAATAACTTTATGGCAACTAGAGTTTACTTATATTGGTTGAGTTTGGTTCAAAGGTCTAGAATCTTCATTTTTGACCTTCCCCTCATTTTGGGTGTTTATTTTCAAAAAATTTTAAGCGAAAATTTCAAAAATTAGAAGCAAAGTTATAGAGGATGTAATTTTTGACATTTTCGTTTAATAATTTTTGAAAATAAACATCCAAAATGAGACGGAAGGTCAAAAATGAAGATTCTATATCTTTGAACCAAACTCAACCAACATCAGTAAACTCTAGTTGCAATAAAGATATTCAGTGAAACTTAATTCAATTAGTAAGAATCCGTTCTTACTAAAAATGACTTTTTACTGCAACATATATATGTAGAAATAATTTTTTTCATTGAAGAAACAGAAGTCGGTTACTTTTATGCTATCTGATATAATCTAATGGCCAAAACTTTTTATTTACTAGTCCGGAAATAAATAAGCGCATGATATAATCAAATAAATTATTAATTTCAAATTCATAAATGTTTATTCATCAAATATTTGGTGAAATTCTATTTTGTTAAAAATTCCCGAACGGATCTTATTGAATTTACATCCTAGAACAAACACTTCTTGTCAAGGATTTTCTTTCATCAGCAACTTATCTGAAATCATTGTCTCTTTCTCTCTCTTTGTTTCCAAATCTTGGTAAGAAGCATTTCAAATGGTGGATGCGTTGATGGCATCGGTGGTATTGTTCTCGGCGGGTGGATGGAGAGCCAGGAAGCCGTGGCCGAATGTTACATCATGGGGCCCCGGGCGAGGGCGTCGCCCCTCGCTGGACGCGGGGCCTCACTCCAAGCCGGGACATGCGACTAGTGAAAGGAAGGTCCACTGTCTGGACACGTGTTCGCGGACCTCAGTAACCAGGGAGGCTCAAGTTCAATGAGGGCTTTAGCGAACATACCCTCTGAACTTCTTATAGAAATCCTCAATTTCAACAATCCTTATAATAGTCAGCTAACAATGATAATGCACCTCCTAGCAAATAATTGAGAGATTTTAAGAAAATATATGACAAAAAGAATAAACTATTATATATGGCCTACATTTAGGAATTAAGCTATTCAGGGTGGGGCATAAAGTTCTACCACATTTTGAAGAGGTATAAAAAATGAAAAAATGTAACTATAAAAAAACTGAATGTATTTTTGAAAAGAACATAAAATATTTTTTTTTAATGTTTTTTAAACATTATCAAACAAAAAAAAAGGGGGGGGGGGGGTCAAAAATGAAAATTCTAGCCCTTTCGACCAAACTCAACCAAATTTTGTATACATATTCTGTGGGCCACAAAAAGACTAGAAATGTAAAAACTAAAAATTCTAGCCCTTTCGACCAAACTATGTATACAAAATTTGGTTAATTTTTGCATTTCTAGCCTTCTGGGCGTCCACCGAATATGTATACAAAATTTGGTTGTTTGGTCGAAAGGGCTAGAATTTTCATTTTTAACCCCCCCCCCTTTTTTTTGTCTGATAATTTTTAAAATCCATTTAAAAAGAAAAATTATTTTATGTTCTTTTCAAAAATATATTCAGTTTTTTATAGTTACATTTTTTCATTTTTTATACCTCTTCAAAATGTGGTCGATTTTTATGCCCCACCCTGTATATTTAGAGACAGCTCAGATCCTGCTACTGCGTAACTTATTGTATGACTCAAAAGTCCGATATGAGTTCTGCAGCTATCTCCACAGCTCTGATAAATGAAAGTAGGGGAAGGGTTGGCTTAGTGACCACTTCGAGTAAAGTGGTCACAGAGGCTTAGGGGGTCTCAGAGGTGCCGTATCGCACGGGGAAAGCCCGAACTTGTTCGACTCAATTCTAACAGTCACTTTGAGAAGGATGATCTGGTTAACGTGTCGTTTTTGACCATCCAGATGTAAGGGAAGTGCTCAGTTTGTGTATTTCTTACTATGAAACCAAGTCACTTACAGTTTTTCAAGGAAATTGTTTTGAAAGGGTAGTACTTGACTACAAAATCCCTTAGTTCCATCAGGTCGTTAAGGAAGAACACCTGTTGTGGCGTCAATCCGAGCAAAGTGGCCAACAGCTTTCCAACTTCTTCAATGGCATCTTATAAAAACTTCATTTTTTTCCAAGTTATTTTGGCAAATCTGATCTTTTGTAACTTTTCTATAAAATAAAATACATTATTTTCTAAACTATATTCAAACGCCTTCCCAATCGATCACAAACTCAAAGGTTGAAAATTATTTTTCTTTACCTCGGGGCGCAACCACAACGAGGCGACATCGAAAGACAATGATAAATTAAATTAAATTAGATGTTCTCTAATTTAATTTAATTTAATTATTTTCTAAGTTTGGATCGTTTTTTATCACTTATTTTTTACTTAGATGTTAAGTGTTAATCTTTTCAGGTGCTTTAACTTATTCCTAAGGTGATTGAAAATTTATTTTAGGCTATTTGAAGAATATAACCACTAATTTTGATATCTATACGTCGATTGCAAGTTCCCTCTATGCTCCTCGCCTGAGATCATGTGTTGTAATATTCCATTCTTGATTGGTTACTTGATTTTTCTCCTTTTTTTGCATATGATGGGGATGTCGTTCTAAGTATCTCTTTCTTTCCATCTTCCCGATTATTGACCCGCTCTGCTTAAATTATGATCTATTTCTAATTGCCATTTCTATGAAACTATTTTTAAATACTTAAATTATATTGATTATAAACGAAAAATTAGATTTTACTAGTTAATAATAATATCAAATTGCTTAATTACCATGGATTAAAAAAATTATGAAATTAGAATAATTGAATTTAAATTTCTAAAAAAGAATCTCGCCAATGGCTTTGTGTTTTTTCTCTATATAAATTTCCATACAATGTAGGATACATTGTCATATATTTTTAAAAAATCTAATCTTAAATTTGCAAAATAATGAAAATGATGCCTTATTCAAAGAAATTTGCAAAAAAAAGCAAAAATAAAAATAAAAATGAAGGTAGTTTTTTGGACATCATGCCCTGGTTGAAAAGTCACCAAGCGTCACTGATTTAAAATCTTTTTTCATAAAATCAATAATAAATCAAGCATATTAGAAATTTTACAAAACATAACAAATCAAATGAACGATACAAAATTTATTTGTGTCCATGGACATTTTAAAGTTTTTTGTTAGAGTTGAGTTTTAATACCTTAGATTTATACATGTGACGTCACGAAGCTTATGACTCGTCCCCTCCCCTTTGTCACACGATGTCATACTTTGTTGACCCCTCCCCCTTAACGTGTGAATTAATTTATGGATGGCCCCTAGTTTTGCCAGTAAACTCTCAGTATGCGCTTTAGACAGACAAGAAAAAGACAGTGGTCGTTTCTGGTGAACTTAGGAAGTCTATATCCAGATTCTCCTTTACGCATGGACCATCTAGGCTAGAGCCCAGGGTCCCACAATCCATGGGAGCCCCAGCCCTTTCGACTAACCTACGATTAATTTTTATATCAGTAAAAGATCCAAATACTATTACAAGCTAATTTTGTATTAGCTATTCTGTGACATATTGTTTTGTTTACTTTACTAACCAAATAATTGGTAAAAGCTATATTAAGCTGTAATCAATTAGACAATTTTTGTATACTGTGTACAACGGAAATCACAAGATCGGGACGTTATTTTTCTTGGTTTTGTACTCTTAATTAGTTTTTCGCCATGTTTTCTGTTGGTGATGTTTCGCGACAATCACTGATTATTCAAGATAGAAAATGATTCAAGAAAGTAGATTTAGTAAATAGTAAATTATGTTTGTAAATTTTCAAATATTAAAATAACAAATTATACTAACTAAAATGTTGTTCGTTTCAGTTAATACCGTTCCTAAATTTCTCATAAAGGGACCAATATTATACTTAAATGCGCTTGAAAATGGGCCTTCACTTGGCTTAAGGCTTTCTCCATTAGGGTGGGTCGAAAAAACTGAAATTTTTTTTCAAAAACACTTTAGTGCGGAAAAGTTGCTTATTGTAATAAGAAGAAAAGCGGCATAAAAAAAAATTAAAATCGGTTAACATCTTCCGCTCCCGCACCGAACTTAAAACTTAGGAAAAATTGCAAAAATCAGGATAGTTTTGTAATTTTTTTCTATTAGTTAAAGTTTTTAAAATAAACACACTAGTTTATATGCTTGTTTTCTGGTTTAAATAAGCTAAATAAATTAAATTCTGATCAACAATATACTTTTTTACGTTCGCGCAACATCTTAGGGAAAATAGAATTCGATCACAAATAGAAATAGAAAAAAATTACAAAAATATCCTGATTTTTGCAATTTTTCCTAAGTTTTAAGTTCGATGCGTGAGAGGAAGATGTTAACCGATTTTAATTTTTTATGCTGCTTTTCTTCTTATTACAATAGGCAACTTTTCCGCAGTAAAATGTTTTCGAAAAAAAATTTCATTTTTTTTGACCTACCTTATTGTCCATATCTTACGCACATATAGATCGAAACGGACTCAAACACGAGAATTTATAAAATAATTTATTAGATCATCAGAATTATCATTTATTAAAAAAACCCCTTAAATAGGTATTTACATTTTTTGTTGAAAATGATATACCTATGTATATTATTATATAAATTTATAAAAGGTAAAATTAAAATTAGAATAAAAAGTTAAAGTTTTTCAAGACAATACTCTTCCTGAATTTTTACAATTAGCGATTTTTGTCCATGTACGCTTTGAGTTAGCAAATTGAAATTCCACCCAGATTTGAAATTTATTAACACAAACATGTGTGACAAATTTCATATCATTGTTTAAAATTTCTATGGTTTTATTGGATTTTATATTAAATATTGAAACGAGCCATTGGATTAATAGTAGATTCAATCCTTACAGTTTCTCTTGATTCACTGGTCCATTGTCGAAGAGTCTCCTATCATGGCAAGTGCTAGGATGAAATAAAGTAATGATTCCTCTCTACTTTCTGTATACGGTGATTTGTTAGTATACGATTCGAAGATTCCCTGTACACGTTTACGATAAAGCTGATGAAATTTTAAACCAACTCATTTCTCAATACGTTTATTCCATAACTTCTAGGAACTAGTATTCTCTTTCTGCTACCCCTTTCCTAGAATATTTTTTTATATTGATACTAATACAAGAAGAAGTTGCATCAAAAAGGTACAACCTCTGTAGTCCGTGGTGGGCCCTGGTATCTTGGAAATAAGAAGAGATTTAGGGCTTGGGTCGTTGTTGAAGGTATTCGTGGATGCAGGGCCGTTCCTGACCCATTGTGCCCCCTCTGGTGCAAGTTAGGATTTGGTGCCCTTTCTGAAAAATACTAGAAAAGAACGCTCCTGCCCACTAAACCATTAATTAACAAATACAATAATTTTATCTTATCTCTCTTTATTACTTTACCATAGACGGTATGGTAAAGTATTGTAATCGTGCATAAAAAAGTCTTTTTGTTTTGCTTCGTTTTTTCGAAATATCTCAAAAACGTCTGAAAATATTTTTGTTAAAAAAAATTGAGCGAAACCATGGCGTTTTACTCTATAATAATTTTTAAGAAAAAAATAAAACCGACTTCAAAAAATTAAATGCAACAAATAAAATACACTAAAAGGTGTAAAATAATTATTATCTTATTTAATTACAACTAAACGACGAAATATTAACATGAAATTACTTTTTGAAGTCGGTGCCAAACATATACATTTTATGAATCGCACTCGACGGATCTTACTTAGTACGTTTGGCAGGTACGCTCGCTTATAGGTATAGTTTTTGAAGTCGGTGCCAAACATATACCTTTTATGAATCGCACTCGACGGATCTTACTTAGTACGTTTGGCGGGTACGCTCGCTTATAGGTTAGTTTGTTTGGCACCGACTTCAAAAGTAATTTCATGTTAATATTTCGTCGTTTAGTTGTAACTAAGTAAGATAATAATTATTTTATACCTTTTAGTGTATTTTAATTGTTGCATTTAATTTTTTGAAGTCGGTTTTATTTTTTCTTAAAAATTATTTTTATTTTTCTCTTTTTAGTGATGTTATTAATAGTGATCATTTCATCAGAACTTGACCAAATTAATATGGCACCATCCCTAAGATACCCCCTTTCCAAGAATCATCGAGATCGGTTCATAAACAAAGAAGTTAGGCCTGACCAAACCTAACAAAAAAGGTCTTTTTTTTAAGGCAGAGGTTTTTCCCCTTCCTGGCTTTTGGTCAGAACCATTTAGCCAATCACATTCTTTGTATTATTTTATAATTTTAAATATTTACACTAGCCCTTAGTACAAATCTCTGAAGAGCCATCACAACTTTTTCACTGCACTCACACAAGGACAAAAGATAATCACTATTTATTGGGAATTTTACACTTTCGTTGATTTCACAGTATAGCAATTGTGTCCACTTTTTGTTTAGCTCACATTCAAGTAGCACATGATTGAGCCCCTCACTGGTAAGTTCACACCTACACAATGGGGACTCCACCACTCCAATTCGATACAGATGTAACTTCAGTGATGAGTGTCCAGTCCTCATTCTTGAAATTGATGTAATAGCTTTGCGTGGAATGTTAACTGTTTTAAACCATGGTAATAGGGACATCGTAGGTTTAATCTTATATAAATTTCGACCTTTGGTATCCTTTTCCCACGTTTCTTGCCATAATTTCAATGATTTACATTTTTGGACAACAAAAAAGGTCTAATACCAATGAAAAAAATGGGACCAATCGGAAGCTAGGCTGAACTCAATGCAAAAAAAAATCATCAAAATCAGTCCACAATTGGCGGAGATATGAGGTAACATAAAAAAAAAAAACGATAACATACATCCATACATACATTCATACATACATCCGCACGCACTAAATGAAAAAATCGCACTTTTTGGCCTCTCGACGAGACCCCATGTAATTTTTGGCAAAACCGTCACGTGCTAAAATTCAACCTAATTGAATACTACAATTTGTGACTTTAATTGAGTCCATGGGTTCCGTAGTCTTTACCTGAGAACCCTTTGAAGTCGCGCTTGCCGCGAGACCGATTACAATACTTTCCCCATGCTTCGCATTGGATAAAGTAAAAATGGCAGTTTTTGGCCTTTCGACGAGACCCCATGTAATTTTTGGCAAAACCGTCACATGCTAAAATTCAACCTATTTGAATGCTACA
The DNA here is from genome assembly GCA_024734495.1 of Forficula auricularia. Lineage (NCBI taxonomy): Eukaryota > Metazoa > Arthropoda > Insecta > Dermaptera > Forficulidae > Forficula > Forficula auricularia. The sequence goes on from JALMQS010000099.1 coordinate 94,165,128, forward strand.
ATTTGTGACTTTAATTGAGTCCATGGGTTCCGTAGTCTTTACCTGAGGACCCTTTGAAGCCACGCTTGCTGCGAGACCGATTACAATACTTTACCCATGCTTCGCATTGGATAAAGTAAAAGGAAATAACAACAGCTTCCTTGTTGATTAATTTTGGAGATATTGGAGATCTCTTTTTAATCAATACATTCTTTATTTTGGACATGATACCTATACCTACTTATATAAATCTTATTTTCAATTTATAATAGACTCACTTAACATAGTAACTTTATATTATATATTTGTTACTACCTAATAATGACTATTAGACTTTCTATATTAGAAAGTACAAATTATCAAATGAATTGAATCCTTAACCACCTATTTTTTCCCTATTTCTTCAATTAATTTACTCATTACCAGGATACAATTGATCATTGAAGTGAAATGGTGAAGTCCGTTGGATAATGCGCTCACGTAGAACTATTGACCATTTGATGCTTTTAAAGAAAGTCCATTACAAATCCGCGTTCCAAACGTAACATTCAAACAACGCAGGAAGAGAAATGGGAAATGGCTAGGCAAAAATACCTGGAAAATAAATCTCAGACACGCCTTCAATAATAATCAATTAGCACTAGCGGGAAAAAGATTTCAGGCATGAAAATGAATAATAAAAATTGAGTTCAATTCGATTGTTTTAGAAACATATTTTTATTAAATTATTTTTAATTAAATCACTTTTTAAACCGTTCTTTTCATTTTAATAATTGTTTGTTTAATTTTAATACAGGAATTTTACTAAAGATCTTAGTACATTTTTGCCCAGTAGTATTCGCTTTTTGAATCAAAGAATATAATTAGAATTATTCAATTTCATGCACATGTGTATGTTACTTGTTATTACTTATTATTATGCATATATTAATTAATTTTTTCAATTTCACATATTTTTCCGAACATATCAAATAAATGTACTTAATTCTTGTTTTTTGGTTTATTATTTTTCTTCATTTCTTCCAACTTCTTCATCTTTTCCAAAAGAGTGTCGTATACCTCACTCTTTCCATCTTCATACCTATCCCTGTTTCAACACTTTTACAGTTCATAGGCACAGGTGCATTAGCGTAGTCCCTATTTTGTGTATTTTCGAATTTTTACGCTGACAGAGGCTCATATGGCTCGAAATAATATCCCCCAAGTTTCAAGTCTCTATCTCAATTTTAACCTGTGTCGCACAGCAGTGCAAGTTTTCCATCTAAATAACATGGGGTTTTTAGCATTGATGATCAATTTTTTATTTCGGCCAAAGTAATGGCTCAAAAAATTTGAAACTCTGTAGACTTTATCCTTATAATAGTAACTATCCCTCATAATTTTTACAGATTTTTAGCTATTACAATTTTGGAGTCTCTTACTTACTAGCCGTAAGATATAGTAGTAATTTATCTAGCTGTAACTCCAAAATTATAATTGATAAAAATCTGTAAAAATTCTGAAGGATGGCTAGTATTATGGGGATAAAGTCTGAAGAGATTCAAATTTTTTGAACTGATCAATTTGCCCGGAATAAAAAAATTGATCGTTCAATGCCAAAAACCCGATGTTATTTAGATGGGAAAGTGGTAGGTCGTTGTCGACTTAGATTAAAATTGAGATAGAGACTTGAAACTTGAGAGATATTTTTTTTTATTTATTCCGAACCATCTGTCAGCGTAAAAATTCGAAAATACTCAAAATAAGGACCACCCTAAGGTACATAGATACGTTTTTAATCCAGGAAGGGTCAACCAGAGATCAATTGCAAGATTATTTCATCATTCGTCCTACCCGAGTTAAAATAAAATTAGCTTGGGAATTGAAAATTTGGGAAATGGCAAGTTGGCTTATAATAATCGTACTATATATCGTAATATCATTCAGCTCTTTGGGTTAGAATCATCCTATTGCTTTTTATATGACAAATTGTATGCAATACTTGGGCTGCCCGGCAGGCCCTTTGCCTGTCTGCTGAGCATACAGAGTTATTGGTTCTAGTCACTCGCTATAGGGGGGAATGAAACTTTCTATACTATGTACCATGTTTACTAACTAATAAAATCTTCATAAGATATATCTTATCATAACCGAGACAAAGATAATTTCATTTTTATTAATTTTTTTTTTTTAAGGACACGGCGACTACGAAGGTCATTAGCGTATTTTTATTAATGAATCAGTAAGTTTGCAGTTGGTAATGTTTTTATACAATTATCATTCTATAAAAATTAAAATTAACTTTTTACTATTTTTATAAAGAAATCTTATATTATTTTTATTTTTACATCATTTGAAAAAGAAAATTCCATTTTCTCTCTAAAATTATCATTTAATAGTTTTTTTTCATTATATTAAAATTTCTTTTTTCTGATGATCAGAAAGTAAAGTGATTTTTTTTAACCATCTATTTGTGGTTATTTCTCTCTTCTATTCAATTTTTCTTTGTAAGAATTTTTTTTTAATTTCGAATCTAATTGATCGAAATTATTAACAAAATTGATTTTTTTTTTAATAAAAGCAAATAAAATTTCAATTCATTTTTAGCTATTATGCATATTCAAGGTGTAATGTTATAGAACTGGGCTGTCCAACCCGCGGCCCAGGACTCCAATGGATGCGACCCGACATAAAATTATCAATTTCTTTAAAACAATTTGGCCTGTATTTTTTTTGTCTAGAATAAGAAGAAACTGGACAATCACCTCAAAATTTTCGGAAAATAAAATGGCAGATTTTAAATTTTCAATGCGAAAAAATATATCAATATTACCGAAAAAATATATCAATATTACCGAAAAAATAATCAATATTTTTCAAATTTTTACTCCAATTTTTGATTAGATATAAATATTTTAAAGACATTTTTGATTCTTTCTCTTGGAGGATATCATTATTCTACATTATTAACTATCTTTTTTGATTAAAAAAATAATTCCAAAAGAATTAGTAAATTTTACCTGCGGCGCGAGGCATTTTTTCACTTTAAATGCAGCCCGTGTAATCCAAAAAGTTGGTCACCACGTTATAGACTATAAAATATTAAAATCATTTAAGACCTCAAATTGAGTAATTCTTCTAAAAGAATCGCAATTTTAATCAAATATCTATTTCTTATGTTTTGCGTAAATAAATTTCTTAAATATTAATACAATTGTTAATAAATAATAATCATTGTTTTAATTAAAAAAGTGGAAATGGGATTTAACAATTCTAAAGCAAGATCAATTCTCTATGCAAATTGAGGAATGATTTAAAAAACATAAAGCTATTCGAAAAACAACCAATTAGAAGGATCTTTTATTGATATATCTTAAATTTGTCAGTAGAAGAATTTTATCCATTGACACTTGTATAGACGTTGTATTTCTAAAAATTTTGTAAAAGTCAATTTCGATTTATAAATTAAAGAAAAGCTTAGTTAGAAGAGATAGTCTTATCCTATAATAAATTTAAACTTTAAATTTTTGACCATACGGTTTCGTATAATTTTCTTTGATTTTATTTAAAGATTTTATTATTTGCCTCGGCCAGCTGCTCAAGGGGCCAGCATTGGTGTAACTCAGATAAACACTGGTCTAGCGCCCTAGTTATTCGATATATAAAAAAATTCAGGTGTGTGCTTAAGACCACAGGCATTTATAATTCTAATATTCTAAAATTATTAAAATTTATATTTTTATAAAAAATTTTTTTTTAATTAAACTTTTAATTATATTTGTTAAATGTATATTTATGTTGTGTTATTTTTAAATATAATATTATTATATTTAATGATTAGTTTTTTTATTCAGGATTTTGGACTAAGTATTTCTATTTTTCAATTTAGCCTATGGCGTGACGCGTGAAGGCTCAATCCCATTTACTGCCAAGTAAAATCAAAAGTGTGCAAGACGCGTCAAAGAAGTTATCATATTCAAAAACTCTCATAAAGAAAATTTAGATTTTATAAAATCCTTAAAAATCTCATCTTATTTAATTATATCCGATCAATATTTTCGTAGCTAGAGAGAATTTTAATTTCAAAATTAAATAATTATTTTCTGAAAAAATTAAAGATTATTGTACAAAAATAAAAGTAGTTTTAGATAGAGTCCCCTTAGTATGAAGGTGAAATTTTTTAATGAAATCCGAGTCATCAACCAAATTCGAAACTTTTATGAATCGAAAAAATTATCTCGCTAATTCTCTGAGCTTGAATTTTTATTTTGAAACATATTTACTTAGATTTCCATAACTTGCAAACTATTGATTTTACCCTTTATCTAACAGCTTTTATTTTTTGTATAATAATGTTTACTTTTCTCACAAAAATTAATATTTAATTTTGAAATTTTAATCTTTTCTAAATAGTTAAATAGTCATCGGAGCTAATTACTTAATTAGGTAATGAACTTTCTATTTAGGACATTAGAATATCAAAATGTTTCTTCATAGAGTTTTTGATTATATAGAATATATAGGGCGCTAGAGTGTTTATGTAACTTTCCACATTTCACAATTACTGCCTAACCCTTTGAGGTACCAATTTGTATAAGGACGCGTTATTAAAGTACACTTATCATATTCCAACAGAAAAGTCAATTTGAGTAGAATATCTAAAATCAATAGTTTTCGAGTTAAAAGATATTCCACTATTGTAGAGTTAATGAACTAGATGAATCAAACAAATAATGTGTTCCCAATACTTAGTTTTTATAATAAAATAATAACTTTTGAATTATTTAATATTAAAGATTATTGTAAAACTTAACGGATAATAGTAGCTTCTATGCACTCTTTGGTGTGTCTTTAGTCTGCCCAAGGTTTTTTTCTATATAATATTTTTTTTAAATTATTTTATTTATTTATTTATTGTAATTTATAATCGTACATCTAAATATATTAAATTATAATGTTACAAGATATATATAATATTGAGGACTGAATAGAATTGCTTGACATTTCCATAAGAAATGCCTCCGCGGTAGCCATGCGGGCTTACAGACCTCTGGTATAATAGACCAAAAGAATTATAAATGAGAAAGAAATCAATGTTATTTTATCGATTTCATCTATCTATCCAGAATTTATATTTAATATAAGGAAATTGAATTTTGATTGTAAGTTTCGTAGTTTAAATAGAAAATGTAGCGAAAAGATTCAATTTCTTCTCTGCGGGAGCGGAATCAACTAGAAATGGCAAAATGTTTTATTTTTTTCTCATTAGACATTTATTCAAATCTATTGAAATTTCATTTCTGTGTGTTATTTTCATTTATTTTTTATATCAAATAATTATTTTTAGGAAATTTGCATTTTAAAGGGCAATTTATTTGAAGTTTAATTTGAAAAAACGTTAATAAATCCGTTGAAATTTTTTTAAAAATATGAAAGTAATACATATTATAAAACAATTAATTTTTAATAATTTAATTTAATTTTGAACGAAATCGATTCAGTTACTTTTGTGAGAAAATGGTCAAAAACTATCTGAACCGTCAAAAAACGATGTTTTTTGAAAGCACGAGATGCCTTTGAAAAAAGTTAAAAAAGTCATATGAAACGAAAGAGTGACTTGTGACATGGAAGTGAATTTTAAAATGTTTCTAAAACGTCCTTTCATAGACGGTTTTCGGGGTTTTTGACGATTATCTCAAAAGTAATGAATCGATTTCGTTCAAAATTGAATTAAATTATTAAGAATTAATTGTTTTATAATATCTATTAATTTCATATTTAAAAAAAAATTTCAACGGAGTTATTAGCGTTTTTCACATTGGACTTCATATAAACTACCCTTTAAAATGCAAATTTCCTGATAATAATTATTTGATATAAAAGATAAATAAAAATAACACACAGATATACAATTTCAATAGATTTGAATAAATTTCTAATGAGAAAAAAATAAAACTTTTGTCATTTCTAGTTGATTCGCTCCCGGAGAGAAGAAATTGAATCTTTTCATAAAATTTCTTTTAAACTACAAATTTCTTAATCAAAATGCTATTTTCTTATATTAGACAGATACTGTAAACCTCCAGATAGATGAAATCGATGAAATAACATCGATTTCTTTCTCATTTATAATTCATTTGGTCTTTTATATCGAGAGGCTGGTTCGCAAGCCCGCATGGCTGACGCGGGGGCATTTGTTATGGATTCAACAATTCTATTCAGTCCTCAGTATTGATATATCTTGTAACATTATAATTTAATATATTTAAATGTACGATTATAAAATATAATAAATAAATAAATAAAATAATTTAATAAAAAAAATATATTATATAGAAACATAGGCAAACACAGACCCAAGACTCGTAGAACATAGCAAAGCTATAAGTACTATCGTATTTAATAGTTTTAAATAAATAATTTTAGTAATAAATGATTAAAAGCGTTAATAAAAATTACCATCTACATATTTCAAATAAAGGACTGGGCCTAATAAGAAAGGCTCGTTCCAGGAGCTCGAGACTCTGAAAACAAATATTATCTCATTTTTCTTCTTCAAGTTCGATTCCGACTCGGCGAATCGGCGAATCCTGTGGAGAATATCCACATCCAGTCATTTTTCCTGGGGAAATTTTTGACTGGATTCTATCTTATTAGTATTGAATAAATCTTTTTATTGAAATCCGAGTCCTCAACCAAATTCTATATTTTTTGATTCAAAAAAATTACCTGGTTAATTCATTGGGCTAGAATTTTTATATTGAAAAATATTTACATTCCCATTAACTCATAAACTAAAATAAACTTTTCTGTTAGTAATTTAAACTATCTTAATAAAAGTCATTATCACAAAGTTTCAATTTCGGTATCCGATTAGAGATCAACTAACTTTTTAGTTGAATTGGCATCTTTTGGAAGTAACGTATTAATTTAATGAGAAATCCATAAGTGATGCCTCGTAATAATTTAGTTTTGATTTTTCAAGGGGGCAATGAGTTTTTTAGGGGGCGCTGCACCCTTTGTCCCCCCTCCTTACTACGCCCATTAGAGCCAGTAAGAATCGGGTCCCCTGTGACTGGGGCTGCTCATTTATAAAAATTATGCTTTAGATCTGTTAGTAGTCATAAAAAAAACTTTTTTAAACGTTTATTGAGACAAAAATATGTTATACTAATGACTCAATGTTCATTAAAGAGCTGAGATAATTGACACGTAAAACCTTTTATTGCTATTTAACCATGGAGGCGAGGAATTTAAGCATCTGCCGTAAGTGGTTGTTTTTCTATTCTTCTACAATTTATTTTTGAGTTACATAAAAGGTATCGTTGTAAAGCTAATTAGAGTGTAGAATCAATTCATAAGTAATGAACATATAATAATTTAAACAAAGTTTGGTTATCAAAAAAAAACTGAGTTTTCTAAATAATAAAGAAAATCATCTATATATAGTGAGCGTTTTAGGCAAACAAAGCATAGTAATACGGGGCCTAAGAGAATGTGTCATGTCATGACTTGATATAGTCGTTTTTTTTACATTTCTGAAGATATTGTTTAGAGGGCTGAAAAAGAAGCTGTTTGATTATGCAGATTTCGAATGACTGGAGATTTTAAGACTCGGGAAAGAAGGAGTTCCAGTGAGAGTCTTTCAATTACTTGGTACGAGCTCTTAGAGAAATTATTGTTAAATCCATTACTACTAACTAGATCAAGTGATTTTTTCAAAATAAAAATAAATAAATGAAAAAAAATAAACAAAAAATATGATAGGTTAATATATTAAATTGAAAGAAAAGTGAAAACTTTTCCAAGACACGGTATGCTCTTCGGTTGGAGCCACACTAGTAATAAATTTAAATATACCTATTATTTTATTAAAAATTGATTTTTTCATTTTAATTAATTTGGGATAAATTATATTTCTTAATTAATTGTAATATATTATGCAACCAGCTGCCAAGCCCGCCTTTTGCGGGCATCTAGCTACGCCCCCTGTACTCGTGGGTTCTAAAATAATCATTTGAATTTCCTAATTTTAATAAATTTTATGTCATGAACTGGTTTTAAAATTAAAAAAAATCGGCGTTGTCACACATGCCTATTATAATAAGTATAAATAATAATGATGAGCTATTTGTGGGTTTAAATGAGTAAATTAATTCAACGATAAGCTTTTATCATAACAACGTATTAATATAAAATTGGTAAAAACAAAAAATAAATAATTTTTTTTTATTTTTGAACAAAAAGTTAATAAAATGTCATATTACTAAGAACTAAGAAATAACTAAGAAATACAACTATTTTGGAACCAGAATAAAATTTCTATGCCGATTCGTTTTTTCATGGGTGTCGAAAGAAACCCAATACACAAAGGACACACAGGCACCCTGACAGAAAAAAAAATCTTTTTTCTAAGTGAGTAGGGGAAAGTATGTGGTCATGCAGTACCTTCCTCTTCAGAAGTATTTAAGACAATTAGATAATTATTTGATTTAAATAAAATTCACCATTAATTAATTTTTAATATTTTTTTATAAAAGTATATAAAATAAAATTAGAAAACAAACAAACGTTTTGTACACGCCATATTTTTACATTATCCAATGCGGAAAATATTGTAATCGGTCTCGCGGCAAGCGCGACTTCAAAGGGTCCTCAGGTAAAGACTACGGAACCCATGGTCTCAATTAAGGTCACAAATTGTAGTAGTCAATTAGGTTGAATTTTAGCACGTGACGGTTTTGCCAAAAATTACATGGGGTCTCGTCGAAAGGCCAAAAAGTGCCATTTTTTGGAAGTGCGTGCGGATGGATGTATGATGTTATCGTTTTTTTCGTCCACGATTTTTTCCAAACCATTACACCGATTGAAATGAAATTGAAAACCTACCATTATTTTAACAAAAGCGCTGATTAGTTTTTGGTAGATATCGGCGCACAAACATTAGTACTTTATTTCGGTACTTTTTTAGTTTTTTCTAAATATCTTGAAAATTACTTAACCAATTTTGATGAAATTTAATATCCTAATTAAGTATCTTGGGGACAACAAAAAAGGTTAAATAAAGTTTTTAGTAAAAATATATTTTAAAGTACTTTAATCTAGAGAAAGATAGTACTTTTTTTTAAATTCCTTATTTTACCAAAAATTCTTTAAAATTTATTCATTTGATCGGTTTAATATGGCTCATTTAAACTTGATTAAGTAAGAATGGATAGGCTTCTCGCTGTGAAATGATAAAAATTTGGGAGGAATTTTATAAGTAACCATAGCAACTGCGTTGTTTTTTTATCCTTCACCTTTGCTGAAGACAGAGAGGAATCGACTTAAAATCAAAAATAGTCGATTCTCATCTATTACTTGAGGAATAACCATTCTATATTGAATTTTTGACGTTTCGGTTTTTATTGGTAACCATTGCTGAAGACATGGATGAATCGAGTTAAAATCCAAAATAGTGATCGATTCTCATCTAATACTTGAGGAATAACAATTCTACATTAGGTTTTTGACGTTTCGATTATTATTGGTAACTATTGCTGAAGACATGGAGGAACCGGCTTAAAATCAAAAATATCGATCGATTCTTATATAATACTAGCGGAATAACCTTATTGCATTCCATTTTTGATGTTTTGACTATTAATGGCAAGCTCTACCGGTAACGTGGAAGAATCGACTTACAATCAAAAAGACTAAATTCTTTTTTAACCGACTTCAAAAAAGGAGGAGGTTCTCTATTCGACTGAATTTTTTTTTTTTTTTTTTTTTTTTGTGCCTATGTTACCTTATATCTCCGCGATTGGTCCCATTTTTTTTTTCGTTTTTTTTTCATATGTATTAGACCTTTTTTATTAGGTTTGTTTAGACCTAACCTCTTTGTTTATGAACCGATTTCGATGGTTCTTTTTTTATCCGAAAGGGGGTGTCTGAGGGATGGTGTCATATTAATTTGGTCAAGTTCTGATGATATGATCACTATTAATAACATCACTAAAATGAGAAAAATAAAAATAATTTTTATGAAAAAACATATTTAATACAGCTGGATTGGTCACAATATCACGCATGTGCTGATACTCAACTAGATTACTAACACATTCTTCCTCTCTCTCTCTCTCTCTCTCTTATTTCCCCTCCATTTAGTCATTTCTCCTTTATTGTAACGAAAAATTTCAAAACAGAAACGTCGCTAAAGAAGTTTCACTTCAAAAAGTGAAAATTTTCGAGTTAATCCATTAGTCATCCTTAAAACTATCTGAAGAGGAACATTTCTAGTCTTGTTGGGGCAAGAAAAACCAAAAAGCCCTTTTTTGAACTGTAAGGCTGCTGGAGGGCTGAGAGGGGTCGACCTCGATCCGGGCACGACTCGGCCGCCACTGTCTGCGCCGAGCAGCCATTCACTCGGCGTGTGATTGGCGGTTTCACTGAAAGAGACAACCCAAAAAGAAAGGAGACAGACAACCTCTGATTCCGGGGGTTCTAAGGGGGACGGGGGACGTGTTCCCGATTCGGCCACAGCGCGAGGAAAGTGTCAGTGCAACAGCGACTAGTGGCTCTCGCGCTTTAGTGCCAGTAGTAGTGCTTACCAGTGGATTGACGGTTTTGCCATTCTTCATATCTATCCCCTTTCCAGTCTGTTCTTTCTCTTTTCAAGGGGATTCCAGCCATTTCAATCGGTAAGTTCTATTCATTCAACTCTCCTACCAAATTTAATACCTAACTTGCGTATTCAAGTCTCTATAAATAATTTTTATATATCGCTCATTCATGTCTCTACAAATAATTTTTTTACGTCGCTCATTCAAGTCTCTATAAATAATTTTTATTTCTCACTCATTCAAGTCTCTACAAATAATTTTTTACGTCGCTTATTCAAGTCTTTATAAATAAATTTTACATGTCGCTCATTCAAGTTTCTACAAACAATCTATTTTCAGAGGGAAACATATTTGACTCTATTGTCAAATTAAATACCCAATTAAGTATTATTTTTAAATTTAAATCACTGCATAACAAAAAATTTAGTTTACACTGTTCTTATAAAAAATACCTACCTACAATAATTCTCATCATTTCTAATTTAGTTTTAAATATTAATATAATAAAAAATAATATTATTAGAGATTTTTCAAATTTGAATAATTTTTTCAAGCATAAAATCTATATCAAATATCAATTTAGTAAAAATAACTAAAAAAAAAACAATTAAAAAAGAATTACTCTATATATTATTTCATTATTACTTATTTGTAATTTACTTTTCTTTTGCTCTTGGCAATTTTTAATAAACTATTTAATTAGGTCATACTTATTTCATAAATTATAGTCCTTAGAATTTTGATAATTTTTTATAAATGCCAAAGAACGATATTTAACTAGGTATGATATTAATTTTATAGTAATTTGAAATTAATTAATGATTTTGATCAGATTTCTTGACATGATTTCTAATGTTTGGACAATACTCTTTGTATAAATACAATATTAGTAAATTAAAAAAAGGCAAGTATCTTAAAACTGACCTTTACCATCTTTGATAATTGTTTTTGAAACAACCAATGATCGTTTCCAATCATTTATATCAAAGGAGCGAAGATGTAAATCAGAAATCAGAAAAAAAGCAAACATAATATATGACTTCGATCTTCAAAATATCAGAAAGGTTTCTAACATTATTCAATTGAATTATGTCAATGTTGTGTTATAGAATATTCATTAAAACTGTAAGTAAAATCCACCTGTTACAAACCTCACCCATATATTAGTAGTGTTGTTTTGATCGTAGGTTTTCTCGGATCTCGGCCGATGTACCACTTTCCCTTGGCTCTAGGCTACCCGCAGTTCAGTTTCTATTGAAATCACTCAATTGTTTTTAGTTCTATTTCAAAATTAATTTTTAATATTTCTTATAATTTGATAAATATATCAATTTGTTTCCATTTTCATCTTTATCATCCCTAATTATTTATTAATTTTCTTAACTGATTTCCACTATTACTTTTTCTTATTACAATACTATTAGAAGCACTCTATTTGATTATATGTTAAAAAGACAAAATCGAATAAATAAAAAGAAAAGTAATTATACAGGACTAGGTTTCTATTATCAAGCACAATGAACTTCTTCAAGTTCTTATGTAAGGAGCTTAAAGTGCTTTCTCTTGACCAAGAATTTGTGTTATTTGAAACTATTACTGGAAGAGATCTAAAAGCCTGACCTTAAACTATAGTAGTTTTTACATTATCTTAATGTTAATAATATCGATAAAGGGACATTGTCTCTATTAAATTATATTCCTTAATATATACATATATTCTGTCATTTTGTATTTTTAAAGATATTACCATATATCAAAAACATATCAAAATATTTATTATTTTAATGAATCTTCTTCACCAAAAAATATTTTCTATTATGATGAAAATCTAAAACATCAAGCTTAATAGGTTTATTGCGAATGACCTGATATGTTAATGTTTACTTATACTCTATGAGTTCACTCTCTCCATAATTTTAGAACGTTCAAAAGCAGTTTACTAAAAATTATTTTCTCAAGTTAATTTGGAAGTTTTAACTGTAAAACCTCAATTTATTCATTTGAATTGAAAAAAAATTGAATTCCAAAGAAAATAATATATTTTTAGGCAAAAAAAAATTTAATGAATTTTTTTAAATATATATATATATATATATATATACTTATATACTTCGTATACAATGGAATGGTGTAGATTAGATTAATTGATATTAAACTTATTATTACTTGATAAGGGGATTATTAACGGAAAATTTAAATTAGAATTCCAAATAAAAATTACAATGAAACCCTATTAGTAAGGTATGTCTGTCTCTTTGTCAGTCTGTTAAAGAATTTTAGCTCGTAAACCAGAGACGATACAAATTTGAAATTTACATGTTAAATGTATTTATTTCCCCCTCTTCCAAAGCAAAAACCATGTTGTCAAATTTTAATCGGATGATTATTTTAGGCGGGGTTAAAAATAAAGTTAAAAAATAAAAATATTTTTTATCATGATGTGTCAAGTATTCCGGTGAAAATTAAATTAAGTAGAATTAAACTGAAATAGAAAATTTAATTCACTTTAAAATGATTCACGTCAAAATGTCTATTTTTAGACGACTTTTATTATCTAAACGAATTTCAAGATTTTTAGACCCCCTCCCCCTGTGCCACATTCTGTCACATTTTCATTCAGCCCCATCTGTATTGTGACATCACACTATCAGTTTTATACCTTATAATTTATTACTTGTAGATTGTATATTTGAAAAATTTTAAAAAATTTTAATTTGACTTTTGTGATATCAGAATTTTTAAGATCCCCGGGCCCCCTGTCACATTTTGTCACAAATCTGAGATGCCCCCTCACTCCATACTGTGTGACGTAATTTATGGACGGCCCCTTTGCTTGTTGGTGATTCATATTCATTAAGAGAATTGTTGAAGAGTATTTTTTGTTTATTAATAATAATAACAAATAGAAATTGAAACTATAACCTAATGATTCTTCAATCAAGTATGAACACATAAAAGGATTACAACCAACTACCATAATCATACACGTGCAAAAATTCTTGCTCGTTATCCCCAAAAGGCGATCCACTTCCCAAGAGAATTCTTCATTTTAATTACTGATTTAACTATGATATATACCCGAAAAATATAACAAATAAAACCAAATTACAATCAAATTTTTATTCACCATCTATCATCAATCAAAAATTCAACAACAAAGCCTTACTTAAATAAATAATGCCAATTGTGAAAAGGAAATATTTTGCAAATGCAATAAGGAAGTTAAAGAAAGAATTTTTTTTTGAAAGGTAAATAGTACAGTATGTAATCATTAGTTTGTCAATATTGTCATTCTTTTCTCGTAATCACTCATTTCACCTACTTAAATACATACCAAATATTTAATTATGTCGTATTATCTTTCCTTTTAATATTTAAATTGTTATACAATCTATAACTAAAATAGGGACACCTAATGTACTATATTATATAGATTTTTGATTTAACCTTTGTAGGTTCATAGCTCGTAACTGGGACTCAAAATAAAAATGATAAAATTTCAAGTTTTATAGGATTTTAAAAGAACGTTATTGCTTAGATAGGATGCACTAATTTGTTAACATTTTTAATCTCAAAGCAGCCAAAATAATTTTCGTTAAAAGTAGGTACTCATACTAAGCTACTTTATGAATTTTTACATAATTTTATGCAAAATGACTACAAAGTTAGGAGGGCGACTTTAGCCTATAGAAATAAAAATTGCAACATTATATATTTAATAAGATTCTAAAGACCATATTAAACGGTACCTCTTGGACACGTGATTACTCAAAATTTTTATTTTCCATTCTAATTTTTTATTTATTATTAAATATATATTACATCTCATTAATTTTTTTTTAAGATAGAAAGAGAGAGAGAGATAGAGACTAAATATTTTACACCAGGGCTGCCCAACCCGCGGTCCGCGGAACCCATGCGGACCACCACTGCAATGAGTGGGGCCCATCATAAAATCATAAACTTCCTTAAAACATTGAGATTTATATGTATAGATATGAAACATGAATGTACATTTGTACAATACGTGAAGCTTTTTTCAAGAATAAAATTCACTAAAATCAAAATTATAGGCTTAACTATATAAGAAAAAAAAATAATAATGATGTTTTGAATATTTAAAAAATTTTCTTCTTCTCATATTTTCATTTTCTAAAATATTTATTATTCCAGTAATTTATATCCTACGACACTAACCAAGTCTATAGTTATCATTCTAGTACGAGGAGACAATAAGAATTTATGGAGTTTTCTAGAAGAATCACAATTAATTGATAATTTCTCTACTGGACTAAAAGTTGTCAGGACTTGTCTTTTAGATCTTTGCACTTTCTTACATGTCAGTAGATAATGGATAGTCAGAGATTATTATATCCGTGATCCTTTTAAAAAATAAATTATCATTTCTCATATCCTTCTTTAATCCCATTCGATTTAAACCAGGGCTGTCTAACTCGTGGCCCAATATAAAGTCATTGTGCCTGATAATTTTTTCCTCTAAAATAAGAAATGTGAAAATCTACTGTGAAGTTTTCGAAAAATAAAAGTGCTAATTTTAAATTTTGAATCTGGTACTAGATTTCAAGATTTCCGAAAAAATAATCATCATTTTGCTCTATTTTCGATTTCATTTTCATTATAAATAAATTTTCTACTTGTAAACTTTTTGATTGAATGTTCTAGAACAACGATTAGATACCGATCTGAAAGAAAAATTGAATATTGTCTCTTTATTAGAATTTTATATTAATTATCTAGTCAGGAAAAAATATAAACAAATACTAATACATAATATCAGTTTTTGTAAGTACGTATACCAGAAGATATTTTCAAGTGCATATAAAATTTACGAAAAGTAAAAGCTCACTATGAACTAAAAAAATAATAAAGTTCTTATTTCTACATTATTAACTATCTTTTTTGAATAAAAAATATCAATAAAATTATAATATTTTATCCGCGGTCCGAGACAATTTTTTTCTTCAAATGTGGCCCGTGTAAGCCATAAGGTTGGACACCCCTGTTTTACACTTACCATTTCAATATGCTCGTAAATTATTTTTAAATATTTGTATTTTTCAAAACGTATTTTAGAAAATCTTTATTACATACGTACCTATTTTCGTTAATAAGCAAAGGTGCACCTAATATATATTACCATTAAATTTAATCATATAGAACATTTCATAATCAATTTATCTTTAACCTAAATCAAGATAAAAAAATCATTCCATTCCATTTCCATTTCGAGTAATTATTATGAGTAAATCAACAAATTATTTTTTGCTTAAAATAAAAATTTGAAAAAATGGGGAGGTAAATTTATTATTCTTATGGGAGAAAAAGTTTATTTCTCAAATAGCTTTCTGCCACTAGATATTAGAAGGGATGGATTTTCTATTAAATTACAAGTAATTAGTAATTCTAAATAACACGAAGATATGTCACGCCTATCGTGATTTATTTATTATCCTATACGAAACAAACAATTTAAAACTTCTGAGGCAACATAACTTATTATTAATGACTTGAGTATTTATGAATCGCCTTTCGAAATACTTTAAAATTTTAAGTTTCAAGGGAAAATTTTAGTAAAATAAATTTAACTAAAATATAATTGTAAGAACACGAGTTATGAGGCTAAAGTTAAGCGGTAATCATTTTATGATACGCGTGTCTTAAAAAGACTTGTTTTAAATTTTAGGGTTCCGTACCAAAAGTGGTAAAAACGCATCTCTTATGATGTGACTTGGTTGTCCGTATATCACCTCTAGCTCAGGCCTGTAGTTTTTAAAATATTCAAGCTGTTGATAATGCTGTTTATAATGTTGAACTTTGCTAAGTGGTTAGATTTCAAATTTAAGAAAGTCAAAAAAATAGTTTGTCCCTCTTTAATCATATTGAATACAAATTAATGCTGATAAATGAAAAACTTGTAACAATTTCTCGCATGTGATATGAGTGAATATATCTTTTAAAATCTTATTATTAAATTTTATTGTCATTTTATATGCAATCTATTATAAAATCATTCATCTTCCACGAATACCGGTCATCCCTATTTCAGTTATTAATATCTAATTTACCGTCTACCAATATGCTTACAACTTAATTATTTAATTGAACCCGTGTGTCACAATTAACAATCGGGCTTAATTAATATCTACTATTTAAGGTGAACCCTCTGATATTGTTAATAAATAAATATTTCATTCAAAGATTTAATCTTGATTTATAAAATTTCGAATGACTTTAATGGCCTTCGAAATTTGAAAAAATTCAAAATTCCAAACACTCAATCATCTTAATTTAAACTATATGGCATGGCTATCTATTTAAATTTAGAATCACTAAACCGTGAAATTTTACAAATGAAGTTTAAATCTTTGAGTGAAATATTTAGCGCAGAGCAGTTCACCTCACAGGGTGGCTATTAATTGAATCGGAATGCTAATTTTGGTTCTCGGGTTCGATTCCCGAAGGGGTAAACTCAACCCTTCTGACATATAATTAAAAATTAGTTATTCCATCTCGGATCCCTCATAATTTACGATGTACTATCAGCATATTTTAATTCTTTACAATCTTAGCAACGGCTATAGTCTTTAAAAGGAGATAAGCATTGGTAATATAGGCAGAAGCTACTCTATTATGATTATTTTGATATTTAAACGGAGATTTGAGGTTCGGATTTACTGAGAATGTAACTACACAAGTGACTCCCGCACACTGTTTATGGGGCATTCAACGCCAAATCGGACGGTTTGAAAAATTTTAATTTTTGATTTCCTTCATTTTTTTGACATTTTTTAGTATCCATCAAAAAACCCTTCCTGGTAAATTTTGAAATTTTTTTGATCACCGGTTTAAAAGATATCGAATTTCTGTTTTTCCTTATAACTTCTTCAAAAATGGTCCAAATTCAAAATTTTTTTTTACATACTTTTTAGAAAAAATACAGAAAAATTATTTAAATTGTTTTTATATGCGATTTTTAAGTTTGAAAATTTTAATCTTGTTTTTGAAACTGTATGTAGGTACTCTTCGATTTTTTTGATAATTTTTTATTTTAAACTTCTATTCATTCTACAAATTTTAAGACCGGGTTGATAGTGGTTCTATGATAATTACTATTTTTTTCGATTTTCGATTTTTTATTTTTATTTTCTTTCAACAAAGTTCCAGTCTCTAGATGTCATAGGGATAAACGAGTTAGCAGTTGAAAACTACCCAGAATCAGGTATCGAAACTTTGTGCACTCTGGTGAGAATTTCTAATTAAAAATGCCTAATCTTATTATTATTTTAAACAACATATAATTTTATAATTTGAATTTTTTTTCTGAGAGCAAACTTACGAAATACACATATTGCTTAAAGTAGATTAAATTTTTTTTAAATTTTTTTAATTGAATAATTACAAACTTCTTGATGGAATATTAAATTTTTTTATGCTTATCATATTCATAAGGGAAAGTTAATTTAGTACATCCCTCCGCATTTTACAACATCATTATACAATTTCAGCGACTTCTTAAATTTTAATAATTTTATTCATTAATAACAATGAAATTAAATAATAAATATTTTTGTAATTAATACTGAAACTGTTCCATGTTTTATTAAATTAACAATAATCATTAATAAAAATTAAAAATCATTTGAAAGTTTTCATTTTTTATTTATTCTATTTTTCAAAGCGAATGGGTATTAGTGCGTTTTGTCGCTGTTATTCTAGATTCTTGTTTATTTCCTAAAAGCATTAAAATCAATTACGGACGAACGGTTTTCGACGATTTTCCTTTTTGCTGGACGTGGGTGAGAGTCGTCCCGAAGGTTAAACTGGGTCTCTGATCCTTCTTCGGAAAGAATCGAAGCTAGTGGGTCATCGGGGCCAGACTAGGCCACCGGGGCCGGAAGAACACCTCCAAGGTCGTAAGCCAGCTACAGGCGGATCCCTCCACCCAGCTTCATTCTTATTTCAACGCCATTACAAGCTCAACATAAATTATTACTAGAACAAAACTTAAGTATCAACTACAGCAAAGATCAAGTAATTAAAGAGAAATTTTTATAGTACCTACTATTCAAATCTATATCAACTAGTTAAACATGTTAAATACAAAATGGAAAGTAGAAAAAGTAAAATTGATTTTTCCTTATAACTCTAAATGTTAGATTATTTTTTATATATCATAATATTTTTATCTAAATTTTCCAGCGGAAATAAGAAATAGGAACTTCTGCTCTTATTTTAATTGGATCCTTTGATTTTATTTCGGCTTGATCTAATTTTTTAAAATAAGTTAAATTAGCTTAACACGGCTTTTATGCCTCAATTTTTAAATAATTTAACATAAGTAAAATAGGTATAAAAAATAAATAAATTTATATATGTATATGTTGCAGTAAAATCTCGTTTTTTAGTAAAAACGGTTTCTTACTAGTTAAAACGCATTTCACTGAAAACCTTTGTGTCAACTAAAGCTTACTGATGTTGGTTGAGTTTGGTTCAAAGTTCTAGAATCTTTATTTTTGACCTTCCGTCTCATTTTGGGTGTTTATTTACAAAATGTTTTAAACGAAAATGTCAAAAATTAGAACCAAAGTTGTAGGGGATGTAATTTTTGAAATTTTCGTTTAAAATTTTTTGAAAATAAACACCCAAAATGAGGCGGAAGGTCAAAAATGATGATTCTAGACCTTTGACCTAAACTCAATCAACATCAGTAAACTCTAGTTGCCAACAAAGGTACTCTGTGAAACGCGTTTTAACTAGTAAGAACCCGTTCTTACTAAAAAAACGGGGTTTTACTTCATTATATATTATAAATAATAAAAATAAATGTTAATGACTCTAATAAGTCAGGATTTACTTTAGCTAGCATCATAAACGAGAAAATAATTTAATATATTGGATGGAGTCGAAGGTACTTCTGGATGCGAGTCCTGAAGTATGTTGTAGGTGGTAGGTTGCTGGAAAGAGAGAGGTGGAATGGTTGTTCCAGTCTTTAAAAGTCATAGGGATAAGTGAGTTGGGATATACGTTTGGTCGATTGGTTTGTAATCTAACTACGAAGAGGTGTAGAGAGTTTGAAAACTATGTTTAGAACAAAATTGACTTAGAAATTTAGAAAATTTCACGATTTATTTTTCCCAAGCGAAATTAACAGCATCCTAGTTCCATATATAAATGAAATCAAACTTATATCTGGCCAATTTGACAATCAAATTCAATATACCATATATGTGATATATGAGCCGTTCACTGCACAAATTGATTAACACCATAAAACAAAAAGTGGAGAAATACGATGAAATAATGTACCTACATTATTACATTATTTATTATTCAATAGCCAAAAAAATATTGTCGTTTAATGGTGTTAATCTTTATTATTTGGGAAATTTATTATAAATATAAAAAGCTATGACTGAACCAAGTGGTTTTTAAGATATTTTAAAAAGTGGAGTTAATCGATTTGTGCAGGGATTCACAACGAGGGTAAAACAATTCTGGGAAATTGTTGGTGAGATCATTTTAATAAAAAACAACAAAAAATCGTTTAATATCATTTATAAAACTATTAATGTTATAATGAATACTCATAAATCATTTTATTTATTTGAGTAATTTTTGGAGACGGACTGACTGATAAGTGAAATTGAGTGGATATCGATGAGGCAGTCCAAAAAAGAAGAAGATAATTTACACTATCTTTTTATTCATAAAACCGACGTTTCGGAGGCTATTCCCTCCATCTTCAGGGGTTTGAAATGTCAGTGAAGGAAATCCAATGAGACATTCCCCTCTGTCTCCTCTTTCAGTGGCAGTAACAATAATATCTTGTATTTCATTCTCAGCAGAATTATAATGTGGTAAATTATTTTCATTTTGTGGACTGCCTCATCGATATCCACTCCATTTTATTTATCTTGTATATCTATTTAAATTACATTAACTGTTAGATTCAATTTAAAAAAAGGCATTTTTCTTATTACTTTAACAAAACCAAGTGTGCCTGGGGACTCGAATACAAAATAGAAGACTTTTAAGTAAATTTTCAAAGATGGATATAAATTAAAATTTTTTTATCGAAATCTGCTGTTAGGCGATTTTTAATTAAATAGGAGCAAACATTCAGACGAACTTCACCAAAGTTGAGAGGTGAATGGTTCTCTCATTTTATTCATTAAATAATAATTAACTGTTTTATAGCATTAGTCGACTGGATTATTTAAATGTCAATGAATATACATGGTTTTATTTTACCCATATTTTCATTCAGACAAACAGATAAACGAAATTTTTCGAATTTTGATATCGTTAATGTAGCCTTTTGACTTTACATTGGAAGACTAAGGTTCCTTGCTCACTATTTACAAATTTAACTGGCTATAATTATGCTCCTACAGTTATTTAAACAGTAACCCATGAATACTCATAAAGCACAAAAACCATATAGTTACTGGCAAAAAAATAATTAAATATTTGTATTAATAATTTCTTGAGTAAATAAAATAACTATATCATTGAAAAGGTGTACTATTTATTTTTATTATTATACGAGCTGTCGCGGACGGGCCTCAGATCCGCCATCATAGCTTGGCTCACCTACCAGGCAGCGTCTCTGGTCAAAATATTTATTTTTATTTTTATTTATTTAAACTTCATCACCTCACCGAGTTGGGGTTTGGTGCTCATTACGTTAAAAAACAAATAAAAATAAGCTGCAACGGATCGTTGCTAAACTTTATCCAAATTCATTTGAAATATTAATATGTTTGTTCCTTTATTATTAATCAGATATCACTTGCAATTTGTAGTTCATATTGAAATTTATTCAAAAATAATTCTCATTTAAGAGTCGAGGAATAACCATTCTACATTGGATTTTTGACGTTTCGGTTTTTATTGGTAACCATTGCTGAAGACATAGAGGAATCGACTTAAAATCAAAAATAGCCATCGATTCTCATCTAATACTTGAGGAATAACAATTCTACATTAGGTTTTTGATAATCGAAACGTCAAAAATCCTAATATAGAATTGATTATTCCTCAAGTATTAGATGAGAATCAATCGCTATTTTTGGTTTAAAGTCGATTTCTCTATGTCTTCAGCAATGGTTACTAATAATAACCGAAACGTCAAAAATCCAATATAGAATTGATTATTCCTCAAGTATTAGATGAGAATCAATCGCTATTTTTGGTTTAAAGTCGATTTCTCTATGTCTTCAGCAATGGTTACCAATAAAAACCGAAACGTCAAAAATCCAATATAGAATGATTATTCCTCAAGTACTAGATGAGAATCAATCGTTATTTTTGATTTTAAGTCGATTCCTCCATGTCTTCAGCAATGGTTACCAATAATAATCGAAACGTCAAAAACCTAATGTAGAATTGATTATTCCTCAAGTATTAGATGAGAATCAATCGCTATTTTTGATTTTAAAGTCGATTCCTCTATGTCTTCAGCAATGGTTACTAATAAAAACCGAAACGTCAAAAATCCAATATAGAATGATTATTCCTCAAGTACTAGATGAGAATCAATCGCTATTTTTGGTTTAAAGTCGATTTCTCTATGTCTTCAGCAATGGTTACTAATAAAAACCGAAACGTCAAAAATCCAATATAGAATGATTATTCCTCAAGTACTAGATGAGAATCAATCGTTATTTTTGATTTTAAGTCGATTCCTCCATGTCTTCAGCAATGGTTACCAATAATAATCGAAACGTCAAAAACCTAATGTAGAATTGTTATTCCTCAAGTATTAGATGAGAATCAATCGCTATTTTTGATTTTAAGTCGATTCCTCTATGTCTTCAGCAATGGTTACCAATAAAAACCGAAACGTCAAAAATCCAATATAGAATGATTATTCCTCAAGTACTAGATGAGAATCAATCGCTATTTTTGGTTTAAAGTCGATTTCTCTATGTCTTCAGCAATGGTTACTAATAAAAACCGAAACGTCAAAAATCCAATATAGAATGATTATTCCTCAAGTACTAGATGAGAATCAATCGCTATTTTTGGTTTAAAGTCGATTTCTCTATGTCTTCAGCAATGGTTACTAATAAAAACCGAAACGTCAAAAATCCAATATAGAATGATTATTCCTCAAGTACTAGATGAGAATCAATCGCTATTTTTGATTTAAAGTCGATTTCTCTATGTCTTCAGCAATGGTTACTAATAAAAACCGAAACGTCAAAAATCCAATATAGAATGATTATTCCTCAAGAACTAGATGAGAATCAATCGCTATTTTTGGTTTAAAATCGATTTCTCTGTCTTCAGCAAAGGTAACGGATAAGAAAACAACGCAGTTGCTATGGTTACTCATAAAAATTCCTCCTAAATTTTTAGCATTTCACAGAGAGAAGCCTATCCATTCTTACTTAAGCAAGGCTAAATGAGCTATATTAAAACTTTCAAATGAATAAATTTTAAAGAATTTAAAAAATTAAAAAAGTACCATCTTACTCTAGAGTAAAGTACTTTAAAATATAATTTTACTAAAAACTTTATTTAACCTTTTTTGTGGTCCCCAAGGTACTTAATTAGGATATTAAATTTCATCAAAATTGGTTAAGTCATTTTCAAGATATTTAGAAAAAACTAAAAAAGTACCGAAATAAAGTACTAATGTTTGTGGGCCGATATGTACCAAAAACTAATCAGCGCTTCATTTTGTTAAACTAATGGTAGGTTTTCAATTTCATTTCAATCGGTACAACGGTGTGGAAAAAATCGTGGGCCAAAAAAGCGATAACATCCATCCATACATCCATCCATACATCCATCCATACATCCATCCATACGCACGCACTAAATGAAAAAATCGCACTTTTTGGCCTCTCGACGAGACCCCATGTAATTTTTGGCAAAACCGTCACGTGCTAAAATTCAACCTAATTGAATACTACAATTTGTGACTTTAATTGAGTCCATGGGTTCCGTAGTCTTTACCTGAGGACCCTTTGAAGCCACGCTTGCCCCGAGAGCGATTACAATACTTTACCCATGCTTTGCATTGGATAAAGTAAAAATCACAAATTCAAATTTACATTTATATGTTTCAAGTTTTTCTTTTGGAGACGGACTGATATACTAATATCGCTTGATTTGGATGAAGGCAGTCCGAAAATAAACAAGAACTATAATATATCCAACATCTTTTTGAACCATGAGGAAGGTAGGAAAATCCTCTGAAACGTCGGTTCCGAAACAACACTAAAAGAGAAAAACTTTACTTAATAAATGATATTTTGTTGGATATAATTCTCTTGTTTATTTCCGGAATGCCTTCATCCAAATACTGAGATATTACATTTATTCTGAATAGTGTTGGTCAATATATTTAAAGAAGAAAATAATACAACTAATTTTTCTTATATGGCTTATTATTGGGAACTTGGACTATGAAATACAGTCGATTCTCGATAATTCGAAATCTAAGGGACTACTAAGAAAAATTCGAATTATTAAGAGTTTTTATTATAAATTTGAAAATATGTTTGAACTTAACATAAATTTTATATATAAGCCTCAAGTAAAAAAGTAAAAATAATGAAAACGATAAAAAACAAACAAACAAATACATATATGTAATACGTATTAACATTGCGATAGATAATAACATACCGAATTAAAAAAAATTAAGAATAGTTTCTTGCTAGGAAAAATTCGAATTATAAATTGGGGAAGTGGCCTAGTTCGAATTATAGATCTCCCCCTCTTGTTACGAAAAGTATTTCGAGATATCAAGCGTTTCAAAATACAAAGCATTTTTTCGATTTACTGAACTTAACAGCTGAAGAGTTCGAATTAAGAAAAAATTCGAATTATCGAGAGTCTACTGTAATTGGAAGTTAAATTTTCAAAAGTTGAAGCGTAAATTTTTCGACTTCTTCAGAACTTAACCTTAACCTCCTTGTATACAAATTTTTTTTAGCATGGACGATAACAACACTAATTTAATAGAACTAATGTGTGTAAATTTTAAAAATGGAATAATAGTGTTTAATTCTGGAAACAATTAAATTTAATTAAAGAAAATATTTTAATTAGGTACATTTCAATACATTCTGCCTTTTGATTAATTAGAGCAAATTATAATATGTAATTTTTTTTATTACGATCAGGAATTGAATTTCAAACCTTATTTTCACCATACTGTATTTTTATTCTTTCATAGGGCGAGTTTGACTAATAAGGAGAATCGTTTGCCAAAATTTCACCTTTCTAGGTCAAGGGACAATGGGCTGGGCGTTGGTAGTATCAGTGAATGACTGACTGAGTTTCAATTTTATATATATAAATCTTCTTAAAACTTTTTTTTTGATTTGCAATTAGTTCGACTTATTTTTTGACCAATTTATTCATAGTAAATATTTTGCAAAGTCAATGGCCTAATTTTTTTTCAATATGTAATCAAAATCCTATCGACGTCATAAAAACTATCTCATTAACTGGACTATGTAACAAAAATAAGAAAGAATTCAGTTACAAAAAATAAATATTAAAAAAAATATAATTTTGCGGTATGAGGCATTGTGGCGATATTCAATCGATAATTTAGTTTTTCTTGATTGGATTCGACTTCAGCCTTCGGATTTTTCAAGCCGGTCTAGCCTTCAGTATAAGCAAAGCCACAATCTAGGTTACTTCAAGACACTGCGAGACCATTACGCCTTTTGCCAAGCACTCGGGCGGGGTAAACTAAAGCAGAGCAAAAAATCTTTTAAAGACCAAAGATTGCGTCAGCATATTTGATCCTTTCTACCTTCCAGGAAGCTTTTTGCGATATATTAACAATGAGCGGTCGATCTAGATATTTACTTTCTTGGTTGAAATTACATTATATGAATATAAAAATCATGAATTGATAGGCAAAGCACGAATTAATCACACTAGCAAATCTCTCTATGAGATGCTTGGAGCCCATACACATAGCTTGTTACTTTTCGCTACGCCTATCACTTAAAATGGAAACTCAAAGGCCGCGTAAATATTTAATTAATTTTCTAATTATGTACATTATAGGTAATTTCTACATCTATAGAATTTTTTTTATTTATTTTCTTAAAGTCAATCTAATTTCTATAATAACCGACTTCAAAAGAAAGGAAGTCGGTTAAGAACAACAATCTTATGAAACTGAAAATATTTTTTTTTTGTCTAACCAGATCTTTATAACATGTTGTGTTTACACTATAGAAAAAATAGCACAATATAAAAATCGCACGTAAAATCTTCGTATCATGGAAATGGGATTAAAATATAATATTCTATCGAAAACTTCTTATTAATGAAAAAAATTAATTTAAATGGTCTTAATTTCTTTGATATTAGTTGAAATATTTTTATATTGCATTATCAGAGGTTTTGTTACATTTTAATATATTGCATGTCAGAGGTGTTTTGTCCTGAGGGTCGAACTAAGATGCCCGGAAAGTGTGTTAGTGCCTGGGTTCAACTCCTGGGGGAATGAACCCTCTTATAATGCAATATAAAAATATTTCAACTAATATCAAAGAAATTAAGACCAGATAAATTAAATTTTTTCATAAATAATTCGGTTGTCACCGCGAGTTGTATTTTTGAAAAAATTCCATCTTTTTCAAAAAGAGATAGTCATTTTCTTTTTTATTAATAATTCTATCTTCCTCGGTTTGTCCTCAAGATCTCTAAGATTCAACACCCCTACCCTACCCTTAAATTGAATATTAACTGAAAAACGCATTCCCCAATTCGTTGATCCCTATGACTTCTAGAGACTGGAATTCACTTCCCCTGCCGTTCTTCCCAGCATCAACAGATACCTTTAACTCAAACTTAAAAACTGGGGATCCCAAAACTTAGTTAACTTCAATGCAGGGAAAACTCAGTGTTGCCTTATTTCTAGGCGCGTCGACAGAAACCTCCCAAACATATCATTCGACTCAAACTCACTAGAATTCAGAGATAAAATTTCAATGCTAGGCGTAACTCTAGGGTCTGACCTTTCATGGAATGACCATATCTCAACCACTGCTAAAGCTGCAGCGCGCAAGCTTGGTCTCCTATTTAGGTCTAGACGCTGTTATACTCCCAGTCAACTTCTTATACTGTATAAGGCTCAAATTCGTCCCTGCCTCGAATATGGCTCTCATCTGTGGAGGGGTGCCTCCAAGCATTCTCTTGCTACACTGGATGCAATTCAGAAGCGAGCAATTAAACTAATAGGAGAACCGGCTCTAACCAACTCACTCGACTCCCTGGCTCACCGAAGAACCGTTTCTGCCCTTTCCCTGTACTACAGATACTATCACGGTGTCTGTTCAGTCGAGCTGAATTCAATTATCCCTAATGCCCTCTTTACGAGAAACACGCGGTTTTCTAACGCTCAGCACCCCTTCGCTGTCAAATTGGACAAAAGTCGAACAAGCGCTTTCGCCAACTCTTTTATCCCTTTGACCTCCAGAGACTGGAACTCGCTCCCTGCCACCATCTTTCCCGCGACTTATAACCTTCAGCTATTTAAGACCCGTATCCACAGATACCTTCGACCCACGCCCAACCCATAAAATTCTTTCTTCTTCTTTTCACGATGGAGGGGCCAACCCAGGCCTTTAGGGGTTGCACCTTTTTTGGTGTAACTCCTTCTCTCATCATTATCATAAAAAAAAACTCCGATCCAATCCCTGAAATCTCTTCTTATTTTCATGATACAAGGGTCCAATGCGGTCTTCAGCGGTTGTACCTTTTTGGTGTAACTTCTTGTATCAATATCATTATATAAAAAAAAATGAATTTAAACAGAGCAATATTAAGGAAACGGACTTACGAACCAAATTATCTGTAAAGAAAATTTTAAAAATAAAGATTTTAACAGACTAATTAGTTGAGTTATTATTGGATTCCCAGGAGATCAATAAATAATACCGCATAAAATATATTGTGCAATATTATTCGTATTGGGTCTGGCCTTGTGATTGAGAATATCTATTGTATAATTCATACTGAATAAGATAACAAACATTAGTATATAAGTGAAAAATATGTGGCTAGAGAAAAATAAATTCTATCTCTCTAAACATTAAGACAAGATTAATTAAAATAAAGACGATGCGTTTCTAAAGGCAACTCCTTTGAACCATGATGATGATAAATATATTCATATAGACTTTCACTGCTAAGTTTTCTAACATAGCAAAAACAAGCAAGAAATTATTACTGTTTGTCTAAATTATATATTATGTATACCGATTCTAAATAATTATTCAAACTCAAATAGAAAGCATACTCATTGATTGTAACCAATCGGGCACCATTTTTAAATTGACAATGCAGATTTTTTATATCTATGTGAATTAAATAGATATAATTAAATTATGTAATATAATTTAACTGTTTTTTATTTCGAAATTTAATTTAGTTTTCTATTGAGTGTGTGCATATGTGGTCAAATTTGGCATGTTCTTTTTACTTTTACTTCTTTTATATTGAAGTTAAAAACTTATTTACTTGAAATCCAATTTACTTTTGACATTTTTCTAAAAACAATTATTATACTTACTATCTGTTAAAATGTCGATTTTACTTTCTTTAGTATAGAAGGCTTTATTGTAGATTTTAAGCCAATTAAATTTTTAAAAGCGTCTATCCAGACCTAGTTTTTAACCATGTGTTCCGGGTTGCCTATAAACAGGCGTTTGAAAGAATTATTTTAAATTCTTTATCAGTGCTCTTATCCAGCCAGCAGAAGAAGAATGTATTTATATTCTAAGGATATCTTTTCTGGGCATTGAAGTATTCTTTGAAAACCCTCACAATTTCCGTAAATATTCTGGGGATTTTCTTAGAATAATACAATATCCCCTAAACAATCCTCTCTTATATTATACACTCAAAGGATTTTCCCTGAATATTCGTCTTAAAATTCTTACGATATAATTATTCTAAAAATATCCTAATAATAATTGGAATATGTATATATTTATAATAAAGATGGATATTTTGAAAATCTCTTGAGCTAGCTGGGTAAGGGCGAGTTCGTTAACACCAGTTAAATTTGGCTGGATATCATCATAGGTATAAACATAATTTAAAATAATTTTGACAACAAATTATATAACAGGCATATTTTAATGCAATTTTCCATAAATTTTTGAGTTTTATCCGTAGTTTAGATTAAATGTAAATGTAAAATTTTGACAATTATTAATATAATATTTTTGAAAAAAGATGGAATTTTTAAAAAATCAACCCAGGACAATAATATTAAGAAGAATATTTCTACTCTTCTTTGTATCTGCTCTACCAGATACCTACCTCAAAACATTGTTCACTAATAAATAAAATCTTTGATTCGTCCCTAAATAAAATAAATTCGTTTCTTAGTAAAAGTTTGAATTTTTTTTTAACTAACTGCCTACTGTCTCAACTTAATTATTTATTCAATTTGATTATTTTATACCTATATTAAATTACACGTTTCTATAATAAAATATTCAATTTCATTTTATACTTCATGACAAAAATGATTATTTACTCGATACGAAAGCCTGCTTCCCGGGAGACTCCTACTATTGGATTCTTATATTTTTACTTTATCCAAGCATGGGGAAAGTATTATAATCGGTCTCGCGTAAAGCGTGACTTCAAAGGGTCCTCAGGTAAAGACTACGGAACCCATGGTCTCAGTTAAAGTCACAAATTGTAGTATTCAATTAGGTTGAATTTTAGCACGTGACGGTTTTGCCAAAAATTACATGTGGTCTCGTCGAGAGGCCAAAAAGTGCGATTTTTTCATTTAGTGCGTGCGGATGGATGGATGGATGTTATCGTTTTTTTGGCCCACGATTTTTTCCACAACGTTGGGCCGAATGAAATGAAATTGAAAACCTACCATTCTTTTAACAAAATGAAGCGCTGATTAGTCTTTGGTACATATCGGCCCACAAACATTAGTACTTTATTTCAGTACTTTTTTAGTTTTTTTCGAAATATCTTGAAAATGACTTAGCCAATTTTGATGAAATTTAATATCCTAATTAAGTATGTTGGGGACAACAAAAAAGGTTAAATAAAGTTTTTAGTAAAGTTATATTTTAAAGTACTTTACTCTAGAGTAAGATAGTACTTTTTTTATAATTTTTAATTTTAAATTCTTTAAAATTTATTCATTTGATCGTTTTAATATAGCTCATTTAACCTAACTTAAGTAAGACTGGGTAGGCTTCCCTCTGTGAAATGCTAAAAATTTGGGAGGAAATTTTATAAGTAACCATAGGAACTGCGTTGTTTTCTTATCCGTTACCTTTACTGAAGACATAGAGGAATCGAGGTAAAATCAAAAATAGCGATTGATTCTCATCTAATACTTGAGTAATAACCATTCTATATTGGATTTTTGACGTTTCGGTTTTTATTGGTAACCATTGCTTAAGACATAGAGGAATCGACTTTAAACCAAAAATAGCAATTGATTCTCATCTAATACTTGAGGAATAACGATTCTCTATTGGATTTTTGACATTTCAGTTATTATTGAGTTGTTTGCCATAAAAAGAATTTAGTCTTTTTGATTTTAAGTCGATTCTTCCACGTTTTCAGTAGAGGTTGCCATTAATAGTCAAAACATCAAAAATGGAATGCGGTAAGGTTATTCCTCTAGTATTAGATAAGAATCGGTCGTTATTTTTGATTTTAAGCCGATTCCTCCATGTCTTCAGCAATGGTTACCAATAATAATCGAAACGTCAAAAACCTAATGTAGAATTGTTATTCCTCAAGTATTAGATGAGAATCGATCGCTATTTTTGATTTTAACTCAATTCCTCTGTCTTCAGCAATGGTTACCAATAATAACCGAAATGTCAAAAATCCAAAATATATTATAGAATTGTTATTCCTCGACTATTGAGAATCGATCATTATTTTGAATTAAAGTCAACATGAACTGCAAATAGCAAGTGATATCTGATTAATAATAAAGGAATGAACATATTAATATTTCAAATGAATTTGGATAAAGTTTAGCAACGATCCGTTGCAGTTTATTTTTATTTGATCATAGTGTTTAAATATATCTAAGAGTAATTTTCAACTATTATTTGTGTAACTGTTGATTTTGATACCATCGATAAATATCAAGAACGGATGGTCGTAGAGAGTTCATTCTGGTGCCAAATTGTTTGTATATTTATGCGCAAATTGATTACATTTTGACTCTCTAGCTTTAAAACTTACGGTTCAAAAATGCAGAAAATATAACTTTTTTCTCAAACGAGCGTACATAGTCTAAAAGATTTTTTGTATTAATTTCTTTGGAATTATAGTTTATATATTTTGAATAAAATGGTAAATAACTAAAGTAATAAAAAAACAAAGAAAAAAACCGCCACATTTGACTATAACTTTCAATTCAGCTGACAGTTCGAAAGTTCAAACTTAGCTGGTAAATTCACAGAATTGATGTTTATTTCAGATTTTAATTTTTTATGCATTTTGTGTTATATGAGAAATAAAATAATGAAATCAATTCAAGTATTACCTGATCTAAGATTGATTAATCCACATGTTGATGAGTCTTAGAATAAAAGTGATTCATTTTTCTTATAAAAATGTAATCTTCAAAATCAAGAAACGCCGCTAAAGTATTAATCCTAGAATCTTTCTTGGATTTATTGGTTTTGTTCTTCTCTGTCCAGCGGCGACCGTTTTTGGTCATCAACCTGTAGATTTCAAGGACTTTCAGATCATAATACAGGTTTTTCGCCCCCAATGTCTTAAAAAATGATCCTGTTTTGTTTCGCTTATATCACATAAAAAGTATCCTCTCTGGTTGAAAACAATTCTAGAGAAGTTTAAAGAAAAACAATTTCTAGCTCAATTTTAGATCATTAAATATAATAAACAATAAATATTAAACGTTTTGATGTCACCGCCAAAATCTTTATTTTCGAAGAATATGTCATTAAGAACTTAACACGACTACTAGCCCATAGGTATTTGAATATTTCTAAAATAATCCTTAAATAAATATTGAAAATATTTGATCTATTTGTTTGATTACATCCGCTTCTGATTTGTTAATACCACCTCCTGACCATGAAACTGAGCTCGTTCGTCCTTCGCGAAGCAAAAGCAAATTAAATCGGACTTGCATTTGATTCTGCTTCAAAGCAAAGTTTCGCTTTGAACTCTGTAAAATTGTCCTTGGATTTCTGAAGAATTCTACTTTTCTCGCCTCCGGCAATTATACCAAATCGAATTGCAATTGGAGAGACTTTTTTCAAAAGCCAGAATCACATAATAATTCCACGATCAACACAATTTCTTTTCTATTTCATTTTCTAATCTTACTTTTCGAATTCGAACGTTTAATTAGATTTCATAAAAAAACCTAACCAAAGAGATAATTTGGTGTACTTAAATTAAAAAAAAAATATTGAATAAAATTTATCATCTGATGCAGTCCTTTTGAAAGTAGTTTCTTGTTTAGACTTTGATGATCAGACTGATAGTTTTGGAGAATCTTTGGTGTTGGACCACCTATAGTGAAATTCTGATAAATAATACCTATATAAAATTAATATTAATTATTTTTCTAGATTCACAATGAGTGGTTCACCCCAATACTTAGAAATTAATTTTTCCATGGTTTAATATGCTTTAGAGGATTAATAAAATATTGCTAATGAAATTAAATAGAACTTAACTAAACGATTAATTCGAGGGGACATAAAATGAAATCTCAAAAATATCAAATATCTTGAGATGCCCTAGAATATTTTACACAGATTATAAAATATATGGGATGAGACTTTTAGAGAAGTAAAAGAATTAATCTAAAATTCGAATTTTTCATAGCAAAAAACTATTTAAATTGGTTAATTAATGAAGTCAAGGCCAAGCTGCGAAAAATGAACGAAGAAGAGATTAAAGAAATTCCATAATTCATATAGACATTAAGTATTAGTTTGAGTTCGGGGATCAGTGGCTAAGGATATAGGAGCTAATGCTCATATGACAAAGCATCTCAGCGCACATGCAAAGATCCCGGGTTTGAACCCCGGCTGATCCTATTGTCTATAATAAAAATAATCTTTTCTTCGTTCCCTAAATTTAACCATTCTTAATTTTTTTAATTAGGTATTTTATTATCTTGCAATGTTAATACATATGCAATTTTTTGTTCTTTTTTGTCGTTTTCATTATTTTTACTTTTTTACTTGAGGCTATAAATAAAATCTATGTAAGCTCATACATATTTTCAAAAATATAATAAAAACTCATACTAATTCGAATTTTTTATTTCCTCTTGATAATTCAAACTTCATGATAATTCGAAATCTCGATATTTCGAATTTTTCTTGTAGTCCCATGGATTTCAAATTATTGATAGTCGACTGAATATATAACTGCCACTATAGGCAGACCAGACCAAATTATAGATAGGTTCGAGAAACCGATCCCTAATGTATTCTTAATCTTTACATGTGTTTCCATATATTTAAAAATGATCTAATTCATACTGGTTTTGTTCAGAACCTCTGAGAAATGAGCATCACAAACATAGCAAATATGAATTCCAGCGTGCAATACATTTTATAGAATGAATCGTAAAATTCACAAGTCGCATTCATTTAAGATAGTTGTTTCGCGACAATACTAGCAAAAAGCTAATGCTAGAGTATATAGAACAGACAATAAGGATTCATAATTCATAAGCCCAAAACTTTTTGCTGTTTACGTACCACTACATGCTCGTTTGACAAATCTGGCAACATTGTTCGAGCTTGAACATTTTTATCATAGAAATGACAGATAAAATACATTATAAAGGGAGATTTATAAAACAAAAAGTTCTTAATAAGCGATTGAAAGCTGTTGCGACAATGGCTGAAGCAAAAAAACGTCAAAAAAAGTACTAAAGTTAACACACTTTTTAGGTTAAATACATGCGTTGTTGCCAGCTTGTTTTTAGTGTAAATTTTTCATTATACATCTTTCATTATTTATTCATTATTATCTCAAAAACTGTGTTGTAACTATGAATTTTGTTAAAAAATGTTTTAGTTATTGTTTAATCTTGGTTTAGTTTTTTATAACAATGGTAAAAAAGAGTTTCTTAATTATAATTAAATATGTATGGAAACTTTCCGATATCCCCTATAGTGCAAATCTATCTATGGAATTTAATATCTCCGGAACTATATTGTTCATAAATTTAATTTTGCCATCAATCGATGCAGAAGTATTTAAATAATAATCTGTCTAAATTTCAAAAAAAAAAAAATCCTAAGAAAATCCATATGGTTAAACAATTACCTTAAATAATAATTTACTCATTCAAAATTTAAATATATATATATATTAATATAATACATATTTAATTGTGAAATACTAGAAATGAAAATAAATATAAGAGTTGGTACTTAATAGTTGGTATTTAAATCTAATAAATTATATACATTTCCATTGGTTAATAAATGTTTATCTAGAATCAAAGCGAATAATCTTTCATCAGAGCTGCGAAGGATATTTTTGAATACTTGGCATAGTACAATTTCTCGAAGTCTGCCCAGTGGCCGTTCCTTTCTCTCGCCTTGGATTACGCCACCAACATCAGACCCGTCCATCTTGTTTGCCAGTCTTTCTGTCCTTTTGTTTATGTATATGTCAAACAGCCCGTCGATGCACAACTTTGGTTTTAACTTACGCCATATTACATACATTATTATTACCTTTATATATCCGCTTAGAATAATCAAATTTCTGATTGCATATGATGATTTTTGAGGGTATCTTATGATTTGGATTTAAGTAACAGAAATACTACCGCCGATTATTCATTATTTGTGTAGATTAAATATACACAAAAAACTTATAATCACCATCTAAAATTTAAAAATTTGAAATTGATAATACTTACAGCATTTTATTTAGGATTTCAATTTTTTTTTGTCATTTCACTAATTAATTTTAATATTATGATAAAAATAAGCTGACGTGTCCTGATGTGGGCATCCACTTGACTTTACCATACAACCTGGCTCCTCATTTACATTAATATTTAATAAAATTATTTATAATCATGTAGGGGAAGGGGTTAGTTTTTGCATTTTTAGACTCCTAGGGGCACACTGATTATGTATACAAAATTTGGTTGAGTTTACATTAATATTTAATAAAATTATTTATAATCCCATGTAGGGAAGGGATTAGTTTTTGCATTTTTAGACTCCTAGGGGCACACTGATTATGTATACAAAATTTGGTTGAGTTTGGTAAATGGCCAAGATTTTCATTTTTTGAACCCCCCCCCCCATTTTGGGCGGTTAGTTTTTGCATTTTTAGACTTCTGGGGACCCACTGATTATGTATACAAAATTTGGTTGAGTTTAGTAAATGGCCAAGATTTTCATTTTTTGACCCTCACCCCCCCCATTTTGGGAGGTTAGATTTCGCATTTTTAGACTTCTGGGGGTCCACTGATTATGTATACAAAATTTGGTTGAGTTTGCTTAAACGACCTAGATTTTTAATTTTTAACCTCCCCCCCTCCACCCCCCTTAATTTTGGATCGATATGCACCAAAATCTAATCAGCTCTTAATCTCAATGGACCAAAACTACGTGTGAAATTTGGTTTCAATATTCAAACTAGTTTTTGAGCTAGCTCGCCCACAAAAATTTGGTAACGCACAGACTAACTAACTAACTAACAAAAAACCAGACAGACGAACAGACATTTTGACAAAACAATTATTATCTCGAAAAATATAATTTTTTCGATGTTCACTTAATACAGCTTATTTGTAGAGCGAAATGCCATGGTTCCGTTTTTTTAATCGAAATAGTTTTAGACGTTTTTTGAGATATTTCGAAAAAAAGAAGAAAAAAAAACACTTTTTTCATGCACGATT
This sequence comes from Forficula auricularia, assembly GCA_024734495.1. NCBI lineage: Eukaryota > Metazoa > Arthropoda > Insecta > Dermaptera > Forficulidae > Forficula > Forficula auricularia. The sequence goes on from JALMQS010000099.1 coordinate 94,200,621, forward strand.
ACAATACTTGACCATACCCTGTATGGTAAAGTAAAAACAAATATATAGCTATAAATAATATTGGGTAAAACAGTTTATTAATATTTTCAATTAAAAAAAAAAATATTTAATACTTAAAAACTAAAACGACAAACCTCCCTTATTTTAAAATCATAACTAATTAATTAAGGTACTCAAAGATTAACTATTTATAAGCTATTCAATGGCTGCCCAAAAAATTAACTTTTGACATAAAGATACCATTCTAGTATTAAATTCAATCAAAAATGTTTAGTTTTTCATTTTTTCCCTATTCGTATTTAAGAATCACTGAAACGTGTAGAATAATTGACGAGTTATTTTCTCTGCATGTCTGGATCCGCCCGGATCACGATACCTACGATAACTAAAAAAAAAAATGAAAGGTGTACTGGTACCAATATACGATATATATACAAAATTATTTCGGACCCTCTATATTTAGAAATTTTGGCTACAACATGAAGAAAATCATAAAAAAATCGAATCGTTAAATAATAGACTCTTGAATAATATTAGCTAATGATATGAAATTCGACATACATAATCATGTGTTAATAATTTCCATCCTTCCACTAAATTTTAGCTTACTAGCTCAGACTATTTGCTGTCCACAAATTGCCAGATTACCAACATTTGCGCAGAGCATACCAAATCCAAAAACAGTTTTCTGTTTTTTCTCTCATCTAAATAATATAAGATAAATATGCATATGAATTATCTGTATTTTTAATTCACTTAACGTAATTATTATTCGCCTTGGCACGTTGGCAGCAATCATACAAAGCTAATCAATTCATTGCTTGCTTTTGGATTTGCACAATGTATTGGTTCAACAACCTAATAGCCTTACCTAATAGCAAAACTCAAATAGAGTATTCTTTAATCAGAACTTCCAGTATAAATAAATATCAAAGGTTACTTTTCATATAATTTTCTTACCAATTAAAGAGGTAGGTAGGTATTATGTAAATTATACCTTAGAATGTTTGTTTTCTGAAAAAGAGCAGAAAAAACATTAAGAGAAAAAATAAGATTACTAAAACATAAATGATTAAATTATTGGTAAGTGGTTTTTGCCACTACGCAATCTCCTGGTCGAAAATATATCTAAAACAAACGGGTAAGCTGCACAGTAATCAATCATGTCGAGGATAATTTTTCAAAATTGAATTGCCGAAGAATAATATAGCACTTAATATTGCATAAGATAGTAAACAGCAAACCAATAATCTATCTTATTTGTTTTTTTTGTTTGTTTTTTAAATAATTTTCTTTATACAATAAAAATAAATTTGACCCGATTATGTTAGTTTTTATTTTGACCACCAGTCAGCGCTGTTAAATCAATAAGGGGGATATTCAGGAGTTGAAGGTTATTGTGAAGGAGGAGCTTGAAGGATTGAAGATTATAGATCACTGGAAAGATTGAAACTGGAACATAGCTCCAGTCTGAATTTGTTCAATTTGTTTCTAATTTGATCGCAATATATGTTTGAGCCCAAATCAAGTGACATTAGTGGGATGAATATCTTTATATCGTTTAAATTTAATTATTAAGCATGGTAAGTGCTTATTAACTGTCGAGGTTAATGTTTGACCGCATTCATGATTCCCACTACTAATTAACATATATATAATAGAACATTATGTTTCTAACATTTTTTTGCACAATTTAAAAAAAAAAAGAAAAGATTTCACCACAAATTCAAAGGGCTAATGTGATAAAATTATTAATAACTGCAAAACAAATTTATGAATATACCTTTGCACGTTCTTCAATTTTTTTCTATAGCTCTATATTCTCGGACGACGAAGCAGTGGTTTATAAAAAATAGTAATAAATACACATTTAAAGATATAATAGGAAAATAATTTTATTCAACTTTTAATAAAAATAAAAATACATGTATGCACCTCAGTATTTAACATTTATTCACTATCGGAAGAAGCAATAATACATGTACATTGTACAATGTACATGTATATTGTATATGGTTCCAAAACTGAACGAAAAATTTTAATTATTGCATCTCCGAAGACAAGCAAGGCTGTGCTTGCTTGAAGTTACATAAATTGGTTTGATAATGTATGTCCCTTATAACGCGATTTCCTATTACACGGAACTTACCCCCGCGTTATACGAGAGTCCTCTGTATATCTTCCAGATTATAGTCGTTTATAGTAGGACGCGGGACTTGAACTTGAACTCACTGCAATTTACAATTAGCTATATAAAAATTAACCATAAAACATCATTGTCCTTCGTACATCATTCTTTCTTTAATTGAATTGAGAAATCTGAAACTCTCGAGTAATCAAGTTATTAAATACTTTTTAAACATTAGAATTTATTCTTTGTCATGTAGTATATCTTCTTTCCTTGTTTGTCATTGGTAATAGTCCTCTCGTCTATAACTTTCCCATATCCATTTAAGCAATAATATTTTTTAATCAAGCGAATCTATATCTTAATTGCACCATCTATCAATGATAAATAATTTTATGACTATTTATTTAAATTAGAAATCATTATTCATTTATATTCACCAACATATATTCTGAGTTATTTTTAATATTTTCTCTGCAACATCTCTTGTTAAAACCACCCTTATTGTATTTTGAAAATTATTCATCCTCAACGATTATTCAAAGCGCGTGTCTAACATTTTTAATTAAATACTCGAGAACACATAACCATATGATTCATGTGGGATTTACTTGTAAATAAACACCACCATAGACTAACTATAAGAAAGAATGTTCCCAAATATTTAGTTAAAAAATAAATAACAATTTTTCTACAAACCCAAAAAAATCTCTACTGAAAAAAAAATTTCGAGCTCTTATTTTAAATAAAAACGCCTCAATTTTAAGGGTTCCGTTTAAAAAGACAAAACGAGACTCCACAGTGTCACTACACTGCTTATCTGTCTTTCTGTTTGCTGTCCGTATATCAAATCATTGCTCTCGTATACAGTAAATAAGATCCAAACTTGAAATTTAGAAGTTATATGAAGTCATTTATTTAACCAAAATAAATAATAAAATAAAATATATTAAAAATTTTATTCAAATGATTAATTTGGGTAAGGTCGAATTTTATATAGAGTCACACAAAAATAAAAATAAAAAATACTATCCTAGATGGTGAGGTACCTTTTTAAAGATCTTTTTATGTAGAATTAGTTTTTTTTTTTTTTTTTTTACTTTTATTTCACTTCAAAAATGTCGATGTGGGAGAGTCCCCAAATGACAATTTTTCGGTGATTTTTGCTCCTTTTTGGCGTTTACAAATAGCTCAACTTAAATGAAAAATTTCATAAATTTACTCATTCTCTCTGTATCAACGATAAAAAAGAATAAATTTGATATCAAATTATTTTGGAAGTTATACCCTCCCCTGACTCACACTTGGCCAGCTTATTTATCTTTATTTAAATTTATTTATTTTTAAAAAAATTAAATATTTCAGCTTTTTTATCGAATGATTCAAACTCAAAGTATAAAATATCCTGGGAAGCAAGCCAAAGCTTGTCTTAACCTATCATATTCAAGGAGGTTTTTGCTAATCCAGTCGCATAATACACTCCAGAGGCCGAAAAGGTCAAGGTTTCTCACAACCCTCCTGCTTATCCAGTTTATATTTTTGAGAATGCAGTAGGGAATGGATTTGTTCAAGACAGAAGAAAATGAAGTAATAATTGTTTTTGATTTTGATTACACTATTTAATAATTACTATTGATGCTCTTATTGAATATATTAATAACAAATTAGATACATGTAATGATAATGAAGGTTTATTTCTTATAGTGCTCATGTTGCATATTAATTAAAATGAAACGGGAGTTTTCGAAGAGTGACAATTACTGTCTTTGTTATATTTCTATTCTCGAGTGTTCAATCACAAGAACTTCTTCATGACAACATTTAAAAAATTATGTATGTTGATTAGTAGCCTTCTCATTTGAATCGGCCATTTCAAAAACCTCCTAAGTCACACAATCAGAACTTCTCAGGAATCAATAACAACTGTAATTCCAAGTAAACGAATTTTCAAGCAATTTTTTGGGCTAAATATAGTTTTGGATTTAAAAGTTGGTGAATATCGAATAATCTTTATAAATAAATAATAAATTTAAACGAAAAAACAGAAAAAAACTATTTTTGTCTTATGTTGTTTTAGCAACAGGGTTACAGGGTTAGGTGGTATTAAATTTGAACAAAACAATCATATTAACCAAGTTTTAATCAAAATTAATGAAGATAACACTTAAACAGTTTGTGAATATCGAATAATCTTTATAAATGAATAATAAATTAAAAAACAAACAGAAAAACTATTCTTGACTGTTTTGGCAAGAAATAGTTATTAAATTTGAACAAAACAATCATATCATAATATGATATTTCTATATCATAATATGATTGTTTTGTTCAAATTTAATAACTATTTCTTGCTAAAACAGTCAAGAATAGTTTTTCTGTTTGTTTTTTTAATTTATTATTCATTTATAAAGATTATTCGATATTCACAAACTGTTTAAGTGTTATCTTCATTAATTTTGATTAAAACTTGGTTAATATGGTATGACTTGTGTCGTTTAAGCAATGAACGACGACTTCGGGGTACTGCTTGAAGAGGAAATAATTTTTTGACGTGCATGATTTTTGCTAAGATTATGGGTTTATCTTTAAGAAAGTGTTCTCGACAATATAAGCATGTTTCGAAAAATCTTGAATTACCTATGTGGTTTTTGAAATGACCGATTCAATTAAGTCCCAAATATTTGTCTCTCCTTTATTTCTCTCATGGCAACGATGCAAGAAGACGTATATCTAATAAGTGCAGCACCTATATAAGCGATATCAGGCTCTGGCATTTCTGAAACGAACATAGTGTTCAGAGGCTAGGGTGAAGTCGAAGGTGTTTATTCAAACCTGTTTTGAAGGACTATGAAGATTGATAATTAATCAAATCATTCAATTATGTTTTAATATGGCATTTTTCAAAAAAATTAATTAAATCATATTTAAGTGAATATATGATATACATACATACAGTGAAACCTCAATATAACAAAGCTGAAGGGGATTAGAAAATATTCGTTATTACAAGTAATTTGTTACACTGAGGTTAGGTTGGTCTAAGATTCGTTTTAACAAGATAAGGAATGAATTCTTGTTAGATGGATTGGTAGGATACGATATGTAAAGGTTATAGGTTGATAAAAAACGTTATACAGAGGTAAATTATACTTTCCATTTATGTTCTGCAATGATTGAAAATTCGTTAAAAAGAGATTTTTAACAAAAAGTATTCCAAATGTAAAAGTATATTTTGCATTAACTCTTACGGGCAGTTTTAGGGGATTTCGAAGAATTTGTTAATTCGAGAAAATCGTTATATTGAGGTTTCACTGTATTTTAAATAAATTTAAATCTTAGTTAATTACATTTTACTAGGCTCCCTTTTAGACCTTAAGCATTGTTGTTTCCAGTCTTTTGTATTGATGAAACAACTTAATAATTTCAACTTATTATGGATATTTCAAAACATAGTAAATTTTGTTATGGTTTCAATTCGTTCGTTTACCTTTCTTGAGCTGTGGTTGTCATATCAACACCTTTTCCTGATCATCTTTCAACGTCTCGTGTTTTGCACATATCCCGAATGATCGGATTACTGATCTTGTTCCTTCAAGTTTTCACTGCTACAATCCTTAAGATTTCCGTACCGACCTTACTAAGATTCCCTCTGAGATATTCGTTTCTATGCGAGTTTAACTTCTCATGCCCCATGATGGTTTGATGCATGTTTGAATGAAATTTAACCTGATTCATATAAAAGGGTAATAACCTATGTAGAATATAAACTTTCATGTCAAGCTCAATGAATTTTATTTTATTTAACGTTTACCTTAAATGGATATTCAAATATAAATATCTGATATTGATTATTGTATTCAGAGGGCTTTAAAATGAGGATTTCTATTGAAAATGCGAATTTTTATTTCTAGAGCTCTGTAAAAAAGCCCTTAAATTACAAGAATGGGTTAGTCATAAGAAATTTTGAAAACCAGAGAGCATCTTCCCCAAATACCTGGCGTAACCTTTTAGGCCTAGTTTAAATTCGTAAAGCAAAATTGAACGAATTGAGCTCCGTCGTTAATATTTTTTTCAGACACTGAATATCAACTAGATTAAGTTTGAATAACCTTATTTACAAACAAAACAAATTTGAAATAAGATTTAATTGACTTAACAGTATAATAATCAGAAGCATAGCCCCCGCAAAGGGGGGTCAAAGTGCACCTGTGGTTTATGGGCCCTGGCGCCGCAGTTTTTTAAAGGGGGTATGTTAGAAAAAAATGCCTAGAGTGACCAACTGTTTCCACTTCATAAAAAAAACTTATTACATAATTAGGGGCCCGCTTCAGATTTTGGGTCCCGGGCCCGAAATTCCATCTGGTGGCCATGATTAGAAGTGTATAAACAAAAGATTAAAAGAAAAACGAGTAAACTACAGCGGCAACTGGTAGTTTTTTTTTGCTTTCCTTATTGCTCCCTTATGAGATTGTTGTGATTATTTTTAGAGTTCTAAAAATATGTAATATCTATATGTGTTGCCTGTTTTTCATTTTACTTCTTTTTCTCTTTTTCTTCTTTATTATAATTTTTTTCTAATTCATTCTCTTTAATTTATTTCTCTAGTTGTTTCATCATTTGTCTCAGGCCCTAGTCCGCGAAATTGTGAAAAAAATCTTCTGATTACTCTAACTCCGATGTTTTTAAAGTAAAGAACATTTTTCAAAAAATTTTCTTTACTTTATTTAATATGTTTCACCAAGAACCTACACCATTCTCCCTTAACAAAATCCGATGTTTTTTGTTTTTCTTCCATTTTATTATTGATTGTACTATTTCAGAAGTGCCCACAGGGTGGTTAAGACGCAGATTGCGTCATTGACATTTCTGTAGGGGGGAGGGTTGAAAACTGTTCCAAAATTAGCATTATATGCTAAAAATAAAAACGATCAAGTTAATAACTTCAACAAAATGTAATAAAAACTTCTTATAATTCTTTAGAAGTGAATAAAATAAAAAAAGGGGGGGGGGGGTTACTTTTAAAGAAAATGTGGGTGGGTAAGTCATGAAGCTAGGTGGGGAGATGGGCACCCCTGCTATTTAAACACAGAAAAGTTTAAAAGTAAGAATATCATTTGCTACTTAACCTTATTACATATTACTATTACTACCTTAAATATTATTTCTATGACCTCATTTCAATGTTTTCTCTTTGCAATAATTTCATGTCATGTTCAAAAAGTAAAATATCTCGCTTAGCGTAATGCATAATTAGATAATAGGCTATTTTGGACATGAAATGAATTCAGCTCACTTACCATATGTGAATATGTACATTCACTTAGAATGTTTCGATAAGATTTTTTTAAATAGAGAACAAAAATTGCAAATTTCTCTTTTAATGAATCTATAATAGCATTTGTTTCGTAAGGTTACAAACAATTTACCAAAAATATTAGGATTCTAGGAACATTTCAATGAATACTTTAATTAATTTAATTATTCAATTGTGTAAGAAGCTAATTAAAATATCTCAGGTGGGGAGAATCTATCTTTCATAATAAAAAAACCAGGCCCTTTATAGAAACAAGGGTTGCAAAAAAAACCCCTGATACTTTTAATGATTTTGATTGATGTGTTATTCATCGATGGTTGAATGTTATGTAGAATAATAAAAATAGTAAATGAATTTTTTTAGAGTATTATGTATTTCTTAAGATCTTTTCACAAAGTTAAATAAACTACCACGGATCTTTGCTAAACTTTATCCAAAGTCATTTGAAATATTAATATGTTTATTTCTTTATTATTAATCAGATATCACTGACTATTTGAAGTCCACGTTGGCTTAAATTCAAAAATAGCCATCTATTCTCATCTAATACTTGAGGTATAACCATTCTACATTGGATTTTTGAAGTTGCGATTATTATTGGTAACCATTGCTGAAGACATGGAGGAATCCACTTAAAATCAAAAATAGCCATCGATTCTCATCTAATACTTGAGGAATGACAATTCTACATTGAATTTTTAACGCTTATCTCATTATTGGTAACCAGTACTGAAGTCATGGAGATGAAAGAATCAACTTAAAATCAAAAATAGCCATTGATTCTCATCTAATACTTGAGGAATAACAATTCTACATTGGATTTTTGATTCTTCTGATCATTATTGGTAACCAGTGTTGAAGACATGTAGAAATCCATTTAAAATAAAAAATAACGATCGTTTCTTATCTACTACTAGAGGAGTAACCTTATTGCATTCCATTTTTGATGTTTTGACTATCAATTGTAACCTCTACTGAAAACATACAGAAGAATCGACTTAAAATCAAAAAGAATTTAGTCTATAATACTTTAGCCATGCTTCGCATTGGATAAAGTAAAAACGCAAATTTGCTTTTTTTATTAAAGTCTTTAATCTGAATTTGATTACTGAGATACGCACTTACATTCAAAATATATATTTGAAAAAATAAATATTTGAATAACTAAAGTGGATAGGTATTGAGTATTATGAGAATATCATTGGCCTGCTATTCAAAAAATTCTAACAAAAATTCTAACAAATACTTTATGTGAACGAGAGTAAATCCATTACTGATTTCCATAAACAAGCATATATTCACTTATATTTTTCACACAGTTTACAAAATGTTTAAAAAATTTCACTTTCTCTAAAGATGATGTTTGACGATTTCTTCATTTCTGAAAAATATAAATTTGTCTATATAATTAAAATTATTGCCTAATGAATTAAAGGTATACAAATAAATGGTAATATACACTAATTAGCGTGTAAATTTATTATTACCTATTAAAAATGATATTTTTCATATCTAATTGTTCGAAATGTTTTACCGAAAAATTATATATTAATAAATTAGCCAATAGATTGTAGGCATATTTATTAATTCAATATGTATTCTTCAAAACCAAATTAGAGTTTATATAATAAACGGGTTTTATGAAAAATTTTTTCTATGCAATCAAGAGAGTAAAAAAATACATGATTTATATTAAAATCTTTTTAGTTAATATCAAGAAACAGAAATAAATCGTGATTATTAATTACTTAATAATGTTTAAGTCATCGAAAATAAATAAATACAAATTGTATAACATTTTTTATTGAAAAAATATGTATAAATTTAATATAATGAATTATATGATAAGTACTGTACTTTATAAAATTTAGATACAGTCTAAATTTTGTTGGTTCATTGGATAATTTAAAAGTGCATATAAATTTTTTTATGGGTTGAAATTAAAAAATTATAAATTATTAACACTGTTTTTTTTTTTAATAACTATATATAAAATACATATAAAAAATAGATATCTTTTATCTCATTGATATACCTTTGCCCTTTCTGAGAGAGTTTCGAGGGATAAACTTAGGAAGAGAAATTTTGAACAGGACGGAATTCATAAAATATTTCGTAGAACTGCCTGGAAATATCCTGTCGAATTTGTAAAGAGATTTAATTTTTGATTTTTGAAGCGAAGCTTTTATTCGGACGTTCTGGGGGCTCGCCGCCCCGGACACTCTATCCGAGCTAACCGTCAGATTTTAAAATCGTAACACGAGTGGTGCGTGCGCACTGTCCCCCAACCTCAGTAGGCGTGGTCTGATGTCACACTTTGGTCAGACGAGGCATGGCTTTCGTCACTTTTAATGTTCAAAGTATCAGAGCACATGCCATGGATCTTACAGATTCTATAATCAGCAATAGTAATATTTTACTCTTATCTGAAACAAGAATGTTGAACAATGAAACGATAAGTGTCCCGAATTTTAATTGTGTAGCTCAGTTCCAAAGACAGAATTATAGGTCTGGAGGAGTTGCTATTTTACAACATCAAAACGATAATACAAACTTCATTACACGTAATATGTCTTTACAATTCAGAAGGAACGAACTGAATGAAGTTCATGCAGAATTTTCAGATATTGGAGAGATATGTTCTTCTCATTTAGCAATGCAAGATGGACAAACTCTAGTTCTGATAGCAATTTATATATCTCCTGGACATAGCGTTAAAGATATAATAAATTTCATTGCAAGATCACTAATGATTTATTCGGAATATGGATCAAAATTTATCCATGTTGGGCGTACTCTGTCGCATCTGACCTGTCTTGGAATGAACACATCTCCTCTGTGGCGAAATCTGCAGCAAGGAAGATTGGCTTCTTATTCAGGTCCAAGCAATTTTACAAACCCCCACAACTTCTCACCATCTACAAGGCCCAAATCCGCCCCTGTCTCGAATACGGCTCTCATCTGTGGAGAGGAGCCTCAAAATATTCTCTTGCTACCCTTGATGCAATTCAGAAACGAGCCGTCAGGCTAATTGACGATTCTACCCTCACCGACTCCCTCGACTCGCTGGCTCATCGAAGAGATGTCTCCGCCCTTTCCTTTTCTATAGATACTATCACGGCAGGTGCTCTGATGAGATAAAATCAATAATTCCCCCCAAAGCATGCTTTGCACGCAGCACACGTTTTGCCGACTCCCAACACTCTTTCGCGGTCAAATTAGAAAAGTGCCGGACCACTTCATTCGCGAATTCATATATCCCCATGACTTCAAGGAACTGGAACTCTCTCCCAGCCTCTATCTTTCCCGGCACCTATGATCTTCAAACCTTCAAAACCAGGGTGCATAGACACCTACGTCTACACCCTCTCACTTAAACAACTTTCCCTTCTCTTCGGTAATGCAAGGGTCTTTCGAGATCCATAGGGGCTACATCTTTACTGGTGCACCCCTTCTTGCATTCGATTGCATTAAAAAAAAAAAAAACGGGAAGTAATGAACATACTATGCCAATTATTTTAGGTGGAGATTTTAATTGCAATTTTAAGGATGAGAAATCTAGGCCATTGGTTGGATTTCCTTACAGACAAATTCTAATTTAAAGATGAATAATGATCCAAACTCTGCGACAACTCAAAACAGGAACAACTATAGATGCAATATTTACAAGATTCATTGAAAAAATTCAATCAAAAACTTTTCTATCATATTTGAGTTACCATCATCCAATAGTTACTTTCGTACCATATAACAATGAGAATAGTGGTGTACAAATAATCTTAAAGTACTTATGATGAACATACAGATAATAATGCTTTGAGAATTATTCGATAATTTTATGTTTAAACTTTGTACATATAATACATAATATATGAATGCAATAAATTTTATTATGCAAAAATTGCAGGATTCAAATTATTTTCTTATTTGTATTACTTGAAGGATAAAAAAAGTGCCGTCTAGGGACGCCCGAAAGAAGCGAAGCTTTATAATATAAAGCGAAGGAACTAAGCGTTCAAAAAAATTAAGACTTGAGAAAAGCAAAGCCTTGAGGGATGAAAAAAATAAAGACTTGAGAAAATAAAAAAAATAAAACTGATAACTTGGGAAAATAAAAAAATGAATACATTAAAAATAAAAGACGCGCCCAAAAACGCAAGGCTACAGCGGAGCTCTCTTCACGATTAGAACAAAAAAATAGTGTAGTAAATTGTTTGTATTATTATATAGTACATGGAGTGCACCGAGCGATGCTCGGTAACTTCTTCCTTCAGTTAAAACCTTATTTTAATATTATTTTTAATTTAAAATTCTGATAAAAAGGTCGATTTTTATTTGAGAGCCGTTTTCAAATTAAAAAAAATACAAATATATATAGTATTCGCCCAATGTACCCCCCCACCCCGCTTGACCCCACTCCCACCACTGCACCCCACCTTCTGCACGTGTTTTGATTCAATCATATGATTCATTTTTATTCATCCAATTGTTAATAAATAAAACCTCTCAAAATGTATTGTTTTTTCAGAAAATTGAGACCTGCTTATGCGAAATATATTTTTAAATAAATTCTTGATTATTTTTTATTTTATTAAATAAATAAAATTCTTTATAAAAACAATTATAAAACGTTTATTAATATTTCTAACGTTTAGGTTGAACAAAATATGTTAAAAACCACAATCACAATACTTCTTCAAGGCCTTTGAGAATAAAGGATTTACCCGACCCATTGTCTGCCTGAGCTCAAAAGGAAAAGGGAAACATTTTTTAAAACCCTAAGAATGGGATATGTCTACCTGAGAATAATTAATTTGATTACGAAAAAATCCATCAAAAACAATTTTGTCGAAGATGAGACAGTGACAGATCGAATTGTCACTCCCAAAACCCCCTAACTCATGAATTTCATCAAAATCGTTAGAGTCATTTTCAAAATAGAACCAAGATACAAATATATAAACAAATAATATATATATATATATATATATATATACACAAACAAATATACAATTTTTGCTCGTTTAATAAGAGTAGATTAAAATATACTCCTACGATATGATTTATTATTCATAAGCATTTATTATTATTATTATTCTATAGAAAATACATTTCACTTATTCATCCAGCCTAGCTGGATCCTGCATCTTTCATCAATATCTATAGGTATAATAAATTAGCCGGTCAAGTGCAAACAGGGCCGCCTAACAAGGGTTCTTATTTGTCGTTGATAAGGAAAGAATTAAGAACTTCGTGAATTTTTTTTATAATTTTAAGTTTAGCCATTTCTAAGCGCCGGCTGGTATAACAATAATGTAAAAACGAAGCTCTCTCACATTTAAAGCGAAATAAATTAAAAAAAGCCTAATTATCGTTAGAGATCTTTACAAGGATATTTTACATGCCATGATAAGAAAATATCTTATATTTTGATCCCTCCGAAAAATTCGACCATCTCCAAATTAACAATCGATTCATACAATATTTAATTTGGGGGTAATACTACATATAAGTTCTAAATCATTGAATTTCTATCTTTGGTATTTAGTTTATGAGATACAACTCTGACAGACGACATTGTAGCGACACTAATAGGGTCCCGTTTTACTTTTGAACAGAACCCTAAAAATTGAAATTCATTATTTCAGTAAAATTGAAATATATTCTTTGAATTAAAAATTAAAAATTAATTTGAAATTATATTTATAATTGGAAATATATTATTGAATAGATTAGTAGAATCGACTTCCCAAGTTATTTATTGCGGATAATTATATAATACCGTGCCTAAGAGAATACCGTTTCAAGACCTTTGACTTAAACATATCAGTCGTAATTTAAGAGAGACTTTTTGTTGTTTATTCTGATTTCATAGTTTAAATTTTTTTGACATTTTCGTACATGTATTGAATTTTTATTTATTCCATCGTGAGAATGAAGCTATCTAAAAGTTATAAGTCAGAAGCCATAACAATCATAATGCTAGATACTTTCCTACTAATGTTTTCTAGCAAGAGTTATTCTAATAATTTCTCAATTATAAGATTTCTAAAATTCCTAAGCAATCATGGTGTTGATAGGTAGGTATATTTATTGTCACTCGACTACAATTCAAGCGGAATATTGTAAAACTACTGAAAAATGTAGTTATTAAGTATTTTATTGCTATATATTTACGTTTAATTTTTGATCTTTTATACGAATATTTTTTAAAAATAATTAAAAATCTGTTTTAATAAATAAATGACATTAATTTAAAGATAGTTTTATGTAAAACATTTCTATAATACTTTTTTATATGTTTAGTAAACATTCTTGGGTGATGACTTGGCTCTTATATAATTAATTCTTTATATTATCTTGCAATATGTCTGTAAGGTTTTAACGTAACATAATTTTCTTTAACTAATGTTTAATTTATTATTTATCCATGAAAAAATTTACATCTGTCTGATATTTACATTACCCCGTCTGTATCATTCAAAAATAAAGATTATTCTAATAAATAAATTGAGAGGAAAAGTGAACACTTTTTCAAAACTAGTCTTGGAAATTTAGAGATTTATTCGTCTGCAAACAGTTTGAGCTAGAAATCCTGCATAAAGATGCATCTTATCAATACAAACTCTTGTGAGAAATTTCAGATTATACATACGTTCAAGGGCATTTTTTTAAATTTGATTTCCAAGACGATATTATGAAGCCAAAAAGTCCAAAATCTAACCAGTTCTGGAAATATAAACATTTTGGCACCAGAAAATATTTTATACGAGTACGACCTCCCCTTTTTGAGTTATATTGGATATTTCAGGCAGAGAGACTGAAAAAAATGCTTAAAATGCTTAATCTCTAAATTTAATTTCTAATATGAAAAGTAAAAATTGAAAATTTTTAAATGGATTTAGTACTCCGGCATAGCTCTCTGAGAGTTAGCTAGACTAGACACTTCCTTTTTAAATTGACCATATTATAAACTTTTGGATAATAATATCTGTATTGAAAATAAGAAATTACTGCTGATATGTCTAGATAATTTGGAAAAAGACATGATAAAACTATGGATGATGAAAAGAAGCCTAGCTGGAAACAGGAGAAAGTGAGAGTGGTGTGAAACCGAACCATCGAAAGTGGCGATGTAGGTTAGCGAAGTTGGTTTAGCTGACGACTGTCTTATCGGACGGACAGGTGTCCTGTCCCGTTAAACGTTCTACGGCGGTCTCAAGGCCCGACTCAAGGACTACGCCGCTGAGATCCATCAGGAAGCATCCACGGAAGTGCATCTCTCTTTTGATGATTAACCATCGTGACTGGCATAGAGTGACTAACTAACGGAGAAATTACCAATAAATAATAATTGAAAAATTGCTATTCATAAAACAATTTTATCATAAAGAATAATATAAGAAATAATTTTAAGAAGAAAGTCTTTGTAGTTTAGAAACGCATCCTGGAAAGAAAAGTGGGGAATTTCTGTACAGTACATGATGTTTCATCTCAACCCATCATAACTCTTAACTATTATTATGCACACAAGTGAGAATATTTCTATAAACAGGGGTTACACATTAAACATTATTCATTTGTGGTTGTCCTTCTCAAGAGATGACTAGAAATATTAATTAACACAGGCATAATTGGGGACCAAGGTGCAAGCCATGATTTTAGAACTCCCATGCCATTACCCCAATCATAGTATTTTACTGCTGTGTTTACAACATTACAATTATGATTCCATTAGAAATTGGTGGTTCACATAACGTTTTTTAAGTCCCTGTTTAGGTTAATATTCATACAAAAACTCGGGAATTTCACATTTGGTGACTGATGTTTATTGAAAATAGTAAGTATGCATTTTTTTACTAATCAAGTAATGAATATACATTAAACACGTACTCTAAATACTGTTAGTGATTAAAATACGAAATGTATATTACTGAATTAAAGTCTCTGTAATTAAGAAAAGAACGAAATAACAATCCAGATTCAATCTATGCTAATTTTAACTGTTGTACAAATCCAGAGTCGAATGTTCTTTCTGATTTAAAATAAGGAGGGGCATATCGTGGGTTCCGTATCTTATAGCTTTCAAAACACTTGAGATATCAAATTCGTTCTTATATGTCATTGTTAACAAGTAAATAAGGGAATTCTAGGAGTTTTTTCATAATTTTAAGTCAAGCCATTTCTAAACGCTTACGATTCAAAAATAATCTAAAAATTGGCTCTTTGGGGCTCTCTCACACAGTCATTTTAAATCAAAATAAATTTAAAAAAATAAGTCTTATACTTTAAGAGATCTATACAGTAATACTTAATAAACAATGATAAAAAATTATTTCTAACTTCCCAAAAATCGTTCGAATAAAATTTTAACACGTATTTTTAGAAAAATTAATAAATACAACTTCTAAATTTCAAGTCTGTATCTTATTTATTATACTAGCTACAATGCTCTGACAGACAGACATATCAGTATAAAGTGTAGCCCTACTAATAGGGTCTTTTTTAATTTTTAAACGAAACCCTGAAATCAGAACGCTACACTTGCGTTCCCAGCATAAAGCCCGGTTCACACTAGGCGTTTTTTGTTGATAGAAATCGAGATGGCTGGGTAGGCTAGATCCGGAGGCTTAAAATGACGTCACTGAGGGCTGGGAAGCTGGCTATCATGTTGGATTTTCTGATTAGAACATGTTCTATTTTCTCCTGATAGATTGTTTGGAAAATTAGGGAGAGAACCAATCGGAAAGCAGTATTTTATCACGTGGGTGACATGCGCATAGTAAACCAATCATGGACTACACCATAGTCTGGGCGGATTGTTCAAACGTTTTTGTTTTCGCCGTTTTTCACAAATTAATAAAAAAGCAATAACTGCAGTTCCTCTACGATTAACAACCTCTCAAATTATATTATTGCCAGCCATTTTTTTTAATTTCAATTTAATTTTAATTTTTTTAATTTCAATTTTAAGTGAACTCAAGATATTAATTTTCTGGAATATTATTTGTTGACTTTAATGATATACGAAATATTGTGTTAAATTTTGGTTAATTGTTAATGACAAAAATAGTTATATATTATTAGTAGTAATTTATCTAAATTAATCTGTCGGATTAGCTTAATATTTATATATGCACGTAAATGTATTTTCTCAAGAGTTTTATGCACATAAATTATATTCATGTTATGCAATTGAATAACTCTTAATTTATTTTCTCAAAAAACATTTTTTATCCAACTTAAGGACATTCTATAATTATTAAAATTCAATCTTGTAGCAAGAAATTATTTCGGGTAAGATAATATGATGAAAAAAAATTGTTTTTTCAATGTATTTAATAAATATTTAGACCTGCAGTAATGTATGTATAGAGTTGAGGTAAAAGTGATGTCAAACACTGGACTCAGTGTGACAAATTGAATATCTTGTAAACAATATGACCAGATGTGGATCGATATTACGGCCACATTACAATAAGGTCAAATTACTTGTTTTTGTGCCTTTTTTTATTAGAACCAATTTATTATGCTGCTTGGCATCCTAAAATGCTAAGTATATATTAAATTCATGCACTAATCTGCAATCTACCCTTTGAAAGAATTGTATTAATTTTAATTGAATTTTTTTAATTACTTTTAAAACATACCTATAGCACTTAGTAAACCGGTCTTTGCTCGGTAATTTTTCGCTTTAGTTAAAAGTGATATATTAATTTTATTTTTAATAATTTGATAATCTTATGTGTATTTTATATATACCTATAAATATAATATATATATCAAACAACAAATAGTTGAATAAAAATTTATTATTATCTGAATTACTATTTCATTTTCACACCTTTCCCAAATAAATTTCACAAAACCGTTTTTTTACTTTTTCCTATATATTATATATATATATATATATATAAATATATTATTATATATATATATATATATATATATATATTTATCTGTTTATATATAAATACACTTTTTGACAACTGCTGAGCGATTGTGTGCGCACGCATCTGATCCTGCTTTTAGAATAAATCCAGCCTTACTGCAAATAGCACAGAGTGTGAACCCAACAACTAAAAATCTATCACGATATCTAGCGGCTGCCAAGCCCTCAAGGAAAGCCATCAAGGCTACCATCAGCAAAAAACGCTTGGTGTGAACCGGGCTTAACATATCGCTTGAACCACGGGTTTTAAGGCGCTATCACAAGCTAAGAAAGTAATTAACATATATTTTTTCACAAATCCGATATAAAAATTATCTTTAAAATTAAAGTATTATTTGTGAAAACAAATATATAATAACAAAATCAAATTTTTAACCTACTTCAAAAAGGAGGAGGTTCTCTATTCTGACTGAATTAATTTTTTTGCATTGGGTTCAGTCTAGCTTCCGATTGGTCCCGTTTTTCATTGTTATTAGACCTTTTTTGTTAGGTTTGTTCAGGCCTAACTTCTTTGTTTATGTACCGATTTCGATCATTCTTTTTTTATTGGAAAGCGGGTATCTTAGAGATGGTGCCATATTAATTTGGTCAAGTTCTGATGATATGATCAACGACGAAATAACGTAAATCTCCAATTCTTATGAGCAAATAATCGAAATTATGATAAATAAAATCTTTTATAAAAAAATCTTATAACATTCATTTAAAACCCGCAAACGTTTCGAGAGAATTTCTATATTTATGAATTGAATTTTATTATCATTTTCTGATTCATTCGCCTGACGCTTTCTCTTACGAGATGCATGCAAGGTATTATATTAAGTCACTATTAATAACATCACTAAAAAGAGATAATAAAAATAATTTTTATAAAAAAAATAAAACCGACTTCAAAAGACTTAAATGCAGCAAATAAAATAATAATAACTTAAAAATAAAATAAAAATTCACTAAAAGGTATAAAATAATATATCTTATTTAGTTACAACTGACGAAATATTAACATGATATTACTTTTTGAAGTCGGTGCCAAACATATACATTTTATGAATCGCACTTGACTTTTACTTAGTACGTTTGGCGGGTACGCTCGCTTATAGGTATAGTTTGTTTGGCACCGACTTCAAAAAGTAATTTCATGTTAATATTTCGTCGTTTAGTTGTAACTAAATAAGATAATTATTTTATACCTTTTAGTGGATTTTATTTTATTTTTAAGTTATTATTATTTTATTTGTTGCATTTAAGTTTTTTGAAGTCGGTTTTATACATAATAATGATCAAAATATGATTAAAATTAATCATAAATCATTGAAAATATGTATTTCTAAAAATGTCATAAAAACAGTATTTCATGCATGACCTCATCGATAGTCTTTAAATTTAAAAACTAATTTCAAGGCTGGTTTTAAACGAAGTTACCCTTGAGTTAGCTATGGTCAGCTTTATCTAACAGTGAGAAAAGTGACCTTAAACATTCCAATTTTAAATAAAGAAATAATTACTCTGCCATGATTATTCAAAATGTAAAAACTGAATACTTCGTTTAAAAGTACCGAAACATTATCATATTTTCAAGTAGATTGACAATTTTCATTATTGACAAACTGAAGTTCCTTTTTATGTATTTAAATATAATAAAATTAATATGGATTTCTTGTTAATATAATATATTAAAAAAATTGCTATCATTTCTAGTTTTGCTTAGAACCGATGTTTAGAATTTTCAAAATTTTTTTTGTTATTCATATTTAGAGAGATTTTTCAAATGGAAAATGCAGAAAAGCAGAAGAAAAGTGAATTCATAAATGAGTATGTTATAATTAGGGCTATGACACATTGCGTTGAGGGCGCGTTAATGCGTGTTTATCACGGTGTTTAACGAGCGTTAGTAGAGCTCCATTTCGACCAAATTGATATGTGTTCAGTCTACACTAAAGCGAGCGGGTTTCTATCTTAAACCGTTCACTGATGAAATTTTTTCTAAATTTACAAGAAAGCGTACCGAGATTTGAAAAAGTTTTCACTTATACATACATATAATTATTTATTTAAGTTCAGGAAGCATTTATGACTTAAAAGACCTAAAAAATTTATTAAGTAGAGGAATCATTAGAGGTAGGATCTAGGGATTGTAAACATTAGAAAGATTGGGAGTGAACTAAATTGATCAATTGACCCTCATCACGTATGTTTCTTGATTCCAAGTGGTGATAGCGAACTTGAAACTTTGAATAGTATAGTCGCAAAGTAATGCTTTTACTACTAACTCAGGTAGATGGCAATGGAGGACTGATGGCCAATCGATGACAGACACTTCAGTACGCGTCATCTGATTGGCACACCAGTACCTCCATTTACCATCTACCCTAAGCTGTGGTAAAAACATTTACTTTGCGACATACAACCGGCCCTTAGGGCAGTAAAATGGTTGGTAAACTTTAAACGTTGACAAAGGCTAAAACCTTAAAATTCACCTCGTACTGATTAGGATGGCCAACTCAGATGAAAGCGCCTGTCATCTGATTGGCCATCCCACCCGGCACAAGGTAAATTTTAAGGTTTTAGTTTACCCTTTGTCAACGTTTAAAAAAGTTTACCAACCGACATTAATCTTTATTCGCTACAAAGAAACCAGCATTAATCTTGGCAATGTAAATAAAAAGCTAGCGATTAAAATATACTTACTGATGATTCCAAATTTTAGGGGCTTATCTGCGAAATGAGCACTAAACAACAGAATATTCAAAAAATTATATTGTTGTATTCGTACTAAGATGAAAGATTTGATTATTTGTTTGTCTAGCTTTTAAAGAAAGAAACTAGGCAAATAGGCAAAATCCGGTCCTTAATTATAACATTGCTGAAGCATCGTGAAAATCATCTAGGCTAGATTAAAGAAAAAAATGAAAAAGAAAATTTTAATAACAGAGTATTTTTTTTCATAAGCATTTCCAATACCAAATAAGTGTATGATTATTTTAGATGAATATCAATATAATAAATTGCTTTTGATAATTTTTTTGGCTTAGGACCATGCAAGCTGTATATTTTATTATAATTAAATTTTTCTAATTATATGATGTGTGGTCTTAGTTTAATAAATATAGAAAATTTTAACTTTAAAATAAACACTTTGCATCATGAATAATTATAAAGGGAAATTTTACACATATTAATAAGAAAGTCTGTCTTCCTTAATCTGTACGGATCAATAGACATTTATTTTCATTACCAAATTACATTTATTATTTATTTTTCTGTTAAGTTTTTTCAAAATGTTCCTTTCGCTCAGAAATATTGCTGTTCAAAAAACTAACCTTTAAAGTCTTTATAGCCATCTGTTGCAAGTTAATCCGTTTTGCCATCTCAAGGAACTAATCCATAACTTGCATTGCAATACTCACAGCGGATTATAAAAGGATATTGAATGGCGACAGGCCAAAGCTTTCGAAATTTTCTTTAATGAAGTGAAACGTTAAATATTAATTATCTAATAATAATAAATTAATAATTATTGATCTAACATCTTCTAATAGAGAATAAATAGTGAGGAGAGTCAACAGTCTTCCAGATGCCAAATGTTGTAATTATTTATTAATCGTTTGGAAATATTCATATAAAAAGTGATAACTTGTTTTAGCTAGTTTAATTGCAAAGATTCTACAAACCACAAACAATGTTGAGATGACCTGGAGACAATTGTATATAGAGTTCCTCAAATATCATCATTAGGATTCTGTACAAACGAAAAACAAAACACTATTTGTCTCGATACATGTCTACGCGCGAGGGGTGAACAGCGACCTAATATGCTGTACACCTACTTTTCCACTTGTACTTCCAAATATTTCCAAGTACTTCCAAATATTTCCAAGTATTCCAAATATTTCCAAGTAATTCCAAATATTTCAAGTACTTCCAAATATTTCCAAGTACTTCTAAATATTTCCAAGCAATTCCAAATATTTCCAAGTACTTCCAAATATTTCCAAGTACTTCCAAAATACTTCCAAAGAGGTGTACTCCTACTTCCAATCTCGGATCACCCCTCGTCTACACGTCTATACGTCTGTCAGAGCATTAGATCATGTAACATGTTATATGTATCTATTTTTCCCAAAATCAAAAATCGTATTAGAACTTGAATCAGGTGATTATTTTGGTGAAAGACGAATTGTTTTTGGGGTCAAAAAATTTAGATTTTAAAAAATCTAATTCATTTTGATATGATAACCTAGAATGGAGTCAAATTTTCAACTTTTACACGATTTTTGTACCTAACGCTATTCCTAAACCAATTAAATTTTTTATTTTTTTATTTAATTTTTTTAGTATTACTTTAATAACAATAATTATAATACAACAATAAATCTGATTTTTACTTTTTCCAATGCGAAGCATGGGGAAAGTATTGTAATCGGTCTCACGGCAAGAGCGACTTCAAAGGGTCCACAGGTAAAGACTACGGAACCCATGGATTCAATTAAAGTCACAAATTGTAGTATTCAATTAGGTTGAATTTTAGCACGTGACGGTTTTGCCAAAAATTACATGGCGTCTCGTCGAGAGGCCAAAAAGTGCGATTTTTCATTTAGTGCGTGCGGATGGTTAGATGTATGGATGTATGGATGGATGTATGGATGGATGGATGTATGTATGTATGTTATCGTTTTTTTGGCCCACGATTTTTTCCACACCGTTTCACCGATTGTAATGGAATTGAAAACCTACCATTAGTTTAACAAAATGAAGCGCTGATTAGTTTTTGGTACATATCGGCCCACAAACATTAGTACTTTATTTCAGTACCTTTTTACTTTTTTCTAAATATCTTGAAAATGACAATCAATCTTGAGTTGTTTGCCATAAAAGAATTTAGTATTTTTGATTTTAAGTCGATTCTTCTACGTTTTCAGTAGAGGTTGCCATTAATAATCAAAACATCAAAAATGGAATGCAATAAGGTTATTCCTCTAGTATTAGATAAGAATCGATCGTTATTTTTGATTTTAAGTCGATTCCTCCATGTCTTCAGCAATGGTTACCAATAATAATCGAAGGGTCAAAAATCTAATGTAGAATTGTTATTCCTCAAGTATTAGATGAGAATCGATCCCTATTTTTGATTTTAAGTTGATTCCTCCATGTCCTCACCAATGGTGACCAATAATAACCGATATATCAAAAATCGAATTTAAAATGGTTATTCCTCGACTGTTAAATGAGAATCGATCATTATTTTTGACTTAAAGTCAACATGAACTGCAAATTGCAAGTGATATCTGATTAATAATAAAGGAATAAACATATTAATATTTCAAATGAATTTGGATAAAGTTTAGCAACGATCCGTTGCAGTTTATTTTTAATGCTATCGAATTCAATAAGGATTGCACCAAGAATCCTTAAATGATCAAGCGAAAGGATAGAGGCTTAGGTGTCTGTGCACCTGGGTCTCGAATTTGATTATTAAATGTTGTCTGGGAAGAAGAAGTTCTGTAAAGAGTTCCAGATCCTTAGCGTCATGGGGACAAACGTATTGGCGACGTTTTGCCACTAAGAGCCGTTTTTTGCGAAAATTGATGTTCAGTTATTTAAAGCAAGCAAATTATATTTAAGCAAGAATTATTTTCATATATTTATTTATTAGTATGAAACACTAGGTATGCAAGTCCCAATCGCACTTTGCCGCTTTTTAAATTTTAGTAAATAGGTAAATAGTAATTTGATTATTCTACAAATGTAAGATGATTCAACAAATATATATTCGACACTTTTGTTCCAGAATTTGAAAAATATCGATCCAATATAATCCATTTCAGGATCCTTATTACTAAAAAAGGTTTTAAGTATCCCTCCTCAAACTGATCTATCCTTTATCATTTAAGAGTTCCGGATTTAATCTAAGAGATGAATGATTTATTTTTTTTTAATTTATGAATATTTCATATTGTATAAGCTTACACAATTCAGAAAGTTCTCAGAGTAATATTCATTATAAGATTAGAATAATATTAACCTAATGTGTTTTCAATTCTTTAAACTTTTCTAATTACTATTTTCTTATCCTAGAAAATAGGAATTTAATTTATACACCTGAGGCCTGAAAATTTTTAAGTTAGTCTTACATTTGATTTGTGATCGTTATTCTGGTTTTATTTTTAAATTTAATATATTTTATTTAATTCGAAAAAAAATTGTTAAAACAAAATATTTTCTGAATGTATTAATAAGAAAAATTCGAAATTTCCCATTCATATTAATAATTAATTTTATTTTTGAACTTTGTGATCGTTATAACGTATGAGATGCCATCATGGAAACAGAGAAGCTAAACTTTTGCTGAAAACAGTTTCTCAGTTTCTATGATGGCTCATATTTGATTTGATAACTTCCACGATTGAAATGTTCGAAATGTCGTGTATTTTGATTTTTCTATGTTTATTGTACCGGGTGATTCAATAAGGGTGACGAGGTACCGTATCTCAGGAACTAATAATCGTAGAAGTTTGGGAAAAAATCCTTCAGAGGAAATGGACCAAGAAAAATTTCTGGAAATATTTTTTAAGTTCATACGTCCACCGCTAGGTGACTAAATAGCTTCGATCGTATAAAAAATGCAATTTTCTCTAAAATTTTCCAATAAGTTTAGAAATGAATACTCTCACGTTAATGCCACCATAATAGTCCATCTTTTTGATAAATAACTTTTTATTGTAGGACGTAAAATAAAGGCGGGAGAGGATGCTAAACTTTTATGGACTCTAGTGTCTATAACTTAAGTTTGACTTAACGGAAATTTGTTAACATAGTCTGGTTCAAGAAAGGAAGGTTTAGTGAATAAAATAAAAAAACATCCACGCCATTCTAGTTCTTGCCGCCCTCGCTAAGGGGCGTGTTTTATAAAGTTAAAAGTTTTATTAATTTTGCTCCGAAATCCCAAATAGAACCGTATAATTATTTTATTAGATTCAAAAGTAGATCAAATTTGCAACAAAATATGTTCAAACCGCATGTCGATATCTTCATTCGTTTAACAGTTATTGCTTAAAGAATATTTTATTAACTAATTTATTAAAGAAACAAAATAGGTAATTGAGTTTTCAATTTTTTTAAGTTTCGTAGTCAAGCATGCCATGGACAAATAAAAAAACATTTTAATACTTTGTTCTTATTTTCATTTAATCACAATAATAATGATAATACCGCTTTTTCTTAATGCTTTTCTGTGTCGCCTGTGAGTAGGTATTAAATTTCAAAAATGTCTAATTTCTTAGAAGGCCGTGAAAGACTTGGTTGACAGTTTCTATGGAAACGGCATTTTTCACAAATAGATGTTAATGTTGTAATTTTTATTTTATTATTTGTTATGTTATATCATTATTGTTGTGATTAGATGAAAATAAGAACAAAGTTTTAAACTTTTTTTTTATTTGTCCATGGCATGCCTGACTACGAAACTTAAAAAAATTGAAAACTCAATTACCTATTTTGTTTCTTTAATAAATTAGTTAATAAAATATTCTTTAAGCAATAACTGTTAAACGAATGGAGATATCGACATGCGGTTTAAACATATTTTGTTGCAAATTTGATCTACTTTCTGAATCTAATAAAATAATTATACGGTTCCATTTAAGATTTCGGAGCAAAATTAATAAAACGTTTAACTTTATAAAACACGCCCCTTAGCGAGGGCGGCAAGAACTAGAATGGCATGGATGTTTTTTATTTTATTCACTAAACCTTCCTTTCTTGAATCAGACCTTGTTAACAAATTTCCGTTAAGTCAAACTTAAGTTATAGACACTAGAGTCCATAAAAGTTTAGCATCCCCTCCCGCCTTTATTTTACGTCCTACAATAAAAAGTCATTTATCAAAAAGATGGACTATTATGGTGGCATTAACGTGAGAGTATTCATTTCTAAACTTATATTGGAAAATCTTCGAGAAAATTGCATTTTTTATACGATCGAAGCTATTTAGCCACCTAGCGGTGGACGTATGAACTTAAAAAATATTTCCAGCAATTTATCTTGGCCGATTTCCTCTGAAGGATTTTTTTCCCAAACTTCTACGATTATTAATTCCTGAGATACGGTGCCTCGTCACCCTTATTGAATCACCCGGTACATAGTAAAAATTTTATTTAATAGAGCAAAATATGGATTTTATTAAACATTTAAAGTTTTAACACATTCAATTTTCTTTATTGTATTTACCATAAATGATTTAAATGGGAAAAATGTTTTTCCCAGATTATATAAATATTTAAATATTTATTGGAATTATACTATATACTATTATTCATTTATTAAATTCTAATGTTTTCATTATACCTATATATAGAGAGAGATTATTAGAATCCAGAGGAGGTGAAGATGCCATCGAGATAAAGTTATTGAAAGGGAAGTAGAAAGAGCTTTTTTTGCAAATGTCAAATAAACCTGTCTAGAAGTTCGCAAACGTTAACTTTATTTTTTTATTCCTATGAACAAGACTATCAAGTATGATTTTTTTCTCGTTGTGAGTATCTAGATTTGGATACCATCCATAATAAAAGGAGGAATATCTTAAGAATGTTCGTTTAGGTATAAAAATATTTGTATTCCAAAAATTTGGGTTTTCTATCTTTCGGATGAAAAATAAAATAAAAATTTGAAACAATTTAATAATTATAAATAGGAGATCTTGAACGGTATTAATGGGCTGAAATCTGGTACAAAGGTTGTTAATAAAAAGCTGCCAACTTTCAATTTCTTTATAGAAATTTGCAAATCACCAAATTGTATAAAGAGTAGGTATACATTCTTAAAAAGTGTCATGAAGAAGGGCAAATTGCGGATTTTCGATTTCACCCTTATCAATGCCCCAAACTCTACCACCATACGGAACATTATGGAAAATTGCACTTACTTCACCCCTTGATGTCCTGAAGAAGGAAATGTTTCAATTTTGAGATTTTACTCTTTATTAACTCTACCAACATGCCAAGTTTTAGCATTCCATAGTCATTATATTTTCACTATATGTTAATCTAGCTTATAAATTTCACCACCTTTAGTTCCTAAAAAAAGCAAACGTTTCGTTTTTTCAATTTCCTCCTTTACCAAACTTTACCAGTATGCCAAATTTCAGTATTCTAGGATCAGCGGAGGTACTCTAGAATTTTGATGAGTCAGTGAGTGAATGGGTGACGGAAAAGATATGAAATTTGATAATATAGTTAAGCTTATCGACCAGTATTGCGGAAAATAAATTCAGACATATACAGGTTTTTAGTGCGAAGTTACAGAGGCGTCAAAATCGCTTGAGTTGCTTCCTATAAGGGTAGACTGGTAAAATATATCAGATTAGATTTCATTAGAATATTAATTAAGAAATGAGGTAAATAATGAGCTTTCAATGGGCATGTTGAATACGAGAACAAATTAATTGAGAAATATTATATCAATAAACTCATATTTTCTTTAAAAAAAGTTTCAATATAAATTAATGTCTTACAATTTATAAACTGTCACAAGCATTGAATAAAATAAAATGTATACATTTTCTTTGAAGTTTCTTTTCCTTTCTTATAAAATCAAATCGATTGCTTCAACTTAAGCACCAGACCACTTATTTATTGAACGAGAAACGATTAAGCAATCAAAACTTCTTAATATCATCTTCAGATTTACAAATCGCCCTATGATTACATTTCGGAAGAATCATCTACATAGATTATAGATAAGTCGTGAAAAACTTTCTTTTAAATTAATAGTCTCGCTCGAGCCGAAAAGAACTTATTTTGTCCAATTAGATTGAAAAAGATTCCCTTGAAAACAAATTTGAATTTAGAAAAAAGAATGTAATAGAATTCATCTCAATATTTATAACTAGCTTATTAAAAGATTCTAAAATGTTTTTTTTTTAATTTTGTTTACCAAGAAATACCAATTTAAATTTATGCAAAGTGTTTCCAAAATGACGACATATAGCACTTTTAAAATTTCAAATAATATACAAAAATCGTTATATCGTACCATCTGAGCTGGTTTAATTAAAAAATAATTGTTTTAAGATAAGGGAAGATTAGCCAACTCCCCTGCTTAAAGTTGACATGAATAGCCAGTGACAATTGAGGAATAATTACTTACTGCTGGGTTGGATTAAAATTCTCAGACATATTATCTAGAAAATAGTGTTAATAATATTTTGTTCTAGGAAGGGGATAGACGGGCAAAATGACTAAGCTAAGGATTGCTGATTTTTTAAACTGACTTGCAATGAACGTATATACTTCAAAATTAGTGGTTATATACTTCAACTATCCTTCTACTTAAAATAAATTTTTAATCACCTTAGGAATAAGTTGAGCACCTAAAAAATTAAATTTACAAAAATTAACCAAATGGCCACTTTACCCGACATGGTCAGGTAATGCAGGAAGAAAGTATTTGTGTCGATTCTGAGCTTTTTTTTTTTTAAATAATTCCACTATTGCAAGAAGATGTCACACCAAAAAGGTCCTACTTCTGCATCCTGAAAATAAGACGAAGAAAGTTCAAGAATTGGATCCTAGTTTAATGTACCTAGGTCTTGTTTTCGCTTTAAAGACGGACGCTGGAAGAAGTCATAGGGACAAATTAGTTGGCAAATGTGTTTGTTCAGTAAGTATCTAATTTAATTGAAAAGAGGTGTTGAATGGTTCAAAATCGTTATCCAATATTCTATTATTTACAAGGTGTTTCATGACTCGATGGCCATGGCTTAATAGTGTATCGATGAGGCCATTTTATGAAAATTCATGGCCATATTAATTTGGAGTTTTTGAACACATTTTTATTTCATGGAAGAGAATAAAACCATAGCAAATATCCCTAAAAATCATTCTTAGAAAATTGTTGGTTGTATAAAGATTTATAAATTTATTCATGATAAAGATTGTCAATTCTGAATGTGAATTTCGAATATTCAATAAAACATGCATACTAAATCTGACCTCATCTGTAGTAAGCATTATATATTGTGTAACATTGGATTAGCCAAAAAAGCGAGACTAGCTTTCAGTTTTTGAATAGAGCCGTCATATAATTTTTTATCTTATTATTCAAGTAAATCTCTGTGAAAAAGCAGACTCTAAGCGGACTGATCTCCGATCTCTGTAGCTCAACGGATTGGATAAGAGCTCAAGTGTTGGGTTAGTTAAGCGCGCCTAATGTCTTTCCTGTAATATAATATCGTCACTGTTATAATATCAAAATGTCGTAGGTATGTCAAAATAGGCAAAAAAATTTTATGGAAGAAAAACACTTGTATTTTTGTTAGCTACATCTATTCTCCAATTGTTGTTTGTTATCAGGTGATAGAACTCAAGTTACAGATTAAAAACAAAACACTAGAGGTATCAAATATTAGGGTTAATACAAAATGAAAACAGAGCTACAGAAAAGTGTTTATTTTTACTTACGACATTTTGATATACAGCTACGATATATCTATTAATAAATAATAAATAAATTCTAAACTCCCAAGAAGAAACATGAAGAAAAAGACATTATATATTTTTCAAAATTTTCTATGTATAAATCTTAATTTGTAACTAATTTGAAATATTTGTGATAGACTGATGATGAAGGCAATGCCTTCGAAACTATAGTCTCTAGAAATAATTAAAAATTATTTTATTTAAAAAACAGAAGACTCTCTCATTTTATTTTATTTTTAACCTAAAATAAAAACAATTCTGTTACCATCGACAGTGAAATCTTTTATTCAACTAATATTAATAAATAATTTATAAGTGAAAAATAATTAAAATTACATATTTTTTTTAAAATTAACTTATAAACTAAAAATATATATCTACGACCATTAGCATACATGCATAAAAGCTGAGTGGTTACCAGGACTCTTGGACAAAATGCTATTATAACACTGCTTTGGAGTTGGTTCAATTTAGAGAGGCCAAATCTAAATTCAATTCTGTGTTTCTGGTTGCAGATAAACAGGGGCTTAGAAGAACTAATAAAAATGAGCTTTAGTAACTAAACTTGAAATCTCAAATTGATCTAAAAAAAAACCTAAAAAATGAAATCCCCAAAAATAATAGAAACTTAATTTAAATAATTTTCGAATATATACATATATATCATTTATCTAATTATATATTAAAAAAAATTATTTGTATTATGCAATAAGTGACTATTTTAAGATAAAATAGTCAGAGTGGGGTAATTTCCGGAATTAGGCTGTAGTAACAGGTTACCTAGACAGGTTTAAGCCCCTACTAGAGTATTATTTAGATTCAAGAGCGATCATCTATCTATCGTATGATTCTGAATCGATTCCCCCTGAGTTCACAATACAAATGGAAAAATCAATATAGTGATATCATTTTACCAAAACATTTAATACCAAGGCTTGAAAACAGTGTTGTTAACCATCTTTAATTTTATAATTTGTAGAGTTTGTTTTTTCGGGTGGAGAAGAAAAAGGCCGTGATGAATCTAGGGTTTGATTTAAAGAGGTATCAATGAAAACTTATAATTATAATGATTAAATTATTATTATTTTGTGTGGGTTTTCTTAGAGGAAGAATTTTGAAATCAAAGGATGACTATAGATAAAAAATAGTAAAATAAGAGAAGAACTCCAAATCTCAGGGATAGATAGTGTCAGGGATAAATATAAACAAAATTGGATTGACCACCTCGAAAGGATGGAAGACTCAAACTCCCACAATATGTCATGAACTATAAACCCAAAGGAAAAAGAGATCGTGGACGCCCTAGAGGACATTGGCAGAATAATGTCTTAGCCGAAACGGCCGAACCCTTGACTGAAAATGATGATTATTATTTTGGGTTCTGTGAATATAATATTTTAGTTTATTAATCACTGAATAATTGTTAACAGCTGAAAATAAGGCTCTCCCAAAATATATCTTTATTGAAGAAATTATGATATTTCATAGTTTCATAACCATTCTTGTATAATTCTTATACGAATAACACCTGTTTGATAAAGTTTAAACGAAATGGAATTCGAGGGATTTGCACACCGGTTTATTTGGTTTATTCGTGTTAAATTCCACAATCCTATTTAGATTTATTTGAAATAATATAAATTCTTATTTAATATAATATTAAAAATGTTAGGAATTTATATAACTACGCTTAACCAAGGCTGTTGAACATTGAATTATTTTGTAAAATATTTTTAGGATGTTTCATAACAATAAATCTCTCCTTTTTAATTTATTTAATAAATAATGTATAAGAGCTAAAATTCCATATTTTTAAATTAACTTATTCTTGAAATCAATTCTTTATATTGATATTTTATTCCTGAGGTACTATTCTAAAATAATAGAAATGCTGATATCTTTTTTAAACTTAACACACAGACTATTAAAATACCTTTTTATTAGTTGTGATTTTTGATAAATGAAAAATCGTTAAAATTAGGTTTTCTATATTTTCTTGATCTTGGAAACAATCTGTCTTGCTTATCGTATATTTATGAAGTCTTTAAGGAAATAAGTAATTTTTAGAAGAAAATCAAATAATAACTAGTTATCATCAGTAACAATGGAATAGAAAAGATTTACTATATTTATTAGACCTCACAGTAAAGATTTTATAAAATATAATTGGGACATTATTTGTTTCACAATAATTTATACCTAAATGAAATGAAGATCTTAGAGTAGTGGTTTTTAATCGAATAGTGTCTATTTTTATATCCATCTGAAATTCTTGCTTCCGATATATATGTCGTAAATTTTATACAATATTTATCATTGGTGCCATACAAATTTCAAGTATATAATATCTATGTCAAATCTTGAAGATTTTAGGAGTTGGTAGATTCTTTGAAGTGGGTGGCTTATATAAAAGTAGAGACTCTCAAGATGACTAGTAAATTCGCTATTTTTACGGTTTTGTAATTTTTATTTTAAATAGAAAGTGATTTATAAATAATTAAAATAAACAGTTTTTGAAAATGTGATGGGCTTTATAGTATTTAAGTTATTTTAAAAGAGTTAATAATTTATTTATTGGTATTTGTACATGCTTTTATAATATTACAACATATAATGGCATTTTCTCAATATAAAATATGTGATGCGGTGACTTTACTACTAATGAGTAAATGTGACAAATTTGGTACAAGTCGATAAAAGGCTCCCACCTCCCCCACCCTAAATTTTGGTCTATTTTCAATCAACTTTTAATAAAATATCGAAATTTAAAATTTTGTTTTGATACCTCATTTGTTTTCGAGTTAACTAACAAACTAACCCACTAAACAGGCATTCTGACAAAATAATGAATATCTCTTAAAATATGTACTTTTTGATGTTCACTATTCAAGGTTTTATTGTAGACCGAAATGACGTAAATTCACTCAATTTTATTTCATCAAAATAGCTTTAGCTGTTTTTGAGATATTTTTAAAATACGAAGCAAGAAAAAGAAAACATTTTATTTGCACACGATTACAATTTTAAATAATAAATAAATTAACAAGTTATAGTCGAAAATCAATGAAAATTTTTGATTTACAATTGACTAATGTTTTCAGTTATGGTAGGTCTAATCTTCAAAGAAGCATTATAGAATAGTTAATTAGATAGTTATTTATTATTATTTATGAATAATTATTATTTAAATGAATTCCTTAAACTCCTTAGATATGCAATCCATAAATGGTTAATCTTGCAGTAAATGATATGGTCCAATAAATTTTTTATGTAGATTTTAAGTTTATTCCTCCTTGTCTCAATCAAAGTTTGAAGGTTAAATCTGAAAATTCAAATTATTCTTACAAGAACATGAACATCTAGATTTCAATTTGATTACTTCAAAACTTCACTAATATCCACGAATAGTAGAATTTCCAAAAATGCATTTACATTGATAAATCCTTCAATCAAGAACTAATAGATAATTTAGATTTTTAACTTATTTCTCTATTTCATCTAGAATGGTAACCTCCTTGATGCAATTTTAATTATAATAAAAATGAAATATTCTTGTAATACTAAAAAACATTTTTCATTTCATCATAATCATTAATGATATATATATATATATTATAGATAGGTATATTTATACTATTGTGATTAAAGAAATAATTTAAAAATTTTCTAATTAAGTATCTCTCTAACTATACAATTATAAAACTTAATAAAAGATTTCGAGAGAACGCTTTGATAGAAAATGAAAAATGACATTGCAATCTTTTTTACAACAAAGAAATAATTATAGGACAAATATTGACCAAACGAAAATTGACATGCTTAAAAAAATCTAACTTTTTAAAGGAAAGTGAAACGAATCAATGAATCAAAGATTGAAAAGAAATCTAAACATTATTTTTTTCCATCAAAAAACAAAAAACAACAAAAAAAACAACGTGATAGATGAAAAATTAATAAATCTTAAGCGATAGAAACCGTTTAAATATATTTTCCAATTTCACAGAGTGAAGTAAAATGGAAATGGAATTACATAATAATTGTTTTAAATGAATAACAGCATTTTCGTATAATATGAGGGCATCCCAAAAATGTTTTTTTTTTGATGAGAAATATTCAAAATTGTATTGAAAACTAAAAGTTGAAATCAATTTTCACATCAAGGAAAATAAATCAGATTGGAAATTCGAAATCTCAACAGTAAGAAAGAATTATATATATAATATAGGTATAGTATATACAATAAAGGATATCTACATAATTGAATTACCTGGAGCATGGCGACCAAGGAATTTGAATCTACGCCAATTTCTCGCTGACAAGAATGTCCATGAAAGAGGGGTCGAGGTGATAGCGAATGTGATGGCCTTTCAGCAAAAAACATATGGACACGGGATCGGTGACCAAGGCCAAGCCCAAAAAACCACTAGATTGAAATCTAGAGCGGAAACCACGGGAAAGCTGAAGAACTCCATGAATAGAGGGTACAAGTGGTCGTTGATTCATTGCCACTACAAAGATTATATTTTCTATTAATAAAACATAGTTTTTAATAAGGGAAAAACGAAAGGCCGTGTACTATTTATGGGATAGGGACATGATCGCCTGCGGCCAAGGAAATAACATGAAAGCAATCAATCAACTTTAGTCAAACACTTTGGGCATAGAGTCAGCTTCAATGTTTTATTTCATCCATCTTTATCAAAATGGTTCTCTTATTAATTAAATCAAATAAACTCTTTTTAATATAAAAATCGTAGTCATATAACTGAAGTTGTAATTAATTTAATTAAAAAATGAAAAGAGTGAAATCAAGGAATTATATTTATTATATATCCCTAATATATGTATATTTGTCATTTAAAGAATAATTATTTATTACTTTTATATATAAAAATATAGCTACGTAATAAATCAATACATACTGGGACAAAAGATTATTATTATTTTTAATATATTGAAACAAAAAAGTACAATTTTAAAATTCTACATTAATTTGTAAAGAAAATATCAAAATAAAAATAAACTTTATCAATAGGCGTTTGAAATATTAATATGTTTATTCTTTTTATTATTAATCAAATATCACTGGCTATTTGAAGCCAAGTTGACTTGAAATCAAAAATAGCCATTGGTTCTTATCTAATATTTTCGAAATAAAAATTCTAAATTGCATTATTGACGTTTCAATCATTGTTAGTAACTATTTTTGATTTTAAGTCGATAACTACATGTCTTAAACAATTGTGACCAATAATAGTCGAAACTTCAAAAATTCACAATCTAAAATAGTTATTCCCCAAGTATTATGCTATATCTCAATTATTCAATCCTTTATATTTTAATAATTGTTCCTTTTATTATATTATCTTTTATTTAATAAAATGTTAAGCATTTTATTCTGAACAAAATGACACCTTAATTTTGAAAATCGGTTGGCAATTAATCGAGTTATTAGGTTTTGTTATTAGGTTAGTGTTTCTTAATTGATTGAGATGAAATCGGCCATCATCGAAATTCCATCACAAGTTTAAACTTTTCAATTTTGCATATTTGAATTTCCAGTTGATTAATTTTTCACTACTGCCATCTTACATCTATTTGTTTAACTCTATTGTCTAATTAATTATGAAAATTCAAACATTTGAATCTGTGATTGAATCCAGCACCATCTGTTACATTTTATTTAATTTACTTAAGAATAACTAACCATTACTATTAAAACAAAAAGACCACCATATCTCAGTTAATAATTAACCGATTTGAAAAAATAAGGTGTCATTTTGTTTATAAATAAATTATTAATATTTTATTAAATATAAGATAATTTAATAAAAGCTAACGATATATTGATAAATAAAGAATTAAAAATTGACATGGCCGCCATTTTAAATTTTCAAGCCAGTATTCATTTTAATATTTCCTTTATTAGCGACAACGATAAGCGATATGAAGATGTGCACCAAATATTAAAATTAAAGGAGACAATAAAAGAATGTGTCTTCTGCTGGAATTATAAATTTTTAATTTTGTATAGTCTCGTTATAAATAAATTAAAAATTTATAATTCCAGCAGAAGACGCACTCTTTTATTGTCTCCTTCAATTTATAAAAATTCTGCTACTCTCGGCAAAAAGAAACTTTCAATCTAAATATTAAAATTACTGAAAAAGATTTTGGGATAAAATTTTTTTATTTAAAAAATGATGGCTATCAAAATCAAGGAGAGTTCGACATTTTTTCATGCGACATATTTTGTTCATTTTTGAAAATAAATTACAAATAACTTTTTTTTTATATCCTGCTTCAGGGTTTGAACAGTTTACGATTGCGTATTTAAGATAAAAAATACTTTAATATTATTTAAAAGTAAATAAATTTAAATATGCTATTAAATTAAGCTTACATTTCTCGGTCTAGATGAGTCTCAAAGCTGTTTCTATCTTCACCGGCAAGTAATTTCCAAGATATTTAGAAAAAACTAAAAATGTACTAAACAGCGCTTCAATTTGTTAAAGTAATGATATCTTTTAAATTTCATTTCAATCGGTTGAACGATATGGAAAAAATCGTCGACGAAAAAAAGGAAACCATATATACATACATACATCTCCATGGACTGAATGAAAAAATCGCTCTTTTTGGGCTCTGAACTAGACCCCACGTAATTTTTGGTAATTCATGTCCTACAATTCAATCTGAATGAATACTTACTACAATTTGTGTCTTTGTTTGAGACCAGTGGTTTAGTATTTATATCTGATGACCTTTTGAAGTCGCGTTTGGGGTGAGACCGATTACAATATTTTATCAATGCTTTGCTATGGATAAAGTAAAAAATTAAATCCAAGGTGGAGGGGGGCAAGTATTCATTTTTGTTATTTTTATTTTTTAAATTATTAAAAGTATTTTGACAAGTAATTATTTCTTGCACAAAGCAATGGAAAAAGATTAAAGAAAAACAATATTTTTTGTAAAATCTTGTCTTATATTTACAGTAGTATACATTAGGGTACATAAGCTGTATATGTAAATAATACAATTGTTTCGACAAGTGTCTTGCATCCATTATATAAAAATACTGAATAAACCTTTTAATTAATCATCCATTAGTGTAGGTAGTTATTGTGTAATATAACGGAACTTCTCAAGTTTTAATATTTATTGAAAAGTTTAATTCTATGTTTGGATTAATCATTTAATAATCATATTTATACTGAAGATCATAACAAAAAGTCATTAATATGTATAAATAAATGATTCCCGAAGCCAATTATTAAAAAAATAATAAATAAACAAACGATTTTATCTAGCCGCTGAAAGCTCATTTAAATTTTATTCCAGAAAATATTTCGAAATTAATATTTAAGATTTTAATATTTTGTTATAGTAGGTATTTAAATTCAGTGGAATATAAAATTTGCTCACTTTGTAGAGAATTTTTTTTGGCAATATATTAATGAGAATATAATAAAATTTTACAAAAATTTAAAAATTCCATTTTTTTTTTCATTTTGATTAATAAGTAAAAATTATTTTAAAGATTAGATTTATGATTTTTGTAAATTTTGATGATTATTTAATCTGATAATAATTTGATCTAGATAATTCTGAAGCTTGACAGCTCAAAATATAATCACTTATTTTTTCCGGAAATGCCTACATTTTAACAATAGATTGAACTTTCTACGAGTTTTCACGTTAGCTAGCGAGTAAATTTTGAATGATCCTGGAAATCCTCTCTCTTAAGAGGAGAACATCCTCAGAACATTCAGTAAATAAATCTATATCTAAATCTAAATCTTTGGAGTGATCTTTTTAATAGATTATTATTCACTATGAATTTCGGTAAGACCAATTCATTAATTTTCTGATCCCATTTAAACGTTCATTTCTGACCGTTCCTCACGAACAACCAAGAATGATGTAACAATCGGTGATTAAGTTAAAATTTTTCTTATATAACAAAGATATATGGCTAAAAATCAATTTAACTGTTAGAATCATAAAAGAAATACAGGTTGCCGCAGTTTCCTGTTTTACATTAAAGGATCCGACTTGATAGATAGCGCGATGTAATTAAATATTCCGTGTTCCTGATTATGTAATCGCGGAATAACTAATGACGAAAATTTGTTTATAGCCTGGCTTAATAGTTAATGGGCAAAGATTCCAAGGGCAGAGAAATAAATAAATAGAAAGTAACAAGTGCAATGTTCTCTAGTGTCCAGATAGCATCGCAGCGCCGTTGCATCAACGCAATTACAATACCATCATCATCAACAACAATTATGTGAATAGTGAAAAATTGATTAAAATAAAAAATATTTAAGTTATTATGACAAAAGCCAACATAGTCAATTATATAGGTACATAATATTTATTGATTATTTAGATAAAGAACTCAATTTAACTAATGATATATTTAATAATACAAACATGAATTTGAAACTTATTTCCTTCCTTTCTATAGAATGATATTTACTTCTTCTATTTTAAAACTATTCAATTTAAAATAAAGAGAAATTTATATTTTAATCAAATTGATTATTATGATTATTTTTTTGTGACTATTGGCGAAAATCTCGATATGGTTAACATCACTTCTAGCTATATAGAATTAATAATTACATGTAATGGAATAGCGAATTCACCCCTACTGAGATCTGGTTCCAGAAAGCTATCCGGGGAACAATAATTGGCGTAGTTAGGGAGTTTTCTTAGGGGGCAGCCGGCCATCTGATTAGCCACCAGAAGGTTTCAATTTCGGTAATCAGATCAGAGATCAACATACTTTTTAGTAGAATTGACAAATTTCAAAGTAACGAAATAATTTAATGAGAAATACATAAGTGATGCCTCCTAATAATGAAGTTTCGATTTTTCTAGGGGGGGGGGGGCAATTAGTTTTGTGGAAAAGGCACTGTTCCTCTTGCCCCCTAACTACGCCCATTACAACAAACTATTGGTAATCTGCGAGACCCATAGGAGAAAAATAAGAAAAAAATAAACTATTGACCTATCAACAATTAAAATGTTTAGCTTTTAATAAAAAAATATTCACTCATGATAGCCAAAATAAGTTTCGTATTGTATATGAACAGTTTTAAAATTGTAATTACATTACAAGTTGACTCTGCTAGAGTCTCTCGTGAGCTGATTCTCCTGGTTCAATTAAAAATTCATCTTCATGGTAAGGGACACCCTTTAACAAAAATCCCTTTATTTTCGTAAAATAATGTTTACTTTTAAAAAAATTATTTTAATTTTCAAATTTTAATCCTCCCTAGCTACTTAAATAGTCATCGGAGCTAATTACAGATATAGATTCTGTTAGTAAATTAAAATTTCAAAATGTTTATATATTAGAGTAGAATGTCTATTGCGGTATATCAGTATTTATCTACCTTTCCATTTAAATTTCACCAATACTGTCTAACCCGTTGGGTACAAAAATGTATAAAATGAGCTTTATTAAAGAAGATTTAATTTGCAACAGAAAACCATATATGAGTGAAATGTCTAAAATCAATAGTTTATGAGTTATAAAGATATTCCAATATTGTACAGTGAATGGACCTAATAAATAACAAATAATCTGTCTCTGATAACGACACAACCTCTTGATTATAACAAATCAAAAGAAAAGTAATCTATTTTATTTCATCGATTTCATCTATTTGGAGGTACATAGTACCTTTTTAGTATAAGAAAATAGCATTTTGATTAAAAATTTTGTAGTTTAAAAGAAAATGTATGAAAAGATTCAATTTCTTCTCTCCTGAAGCGTATCAGCTAGAAATGGCAAAAAGTTTTATTTTTTTCTCATTACATATTAAATTAAATTTATTGA
Source organism: Forficula auricularia (assembly GCA_024734495.1). Lineage (NCBI taxonomy): Eukaryota > Metazoa > Arthropoda > Insecta > Dermaptera > Forficulidae > Forficula > Forficula auricularia. The sequence goes on from JALMQS010000099.1 coordinate 94,239,339, forward strand.
AATTTCATATCTGTGTGTTATTTTCATTTATCTTTCATATCAAATAATTTTTATAAGGAAATTTGCATTTTTAAAGGGTAGTTTATATGAAGTCCAATGTAAAAAACTCTAATAACTCCGTTGAAAATTTTTTTAAAAAATATAAAATTAATAAATATTATTAAACAATTAATTATTAATAATTTAATTCAATTTCGAAGGAAATCGAATCATTACTTTTTTAGATAATCGTCAAAAACCCCGAAAACCGTCAATGAAAGGCCGTTTTAGAAACATTTTTAAAATTCACCTCCATATCACAAGTCAATGTTTCGTTTCTAATGACTTTTTTAACTTTTTTCAAAGGCATCTCGTGCTTTCAAAAAACATCGTTTTTTGACGGTTCAGATGGTTTTTGACCATTTTCTCAAAAAGTAGCCAAGCGATTTCGTTCAAAACTGAAGTACATTATTAATAATTAATTGTTTTATAATATATATTCATTTCATATTTTTAAAAAAAATTTCAACGGAGTTATTTCCATTTTTCAAATTTGACTTCAAATAAACTACCCTTAAAAATTCAAATTTCCAGATAATAATTATTTCATATAAAATATAAATTAAAATAACAAACAGATATAAAATTTCAATAAATTTAAATTAATATCTAATGGGAAAAAAATAAAACTTTTTTCCATTTCTAGTTGATTCGCTCCCGGATAAAAGAAATTGAATCTTTTAATACATTTTCTTTTAAACTAAGAAATTTTTAATTGAAATGCTATTTTCTAATATTAGACAGATACTGTGAACCTCCAGATAGATGAAATAAGATATATTTCTTTCTTATTTATAATTCTTTTGGTCTTTTATATCGAGAGACTGTGTTGCAAGCCCACATCGCTCCCCGGGCATGAGCGAATGCATTTGAGAATGAATTCAACAATTCCATCCAGTCCTCAGTATTGATATACCTTGTAACATTATAATATATATATATATTATTTTATTATTATTATATATATATATATATATATATATATATATATATATATTTAAATGTCGATTAAAAAAGTGCCCGCCCTCCTACGAAACTCATTGTCACCAGAAAAATCAACTAACTTTTTAATAGAATTGACAAATTTTGGAAGTAAATAAATAATTTAATATGAAATACCTCGTAACAAAGGTGTTTCGATTTTTCTATGGGAACAATGAGTTTTGTAGGGGGCACTGCCCCTTTCCCCCCTCCCCCTAACTACGCCCATGGAAACAATTTAAGACCCGCATCCACAGATAACTTCGACTCCTACACAGGCCATAATATATCTTCCTCCTTTTCTTTTTACTATGGAGGACTCAATCTAGGCCTTTCTTGGTGTATCTGCTTCTCGCGGCAATATCATTAGAAAAACATTTCTAGCCTACCATTAAAAACAATAATTCATTTACTCTCTTGTTAACTAGCGCCTCTGATTTTTGTCAATATCAATCTACTGGAGGTTGGAGTTAGCGAATCTAACTTGTATGCTTTCGAAATTACAAATGTAATTAATCGCATATCTTTATGCCATGCATCTCCATCTTCTAATGTTTGTAAGAATGTCATTCCCCCCTTTCCAGGATTTTCTAACTCAAAAAGAGTATATTTCATATAATAATGAAAATACAAGCTATTCTATTTTATTTTCGAGATAAAGATAAGTACCTAATATTTACCTAATAAGAAAGCTGTAGTTATTTTTTGCCTGTTCTTTAATATGTTCTTTTGAAATTTGTAAGCTTAAATTGTACCCTTAAAATACTAAAATTCTCCATTGAAGGAGAATTATTCCACCCTGGTTGAAAACCTCTACGCTAAATGAATACTCTTTTATTTAAATCACTTTAAAAGTCTGATTACAAAATTACTGTAGTAGATTTTTTTTATTGTGATAAAATTCGCCTTTTAATATTTATCATTGAAAGAAACATTTTTCTATGCCAAGCTTTCAAATGAGAAACTTTAAATATATAAAACTAGCTAGTAACTTAGCTTACCATACAACGGGTCTATTTCTAGCCAGGGGCTTTTTTTACAAATAAATTTTTCTTTTAGTAGACAAAAAATTAATAAATATATAAATATATAAAAAGTAGAGACATTTTCACTCTCTCTCTCACTAATTAACACTTATATTTAATTAAATAATTAATCAATTTTGGATTTGAAATTTAGAAAAAAAAACTTTCACATATGCATGATTATTTTAAAATTAAAAAATTATTCATGTTGACACCTATTGCAGTCTAGGAGGAATTTTCGCCACTAAATTAAACGAAATTAAAATAATTATAATGATTATTTCTAGTCATCAAAAATCGTTTATTTTAATAAATATATAGTTAAAAAAGGATTTTAGTTAAGTTTAGCAAAAATTTCTGTAATGCCTAATTAATAATGTATTATTGTATAGCTTTTTCTTTCAAAATCTTTTCACAATTATTTATCGAAAAATGCATCTTTGGGAAGATCTTCCTTATGAAGTCACAGTTTATCTTTACCATTACTTTAGTTCAGGGTTATTTCAGAGTTGTTACTCATGCTTTTCATGATTCAATCTGACTTGAGAAAAAAATCAATCTATAAACTGTCTTCCAGTACTACAATATACATATATTTATTTATTTATATACATTTAGTCATTTATTAGCGAAAATATCATAATGGATATATTATAGTTTCTTAATTTAAAATGTAGTGAAGATGAAATGTTTTCAGTAGGTTGTAAAATAAAGATCTGCTGCGATCATTTAAAAATTAAAATGAGACTTAACTATGGTCTGCCTCCCTAGTACATTTATATAATTTTATTTTCTCTCCTAGACAACAAATAGATACCTATTAATCCAAATTGTTGATTTTTGTTAAAGAATTTATTGATGGAAGTGTGTGAATACATTGTATAGGTATGTATTAATCAAAATATTGTAATTCTGAAAAGTTCGACGTAGAGTTTTCTTGAATATAAAAGCTCTGGCTTTATTTTAGTGGTCGAATTTTAAAATTTTTAATGAGTTTTTATTCGAATATTTTCTAGTTTTTCGAAATTTCAAAAAATGCCTAAAAAAATAGTAATGATGTCATTAAGACCTAGAAAAAAACTTAAATAGTAAATATCATAAAAATGCATATATGAGCTGTTTATCGAAAAATAAATTATAGGCTGCACATTTTTAAGATAAAAGACTCATCAGAATGCACGCCGTTTCGCTAAGTGCTTATTTCTAGAGTGGTTTTCAAGTGCTCAAGGTTAATAAATTTGTTTCTTGAAAATCTACAAACTTGATGCTTTTTAACTTTTAAGAAATTAGGTGTTGGTTCTAGGTGAAACATTTTAATTTAATAATAAAACTTGATCAACATGCAAGGTAGGTTTCACAAAAAAAAAATTAAAACAAAATCGATATATTTAGATGATTTTAACCGAAATTTCTATTTCGGTAATTGTAACATTTATATTTTAAGAGAAATTTATTATTTTTAGAAAAATATCAAGATAGCCTGGTCCATTTTCAAATAAAATCTATTCAGCTCTTTATTTGAATATGTACACTTTTTTATTTTTTTTTATTTATTTATTATCACCAGGAAAGCCCATTTAGACAGCACATCAGTAAAGTGTTAGTAGGGTTAGTGAGGGAGCCGAGTTTTAGCCGATAGAAATTTTATATGCTAGCCAGGATCGAACCCCGGCCTTCCGCTCCAACATCGTCATCATCGATGCCGAAGCGGGGGCTAGCGCGTTAGCCAGCTCGGCCAACCCGACTCCCCAATATGTACACTTACTAAATAGAAAATTTCGATAAGAATTTAATTTTTTGATTGTTGAGAAAGAGCGCACTCAAAATCACACAAACCTACGTATGCATAATGTATACTAGTATACATACACTGATATTTTTTCATAACTTTTTTGTCACAAGAGAGCTTGAAACATAATAATTTACAAACTTGGAAATTTTTATAATTCTTTGATAATTATTCATTTAATTTAATTAATTTTTATTTTATTTTTTTTTACAGAAAAGAAATACATCCCAGATTCATTGAATAATCCAATAAATTATTAGGTAAGTCGAGATTTTTTATTTCATAATTTATACAAATTGTTTTTTTAATATAGTATATCTATTATTTCTATCTATCTATCCATGCATTCATCCGGAGAGTATTATTTCTGATGACATCCTCTTGAGCTTGAGCTGACCTCTGGCCTCCACGATCACCCTCTCCTTTCTTTACTCATCTTTCTTAACGATGCTTTTAATGCTATTCTCTATTTCACCTTCACCTACTTTTCCATTTTACCAATAAACAGTTTACTAATTCGATCCTAAAAATAAATATATCATTCCATATGGAAATTATTTATTTCTTTATTAGCTATAAATACCATATGTGCATCTCAATTCGGAGGTCATCAATTCAATAGTTAAGTACTTTAAAATAAATTCATAATGAAATCATTTCACACCAGTATGTTAAAATATTTTTATTAGAGTAAAGACTTTGATATTCACACTAGTTTTTGAAATAGAGCGTACACACAATTTGGTAAAGTACCTACGTACCAACAGACATTTCACGACAAAACAATTAATATCTCGAAAAATATAATTTTTTCGATGTTCACTCGTTAAGGCTTTTTTTAGACCAAAACGACCTGGTTTGCTCGAATTTTTTTATTCAAAATAACTTCAGCCATGGGGAGTCGGGCTAGCCGAGCCGGCTAACTCGCTGGTCCCGCTTCAGCATCGATCGATTATGACGATGTTGGAGCGGAAGGCCGGAGGTTCGATCCTGGCTGGCCAATACAAATTTCTACCGGCTAAAAACTCGGCTCCCTCACTAACCCTACTAACCCTTTACTTAGGTGCTGTCTAAATGTTGTTCCCGATGACAATAAATAAATAAAAAAAACTTCAGGCATTTTTGAAATAGTTCGAAAAACGAAGCAAAAAAACAATTTTTTCATGCACGATTACAATACTTGACCATACCCATGGTAAAGTAAAATGGGATTTTGGACTGTACTTTTAAAATAAATGCGTACTTAGAAATGTGTTTTTAACAATAATTGATAATCAGGGTAGTATACTTGGCAAAAAAAGTGAAATTTTCTTTCAAGATTAATTAGTCTTTCTGCAAAATTTAAGATTTTTTTGTCAATGAACGAAATGGAGCAAGTAAGCAGAAGTTTTGAAAGACAGATGATTATATTATTTCTGAATGAACAGAGAGAATTGCACACTCAAGAATTCATGAAAGAATTACGGCTTATTTACTATATCTTCAATCAGGTCAAAAAAGGGCAATGAATGTTATAAAATAGCGTAATACTTGTAAATGAGAGTTAAGAGAAGATTATTGTCTTTTATATTATGGTAGTGTCTATGAAGCAATTGGCATTGAACGATCAATTATTTTCGACCAAAACAATGCCTCAAAAAATTTCAAACTCTGTAAACTTTATTCTAATAATAGTAGCTATCCTTTAGAATTTTTACAGATTTTTAGCTATTATAATTTTGGAGCTACAGCTAGATAAAATGCTGCCATATCATAGGCTTAGTAAGTTATACACTCCAAAACTATAATAGCTAAAAATCTCTCTGAAGGACAGCTACTATTATAATATTTCAAATTTTTTCCCCGGAATAAAAAAATTATTTTTCAATTCCAAAGACCCCAAATTATTTAGATGAGAAACTTGCATCGCTGTGAAGCAAAGGTTAAAATTAAAATACACACTTGAAACTTGGGGGATATGTTTTTTATTTATTTCGAACCATTTGAGCCCTTGTCAGTGTAAAAATTCGAAAATACTCAAAATAAGGACCACCCTAATGAAGCAAATAAGACTGCAAAATGTTTTTCGACTGATCAAAGTATACGCCAAGCATCGCATCTTTGTGGCAAGAGAATGAAGGCTTGAAAGGGCCTCCTCACCGACTCAAGTCAATTTGAGCCTGGGCTAATTTGGACCTTGTATAGTGTGAGAAGTTAAGTAGGCGTAAAATATTTATCGTCTGGACCTGATACCTGAATAGAAAGCCAAGTTTCCTTGAGGCAGGTTTGAATGCAGAGATTAAATGACCATTTTAAGAAAGGTCAAATCCTATAGTGACACCTAACGTTGATTATCTCTCACAAAGCTTCAAAGCCAAGTAATATCAGTAGAGAATAAAATTAAATAGAAAATAAGCATTAACTTAGTCATGTTATTCACCCAGATTTTACTCTTTATATTTGTCTAGTATTTGAATATTTCAAATAATTCAATTCAATCCTTTCAATGACAATTAGAGAAATGATTTAATGAATATCTTAAATAAAATCTCGGCAACGTTTTCTCGTGATTGTTTTTCATCCTTTCGCTTTTCTCTACACAGTCACGATACATCAGAGTGCATTCAAATGCCCCTGGGAAAGAATCTTCCATAGTCACAGAATTTGTCATGATAAACAGTTTTTTCGATGTGAATCTGAGAAAGTTACCAATATTCAGGTTTATTTAAGCAGGCGAATTTTTATAGCTTTTTTAATTATATCGACACGAATGATCGACTTATATCCAATAAATAATTTTATATCAATTTCTCCAGAGGAAATCATTAAAGTAGTTCTCTTTATTTGCTGATTATAATAAGTTTTATGAAAATATGCCCACTAAAAAACATTTAATATTGTTTATCAAAATGTTTCTTTGTTTGTGATCTAAGTGAAATTCAGTATTGATTTAATAATTTAATTAATTATCTTAGTAAGAACTAGAGGAACATCAAAGTAGTATCGTCATTTAAAGGTGCATAACTGAATAAATATTTGAGATACCAAAAAGCGGTTCTTGGTCTGAAATTTGTAAAATATAATGTTAACATTTTCACATTTTCATTTAGTTTTATTTTTTATTAATTAATTAATTTTTTATATTAGTTTAAACATCTAAATCATCTACCTACATAAGTCAATATTTTATTTTATGAACTGGAAATAGGGTAAGAAATTATCATCGTATATTAAATTCTGACCAGTATAAAAAAATCGAATTTTATGTTTTCCCATTAAACGATAATTTAATACTCAAACTTTCTCATTCAAATTGATGAATTTGATGATTATTTGTTTTGAATCGAATCCCTTATTAAAAAAAATATTATTAGTATTTTAATTTAATTTTATTTTATTTCTTCATATTTTTCGGCCCAATCTTAATGTCTTAGTAAATGCAAATTCCCTACGAAAGGTAATATATCTATTCGCTTAAGAATAAATAAATAACAAATTTATTAAGCAATAATAAAAAAAATACAAATAATGTTTAACAATTTCAAATACTTTGACCTCGAGGCCCGAATGTCCTTTTTTTTTTAAATATTTTATATATTTTTCTTAAATTTTTATTTTAGTAAGGGGAAAAATTCGCTTAGGAATATTTTATTTGTTAATAAGCTTGTATTCAAAACCACATAGAATTATAGGTATGTGATTTTGTCAAATCCGATTGATATAATTCATTAAACTTATTATACTTGAGTAAAATTTTCTCTCTTAACTAAGGGATCAATAGAAAATTTTTTCAGGATGTTTTAATGTATAATGTATAATGTAATTATATTTATCTCTATATAAAATATATATTTTAATAAAAGTATAATTTTTACAAGAGGTGACCATTTCTAAAATTTGCTCCCTTGATGAAGGGTGTGAAATGAGATTCTTTGAATATAATTTAACAAAATTATATTTTTTCATTTGTATACTCATTTAATTAAAAGATTAATATTTCAAAATATAGGGGTTTTGGGGAGTTGGCGTACCCAAGGTTTTGGCGGCTCACTCAAGCGACCTTAGGTGTAAATCAGTTGCGGTTTGCGAATTTTCAACCAGGGATGCTGTCCAAAAAGTAGCCTTCATGTTTTTTAAATTTTATTTTAATCTTCGCTTTTTGTGCAATTTTCATCGAATACGGCATCATTTTCGTAATTTTTCAAATTTAACATTAGATTTTTAAAAAATATATTTTGAGACCTTCACCCCAAACGGATACTGCTTTGTGTGATTGAGGGTAGGAGTCAGAAATTAAATCTTGTGACTTAAACTACACAGTCCTTGAGATAAAAATCGACCATCTTCCTAAATGAATCAGCCTGTCCAATAAGAAAATCTTAAATTTCTTCTAATTTTATTGCTATTACCAAGCTATGACTTATCTATAGCACTAATAGTTATTTTCGATCTTATATATTGAGAGTTCTTAAAAATGAGTTAGTCCAAAGATTCTCGAATCATCTTTATTTATTCCTTTTTTGTATTATTACTATTTTAATAGTTCCTCAGCGAGAACAATTTTTATTCGACTAAAACTCGTCTCGACTTGTCTTAGACATGCTTGAACTTGAAGATATACCAGGCAGGGAATTCAAACCTTCTATCCGCACTCTTTTGTGAAAATCATTAATTTTAATTTCCCCTTTAAACTATTTAACAATTTTATTTCATTTCGAGAACCAATATATTTTTCAAAACAAAAAATGTTTTCTATAGAAATATTTATTTGAAATGACGGATAATAATTTGAAAATTTAAAGATCCTCCTGAAATTTTGAAGTCGACCTTACTTACCTATATATTTATGAAAATATTCTAAATGTTTCAAATTTTAAGGATGCACCGCATCCCCAGCATCCTTGCACCGCACGCCACTAGTGTAAATCATTTTGTCATATTGGATTTTAGCATAAAAATTGCATAAATACATTTATTTTAATCCATTTAGATGACATTAAAGTTATTTCTTTTGTCTGATGTTTTTTACTTAAAACTTATAAGAGAAATATTTTTACCTTTTTCTTTCAAGGTTTTTATACGATTACACTTGACCAAATATGAAATTTCCTTTCTTGTAATTTTTATATTTTTTTCTAAAATGTTTTTTAAACAAGATAAATATTTATATTCGTAATAAATAAAATACTATTTTATAATGTATTTACCTTTAGGGAATCTTAATTTGATAATTAAATACTATTTATCACTTATTAAAAATATTCTGTTTAATTTTATCTTTGTGATAATTCTTAGATTTACATAAATAAAAAACTAAGTAATGCCTAGTTTTTCAAATATATTACGATTCCAAATTAAACATTTTCATAAATAATGACGAGTAATTGGATATAATAAACCTTAATTGCAAAGCCCCAAATCAAAATTTTTTCACTAAATTGCAAAGCTGTCCGATCTATCTAGAAAGTTCCCTATTTATTTTTTCTTATCTATCAATTCTGCTTAAATCTTCCATTAGTGAGTTGTATCTTCAAAAGTAAAATCTCACTATAAATATAATGTATCTGATATACATATATAGTCAAGCATTTTCTTTTCTGACTCTTATTCTGTTTCTAATTACTTAACCTTTCTCATTTCTAATTATTAAAACGATACTTAATACAAAAAAAACTTTTCACATCTTATCTTGAATGAAATCCAGGTCGGAGTCAAGACATTTGCACTGCAATTGATACCTTTTATTATTGCAGACGGTTCGCTCCCTCTTTCACCTTTCTATTTATACATGTTCACTGTTCACTCACATTATGTTCATAGCCAGAGATGCATTCCTCTAGAACTCAATATGCATACATTACATACATTGGAAAGTAACCAATTCAAGGCCGCCTCTTTATACTTTATTTTTTCCCTCAATTGTTTTATTATTATTTATTATATTCATATATATTTGTGTTTTTGATGAAATAAACAAAATTTTTTCCCTATGGTAGTTATTATTTAAATATATTTTTCCTTGTAAAGAAAGATAATTCTTTTCCATTATGTAAAATTAATTTAAATAAAGAATTTCAATTTATTCAAAGTCAAAAAATAATATATTTCAAAATTATTTTTTATTCTTATTTTATCTTCTATAACAGTGTTTCCCAACCTTTTTTGTACCATGTCCCACTTAAGCCTTTCTAAAATTCTCATGTCCCCTATGTAAAATATTATACATAATTTGTATTTATATTCTAAAAATGAATTATCATTAATGTAAATAAGTAAAAATATTGCTGAATCTACTTACTATCAAATTTTGCTAACATTTATTTTTTCAAATTTGGATAACTTATTTTGTAGATTTTACTATATATTTATCTGGACGAGCCCATTTTTCAATTGCTCCCCTTAAGAATCGAATTTCCCCCTTGTGGAGCCTGGGTCCCACTTTGGGAAACACTGTTCTATAGTCTATTAATTTAAAAAAGTAAGTTTTGAAAATAAAATAAAATTAATACAGTTTTTTTATAAAATCAATTTCTGTAAAAAGAATTTGTCCCGAGAGGTTTGGTGGTTTAATAAACGTTTTGATAGTGGCTTTATAAAATAACTCATTTTTATTTAATACAATAAATGAATCAATAATTTATTTCAAAATAAAACAATACTTTGCAATGGGGTTAGGGAGGGTATGTGGTTGGAGGGGTAGGGAAATTAGTTTGGTAAGGGGACGTTTAAGGGGAATATTCCTGAGTGTGAGAATACTAACCTTTATAGACGTGGAGGTGGTGGTGTAACTCAGTGTATCTCGTTGTACTAGTTTGATAAACTACTGAATTTACTCTTATGTTCAAATTCTACGTTACTGAAGTTAATCTGATGCAATGAATTTACAAAAAAAATAAAAAAAATAATTCTAAATAGGCAAAAATAAAATAAAAATACTTAAATGAATTCTAGCTGCAAAGGAGAATGGGGAAATTTTCTTAACAGTGAAAGATAATCAAGAATTCAATTTATAATATATGATTTATTGAGGTCCTTGGTGAATTTAACAGTCAGAAAGAATTAGATGATTTGATGGCTTTAAGGGGTGAACGGAGATCGTTCAAAGAAATTGTGATTAATTACGTTTGCTCTTGAAGTATGCTGACTGGTTCAAATAATTCGAACAGCGCTATCTGTGCCGTGTCCACCTCTCGCTCAGGTTCCGTAGACTGCCACGTCGAAGAGTATGTACTGTCCCAGGAGTCTCGCCTTTTTGATCAGCTTCCGTGGTGTCTTCACGAGAGCCGGACAGGTATTCTTGTCCGTGCTATTCAATTAGCTATCGTGCTAATGATATAAGTGCCAATGGAGGGGCTAGCAAGTAGATGAATGTAGATGTCCGTTAAAACGGCTCCAGGACGAAGAGATATACTCGTGATATCGAGTTTATATAGGCGCCGTGAATATTGGATGAATAGCGATATAGTGGAAGAGAGAATATAGATAGAGAATAATATAGAATGTAAGATGGATCGAGTAATAGAGATGTAATGTAAGAGAGAGTAAAAGTAATAGAGCAGGATAAAGTAATAGAGGTATGATGTAGAGAGGATAGAGTAATAGAGGTATAATGTAGAGAGGATAGAGTAATAGCGCTGGATAAAGTAATAGAGAGGAATATTTCTTCGTGTCAGCCTTTTTATTCATTTCCGATCGTGTCTCCTTGGTGTGTGGAGGCTATGTTTTATATAATTCTTAGTTTTCTACCCCTTCTAAGGGACATCGCCAATCATAATGTTCTATTTTGTTAAATGAGGGTGTTTGACCCCTGTTCAATCTCACTCCCCTGACTGTATTCAGAACTGGGCCTTAAAGCTCATATACCACGAATGACTTTAGATAATCCCGGCTTAAGCCAGCTTCTCTTTAAATATGAAAAATAAACTAATTTTTACGAAATTTATTCTATATTTGGCTTGTCTGGGTAATCTCTTTCCTATTTTTAAGTTATTAAATTAATAAATTTTGAAAAAGTTCAGATTTAAGATTTTTTAACTCTACTATGCATAAAAAAAACATACTTCTAAATTTGATTCTTTGTTCAACAATGTGCGAAAATGGGTTGTTACCATTTTATGACACCGCTTCCCTTCAAAAAAAAATTTTTAAACTAAAAAAATTTTTTTTTAAATTATTAATAAACTGAAAAAATTTCTTTTCAAATTATTAGCCCAGGCTATTTACCCCGTGAGACCACAACTAATCCATCGAAACGCAGGGGTCACAAGCAATTTGTTATTATATCTCTTTTTTAAGTTCAATTATCCAATACTGATACATCGATTCCTGATTTCACATTTCCTTTTTCATGTCTATCCGCATATTGGGATCGTGTTCATCTCTTCTATATGGATGCACGAGTTCCCATCTCTGTGACGGACCATTCGACATACTATAAAAAATTTTCAAGAATTTATGTTAATCGTAACAATAATTAATTCGCTCATGTGAGATACTGTTTGCAAATGTACTTGTTGGTTACCGCTTTTAAATGTTTTAATTTTTAATTGCAAGGGGCTTATTCAGGGGCTAAAGGGAGAAAATTGTATTTTTAGTTTTGCATGTTCCAACATTGTTATGATATTGAGAAGGAAAGCTGAATCTAATAGAATGTTTATTATAAAATTAATAAGTGGAGCAATTGAAAAATTTACATCAATACTAGAAAATTTTATTTAAATGAACAGAAAAATAGTGAGGGTGGAAAGAAATTAATATTGACTGATTCTATTGATACAAACACAGGTTAGAATTTAATTTAAATTTAAATTTTAAAATCACAGAGATAGTCGACTAGAGAGGATTGAGTCGGGTTTATTTAGAATGAAAAATTGTTTAAAAATGAATTTTGTCTATTGTGACAAATGAGGGTAAAATTGTATATAAGTCTCATCGTGATAAATGAGTTATGTTGATACCAAATGATAAAATTATAAAAAAATAAAATAAAAAATGAATACTATTAATGATTTTCCAGAAATCATTGAATCGATAAATCTACTGAGTTTACTGAAGTTAAATTACAAAAGGGCCTGCTGGATTTATATAAAAAAATGGAAATACAAAATTATGATAGAAATGTGGATTAAAAATTTTAAATGGGGACCTATGTGAAATTGTTCTGCTAATATAAATAGTTATATTAGAATATTTATTTTAAATTAGACGAAAGAAATAATAGTGTGATGATTCATGATTACAAGAAATTGAATTAAATAATTATCAAAATTATTTAAATATGGATTTTAAAAGAGAATGAAATGTATTATTTTTACTAAATTATTATTTACATTTTGCAACAACAAACAACAAAAGAAAAGTATGAATTGACGGGGCTATATGGGAATTTACTAAATAAAAAAAATGGTTTGCTTATAAGCATTTTCGTTTTTCGAGGAATTTCAAGGTATAAAGGCAATTTTCAAAGGTTTCATATGGGTCCATAAAAATTGTTTTCTTATCATTTTTATCGGTTGATTCCCCGCGAGGCGTATAAAGTTCTTTCTAGTGCTCGCTGGCAATGATGCGATTCATTCTGAATCACATCACGGATATGATTCATAATGAAATTTATTGTTGATAATTTGAAAATCGAAAATGTTGTGAAATAATTTTTATACTTTATATGCAAACCAATTAAAATTTTTACTAGTGGAATGAATTTATTTGGGGGACTTATATTAATTTTTATTAAAGGTGGTGGGGGCGGAATTTCAATTATTTGTTGGCAAATTATGGGTGTGTGAATTTCTATGGCGGGTATACAAGTTATTGTTTTTAATTCTATGGAGGGTTCTATAATGGGGTCTATATTAATTTGATTACAAGGGGCTGAAGTAAATTCGAGGGCGGTTTCTAAAAGAGGAGGGTCAACAATGGTTTCAATTGTTGCTAACTTGATTTCTAAGGGTGGCGATTGTTGTATTGTTGCATCATGTGACTCTATTTTATTATCTATTTCATCAAAATTGGCCTCTGATTTATTTTGTTGTTCATCCATTTTTCCATCGCTTGTCTCTATTCTATTAAAAAGGATGTAAATTTTTCATTGACTTTGGCTATGGAATTATTTATATTACTATTAAATTCATCCCTCATGGCCTCTATTTTGTTATCTATTCTATTAAAATTAGCATTTGTTTCACTTTTTTGTTCATCTATTTTACTATTCATTGACTCTATTTTATTTTTTTGTTCATCTATCTTGCTATCTATTTTACTAAAACTGTCTTTTGTTTCATTAAAATTCGCCTCTGCTTTACTAAAATTTTCTTTCATTGTCTCTATCATATTAGCCTGTGACTCACTTGTCATTTCTTTTATTTGCAACATTATTTGTTGGAGCATGCTATTAGTATCGAAGGGTGTGGGTGGAGGGGGGTATGTGTACTTGCGATTTGATGTTCACCGTCAAGCGCATTTGCAAACTCCCTTGTATCTCGTAGCATGGCTGGAAGTGTCGATTCTTCCATTTCCGCCGGTGTAGGGGTGGACATACAGGTCCCAGAGTCTAATGCCATATCATCAGGATCGATCGGCGTGTTGGACAATTCAACTGTTGCCTGTTGGTTGCCTGCATAAATCGCCCTGCGTTCGTCAAGACTCTGTTGTGTGCCGTCCATTCTCGGTGTGTATTTGTAAAAGAAAGAATCAAATATTAGAAGTTGCTATTGTTTATTTATAAAATGTATTAATTTTATAGAAAAGAAAGTAAACAGTTCGCCAAATAAATTCTCAGAAAATTTCAAAAATAGAAGTGTTGAAGCCGGGATTATTCAATTAACCTTTGATATCCCACTGTTAAGAGAATTTAAATAAATAAAAAAATATGAAAAAAGATAAATTAACGGTACGGGGCAATATACTATATTTTTTGTTCAATTTTAGTACAACGAGACAGGTATCGCGTTCGGTTGCAGCCTTACTAAGCCTGGTATTCTCACTTCTCAGAATATTTTTAATATGGGATTTTGAATTTAGGGATATCTGTGGGATAGGATGGCTTAGATTTTCAAATCCCAGCAGCACCTTCACCATGCAATGGGGTTGGGGAGGGTATGTGGTTGGAGGGGTAGGGAAATTAGAGGGCGGGTTGTTCAGGTGACGATCCAGAGTCACGGGTGGGGGTGCGGGGGTAAGCACGGGGTAGCATGGTAGTGTGGGGCGGGGTCGAGGACACGGGGTGAGGTCCAAAGGGTGGTGGTGTAGGGTCGGGGTTGGGGTTGAGGGTGTGGTTCGTGGGGTTGGGGTTCAAGGGTTCAATGGGGTTAGGGTGGGTTGGTGGTTGGAGGGGCATGTAATCCCAGCGAAACCTCCACCATGCAATGGGGTTAGGGAGGGTATGTGGTTGGAGGGGTAGGGAAATTAGTTTGGTAAGGGGACGTTTAAGGGGAATATTCCTGAGTGTGAGAATACTAACCTTTATAGACGTGGAGGTGGTGGTGTAACTCAGTGTATCTCGTTGTACTAGTTTGATAAACTACTGAATTTACTCTTATGTTCAAATTCTACGTTACTGAAGTTAATCTGATGCAATGAATTTACAAAAAAAAAATAAAAAAATAATTCTAAATAGGCAAAAATAAAATAAAAATACTTAAATGAATTCTAGCTGCAAAGGAGAATGGGGAAATTTTCTTAACAGTGAAAGATAATCAAGAATTCAATTTATAATATATGATTTATTGAGGTCCTTGGTGAATTTAACAGTCAGAAAGAATTAGATGATTTGATGGCTTTAAGGGGTGAACGGAGATCGTTCAAAGAAATTGTGATTAATTACGTTTGCTCTTGAAGTATGCTGACTGGTTCAAATAATTCGAACAGCGCTATCTGTGCCGTGTCCACCTCTCGCTCAGGTTCCGTAGACTGCCACGTCGAAGAGTATGTACTGTCCCAGGAGCCTCGCCTTTTTGATCAGCTTCCGTGGTGTCTTCACGAGAGCCGGACAGGTATTCTTGTCCGTGCTATTCAATTAGCTATCGTGCTAATGATATAAGTGCCAATGGAGGGGCTAGCAAGTAGATGAATGTAGATGTCCGTTAAAACGGCTCCAGGACGAAGAGATATACTCGTGATATCGAGTTTATATAGGCGCCGTGAATATTGGATGAATAGCGATATAGTGGAAGAGAGAATATAGATAGAGAATAATATAGAGTGTAAGATGGATCGAGTAATAGAGATGTAATGTAAGAGAGAGTAAAAGTAATAGAGCAGGATAAAGTAATAGAGGTATGATGTAGAGAGGATAGAGTAATAGAGGTATAATGTAGAGAGGATAGAGTAATAGCGCTGGATAAAGTAATAGAGAGAAATATTTCTTCGTGTCAGCCTTTTTATTCATTTCCGATCGTGTCTCCTTGGTGTGTGGAGGCTATGTTTTATATAATTCTTAGTTTTCTACCCCTTCTAAGGGACATCGCCAATCATAATGTTCTATTTTGTTAAATGAGGGTGTTTGACCCCTGTTCAATCTCACTCCCCTGACTGTATTCAGAACTGGGCCTTAAAGCTCATATACCACGAATGACTTTAGATAATCCCGGCTTAAGCCAGCTTCTCTTTAAATATGAAAAATAAACTAATTTTTACGAAATTTATTCTATATTTGGCTTGTCTGGGTAATCTCTTTCCTATTTTTAAGTTATTAAATTAATAAATTTTGAAAAAGTTCAGATTTAAGATTTTTTAACTCTACTATGCATAAAAAAAACATACTTCTAAATTTGATTCTTTGTTCAACAATGTGCGAAAATGGGTTGTTACCATTTTAACTTTATCCATGTTTCGCTTTGGATAAAGTAAAAATTAATAGATATTATTAATTGCTATAAAGTTTGATTAGTATTCTATTTTTTGTATACCTATTTTTAAAAATAATAATTCTTTGTGAAATTTTAGTTGAAATTATGCAAATTATCGTAGAGTTTAACACGCCACAAATGAAAAAGATAATAAGAAAGGAGAAATAATTAGATGTCAATTAGAGTGTGATTCCTCTCTAGAAGGTGATGACGGATAATAATCAACGAGAGAGTTAAAAAATAAAAGATTTTTGGTTTGAAACAGAAAATAGAGCCGTCTTGTTTACGCTTCAATGAATTTCAGGAAGAAAAAATTCTTCAGAAACATTTAAATAGAATAATTGAGTTGGCACAAGAAATGAAATTAAAAATTGAACCATGAACTGTAAGAAAGTCGATAAGAAAAGGTGGTTATTATGTTTTATTATTTATGAACTACAGTCGGAACCAATATGATTAATTTCGAGCTTACGGAATTACTTTGAAGATTCTCGGCAAGGTAACGTAACGCCTTGCCCAATTGCTCAGCTGGTTGCCTTCCCATTAGGCGCTTACAACCTATTTACATTATAGAGAAAGCAAGTGTTTGTATTGGTTTATGAGAAATATCCTAGAAAATATACCTACTAGTGATTCAAAATTTGTTTCATCACTAGAAATTATATTTCACCCGCCATTTAATAAGTTATGTTTTATTTTGTTTACTACTTAGTGAATTGACCATTACTGGTCAAGTCGGATAATTTAATGCGTAAAAGCCAAGTTTTAGGAAAATAATTTCAACTAAAAATGTGAAATTAATTAATATAGAAGGACATATAAAATGTGTTTTAATTGAAATTATATATTCTCGACTCATTTAATAAATTGATGATGTTGAACTTGGCAACACATTAGATGTCGCTACTTTTTTTGACAAACGGTTTTTATTAATAGAACTTGGCCTTTTTTTTAAACATGTGTTTTGTTGAGATTTTGTTTATTTCTTAGTGAATTGACCAGTAAGTACGCTCAAGTCGAATTAAATGAACTTCTTGAGCACATTTTATTACAAACTCTGCATACAGCGTTTAAGATATTTCAAAATTATATATATAATAATTTTTGGAACTAAAAAGTGTTAACAGAAATGTCTATAACTGCATATATCTATCTAAAACAGATAGCCTATAGAATAACCATTTAATATGTTACCTTTTGCAGTACAAAAATAAACTAAAAAATTGCAAACCGGTTTGTTAATTAAGCAATGAATCCTTTTCAAAATAAATTATTTACATACACCTCGAGTACTGAAAGAGATAATAAATGCATTTTTTATTAGGTTATTAGCAAAGAAATTTAGTAATTATTACAGTATTAGTAAAAACTTGGTCCTGCTTAATGTTATTGTAAAAATAATTAATTTAATTGTTTTGATATCATATTAACATATAATTTGTATATTTTGGATTTTTTTCCGAAGAGAGGTAACAAATTTTTGGGTACCTTTGGAAACAGCCCATTAGAAAAAATACTCGCTTCTGTATAGTGGACTATTTTCTGGTTTTTATAATCACTTTAGAAAATTTTATTAGAGATTTTTTTTTAGAAATTTTTTTATAAAAGAATTTCTGAGTTCCAAAAAATATATGAGACTATTATAAGAAAAGCAAATTATACAAAAAAATATTATAGAAACATTTTCTTTTGGCTTCTATAATACAAAATCCTTGGAAAAAATTATGTGGTGACCATCTTTTTGCTAGAGAAATCCTTATTAATGTTTTTACTTTAATTTTTATTATTATTATCATTTTTTTTTAGTCTATGTTGGGCTTTTGGGCTTTTTAACAATATTTTTCATTACTTAGAGACAAGTGAAAAATTACAAAATTCAAACTAATTGTCTAAATTTATCATTAAGTATTTTAACTCGAAAGAATCTTCCTGATCATTTATATAGAAAGGATAGTTAGATAATTATTCTGATAAAAGTTTTATTGGCCAATGATTTCAGTGAATGTGAATTATATAATATTTAAAAATGATCCAATTTATTTATAAAAATCTCTTTAAATATGTGTTTTTTTTAATATTCGTAGTTAATTATTATCAACTTTCAGTATTTATTTGAATACATATACCCTACATTTATAATTCTCTAAATAATTTAAAAAATTTAATAATCCAAGAGAGTTCATTAACACCTGGAGTAATAATTAAAGAATATTTAGTCTAGTATCTTAAAAAAGTAGAAAATATTCTGGACCGGGTCGGAGTCGAAAGTACTTAGGACAGCTAATCCTTGAAGGATTAGTTATAGAATCCTAGAAAGAGGAAGCAGAAAGAAAGTTTCGCAGTCTCTGTAAGCCACAGGAATAAACGAATTGAGAAATGCAGTTGTTTGATATGATTCTAATTTGAGTACCAAGTGAGGTTGTGTGTGTGAAGATCACGTAATTGACATCAAATTAACTGTCTCAAATGCATTTAGTAGTATTTTTAAAATTTCTTTTTAAGACTGATTTAATAAGTACATCAGTAGGTATATAAGTCACTCAGAAGCCAATACGCTTAAGTCCAATTTAGGAAAATTTCTAAATTTAAGTAAATTCTTTTCCAACAAAATATGTTTATTTTATTTACTAAAATCAGTAGTTCACTAGGTCATTTGTTTCACGTATAAGAAATAAAAGAGTGAGAGTTTTCTCAATATATATATTTCGGGCTGTCAACCCATCATCAGAAGATACAGAAAATAACAACTTATTTTCGGGCTGTCAACCCATCACCAGGAGATACAGAAAATATATCATAAGTTTCCTGTATATCTTGTATTAAAAAAGCTCTATCAAAAACAATTCTCGTTAATGTGTTAATTATTCTTTGATATATTAATGAGAAAATTTACTTCACTATTACAGAAAATAAGTTATTTTCTGTATCTCCTGATGATGGGTTGACAGCCCAAATATCTCTCTCTCTCTCTCTTTTATTTCTTACATGTGAAACAAATGACCTAGTGAATAACTCAGTAAATAATAATTTTCCAAAAAATATTTTTACTTTTCTTTTATTAAAATATGTTTCACCTCACATCAACACCAGACGCTCTAAAAATTATTTAAGATATAAAACCTTTCCAAATTCTTAGTTTCTAAGTATTGTTTAAATATAATATTTAATTTAATTAATCGATCTTTAGCTAAATGGGCATCTAGTTCCCGAAGCCAATTATTGTTTAATAAAAAATAAAATCTTTGCAAAATATAGATAATAGACACGTAGCGACACTAATAGGGTCTCGAATTAATTTTTCAACTGAACCCTAAAAATGTTAAGAAGAAATAAAAATCTTAAAACTATATTTCTGACATTGATTTCATGACAGGTGATGTTAAAAATACTAAAACTAATTGTCTCTAATCTATTTTAATAGTATTATTTCTGAAATCCCACGTGAAATATGATTCTTCTCACAAATTCTCTAAATTCTCCAAATTACGGTACTATTTTTTATCTTTCGGCGACACCAGTGATTGAAGTGATGGACTCTTTATCGCTAGGCTCGGAGTAATCTCTCTCTCAAACTAGAAAATTGTTACCAATGAAAAATTCGAGGCACTTCATCAATCAACGAGAAGTCACCGCAACTCCATCCATCAGCACTTTCTTAGGACAAAAATATTGAGAAAATATTTTTTTTATAAGTAGACGCCAAAGCTCAAAAACTAGTATATCACAAGAAGAAGAAGAATATATTAAATTGGTATCTGTTATGAGGACATGACTCTTTTTATTTAAGTCATGAAATCCCACGTAAATAAAAGTTTAAGCAAACATTTAAATGATTGCGTTATGTTAATGACTTCTTCAATTCATGGATTGCTATTATTCTAAAGTAAACAGAGCTATTGTTTCGTTGATAGATGGCCTTCACATGAAAGGTAATTTGCACCTCCTTTAATAAATAACAAACAAAACATTTTCAAATCATTTATTCTAATTAAATTTTTATTTAAATTGAAATTTTTTATCTCTTTTCATCTTAGAAAATGAGCATCACTTCATTTGAATTTGAAACGTTCTACTTATTAACGAAAATTTGATTCTTATTAAATAAATTAAGAACTAGAGTGCTTAATTATTCGAATCTAGGAATTAGTCTGATTAAACTAATGAAAATCATGTTTGTTAACAAAATCTAAGCACATCGTAATTATTTCTAAAATTTGGTTAATTAACGAAATAATAAATAAATTTATTCCTCTTTAGAGGCAAGAGTCCTCCAATCATCAACCCGACCCGTTTAGAGGGAAGAGTCCTCCAATCATCAATACAAATTTAATTACAAATTAATAAGCATCAATACAAATACAATTGTAACAAATTAATAAATAATTTAAAAAAATGTATACCCATTAACAAATAATATGACCATAGATTTCTACCAAGAGACAAAAAGTAATTTAAAAATTTCACGCAAAAACCCGAGCAAAGGACGCACTAGCCATCTCGGCATTTCCCATAAGTTGTTACGGAAACCTAGTCAAAACCTTAACAAGGATAGTATGACCCAAAAAGGATAGGATAGATGCTCTTTGTAATGATCTCTCTTCCTTAGTTAATCTCTGCTTTTTAAAACTAGATAAAATTTTTTACTTCTCTAGGACTTGACAAAATTTATAATTTATAATTGACTTAATCGTATCATCAAATGAGTTCAAAAACTTGTATTCACCTTTCCATCGTGTCATTAATTAGATTTAATTATTATTATTATAATTGTTTTATTATTATTAAAAAACATAGGGGTCAAGTGCTTGTGGGGCACTTAAATGACAGATTATGCATTTTTTGATCTTATAGGAATTAAAATAATTTTCTTCGAATGTACTCAATTTTAGCTACTTTAACAATTTTTACAGATTTTGAATCGAAGAATTTCAAAATTAGGGGACTTTGCCAATGGTGAGAAGTCTCATATCGCACGATTGGAACATCAAAATGAAAATTATAAGATGTTTGATAGAATTTTAAAACATCAATTTAATGTATCTTTACTCGGAGCGTGTTGCATTAGTCATTTCTTTATTGCTTTCATTTCACTGGGGAGACCATGTGGAATATTGTTAGCTGTGACTTCTTTCTATTCATTTAACTACTATGACTATGGTACTCAAGAATAAATAATACTATTTCTGGCACTAGAATGAAGTTTGCCAATCAAGTCAAACAAAGATATTAAATTAAACAACAAATTATGTTTACAAAGAAGCTAGGTTTTGTTACATAATTGACATTTCGCGAGTGCTAAGAATGAACATTTTTAGTAACTGACATTTAATTTATAAATATAGTTAGAGTCCAAACAGGTTTTTGTAAAGGTAATTCTTTAATGGCCTATGTTAAAAGTAGATTAAGTTAATTTGCATGATGTGATGCAGACTTAAAAAATAAATATGTTCTTTCAAAGAACCTACTCTCAATCTCATTAAAGAATTATAATATCTGGCTTTGTTTATTAACACGAATACTTTTGAAACGTCTGATCTCTCGAAGATCATCCAGCTCCGCAGTAACGACAAGATATTTATTTGTAAATTTAATTTAATTTTTCGAAATATCTCAAAACAGCTTATTAAAAATAATAGAGCTAAATTAAGGGCGTTAAGGCCTACAGCAAACATTGAAAAAAAGATAATTTAAGAGAAATTAATCAATTTGTCTCAATGTCCATGTATTCGTGTGTTAACACATTTAATTGTGAGTAGTCCAAATTTATTTGTTCCTACTCAAAAACTCAACTTCAAAAAACAATTAAATGAAACTTCATATTTAGTTATTTTATATTTAGACCATTTGGGAGTCGGCTTTCGGCGGGCATCTTGCTGGCCAGTGGGCTTTGCCCCCCTGGACTCCCCAATAGGTTTTAAAATAATTTTTTTGTCATGAACTATTAGTGGGTTTTAAAATTAAAAAAATCGAGTCAGTGTCGCCTCGGAAGCCGATTATAATAAGTAATAGATATAGATAAGTAGCTGAATAGAATTTAATTTAAATAATTATGTTAGAACCTTTTTCTCTCTATCCATTTTTATAACTTCTTCGTGACTTATGCCTCCCACGTCCCACTCCAAAATCATTTAGCTAAAACTATATGGAATACCATATATATTAAAATTTACGTACATTTAACTGAAAATATCTCATACAATTTTTAACGTTAATTTTAAAATAAATATGATTTAATAGACATTTTGCCTCTCCCTTCACTTAGGAATAATTTCTGAATACGTATCTGCAAGCATCAATTTATTGAAATCAAATGAATAATTTCACACTAAAGTTTTATGTACTAAAAATAAAAGATTTTCTAATATTTAGCTCGACATTGGCGTAGTTAGGGAGTTTTCCTAGAGGGCAGCCGGACAGTTGATTAGCCACCACAAGGTTTCAATTTCGGTAATCCGATTTTTTTTTTTTTTTTAATGCAATCGAATGCAAGAAGGGGCGCACCAATAAAGATCCAGCCCCTATGGATCTCGCAAGACACTTGCATTACCGAAGAGAAGGGAAAGTTGATTAAGTGAGAGGGTGGAGACGTAGGTGTTTATGCACTCGGGTTTTGAAGGTTTGAAGATTATACGTGCTGGGGAAGATGGAGGCTGGGAGAGAATTCCAGTTCCTTGAAGTAATGGGGATATACGCATTGGCGAATGAAGTGGTCCGGCACTTTTTTAATTTGAGCGCAAAAGAGTGCTGGGAGTCGGCAAAACGCTTGCTACGCGCAAAGCATACTTTGGGGGAAGTTACTGATTTGATCTCATCAGAGCACCTGCCGTGATAGTATCTATAGAAAAGGGAAAGGGCAGAGACATTTCTTCGATGAGCTAGCAAGTCGAGGGAGACGGTGAGGGTAGTAGAATCGTCAATTAGCCTGACGGCTCGTTTCTGAATTGGATCCAGAGTAGCAGATTAGAGATCAACTAACTTTTTAGCAGAATTGACAAATTTTGGAAGTAACGAAATAATTAAATCAGAAATACATAAGAGTTTCGATTTTTCTAGAGGGGGAGGGGGCAATGAGTTTTGTAGGGGGCACCGCCACTCCCCCCCTACACCTATACTTCTCGAGGTCATTAAAAATAAACCAACAAATGCAATGACCAATTCATTCATCCCTAAGTCATCTAAATTGGTTCCCGAGTAGTGGAATTTTCAAATTTTCTAGAGCTTACTCCACAAGTACCTTCAACTCTGACCTAAACCTTGAACCTCCAACCGCTTCTTTCAAGTTTGCGAGAGTCATTCTTGACTTAAAGGCTTTCCACCCGCTTATTCTTCAACTTTCTTTCACCCTTAATATAAAACATTTCTTAATTAACTCAAATATATAAATTAAAATTAAAAATGAATGATTTAAAATCCATGAAACTTTCTTTCCAACTATTTTTTTCTTTTTATTTACTAAATTTAAAAGAGATATTCCGTTGTTTTTATTTGAAAGTTGACTTTTCTTTTATTTAAATGCCTTTTTTTATCTTATCCAGAAAGAATAATAAGAATTATTATAAAATTCTCAGATATAAATTCTTACGATTAAAATCTGAATTTCTATACTTTTGTTCTCAATTCTTTCCCTTCCCTCTTATAATCGTTTTAATTTCTACTAATTTTTTAAACAATTAAACATACACCTATTAAATACTTATTTTATTGCATTTACTATTTATTACTCTAAAATCTGAAGTTTAATTAGCTAATATGAAATTTTTCATTTCAAACTATTATTTCAATTAAATCATTAATTAATGTATAAATACATTTCTATAATGGTGAGAATTTATTAAGCATCTATTGTTTGTCCATCTGTTTCCTACTAATGCAACTTTGATCAATTTTTGTAAATTAATACAAGCTTAAACATGTGCGTTTGCATAACTTTTTTCAATATAATCAATTTTCAATAAAAACAATAAAATATATGTGAAAAAGTCACTAGATTAATAAATCAAATGTAATATATGGGAAAAAGCCCACATTAAGGACTCTAGATCTGTATAGTTCCTAAGCTATCATTATGCCATTACAATTTATGGTATTGAGATAGTTCCCCAATGTAAAATTAAAGGATATTATTAAAAGTCTTTATTTATATAGATCTATTATACTATATATAGTATATTATTATTATTATACTAATATAATTATTTTTCTTTCTTATTTTGATTCTACCCTTTAATTTTCTTATGAGTTTTTAACTTTCTCAATTCTCTTTGCAATATTTAGAAATTTTAAAACTTTGAATTTATTTTATTTTAAATCTCAAACATAAAATGTTTCCGAAAAATAAAATATTTTCATTTGGAATCATCATATCTTATAATATCTTACATAATCAAGTATCTATCTATTTATCTATACTTATTGTAATCGGAGATGTGAAACGACGGCGGCGTGATTTTTTAACTTTAAAACCCACTTATAGTTCATGACAAATAAAATTTATTAAAATTAGGAAATTTAAATTATTATTTTAAAGCCCACAGCGGAGTTCAGGGGGACTTTGGCCGAAGGCGGGCTTCGCAGCTGGTATAGATATTAAAGTCTTTACTGGCTTAAGGCACCCACCTGCCTCTATATGATTATATCTCGCATGCGAACGAACTCTTTCACTTTTCTAAAATTTCAGCATCCAGAACCTTCATTAAGAAACAATAAGAAAACCATTTTACGAAACTAAAGTTGAATTTTTGAAAAAACAATTATTTATACTTTATTGACTTCATAATTGAATTTGTTTAAAAGTTTATGGATTTCTATTTTGATTAAATGCTTTCAAAAATATCTATTTTGATGATTTTTGACGTCATTGAATTTTTTAACATCAGAAACCAAAATTACATAAATTTCTAATCTCACCTATAAAATTTTGTTTAGTATAATAGTCGAATTAGAATCATTTATGATAATTTTTGAGAATCTCTTGATATCTTTGTTCTCTCTGAAAGTTCAGCTAACCAGGGTGTGGTTTGAACTGATTACTGACCTTGTCCGTATGATCTCGACGTAAACGACGATAACCTTCGGCGCTCCTTATACTCGTATCAGAAAACCAGGTCCAATTCCACCTACACTAAATCATTAAAATTTCGAACAGGCTGGAAAGGGCAAAGGCCTCGACCGCAAATAAATTAACTCTTTTAGATCTAACCTAAACTCTAATTCGATATCCATTGTCTTTTAAGTACTAATTAGTCATTTTTTGGGGTAAAAATAAAATATTTAATTATAGGCTCTATCTATCTAATTTATATAAAATTAAGTTTTTGTCTGTACATTGCTCAAAATCCCTCCAAATTTTGGATGTACATTGTACACGTTATGAACGCAAAGTTATGTAAGAAAACACCTTCATCAAAATTCCTGTCTGTCTGTCTGTTTTCTGTCTGTCCGAGAAAGTTTTGTTCGCAATTGGCAAACAAACGGCTGGTGGTATTTTTCATGAGATTTCCTATTTGAATCAGATATATTTTTCAACTTAAAAATTATTGTAATAAAACATTTTGATAATTTGAGTCTAAAAGGGGTTTGGGTGGGGGTCACTAATGGAAATTATCAAATAGTTCTGCTCCTGAACTATCAACGCTACGGCAAATTCCTTTAGAAGGAAAGTTCTAGATGATGTGATTCCTGACAATTTTCGTTGAAACTTTTTTCAAATTGGGTAATCAGCAGAGGAGATAATTTACAACAATTGATATTAATTTCCAAGGTAACAAGATTTGTTGATATTATAAATCAAAATATTTATATACCAAACGATATCTAATATTCACCCACAGCGGATAATTTAATACGTTATTCAAGAACATTACTTATAAATAACAGCTTTTTTACTTCTAATTATTATTATTTATCTATACCTGTGTGCATGTTGAGCATGTATGAAATATACAAAATAAAATAGAAATCTAAAATAATTTTACTTATAATAATAACCTCAAAGGTGCATAATTTTTATTTTTAATATTTCCATATACAAACGGTTTAGTATCCAGAAGTAAACTTGGCCTTAGAGTCATAGCCCCCGCATGAAATTTCGGTCTCCTTATTATGGAAGAGGTATGTGTTTTTTATGAAGTGGAAAAAGTTGGCAGAATTGGTTTTATTTTTTGTTATTTCGCCAATTGAAATGGAATTGTTCTGTTATTTTAATGAAAAAAAAATATGGTGCCTGGAGAAAGTCTTAAAAATAAAAAATAAACTAAACTACAATCACATACATTTTTACTTTCCAATTATACTAAATTAAATAAAATTAAAAAAAATTAATATTAGGTAAACATTAATTTTTACAGTTATAAAATATTTTTCAGTTTTTTTTTCTAACATACCCCCATAAAAGAATGTCTCTGAATGTCCTGGAGATGCAAATATATATATCTCAAAAGAAATGCCGGAAAAACGTGAGGTCGACTGCTTCGAAAATTAAGAACTTTGCCTTCTGAGTACCTCTTGAGTTTTAAAAGGGGTCATGGCTCTCGGGTTAGTTTTATCGTATAGATAGTGTTTAGAAGAGAAGCTATTGGAAATTTAAAATTACTTGAGCCCATTAGATTAAAGAAGAAATCTGAAATTAGGTTAGTTCTTGTATAGATTGCTTTCTTAGAAAAAGTCTACTGTTAGCTTGTTTATATACGTTCCAAACCCAGTTATTGTTTCGTGCATCCCTCTGGGGTTGATTTAAGAAGCCCTAAATGTAAAACACTATTTCCCCTTTAATCTCCAAGAAATGAAACGGCTATATCCTTTAAGAACAGACACTTCAAATACAAGAATTAGTCATTTCGTAATCAAAATAATGTCTCATACCTTAGACCTAACAAGATTATTATACTTTTTTTGGAATTCTGAAACTTCAATATAATTTCAATCAGTTGATTCATTTTTCATTGCCGCTCCCAAACCAGTTTTTTTTCTTTCTCAAGATTTCTCACAGTTCAGTTCTGAATGAAAAGACAGTCAATGAAGGACCAACTTCCTGTGGGTGCGTCTAGTCCATGATCAAATGTCAAGACCAATTCGGGTCCAGTTCAATTAATTGAATCTTTAATAATAATGATTCTTTTCTTAAATTTACTTCCAGATAAATAATTTACAAGGCTCCCTAGCCAATTAGTAAACGGAAATATTTACGATTAGCTGATTCACGTTTAAATACTAGGTTATAATTTATTAGTATTAAATATCTATAATTTTAGAAAAATGATGTTCTTTCAATATAAGATCAAATGAAAAAAGATTTTGAATGATTTATTTGCAAAATTGAATTTAATAATCTATCTTTTCCAGTAAAATACAGTAGGTACTACAAAAAACTTAAAATAAGTGTTTTTCAAACTTGTGAACATTTATCTTAATGTGATTGTATTGTTTTTATTTATGAGCCATCGCTATTTTTATTTTATTTTGCCAGCCCTTTTAATATGAATGCATTTCTTTCCCTCTAAGCATTTATTGTTATCAAAGATAAGAGTAAATAAATATTTTATTTAATATGGATTTACTATGAGTTAAGGATACTGGGTCACTTATTTCACATTAAAATTAAAAAATTAAAAGATATAAAATTATAGATAAAAGTCCCCTACAAAACTCATTGCCCCTCTATAAAAATCGAAAGTCCATTATTACGAGACATCACTTATGTAATTCTCATTAAATTATTTCGTTACTTTCAAAATTTGCCAATCCCACTAAAAAGTTAGTTGATCTCTGCTCGGATTATCGAAATTGAAACTTTGTGGTGGCTAATCAGCTGGCCGGCTGCCCCCCTTTAGGAAAATTCCCTAACTACCCAAATGTGTATATTCAATATATTGTCCATATTGTTTATTTTTAATAATTGTATTAATAGTTAAGTTTAGTTTAAGCATATGATTGCGTGAAGTAATGTATCTTATTATCGAAATTGTATTATAGTATAGTGTTTGACTTTTTGTATCTCTCCTCTATGAATGAATGAAATGATATATATATTTTTACCAAAGGATAAATGAACGAATACTTGATGAGTTGGAGTGTATTGGGGTATTATTGATGTTAAAGTAGTATGTCATATTATGTAGGTACATATTCTGTTTGTATTGAAATATTCGTTTGTATTATTGTTGTTTTTGCTGATGTTATTGTTTAGAGATATAACCACGTCTAATAACGTATCTTGTTCAAAAAGATACCAGTTGTAATCCAAATGTTTCTTCTGTATGTTCTGCTCTAAGAGGCAAGACGCCTCATTAAGTGAATAAAATAAATAAATAAATAGTAATAATAATAATGAACTGTTCAAAGATGAGGAACTCGTTATAGAAATAACTAAATTTGGAAATTGAATAATGGTGCAAATTCTACCCCATCGTTATCCCGGCGAAAGGCGTTATCTCAAATAATATCAAGAGAACATTCGAGGATCTTGCACTAACGAACAGCCTAATACGAATAGAGCTATCTATCATATTACAAACACACATCGTATGCAAGTTCCTCAACAAATAAACACTGAAAACGTCATGTGGACCAGGATCAACTTACTCTTCTCATCGACCGAGCCTAATCCCATTCCATCTAAGGAATAGGTGAAATTTTTCCAGCAGCAATGCTGAGAAAGCACAATAAAATCAAATAATAATAAAAGAATTTTTAATATTTTAATACCTAAAGCATAAACAAATTAATCTTATAATTAAAATAATTTTTCAGATAGAAATGTATATTGTAAAATTTGAATCTGATGTTCTTTGAAGTTTGTAGAAAAAATGTATAATAGATTGATATTCATGAGAAAAATATGTTCGAGACACTTGTATGATTTGGAGAATGACCCAACCGCAGCAGGTGAATAATTATTGTTGTTTATAAACAAATCCCTCATTACAAACATCTTAAATCAGTTACATTGGTAGCTATAATAAAATGGTGTAATTTTTTAATTATTGAAATTTCATTTAAAAAAGGCTTGGCTATATTATCTGAGTGTGAAAATTGCATATCGTAATACTAAGGATTAGGTACAATTTTTTCCACTAGGGTAATATTCATTCCACGCATCATTGAACAAGTGGGATACGTTTTCTGTGAGTGGACAGAATCACAGTTTTCTCTAATGCCATAAATGTGTTAGCTATTTCTCTATGTATTTTTTAATTTTACGAAAATATTTTGATTTGCGAGGATTTCTTATTACAGAAAAAGTATAGGTATTATTTCCAATGACTCTTTGTGACTATAAACATTCTATTAACTGTATGTATAAGTGAATGTCTAAAGAAATAAATTATTAACTGTATTCTCAAGGTGAAATCTAAGAATTGCTCATTTTTTTACATTTACTCTACTTTACACGTGACATAGTATTCGCTCATGACAACGGCCTTGGCATGTTGAAATAATCCAAATCTATAAGATTATTATCTATCTATTATCTCGGAAGTTAAACAACCTGTAGCGCCGTGAGTTACTGTTTGGATGATCCTGGATGCTAATGACAAATTTACAGCTGTAACAAACCCATTTGTGCTTACATCTCCCTCAGAAACCTATCCAAAATGTGTTCTGGTGGGTGGATGCCCAAAAATATTTATTTATTTTGAAAATATTCATAATTTTACAAAATAAATTAAAATAAAAATATTGAAAAAAAAAAAATCAATAAAAATATTTGATATTTGATTTCCTTAGTGTAGACTAAATAATTTCAGGGGGGGCGCATTGCATCCCTGGTATAGTAGGCATAGGGAACTACAAAATTATTTATTCACTAAAATCTAACGGCTATATTGCCATTCATTATTGTCAGAAGCTACTTAAAGAGCGGAAAATTATTTTCTATGACTTTTGAAACTGAAATTTTCGAAGATTGTATTTCTACCCACTTTCAACCCCCCTGCAACTCAGAACCCATTTGAGATACAGAGCTGAAATTATACACATGTAATTATATGTAATTATATGTAATCCATATTGAAGAGATTACCAAATTTCAATAATATGATTAAATAGATTCTGACATATTATAGTCTTAAGAAAATGGCTAATTCTGGCCTCACCACTTACGAACTAACTAACAGTTCATCAAAACCTATCGGGTACTTCTAATAATTCCAGCATCATGAATTTTCGCATGCTGATAGAATTTGGGACACAAATAAAATTTCCAAAAAACCCAAACTTTCTCTCTTTCAGCCCATAAAATGAAGGTCTGAATGTAGGGTAAATTTGCATCTGTGATTGCATATGGTATGAAATGAAACTAAGATGCAAAAATTTTGGCATAATGGTAGATTTTGAGGTAATAATAAAGGAAAAATACGAAAAATCCAGACAGTGAAGGGGTTAAGATTGTAGGGAAAATTTTCATCATTTTTAATTAAATATGTAATGACCATAGGATATTAAGATAAAATTTGGCGATTTTGTAGAGTTTGGGGGATTAATAAAAGGGAAAATGAATAGCAAAAACTTTACTTTGCATAAAATGAAGAAGGGAAATTTATAGGGTGAATTAACCCCACTCAAATAATAAATAAAAATAAAAACTTCATATTGGCTTATAGAGAGCTTCAAGAAGAGAAGCACCCAAAACACTTTGGTGAAAAAACAGTCCAAGTTCGAAAAATAGTGAAATCTGGCGAAGGAGCCAATTTAAATTCGGAAATAATAATTAAGGTGAGAAAATAGTACGTTTAATTAAAATGCATTCTTTTCCATTTTGGATGACAATCTAGATTTGTGGATTGTAAATTTTTAATTTAAATTATTTTCATGAAACTTGGCTGTTACGCATTATGCCATGAGGGCAAACAACGATATTCGTGACCAGCCAAGTTTCATGAAAATAATTTAAATTAAAAATTTACAATCCACAAATCTAGATTGTCATTCAAAATGGAAAGAACGAATTTTAGTTGAAAGTACTATTTTCTCATCTTAAATATTATTGCCGAATTTAACTTTGCTCCATCCTGGATTTCACTACTTTTTCGAACTTGGCCTGTTTTTTCACATAAGTGTTTTGGGAGGGATAAGTCTTAGGTAATGTAATTATTAATATTTAAACATTTAATTGGGGACTGACAGTTTTTACAACAAAGTAATTAATTTAATAGAATAGCAAAATTTCAAATAAAGAAGAAATATTACTTGCAAGACATTCTCTAGGAAATAAATAGATTGAAAGCGTAAAAATTGTCTAAAACATTGAGCATGCCTGACGTTCAATAAAATTTGAAGAAAGTTCCGTAACGTGAATTTGAATATTTGCTATCATGATTTATCTATTAAAATCAATGAAGCACATAAGATGGAATAAATTTCAAGCAAATTAACAAATCTTTGATTTTTTTAATGAAATTGAATGCAAGAAAGAGCGCACCAGGAAGATGCAGCCCCTATGGAACTCGAAAGACCCTTGCATTACTGAAGAGAAAGAGGAAATTAATCAATCAAAAAGGGTGGAGGCGTAGGTGTTCGTTCATCCGGGTTTTGAAGTTTTGTAGATTATAATTATCGGGAAAGACGGAGGCCGGGAGAGAGTTTCAGTTAAGTAGATAAGACGATAAATATAGAAATCATTTTTTTTTTGTTTTTGACATCTTAAAGAAAAATTAAATGATTGTTTTACAAGTAGATTTTTATTAATTTAGGTTTCATTTAATTAATTTTGATTCAACACGTGTAATATAATTTAATGATTATATAAAGAATGTTGGTATATGTCATGAAAGATATATGCCGTTAAGAAAAAGGGAAAGGAAAGTGTAAGATTCCAAAGATATATTCGTCGAATGATAATATTTGAAGATTTTGGATAAGAATATTTTAAAATAATCTCTCTTTTCTCTTTTTAATTAAAGACAAATTTCATTTTCGTCAGATGCCAATTAAATCTTTCCTTAAAAAAGATAAATTATATTCCTAATGATTATTACACAAAATATAGTTTCATTGATTTTTAAGTTTTGCTCTTTTCCAATGTTTTTAATGATTAATATTTATTTAGTATTCCTAGTTTTTTTTTCACTTTACTATACCTCGGGGGCGCGTGACAGAAATAAGTGGCGCCTTACTGTAGACAGGGCCATATTACTACACGCCGATCGCGACGCCTCATTTATTGAGGCATACGACTTAGAAGAAGAAGAATACCAAAGAAGTATTGTCATGCAGGGAGGGAAAATTTATTTTTTGTTAAAATGTCTAAAACGGCTATTAAAAATATAAAGTATTTTAATTAATGAGAAAAAAAAAATTGAAATGAAATCAAGGCGTTAAGGTCTACAAGAAATAGTAGAAGTATCTTTTAGTGAACATCAAGAAATCAATTAATGACCATAAAATTTAAACAAATCGTGAAAGAATTAATACATTTTTAGCACCCCCACTACTTTTTGAATGGATATATTCTCAGAAAAAAATACATTTTTTTGTTTCTGATTATGAGTGTCCACTTGGGGCAATCATCTTTAAGCAACAGTTTTTATGGAAATGTAGTCTTTTGAAGAAATAATTGGGTTTTCTATAAAATAAAATTAATCTTAGACGAGCTACTAAAAATGATATCGCAAGCTACAGGCACCTCTCGAACGACAATTTAACGACCACTGATATAGACCAATTGAAATACATTATAATATTAAATTAAAAGTTTCTTTTTACCGAGAAGAGCAGAATTTTTGTAAATTAATGGAGATAATAAAAGAGTGTTTCTGCTGGAAAACTGATTCTTTTTTTTAAATTTATTTATAACGAGATTTTAATTTCTAAGGCTTTCCCCTCTTCATCAGTCTATTACAATTCCTGTGAATCAATTGTAATAGACTGATGAAGAAGGCAAAACCCTCTAAACTAATGTCTCGTTATAAATAAATAAAAAAAATATATTTTTCCAGTAGAAGACACACTCTTTTATGGTCTCCTTTAATATTATAATAATATGTTTAAGGTTACATTATAGGTGTTTGTTTGTATGATCTCTGGATATAATTTCCTAGTTCATTATAAGGGTTTTCCTTGTTGATTAATTATAGAAAAGAAAAAAACAAATGTCCAAAATTGACAAAATAAAGCCCGCAATATGCAGGGTCGAATCTAGGGGGGGAGGGGCTAAAGGGCCACGTGTTCATTGCGGCAAATTTTAAGAAGCGAGAATTTTTGTTTTATATTTAGTGTTGGGGCAGTGGCGGCAGTCAAGCTTGCCCCCCCCCCCCCCACCTGACAAAAGACCTTAGATCCGGATCTGGCATAGATCCAGATCATGTGGTAGACATTCTTATATCAAGCTATGAGAATATATGGATGGATTTCTTATACTCAATGAATAAAAAAAAATAATAAAGATTAATTGTTATTAGCCCAAGGGTAAAGGTTTTCATAATCTCAAGATATAATGAGATATAAAGTAATTGAAATATATTACCTTGAAATTATTATTGTACTAATTTTTCTATTGGTAAGATGTTCATCTCGTTTTTTATTTAATTTCTTATTTATTTACAAAGAGACGAAGCTTGTTTTTGGATAGATTCAACAACAGTGATACCTTTCAAAAGATCAGTCACTGATATTACATGGTTCTAATGCAATGAAAATTCAAATTTCCAAATAATGTCCATTTACACAAACAATTTCTCTTGTTTATGGGAAACAGATATTTACCAACAGCATTTCTTTAAAAAAAAACAATTGGACAAATTGTAACGACCTTGCATGGCGCCATTCATGCAAGAAGTTTGCAAACTATTATACTATATGTATAGATATATATGTTGTTTTCACTTATACTTTTAATTTTTAATGTTGAAATGTTAGGTAGTGATCAAAATATTTTTGAATCAAAAAAGTATGTTTGTGTTTAAAACTTTTTCACATTTTATATTCTCTTTTTGTTCTTGTATCGGACTAGATCCCGAAAACTTAGTAGTGAAGAGTAGAATCTTGTTAGTTTGAAGAAAAATCGTTTATTGGGTGGTTTCCCATTACCTTCTTTACTCGATAAAGCATTAAAAAATTTTGAAGAAGTTAGCAAAAGTTTAGAAAAATGTGGGAATCAATTATAATCAAAGGTGCAGCTCTAGACCCTTACATTCAAGACTACACGCTCGAAAAGAATAAAAGTATGAAATAAATTATCAAAACTTTGAAACAATTTTCCTGTCCTTAGAATAGATAGCTCAATTTTGATTATAATAAAACTTATATTGAAATCAAATCTGAATACTAATTTTTTTGTATTATGTTTTTTCGTAATTCTAGCAAACTACTAAGTTAACCGATCGATCGTTTCCATATTTATTACTGAGTCAATTGTCTACTATAAGATCTAACCCGGATCAGGGATATAACTACAATCAACGGGTTAACAAAGTCGGGACTGACCCAGGGCTTCCTAATTATAATGATTTCCGAGTGAAGTGGAAAACACATTAAGGGCCGGTTGTATGTCGCAAAGTAAATGCTTTTTACCACTAACCAAGGGTAGATGGTAAATGGAGGGACTGGGATGGCCAATCAGATGATGGAACTTTCAGTGCCTTTGGTTAGTGGTAAAAAGCATTTACTTTGCAGCATACAACTGGCCCTGAACCTTCCGTAAATGGATTATAGTATATCAGTTTTAGATTTAGATTTTTCCTAATATTATTTTGTCAGATAAATTAAAAAAATTTAAATAAAATCTTCGCCAGCATATTTTTTTCGGAACTTTCAAAATATTCCAATCCTTTTTAGATCATTTACTTAGAAAAATTGAAAAACTTATTAATATTTCAAACTTTTCACACTTTTGGAAATATTTTGAATTTTGGACAAATTTTTTGTCCCTGGGTCTTAAAAGCTCCAGTTACGGTCTTGAGCGGAAACCTTTTCTATCGAGTAAATTAAAAATATCAAATTCCAAAATTATAAACAAAAAAGCAACAGTCCTTCCCCGCGTAGCAGCAATTTTATTACCTTTTAATTATTTTGTTGATTGTGAAATGCATATATTTATATATATATTTTAAATAATAAATATAACTTAATAAAGGAGGGAAAAACCTCCTTTATGGAAAAAAAGTGCTCTTATGTTTGTTTAGGATAGATAAAGTAAAAAAATATTTAATTTTAAGAAATTATTTTTTTAATCATGATTCTTCATTATTTCTGTTTTATTTCAAAATCACGTTTTTACTAAAACAATATTTATGATAAGGAAATTCTTTAACGAATTTTAAAATAACCTGGGTTGATTTGTTTTTGAGTATGACACTTTTTTGTTTAGAAAAAAAAAAAAAAAAGGGTGAAAGTTTATAAGAATTGTTCTTAGAAATAAAAACATTTTTTAAGCTGTGGTCCCAAGAACTATTAATAAAAATTGATGAAATTTTGATTTTCCAGATGGCGACCCGGTGGACGTGGAGATTCTGCCAGTTGGCAGTATTGCTCCTTGTACTTTCCACTCTCACTACTCAGGCACAAAGTAAGTAGAATCGATAAAAAAAGAGGAAAATAGAGCAGTTATAGATCAAATTCATCTTATATAACTGCACTTGAGATTGGATAATTAGATGATCCGAAAGAAAAGAAATTCTACGTAATCTCTTCATTAATTATCATTTTAATTTCGAAAAATTTTATGAACATTTAAAAAAGTGAAAGTAATGTAACTATAAATTTGATGATTAATTAAATATACATTTCTAGACAGCCTTCCGACAGGAAAAACTTAATAATTTTTTTAAACAAGAGAGATTTCGAGTTGGCCCCTTATAATATATTTATATAAATTTAATAATTTGTTTGGATTTTGGTTATTTAAAATTATGACAGTTCTCAATTTAGTTTTCATGAGTATTAAAGAATGAGGGAAGTTGACTGAACACAGGCACATAGTTAATTAATATTATGTTAATATTTTTTGAATTTTCCTGATAGTGAATTTTTCTGTTAGAGGTAGGGTCACCTAATATCCAAAACAACATTTATTTCCAAATATTTATCATGATACCCGAAAAGTCTAATGTGAATTTATTCTGGAAATGCCTTTCAAATGAGCTTAAAAATTCCTCCAATAAAAGGAAACTATGTAACATTTAAGTCTAGTTTTCTATAAATAATTAATGTTTGAAAATGGTTCTTAAACTTCCGTGCAAATCTTAAACTCTAGAACCTTGTTATTTTCTATGTCGAAACATTCCCTAGTATGTAACATTAATTTTATATTAAATCAGTCTTTTTAAATCGTTCACAACTGGAAAAGAAAATCGAAAATTGGTACCTACATTTGATCTTAGCCTTGTGATGAAAATATGAGGGCATATTAAATTGCGTTTGTCAATACGATAGTTATATTTCCAAAATGTCGTTAAAAACATTATACAAAATATAAATATTTTATCTAGGGCATTGTAAATAACATTGATTATGTGCTTTTTATTTTATATTCGTGGAAAATAGACCAATTTACTATTTTTGTAAAAAGTGTAAAAAATAATCTATTCTAGAGGGTAGGGGTGGTATTTTTGCCTCTCCTTGGAGCATTCCAGAGGGAAAAATTTAACCATTTTCCTCCGTTTCTCCATCACTGTTTCTTTTAAGGTACCTATATAGCATTTGTGTTACAGGCATTTAAAAGAGAAATATTAAGAATTCTAAAAATTATAAACATTCGTAGGGTTGCTAAGAATCAAGGATGTCGGCTTAATTGTGTTTTAAAAAGTGTTGATATTAAATTTGTTTGATCTGCTAACCAAGTGGAACTGGGTTCGAATCCAACTCGAGGCATTCGGCTAAAATCTGACCCCCGGAGTAGGGACAAATTTGAATAAAATAAATAGTATCGTAAATGGCTTATGGCTAGAAGGGCCGAAAAGCCAAAAAAAATTTTGTTTGATTGTTTATACTAGCTGCGACGCCCTCCATTGGCGGGCCTCTTGCTAGCCAAGGGGCTTCTCACCCTCGACCCTCCCTTACTTCCCTCGTCCAAACAAAATTTGGTTGAGCTTGGTCCAAAGGGCTATAATTTTCATTTTTGACCCTCTCCCCCAATTTTGTGTGATTAGTTTTTGCATTTCTAACCTTCTGAGGGTCTACAGAATATGTATACAAAATTTGGTTGAGTTTGGTCGAAAGGCCTAGAATTTCATTTTTGACCCCCCCCCTTCCATTTTAGGTGGTTATTTTCAAAAGAATTTTGAACAAAAATGTCAAAAATTACATTCTCTACAACTTTGCTTCTTGATGGAATTTGTCGTAGAGTGACAGTTTAGGAGTTTTAATCAAATAATTCCTAGGGGGGCGGACATACAGACACTGGAACAGACGGACATATAAATAAATAGACATAGGCACAAATGCCCTTTAGTAGTATGTGATATATGTATATAAATAATAGTGTATATATACATTAAATAACATTTTTCATTCAGCCAAGATACTCTGTTTTTCTCTTTTTTGTCTGAAGGATAGGGATAAGATTTCCTATTGTGTCAATAAAGTTGACTACTTTTAAGGGGCTCCAAATTTGAGATCATGAACAAACAAGAAAATGATTTAAAATTTTATTTTTCGTTCAACTTTAAAGCAACAGTTAACAAAATATTTGTGATATTAATTAAAATTCTCCACGGTCTTTAGTTTTAAAAATGAATTATCTTCTTGCAAAAGGTATTTGCAAAATCTTCCCAGTTATCGAGTTAAAAATGCATTTTACTCTAATGATTCCTTTAACTGAATGAATCAACAAGTGATTTCTAACATTTTACTAATTCTTTTAATGGTTTCTTGTAAAATTAAACCAAAAACATAATAGACATATATTTTATTAAAGGTCGAATAATTCAAAAACAATTTAAATAACTGAAAGATATGGGAAAATAATAAAAATCCGGCCAAGTGCGTGTCGGACCGCATACCAAAAATTCCATGATGAGGAGAAAATGAGAGAATTCGTAGAATTTTTTTCATAATAATTATTAAGTTAAGAAATCATCAAAAAAATAACCCTAAAAATGGCCAATTGGGGGTTCTCTCACATTTAATACATTTTTTTTGTTTTTGGTGAAAATTAAAACAGACAAGTTGTAATTAGTTCACGAGCTATCTGACATATGAATTATAAACACGCATTATTATATTATACATTCTAAAGGCGGCCTCACCGCCCATTGGATACCGACAGACATTGTAGCGTCACAGGGCGAACGAATGCTCTTTCGGGGCGAATGCTCAATGTATGTGCGGCTTAATAGGGTTGCGTTTTACTTTTGAATGGAGCCCTAAAAAACTCAGAACATCTCTGACAAAACTCGGACAGATAGCAACCCTATTATTGCTCTTTCGGAAGAATTATTTCATATTTAAAAAAGATTTATTCAATAAAAAGAGCTTTAGAATAGTTTGTCATTTTGTGGGTGGTCCAGTTTTTCAAAAGGATTAAAATGTCAATATAGTCTTTTGAGAAGGGACTGATACACTCCATGTTTTGTAGGATAATAAATATGTTTTATAAAATGTTCTAACCTTCAAATAATGTAATATTTTTAAGCTTTTACAAGTTTATTAAATAGAATTGTTTTGAGTTTCATAGTATATCACATTTTACTCAATGAATCAGAATAAATAAAAGCATTAACAGAAAAGAATTTATTTTCAAAAATAACATAATGGAAATGACGAAGGATGTTTCTAAAATGGTAGTTGTTATTAATTCTAGTTGACTCTTATTTGAATTTTGAGCTTTAAATGAATTGCAATTATCCTCTGAATAGTGAGAGTCGTTTTGTAGCTGACTAAAGTGATGAGCAAATTTGAAAGGACGCGCTCCAGGGCCAAAGAGAAGAAGTGAGTCTGTCTCTCTGATTTCCTTATGATGATTAAACCTTGTAAAAGGTTTTATTGGATGTTGGAGTGTGTCAGGTGGTTGGCTTTGCTTTGTCCTTGATCGTGATGTTTATCTACATTAATCTATATTTTTGTTTGTTACAACGGATGTTGAAGGCAACTTTTCAAAAAGAGAATGGACGACGAAGATTTTAATGATTTCGTGAGAATAATAATAGGGAATTTTGCAAAAGATTTTACGAAATAATTTATTTTTTTTCTCATTGTTCACGAAAAAGTATAAAGACTTAAATCTTTATTTAGTTACTCAAAAGCTCATTTGAATAGGCATTGAAGTCATGAAACTACGATTCTTAAAAATAAAATAAATCAACTACTACAGTTAAACGGGAAAGTTTTTATCTCATTTTTTTTCTAAACAAAGTAGCAATGTAACTCCTTTCAAGGCCTTCTTGTAATGGATTGACTGACTTATTAACTTGAATTATCTAGTGGAAAAACAATCGAAGAATGTTAATAGCATAAAATATTTCAATTACTTAAATCGAATTAAAGATGATATGTTTCAATTTCTCGATTCTATGAATCTCGAGAAGATAAATGGGAAAAATTTAAGATTTTAATAAAAAATCCATATCAATTTGTTATTTGAGTTTTTAAATGGTTCACCTGAAAAGGAATTTATTCTATTTAAATAGAAACGTGTTTGGTGGCCCAAATTTTATTTCAATGAATTGGCTAAGGGGACATTGATGGGAAAAAGTTTAAATAAAAGTTATATCTTATTTAATCCCTTATTTTAAGCAGGCATAATCGATATATTACACGCTTCGAGCGCTAAACCGCTGCTCTTCTTCAGTGCACGTCAGCTGGAAACATCAGTGGATGTTTTAATTTTTTTTTTTAAACTTTTTATAATACATTTTTTAAATGGTAGAATGGTTTACATAGTCTCAGCCAAGTCACAAAAACACGCACAATTGATCTCCAGCAGACGTTTTTCACTGTGAAATGATTCTATATGTAAAACGTCTGCTGGAGATCAATTGAGCGTGATTTTGTGACTTGGCTGAGTACTATGTAAACCTCAATTCCACCATTTAAAAAATTTATTATAAAAAGTTTAAAAAATTTAAAACATGCACTGATGTTTTCCAGCTGACGTGCACTGAAGAAGAGCAGTGTAGGGCTCGAAACGTATCGATTACGTCTGATTAAAATAAAGGATTAAATAAGATATAACTTTTATTTCAACTTTTTCCCATCACGGCCCCTTAGCCAATTCATTAAAATGGAATTTATTCTTTTTGTTCTAGGCTCCAAATGTAATCTTTAATTTATTGTCAGTGATAAATATTATCTGCCGAGGTTTTTACCTACCTTCCCTGAATTAATCTGTGTTAAGTTTAGAGCAGGATCCAGATTCGAGTAGAGTAGAAGTCAAGCTTTCTTTTTATACACTTTGCTTATTATACCTTCAAAAAAAAAAAAAATAAAAAAATGAACCGAATTAGAAAGACAAATAAATATTTAATTTATATTTCTTGTTAATTTAAATGACATTTAATGTGTTTTAAATTATTTACAAAATTAATGCAAATTACTTTCCCGGACATAATAAATATTAGGTTTATGAAAGAAATTTTCCGACTTCAAATAAAATAACGTTGCTGAATCCGGCTATTAAGAAGAAATAAAAAAATAATAAATAAATAATTGACAACTCATCAGTGAAAGTGGTTTTTTGTGCCTCTGGCGATTTCCAAGACAAACGCAGTTATGCTTTAAAAGAAATTTCAAATTGTCCACCTGAATCGAAGCAAAACTAATAAAAAAGTCGGACAGTTTGACTTTGCAAAAAAAAATAAATAAAAAATAAAATAAAATTTATCTCTCATTCGTATTTTCATTATTTAAGATAAATTTCTTCCAGACTACCTATATCATAAACTTTAAAAATAATTTATATATCATCTTTTTTAATAAATCTTGCATATTTTTAAGAAAAAATTGAAAATGAATCCTTTTGTTTAATAAAAATACTTTGCCGAGTTATTGATTCAGAAGAAGAAACTAATGAGTTGTTCTTTGATTGATGCAAATAAATAAATAAATAAATATAAGTTTTTTGTATATTTCTTTAATACTAATTAAAAAGACTGATGATAAAGATCAAATCTTTGAAACTATAAGTCTCTACAAATAAATTATATACCTATATACCTACAGTCCTACAGATATATAGATATTAATTAGAAAAGAAGAAAATGTTTTTGGCTGATCGTTAATCAATTAAAAAATACAAATCTTTTTTTATAAAATAATCTTGAACATGTTTATTTTAAAACAAAACGTTTTCGGGAGAATTTCTTTCTTTTCCAATGGTGAAAATTAAAAAAAAAATAAAAAATAAAAGGTTGCTTCCTTTAAAACAGTGTTGCTTTCAAAATTTTAGAGGAGGCAACTTTTTTTTTGAAAATTTTCACTATTGAAAAGAGGAGAAATTCTCCCGAGAACTTTTTTGGTTTTAAAATAAACGTGTTTCAGATTGTTTTATAAAAGATTTGTATTTCTTATATTATGTTAATTATATATTAGGTATGTTTATTTGCATCAAGCAGAAGACAATCACATTGATTTCTTCTTATTAAAACTCTTTAGTTACACTCCTTACACCATCAGAGTTACGAAATAATTTATGAAGGTATTGTGTATATTTTTATATAATAGCATTAAATATTATCCGGAAAAGGCTTAGGTCCAGCTTATTCATCTTTAGTTAACCTTGTCTAGCTCTCATCTTACCCTAAGAGTCAAAATAACTGTCAGATTGCGGCCATAATTTGCTTTAGTACTTTTTATAATGCTTATTCCTAGGGGTGCCCATCCCCCTAGCTAACTCACCTCCTTCTCCCTAGTTTCATGAAAAGTAAACCCCCCCCCCCCCCCCCTTATACATTATATTTTGTTCACTTCTACAAATTTAGAAGAGGTTTTTATTACCATTTCTTTAAGCTATAAACTTTTTATTTTTAGCATACTATATATTGGTAATTTTAGAACAATTTTCAACCCCCTCCCCTGAAATTTCAATGACGCACTCTGGGTCTTAACCTCCCCTCACTGTTGGTACCCATGTTTTTACCTATAATTTAATCTAGAAATTAGGCACTTTAGAGCTAGAATAGTTTACGACTACATGGGGATGTATGTTTTAAATAAATATAACTAAAATCGTTAAGACCCTTTTTCTAAAAGTACAAAAATACCTTTTAAAGGTGACTTTTATTTAAAACATTCATATTGTTTTCCAAAAAGTTGCAATTTCTGAATCATATTCTTAAGGCTTAATAGTTTAGATTTAATATCTATAATGGTTTGTAAAGCAAACATATTATAACTCCAAAATTGTTTGCAATAATTAATAAATGACTTTAAATTACATAAAAATTAATTAGCACACATACATAACTCTTCATGTTTAATGTGAATATAGTATTTTGTAAATGAGTTTACTGGAAATGCATAATTTTTAAATTATTTTTGTGAACATCGGAATGCGTCCTTCCGCTTGTGAATTCCTTCCAACTAGAACGAGGAGATCCTAAAGGCTGTTTCTTGTAATTTCAGGCACGAACACGAGGCGTCGACTGAGACGACCACCGAATTCATCCTCTTCTACTTCGGTTTTCACGCGCTCTAAAGATCAGGATGCGTCCGCTTCAGTGAACCGCTTCCGGGTACGAAATCGAATTGCGGCAGCGCCTTCCGCGAGTAGGAAGTCCTCCGACGACAGCACTGAGCTCGACACCCCCGGAAAAAAAGGCGACTACAAGGTGAATGGATGTTTAGAAAAAACTTGTGTAACCTTATTATAGCTAAAGATTAAGAAAATAATTGGATAGAATTACTAATTTTTTACTCTAATTTGTTTGGTAGATACTTATTGGTTGGTTTAATGAATACTGAGGAAGACATTATGATAAATCGAAAGCTATATAAGGGGATCCTAGTATATTTATTTATGGCTTCATTCATGCTTCTCAATCTGTTGAATCTATGTACTGAATCCTGATACATAAAAAAAAATACTTTGTGGAAGAAATTAGAAAGAAGGGATCTCCTATTGTCTGAGCTGATAATATAACGAACCTTTAAGACATGGGGGTATTTTTGAGAATGAGATAGGAAAATAACCTTAAGATCTAAAGGATAAAATATTCCTCAATTAATAATGGAAATGGGGGTTGTAGGACTTTTAAGGTTTAATATTTAAGCAGATGGAGTCGAGGAATTATGTGAAATTAGTCTTTGAACTAATTACTAACCTTACGATATCAAAACTGTTGTTAAGGATATATGATTTTTGATAATTAATAGTAACATTTCTTATTTTAAGATTTCTTATAAAAACTAATTTTTTATATCTGTGTATTATATTAGGGAAGTTTAATTCAAGTTTTCACCCAAGTTAACTTGTACCCAAAAAGTCAAACTAAATCCAGCTAAATCTCACATTGAAGTCTTTTTGTAAGTCAACTTGAATGGAAACTACACTGAAACTTTAATTGTTTAATTAAAACTTAACAAAACAAATTAGAAATAGAAGGCTTTAATTTATACGAGAAAAATACATTCACTAATATTCTCCTCTAATTTCCTTTTTAAATTTCTACTTAATATAATAATTA
The DNA here is from genome assembly GCA_024734495.1 of Forficula auricularia. Lineage (NCBI taxonomy): Eukaryota > Metazoa > Arthropoda > Insecta > Dermaptera > Forficulidae > Forficula > Forficula auricularia. Next base: position 94,283,551 of record JALMQS010000099.1, read on the forward strand.
GTAATCGTGACTTATAGGATTTTGTTTGAGATCTCACATTACGAAGCTGGAATATAATTTCATTAATTGAATTTGAGTAAATACAAATAATACGAATAACGCGTATCGTATTGGCCCGAGTGCAAAAGCCATTCCTAGAATAATAGAAATTAAGAAATTAATCTCAAATAGTCTGAAACACGTTTGAACTTGTATTTGGCATCCTGGCACAGCCTTCTTCGTCTCTAAAGAAATACAGATCAATCTATCCACGCCGCTATTTGTAGTTATTTTCATCGAACAATCTATATATTGGAAAAAATTAATCAGACTGCTGTAGGTTGTTAAAATCATTCTATATATGCAGGTTCTGACTGGTTCATAAAGAAGCCCGGATTTAAATAATTTTTCGGAACTGATAGGATAAAAACTTCAATTTTGAAATCATCTCAAATATATAAGAATTCCAAGAGTGATATTAAAAATTGATATTAAAAAAAAAACTATTTTCAGTTCTCTAGGACCCCTGGTTTTAGTGAGTTTCCATAATGGGTTGCATCCGATCCACAGTGCACACGCTTGATGTAACACATTCAGCATCTTAATAATAATAAAAAAAAATTACGTGTCCTAGAATTGAAAATATCATTTCAGTAAAATATTTTGAATAAATAACTCAATAAATAAATATATAAAAAATGGAAAGTTACTTTTATAATACTACTTGTCTAAAAGGGAGATTTCAGCCCTATATGGAACTAAAGGAAATGATTGAAATAAAAGTAAAAATATATATATATATATATTTTGAATCTATTGTACCTATGAATAGCTCTTAATAATAGTATGATAAAAGTTAAAATTATTATATTTTTAACATTACAAAATTTAATCTTAAAATAAATGAAAAATTAGACTTTAAATTTTGTTAAAAATCAGTTTCTTTTGCATATTTTATAGGTGGTGTGTTATTATACCAATTGGTCTCAATACCGTTCAAAGCATGGTAAATTTTTACCAGAGGATATTCAACCCGATCTCTGCACCCATCTCATTTTTGCTTTTGGATGGCTGAAAAAGGGAAAACTTTCTTCATTCGAATCAAATGATGAAACCAAAGATGGCAAAGTTGGACTTTATGAACGCATCATCAAACTAAAGAAAGCCAACCCCAAATTGAAAGTTCTCTTAGCTCTCGGTGAGTAACAAATGATGACTTTAATATTAAATTATTATGATTAATGTAAAGATTTAAGCATCTTTTTTGAGTTTCTTTTTTTGAAAAAAGATGGAATTTTTCAAAAATCAACCAATTATATAATATTGAAAAGTGAATTTATTTTTATTTAGGAACAAATCAAAGATTTTAGTAGAAATATTTTTACATTGCATATCAGAGGGTTTCGTCCCCTTGGGAATCGAACCCAAGCGCTAACTAAGCTTGCCGGGCTGTTAGCCAAACCCTTAAGACAAATCTCTCTCCGATATGTAGCTTTATTTCTTATATATGTTGCATATCGGAGAGAGATTTGTCTTAAGGGTTTGGCTAACAGCCCGGCAAGCTTAGTTAGCGCTTGGGTTCGATTCCCAAGGGACGAAACCCTCTGATATGCAATGTAAAATATTTCTACTAAAATCTTTGATTTGTTCCTAAATAAAAATAAATTCACTTTTCAAATTATTATGTTTTTAAAACCTTAAAATCTTAAAATTATTATCAAGGGAGCTGTACTTTATATTATTAGCAGCTGCGAAGCCGCCTTCGGCGGGGATCTTGCTTATCTAGGGGCTGCCTCCCCTGGAATTCGTAGTGGGTTTTAAAATAATAATTTAATAATAATAGTATTAACTATGTAGAAACAAAAAGAAAGAAAATAATATTAATAATAATAAATTTATTGAACCAATTGTATTGCATGAAATAAAGTTTATATTGAATTTGAGGCTTCGACTTCGGAGATTACTACCCCACTAACGACTATCCTTGATCTTCTTGAGCTTGCGATAATCTTTTTAGTCCTTGTTTTTAATAAGAGGAAAAAATTAATGAAATAAAAAACCTGTTTGCCATCTTGATCCTCTCAGGATTTCCAATTCATTTTCATTCTTCAAAATAATAATTTAAGTTTCCTACTTTTAATCAATTTTATTTTTCATGAACTATTAGTCGGATTTAAAATTAAAAAAAATCACGTCGTTGTCGTCGCCCAAGCCGATTATAATAAGTATAGATTATTATTATTAATAATAGGAATAGTAGGGAATTGGATAATTTAAAAATTAAAAACGCAGTTTTTATTAAGTGGGCCAGTGGCAACGTTTCGTCAATCTATTTTGCCTTCCTCAGTGGCTCATTTTTTCATGTTTTGTCTTGTAGTAAAACTGTTTTTGACAAAGAGTGATAAAATGAACCACTGAGGAAGTCAAAATAAATAAATGAAAAGTCAGGCCTACTTAATAAAAACTCTGTGAATTTAATTTTTAATTTATTCAATTCTCTACTATTCCTGTTATAAATTTACTATGGATACAAATGACACATGTAACATTATTATTATTATTTTAATTTTTCTCAATGAATATTTTTTCAAAGCCTCTCTTTCCGTTTTATAAATTGTAATAAATAGCTTTTTATAATATTTGCTAGTTAATCTTACTCTTGTACTTTTTCTCTATTTTTCAAATCCCTAAAAGGGGCTTCTAAACTCACATTTGAAGCCATTTAATCTTAGTCAATCAAATAATTGTTTATTACAAGAATAGATATTAAATTGAACTGTTTTGTTTTTAGGTGGCTGGTCTTTTGGTACACAAAAGTTCCAAGTCATGTCAGCAACTCGTTATGCTCGCCAAACCTTTATTTATAGCACCATCCCCTATTTGCGAGATAGAGACTTTGATGGACTTGATCTTGATTGGGAATATCCTAAAGGAAGCACCGACAAAAAGAACTTTGTTCTCTTACTTAAGGGTGAGTACTCAAGTCTATTTTATTAATTTTATTCACTTAATCTTAAAACAAGCTTATAAGACTTCGTCTATGATTTTCCTACATGAGAACAAACTATAATAATAATTGAGTTGAAACTTTGATAATTATTAGATGACCAGCTTAATATTTATATCATACTATATGTGAAATTTTAATCCGATTACAAACATGAATTTGAATTATCCGATCTTAAATTCCGATTTTCTGTCAAATCAAATTTAAATATCGAAAAAAGTATGAATTTAATTCTATATCGTATAATCACTATCCAAAAGAAATTCTCACGTTCTTAGTACAAAGACCTTTCTCTCTCACTCTACAACTATTTTCAAATTCAAACGGCTCCTGTGTAACGGATTCGCTTTATGTGGTCAAAATGTGAGATGTATTTTTTCTAAAATAAATATTTAATTTTTGCGACATTTCTATAATATCTGATTTTACCTTAAATAAATATTGATAGAAAAAAATAAATTAAGCACATAGGTACTACAAAAGATATGAAATTATATAATAGCAATAATGACGAAAAAGATTTAAAAATGTTTATTCTAATGATTAAAGTACAAATGAATAAGAAGAAAGAAAACCAACTCTTAATATTAAAGTATCTTTCAATTATGTTTTTGTTTTACGCTACACAGGATTTTTGCTCCGTTCCTAATAAGTGTGTTGAAGTAAACGATGGCTATTAAAATATCAATCAAATACCACCATAGCCATTTTGTTTATAGCTTAAAATAAATTTATTCCATATTTATAATTTTAATTGAGGCGTTCAAAAGCAGAGTGGACTATCCCACAAATCTCATTTTCGCTGATAAACCTCTATAATCAAGTAGGTTTTAGATAATAAGATGACCTAAAGAAATTCAATCAAACCCAGCTTAAAAAATAAATCAAGACAGAGTGGATCAAACTTAGTTTTTAAACGTCCTGCTAAATTACAGCGCAAGTACCACTTTTGCCTGGAATCTTTACCTTTATTTTGCTTGATTTCTCATAACAAACCAATAGTGGGATAGTCCACTCTGTTTTTAACGCCTCAATTATTCAATTTTACGAATATTATAATAATAGTTTGTATTAAAAACATACACAACAATACAACACTTACTTCAAAAGAACTAATATCATTGCGGACCAGGCTAGTATCGTTCGAGCTATGAAAGTCAGGTTCCAATCGCTGGTTACACTGTTTAAAATTTAGTTGTCTATAATTTGGATCCAAAAACTTTTTTACAAAACACACACAAATAAGTTTAAGTTGCCCAAAAAATCATATAAATTGCCCTGACTTAATGGTCTAGAATCCGAGATAATAATATAAATAAGTAGATTTAAATAAATTATTATTTAAGGAACAAAGTTTTCTTTGTATGTTGGCATTGGTCTTTAGTGCAATCTTTTATGCTAAACATCTTATTTAGTGCAAAACACTTATAGACTTTTTTATTAACAAATTAGTAATGAATTTATTATTTTAAATCATTTTCGACTTTATTATTTTTACTTGGGATGATCCTCAAAAATTATAATTTTGAAATCAGAATTTCTTATCAGATACTATATTAAAGCGTTTTCTCCAAAATTTAATTTTTGATTTCAAAATTAATGAAAATCTTTTTCACAAAATTAGGCCTTGCTTTAAGAATCGTTCGAGCTATGAGACTCAGGTTCCAATCGCTGGTACACTGTTTTAATTGTCTATAATTTGGATCCAAAAACTTTTTCACAAAACATACACAAATAAGTTTAAGTTGCAAAAAAAATCATATAAATTGTCCTGACTTAATGGTCTAGAATCCGAGGTAATTATATAAATAAGTAGATTAAAAAACAATATTATATACGGAACATAGTTTTCTATTAGTTCCTTGTACGTTGATCATGGCATTGGTCTTTATTGCAATCTTTTATGCTAAACACCTTATTTAGAGCGCAAAACACTTCTAGGCTTTTTCCTTAAAAAAGTAGTAATGTATTTATTATTTTAAATCATTTTTCACTTAATTATTTTTACTTGGAGTGATCCGAAAAAAATTATAATTTTCAAATTAGAAACTCTTATCAGATATTATAGCGTTATTGCCAAAATTAGGGCTTGTTTTAAATGTTGTTAGCAAGATAACAACACTTAGTGTAACGCTTCTAAAATAAATTCAAATGATTTATTCTAACCTTGTTGATTCATTACCTCAATGATGCCTTTGGGTTAATTAGAGTGCGGTTTCTTTGAATATTCATAACACGGCGTACTCTATTTTCCTTGTATAGAAATTATAAACAACTTCAAAGTAAAACTATTATTCCTAAGTATATTATTATTTTTATGAAATAGTTAGAAATCAAAATATTGCAAAATCGAAAACGCCCCCGCTCTTTTCCATTCAAGTGAAAAATAAATGGTAAATATTAAATTCATTATTTTCTAGCTTTTAAAATTCATTTGAAAGAATAACATGTTATAATGATCGAAATAATTTCCTTTAATCATTTGATCGTGAATATTTGCAAAGGAGAAATCTTACCTAGGCTTAAAGGATTCCTTATATGTTTAATAAAATGTTTATATAATGAATTTTTAAAGCCATTGATATCAAGCGATCTACTAATCATTATATAAATAACATTTCTATATCAAAAAAGTATATTTATTTATTTGACCAGGAATTGGAAAAAAATAACATTCACTTGAAATCAAACCGATTTTCATTTCTTAAGTGTTTTATTACTCTTTTCAATTTCATAATAATTTTAGTGAAAGTAAGAAGAAAAAAGTAATTTTTATTTTAGAAGAAAAAAGTTCTAATTTTTATCAAAACCAATGGTTACTTATAAGGAGAGATTAGTTTCCTAATGAAGAAAAATAAATTAATTTTTTATCCTCGTCAATAATATAATTTACTGTGTCTTTGGTTAAACTAGGTTGACTGCATTTAAGGTAAAATAACCACAAGGGCTTTCCTGCCTGAACTAATTGAAGGTGTTTATAAATCAATAAAAAATCTTTGCACACAGAAAAACAATTCACAAAAAGTGCCATAATCAAATTAATAAATTGACTATGAAAATTTTTAAATGGTCTTTCCACTTAATCGCTTTTTTATGTTCATTACTATAAACAAATAAAAACCGAAGTCTTACAGGTGGAAATTTTGTTTTTGTGAACAAATTAGAAGTTGAAATTTTGACACATGTTTATCATTCAAAGCCCCTCTAAGTCCAAAAAGTGGTTTTTATAAATTTTTGTATGTGTAATAGTAACAAGAATAGTAGGGAATTGGATAAAATTAAAAAAAAAAACAGAGTTTTTATTAAATGGGCCATGGGCCACTGAGGAGGGCAAAATAAATTGACGAAACTTCTGGCTCATTTAATAAAAACTATGTGTTTATAATTTTATCCAATTCCCTATTATTCCTGTTACTAATTTACTATGAATTCAAATGATGCAGCGTTGGTATGTGTGTTTTACAAATTTTGAGACGAAAGCGTTTTACTATTAATAATGAGATTTTGAGTTTAAAGGTTTTGACTAAAAAGATAAGGCCAATTTGTAAAATGATTTTATTTTATTCCAATAATTATTTAGTATTTTAAAGTTTCTTAAAACCTGATCTAAAAAATTTAATAAAAAAAAATTACATCACCTGAAATTGTTAAAGTTCCAGATGAACATCCCGAAAAAAATAGTAGGCATTATATTTTTAAAATAAAAAGACAAATTGGTTGAATTTTTCTTAATAAATTGATTACATATTAATTTATTTAATAAATATTTTTCATAATAATATGTAAACCAAACCTCCAAGAGCTAAGCGTCTGATTAGAAATATTATCCTTTTAGGATTGAAGGCACGAAGCCGAAATTGATTTTTGTACTAATCTATCTATCTATCAATATATATATATAAAATTAAGGTTTTATCTCTACACTGCTCCAAAATCGCCCCAAATTTCGGTTATACAATATACGCTTCAAGAAATGTTACGATAGAAAACCCACTCAACGAATTTCCTGTCTGTCTGTTTGTTTTCAATTGGCATAGAAACGGCTAGAGGTATGATATTTTTATGAAATTTCTTATTTGGATCAGATGTTTTCTAAATTAATATGATTGCTATAGAACATTTTGATATTTTGATTCCAAAAGGGGGTTTGGCGGGGGACACTACTGGAAAAGATCAAATAGCTGCTAAATAATTAACTCTACTGCAAATTCCGTTTAAAAGGAAAGTTGGATAACAATGGTCTGCAAAGAAAAATGAACCTAATTGTCAAGGGAAACAGGAAACGAAGGTATTAAAGAGCCCATGGTCACATGGACATTTGTGGGAGAGCCACACTGAAGGGGGCCAAATAGCCACACCGAAGTGGCCAAAGAGCCACATGATGGCTCGCGAGCCACGGTTTGCCGATCCCTGTTATAGAGGATGTGATTCCTGACAATTTTTGTTTAAAGAAGTTCTCAAAAAAAAAAAAAAAACAAAAAAAAAACACCCTAAATAGGGGAGGGTCAGAAAATGTAAATTCTAGGCCTTTAGACCAAACTCAACAGAAATTTGTATACATTATCTGTAGGCCCTCCAGAAGACAAGGAATGCAAAAACTAACCACCCAAAATAGGGAGGGCGTTCAAAAAATAAAAATTTTAAGCCTTCGGACCAAACTAGGAAAGATATGGTTTATAACTTCTGACTTTTCATAATCTCTTAAAATAAATCAAGTTCAATTATTTCAACATTTTTCTCTTTGGAAAATAAGGATTAGTTTTCAAATAAAATAAATAATTTATCTTTTCCAAGTTTTTTGAGGCTGAAATATCACACCCCTCTTATACCTATCATGTTACGAGTAGATGTTCTAAGCATAAAAACTATATTTATTGAAATCTCATGTATATTTTTTTGCTCTACTTATTGATGAACATAATTACAATTGTTATGAAGAAAAGATCACGTTTTCTTTGCGCATTCTTTGCATAAAATAGAGATCTGGTAAGCCTTGAAAATTCTTCCTGTCTTTTAACCACTGTGAAACAGTTTATCGATAAGAACATTCCAAACAATTATGTTTCAATTTATATAAGTTGGAATATTTTTAATTCACCTTTGATCTTTAAATGATCTTGGGTATTACTATAGAATATTAAACACAAATCGTTTGTATAAATTATTAACACTTAAACTTATTTTACAAAGTCACATTCAACGTCTGCTCAGCATTTCAATTAAATAAAATATTTAGAGAAATTTTAGTAGACTAGCCTCACTCATGACGTGATTATGGATTAGGGTGGCTCATATTTTGGGTATTTTGGAATTTTTACGCTGACAGAGGCTCATATGCTTCGGAATAAATAAAAACAATATATCCCCCAAGTTTCAAGTCTCTATCTCAATTTTAACATGTTCCGCACAACGATGCAATTTTCCCATCTAATTAAATAACATTGGATTTTTGGCATTGAACGATCAATTTTTTATTCCGACCAAAGTAATAGTTCAAAAATTTTCAAACTATGTAGACTTTATCCTTATAATAGTAGCTATCCTTCAGAATTTTTACAAATTTTTAGCTATTATAATTTTGGAATTACAGCTAAATAAAATACTGCTATATCTTAGTGTTAGTAAGTTATCGACATCAAAATTATAATGACTAAAAATCTGTAAAAATTCTGAGGGATAGCTACTATTATAAGGATAAAGTCTACAGTGTTTCAAATTTTTTGAACAATTACTTTGGCCGAAATAAAAAATTGATTGTTAAATGCCAAAAAACCCATGTTAATCAGATGGGAAACTTGAATCGATGTGCGGCACAGGTTAAAATAGAGATAGAGACCTGAAAGATTGGTTGATATTTTTTATTTATTTATTTCGAACCATATGAGCCTCTGTCAGCGTCTAAATTCGAAAATACCCAAAATAATGACCACCCTATTGTGGATACATCTGTTACACTACTCAGAGCAATATTTTTAGGGTTCCGTTTAAAAGTAAAACGGGCCCTTTTAGTGTCACTACAATGTCTGTATGTCTCTCCGTCTGTCAGACCATTTTGTAGCTCGTAAACTACAAGACTCGTAAACTATAAGGCACAAGCATGAAATTTATATATATATGCTTACATAAAGATGTTTCACCTTGCACCAACACCACAATCTCTACTAATTATATGCTTACACTATGTTTACATAAAGATTATATTTAATCTATTTCTAATAACATCTCGTGTATTTTATAACTTGATCACTTGGTTCGTTTGGGCGACCCGTATGGAAATAAATGGATTTTCGAAATATGTTTTTTATATATTTTTAGAAAATAAATTAAAAATATAAAATTTTTGTCTTAAATTTATATAAAGTTTATGTTTTCTATATATTAATATAATTATATTTTAAGAATATATAGAAAACATAAACTTTATATAAATTTAGCACTAAAATTTTATATTTTTAATATATTTTCTAAAAATATATAAAAAACATATTTAGAAAATCTATTTATTTCCATACGGGAGAAATAATAAATTAATTGAAAATTCTTTCACTAATTTATGTTTAGAAATGTCTGGACCGTAGAGAATAATAATTTGATTTTTCCTGTCTGCCTGTGTGTCTGGCTGGGATCTGATATTCATAATAGCAGAAAAACGGAACGCCTATCTGATCAGAGTGATCATTTCTATAGCATTATGATAACTTTTTCCTGATGAAACATGCAAAAAGTCGAATCCTTATCGAACGGTTGAAGCCTATGATCTTAAACGTGACAGATCTGATTCTATAACAACAAAATAATAATTATAATATTAAAACCAATTAAATGGCCTAATAACATATTTTCTCAAATGCATAGTTGAAATTGAGCACATTCCTCTAAGTTAACACAAAATGAGAATGAATGATTCTGTTATTTTGTCCTAAATTAAATTTATGGAAATTGATTAAACATTGAAAAGATATTTACATGATGACTTGCTACTTTGGAATTATATTCTTGAGGGTGCTACTTCTCGAAAGAGAGCTTTCATTTTTAAACATTTCCTCCAAACGTGAGTACAACAGCGTGACGCCTGCCGCCCCAAGCAAACATATCGTTCTTCGTCAATACACTTCTATCAAAGCTCATGGAAAGGAATGAATGAGTGGGTGCTTGATGATGAAATCAGGTCAATTTCCTTCCTGTGAAAGTATATGGCATACAAGCTATAACTCATCATCGAGCCCTATCAATGAGACATTCAAATTTTGTTAAATATAAGTTCAAATGATCCCATATTGCCTGCCTTGTCTTTTAGAGAACCTAATTGAGGGCGAAAAAATAGGGAACTTTCACTTTTTGATTTATGTCTTTATATATTCATTCGTTGTAGAATATAAATAGAAAACAATGTTTTTATGGACATAAATCTTTAAGTTGTTTACGATGCGTTCCTTGAGTTTATAACTCTATCCTAAATAACTTTGAGAATGAGATTGAGTTATACTTATGAAATTTTTCGGTATTATAATTGGCCTGAGAAAATATTTAACTATTGTTTACTTGAAAATGAAAAATATTAAGAAATCAAAAAAACAAAACAAAACAACTAAATTAAGAATGTTAGATTGTGAAACATAGGTATATCTAAACAATTAAATCTCAATTATAATTTTGTAAAATTATAACAATTTAAGTAATTATGGAAAATAAAAGTATTTTAATGAGTTGAATTAGTAATTTCTTCCTATTTTTTTTATTTTGAAATATAATGGTCACGAATTATTAAACTATATAGATTGTTTTTAAATATTTTTTCAAATTTTAATTTATCATACTTTTTTGATAAGACCATAGTTTCAATTATTCAGTAGAGTTTATTTACTCCGACACGGCAAGTAAACCGACACTGAGCTGCTAAGTAGGTACATGACATTTTTGTGCCACGACTTGTGTGACACAGAGAATATTGTGTTCAGTGTACACTAAATGACATTCATTCACTATTTGTTTGTTAGATCTTGCCATGTAGTCGAGAAAAGCAGTCACTATTGTGATTAGTATGATAGATAAATTAAATTGAGATCCAAGTGAGTTGTTTGTACTGCTACAGTATGCAGTTTCAACTTAGCGTTTTTTTTTTATTTTTGTTTGTTAATATTCGAAATATTTCAATATAGAAAATGTAAACAAATAACTCTAACTTTTCATGAACAGGCGGAAATAGTTAACCTTCCAGCGGGCGCGCTGTGTAATTTCCCTTGAGCGGGCGCTTGTCGTAAATTTTACGTCATCAAGTTTTCTCCATGTAAATGGTGTTTTCTTTATATTAATGTTAGAGAATTGCTGTAAGGTTATGAAAAATGATAAATGACAGTACTTTAAAAAAAATATATTTGACTTTCTTAAACAAAAAACGAAACAACACTAAATATTTCTTCTAGCTCTTTTTGTGTTAGCGGCCTACGAGCCATAATGGAACACGTCTAAAACCAAAAAATACATTTAGCTATAAAAAGAAACGATATAAAATGAGAAAAAAATGAAAAAATTAGTTTATTTAATATACTTATACTTTAAGGCGCGTGTCGTAAAATTTACGCTCAACGGAAATTCTCAAATATCAATGAATAACAAAAACTTCTAAGCACACCTGTAGTTTAGAAAAACCCTGACCCTCGAATAGCTCGGAGCTCGATTCTTGAGACTAAGTGGTAAAAGTGGTGGAAGCGATAAGGCGCATGTGTCGTAAATTTTACGACAGCGCGTCCGCTAGAAAGTTAAGAAAATTGAAACGGGCGAAATGTTCAACACACTAGACCAGGGGTCGGCAACATTTTGAGACGGAAGAGCCAAAAGTTACAATTTACAAAATTTCCCAGTTTTTAAAAAGCAACTAACTTTTTTGTTTCATTATTATGGTATTTGATTACGATTAGGTATATAAATTTGATTTTTTATTTAAAACAAATAGCTTTAAATATGAAATAATATTTATTCATATAAAAACATACAAATGTTTCTCACAAAACATATTAAAGTTATTGAAATTGTAATCAATTAAAATGAAATTTGGCCATCATTACAAACAAGATCATCACGATTTTTTCTTATAAGTACAATTAATATATAATTAAATACAATTTTTTTTTTTTTAATCAAAAATATTCGACTCACATCGAAAAGTCAGGGAAGGAAATCCAAAAATTTTGTGATGATCTTGTTTGTAATGATGGCCAAATCTCATTTTAATTGATTATAGACCTGATGAAGGAGGGAATAGTCTTCGAAACGTCGGTTTATGAATAAAAAGATAGTATAAATTATCTTATTTTTTGGACTCCCTCATCAATATTCACTCAATTTTACTTATCAGTCCGTCTCCAAAAATTATTCAAATCATATTAAAGTATTTTAGCTAGCTCTGCTAGAATAATAAAATTAGTAATCAAATAATATAACTATAATTATTGAATAATAGATAGTTACATCAATGGGAGCATTGGCCTTGCATACCTTTTGAAAGTTTGGTTAAATCTGGCTCATAACTTGTTGTTTTCAGTTTCAAGCACGTCTCTAGATTTTTATTTGTTAGTTGGCTTCTTACTTTACTTGCAGTATATATTTTTTGCAGTATAATATTTTTTATGAGTTTTGAAAATAAAATAATATAATTATTAATATTTGCACATGGAACTGGAGAGCCGCATCTTGACATCGAAAGAGCCGCATGCCGCAGGTTACCGATCCCTGCACTAGACCAATAATTGCGTTTAACCCATGTTTCTTATGAGCATTGGAAAACAACATCATCTGTTGGTTCTGAAACTTTTTGAGAAATAAATAATAATTCACTTCCAGTAACTATGGTTTTGTATTTTTAAAGATCGCAGATGAAATTATCAAACCGTCGTGTAATTTTATGGTCTTTGTTAGTTGTTTATTAAAAAAATACAATATGGTTTCTCCGGATCCGAGATATATCGAATTGGATGGGTATATGTTGATTGTCGAATAATTATTGAATTTCGAATAAAAATAGAACTACAAGAACAAATCGCTTGTTCGGTTATTATGTTATTACATTATTAGAAAAACATAACACCCAATACAGGGTATATACAGGTTTTGCTTGTATCTTAATAAATTTAATTTATTTTCGGTGTCCATGAATAATGATTCTTTTAGTTAAATATCGATTACCTAGCATGTTATTGTTTTAGAATTGCGGGAAGCCTTTGAAGCGGAAGCCCAAGAGGTGAAGAAACCACGTCTTTTGTTAACTGCCGCAGTCCCTGTCGGTCCAGACAACGTAAAAAGCGGATATGACGTCCCAGCAGTGGCCAGGTAACGGAAACACTTTGCCTACATTGTTTACCTAGCAAGATCATCTTCAAATAAGATTTATTTTCAATAGCCATTCTTTCATATTACACATAGGTCATGTAAGATCTAAAACATGTTTTTTTTTTGAAGATTAATCATAATTAAGTCTATAGTTTAAAATACACCATCGAAAATATTTAATTAATATCGTGTTTTTTAGAATAATAAAATTCTAAATAAAAATTCTTATAAATATTAAACAGCTCAGATATGTAGCCTGGAATATTTGTCAGAGTGGGCATTACTATTTTAAATATTAGGTTTAAAATAGAGGTATTTATTAGAATAAAAATACATATTATAAAACATTTATATTACAATTTTGTTTAACTAGCTTTTCGTAGATTTACAACTAGTGTCAACTAGACCATTCCGGAGAGGGGGAGGGGGCTCATGAGCTACCTTTTAAATACCTCCTTGGTACAATTCAAGAAAGCTATATTATATAATTGTATAACTATTAATTTACAATTGGCTGGATGATTGTTAAAAACCATTTCAAGTTGAATACATTTTTATTATTTTCACTCGTCGATCTGCGGCAATTTTCATTTGTTAAAAAAAACATATCTGTTAGTGGGTTACTGTAGAAGTTGTCAAATTTTGTGTACACTCTAGCTTAAAATGACGGTATTAAAACGATATTTTAAATTCAGATTAAAAGTTGATAGATTTTGGTTGAAATGGGACAAGAAATAAGAGATGTTGATTAAAAATTTGAACTCTATGTCTGATTTGGACCAAAATTTGTACAATTAGCCTTTAAAGCCATATGAAAATATTAATACAAAAATAAGCTTCCTAAAATGGCCAGGGGCGGAGGGGGGGGCAGGTGTATGGTAAAATAAAAAAATGGTCATATTACATATTTTTTTCATCGTTTTTCGAAATTTTTTATTTTTAGATAAATATATTATATTTTCAAAATGGAAAAACGAATAGAACAAATTTTAAATGAAACTTAGATATTTCACTTATTTTTCAAAAATAAAACACTCACATATTTGTATTAATTTTTAATTGAACGGTCCCGCATACTGAAATTTTTCTTTAGTTTAAGCTTAATATTAATTTGCTTATCAATTCTCAATGAATAGTGAAAATTTTTAGCTTTACTTATATTATATTTAATATCGAAGGCAAATTTGTATCTAAGATTATTTAGGCTAACTGCACGGAAGGCAAGTTGGCACTCGGGTTCGACTCCGAGGGGGCGAAACCCTCTGACATGGAATATATACATAATTTTCAGTTGCGTACGGTCCATGGATTCTGTAGATGGAGGGCATTCCTAAAATTTCAAAATATTTACAGTACCTATTTTCATACAGTGTCATAAAAAACTAATGTTAAATTTGAAAAATAACGAAAAATTCTATGATCTCGTATTCGACGAAATTTGCAAAAATAAAGCGAAAAATAAAATAAAATTAAAAAAAATGTATACTTTTTTAGACAACATCCCCTGTTTGAAAAGTCTCCACCCGCCACTGTGATAGATTATCTATTAAGATCTTTGATTTGACCTTAATAATTTATTTTTTAAAATTAGATATTTTTGTTGGTGGTGTTTAAATTTTTTATTCAGGGTTTTGGTGGCTATACAATATACATGTTTCATTTGTAAAAAGGTTAAGAACCTGTGATCTAGATTTTGAAGTTAAATTTTCACTGTCATGTTAAAATTTAGAAATATATTTTTCGCTTTCGTCTTATAGAAATAAATTTCCTTTCTTAATTTACGATGTTATGGAATAAATTTTTAGTTACTTGGATATCATTAATTTGATGGCTTACGATTTCCACGGCAAATGGGAGCGCGAAACCGGCCATAATGCTCCACTTTTCGCGCCAAGTTCCGATTCGGAATGGCGAAAACAACTTTCGGTATCGCACGCAGCCAACATGTGGGTATCAATGGGTGCTCCGAAAGAGAAAATCGTTATCGGCATGCCTACCTACGGAAGATCATTTACATTGGCCGACCCATTGAACAATCGGGTGAATGCACCTGCGTCAGGAGGTGGCAAAGCTGGCGACTACACCAAAGAAGGGGGCTTTCTCGCTTATTATGAGGTACATTAAATTTAATACGAAAAAATAATTACCACTTACAATCGCAAATAATAATTCTTTAGATCTTATAAATAATTTTTCATTTGAATAAATAATCCAAGATATTAGCATCAGACTTTCTATTCTTACTTCATTCATAATCATCACAATTGAGACATATGCGTTACTTTTGTTGTTGAAAGCTCTCCTAAGCTGGCTTTATTCCAGAAAAAAAAACCAAACATTAACATATTAATAGCAAATATTAATTAATGAAAATATTTTTTTAATATTCAAACTTGCTTTACACATATGCAACATTGTAAATAATTATTTAAACAGCTCACCATTTATCACGTCACCCAGTTTAATGCATTGAAGTTTGCCTTTGATGCTCTGTAACTTGAGAATTATTGGTCGTACACACTTGAGTCTAATAAACTTTTTTGTAGCAAATTTTATGCCCTACAAAAGCTTAATGTTCATTTTTTAAAAAAATTTTAAATACCGAAAAATCAACTTGAAACCTACATTTTTTTCTCATCTTATTTAAATGGGAACTCGAATTTTTCGAGGAGCTAATCCCTTATTTGACTTAGAATTATTTTCCATCGGGGATATTTTTTTTATTCTATAAATTATCAGTTTCTCGGATTGGGAGAAAAAAATGTTGCCCTAAAATGAAACATCCCAATATAATATATCAATCAATTTATCACATGTCCATATATCTATAGTAGTCCAAGAGCTGGTGACACATTTTGACTACAAAAAATTATAATTTATAGTCAATTATAAACATAATATATTCACTCCAAACCATTTGAGTGGTGGAACGTGGAACCAGACCACCTCCCACCACTCAAATGGTCTGGGGTGAATATATTATGATTATAATTGTCTATAAATTATAATTTTTATAATTTCATTGTGGGTCAAAAATATTTTTTAACACATATGTATTTTTTACCGCACTCACACCATGCGCAGTACCTGGTCCACCTGCTAAAGCCAGCCAGACTGGTCATTCCCTGTACAACTATCATAGACGGTACTATTACGCATTATTTCTAGTTGGGTCAAATCCGTAGTCAAAATGTGTCACCAGCTCTTGGTCTATAGGATTGTGGCGTAAATCTTTCTCTCGTGAATAAAATTGTAGATACTTTCTAGTACTCTAAACGTGTTTTTCAAACACGTTACAAAATTTATTAATCATTATTATAATATTATTATTTTATTAAATTAAAATTAAGGCTTTAATTCAAAAAATAACCACTTATATATGATTTTCATTTTGCTTGTACAAGTCATTAACATTTTGTTCATTATTAGGCGTTTATTTACCATATAAGGATAATGAGTACAAATATATTTTATTAATTCTCAGCAAAGTAATATAAGAATTAATATGTTTAAGCTTGAAATTTGCTGTTTTTTTATCTAATATATATCAGAATATATACATACAAACATACATGTATTAATTGAGATAACATTGAAATGCTATTGGATTATTCATTTGTTAAATTTAATTTAATTTATTTAATTAAAAAACGAGACTGTCTACTATAATATTATTGTAATTATTAAATTAAATATTGTATTGATAGCGTTTATCTTTAGGAGACGGACTGGTATAAATATGCAATTTGATGTTGATGAAGGCAGTCCACGGTGGTTGTAAAAAATAAGACTATAATGGTTTTATTATTTTATATTTATTTGTTAAACCGACGTTTCGGAGATTTATTCTCTCCTCCTTCAGGGTAACACAGGTTTACAACCACCGTGGACTGCCTTCATCAACATCCAATTACATAAATATTGTATATTTTCTGCTAATTATATTTATATATGTATACTAATAAAATTTTAGTTTCGATGGCCTTTTCTTAAAAACCATCAAAACTAAAATTTCACAAACAGTTTTATGCAACTTTTAGTGTTGAAAAAATAAATTCCAAATGATATAACAATTTTTCCAGATCAAATTGAATAAGTATTTATTTTCGAAATTATCTCATCTATATAAATATGTTGAATTCTTAAATTAATTTATTAAAACTAGAGAGAAAAGATACAGTAATATTTATAATAAGGTATATTTGGAGCTAGTAAGTAAGAAATTAATTAAATTCCTTCTCATACAGGTATGTGAAATGCTGAAGAACGGTGCAGGCTACGTCTGGGATGACGAGATGAAGGTACCTTATGCCATTGATGGCGACCAATGGGTAGGCTTTGATGATGAACGTAGTATCCGAAACAAAATGCAATGGCTTAAGAAAGAAGGCTATGCAGGCGCCATGATCTGGACTGTGGACATGGACGATTTTACTGGAACTGTGTGCGGCGGGGGAAATAAGTACCCACTTATCCAGGCTATGAGGTAGGAATCTAGTCATAATTACCTAACATTTCTTCAGATATTGTTTTGGCCAAAAAAATGTAAGCAAAACAAATTATGGCTCTGACTTGTCAATGGCAGACCTCTTATGTCGACAAGATAATAAAAAGCCATTAAGATGAACGTTGATGCGCGATACAGGCTGAATGTAAACTAAGTGATTTTGGCTAGAATTCATGCTTATCATACGCATTCTTTTATGACATCCACTTTATCTTCTTCTCTATCTCTGACTTTTCACATTTGCTATCTTGTCAGAACTCTTCATATAATTCTCCAGACTAAAACTGGGCCCCGAGAAGGGCGAACTATTAAATTCGCTAGAAATTTGATATTTGATTTTTGCTTATATGAAATTTCTTAAAAGTCAGGTAAAATAATTTTCAAACATTACTTTTTACTTTATCCAATGCGAAACATCAAGTGATTCATTCAATCAAATCCAGGTTCAAGATATAAATGTTTACAAAGGTTCTTGAACAGTTCGGGTCGAAACGACTATGGATATACTTACATCTTACTTGAATTTATTGGAGTATCATAAGCATTCATATAAGGTTCGGAAATATGTAATCTTGGACTCCTTGGCAAGTCTCTTCCGGTTCCTGATTTCAGTAAATGCACGAGAGGTGTACATTCATAATGGCGAAATAGGTTAACTTTGGCTTCTTTTAACTTGGACAGTATAAACAATAGAATACGAATAAAAAAAATGTTTAAAATTTTTGAGTAAATTCAAAATTCCGACCGCCTGGAGAACTTCACCCATTGAACAACGTAAAGAGTAAAAAATGTTCAATTAATTTTATAAGCCAATAGTCAATTTTATTTTTTACAATCATGAGCGAAAATTGATAATTGAATATTGTGGTAGCTCTTGTCCGAAATAGAACTTGAAATATTTTGTTTTATTTAGATTATTGTTCCACGTATAATAAAAATAGTGAATTATAAAAATATAAATAACTGTACTTATAAAAATCCTCAAAATGTAGCCTGAAATTTAACTCCTTTTATGACGTTGGAGCGCCTGTATTTAGGCAACACTTTGCGCGCAGGAGAATGAAAGCTGCGTAAGAGCTAGGCGAGTCCAGTCGATGGAATGGTATCTGTGCCATCAAGTATGTATGAAAGGATAATTTTTCCATAAGCTTTAAATAGTCACAGAATAGAAAAGGTTTACCATATAAACATTAAAGTTTTTGCGATTTGCTGCCTCAGTTCCATTATTATTTTTATTATTAATTGATTTTGCTTTTTACTTTATCTAATGCAAAATGGATAAAGTATTTGAATCGGTCTCGCGCCAAGTCCTCAGGTAAAGACTACGGAACCCATGGTCTCAAACAAAGTCACAAATTGTAGTATTCTATCAGGTTGAATTTTAACACCTGACGGTTTTGCCAAAGATTACATGGGCTCTGGTCCAGAGGCCAAAAAGTGCGATTTTTTGATGGCGGAGGATGGATGGATGTTACCCTTTTTTTCGACGACGATTTTTTCCACACCGTTCAACCGAATGAAATGAAATTGAAAACCTACCATTACTTTAACAAAATTAAGGGATTGTTTTTTGGTACATATCTGCCCACAAACATTAGTACTTCATTTTAGTACTTTTTTAGTTTTTTTTAAATATCTTGAAAATTACTTAACCAATTTTGATGAAATTTAAAATTATATAAATTTAAGTACCTTGAGGACCACAAAAAAGTTTATATTAGGTTTTTAATGATATTATATTTTAAAGTACTTCAAACTAGAGTAAGATGGTTAATTTTTGATTTTAAGTCAAAGTGGACTTCAAATGGCCAGTGATATCTGATTACAAATAAAGGAATAAACATATTAATATTTCAAAGTGATTTTGATAAAGTCTAGCAACGATCAGTTGCAGTTTATTTCTGACTATGTTTCTGAATTTATATACCCACGATATATCAAGGGTAGAAATCGTGGAAAGCTTAGTCTAATGTCAAAATGTGTGTATTTATAAAACAAAGAACTGACTAGATTTTTCGTTTCCCAGTTTAATAATTTCTGGTTCAAAGATACCGAAAATTGGACAAAATCAAATAGTTCTATCGAAGGGTTGTAGCTAATGAGATTAATTTCGGCGCCCGCAATGAGGAGAGGGGGTGAATTCCTCATTTCTCCTATTCATTTGATGTTTATTTATAATTCTTTAGATTCAAACTTATAGTCATTTTAAAATTATTAGAAAACTGACATGACCTGGTATATAGCAACAATATTAGCAGTTTTTCATTGCGTATGGTGCATTACTTTTTTTACGCTCTGTAATAAAATGTTCAATTTTAAAGTTTAATGTTTAAAATTATATTAAACAAGATTAATAATACCTTATATTAAATTTAAACTAATAAATGTCATCTGATATAATGCAATATATAATTGGACTTTATTTTTTAAATATAACTTTCTTCATCTGGCATAGAAATACTTATTTAGATTAAATAATATGAAAAGTAAAAAAGGACTTATTATATAATTTTTTAAAAATCAGGTCTCGCTAATGCTCATGTGTCCCTAAAAGTTTAAATAAACTGCAACGTATCGTTGCTAAACTTTATACAATGTACTATCTTATTCTAGGGTAAAATATTGTAAAATATAATTTTACAAAAATTTTAAATGACCTATTTTGTGGTCCTCAAGTTACTTAACTACAATATTAAATTTCATCAAAATTGGTTTAGTCATTTTCAAAATATTTAGAAAATACTAAAAAAGTATTGAAATAAAGTACTAATGTTTGTAGGGGCTATATGTACCAAAAACTAATCAGCGCTTCATTTTGTTAAAATAATGATAGGTTTTCAATTTCATTTCAATCAGTTGAACAGTGTGAAAAAAATAGTGAATGAAAAAAACGATAACATCCATCCATCCGCACACACTTCCTGAAAAAATCGCACTTTTTGTAAAACCGTCACATGCCAAAATTCAACCTGAATGAATACTACAATATGGGATTATAATTGAGTCCATGGGTTCCGTAGTCTTTACTTGAGGGCCTTCGCATTGGATAAAGTAAAAAAAGCCATTTGGACACAGACGGCTTGCACAAAAATAAATAAATAACTTACCATTTCACACTCGAACGTTTGTAAAGATTAGCCAAATAAAATACAAAAAATTCTACCCTCAGCTCCTTGGGAGGGAAGGATGCGGTTGTAGAAGGGGAAGTTACCAGCAGCCCCTCGCGCGACCAATTCAAGTTCCTAGATAAAAGTTTGACATTTGAATACCCTTCTGCAAATCAGCCAAGTAGTTAGCTACTTTAGCAACTGCAAACCGCTTGAAAAAATAATATTCTAAGCAGTATGAAATTAAATTTAATAAAAGATAATTAATAATAAAATAATAAAAATCTCTTTCAAGTCTGGTAGGTAAACAAAAAGCTGTTTTAAGAATTTAAAGGTTTTGGTAACTTTTTATTATAGTTCCTTTTTTGTCTCTTTTTAGGGAGAGGGGTTTGTTAACTCTTCTTTCCATTTAGAATAGGAAAAGCAAAGGGTTGGTTTTGAAATTAGGCTGGAATAAGGAAATCTCTGTTTTGATAAGGTATTATATTTTGTTAATTTTTAAAATATTTTTCTTTTTTTAGATAATATGGCTGAAAGGGGTAGTCAATCCACGGTTGGGACCAATGGCGTAGTCAGGAAATTTTCTTGGAGGGGGGGGGGGTGGGGTTAATCCACAAAGCAAAATATTTAATGGGAATTTATTTTTATTAAAACAAATAGGTACTTCAAGAAATTAAAAAAAAAAAATAATTCTTGATTAAACATATGAAATATATTTAATTATGGTTAGTTTGCCATAAGAAACGGTTTGTCGTTGCCGTTACTCATCCCATGAGCCCTGCCCTGTGGGGGGGGGGTTCTGACCCCAAAACACCCACCCGTGGCTACGCCCCTGGTTGGGTCTAGAAGTATAGGTGTTGGAACCAGTGGTGGGTTTTGTTATGAGGATGATTCAGAGAGGTATTTAGATTATAAGGATTTAGGGAAGAAATGGTATTAATTTAAATAGATCTGGTTCAGATATTAATGTATGTTTGCATTTATTTGTAGAATCTGGGATTTATTTGTGGAACAGCCTGTCTTTTACTACATGGGATTATAGTTCTCTGCCCCCTATGATTAAATCAATTATAAATTTTGTCAAGTCCTAATATCCTAGAGTGGTAAAACATTTTATTTAATTCTCACAAGCAGAGAGTAGCTGAGGTAGAGACAGTGGCAGATTCACGATATTCCCGCCGGTATGATGAAATATTTTGCCACCTATTCTCAGGGCCAGATTTAAACTCTTCTGAGCCCTAGGAAAAATCTTTATTTCGGGCCCATGGTAAAAACATAAAATGAGCAAACAGCATAGGCTATTCAGCCGAGAGAAAGAAAGTTTCCCGTCTAAATAAAAATTCATAAAAGCCTCAAAGTTGAAATTAGGTATCCGTCGAAAATTTGCCTACGTTAAAAATCTGCCGCCGTAGGCTTCAGCCTAATTAGCCTAATAGAAAATCCTCCACTGGGCAGGAGAGGTCATACCATCCTTGTTAAGGTTTTGTCAGGTTTCCCTAACAACTTATGACAAATGCAAGGGATGGCTAATGCGTCGTTTGCTCCTGGTATCTGGGTTTTGCGCGGAATTTTTAAATTACTTTTGTCATTTGATAGAAATCTATGATCATGTTATATTAACAGAAATGAGCATACATCTATTTTTTTTTTTTTTACTTGTTTATTATTTGTTAAATTGTTGTAGTTATTTGGTATTGATGTTTGTTAATTTATTGTAGTTATATTGTATTGATGTTTGGAGTACTTGTGCCTCTAAGCAGGCCAAGGACTAAATATTTATTTGTTTATTTATTTAATTATAAAAAAATGTATTTTTAGAGAGGAGCTGCTTGGCATTCCTAGAGACAAGAACGCTAAAGATGTAGATTGGGCTCGTATTGCTGCCAAAGTTGAAGTTGTAACCAAACCAGCCCCGATCAAGATTCCTGTTGCCGAAGTGTTGAAGAGAGTTAGACCAAATAAAGCACCCGCAGCCGCCTCGGATGTCTCCACCGCCATCGTCGACGCTGACAGTAAATCTCACCCCCTAATTTGCATGTTTTTTTACATTAAAAATAAATTTAAATTATAAATGAAATTAATTTTAATTCAATAGCGCGTCCTGCTCAAGTCTTCTGCTACATGACAAGTTGGTCTCAAAAACGTCCTGGTGCTGGTCGATTTGCAGCTGATAACGTTGATCCGAAACTCTGTACCCATCTAATCTACGCCTTTGCTACCTTGAAAGATCATCGACTTGCCGCCTCTAACGAGAAAGATATTGAAAACTATCAAAAAGTTGTAGCTCTTCGAGAGAAAAATCCTGATCTTAAAGTAAGTTTTTCATAAAGTTAACAATTTAAAATAATCTTATTATGAAAAATATTTAAATTACATCAAATTTATATCTATATATATAATATTAAGTTTTTGTCTGTACATTGGTCCAAATCACGCCAAATTTTGGTTGCACGTTTCAAGCAAAGTTATGAACGAAAACACCCTCAACAAAAGACCTGTCTGTCTGTATGTTTCCGTGGTTTCCGCGAAAAGTTGCTCACGATTCTTGTAAAAACGAAAATAATTTTTCTTTACAAGTTTTTTTAATAAAATTACAATTTCAAGGATACTTAAACATACTGTTCAATGTTTTAATTCTGGAATATTTATATTCATTCGAATACATTTTATAAAATTTAAATTAAAAAAAATATAAATTACTACGTAGAATTCATATACTCTATTTATAGAGTCTTGCTCATAAGCAATTTCGTTTATTTGTGAATCCTACCTAGTAATTTATATTTTCAATAAAATTGAAGTAGTTTTTGGACACTGAACTGATAGGTAAGTGAATTGAGTAGATTTTGCTTAGGCAGTCCAAAATTCAAAATAGAGAGATAATTTAAACTATCTTTTTTATTCAAAAACCGACGTTTCGCAAGTGTATTCTCTCCTTCAGGATTTTGAAAGGTCAATGAAGGAAATCCAAAGTGACATTCCCCTCTGTCTCTTCTCTCCGTGGCAGTAACAATATAATAGTGTAGTCTACACTAAATTTTACTGAGAATGAAATACGATATAATATTGTTACTGCCGCTGAGAGAAGAGACAGAGCGAATGTTGGATTTTCTTCACTGACCTTTCAAAGCCCTGAAGAAGGAGGGAATAAACTTCGAAACGTCGGTTTTTGAATAAAAAAAGATAGTTTAAATTATTTTCCTTTTTTGAATTTTGAACTGCCTCATCAAAATCTACTCATTTATATTTTTAAATTTAAATTGTATTAAATATATGTTTCACCTAGAACAGTGATGCCGAACCTTATGAGTTTGGTGTGTCAAAATTCGGAAAAAACCTGATTTTACTCGGGTGTCTTGTCACATTTAGAAATATTCATATTTTGGTGATAGTAGGAGCACTAGTAAAAAAACAAACATATTTTTGATATATTTATTTATTCAAAAACAAAACCTAATTACTATTCTTTACATTAGTGACTCGAGCGCAACTTCTGTTGACTCTTCTTGAGCGAAGACCGTCCGTAAAACGATGCGTGTCACCCAAAAATGTCTTAACGTGTCACTTTTGATACGCGTGTCATAGGTTCGTCATCACTGACCTAGAACCTACACCATTCTCCCTTAACTAAAATGAATACATTTTTTTATATTTAGTATAAAATTTAGTAAAGTCTGACTATGAATGTTATTCCTTTATTAATAGGTATTACTTGCAATCGGCGGATGGGCTTTTGGATCTACTCCATTTAAAGAACTTACCTCAAACGTTTTCCGCATGAACACCTTTGTCTACGAAGCGATTGAATTTTTGCGCGAATACAAATTCAATGGATTAGATGTCGATTGGGAATACCCTCGAGGTGCTGATGACAGAGCTTCTTACGTGAATCTGCTAAAGGAATTGCGAACTGCTTTCGAAGGAGAAACTAAGACCTCCGGTGAACCTCGTCTTCTTTTGTCTGCCGCCGTCCCAGCCAGTTTCGAAGCAATCGCTGCCGGGTGAGTTTCATCTGATAATGTGTAGTGAAATTTTTCTTATCTCTAATATTCTAAGATCCCGACTTAGATCGACCTTCACCTATCGAGTTTCCGTAATGAAATTAATATTTTGATAATATAATGTATTAATAAACAAATCTTGTTAAAATTTAAAAGCTTTTGTTTTTCCGAGAGTAGCAGAGTTGTTGATTCACAAAGAGAATTTTAACTGGGACCTAGCTAAGTAAAGATCGTAAATTTTCAATATACATACGGTATTGACTCCATGAAAAACAATATTTATAATTAAAAAAGACTGATGATGAGGACCAAGTCTTCGAAACTATAGTCTCAAACAAATAAATAATATATATATATACAGATATATAATTTCGATATATATGTGTGTATGTTTATTGGCATCAAGCAGAGGACAACCTCTTTGTTTCTTTTTGTAAATCTTGATAGGGTCGACATCCAATTTCCATGTATAGCTAATTTTAATAAAAAAGTTGTTAATTTTATTACATAAATGTAGTTATTGAGTTTCCGGTTAAATATATTACCAATCGAGAGTAAATCATTTATGTAAAATGCCAAAGTTGGGTCCCCTGCATAAGTCAAGGTAGACAGCTTATCAATAGGTAACTTCGAATTAGTATTTTGTAGTTATAGAGTTTTCTTTATTGTTACATATGACAATGTAGATAATTAAAAAAAAAATAATAAATAAAAAAAAATCTAATAAATTAGAAAAAATAGCTATGCAGGGAAATTGGATGTCGACACTATCAAGTTTTGTTTATTAATACATTATATTATCAAATATTAATTTAATTAGGAAACTCGATAGGTGAAGGTAGATCTAATTCGGGATCTTGTACTATAAGTACTAATGTTTTCTCTTCTGTTTAGATATGATGTTCCTGAAATTTCCAAATATTTAGATTATATTAATGTTATGACTTATGATTTCCATGGACAATGGGAGAGACAAGTTGGCCATAACTCTCCACTTTACCCACTTGAAAGTGCTACGAGCTATCAGAAAAAACTTACAGTTGTAAGTCTTCTATTACTCAAGTATTTTAACTATCATATTTATTCATATAGAGTGGCCTACGCATTTCATCCAGGGATCCAGGGACATCAATCTGTTGGTGGAATTATTTAATAAAAGCCTTGATCCTTTCTCTACTCTCTACTTTTAGGATTCTCTTGTTCTCCTATTTCGGTTCTGTATTTAATTATTTCTATCTCTCTCCTAGGTAAAAAAATCCAAACACTATTTTTTTCTTTAGTTTTTACTTTACCATACAGGGTATGGTCAAGTATTGTAATCGTGCATAAAAAAAGTGTTTTTTTCCTTCTTTTTTTTCGAAATATCTCAAAAACGGCTGAAATTATTTTGAAAATTGAGCGAAACCATGGCATTTCGGACTACAAAAAAGCTCTAATAAGTGAACATCGAATAAATTATATTTTTCGAGATAACAATTGTTTTGTCAAAATGTCTTTTAGTTAGTTAGTCTGGTTGTTAGTCTGTGCGTTACCAACTTTTTGTGGACGAGCTAGCTAAAAAACTAGTGTGAATATCGAAACCAAATTTCACACGTAGTTTTGGTCCATTGAAATTAAGAGCTGATTAGATTTTGGTGCATATCGACCCAAAATTAAGGGGGATAGAGGGGGTTAAAAATTAAAAATCTAGGCCGTTTGAGCAAACTCAACCAAATTTTGTATCCATAATCAGTGGAACCCCAGAAGTCTAAAAATGCAAAAACTAGCCGCCCAAAATGTGGGGGGGGGAATAATGTAGGGTCAAAAAATGAAAATCTTGGCCATTTACTAAACTCAACCAAATTTTGTATACATAATCAGTGGGACTCCAGAAGTTTAACCCCCCCCCCTCATGATTATAAATAATTTTAGGGGCCAGGTTGTATGGTAAAGTCAAGTGGATGGCCACATCAGAACACGTCAGCTTATTTTTTAATGCTAGGATAGGATCCTAAGAAATTGATCAATCATTATTCCAGAAATTCTTTCAAATATTGTTTTGAGATTTCTTTCGATCTGGAATCGATAGACTCACAAATTCGACAGTTCTATTCATTTGATTAAATTTTAGGCTTTATCTAGATCATACTTTACATCAGGGGTGGGAACTAGCGACCATTTGTTCTGGCCCTGTCAAGGTAACGCCAGGAAGGACCCGAAATTCAATAAATCTCTGGGATTTTTTCATAACAATATGAAGTTTTTTATACGCATAAAAAATAAATTAAATTTAACTTTTTTTATAAAGAACTATGTTGTTTTCCAGAGCTATTTAAATTTAATCGTATCTAGATATTTTTAACTGAGTTAAAAATAGGGAGGCTATTAACATGTTCATTTGAAAAAAAAACATACTGAATGTTTGACCAAAAGTTGAATTTGTAAGTTAATAATTTTCCCTGGCCCCAGAATGATGTTATAAATATCCAGAGAACATGTTCTCAACTCCTGTTTTACACCCTCTCATTTTGACTAAATTAGTTATTTATTCTTATTGTAAACATTTCTTGAATTAAAATGGCAAAAAGATTCATCTATACATATAACATATATTAATATTTATCTTGATCCTGTTTCAGGTTTTGTGATTAAGTTAGACCAAAACCCTTCACAAACATACATATACACATAATCTTGGAGAAATTTTTGGTTTTGACCATGAAAAAATGATAAAATTAAATAAAATTTTCTAATTTCATCATGGGTGTTTCTATTTGAAAGATTCTTCCAGGTCATCAGTATGACCATCAAATTCTCAACAAAAAACACACAGATTTATTTTTAATATATATTGGCATTATAAATAGTAAATGAAATTTATTTTTTAATAAAGTAACTAATATAGCTTTCTTTTTTAGGACTTTTCTGCACGAGAATGGGTTAAACAAGGAGCACCAAAAGAAAAACTTATGATTGGCATGCCCACCTATGGTCGATCATTCACTCTCGTTGATAATGCTAAATTCGATATTGGTGCTCCTGCATCTGGAGGCGGCGATAACGGAAAATACACCGGCGAAGCTGGATTTATGTCTTATTATGAAGTATGCGATTTCTTACATGGAGATAATACTACCTTAGTCTGGGACAATGAACAGCAAGTGCCATTCGCTTACAGAGAAGACCAATGGGTCGGTTTTGATGACGAAAGGAGTCTCAAGACTAAAGTAAGTTTAATGATTTAAAAATATAGTACAGTAGATCGTTTTATCCGGACTAACTGGGACCAAATGCAAACCGGATAATCAGAAAATCCGGATAATCCGGATATATGGTTAATAAAAACAAAACAAATCCTCAAATAAGAGAATTTGAATTTATTACGATAAAAAAACATGTTTATATCAAAATTACATAGAATTGTTTAAAAAATACATAACTGAAATTTTGATTGAATTGAATTACATTCTTGCTATCAGAGTTAAAAATTATTATCTATGTTTACGAGGGAGGGAAAATATCGGAAAAGAGTTTTTTTATTTAATTAGTTTTTTCCTCATATTAAAAACAAGGACTAAAAAGATGTTGGCAAGCTCAAGAAGATCAAAGGCAGTCGATGGTGGGGAAGTAATCTCCGAAGTCGAAGCTCAAATACAATGTATACATTAATTCATGGAAAATAATTGGTTCAATAAGATTAAACTAAAAAAATAAACACTGTGAACATTTATTAAAATAAAAATGTCTACAAATTTGATCGGGATAAATGTGGGACGGATAAACGAGGTTTTACTGTAATTAGTGAAAATGACTTAAATTTTATTGAAAATTTCATAGCGTACATCCAAGTTCTAGCATTGGCCGTACACGCTCTACTCTATTTACACGAACCATTTCGACCCCCTGACAGCTCAGAACTTTTTTGTGAAACAGAGCTGAAATTATACATATGTAATTATGTAATCCATATTAAAGAGAGTACCAAATTTCAATAAAATAGCATAAATAGATTCTGGGATATGGAGCTCAGAAAATAGCTAATTTCGGCACTAACTGACAGGTCATCAAAACCTACAGGGTATTACTAATGATTCCATCATCGTGAAATAATAATTTGTCGAAAAAGTGAAAATATTTTCAAGCTCGGTATTCTTGGCGTAAATTTTGTAGTTTTGGTAATTTTTTGTCATCAAACAACATAAAGCTATAGCTTTTGGCACAATTTATTAATAAAACGTATCAACATTAGTTTAATTAAATATTTATTAAGATGATTAAAATTATTAACAATTAAAAAAATTTAAGGCTTTAAATATGTGAGCGCCTAATAACGCAACCAGCATATTAGAACGTTCTATTTGAATGCATGACCCTACCATTTACAGGCGGCGCTACTATTTTTCTTATCAGTCATGGTTGGAGATATTTAAACCATAAAGCCACATATCTTAAAATATCAGATGACAATAAAAAACTTTATTCTAAATAATTTACAATAAACGCTACCTAAAATGTTGCCTACATCTGCTCTATTCAAACAAATCATCTCAAACAAATACTTAATTAAACTTTATGTAGAGAGGTTTAAATAAGAGACGTGTAGCTTTCATTTATATCTTTTTTCTTTATGAAATTACCGAAACTACACGATTTACGGCCATTGTTTGTAGCCGATCTTCAGAGCTAAATTCACATTTTCGACAAACAATTATTACACAATGATTAAATCGGCCTTGGAGAAATAAACTGTAAAGCTGCACGTCTCTTATATAAACCCTTACTAAATTAATACTACAGCTATAAAGAATTCCTAATATAAATACTTATTACGTTCGTTTGTTTTATTTTTTATATGCTTTTTGTTTTCTTGGCTAGTCTTGTAATCAAATTTTGACCTACTGAGCCTTAGTCAATTAAATTTATAAACTTATAATGACAACCATCATCAATACCAAAAATTAATATGGAAAAATATAATGTACATGTATTAACAACGCAGCTTTTCCAAGATATTATACATTATAGATAAGTCTATCTTATTTTGTATTCTTTATTTCACTCAATATCAAATTCAAATTTCAAAAAACTATAAAGCCTATTAAATACATTTTGGAACTCTCTAAGTTTTCCTCATATTTTAGTGATTTGCTGATTTTTGAACTTAATTTATTTATAATAGGTGTACTACCTTGTTTGAAATGCAATATTGTTGGTATTTTTAGATGGGCTGGTTGAAGGAAGAAGGATTCGGAGGAGTGATGATCTGGTCAATTGATATGGATGACTTCCGAGGGACTTGCGGAACAGGCAAATATCCTTTGATTCATGCCATGAGGCAAGAACTGGAAGACTACAAAGTTGCTCTGGAATATGATGGACCATTCGAGAGTCGAGGACCTCAGGGACGGTACACCACAAAAGACCGTAAGTTATTCTAATTCATAATTTTTCTATTAATAAATTATTTTAATCATAGAAGTGGGAAAAACAATTGTAAAATAATAATAAAAATTAGCTTACAATTTCGTATGAAATTGGATAAATAAATAATAATATTAAATAAGACGTACGTGACTTCTTCAGCTAGTTATTTCTCAACTCAATTGCCCAATATCATTATGTTAAACATTCTTTCTTTTTCAATTTTTTATTACTTCTAAACACATTGATTTTTCTCTTTATAGTTCTAACAAACAATAAAATCCATTGTAATTGTAACCATGGCAATTAAAAGAACATATTATATAGAATTAAAAATAAATCTACTTTCGAGTACTGTGGTTTTTGTACTTTGTTAGAACTATAAAGAGAAAAATGTGTTTAGTAGTAATAAAAATGGAAATAGTATAATGTTTCACATAATGAAATTGGACAATTGAATTGAGAAATAAGTTGCTGAAGAAGTTACAAATAAAGTGACGAAACGTATGTCTTATTTAATATAAAACTCTGCGATTTCTTTACTTATCAAATTTTCTACGATCTTGTAAACTAATTAAATTATGGATACGATTAACCAAACAATAATAAAAATAATGATGATCATCATCTGTAAAAAAATATCAACTAAAACCTCATTATAATGCGAAACATTTCCACTGGAGTCAATTTTTTTTTTTTAATGCAATCGAATGAAAGAAGGGTCCACCAGTAAAGATGCAGCTCCTATGGATCTCGAAAGACCTTGCATTACCGAAGAGAAGGGAAAGCTGGTTAAGTGAGAGGGTGTAGACGTAGGTGTATGCACTCCGGTTTTGAAGGTTTGAAGATTATAGGTGCTGGGAAAGATGGAGGCTGGGAGAGAGTTCCAGTTCCTTGAAGTCATGGGGATATATGTATTGACGAATGAAGTGGTCCGGCACTTTTCTAATTTGACCGCGAACGAGTGTTGGGAGTCGGCAAAACGCGTGCTACGTGCAAAGCATGCTTTGAGGGGAATTATTGATTTTATCTCATCAGAGCACCTGCCGTGATAGTATCTATAGAAAAGGGAAAGGGCAGAGACATTTCTTCGATGAGCCAGCGAGTCGAGTGAGTCGGTGAGGCTAGAATCGTCATTTAGCTTGACGGCTCCTTTCTGAATTGCATCAAGGGTAGCAAGAGAATATTTAGAGGCTCCTCTCCATAGATGAGAGCCGTATTCGAGACAGGGGAGGATTTGGGCCTTGTAGATGGTGAGAAGTTGTTGGGGTTTGTAAAATCGCTTGGACCTGAATAAGTAGCCAATCTTCCTTGCTGCAGATTTTGCAATTTGAAACACTCTGAGATACAATATAGTATATTACTAGAAGCCAGCATTTTACTCCATTCAACTCGAACGGAAAAAGTAGAATTTCGGATCTGAAAAAAGTTTTCAGACAATGACTATAGACCATTCATTAAAATAATTAACCCGAAGGTTTGACTATCTTTTTTTGAAAATAAGATGGATTTTTTCAAAAATTCAACTCACGGTATAAACCAAATATACCACAAGGGCTGAAAAGTCCCGGACCTAACAAAGAAAACACGTTTTTGTTGTTGTTCAAAATTAGCTTTATTCTTAGTTGAATAAAAGATTTCACTGTCGATGGTTAGCTTTATTCATCAACGTAATCTCCATCAAGATACCACTTTTGTAGAATGATTTATCTTTTGCCCCAAAATAGGCCTCAGTTTCAGCGATAACCTGTTCATTTGTGCGAAATTTCTTACCGGCGAGAATTTTTTTGCGGTCAGCGAACAGCCAGTAGTCGCTGGGAGGCAAATCTAGCGAATACGGTGGACGTGCGAGCAATTCGAAGTTCAATTCATGTAGTTTTGCCAGTGTTTTGATTGACTTGTGACACGATGCATTGTCTTGATGAAACAGCACTTTTTTCTTCTTCAAATGGGGCCGTTTCTTTGCAATTTCGGCCTTCAAACGCTCCAATAACGCTATATAATATTCACTGTTGATGGTATTTCCCTTCTCAAGATAGTCGATGAATATTACACCACGAACATCCCAAAATACCGAGGCCATAACCTTTCCAGCCGATTGTTGTGCTTTTGGGCGCTTTGGACGAGGTTCACCAGTTGCTGTCCACTCAGATGACGATCGTTTTGATTCCGGAGTGAAGTGATGGATCCATGTTTCATCCATTGTCACATATCGAAGCAAAAATTCCGGTTTGTTACGTTTAAACATGTCCAAACACTGCTCAGAATCATCAACACATTGTTGTTTTTGGTCAACAGTGAGCAAGCGAGGCACCCACTTTGAACAGAGCTTTCTCATACTCAAATGCTCATGCAATATAAAGCCAACACGTTCTTTTGATATCTTTACGATGTCAGCTAACTCACGCAGCTTCACTTTTCGATCATTCAAAACAATTTTGTGGATTTTTTGATATTTTCTGGTGTTACCGCCTCATTTGGACGTCCACTGCGTTCTGCATCATCGGTGTCCCTACGACCACGTTTGAAGTCAGCGAACCAACGTTTTATTGTTGTTTCTAATGGAGAGGAGTTCCCATAACACTTTTCAAGCCATTGCTTTGCTTGAACGGTATTTTTTCCCATCAAGAAGCAATGTAAAATTAAAACACGAAATTGTTTTTGATCCATTGCTCTGAAAAGCGTCACTCTTAGCACAATAACTCACAAACTAATGAATAGAATATCATGAAATTTTGACAGCTGTCTTTTGAAGGTTAGTACTATCTGAAAAAGAGGTGAATTCAAAAAAGCTAGCGCAATGTATGTGTTAGGCCCGGGATTTTTCAGCCCATGTGTTATTAAGATAAGAATTTATATTTAAAGTCTCTAATCTAAGATTTTAATAGAATAATTTTATACTGCATATCAGAGGGCCTCGTCACTTCAGGAGTTGGACCCGAGTACTAACACGCTTGCCGGGCACGTTAGTTCGACCCTCGAGACAAAATCACACTCTGACATGCAATCTTTTCATTTATAATTTTCAGTTATAATCTGGCTCCTTACCATGGCGCATTGTCCAGCTAATTAACATCATGATCAGCCTTGATGATATTTTTGATTATTATTATTTATTTTACTTTTTTTTTATAAAATTATGATATTCTATAAAAATCAATTTCTAATAATTTTTTTTTCATTCAGCTACCACTGTTTCTTGCGAGGAAGAGGATAACCACATTTCTTACCACCCTGATAAGGCTGACTGCACCATGTACTACATGTGTGAAGGAGAACGCAAACACCACATGCCTTGCCCCAGCAACCTGGTGTTCAATCCTAACGAGAATGTATGCGATTGGCCAGAGAACGTGGAGGGTTGTATGCACCATACACAAGCACCTCCCACCAAAAGAAGACGTTAAGAAGTTCCAAGTCCTGCACCTATCTCTAATGCTCATTGTTTATTTTATCGTGCGTGATTTTCTTCAAATTCTTTCCAAAATTACTTTTTCTTATGATCTATCATTCGATTACTTTTAAGAAGAAAGCAAAAAAATGGATTTTTATTTATATAAAAGATTTTAAAGAAAGTTAATGCTTAATCTGATTTTTATTATTACAAATTTTTAGTGTACTATGAAATAAATTTAGGGAAATAAAAAATAGGTCCGTATGTGAGAATTTAAAAAAATAATGTTTTATAAATTTTCATTTTTCTCATTATAACACTTCTAGTAGCACAATGTTACAATATAGTTTGAAACATTGTGCTACTAGGGACATAGCGAGAACTATTGAAAAAATAATGTATAGCTCAAAATAAATGTACATTTCGGAAAATATGGATCATAATATTACAGGTAGCAAAGGAAATTGCCAACCCACCACTACACCTTCGGAAAATACATAAAAGTAAACAAGGCAAATATTTCAACAACCTCCATGGATAGCCTATTTTATCCATCCAAAAGATCCTTTTCATTTAGTCGACTTTCTGTATCTACTTAATGATTATTTCCATTAATTACTATTAATCGATAGGCTCTACCAAAAGAACGTCATTAATGGAAGTTTTAGAAAAAATGAATGAAATTATTTAATATAAGTATTTTAAATATTTTGACATTCATTTTATCTAATTACCTACACGATCTAATTAGATTTCATTTAGGGGTAGAATTTATTGAGGAGAGAGAAACGATATGTGAGCCCTTACGAGAAATACCGTGGGATGAAAATAGACAACCCACAGGATTCTATTAATTATTTTTTTTACTAAAAAGATAAGAAAATTTTTTACGTTTATTGATATAGTTCTTAAATTTAAAGTAAAGCCTTACTTATCCCATTAAATGTTTAATAATTAAATTAAAAAAAGCACAACTATATACTTTTCTGGTATTATAGGTTTAATCAAATACAATATTAAATTTAAATTTATCTTTGCAAATATTTTTATTATTTAAAGAATTCATTATAAATTTGATTAAAAAAGTGAACTATTTTTATTATTAATATCGTATTATCCCTGGCATTTTAAGAAATGTTTCTTTTAATAATGTCAAAGTTATTTATAAATTTTGCTTTAAGTATTGTATATAGTATTTTTAGGTAGTTTTTATTTAAGGATGGAGGCCATTTTCAATTATTCGCTTCTTATCGTTCCAAGAGGCTTGAATTAGTAAAAAAAAATCATTAAATTTATTTAGACACTAACAGAAAATTAAATCATTTTTTAATGACCTGTTTTTAATCAATTTAACTTTTAAAATTTTGTAATTCTATTTTGTTTCAATTTTATATTACAAAACACATGTATATTGAATTTTGTTAAGGAGAATGCATTTAGTAGACTCCATTCATATATTTTGATATTTAATGAATTTTTATTATTTTTTTTTTTTATTTTTATTTAATACAATGTTTATTTACTTATAAATAGTATTAATAAGTCCTAATTATGTGGAATTTGTTAGGAAAAATACTAAAATTTTATAAATATTTAAAATGAAAAATTGGATCTTTTTTTGATAAATTGTTCACAATATGCAGTCACTAATATAAATATATCTCTATAAATCTAGAAATATTATACTGATAAAGTTTGCTTGGATGGCATAGAATTAGTTAATTTTTTTAGCTAGTGTATTACAGAAAAACAAAAAAATTTGAAAATTATATCATACATTTTATTTAGGGATAGAGTTGAACTTTAATTATATTTACTGATTTTCCAAATTTTTTTTCTAATCCATATAACCATATAATATCTGAGCTATATTGAAAAAGTGTGTAAATTGTTTACTTTTATCAAATTATAAACGATTTAAAAGAAAATAAATTATATTAATTAAGCTGGAAAATTGACTAAAAAAATGATACAAATTTTATTTTTCCTGATAATTCTGTATATACCTATATATTAATCTATGAATTTCTATTTAGAAGCTTGATCAAGGTCCTATACTGATTAAAAATACTCTTTATTTTTTTATTAGTTAAGATTCTTTTACAAAACCTTTAACTATTTATTCTATTTTAATCTCAAAGTTGATATTTAATTGATTTTGTACAGAGGCTCTTTGTTTTCTTTTGTTAATTTGAGTGATTTCTTCTTTCAACTTCTTGTGTATTTGTTATCGGTGGAATGAGCCCTCATATCACTTTGTACATATATTATATATATAATATAAATATATATAAATAAATGAATGTCTATTTCTATCGATGAAGAAATAAAATAAAATTTAATAACAAATTGTATTCATATATTTATTTTTCATTTCTAAACCTTATATATTCATTATCTTTATTAATAAAATAAATAATTCCCAGGGCCCTCATAAGATATGCGGCGCCTATGGGCTACTAAAAATAATCCGCCCCTCTTCATAAGAAAATACACGGGATGCCTATCGGGAGCGGGGTGACCGGCAAAGTTGTACAAAAGTGTGAGAACTAGAAAAAGTCAATTTATTACCATTACACTAAACAAAAACTTAAAATTCAAAAAAAAAAAAAATAATAAAAACTTAATAGTAAATAAAAAACAAAAGTATATATTTATTTTCCTAGCTTTTTCTTTAGCAAAGTGATTAATAATAAATAAGTTAATAAATAAGTCACTCTCTATGGATAAAATACTCAAATCATTTAAT
Organism: Forficula auricularia; assembly: GCA_024734495.1. Lineage (NCBI taxonomy): Eukaryota > Metazoa > Arthropoda > Insecta > Dermaptera > Forficulidae > Forficula > Forficula auricularia. Next base: position 94,320,021 of record JALMQS010000099.1, read on the forward strand.
TTGCTCTGTCCCAAAGAAGACCGTAAATAATATTTTATCCTTTTCAGTGCTGACCAAGATCTTTTCTATTTGTAGTAGCCACGTTAGGAAATGTAGACTCATTCTTTACTTTATTTAAAATGTTTTACCAAGAACCCACCACACCATTCTTCTTTGACATAATTTTTAAGAAAAAAATAAAACCGACTTCAAAAAATTAAATGCAACAAATAAAATACACTAAAAGGTATAAAATAATTATTATCTTATTTAGTTACAACTAAACGACGAAATATTAACATGAAATTACTTTTTGAAGTCGGTGCCAAACAAACTATACCTATAATCGAGAGTACCCGCCAAACGTACTAAGTAAGTTCCGTCGAGTGCGATTCATAAAAAGTATGTGTTTGGCACCGACTTCAAAAAGTAATTTCATGTTATTATTTCGTCGTTTAGTTGTAACTAAATAAGATAATAATTATTTTATAACTTTTAGTGTATTTTATTTGTTGCATTTAATTTTTTGAAGTCGGTTTTATTTATTTTTTTAAATTATTTTTATTTTTCTCTTTTTAGTGATGTTATTAATAGTGATCATATAATTAGAACATGACCAAATTAATATGGCACCATCCCTAAAATACGCCCTTTCCAATAAAAAAAGAATCATCTAAATCGGTTCATGGTGACTTTAATTCAAAAATAATGATCGATTCTCATTTAATAGTCGAGGAATAACCATTCTACAATTGGATCAAAATCAAAAAGACTAAATTCTTTTATGGCAAACATCTCAAGGTTGAGTGGACGGTGTGGAAAAATCGTGGGCCAAAAAAACGATACATCCATCCATCCATCCGCACGCACTAAATGAAAAAATTGCACTTTTTGGCCTCTCGACGAGACCCCATGTAATTTTTGGCAAAACCGTCACGTGCTAAAATTCAACCTAATTGAATACTATAATTTTAAACTTCAATTGAGGCCATGGGTTCCGTAGTTTTTACCTGAGGACCCTTTGAAGCCACGCTTGTCTCGAGACGGATTACAATACTTTCCCCATGCTAACGCATTGGATAAAGTAAAAAAAAATAGGACCAATCGGAAGCTAGACTGAACCCAATGCAAATTTTTTTTTCAAAATCGGTTCACAATTGGCGGAGATATGAGGTAACATAGGCACAAAAAAAAAAAAAAAATTCAGTCCAATAGAGAATCTCCTCCCTTTTTTGAAGTCGGTTAAAAGGTAGACTCAATTTTCGAATCAATTATTATCCTTAAAATAAGTTCCTCTGTAGATATAATTTCTTTATTTTTTAATCAATATACCTGTTTAAAATGAAAGCATTCTTCAATAAAATTATTTTCTAAAACGTCGATATACGTTTCGTACAACTTTGCAACATTCTTTCTAATTGTTTCTTCATTTAAATTTTTTTAAATTGATCAGAAGCCCAAATTTTGAGCAAATGTCATCATAGGCACACTTTCTCTTTATTTACTTATACTTCTGCTATAAGTTTATCAGTAATAGCACAATATGTGTATTTATGCGGAATTATTTATTGGCATCAAATGTCTTCTTTCGACGTATTTACGTCTTACTATTTTTTTTCTTCTAAGTCTGAAAGTAGATTGAATGATTTAGAAATTTTATCGATTCAAACTGACACTATGAATTCGATTTTATTTGACGAAAATTTTCGTTGAGAATAATTTCAGACAAAAAGTGTAATGCTAAATATCTATAATATAATATATGAGTTTTTATATTCTGTTGGAATGAAGATTTTGTTACATTTTATGTGATTCTAATAAACGTTTGTGAATAACTTTCGTATTCCTTATTTATTTACCTATTTTTAGTTTTCGATAAGAAACTAGCTGAACTAAATAAGAATAATTAATTCTAATTTTGAACGAAATCGACTAGTACTTTTGAGAAAATTGTCAAAAATCCCGAAAACCCTCTATGAAAGCCCGTTTTAGAAACATTTTTAAATTCACCTTCATGTCACAAGTCAATATTTCGTTTCATATGACTTTTTAAACTTTTTTCAAAGGCTTCTCATGCTTTCAAAAAACATAGTTTTTTAGACGGTTCAGGTGGTTTTTGACGATTTTCTCAAAAAGTATCAAATCGATTTCGTTCAAAATTAAATTAAATTATTAATAATTAATTGTTTTATAATATCTATTAATTTCATATTTTTTAAAAATTTTCAACGGAGTTATTAGGTTTTTTCAAAATTAGACTTCAAATAAACTACCCTTCAAAATAAAAATTTCTTAATAATAATTATTTTTCATAAAAGATATAAGAAAATAACATCCAGATATGAAATTTCAATAGATTTAATTTAATATTTAATGAGAAAAAATAGAACATTTTGCCATTTCTAGTTGATTCGCTCCCAGAGAGAAGAAATTGAATCTTTTCGTACATTTTCTTTTAAACTACGAAATTCTTAATCAAAGGGTTATTTTCTTATATTAGACAGATATTGTGAACCTTCAGATAAATGAAATCGATAAAATAAGATCGATTTCTTTCTCATTTATAATTCTTTTGGTCTTTTATATCGAGAGGCTGGGTCGCAAGCCCGCATGGCTGACGCGGAGGCATTCGTTATAAATTCAACAATTCTATTTAGTCTTCAGCGAGGGGTGAGCCGCGTCCTAATATGCTGTACACCTATTTCCATTGTACTTCCAAATATTTCCAAGTATTCCAAATATTTCTAAGTAATTCCAAAATTTCCAAGTAATTTCAAAATTTCCAGGCACTTCCAAATGATTTCCAAGTACTTCCAAATAATCCCAAGCACTTTCAAATATTTCCAAGTACTTCCAAATATTTCCAAGTACTTCCAAATATTTCCAGGTACTTCCAAAATACTTCCAAAGAGGTGTACACCTACTTCCAATTGCGTATCACCCTCTGGTCCTCAGTATTGATATATCTTGTAACATTATAAATTCATATATTTAAATGTACGATTATAAAATATAATATAATAAATAAAATAATTTAATAAAAAGAGATATATAGAAAAAATGCCTTGGGCTGGCAAACACGAATCCAAGACTCATAGAGCAGAGCAAAGCTATAGTATTATCGTATTATTAAGTTTTAAATAAATAATTTTAGTATTAAATAATTAAAAGCGTTAATAAAAATTAGTTATTATTTTATTATAAAAATATAGTATTGTTGTAGTGTTGTAAGTGGACTACTAGTCCGTAAAATTATCTAAATAAATAAATAAATAAAATAAATTGTACACCTGATGAATCTGCAGCAAGGAAGATTGGCTTCTTATTCAGGTCCAAGCGATTTTACAAACCCCCACAACTTCTCACCATCTACAAGGCCCAGATCCGCCCCTGTCTCGAATACGGCTCTCATCTGTGGAGAGGGGCCTCAAAATACTCTCTTGCTACCCTGGATGCAATTCAGAAACGAGCCGTCAGGCTAATTGACGATTCTACCCTCACTGACTCCCTCGACTCGCTGGCTCATCGAAGAGATGTCTCTGCCCTTTCCCTTTTCTATAGATACTATCACGGCAGGTGCTCTGATGAGATAAAATCAATAATTCCCCCCAAAGCATGCTTTGCACGTAGCACGCGTTTTGCCGACTCCCAACACTCTCTCGCGGTCAAACTAGAAAAGTGCCGGACCACTTCATTCGCCAATACATATATCCCCATGACTTCAAGGAACTGGAACTCTCTTCCAGCCTCTATCTTTCCCAGCACCTATAATCTTCAAACCTTCAAAACCGGAGTGCATAGACACCTACGTCTACACCCTCTCACTTAATCAACTTTCTTCTCTTCGGTAATGCAAGGGTCTTTCGAGATCCATAGGGGCTGCATCTTTACTGGTGCACCCCTTCTTGCATTCGATTGCATTAAAAAAAAGAGATAAATCAAATCTATCTTATCTTTAGTTAATTAGTTATTAAGTTATTATTTATAAATACTTTTGTAATTACCGTTCGTATGATTGTTCCAAATTTGTTTTCGAATTTTAACTCCTTTTTAATAATATCGATTTTCTTCATTTATCATTTTGTATTCCATATTCTCCAATATTCTTTACAGGTGTTTTTTTTTTGTGAATTTAGCATTTTTCTTAAAACCTATATTCCATATGTCTTCAAATTTCCTAGTTATATAAAAAATTATTTAACCTTTATTCTGCAATAAATTTCTTTTATTTAATTTTTTTTCCTAATTATAAAATGTCCATATATATGATGGTCTCAGGGAAAAGAGCCCTTATTACCCCTCACCTGGTCAAAAATTCACTCAGTAATGAATTTTTGAATATTTAGAAGTAAAAGTAAAAGTTTTGTGTTATAGCCGTTTAAATTTTGACAATTTTAAGCCTACAAAAAATACGACATTTATTCCATTTCTACCCTCGCTATAATTCCGGCTGAAAATTTGCTACTGAATTCAAATATGTAATTAAACTACATTAAACACACGCTAAAATCTGACCCCGGGGGTAGACACAAATTAAAAAAAAAATATAACTAGTATCGTAATTAGGCTTATGGCTAGAAAAGCCGAAAAGCCAAAAAAACAAAACAAAAAAAATAAGGTCCCTTTCCCTGACCATCACATATTATATATATATACATAAAAATTAGCACTATTTAAATATATAGGATATACTAATATGAAATATAAATCAGAAAATTACCTGGAAAATATTTCATACTTCTTTCATTTCTTATTTGATTAAAAACGTCAGGATTTGGGGAAGTTACGATCACCGTGGGACTTTATTATGATAGCAAGAGGTCCCACTTCGGAATTACCTCGCAGCTGGTATTTGTATATTTTTTAGCTGAATGACATACAAATGTAAAATATTATATAGAAAGAATATATTTTTAATAAAACATATCTTTCACCATACGTACGAATTTTATAATAGGTATAGTTTTAAGCAGGCAGGCGAAACACGCACACATACTCAGGGCCTTTCAGAGAAAATGCAAGACCCAGGACAACTAATATTTTTGAGAGCCTTCAAAATTCAAAATAAAACTCTGGAAATTAAAATTGATTTTTTGATCCAATACTATGTAATAATAATTAGATAAAAAATTGATATCTAAACGTTCATGTTAAATTTATTTTCATTTATCTTTTACTGATAAATAATAATATTTTCCTTTTTTTAAATAAAAATATTCTTTTATATTTTAGAAAATCGAGCCCACCTAGAGAAATGCTTCAAGATAATAGAAATTAAAAACATTTTATTCATTGGTGAGGCAGAAATCGACCAGATCAGACGCAGCAGCCATTCTTCCAAGGTAAGAGCAAATCAACTAAACTCTAATTAATTTGGATATATTATTAATACATTAATTAGTATATAAGTCATATTAATAATACGACATCATATTATACTCAAAACAACCACCTCTCAAAATGAAATCTTTATCTTTTATTGAAAATAGTTAATTTAAAAATAAAAGGCAAATCTTTTAGTTAATATATCAAGAAACTAGTTAATTATAGTTCTTAATTTCACTGTTTCTCTATCCGATCGCCTATTCGAACCCTTGATAAATAAATAATAGATAAAATATCTGTATTTAAAATTTAAAATACTGATGATTAAGTTCATTCCTTTGAAACTATAGTGTCTAACAAATAACTTGTATATTGGTATAAAAATGCGGTCCATGGATGCTGTGGATGCTACACATCCCTAAAATTTCAAAAGTCAAGGGTATTTTCATACCATGTCTTAAAAATGTAATGTTAAATTTGAAAAATTACGAAAAATTCTGCGTTTATCAAGAATTTTATAAAAGGAGCGTAAAAATAAAATAACATTTTAAAAATTGAAGAGTTCTCTTTTGGACAGCATTCTCGGGTTGAATGTCTCCGGCATATATATTTATTCGTTAAAATTGTGAATAATATTATAGGAAATGATTAAGATGATGGATGATTTTATTATGTTTGGCTCGAAGGGTTAGTTGGAAGGAGATTCGCCGGGCTTGGATGGGAGATAATCTTCAAAGGTTAGAATCTCTCTTGGCGGCGTTAAAGCCAGAAAAATGCTATTTTAAAATAAGAATTTGCACTAGGCAGTTGAAAATATGCTTTTCCAAAATATGAATATGCCAGAGGCAATTGGAAACATGCTTTAAATAAAATAATGGCACAAGGCCCGCATTTATTGCTTCTTCGTTACAGAACGTGTATACAAATTACTTCTTAGACACAAGCCGTTTCTGTTCCCAGGTGAGTTGTCTCCTTCGATGAGCTTTATCAACTGAATAACAACTCACAACAGACGAATGACAACTGAGCTCGCGTCGAGGAGCGAGCTGCATTTATAACCTGGCTCTAATTAGCAATTAAGCTGATTGGTTAATTATTCCCGTCTTTAGGATGACGTGTGCATAACTTTTCACGCCATTGCTTCTCGTTATAAAAGGGGCGTGTCCCTGCTGCTCATCCGTCAGTTTATCGAAGGATTCTGACCGGCAAACAGCAAGCAAACTCCTTTTTCAAGGCGAAAACAAATCTTTATTTTCAAAAGAATTTTACATTGAAAGGAGCGTAGAATAAAATCCCACAATATTGTAAGTACCTACATGTTTATTTGCATAAAGCAGAGGATCGCCTCAATGATTTACCTTTGTGATTCAAAAGAGAGAGTCAAGAATAATTTAAAATAATAAAATTTCAAAACAAAACGAAGAAAACTGATATTTAGAATAGAAGATTCTCATTTATAAGAAGATATCATAAATTGATAATGGGCCCAAAATTCAGACGGGGTTCTTTCGTAAAGGATTATAAATTATTTTATTAAATTGAAAGTAATGGAAGGCAGCCTCAGAGGTAGTGAGGAAAGAAAAAATTAACACATATAAAATAAGGTGTAATTTATTGGAATCCTTCCTCCTTTCCTTTCAAACCGACGTTTCGGAGGATTTTTCCTCCTTCTTCAGGGTTTCAAAGGGTCAATTAAGAAAAGAAGGGAAAAATTTTTTTTGTCTTTCTATGCCTTTTGTTACAAATGAAGAAAGTTTTTGAACACTACTGTGGAGAGAAGAAGGAAACATTTTATTTGTTTCATTCATTGACCCTTTGAAACCCTGAAGAAGGAGGGAAAAATCCTCCGAAACGTCGGTTTGAAAGGAAAGGAGGAAGGATTCCAATAAATTACACCTTATTTTATATGTGTTAATTTTTTCTTTCCTCACTACCTCTGGGCTGCCTTCCATTACTTTCAATTAAAATTTCTACCAGTCCGTCTCTCTCCAGAGAAAATTTCGTTGCAATTTTATTAAATATTAAATATAAGAGAGGGGACAGGTTGTATGGTAAAGTCATGTGGATGGCCAAATCAGTTTATTTTTTAAAGTGTTTAAACAAAATTCTCAATATCTTTAGCTTTATGACCAGTATTTGGTATAAATTCTAAAAATCTCTCTACTATTTCACCATTTTCACGTATATATAAGCTGATCGACATGTGCTATATTAAGCGTAGAATATACACTACTTAGCGTTTTGAACTCCAGTAGAAATTTGTTGTAATATTTTATCACGAATCAATTTTCTTAAGAAACTTTTTGTTTAACAATTTAACAATTATTACAAATACTTTACTGAAATTTGTTTATACATTCACAGCAAAACTAAGTCAAATCGATTTTAAGATTTTGCAGCATCTAAAATTTTAGCGACCCTAAAATTTTGCTGTCCTAGTCCAGGGCCTCATGAGCCTAAACGTAAATCCATCACTAGGTACCTATAACGTAACCATAAATGAACAATTTATATATACGTTAAGTTTATTAATAATTACTAGGGCAGCTCTAGTGTACCGAGTCGAGAAAAAGTTTTCACTTTTTTATTATTTAATGTACGGGTGAGCGATTCTTTCATTAGAATTTGATCGATGAAAATAACTACAGAAGAGAGAAAAGAGCACAGATAGAATCTCTTTTTTAGAGTTAAGGTGTATTACAAGGATGCCTAGCACAAGTTCAATACCTGCCCAATTCAAGTCCAGACCTGTTTCAGACGATTAGAGATTAATTTCTTAATTCCTATTATTCTAGGAATGGCCTTTTGCACTTGGACCAAAACAATACTCATTATAGAGAGAGAGTATATTCACTTGGATCTCATTAAAATTCAGACACAAATATATAAAAGAAATTACTTGTTGCTGCTCTTTAGCAAGCTCTGCCGAGAATTGAAAAAGTTTTTACTTTTTCTTCTATTTATTTGTATTTTTAATTGAGTCGAGAAATCCACTAAAATTTTGTTCACAATTAACTTTGCCATGGAAGCACTTAAAATTTTTTTTTCCAAAAACCGGGACAAAATGACAAACTAACCGGCACACTTGAACCATACCTTCAAACCGAGACGTATGGAAGGCTAACTAAACTATAGGATTTTTGAATGTCTTAACCTCATGATTTCGCTTAATTTATTTGATCCAAATAGCTTTTGATGCATCTCTTAAAAAGCCCTAATTTTCACATATTACACATCATAAAGTAAATTTTTTTCCATCTAAGAAAAAGAACAAATATAGTTGAATACCCAGATATAATTTTTTAGACTTCGAAATTTCATTTAGTTTATATGATAGGTATGTATTTGTTGAAATGATTTTTAAAATTATTATAATCAAGAAGAAATATTTCTTTATAACCAAGTTGATTTTTTTCGAAATAAGTTTATAGTTTTTTAATCCTATTTAATTGAGACAAAGTATTAAAATAATAACATTCCCAGTTTAGAGTGTTTTCAAACCTTTTTGTTGACTTCCTCTATTAAATGAACATTTCTAATATCTTTTATATTATCTATTAATATTACTAATTCAAAAATAATTATATTGATATTTCTTGTTTAATGTTTGCAATCATAATTTATTTTCATTTGACATTTCCTGATAGTGAATAAATAATATTGTATTTCGAACTTACAAATATCCTATTGTTTTGTGTAATATAAATTAATAAAATTCATTATCAAGATCATATAAAGTACATTTGTATTCTCTCCAACATTATTTTTATTTCATTTTACCTCACGACAAAGATATTAATTTTTATTTATTGCTAGATTAATTTACTCTAAGAGAGTTAAGTGGGTGGAGGTTTAATATTACATACATAGTTTACGCTATCATTCAGTTCCAAGACGTAACCGTAAAAGCGCGGAAAATAGCCAACTGACCCTCGGTCCGTAGTTTGGGGACCACTGTTATAGACCAATGATGTCAAAGTAAACCTAAGAAAACTCAAAGAAGGGAGGGAATAGGTACTCGTAAAACGGCAGTATCTGAATTTGTAGTGTAACTATTTGAAATTAAAATATTTTCATTGAAATTTTCTAATGCATGCAGATTGAAAATTCTTTTAAAAGAAAATTTGATTGAATTAGTTTCTAATAAGGGTCTAAAGCCCAACGTTATTAGCGAATAATTCCAAATTGTATCCTAAATGATGTTTTGATGTGTAAATGTTGTTATGCTCACATATTTAGTGAAACATGAATTCACTCCCGAAATAGACAAATCGATTACAAATGCTGAAACGGAGTGATTTAATTCCAAACAAAACATATAAAAATTAATTGTATTGTGTAGAAATCGAAAGTGGTGTATTTAAATTAATTTATTCACACTCGAATAATACCTATAGGTACAATTTTTCAAATAAAACATATTTTCTATGACACACCATATTTTAATTATTATTAATAGAAAGTTTAAAATTTTTGCCCTTCTATTTGTCGACTAATTTTAAATAATTAAATGTTAATAATGACTATTCAGTCATGGCAGTCCAGCCAGCAGTCAACCAAATATTTAATTACTCATAGGCTAGTAAAGAAGGACGCTATGAGTAAATTGCTGAAATCTCTACCCTCCACCATTTCAATTTTTTAAATCTGATATTCAAACAAATTTTTATTTTTAACAAGCCACAGAGAGCTGTAGATCGCGAACACACCAGAATGTTTGACTTCGTCAAATTATGACTACAAATTTTCTCGAAATACAAAAAATATAATTATTTTTTTCATATTTCATATTTATTAATAATATAATATTAAATCAAGTTCTTGATGATATAAAATTGATTAAATACAATTTTTCATATAGATAAATATATAAATTAATTGAATATTATAGAAAGTACAGATAATTTTTCTGACATCACAATTAAAAAAATGTATTTAAAAAAAATTATTCTGATTAGTCATGTGATATGTTTTTACTACTTTTACTTATATAGGTATTTATATCATCTAGACCCTGATAATTCAATTATATTACGTTCTACAACGGTGATTAGCATTGGCGTAGGGAGTTTTCCTAGGGGGGGGGGCAACCGGCTAGCTGATTAGCCATCACAAGGTTTCAATTTCTAATCCGATTAGAGATAGTCTACCAACTTTTTAGTAGAATTGACAAATTTTGGAACTAACGAAATAATTTAATGAGAAATACATAAAGTGATGCCACGAAATAATAGAGTTTCGATTTTTCTAAGGGGGACAATGAGTTTTGTATGGGGGCATTGGCCCCTTGTACGTCCAAACTACCCCCATAGTGATTACCTACGAACGCAAGCTAAGTCCTGGTAGATCATTCCCTCCAAGCCCAGGTCCTTTATCAACAAGAGGTTTCGTGACAGTAATCAATATCCACTCTCGAATCATATTTTTTTTTTTAATCATATTGATGTGAGAAGGAAATACACCAGTGCATCCCCTAAAGGCCTGTATGGGATGGCCCCTCCATCGTGAAAAGAACAAAGTAGAAGGAAAGAAGCCGGGATCACAAGCCAAATCTCAAAAAGTTAGATATAATCCAATTTACTAAGTTTTTTAATGTCTTCGAGCAGTGGTAAATTCTCCGATCGATAAATTAGGTTAAATTTATCTCCCACTTAATAAAATATATAAGTCATTATTCTTTAGTACGTATAGTATAAAATCTATTGATTTCATCTGCTTTTGAAAATCTTCATTTGTTGGTCGCCTACCTTAAAACCCATATTACACCGCGGGTCAGATTAAAATTTAAGACAAGAATACAAATTATTTTATTTAATTATCAGGTGTTTCAAGATAAAATAATTTTTCTTACCTACCTGACTAACAATGCAAATTTAAATCAAATTCAAAATGACATTTTTTAATAGTTTTTACGGAATTTGGTGTTGGTACTTTGGTGAAACATTTTTTAAAATTATTGGATAAAAATACTTGGTAGGTTTCACATTAAGATATAAAAATAAAACGAATTTATTTTTGTAGAGTCTTTAATCTCGATATATTGTATATTTCGGGTGACTAACCCATCTTCAGGAGCAACAGAATGTAACTTTATATCTTAATGTGAAACCTACCAAGTATTTTTTATCCAATAATTTTGACATTTTTTACTTAACTTGTATACTACGTGTATGAAATCACTCCTACAAATTGGAAGACTTCATTCAAATTAAATTGTAATTCATTTCGAAAGTTTATAATTTTTCATCTCCAATTGAGAATTTTTTTTTTAATTGCTCGTTATCATTATCATTTGTTGATTAAAATCTAGTTATCTAATAATTTTCCAAAGTAGATTCATCGCCTCTTTCGTACCGCTAGAGAACCACCACTATATATTATATTTATTGCAGCCAATTAAGAAGTTTCATAACCTTTCTCTGGACTTATTTAGGACGTTTTTTTAATCAACTTAATATAAATAGTCACATTACAAAAAAATCCAAACATGTTTCTCTATAGGGAATGAAGAATTGAAAGGTGAAACTTGGTATTTTTAGCTCAAGTTGGCCACCACGCGAGGAGGCTGGGCACCTGCCATTCTGCCTTCTCTCATCAGATGATGATTCGTGAAATCGCCTGAATTAAAATCATTTCTCTGATGAATATGAATCATCTTCAGATCGGTCAAGTGCATCTTTTTGAGTGCCCTGCATTAGAAAGTGGAAATATATTTGTGTCAATAGGTAAGGTGTAGTTATTTATCAGCACCAATTCAGGACCACAACTGGTCCGTCTACCTTCTGATTTGTTATTAGCATCAATCGCCCGAAGGAAAAATTATTAAATTATCATTCAAACATAATCCCATTTATTTATTTACAAACTTGACATTTCTTAAAGTAAATTGGACTATCACATCAACTTACGCTATTCTTTTAAACAGTGAAAAATCTCAGATCTCTGTTATTTGAGTTGTTTAATAAAAATCTACATAGAAATTTAAATTGAATCTGGTTTAGTTATCATTTTTCTGAGAACATGAAAAATGCAACAAAAAGTAGGTACTTTCTTTCAAATGGAAATACAAATAATCAAAAAGAAAAAAAACAAACAAGTAATACCTATATTTAAAGTTAAATTTCTTGAAATTCCAGTAAAGTTTAAATCATACGTTGTCTTTTTTTAGCTTTAGTAATGTTTATCTCAACCAAAACATTCTTTGAAAAAACAGGCCAAGTTCGAAAAAGTAGTGAAATCTAATGTGTAGCCAAGTTAAATTCGCCAAGAATAATTAAGTTGAGAGATCTACTATTTTCTCAACTAAATTATTCTTGGCGAATTTAACTTGGCTACACACTAGATTTCACTATTTATTCGAACTTGTCCTGTTTTTTCACAGAATGTTTTGGTTGAGATTTCTCTTCTTTTTGTAAACTGTGAGGAAGCCCGTTGGTCCAAAGGGCTAGACTTTTTATTTTTGACCCCCCCCCCTCATTTTGTGTGGTTAGTTTTTGCATTTCTAGCCTTCTGGGACCCTACAGAAAATGTATACAAAATTTGATTGAGTTTGGTCCAACGGGCTAGAATTTTAATTTTTGACCCCCCCCCCCATTTCTAAGGGGTTAAAAGATAGAAAGTTTTGATTTTTCCTTTGTTTTTGTCACAAACTCTACTAGCAGGCGAAATTTCACGATGCTAGAATAATTGGAAGTACTCTAATAGGTTTTGATGACCTGTGTGAGTGAGTGAGTGCCAATATTTTCTCAGGTCCATATCTCAGAATCCATTTAAGCTATATTATTGAAATTTGGTACTCTCCTCAAGATCGATTACATAATTACATGTGTATAATTTCAGCTCTGTATCTCAAATGGATTTCCAGCTGCAGGGGGGTCGAAATTGACTCGAAATGGTTCGTGTAAATAGCGTACAGCATGTGCGCTTTAATATCGCTTACCACACTATATTTTTTTCAATTTGTAATTTATTTAAAATTAAAAAAAAAATGTTTTTTTAATTATATTCTAAGAATGAGTTGCGTAATTTCGTCAAACCTGTCTTAGGACTGTATACTCGATGATGATCATTTAAAGATGAAAGCTTTAACCTTTGTATAAATATACATTTGAGGAAAAATTGAGAATACATTTTCAAGACTGTGTATGCTCTCGATAATTTTTACAGACGCCTTGGTGGACATGTTACATGGAGCTAGGTGATAGAGAGCTGCCGCCCTGGTATTAAATTTAAATAAAATAAACTATTTACAATTTGAACAATAGAAAATACAAAAAATGAAAATTTATGAATTAATTCAACACTTGGACCAAAGGTTCCCAAACTGTGCGCCGCGGCCTTTTCACAGGCGTGCCGCGAAGCTTAACAATCAGGGCCGCACAACAACAACAGCATTTTATTCACACCCGATAGCAAAATAAGTTTCGTCCTGGATATGAACAGTTTTTAAATTTCAATTAAATTACTGTAGTTTATTTTTAAACCTACAAACAATTATATGTAATTTATTCCAACATATTATACATTAGAAAAGATTCATACTTGTGTGTGTGTCTGTGACTAATTTAATCATTTGCATTGAATCGCTTTGAAAGCTTAAATTTTACTTTTTTTACTAAAAAAAAATTATTTCATACGTGTTTTAATCTAAACGAAAGATTGAGAGTAAAATTCTTTATATGTGTTTTTATTTTGCAATTTTTTAAACATATTTCAACTCTTTATAATAGTCTTTGTATGCAATTATTAGTATTAAAATAGTTCGCTTGTGTTAAGGAGAAGTAGAAGCTATTGATAAAACTCGTACTATACTTGATTAATAGAAAATTCTTTATTTCGTGTCTGAGCTTGTCTCCAATGGATATGGACTTGTCCCGACATGTATCCAGGATTATTATAAAAGTGGCCAAATTTATATTTCGCATCCTTTTCTTTCTATACCGGGGTGAGACATTCTACCACAATTGCATTTCAGAGAATTTATTATTTTTTTAATTTTTATCTTTAAAATATTTTTATTGAATAAGGGAATTATTTTTTCGAAATTTCGGTAAATTATTTTCATTTGCCTTTAAGGAAAGAAAAAAATTTATCGAATATATTTTTTTCATTAAATTATTATATACAATGAATTTATTTTTATTAGGTAAATTTTTTAATTAAATAAATAAGAATTAACAGATATTTATTATAAGGTGTTCATTTTAGAAAATCAATTCATTCGAAATTTGTTTTTAATAAAATTAATAATTTATTTTTTCTTATAAAATTTATTCGGTAGGCTTGCAAGGTAAAGCCTGCTGGGCGTGTTTAATTTGATAATAAAATGTCTAAATCAAAAAGATTTAATTTTTTATTTTCGTAAAAATTCGAATTCGATTTTTTTTCCAATTTTACAGGTACCTTAAATCCAAAAATTGAAAAATCTCTCTCTCTCTCTCTATCTGTGTGTGTGTGTGTGTGTGTGTGTGTGTGTGTGTGTGTGTGTGTGTGTGTGTGTGTGTGTGCGTGTGTGATCAAATCAAATATAAATTTTTTGACACGAACAAACTGAACGATTCTGGATTCTTGACTAGTGATAAGAATGGGGAATAAAAAAAATTATGACTTTACGTTTTTGAATTATTGTGGATTATGGGAATATAGACAGACATTATTAAATTAGGTTGGAGTTGGTGGTGTTTCACAAGGAGAAAAATTAAAATACAAAGATTTTTTTAGTTTACTCTATATATTTCGAGCTCTTGCCTTAACTCATCGTCAGGAGAACATTGACTGAAGATAACATAAAATAATGAACAGAATTTATTTTAATTTTAATATGATGGACAGTTATTTATGACTTAGTGTAAATATGAAAGAATTATCAGGGGATGGGATGGCCTTAGAGCCGAAAGAACAGATGGAGCGGACAGAGGGCTAAACGGGAATAAAGAAAAGATATTTATACTTGGAAGTTGCCGAAAATTATGTATGTGCCATAAAGGAGGGCAATAAACTATGGAATGTGATGAGGGTGCATAGTGAAAATTTCCATCTCTTATTTTCTATTTAAAAAAATAAAAAATAAAAATAAACCCACCATACACTCTCATCACATTCCAATTCAAATTAAATATCATTGATTAAGATGTCAATTATTGGTGAAGTTTTGATGTCTGTTTGATTGTTCAAAATATTTTGATTAAGTTGTATGGCCTTTTTTTAATTTCAGCTGACTCAAATAAATCTAATTTCCTGCTTCTTGAAATGAAATGTAAAGGGAGGGGGTTGACTCCAACCTAGTTTAATTTTAACAATGATTCACTATAAACCAACACCGCGTTCCCTAAATTTGATAGACAGACATTAGATATTATTGTGGGACCTGAGTGAATTTTCTACGACCTTTTGTTTTACCGCTATCGCGTGGTATAAAAATCCGAATTAAAACATACATGACCGAATCAACATTTGTCAGTTTCAGACATTTCTCAAACCATAGATATTTATTAGGCTACGAAACTCTTAAAATTCGAGTCTCATTCACAAATTACTGAAAATAAAATATTTTACTAGTCTCAGATCCTTTAATTTAAATAGTATTTAAGATAAGTAGTTTTTAAAGATAGGGACTCAGTCACTTAGTTAATTAATTAATTTTTAAAGACAGTGCTGAAAACTGATTAATTGTGATCCTTCTTGTTTTCGCTAAACAGCTCTCTTGATAACCTAGAAATGATAAGCCTAGATAAATAGCTAAATGGCTGAATTGGCGTGACTACTCAGACATAATTAATAAAAAATATTTTTTATAAAAATAAATGCTCTTAAATTGTAAGTTCCTATATAATTTCATATACTTTAGCAATTAACCTAGTTCAAAAGGAAAGATAGGAGTACTTAAGCACTGACGATGAACCCAATAATATTTTCTTTACTTCAACTCAGATTAAAATGTAATTAGATATCAAAGAAAATAATATAAATTACTGTCCTGTTTTCCATCACATTCAAACTCAAATTTATTTCAATATGTAACAATATATAATTAACAAAGTAACGATATTCGTATTAATTAATTTGAATAAAAACCTTTGTTTTATAATTGGCTAGCGGTCCTTTAAATGTTTCCACTTGTGACCAATTAGATGAAAAGATAGAATGGCCAGGTGAGGTCATTCATGGTCAAGGACGGACAAAATCATTAATTCTCTGATGTATCTGAACATTCGTAGAAAATTCCTGACTCTATCTGTGTTGTTATTAACGGGCAGATGATTTGCACCTCTTTATTTGCAATTAATAATCGAGATTTGCCCCTCAGGACTTTTGCAATAATTTAATGCTATCTATGGCTCGATATCTTCAAGCGTTTGTGAAGCTGTCTTTAGTTTTATTTATTTATTTTTTATCTTTTCAAATTCACTCGTATAGTGTTGTATTTACAATTTAATTTATGTGCCCGTATCTTAATTTTTATTACTTTTCTGTGGAGTATCTCATGTTATGAAAAAAATTATGACATTTTTTTTACAATTAAATTACTTATTATTTTTTAGGGAGCCCGTAGCCGAACGGATAAAGAGATCGATTCTGCATATATTCTGCAAAAACACATCACAAGTTCGATCTCAGCTAGAAGCCAAAATTTAAAAAAGTTAATATTTGCAAAATATTAATCATTTTGGCTCCCCTGCTTCAGGAACTGACAACCCCTGGTTTTAAATCCAGGGGAAGGCAATGGGAAACCACCCATATGAAAAATTCCCCCAGGAAAATTACAATGGAGAGGATACTCTCCATAGTAATCGCCGACGCTCGATTGAGAAGTAGATAAAGTTTAAAAAAAAATTTATTTCGATTTCATTTAAGCTTGCAGAACAATTGACTTTAACAATTTTAAGAAATATATTTTAACATCTGAAATCTGTATCTATTTGTACTTGAACTATCTTAGTCTATCAAATTTAGGGAACGCGGTGTTGGTTTATAGTGAAACACTGTTAAAATTAAATTAGGTTGGGGTTGGTGGTGTTTCAAGGAGAAAAATTAAAATACAAAGATTTTTTTTAGTTTACTCTATATATATTCCAGCCCTTTGTCCCCTACATCTGTTCTTTCGGCTCTAAGGCCATCCCTATGATAATTCTTTCATATTTACACTAAGTCATAAATAACTGTCCATCATATTAAAAATTAAAATAAATTCTGTTCAAAATATCATGTTATCTTTAGTCATTGTTCTCCTGACGATGAGTTAAGAGCTCGAAATATATAGAGTAAACTAAAAAAATCTTTGTATTTTAATTTTTCTCCTTGTGAAACACCACCAACCCCAACCTAATTTAATTTTATCTTAGTCTAATTTATTTATTAAAATGAAAGTTTTTGCCGAGAGTAGCAGAATTTTTATATATTGAAGGAGACAATAAAAGAGTGTGTCTTCTGCTGGAAGTATACTTCAATAATTTATTTATGATTTCGAAAGATTTTGTATATAGGAAATAATATAAAACTTTATTTTAAATACAAGATATTTTGGTTCTGTACCATAATCAATGAAATAAGAGTTAGGATTGATTCTTTCATAGTTTCAATCCTCTGTTTATAGGTAACCACAAACACGGGGTTTATTTTAGTTTAGTGGCTTGGATCTCTGTTAATAAAAATCATAATTTTATCAACTTTATATACTAAATAGTCATATGTTCGGACCAATTGAAATACTCTATCTAATTCTTCATAAAATTCTTCTTTCTATCTTCATCCGCTCCATATGTAGGTGCATATGCTTTGATAATGGTCGAATTGTAAAATTTACCCTTCAGCCTCAATACACATATTCTTTCATTTATTGTCTTAAACAGCAGTACTGCACTTTGAAGAGTGTTCTTCACCACGAAGCCTACTTCATAAATGTGTTGGGATGGATGACCACTGTAATACATTGTTGAGTTGCCCAAGTTAGCTTCCCCATCATTAGTCCATTTTACTTCTTGTTGAGCACATATATCTATATATATATAATATATATTTGATACCTCTCTAATTCACTCAATAACAAGATCTTGAAGAGAATAAGCGGAATGATTAGACATAGTGTTACCGGCGAATGGAGGTTTAGAAGTGCAAGGGAGGTGAGAGAATTAACAGGGCAGTCTTACATCACGAGCTGTATAAGATCACGAAGGGTGGTTTTGGTGGGACATGTGGTGCGTGCTGATGAAGATCGAGCTATCAGAAAGATTTCCGAAGCAAAACCGATAGGAAGAAGACCACCAGGTAGACCACGGCAAAGATGGATGGACAATATATAGCCAGAGATCTTGAAGAGTTGGGTGCTCAAGAAAATTGGAACTCTATAGCACGGGATATTGCAAAATGGCGAGGCATTATATAAGAGGAATTTCTCCTGAAACGTCTAGTTCAAAAATAAACGTTTTCAAGATTGTGTTATAAAAGATTTGTATTTTTTTATAAAGTATGTACCATATATTAAATAATTAGTTCAGATCGTGACGTCATACCGGCCAGTCCGAATTTCCGAGACTCGTTTCCTATCTACCCTACTCCCACTACCCCACCTTGGATTAGGATTCAGATTTGCAAGTCGGGCGGGCGAGCCTATACGGTAGTTTGGGCTCGCAAGCCACTCTTTTAACATCTCCCCCACGCGTCAAAGGAATCTTGACCTATTTTCTCTTTAATTTTGGAGTAGATTTTCTTAAAAAATGTTATATTTTAATTTTTAAACCAATTAATCATCTGAAGTGAAAATTTAAAAAATTAATCCTTTGGAAGATGAAAAACTCCAAGCTCCAAGGCGACGCCTAATCTCTTAACCTGTGTAATCTGGATTTAAAAAAATTCTTGATTGTTTTATTAATTAAAATAAATACAATTATTTATAAAAAAAATCGAATATCGTTTAATAAAATTCAAAAATTTCATGAAAATTTAAAAAATATTAAACTTTATGGAAGAATTTAAGTTATATAGTTGCATTAAGTAACACTTGTTTATATTTTTGAAATTTTCAAATGATAAAAGGAAAATTTCTCCCAAATCGTATATATAATATATACAGGGTGTTTCAGGAGGAATAGTAAATATTTTAGGAGGTGGTAGTATAGAGGAATTTCAATAAAAAATGCCATATAACATGTGTCAATTTTTATTGAGTACAGAGATACAGCTGTTAGTATGTAACCCAATATCGGTATACTTCGCATGTGTAAATAGGAGCGGCATGTGTAGTTGATTTCAAGGGGTGGCCAGGGACGCATCGTCCATATGTGCAAGGTCGTGTGGTGGACGACGGCCCAAAGGTCTTAAAGGCGCCGACAGTATTACACAGTTCAAATGAATAAATTTTAAAGAATTAAAAAAAGTACTATCTTACCTACTCTAGGGTAAAATAGGCACTTTAAAATATAATTTTACTAAAAACTTTATATAACCTGTTTTGTGGTGCTCAAGGTACTTAATTAGAATATTAAATTTAATCTAAATTGGTTAAATTATTTTCAAGATATTTAGATAAAATTAAAATAGTACTGGAATAAAGTACTAATGTTTGTGGGCCGATATCTATCAAAAACTAATCAGCGCTTCATTTTGTTAAAGTAATGGTAGGATTTCAATTTCATTTCAATCTGTTGAACGGTGACGAAAAAAGGAATCCATCCATCCATCCATTCATACCAAACTATCCGCATAAACTACATGAGTACAGAATACACAATCTCACTTTTTGGCCTCTTGGCGAGACCCTATGTGATTTTTGGCAAAACTGACACATGCTAAAATTCACCCTAAATGAATACTCAATTTGTGATTTTTGATTGAAACCATGGGTTCCGTATCTTTACCTGAGGACCCTTTGAAGTTGCCCTTAGAGTGAGACCGATCCAATACTTTATCTACTTCGCATCGGATAAAATAAAAATGAAATGGATTGGTGCTTTTTTAATTTCACATATTATTCTCTATATCATATAATATGAAGTATTGCGATCGCCTGCCTGGTTTGGAGGGTAGTCATACTCTTAACTGATCTGCCAGTCTAGTTGTCTAACTAGCAGGGCTCCCATTATTCGAAGTGTTGCTTTTTAATGACCTGGCTGATGCTGCTACTGGCAAAAAGCGAGCGTGCTGCGACAAGCTTGAACATGATTGTGTTTGGTGATGTTTCCACCACCCTCTGATAGCCTCTTTTAAATTAACTCTTATTACACTTATTACGCTTACCTATTAATGGATATATGAGGTATGATGAAATCTAATAGAGCATTAAAAATTTTTTTTGCTTTTATTTTCGAAATATATCAAAAACGGCTGAATCTATTTATTATTCGCCCTATTAGTTATTTTTGCAAAAAAATTTTGAAACGTGAAAAAATGTTGCAGCAGTAATTTGGGCTAAGTGCTTATAAAGGCGCCAATCAGTATTTCGCACGATGACGCAAAAGGTACTTGGAACGTCCCTGGGGGTTGACATAATAGGTAATAATGAAATTTAATTTTAATTTTAAAGAGATATATCTAAGCTCTTATCTTAATTTTTTGTATTAGTAATGGGCTACTTGAATGGAATGTATTTATT
Organism: Forficula auricularia; assembly: GCA_024734495.1. NCBI lineage: Eukaryota > Metazoa > Arthropoda > Insecta > Dermaptera > Forficulidae > Forficula > Forficula auricularia. The sequence goes on from JALMQS010000099.1 coordinate 94,340,911, forward strand.
AGCCAAAAGCTAAAAAATTATATATCCTATATCAATTTATTTTATTCTATTTAATAAAGCATTTACAACTCGCCTATGACCCTTTAAAAATGAGGTCAAAAGAAAAGGCTTCATGAGTAGTGAACTTCAACAATGTTGTCCGGTACATGTTTACTTGATTTCCTTAGTTATTTTTGCTTACTTGAAGGTATTCTACGTCATAGGCTTTCATAGAGCACGCCCCGTTTTGCCGCTGCACTCCATCTATTAAAATCGTTTTCTTATAACTTTGTTATAATGACAGTTTAAAAAGCAATTAAAATCATTTTCTATTTCTTTTCTTTTAACAGCATCCCTTTAATTTGAACTTTTAACTTTCAATAGATTTAATTATTAATTAAATTTTATATGAGCTCATTAGTCAAAGTTCTTAGAAGTCCCAATCCCAAATAATGCCCATTGTATTGTGAAATAATACTAATAAGCTTTAGTATTCCCAAACTGGTAAGGTCTCTTGAGGAAATATTTCTGACTATTCAATTTTTAATTTTGTCTTCATACCCCGTAATTATAGAACTTTTTTTATATTTCAACTTATATTTATTTTTATTCAGCATTACCAACGTTAATCGAAATTTGATAGCGACTACTTATATCTTATAATTAAAAGAAAAATTTAATTATCTTTTAACTACACCATGTGTGGTCTAACCGAAATATACACAAATTCAATATTTTTTTTTAATTAACATTTAAAATCAAAATTGTATTTTTTCTTATTTTTTATACAAACAAATTTTAATTTCGAGGCGTATAAATAACCGTATAAACAAGTGAAATATAGTAATAAGTTGAAAACTTGACTCCAAACCCAGTCAGTAATTTTCTGACAGGAACCTCTTAGAAGAAAAAATGACCTAGTAGAGATTAAGACCATATCTTAATAATTATAATTATAATGATTTAAAATTCAACTGGAACCAAATATTAAAACACGGGCTTGAGAGTTTCAAGTTTTTCTTCCCGCTCCGCACCCTCGTTTCAAACAAGATACACAGATAATTCATTTTAAATACTAGTAGGTAGAGAAGGAAACAATAATAAATAATAAATCATATATATCTATATATTATAAGTTGGCAATGACCAGGGGCAAGGTCTTGAAATTGCGTAAATCTGTTTAAAAAATATTATATGATTCTGGTTTGAAACTTAGATCATCAGCTGCACCTCGAACCTGGCGCCTTGAGACCAAGCAGTCTCGCGTTGCTATTAATTTGTGTTAATTTGGATTTTGCATAATAATAAATATTAATTATAATCCTAATTTTTCTAAATAGCTTAGAAAATAACAATTTTATAAAAAAATTGCTAATAAAAATAATTTTTATAAAATAAAATAAAACCGACTTCAAAAAAATTAAATGTAACAAATAAAATAATAAAAACTTAAAAATAAAATAAAATACACTAAAAGGTATAAAATAATTATCTTATTTAATTACAACTAAACGACGAAATATTAACATGAAATTACTTTTTGAAGTCGGTGACAAACAAACTATACTTATAATCGAGCGTACCCGCCAAACGTACTAAGTAAGATCCGTCGAGTGCGATTCATAAAATGTATATATTTGGCACCGACTTCAAAAAGTAATTTCATGTTAATATTTTATTTTATTTTTAAGTTATTATTATTTTATTTGGTGCATTTAATTTTTTTGAAGTCAGTTTTATTTTTTTTTATAAAAATTATTTTTATTTTTCTCTTTTAGTGATGTTATTAATAGTGACTTAATATAATACCTTGCATGCATCTCGTAAGAGAAAGCGTAGGGCGAATGAATCAGAAAATGATAATAAAATTCAATTCATAAATATAGAAATTCTCTCTAAACGTTTGCGGGTTTTAAATGAATGTTTTAAGATTTTTTTATAAAAGATTTAATTTATTATAAATTTGATTATTTGGTCATAAGAATTGGAGATTTACGTTATTCCGTCATTGATAATATCATCAGAACTTTACCAAATTAATATGGTACCACCTCTAAGGTACCCTCTTTCCAATAAAAAATAATCATTAAAATCGTTTCATAAACAAAAAAGTTATGCCTGAACAAACATATTAAAAAAGGTCCAATACCAATGAAAAATAAACGGGACCAATCGGAATCTAGGCTGAACCCAATGCAAAAAAATTATCAAAATCGGTTTACAATTGGCGGAGATATGAGGTAACATAGGCACAAAAAAAAAAAAAAAAAAAAAAAATTCAATCGAATAGAGAACCTCCTCCTTTGAAGTCAGTGTTAAAAATCAGTCAAATTGAGAACCTCCTCATTTTTTGAAGTCGGTTAAAAATATCAATTACCATACGACTTGATATTTTAAAATACTTATTAATTAATTTATACAATAAAAATAATAAATAGTTCAATTACATTTAAAGAAGGGAATATGAATGTCGTGTGGTGAACTCATGAGTTAATTTTTCGAGTTCCGTTTAAAAGTAACTCTGGACTCTAATAGTGTCGCTATAATATATATCTGTGTCCGTCTGTTATAGCAGTGGTTCTTAACCTTTTTAAGCTGCGACCCAAATTTTAAAAATATGTTTATGTCGCGACCCCCTCCCTCCACCGTCGAAAAAATTTAATTACCTTTTTTTAGACGAAACTTGAGAAATTTTCAATGGTGACTTTTTTAACTATAATATTATTTTGTAACAATTAAGATAACCAAAGGTACTTTTCGATCTAAGGAAAATTTAATGAAAAAGAGCGTGTTTTTATTTTCATTTTTTATAGTATTGAATAAATCAAAATATATTTTTCAACTTATAATAATAAATAAAATATTTGATTAACGATTCTGCGCAACCCAACGAATATGCTTTGCGACCCAATTTTGCATTTCAGAGTGTGTTTTTGTCTCAAGGGTCGAACTAACAAGCCCAGCAAGCGTGTTAGTACTCGGATTCAACTCCTGAGGGTTCGCCCTCTGGTATTCAATGTAAAAATATTCTACTAAAATCTTAGATTTTTGACCTTAATTAAATTCTTTCTTGATTTATTTGATTTTCACCGTGAGTTGTATTTTTGAAAAAAAAAAACATCTCGTCGCCTTAGAGAGTAAACCTGCTAACCCACAACAAGTAAATTTTACAGGTCAGAGAAAAATCAAACAAAATTTAATATTGTTGTTATGGAAAAAACTATTTTTCCCATTTCTTTTCTACAACTTAGGATCGTAATTTTGCTGCATCTCTTTTTATTTTGAACGGTATTAAAATGTCATATATGATAAAAAATTGAGTTAGCAAGTTTTCACTCTAAGTCGACGGACTAATTTTCAAAAAAAGATAAGCTATTCAAACCTTAGAGATAATTATTAAAAAAAATATTTATTTTTTATCATGTTATCTGAAGTATCCCTCTAAAAATTTTAATTATAATCGGCCTTTTTTTAATTAAATACACTTTAACCGACAGTGTGAGAATAAGCCTCCAAAGTGGCTCAGTTTTGTACCTCCAGCGGTGAGAAGTGTCTTAATTTAAAATTATGAAAAAACTTCCTCATCCTTTCTTCATCAGCGATAAATAAATTGGAATTTAGATATCTCAAATATTTCGAGAAAATAAGAGCATGAAACCCGAGGAATGACTCGCATTTGGTCGCTTTGTTTTATTTTCATCATGGGTGGTCATAACCATAAATATCTTCATTTATATCATTACCAATTCAAAAGATTCGAATATAAGAAATATTGCATTTTCTTTTCCTTATTTACTCCCTTCAATTTCTTTGATTTATTCTCTTTAAATATCAGAAGCGTTGACATTGCCTAAATCAAGGCGAGCTAGGAAACTTCAATAATTTAACTGGTAAAAGAATCTAAAATTTTATTAGATTTTAGAGGGCATTGAATATATACATTTGACATTGATTCAAAAAATATTTCTATAATAATAAAGATAATGTAAGCTACTTGTTTTTGATAATACCTACTCAGAGGTTAACTAAAAGTATATGAATATAAATATGTTTAAAAATCCATTATTAGTCACTTTAAAGTTGAATAGAAATAAAAATGAATGTTTATATAGTTATTTTATCAGGGAGTTAATTCAAATGCCTTCATCATCAGTCATTTATTTTATAAAACGTTTAAAAACGATTACATCATTTAAATTTAATGAATATAACAAACAAAAGAAATATTGATAATGCAAGGCTATTAAAATACTATATTAGGTTTGAAATCTAATTTATATGTTTTATTAATATTTTTTGTAATAATAAAACGTAACAAATAAATTTAAGTTAATTGATGACTGTTAGCCTAGAGTACTCATTAGAGTATATATTATTATTACAGGAAAATAGGAATTCTTTCGGATTTATAAAAAAGATCAAAGCGAACAAGTACATTTGCTACCAATGACTTACCATTTAATATTATTTACCTATATTTTATTTAAATTATTTTTAATTAGAAATTTATTCATTTTTTTCTACTTATGAGCGCCCTTGGACCAGGTGTCTGGTAAATGAGCCATTCACTATCGTATTTTTAGTGAATTACCATTTTTATAAGCTATATATTTATATATATTTTTCTTTCCTTTAAATCGGATGACATTTACGGAAATTAACTTTTTGAAGTCTTATATTTACAATAAGATCAATTCGCCTTTTATTTTTTTAATTCTAGTTAGAAGTGAAAGTTAATATCTTTAATTAGAGCGCAATTAAATAAAAACTCCGATTTGTATTACTTTGAATTTTCCAGAATATTTTGGTCTGCCTGATTGTAAGCTTAGTAAATTTAAAAGGTTAAATCTCAGAGAAAGAAAATACAAAATTCAAGTAAGTTATAGGGTTGATAAAATCACAGTAAAGTTCACAAAGAGAAACAAAGAGGTTGTTTGCTTGATGCAAATAAACATACACACATATATATCGAGATGATATATCTGTATATATATATATATATTATTTATTTGTTTGAGACTATATTTTCGAAGACTTGGTCTTCATCATCAGTCTTTTTTTAAGTAAAGTTCTTGTTCAATTCGGTCTACCTGAAACATCGCTTTTAAAAAATTTTTTTATTTATGGCAGGAATCAAGAATTATATCTTGTTTGTGAATAATTTTTATAAATATTGTATGTTCACAAGTTTCCACCCTTTTACACGAGGCATATTAATTTTTTCTTATTCCTTTCTTTTTCGGTACACTCAGTGAGTAAAATGAATTAATTATTTTAAAAATGTTATTGTTTAAACTAAAAACAAATGATATGATAAAAAATATTTGTGAGCCTCATCCACATAAGCTCACGGAAGAAGTGAAACTTGTTTAGCCGTAGATGTTATTTGTACATAACTACCAAAAAGTTTATTCCTCTTAAAAAATCACGCTCCAGAGACATATCTAATATCTTAAAAAATTTGTATGTAAAATTAGTAATGAAGCTGTTGAAGCTTTTATTTTTGTGATTAATTTGATTAAAGTTTAAATTTTTTGTATGTAAAATTTTAATTATTTTTTTGAAGGTGTTAAATATATATTTATGTTATGTTATTTTTAAATATAATATTATTATATTTAATGTTTAGTTTTTTTATACAGTATTTTGGACTAAGTATTTCTATTTGTCGATTTAGCCGTAGGTATTTAAATTTTTTCACACATTCAATAGAAATTGAATTGCTCTCAATATCCATATCTTCACCATCGTCTCCGATTAGTAGATATATATTTAATTTTATCATAGTTTATTTCTAGGTCCCATTTTTTATATTCTTCTACTAGTTCTCGAAGCATATAATTGATACCTTCTTCATCTTCGGCCAAAATGACCTGGTCGTTTGCAAATAGGAGGGTATACAAGTTGGACTCCCCGATGTCTACTCCCATACGGGAGCATTTTCTTCGACAGTTGATTAGGGCTTCTTGGATGTATATTTTAAATAAGGTGGGGGTAAACAGCACACCTGCCTCAATCCTTTAGATGTTTTAATTTCTTTTCAGATTCTGCCACTTCATTTCACCAAACTTATACCCTCTTTATTTACCTGCAGAGCTTCCCAGAGTTTTTTATTGGCACTGTGTCATATGCTTTCTTCAGATCTACGAAGATTGAAGAAGGACTTCTCTCGGTTTCGCGATAAAACCTAAAATAAATTCTTAATTCTCATTAAATATATTTTTCTTTTTAATTAGTTACTTATCTGATGAATTAGTAATGTAATTGAATATTTTGCATATTTTGCATATGCAGTGGCGGATCACCGCACAGGCGCAAGAAGCGCGCGCTTGGGGCCTCAGAATCTGAGGGGCCTCAAAAATAAAGCATACTTTTAATTTTTTCGCGTTTTTTAATTCTGTTTTCTCAATACATGTGTAGTTGTAAGTTCTACCGCATAATTTAAATTTGATTGCTCACTGGTCAGTCATCGTCCACACGGCGGTGGAATATACTCATGAACAGTATGCCACATAATAAATTCCAACATATTAAAAGAATAATAGATACTAGATGGGCATCAAGAGCAGACGAAATTTCAGCACTGAAATCTAATTAACAAAATCTAAAAGAAGCCCTGATTCAAATTAGTATGTCCGATAATGAAAAACCGATGAGTAAATTAGAGGCAAAGAAGTTATCAGAATATTTTGATGAATACGAAACAGCCTCATTAACAGTTTTATGGGATAAGTTACTACAACGAATAAATAGTACCAGTAAATCATTACAAGATATCCAGTACAATTTATTGTTGGGCACAAATCTTATGGAATTTCTTTCCAATTTATCATGGAAGTCAGAAACGTGCATAATGTTATTTGTGACGTACTCATTTCAGAAATATCTAGAAGAAGCAGTGAGGTACTAAAAGATTTTCAATTCTTTTTCAATTTTAAAATAACCGATATGGAGTTTAATGAATGTGTAGCAAGAACATCTGCAAAATATAAGGAAGATATTGACATTCGCTATTTCAAAGATGAAATTCTTCATTTCATTTCAATCATAAAGGGAGAAAACGTCATTAATCCTGTTGACATTTATAAATTATTAATTGGGGGTTACAATCAACATTCTCGAATGTAGAAACAATTTTACAAATTTTTCTGACAATACCTATTTGCAACGCCAGTGGTGAACGTTCATTTTCGGTTTTGAAACGTACGAAAATTATTTATGAAGCTATTGGATAAAAATACTTGGTAGGTTTCACATTAAGATACCAAGTATTTTTATCCAATAATTTTAAAAAATGTTTCACCAAGTACCAACACCAAATTCCTTAAAAACTATTTATGAAACTCACTAACACAGACACATTTAACTATAACTAATTTATCAATAATGTTTATAGAAAACGATGTAGTTCAGACTTTAGAATATGACTATAATATTGATAAATTCGCTAAAGTTAAAGCGAGAAAAGTTCTATTTTAATTTAATTTTATATATAGTATGTAATGCAATAATAAATGTAATTTTGTTGTGCGATATTCAAACTATTTTTTTCCATGGTTATTGAATATGTTTTTATTTATTATTGTAATAAACATGCTCTTTTTGAACATATGTACTTTCAATAAAACGTCACTATTTTACAATCAGTAATGTAGGGGGCCTCAAAATGCTTGATCCGCCACTGTGCATATGAATTATATTAAGCCTGACGAAGATGAGTTGATCATTGAAACATGACTAATAAAGAAAGGAGTAAAAAAAAAATAATATCTTTCTAAGACTTTTTGTTTTTTGGGTTATGTTGATTATTGAAACCCAGACAGACAGACAAAAAATAGAAATTATGTTTCTCCATATTTCAACAATTTTAAAAACATAAGTAGAAAAATTGAAAATTTTCCAGTGAATCCAATATTTCGGCAAGCACCGAGTAATTGTATAAAGAAGCAATTTCAGATTAATTGAATATGCTATTATATATTTTAATGCGGACAGTTTTTTATACGGATGCAAGCACATCAATCTTTAAATATTTTTTTTCAATCTTATGAGTATATTTATATGAGGTACTACATTCATTCACTTGTACTATACAATTAGAATTTAAATCCTTCAGGTACGCTCTTTTACGAGTGCAGATGAAGCCAAGAGCTATCTATTTATATTGGTGAAACTTTAATTCTCATGTAAAAAGGAATTAATAATTTTAAATAAAAATCAAGTTTACGCCCAACACCTGCTTCAGACTGCATAACATATCAACACTGTATACCTACGCAATAAATTAAAATAATAGCCCGACAGAAGTCAAACTAATATTTTTATTTTATTAATATTTAATTAGTTTTTTTTTTACATACTAGATAAATAGAATATTTACTTTCATATAACATAAGTTTTTTCATGTTTTATCCGGATCCCACGCTATTTAGAAAATTATTCAAAGAAATTTTTCAAAATTAACTATTCTTATGCAATTTGAGAATCAATTTTAATTAAATTAGTTCACGATTTATTTATTCGAACATTTGAGTCTTTTATAAATTTTTATAGATACATTTTTAAAAAATAGTAAAAACAACTGTCTTATTTATTTAATTAAATAGAAAACTGACACCTGAGTTCAGAACTCTTTATTGTGTCAATTATTATTATTAAAAAATATCACATTAATAAATAAATAAATAAATAAATACATATTAATAAACTTCATACATAGGTGCTGGAATGTTGTTCCCTTTTTTATTCACATAGAAGGTCTTGTGGTGAAAATTTTCAGAGGTCTTGGGGAACACTTTGGTTGTTCAATAATGAAATGAATCACTAAATTCATTTTAATATTTTTATTGTGTTTGCAGTTAACGGGTAGACAATAAGTACATTTTGTATCGCCTAAGCCCCAGCAATTGTACTGGGTCGCTGCGAAATGCCTATAACAGGTGTTGCAGTTATATAAAGGGCTGGACTTTGCAAAATGGTAGCTATAATGTATTTTTGATTCATTTAATTTCGTTTTATTAGTTTTTTCTTTTGCTTTGAATTCTCTGTTGAGTATAGCCAGTTGTTGATTGGCACTATCTTTTTTCTAAATTTTTACATGAGTTTTTTTTATCAAAAACAGGTGCTGATGATGCCATCTTAGGGAAAACAAAATGTACATATTGTCCACCCGTTAACTGCAAAACAATAATACTAATAAAATCAATTTAGTGTTTCATTTCATTATTGAACAACCAAAGTGTTCGCCAGACCTCCGAAAATCTTCAACACAAGACCTTAAAGTAATAATCAAATTGAAAATAAAAAAAATATAAATAAATAAAATACAATACTCAATAGTGCATTGTTAAAAGTTATAGCATCCAGGTTTCAATGATTTTGCTCTTCAAGGTACCAGATGAGTAAAACACCCGCACTTATGAAAAGCATATACTATATATTTTCCAATGGAATTATCATTCGAAAGTCCTAAAAGGGTCATTTAATACAAAGATCATTAATTCATATTTAATTAGTAATTATTTATTAAATAATTTATTTTCTATTTTGCTTCCTTTTTTAAATGAGATGTAAGACATTTAGAGAGGTCAAACAGCTGGCGGGAGACAGAGCCGAGTGGAGACGGGTAGTTGCGTCAAACCAGTCTTAGGACTGTATACTCAATGATGATGATTTGTAAATGAGTATATTCTCCAGTCTGGATACCCAGTCACTAGTGAAATAAATTTATAGTTTTCTATTTATTAGGAAATTAGGATATTGTTGACATGTTTAAAGAACAGGTTCCCAAAATGCATCTTTATCCCATTAGAATTTATTAGCAAGTGAGAATTACGATCCTCTATCTTTGTTAGAAATGAAACGGTTATTCTTCTAGAATATGACCCTTTTGAACCCTGAAGCAGGAAAGATCATCTGAAACTTCGGTTTCAAAAACAATTATAAAAGAAAAACATTCCAATAAATACCCATTTATTGGAAATCATATTTTTTATTTATTTCTGGACTGGCTTCCATCCAATTCTCAGTAGTACCTATAAAATATTGTCAGTATAAAGCTGATCAACGGCTGTTATTTCTAGACTCTGTTTTCGAGATAGATACATCATTAAATTAGATATGATGATCACATTAGTAAGGGATTCGACATCGATTTATACTATTTATATAGAATTGTTTAATGCAAATTCCAATTAATCTCAAAATCCACAAATTCTTTCTTCTAGAATTCAACTTCTGAGGATTCTTACAATTTTATAACTCATCATTTCTTCTATACCTTATAGTCATCTTCCTTGCTATTTTGTCCTTCATAATATTTTGGCGTGGGATTAATTTGATTCTCATCTAATACTTGAGGAATAACAATTCTACATTAGGTTTTTGACGTTTCGATTATTATTGGTAACCATTGCTGAAGACATGGAGGAATCGACTTAAAATCAAAAATAACGATCGATTCTTATCTAATACTATAGGAATAACCTTATTGAATTCCATTTTTGATGTTTTGACTATTAATGGCAACTTCTACTGAAAACGGGGAAGAATCGACTTAAAATCAAAAAGACTAAATTCTTTTTTGGTAAACAACTCAAGCTTGAGATTATTTTTGAATTAATGTCAACATGAACTACAAATTGCAAGTGATATCTGATTAATAATAAAGGAACAAACATATTAATATTTCAAATGAATTTGGATAAAGTTTAGCAACGATCCGTTGCAGTTTATTTTTTCTTTGCCTTTAATGGTTGAAAATATCTAAAAATGTGAAGAAAAAATAATTTTCAAAAAAAAAATTTCTGTCTTAATTCGGAGGGCTTTCTTTTTACTATCAAAATGTTTGTATTTCGACAATGAAGAAGCAAGTGTGGGCTTTATAGATTCAGAAATTATATTTCAAAATTACAAGCAAAAATCGGTATTTGAGGATTTCGAACGGTTGCAGCTAATAATCTGAAATCTCGATCATACCTCGTAATGCAACTCTATAAGTTTCAGCTTATTAACTCAAAAAGTAGTTTCAACTTAATATGGTAACTCAAAACTTCCACTAACAAAATTAATAAAATAAATTAACAAGATTTACTTAGAGCGTACCGAAACTTGAAAAAGGGAAAATAATTTGAAAAGTGAAAGAGTCTTTTAACCATGACCCTCAATTATGGTCTGTATTCTTCATGCTCATTAAGTTTATTCAATTAGTGTTTCACCTTCTTGATTTCTTATCTTTAAAAATAAAAAGATCGTAAATTCTAGTTTTGGTTCGATGTGCCAATTCAATTTTCATAAATTTCGGACATCTTAAACAGTCCTCAGCAATGTGATTTGTCAATGAATTCTGGTACAACCTATGCAATTGAATACAGCCATGTTCGGATCTAGAAGATATTGGTTAGATGTGTGATATCTCAACTTATGGTTAGATGACATTTATAATTTAAAATAAGAATAAAACAATATTTTAAATCTGATTTTTTTTATCGGATAATTCCCTTTCCTATTAATTTACTAAATAATTCAATACTTAATTTATAACGATAGTATTTTCTTATTGGATTTTTTTCCTATTCAACAATTTCCTTTTCTTCAGCACTTGATTGCTTCAAATCAAAATTGGTATTATTGACCACCTCATTCTTTTTCTTCATTGAATTGCAATAATACATTTTGATTTCATTGGTGATTGGACTTTTTTTTATCATTCAAAATGAACCAAATAATTTCCTGTTCTTTTAATCGCATTGTTTTTATCTATAAATATAGCTATATTAAATATTTTTCATTCTGAAATCATATTCCTGGTTGATCATAACTCGAATTATTTTTGGTTCGTGAAATTCTCTTCTGAACTGATTGATCTTCCACTTTCATTTTAACAGTTGAAAACTTTGTTAAATCAACCACGAATTGAGATAAATAAATAGAATAAAGATTGTAAGATGGCAAGTCAATATTTTTTATAGAGTCATTATATAAATACTTCCTCAAGCCAAGGGCTTTTATGAAATAGATCATTGTATGTCAACACAATATGTAAATAACCTCTTGATGGTTTTTAAATTCTCCATTACAAAGAATATGTAATCAATTATATTCCGAAATTGGCTCGAATTTTTCAAAACGCTTGTAAAAAACGAAGAACTTCGCCCCGCGGCTTCCGCGCCGGATGCTCTCAAATGGACCGTGGCCAATCTCCTTTGCGTGATGTTCTCTTCTCTCAAAGCCGATGGTCCAGAACATCAACATCTCGGTGGTTTCTTATTGCCGACAATTTACTAGCAAAGGTTCGCTCGCACGCAGGAAGACATTAATCTTTTAAAAGCGAGAAATGCTTGATACAGATTATTATTATATGTATAGTCAGAGGAGGGAAAAAAGCGAGAGAGGAAAAGGGTGATTGCCTTCTACGTTTTTTTAGAGCTCTTTGATGGGATATTCATTCTTCTATGAAAATTAATAGGTTTAAAAGCCCGGAATTAATCTTTATGTAATCATGTTTTTTTTTTCTCTCTCCAGGTGCTTCTTAAGAAATTTATCATAATTATTTCTATGATTCTCCATTTCACCATGTCTTTGATATCGAAAAAATAAAATTCTTGCAATTACCTGAAAATTAAAATTATTCTAAATAACTGAAAAAACGTCAATGTCAAAACTATTCTTATTATAGGTATATCACTTTTTTACTTTACCATAAAGGGTTTGGTCAAGTATTGTAATCGTGCATGGAAAAAGTGTTTTTTATCGTCGTTTTTTCGAAACTATTTTGATTAAAAAAATTAAGCGAAATCATGGCATTTCGGTCTATAAAAAAGCCCTAATAAGTGATCATCGAAAAAATTATATCTTTCGAGATAATAACTATTATGTCAAAATGTCTGTTAGTAGATACGTTAGTCTGTGCGTGCGTTCCCAAATTTTTGTAGACGTACTAGCTCAAAAACTAGTATGAATATCAAAATGAAATTTCTCATAAAGTTTTAGTGATTTGAGATTAAGAGCTGATTAGATTTTGATTGAAATCGAACACAAAATTAAGGGGGAGGGATTAAAAATTAAAATTATAAGTTGAATAAAAGATTTCACTGTCGATGGTAACAGAATTGTTTTTATTTTAGGTTAAAAATAAAATAAAATGAGAGAGTCTTCTGTTTTTTAAATAAAATAATTTTTAATTATTTCTAGAGACTATAGTTTCGAAGGCATTGCCTTCATCATCAGTCTATCACAAATATTTCAAATTAGTTACAAATTAAGATTTATACATAGAAAATTTTGAAAAATATATAATGTCTTTTTCTTCATGTTTCTTCTTGGGAGATTAGAATATAACTGGCTCAATATCTGGGTTGCTCTTTTGTTTAGGCATTTTCTAATGAGTTTTACCTGAATGAATGGAATGTTTTTAAAAAGGGTCAAAGGGTAAAAAAGGTTGTTTAGGCATTTTCTAATGAGTTTTACCTGAATGAATGGAATGTTTTTAAAAAAGGGTCATTGATAATTTCTAGTTTTTCATTTAAAGATTCAATTGGGCTTTTTCCAAGGATTTTAAAATTTCAATGGATTCTTTTAAAGAAAGAATTAAGGGGTCATTGACTTCTTTGATCAATTTAATTTTGGATTGATCTGGAAAACTATGATTGTGAGCATTTAAATGCTCTGCAAATGCATAATTTTCATATTTTAATTTGTAGGCTCTCTTGTGTTCATTGATCCTAATGGATAAATTTCTTTCCGTTTTTCCTATATAAGTTGCATTGCAATCTTGGCATGTCAATTTATATACACCGGATTTTTCATTTTTCGGAATTTTATCTTTAATTTGACTTAATTCACTTCCCAATGTATATGGTGATCTAAAGATTGTCGCGTACCCTAAAGATTTTAATTTATGTTTTATTTCCCAAGAAGAAACATGAAGAAAAAGACATTATATATTTTTCAAAATTTTCTATGTATAAATCTTAATTTGTAACTAATTTGAAATATTTGTGATAGACTGATGATGAAGGCAATGCCTTCGAAACTATAGTCTCTAGAAATAATTAAAAATTATTTTATTTAAAAAACAGAAGACTCTCTCATTTTATTTTATTTTTAACCTAAAATAAAATTATAAGATTTTCAAACTAAAAAAACAAGAAAAATTATATATACCTACTATAAAATTAACTTATAATGAGGAAAATATTTTTTTTTCTGGGGCCAAAATTGGTGGGGGTGTAGGGACAAAAAATTAAAATCAGGCTCTTGGACCAAACTCAACCAAATTTTGTATACATAAACAGTGGGCCCCCAGAAATCTATAAGAGCAAAAACTAACCGCCCATATGATATACAATATTTGGCTAAGTAAGGCTTAGATTTTCATTTTTGATCTCCCTCCAATTTTGCCCAGTTAGTTTTTGCATTTTTAGTCTTCTGGGAGCCCACTGTTATAAATACAAAATTTAGTTGAGCTTGGTATAAGGGCCTAGATTTTCATTTTTTGACCCTCCTCCTTAAATGATTATACGATAAATGATTTTATTAAATATTAAATATAATAGAGGAGCCAGGCGTATGGTTAAGTCATGTGGATTGCCACATCAGTTTATTTCAGTGGCGGGCCGTTTCTTTTCATCCAGGGACGCTGCACAAAAACAACTCTTCTTTTAAAATTTTATTTTATTCTTTGGCTCTTTTCGAAAATTCAATATTTTTATAATTTAACATTAGATTAAGAAGTGAATTTAATTTTATTTTATGAACGAATCAAAGATTTTAGGAGAAATATTTTTACATTGCATATTAGAAGGCATTGGATGTTTCAATTATTAAAGTATTAAAGACAGGCGGGTAGTTTAACTTCACTTTGAATAAAACTTAGGGAAGGCGGTGGTGGGTTTATAGTGAAACATTTTTAAATGATGATGGGCTTAAAACCCGAAATATATTGAGAATTTAAAAACTAAATGGTATAACTCAAATTATTTTATTTTTCCTCACTGTGAAACCCCACCAACTCAAACCCATTATAATAATCTTTACTTTGGCTACTTGTGGCGATAGTTTTAATTATTTTCATATTTGAAAATAAATCTTCAGCCTACACGCTCGTGAAAGGTTTAGTGCAAATTAATTGTATTAAATCAAATATTTCTGCAAAAACATATTTTATTTAATCTTTCACGATTAATTTTTTATGCAATTTATAGATTTGAAATGAAAGTCAGGCGTCGAGTATATGTAAACTAATTCACCTTTCAACCTCATAAAATCAAAGCATTTTCCATAAGATAGCTAAAGAAGTGATTCAAATAGGAAATATGGAAAAAATATTTCATTTTCTTTAAATTTGTTAACGTTAATGAATTTTAAATTTTACCAATGTGAAATAAAGCTACGAGATTCACATATGACACGTTTAAATTCTCAGTAGAAGGTTTTGGTTTGACAAGAGGTCTAGCGAGTTCTCTCGGGTTAAAGAAAATGATTGATAAATATAAATATGATTTGTTAAAAATAACATTCCTCGGGTGTATGTGCGTGAAAATATGTTCAGATATTATATCTTATTTTTTGATTAAATGGAAAATGAAGCATTCAATTTTTGAGCTCTTAGCCATAATTTTATTAAAGAACAGTTAGTGGTAGTTAAATTTTTCGAGGAGAGCACCAAAGTATTAAAGAAAAAATTTTTTTTATAAAATTATTATATGTAGGTATTTATTGTTATAAAAATATTGGATTAAAAGCTACTATTTTAAATAAGATAATTAGATTTTTGTTAATTTATTGATACAATTTAATGGCTGTATATGTATATAATTAAGTAATAAAGAGGGATTCAGCCAATCGGTAGCCTCTGCTGATTAAAAAACTCCCAATTATGGAAAACGTTTCGGCTTTAATTAAATAATGCCTTCATCAATTCCTAATAGTTCATGAGTCTCTGAAGACGAGCGCCATATTTGTGTATAAGGTGTCCGAGCATGATGATATTCCTCGATCGTTATAAAGTTGATACAATTTGATGGCTGTATATGTATATAATTAAGTAATGGAGAGGGATTCAGCCAATGGGTAGCCTCTGCTGAATAAAAACTCCCAATTATGGAAAAACGTTTCGGCTTTAATTAAATAATGCCATCATCAGTTCCTAAGAGTTGATGAGTCTCTGAAGACGAGCGCCATATTTGTGTATAAGGTGTCCGAGGCTACCCATTGGCTGAATCCCCATTACTTAATTATATTTTGTTAATTTAGTTTTTATTTTTATATTTATTGTCGATCAGAGAGCTTGGGGGGGGGGGGGGGGTGGCCAGGCCCTAAATAGTTTTTTATGTTTGGATCCCATGGGTTCTTACCTACCACTAGTATATAAAGTATGAGGGTGCGTTCTAATGCAAGTACGAGTAAGATTAGAGAACTTTTATCTCGCTCTCTTTCTCTCGCATTATACATATATCTGCAGAAGCGTGTGTGTGTGTGTGTGTGTGCGTGAATTAAATATATTTCTGTTATTATTTTATTCGCTATAAGGTGTGACGTCACAGCTGCTGATTCGAGTTTGGACTTGTCGAGGAGCCCTAGACGCCGGGTGCTTGCTTCCCCCGCCAATTCAGTTCAGTAACGTCCATCATACTCGTAATTACTCTGTCATCTCTTGCATGTAAGTTTCAATCTATTATCTATATTGTAAATAATTAGAAATGTTTCTAATGAAACTGATGGTACTTTAGTAAGGTATATTCTGATTGGAATGCACAACGTTTCAACACCTAATTTTAATCGTTTCCAAGAATTATAAAAGTGCTTAAATTCATGCTAGTCTCTATCTGAATTCAAAAAATGTTCTCCATCATTTGAAAACGAATTCATGTTCATAGTGTCTTTTGATGGGAATTTCTCATTATAAATGTCGTCACCGTAACTTTTTTTATTGATAAAGCAAATTTTCCAATCTTCGAATTTATCCTATAGATGAGACAGGGTCTAGTTGATACACTTTTTACTTCCTGATTTTTGAAATTTTTCCTGTCATCATTTTGAAATAAAATAGGTGTAATTCGTAACTATGTATAACTATTTGGCTATAACTTGTGATATTAAAATTCTTTATAAAATTAAATTTGTCTTATCAAAAAAAATTGCAAGATGTATCAACTTGACCCGGCCTGGGTCAAGTTGATACGCATTTGAGTAAACTAATACGGCGTCAAGAATTAATAAAATAATAGACAAAACAGAAATATGAACAAGTTTTATTGTAACTATAAAAGATATTTTAAAATCTACAACATTTTGGGAAAAATGAAAGCTGTAACAATCATTGATTGTGACCGATTACTCCAACTCTGAAGAGGAATTTGGGTCTGATTGACAGTTAATGCAAGTGTAAAAGGAGTTGTTCTCTGCACAGGCGATGTGTGGCCACTTCTTGCAGGAAATACACTGGGGATCCAGTCTTGGCCAGGTTTGGATGAAGAATAACTCTTGAAACGCTTGCGAGTTAAGTTGATACACCGTATCAATTTCACCCAAAATAAGCGTATCAACTTGACCCAAACATCGCCATTACACTAAACTCTAAAATACGTGAATCCAGAAACAGTTAGAACAAAGTTAAAAAGGTAAAATTCTTACCTTTATAACATGTAACAACGTGATGTCGTCGAAAACACAATTTACGAATAAATTAACTTAGAATAATAATTGAAATACAGTAGTGAAAATTTACTTTCGACGATGAAAAACAGTTTTTAGTTCACAACTAACAAAGCGAAGCAACCTCCTCCAAGTGATCACGCGTGATTGCAGAGCACCAATCGGTTGTCTAGCCGAGCCAGTCGCCACTTGCGTCTACGCATTAGGAAGTGTTTTGGCCTGTATCAACTTGACCCTGTATCAACTAGACCCGGTCTCCCCTACTAATATTGACATTTTTTTCTTTTACTTTTTGAAATTTTCTTTGATTAAATTCAAGATATTTTGATTTCTACTTTGAATATTTTCATTATATATTTGATTTATTAATATAAATTTTTTTTGCTTGTATAATTGTATAATAATATGTATAGGGATTTTGCATGTTTTAATATTTTATTTAATATATCTTAATTTTTTATTCTCTTTGAATAGAAGATAAGATTTGAACCTTTTTGGGGGATTATTATTATAGTGCCCAATTGGTTACTTCACACGCTATGCACGGACAGAGTCAAATTCATTCTTTAATCGACCCAATTTTGATTCTTAGAATTTCTTTATTTTATACTTTAATATAATTCTTAATAAATAATATTAATTATTCAATTTTTTCGATTAAAATAAGTGACTCATTTCTCGAAATTTCCCTAGTACCTATATTGTCAATTGAATTCAGAGTCGAATACTTTTGTAATTAAATTACACTTTTTTCAATTCAAAAATTGCGATGGGTTTAATTTAATTATTTTACCATTTCAAGTTTTTGGTAACTCAATTTGGAGAGCTGAGGGCCTTGATGATGAACCTGAAAATAACGTTTCTAAGTTAATAAAATATTTTTTGAGTTTTGTAATTAAACATAGATTAAAATTGAGTGGATATCGATGAGGCAGTCCAGTTTTTTGGACTGCCTCATCGATATCCACTTTGCAATGGTCCTGGAGTTGAACCATAATTTATTTTCATAATTAATCAATTAAATTCTTATTTTTATTCATCATTAAGTCTAATTGAGGCAATCAACTGATCATCAAACAAGGGAAACTTATGAGTTCTGGGGAAAGCGTAGCAATGACCGGTGATTAACAACATAGAAGAGCATTGACATGAGCAAGTTCCGCAGTCTGTCATGAGAGAAGCGAATGAGTGCATATCTATTGCTATCGAAGTGACTCTGAATACACCTACACTTATACTTATATTCAAGTTCCGCAGTATTGGCTTGAGAGAGACTATCCAGTGAGCTTATACTACCAGCGAAGTGCACAGAATACATATACAAATATCTATACTCTTATAATCAAGTTCCGCAGTGGATGACTTCAAGAGTGAGTAGAAGCGAGAACGCAGACTTCTCCTTTTTATACATATACTTCTGCCTTATAATTAAATATACACGCAAGGCCAGGAGTGAATAGGAGAGCTCTTCTGTCTTATATATACACATATATATATATCTACACACACGGCGGAGTGCCCTACACACATACGCGGAATCACCTGTTACAAAGGAGTATACAACGAGCACACACACACCAAGGCTCCTCTCAGGACTTCGCTTGCAATACAGATACAGAGTGCATTGTACATCAATCAATAAAAACATCTCATTGTCTCTATAACCGCTGGTCTGTATAACATTATTTATAGCATTAGTACCAGGAAGCCCATTTCCCTACATCCTTCACTCATCACCTCAAATTTCATTCTCCATTTTAGGGACGTGCCACTTGGATCAGACACTGAGGGACACACCCACCCAATCAACAATAGCGAAGCAGATTAAACTAAGATTAACGTAACAATAAAGCCCAATTTCCCTAGTACATTAAGTTACATTCACCCCCCTTGCCCCTAATAACCCCCACCCCCTCGTGTGGTGGAGGTGCTGGGATCGAACCCGGGGCCTTTCACTAAATTACTCTAAATAAACATGTTAGTCGTGTGATTGTTCCCACCCTGAATCTGGATGATTAATATATATACCCTAGTGAATTGAGTGAGGTCTCGGCGATGCGTTTTCGAGTTACCGTGCGTTCTGGTGAGTCTGGAGTCCGTCTGTCCGCAACCACGATACATAAATAAATAATCGAGCATTTTTGTCCCCAATAAATACCCCATAAATAGTACTAAAAGAAAAATAAATAAATATCTATCAATATCCCTATAATATCTCAATATAATTAATCATTTTTCTTTACCATAACGTCGGAGGTGCAATGGTCCTGGAGTTGAACCATAATTTATTTTCATAATTAATCAATTAAATTCTTATTTTTATTCATCATTAAGTCTAATTGAGGCAATCAATTGATCATCAAACAAGGGAAACTTATGAGTTCTGGGAAAGCGTAGCAATGACCGGTGATTAACAACATAGAAGAGCATTGACATGAGCAAGTTCCGCAGTCTGTCATGAGATAGGCGAATGAGTGCATATCTACTGCTATCGAAGTGACTCTGAATACACCTACACTTATACTTATATTCAAGTTCCGCAGTATTGGCTTGAGAGAGACTATCCAGTGAGCTTATACTACCAGCGAAGTGCACAGAATACATATACAAATATCTATACTCTTATAATCAAGTTCCGCAGTGGATGACTTCAAGAGTGAGTAGAAGCGAGAACGCAGACTTCTCCTTTTTTATACATATACTTCTGCCTTATAATTAAATATACACGCAAGGCCAGGAGTGAATAGGAGAGCTCTTCTGTCTTATATACACATATATATATCTACACACACGGCGGAGTGCCCTACACACATACGCGGAATCACCTGTTACAAAGGAGTATACAACGAGCACACACACACCAAGGCTCCTCTCAGGACTTCGCTTGCAATACAGATACAGAGTGCATTGTACATCAATCAATAAAAACATCTCATTGTCTCTATAACCGCTGGTCTGTATAACATTATTTATAGCATTAGTACCAGGAAGCCCATTTCCCTACATCCTTCACTCATCACCTCAAATTTCATTCTCCATTTTAGGGACGTGCCACTTGGATCAGACACTGAGGGACACACCCACCCAATCAACAATAGCGAAGCAGATTAAACTAAGATTAACGTAACAATAAAGCCCAATTTCCCTAGTACATAAGTTACATTCACCCCCCCTTGCCCCTAATAACCCCCCACCCCTCGTGACTTAATTCACTTATCAGTCCGTCTCCGAAAAATTATTCCAATCTTATAGATTAAAAATTTCAATATAATTTTTCATTTTAACAAATCCTTTCATTATATTATCCATTTTATTAGTATAAAATAAAATGAACGAAATTTTCTCTTTAGAGAGAGACGGACTGGTATAATTTTCAGCTGAAATTAATGAAAGGCAGCGAAGGGCTAGTGAAGAAAAAAAAATTATCACAAATCCAAACAAGGTGTATTTATTGGATTTCATTCCTTTCCTTCTTCCTTTCAAACCAACGTTTCGGAGGATCTCTCTTCTTCAGGGTTTCAAAGGGTCAATGAAGGAAGGAAACAAGATGCTTCCTTACTTTCTCTTCAGCAGTGTTTGAAATTTTATCCTTCCTTAGGAGAAGCATTAAAATAGAATTAAGACAAAAGTTTTTTTCTTTTTATTTTAATTCTTCTGCTAAGAAAGAAAAAAGATTTCAAACACTGCTGAGAGAGGAAGGAAGCATCTTGTTTGTTTACTTCATTGACTCCTTTGAACCCCTGAAGATGGAGGGAAGAATCTTCCGAAACGTTGGTTTAAAAGGAAAGGAGGAAAGAAGGAAAGGAATGACAATCCAATAAATACAGCTTATTTGGATATTTGATAATTTTTTTCTTTTTTCACTACCCCTGGGCTTTCTATTACTTTCAGCTATAAAATAAAGTATTTCTTATCAGAACCTGGATTGGCAAAGGACATGTAGCCATTTTTTTTATAAAAATACATAATTGTATATTATAAGAAATGGAAAAGTGAAAAAGCTATTTGGATCACTGTATATTTCAGAAAATAGCTCACGCTAAAAAAGAAGTTCCAAAAGCACTCATCTAAATTTTTTCACATAAAAAAAATAACTATTTTTATTTCGAAATTCTTTAATTTTACATTCTTCACAAATTTGTAATTCATTTTAAATTTTCTAAAATTTGGATGTAAATTTAATTAATATCGTCAAATACCACTA
This sequence comes from Forficula auricularia, assembly GCA_024734495.1. Lineage (NCBI taxonomy): Eukaryota > Metazoa > Arthropoda > Insecta > Dermaptera > Forficulidae > Forficula > Forficula auricularia. The sequence continues at coordinate 94,362,749 of JALMQS010000099.1, forward strand.
ATTTTTTGTCCCTCCCACAAAAGTGAAAATTTTACAATGAGATTTCATTTGATTTTGATAAAAAATGAAATTTAATAAAAATTACTATTATATAGTAATTGTATTCTAAAATATAAGAAAACTTTTAAAATTTAATTAATTTTAAATTAAAATTTGTATTTTTATATTTTATTTTGAATTTTATTTTTTAAAATGAAATTTCTTTGACCGCTTTTTAATTTAATATTAATATATGTATCAGTTGCATGCGGTCCATGGATGCTGTGGATGTGGCGCATCCCTAAAATTTCAAACATTTAAAGAATTTTCATAAATTCAGGTGGATCTTTAAATTTTCAAATTATTATCCGTTAAATTTCAAATATTGTTATAAAAAACATTTTTTGTTTTGAAAAGTATATTGGTGATCTCGAAATTAAATAAAATTGTTGCATAGTTTCATGAAGGAATTAAAATGAATCATTTTTCCGAAAAGGGTGCTGATAGAAGGTTTGAAGTCCCTGCCTGGTATATCTTCCAGTTCAAGCATGTCAAAGACAAGTTCAGGCGAGTTTTAGTCGAATAAAAATTGTTCTCGCTGAGGAACTATTAAAATAGAAATAATACAAAAAAAGGAATAAATAAAGATCATTCTGGTCTAATCCATTTCTAAGAATCTATATTTTCTTATAGGACAGGCTGATTCATTGTGGAAAATGTTCGATTAAGGGACTCAGGGACTGTGGAGTTTAAATAATAAGATTTAATTTCTGACTCCTACTCTCAAGCAAAACAGTATCCGTTTGGGGAAAAGGTCCTAAAATATATTTAAAAAAATATAATGTTAAGTTTTTAAAATAACGAAAATGATGCCGTATTCGATGAAAATGGCAAAAAAAGCGAAGATTTAAATAAAATTTCAAAATATGAAGGGTACTTTTGGACAGCATCCCCTGATTGAAAAGTCACCAACCGAAACTGATATATATAGATATTATATATATTTTTTTTGTAGTTAATACGATACCTTCTCAACATTAAATTAGAATTAATCAATTTCATTACAAAATTAGAATATAAATTATTGCTAGTCATTGTTTTTATTTTACTCGGTACACCCGGCAGGCGGATGAAGGCTTTCTAGCTCCAGATATTCCGGCTAAAAAATGCAAAGTTAATAAAGAAATCATTTTTTAAATAATTTTTTGAGATTTTAATCCGTTTCTATAGTAAAAAAAATTAATTAAATAAAGAAATAAAGAATCTAAGGGGGGGGGTATTTTGCACCATTTACTAGCATTATATGGAAGATTGGCTTATTTTGTTGAATAATGTCTAGAACGTTGAGAATAATCATTTTCCAGCATGATTTTTTCTGTATGTTTATCTATCTATGGGCCGGTTGTATGTCGCAAAGTAAATGCTTTTTACCAGTAACCAAGGGTAGCTGGTAAATGGAGGGGCTGGGATGGCTAATCAGATGACAGGCACTGAAAGTTTGCATGTATTAGCTCTAGAATTGCCACAGTTATCCAAGTAATATAATGTATCATCTAATAAATCATAACTGATTTAATGAGCCATTTGCGGTTTCACCTTAGTGTGGCTTGCACTGAGACAGGCATGGCTTAATCTTTGAGAGAAGCCCTATGTGTCTGAATGTCTGCATGTCTGTGCCTGGTGTCATATACCCACGTTATTTAATGACGAAAATATAAAAAATTAAAAAAAAATTTAAATAATTTTTTGAGATTTTAATTTGATTATATAGTAAAAAAATAAACAATCAAACAGGTGTGTTTTACATTATTCACCAAAACTGCATACAACGTAGCGTGTCTTGAAAAGTATCACTTTTTCTTCAATTTGTGACAGATGGAATTAAATAACTCCAGGCTATAAATATTCATTTAAAGAATTTCAATTTTGAAAATAATCCCAATTTGAAGTTTCAAAAGATATAGAAATAGGATTCTTAAAAATGTATTTTATAATCTCACCGTGGGTGTTCTAATCTCAAAAAACCCACTTGGTTAATCAATTGCCATTAAATTTAACTATTATATAAAAAAACTCATGCCTCTTTCTCTCTCTTGATTTGACTATTTTTTTTTTTGATATTTTAACATTTGAAAATAATTTCATTGCAAAATTTCTATAAAATTTCATTTCAAGTCAGTTTCAATGATGGTGGTGGGGAAGAGTTTAGAGGTGAATTTGCGCGAATTTCTGTGGCCAGTGATTCCTCACGTCTTTTTATCGGCTTCCAGGTCAGAAAAAACATCTTGCGACATTTCTATCTCACGACACGCCGACATCGAGGAGGCATCATGAAAAACGCCGTTCAAATTGACTGTCTAACTACAAACAGCCAAACTTAACACCCGGATCAACAGGACAAACGGAAAACTGCAAGGTGAGAGCATTTATCATCTATTGATCCTTGTTTTTAGTATTTTATTCATGCAATATTAATTACTTGACATCGAATATAGATGAATTTTTCTATTTATGTTATATTATATAAAAGTAGAAGTTTATTTCACTGTTCGATTAATTTATTGCTTAAAATCAGGGGTCACCGAGCCGGAGTAAATTACTTGTTGTGAAACATATAACAACAACAACAATTTGTATTCATACATACAATATCAAAAAAAAAATAAACAAAAAACAATCAAGAATGTATTTTGAATTACAATATCGTTAAGTATCTATAGAAATTATGAAAGGTTGTCATCTACTGCAACTTTTCCAATTTTATTTCAGAAAAAATTCAATTAATTTCAGAAAATCCCAATTGTATATGTGAATTCTCAAATGAATATTATAAAATCACAATGGTATTTCAGAAATCTCAATTGTATTTCAGAATTCTCAATTGAATATTAGAAAATCTCACTTATTTTTCAGAATTTTCAATTTAATTTCAAAATATGTCAATTGTATTACAGAAAGTAAACATAGTATATAAACACCTAACTAAACAATTGACATTTTCTGAAATACAATTGAGGTTTTTTGAAATACACTTGGGGTTTTCTCAAATAAATACACATCGAAAAGATGTAGATAGGTACTTTTCCTTGCCCTTTTTTCGTTAAAAGATTTCAACTCAGTGTGAATTTCGCTAGGTTTTATTGTAAATTCAAAATAATAATCTATTTATTTTTATACTTTATTAAAAACCCAACTAAAAACCGGTTAACCTTTATGAAAATCCGAAAACCGGGTTTTGAAATTTTATCGGGTTTTTACAATCCCTAACCTGCCTTAAAGAGTCAGGAGTACCGAAATGAGAGAAGCAAAGTCAAAATTATACTCAAATGAACACGAGCAAAGAAAAAGCTTCGAGGAATTGTTGAAAGAGTGTCAGAAAAACAGATTGGTGAAAATTGTCATATACATACTTGGTAACTCTGTCACCAAAAAACTATAAGACGCTCACTAAAAATTTTCTCCAACTCAGAAGCAACATGAAAAAAACAAAAGAAACCTTTAAAAATAATGAGATTAAATACTATTCAATAACTCAGAATTTGGATGAAGGCAGATCGGAAATAAATAAAAGACTATTTCCAAGAAATAATATTTATTGGAAATATTTTTCCGAAAAAATATTGTTTCGAAACCGAAGTTTAGGAGAATCTTCCCTCTTTCCTAAGGGTTCAAAAGGGCCAATGAAGTAAGTAAAGGGTGTTTTTTAGAGGTTCACAACTTTAAATCAAAATAAATCAAAGAATAATATTTTTAATATCAATGAAACTAGCTTTATTGAAAAGATAATTTTATGCCATTAATATTTGAATATGATTTCGGCCATGTGACCGGCGAGGCTATCACGAAGATGGCGCAATCTGGATTTCCAATTTTCACACAATTTTCGCAGCAATTGCGGTCCTATTTCGCCAATAATTCGCAGAATGTTGTGATCCAAGTATCGTCTCTGGTTTATCGGTTTTGGGGATATGTCAAGTCACTTGTCTACTCCGATAAACCAGAGACGACACTTGAATACAACATTCGGCGAATTATTGGCGAAATACGGCCGCATTTGCTACGAAAAGTGTATGAAATTGGAAATCCGGATTGCGAATATCTACGCGGCAGTCGCGGGGGCCACATGGCGGAAATCATATTCAAACAATAATGGTATAAAATTATCTTTCCAATAAAGCCAGTTTCATTGATATTAAAAATATTTTTCTTTGTTTTATTTTAATTTAAAGTTGTGAACCTCTTAAAAAACATCCTTTACATAGTACTCTTCCTTCTTGCCTCCTCTCTCAGGGTTAGTTGATATGTAGACTAGTAGATGAGTATTACTCTGTTCTACTAATAATGAGATGTCTTAAAACTTAAAGTATTCTCTACATACCAACTAACACTGAGAGAGGAGGCAAGAAGGAAGAGTAGGTACTATGTACTTCCTTCATTGACTATTTTGAACCCTGAGGAAGGAGGGAAGATCCTCCAAAACCCAGATTTCGAAATAATATTATAAGGGAAAAAATTTCCAATAAATATTATTTGTTGGAAGTAGTCTCTTGTTTATTTCCGGACTGCCTTCGATCCAATCTTGAGATATTATATATCAGTCCGTTAAAAAAAAAAAAATTAATAACTTACCATTCAATAATCTTTTCTAAAAGGTTTGGGACATCTTCTTAGAAAAAAAAAATTTAGCTAGTGGAAATTTTTAATTCCAAAGTGTATATTTAAAGAAATCTCACATTATTAAATATATAAATAAAAAATAAATATTAAATATTTTTATGCATGCGTTATTTGAAATGTGAAAGCAAAAGCTGGAGTTAATAAACTCAAAATACTAAAGTATTGATTATAAATTATACTAAATTGGATACTATTTAATCGTTAGTAATAAGAAAGTGGATTTGTCGGATGGACGTTTCATAATAAAGCAACTTAATAAAATATCAATTGCTTTAATGAAAAAGTAATAAAATAAAGACAAAATGAAAAGTAGTTTTCTGTAATAAAAATATCATTTGAAGAAAATAAGAGGCAATCCTTGAATATTTGAGCATTTATTTCGAGATATTATCTAGACCCGCAGCTTTTCTGTTTTTCAGTGACGTTAGTTCTTGTCTAACTCTTCTTGTGTTATGTTTATATCATCGCCAGCAAATTGGAAAACTGGGATATTATATTTAGGGGCTTGATAGGGACTTCTGAAAATTTTTTCCTATTCTTTAATCGTTATTTTACTATTGGTCGTGAACTTATTCTTTCAATTTTGCTTTTTCTTAAGAGCTTCCACACTTTCTTTTGAGCACCATATAATATGTAAATTAGAGTGGGTCGAAAATACTGAAATTTTTTTTTCGAAAACACTTTAGTGCGGAAAAGTTTCCTATTGTAATAAGAAGAAAAAAGACATAAAAACAATTAAAATCGGTTAACATCTTCCGCTCGCGCATCGAACTTTAAACTTATGAAAAATTACAAAAATCACTATATTTTTGTAATTTTTTCTATTAGTTAACATTTTTAAAATAAACACACTAGTTTTTTATGCTTTTTTTTATGGCTTAAATAACCTAAATAAATTAAATTCTGATCAATAATATACTTTTCTACGTTCGCGCAACATCTTAGAAAAATCCCATTTTTTTATTTTTTCTAAAATGTTGCGTGAACGCAAAAAAGTATAATATTGATCAGAATTTAATTTATTTAGGTTATTTAAACCATAAAACAAGCATAAAAACTAGATTGATTTATATATATCTCATTAACATATGGATCATCAATTGCTTTTTTACTTTGTTTTCTATTCGAGATGAAAAAGAATTTTTATAATGTTTTTTGGCATTGTCAAAGGAGACAGAAAGTAACTATTTTTTGAACTACTTTCATTGACTTTTTGTTACCCTGAAGAAGGAGAGAATAAATCTCCGAAACGTCGGTTTAACAAATAAATGTAAAATAATAAAACCTCTATAGTCTTATTTTTTACAACCACCGTGGACTGCTTTCATCAACATCCAATTGCATAAAAACTAGTGTGTTTATTTTAAAAATTTTATCTAATAGAAAAAGATTACAAAAATATAGTCATTTTGCAATTTTTCATAAGTTTCGATGCGCGAGCGGAAAATATTAACCGATTTTTATTTTTTTATGCTGTTTTTCTTCTTATTAGGCAACTTTTCCGCACTAGTGTTTTCGAATTTTTTTTAGTTTTTTGACCCACCCTAATGCAGATGGTTTTCCACTCTAGCTGTGAATGTTTCCCAATACTCCTTGATTTTTTCTATTTTAGAATTTACATTATTTCTAATTGTGACGTTATCTCTATTGTCTTGATCTAGGACTTTTATTTCTTGTGTATTCCAGTAGATATACCATGATGTCGTCTTTTTCGTTTAAATTTATAGTACGTAGACCTAAAACTTCTTCACTAGCTCTAAGTATAGATGTTTTTAATTTTATCCCCATTGTTGCCTATGTATTCTTCTTTTGAGATAAATAAATACGTTTTTGAGTTTTTCATTCAGTCTTCTGGTATATAGAGTTCATTTACACTTTCGTGTTGAAAAGATTCTATATTAAATTTAGTAACTACGACATTTACTCATCCAATAAACGTTTGAAGATTGTATTTTATAAAAGATTTACACATGCATTGTCTTTATTTATTAACATTATTTTATATTAAAGAACACAGAAGTAATAATGTGCTTAACAACTTAATTAATGATATTTTTTTCAATATTTAATCGACTATAACTAGCTCATATTTCATATATTTCTTAAGCACAAATATCTATTTGATTATTTTAATATGTTATTGATTAAAATGAAATGATTAATTTTAAAATTCTATCCACAAAAATTCTCTCTACCTGAACAGACATTCGAGGTGTTTAATGTTTAAATATGTTTTACCAGCTTATTCAAGTCTTTTTTAATCAATTTTTTAAATAAAATGAAAATGCTCATATTTATTAATTAGTTCAATTTGAATTAAGAAAGCGATCTTTAATGGATGTAGTTCCTTTATACAAGATATATTGAGCTTGTATAGATAGATTCTTATTAATATTTAAATGTTTTAATTATTATAATATGGAATACACTTTCGCTTTATGTTATTGAAAAAAAATCATAAACCATAAAATATTCCATTTTGTTAATTTAATTAATTCTTATGAATTTACCCTTCTCCTAACTACTCGTATAAAAGAAAATTCACTCTGCTTAACTTAATAAATATAATTAATTTAAATTCATTTTTAATATATTTGTTAAACTTTTGTATTTATAATTATATTAATTATTTATTAAGTCTTTTTGATAAAAAACAAATTAAATTCTATATTAGGTAAATAGATTTTAGAATAAATATTTAATATTGATTCGACATTTACGCTAAAAATTTGATGGTCTTTTTCATATTACCATGATATAAACTTTTTCATTTTTTTTAATGCAAGAGGGTCGTGAGTTAACGTGTTACGTATTGTAAGTATTAATATTATGAACAGAAATAATGAACATTTTTTTATTTTCATTAAAATATTAAGTTAGTGAGAGTGTTGATATATTGATTATTATATTAAAAGTAATATTCAATTTTTTCCACTCTCATTACCTAAAATCTTAAAATAAAATAAAAAATGTTAATAATACTTACACTTCTCTTAATTAAAATCTTGTTTTTGCCCAAAAATTTCAAGTCTGCATTCATTGTTATGATTTAAAAAAATTCTACTTTGTAATTAATATTCTGGTAAACCAATAATTAAAAAATCTTTTTTGTTCACGGAGCATGGTTTTGCTTCGAGGTGAAACATATTTAATAAAATTAAAATTAAATTACTTGGTAATCAATGTAGACTCGTGAATATGTGCTCGTCGATCAATATATTGACTCTTGTCATAAACAATATATTTTTTTTATCTGTGAACCTACCTAATTATCTAATTTTAATTTCAATTTAAAAATCGTAAATTTAGAGTCTACAACTAAAAAAAAGTATCTTCACTCGATAGACCATTTTATTCTAGTAATTTTTTCGTTCCAGTTATTTTCTAGTTAGTTCAAAATTAAAAAAAAACTATGCTATTTTAAGAATTTTGAATAAAAAAAATTCAATTCACGACTAGCTACAAGGTCAGCATAAAACTAATGGCGTGAAAATTATGTTTTTGAGATAAATTTTTTTTTAACTTTTCAAAGTCTTCTTTTCAACTAAAAAGTTTTTCAAAATTCTTTTAGACATTTTGAGAAATTTTCAAAGGAATTAATTTAAATTTTAAATAAAAAATAGATAATAAATCGATCGAACTGCATTCTGAAATTTTAAATTCTTCCAACTCTTGGTTATCACCTATTTTAGATTTGTTTAAAAATGATCTAAATGGAAAAATGTTACTATAAATTCAAAAAATTATAACACCTCTTTAATCTACGAAAAAGTTAAATCATTTTCATTAATATCTAGATTTAATCTTTCTTTTTCTTTTCTAAATACAGCTGAAAAAATATTATAAAGTATTTGCTAATTGGTAAATTGGTTTTGTATTTACATCATGCGCTATTTAAAACTAAAGACCTTCAAAATCAACGCATCCTATTGATCAGTTAGATCCCAATTATTATTCCAAAATGTTAATTCTAAAGGGAATTTTATTATCTGTTTAGATTTATGATCCTGTTAACCAGGGTCATCTGATTAAGACACGCACATTTATATACATTTAAGAGAATACAAAAATGATTTCTTAATTTGAAAATTCAATTTTAAAAAGTTTAGTAAATTTAGAAATTTTGAATCATACAATTTATCAAAGATTAAATAAAATAATGAACTTATAAATAAAATTAAAAACAAATCAGTCTAAAATATTCGTCTTTTTTTCCTTTATAATGACTTCTCTAGAGGATGTATAAATTATTTTATTGCTTCCATATTTCCTGAATCTAATAATATTCAATCTTTTAACACCCAACTCCACGGTATCTAGAAATATTTTCACCGTGCATTCAAGTCTCCAATTTTAAATTAATTTTGAAATTATTCTAATAAATGATGAAGATCACTTAACTAAATAATTAAAATCATTTTATAATTTAAGTTTAAGTGAAAATCAAGAAGAATCGAGTGAGCTTATACGATATATATGATTAACAAGAGAAAATTTTTAATTTAAGACATTAATACATATTTTTCTAAATGTCCAATGATCTAGCCGTGATGAAAGCAAATTATCCTATGGATCTCTGAAATTAGGCTAGGTGTGACGAGGTTTTTCCTTAAATAGATGGCAGGGATGACTAATTGGGGACCTTTATTGACATGTGAATATTACAAAAATTTTATGAATTAATTTTTTTGAATACAAATCTTGTTCTGATTGACACCTTTACATCTGTATGTTTGAAAACAAAACTAGTAATTTTTATATAGGTACTTTAAACCTTTACCAGAATTCAAATATTTCTTATCGTGCATTAAAATCACCAATTCTATTTATGTTAATTTACTTTTATACTCTCTAGTGACGATTCCACTATGGTAAAGATGTAATATTTTTAAAGTTTCTCCGAAATTTTTGGTAGAAACTCCCAAAAATAGTATATCCAATTGTTCACATCGAATAATAAATTAAAAGAACAAATCTATTTACTAATATTTCTATCGTAATAACTTTCATGACTTCAATGTTGGTGACAACAAACAGAGATGACGTTAAATTTGTTAAAATTTTTTACTTAAATATTTAATCTTAATCATTAATCAATTTCACCGTCAAGTGTTTATAAGTCTAAAAGTACAATCAAACCATATATGGTAATTTAAATAAAATTTAGCGAGTGTTTTGATTTTTAGTAATTTTCGAAAATCAAATTTCAATGGAAGAATATATGTACTCTTAAATGAATATAAAGGTCCAAATTACCGATCTAGGACAATTAAGATCTAATGTCTAGATCACCGAGCGATGTTTGGTAACTTTTTGCCTCTATATAGCTTAAGTTTCAAATCGACTTACCGAAGAAGACATATGAACGATTAAAATATTTATTTTGCTACTTGACTAATTTACACCTCCTTTCTTTGTTTCAATCTAATTAAAATTTATACACGACTAATAAATCATGAGACTTGATAAGTGCACCAATTTTTAGCGAAATCATTAGAGCGGTTTTCGAAAAAACGATTCTATATACAAGAATTGTTCGTTTAATATAATAAGATAAAGGAAATCTAGTCAAATTATCTACTACTAAATCAGAGTTGTTATAGATTATTTTTAATATATATCAGAAGAGTTTAGTAGTTAATATTCTCTAGTAATTTTCTTTAGACAACTATTTACTTTATTATTCAGTACGCAATCGGTGTGTTGAATTCACTAAAAAAACTTTCAAATTTTGCTATCGATATTTAATGGTATTTATAATTTTATCAAAAATAGGAAATTTATAATTAAAATTTATAAAAACAAGGGTATTAAACTCTTTGCATCCCTCAGCTCCAGCTCTCAGATAATTTACCTTTAGATAGGTGTGAGCGCATGCGCGCAGATCTCCTCGCGGCGCTCCCTCATGGAGTTCGGAAGACAGTTCCAGTCTGCAGCCGGCAGGTAAGCAGTCCACCTGGGTCACCGGTAGTCTGTAAAGTGCGTGTTTCGGTTTCATTTATTGTGAATTATAGAACGATTAATTAAAAGTTCTCTTGTTATTTACCAATTTCATTGTGGATGATGCACTGTGAGTGATCTCTACAACGGATTACTCTCCTAGGTGAGTTAATAGTAATTCCATCAAAATTCATACAAAATATAATTTCTACCCTTGAAAAATATTTAATAAGTCTCATAATATCTATATGTATTTTTTAATAGATCCATTTAAGTCATAGCTTTTAAAATTTATCGAATAACTTATTTTGGTTCCTTAAAACCGGCAGAAAGATTTGGAATTAGATGAAAATTTTAGAATGATTTTTATACAAATTTTTTATTTGTTAAATTGATAAGATCAATTTATTAAAAATATTATTAAAACATCGATAAAAAAATAAAATTAAAAATATTTTTAGGCAAATCAATCACAAATTTTTTAAATTTTACTATTAATCTTCAATTTATTTTTGAAATTTTTTAGTATTTTAGTTTATTGCAAAATTATTCCTGATTCAAATTTTTTAACATGAATTGACTTGGAAAAATCACAAACATAATTACAGGAATATCATAATATTTTTTGGTACCTATAGATATTGAAAATTTATAGTTTTTAATTCGTTTTATTTATCATAAATCACGAATTATATTAGGCCATAGTGAATTTATTACAGAAAGCAATTGTGACATTATCAGTATTATTCTGCACTATAGGTACTATTACACCCCATCCATTACTCGAATTCCCAAAGTACCTTTTTTAACCCAATTATTTCTCATATTACATTTAAAAACATGATTTCCTCGTGTCATGTACAGTTGTGTTCGAATAAATATGTTAACGCTAACAACCAGTTAACATATCATTAATTTGGTTATTACAGCTGAACCCCAATTTTATTATTATAATAAATAAATTGAGAATAAGAATAGTAGATAAACTCGTTCTAAATTAGAATATTTGGAAATATTAATTATATTTTTTGATTACACCAACGAATTATCAGCTTTAGTTAGAAATATGCATAATATTTGAACAATGTTATCAATCACACACGTTATTTCTCCTTATCATCAAATATTTGATACTAGGTAGGTTTTTATTGAAAATTATGACTAATTCTATGATTTCACTTATTTTATCAATAATAAAAATTCAAAAAAAGAGATTTTTCATTTATTCATTCATATGATTCAATTTTATTTTGATTGAAAATATTATCATTATTCATTATTTCCTAAAGCATATATCAATAAATTCTTTGGTATTATTTACGATTTTTTTTTATTTTATTTTATTATAATAAACGAGCAATTCTTGTTATATAGAATCGGTTTCTCGAAAACGGCTCTAACGATTTCGCTAAAAATTGGTGAACTTATCAAGTCTCATGAGTTATTAGTAGTGTATAAATTTTAATCCGATAGAAATAAAGGAAGGGGTGTAAATTAGTCATGTCGCAAAATAAATATTTTAATCGTTCATATATCGTTTTCGGTAATTGAAATTTGAAACTTAAGCTATTTAGAGGCAAAAAGTTACCGAGCATTGCTCGGTGCTCCAGGCACTAATTATTTATTTTTTTGGATGCTTTATTTTAAATAAACCATCCAGTCACAAGAAAATCGAAAGCAATTGTCTTTAAGTCTTGAATGGGTCGATTTGTATTCTTTGTTGCTGGCTCTGTGCTCCATTTATTTATTTATTTACTTTTTTCCTGTAGTTATTTATAAAAATGAACACAGAGGAGAGATGTCCTTTTCCTAGTGTGGTTGGTGATGGATCATTGGGCCTTATGTCCGAATGACCAACATGGCTTGCGATGGCCGCTCTTTCTTCGCCCGCAGGTTCATCGACTCGGGCAACGTCTTTGACACGCTGCGATACCTGACACCACACACACACAGACACAATGCGATACCAAACCAGATATGCACTTCGGGCCCCAACATTCCACTTTTGGATTTACACCCACCAAATAGATTTCGATTTCTTTTATCAAAAACCCGACATGTCCAATATTATATAAATGAATAATAAAAAATTTCTTTGATTTGAATAAATAATAAAATAGCATTTGAATAGCTAATGATTTCCGGATTACAATATAATATTGTATTAAGTCTTTTCGTATAACCTGTTCTATGTATTAGACGTTTAAGTTTCAAGTTTTAAGATCTTCCCATATAAACTAAAATACTTTTTGAAATGGACTATCAGATAAATGTTATTATTAAATGTAATATCGAAGCATCTTCAACAAACATTTATTTTCATTAAGCTACATATATCTTTATTAAAATAAATATTAAGATTTTAAATAATACTATTGAATATGACTCGCATATGGAGAGGAGCTTTTAAGTCACCCTGAATGCAATTTAGAGGCTATATTCAGACTAATAATAATAGCCTTAACTAGCTCCTTCGATTTCCTGGACAATCGTAGAACCGCCTTCATCCCTAAATTCCTACCATTTTTTAATGAATGTTTGTTCTGACCAGATAATATCAATTATCGCGAAAGACAAGATTTTCAAAATTCAACACCTCTCCGCGATTAAATTTGATACAAATCGAACAAACGCTTTCGCCAACTCGTTTACCTCTATGACTTCTAGGACGTAAACTTGCGTCCCGAACCCGTATAATGCGATATAAGTAACCTTCAGTTTTTCAAGACCCACTCCACAGGTCAAATCCGACCCAATCCCTGAAATTGATTTCTATCCTCCTTCTTTTCACACTACCAAGGTCCTGGTGTGACTACAGAGATTGCACCTTCTTGCATCAAGATCATTAAATAAATAATAATGATAATTATATTAATTTAAAATAGTTAGACTTCGTCTGCCACCCTCCCCCCCCGTCATACAGAGTAATTGTAAAGGGGTTAATCAGAACACTATTCCATCCAGAGCAAAATGATATGTTGAACTTTTGCGAAATATTCTACTGCACAATTCAAAATAAATAAATAAATAAAAAAAGTTTTTTGTGGAGTTGGATCTTGAAAATTTTAATATTCTGAAAGATGCTAGCAATTATTTATTTTATTTGTAATTGATGTTTATTTTTAACAGATCTTTTTTTGTTAATTGATTAATAAGTTGTTTTTTAATTTCTATTTCACTAGGACTCACAGATTATGTATGCACATTTTATTTGATATATATAATAAAACATGAATAAGATGCGAGGTAGGTTCTGTAGAAAAAAAAAATGAGTTTTGAATTCGATATATTGGAGGGAGCCCATCATCAGGAGAGAATGTTTTCTTTGACTCCTGATGACGGACCCATCCCCGAAATATATCGAATTCAAAAACTCAATTTTGTTTTATTTTTTTTTTGTGAAACCTACCTCGCATATTGCTCAAGTTTTATTATTATATTAAAATGTTTCAGCTAGAACCAACACCTAACTCCTTAAGAGTTAAAAATTTTATTCGAGTTTGGTCCAAAGGCCTAGAATTTGACCCTCCCTCCATTTTGGGTGGTTTGTTTTTGGATTTCTAGTCTTGAAATTAACAGAGAAAATTTTGGAATTTATTTTAAAATTATTATAATTTGGCAATCTTAACAAAATAATTTAGCAGTAGCGCTGTCATCTATTTCTAACTAAATAAAGTACTATATACCTACCTATCTGGTACATGCCAAACTTTTTATTTTATTAATATAGCTAGATGTATAAATTATTAATGGATTATAAAAAAACAATTAATTCGTAAAGTGAAATGAAGCTCTGAAGCTAGAGAGGCTAAAATCCAATGAGTTTTCCGTTTTAAAAATAACACATTTTTACACCAGAACTTTCTGTGGCTTTTCGTGGGTAACTAAATCCAGATACCCGGACTGACAGACATACAAACTACAAAAATATGATGTCAAATGATTTTCATTCCATTTATCAGATATTAGCAAATAGAATTATAAAAAATTTTGCATGTATTCAATACCAGAGCCGCTCGGCAAGCAAACAGACCAAGATGAATAAAAAAAAGTAGGGGAACACAAAATGTTTGACTTCATCACGTTTAAACCTTTCGGTCATGATAGATAGCACCTACCAATATTTTTAGATTATTTCTCATTTTTTCATTTATACCTAATATAATTATTTAAGAATTTCCCTAAATATAAGCTTTGTTGATCTAATAAATAAAGATGTTGTTTTAAAGATTGGTTTTCTAATTAGTGTCAAATTAAATATAATCGTTTTAATGTGCTTACTCCTTAAAAGAAAATTATCAAATATATAAACATTTACTATTCATTATACAAATAAGCCTCAGGTGTAGGTATCTCAAGATGAATTATTAAAACAATCAAATAATGATTTATTTATTCAATTTCAAAGACTTTATTTAGTAAAGATAAAAACAATCAATATACATACATATATTCATTACGATTTATTCGTATCTTAACAATCGTATATTTTTAGTAAGAAAAAAACGAGTATCTCACCGAGCAGATTATCAAAGGCGGGGCAATGGGTGGGGTCCGACACGGGTGCAGAAAATAAAGAGGTGCATTGTCTTGAGGAAATTTAAAAACAATTATAAGCCAATTATATCTAATAAATTTTCTGAAAACAGAAACTGTAGATTTAAATTATGATGCGATTATTTATTACAACAGAAACATCATTAAATACTCGAAAGAAAAACAAATGGATTTTTAAAAACCTATCAAGTTCTTCATCAAGTGCCATACTAGATTTTGAGCCTCGTCGATTACTATGGAGTATCCGCTCCAATGTAATTTTCCAGGAGCAATTTTTCACAGGGTGGGTTTCCCATTGCCTTCCCCTAAAGGAATCAGATTATCAAGTTATTTTTTAATATAATATTAGTAAATAATTAATTCTATTCTTTCTTCTTCGAGTTCCATACTCGATTACTATGAAGAGCATCCTTCATAATAATTTTTCTGTTGAAATTGTTCCCGGGGTGGTTTCCTGTTGCTCTGGATTTATTGAGGCACCTTGTTTTTTGGCAGCGGTGACATTGCTCTGACTGAGGCTAGATTCCGTAGTAAACTCGAATAGAAGTCATACACTTTAGCCACTGGACTTTTCTTAAATTGTTTTTTTCTTTTCGTTGAAGTTTTGTTGGCCCCTGAAGATCTGAAATAATATTTCGGATTAGATCAAACATAAATAAAGTTTTGCAATGTTTTTTAACTCTTTTCATCATATAGTGAAGTACACGTTGTAAGCCTCGATTAAGCCTACCATTTCTATGTAGTACGAGGTGTTTGGTTCTATTTTGATGCAATTCCAATGAATTAAGGACTAATTGGTCTAATAACTTTTTATTATTTTCCCTGACATATGTGACCAATACACCGCAATTTATTTTGCTGGGAATGAAATACGATATATTATTGTTACTGTCACTCAGAGAGGAGACAGAGGGGAATGTATTGGATTCCCTTCATTGGCCTTTCAAAACCCTGAAGAAGGAGGGAAACGTCGGGTTACAAATTTTTGACTGCCTCATCAATATCCACTCAATTTATTATAAGATTTTCACAATTCAAATTGAAGGGAAAAGTAAACATTTTTTTATTTTCGCCCTGCAAATTTCCATATTCTTTTCTACATACGTCTTGAGATAGAAAGTTGTAACCTTCCACAAAAGTCAACTATTTCAATACGAATTTTTGCTAAATTTCTCCAGATTTCGTGGATATTCGAATCCAAACATACAGAGAGTCAGAAAATACATCTCGTTGTCAATTTTTCGGAGAATAACATCCAGTGTCGCCTTCATTGATAATTTTGGTCTTTGTTCCTTCGGGCTAGCTATTGTCTGAGAAACGACTTTTTGTAAAAATTACCAGGTGTGGGTGGGCTTTTCGAATTTAATTTTCAGACCACAATACTTTAAAAAACAACTAATTAATTATTATTTCATTGTTGGCATCCATAATCAAATATATTATTTAAAAGAATCCTAGGGAGTTGGATCAGAATTTAAATCAAACGCAAAGTTTCTTAATTAATGGGCCAAACTTTTCGTCACTGATTAGCGACTTCCTCAGTAGTTGAAATAGTGAAAATAAGAGAATTTTATTAATTATTTCATGTATTTTACAGTAGTACAATAGTAGAAGTTAGGCTAGTTTTTACATCATTTTATAAACTTATTTGTCAGGAGTTCTTACTACAAGAAAAAACATTCAACAGAGTATGTCTTCACAGAATCATTCAATTTGTTATCAAGACAATATAAAACATTAAAAAAACAATTGCAATTGTTCTTCGTTATAATAATTATATAAAAAATCAAAATTGAATAAAAATCTTTAATTCACCATTAAATCTATTTTCAAGAAACGCTTTATTTGACATTATTATGCTTACTAGAAATTCTGGAATTTATAATTGTTTTATTGAGGTCTTTACGCTGATCCTTCCTGAAAATACCACACTACTTGTTAACTCTGTATGTTTAGTTGATTATCTATAAGGCGAGCCGTTTGGATACTTACGCAAGAGATAGTCGAAGAATTTCGACTTATTTATATTAAGACATTTCTATCTGAGATGTAAATCATTTATAATTCCAACAATTGGCAGACAAAATTGCTCTTCAAACATTGTATTAAATGAATATAATAATCTTCTTTATCTCAATTGTTTTTCCATTTATTTTAGTAATCGTTAATTTTTCTCTTATATGAGATTTAGTCATGTGTAAATGTTCTCGTCAAACTTTTTTCTCTTAATTTCTCTTTTGTTAATTTTACTTCGCAATCATTTTTGCGATAAGTATTCAAAATTTTAATGTGATTCTTATGAAATTCTCTAACCATTTAGCAACTAAAATTCTGATTTTTCTGATATAATAATAAATTTATGAATGAAGGTTTATATACCTAACATAATTATACTTACTTATTCCTATGGAATTTGAATTTTCGTTTTATATTCAGTAACTTACTGAAAATAGCCTAATGAAAAAAGTTAATAGATTTTGTTTTAATAATATTTTGAATAGATTCGTTGAAATAAATATTACATTTTATATACCTAATATGAATATAAATATTTTTAAATACCAATATTTTTCACACCTGTTGAGTAGACAACCCCTTCCTTTCTTAAGCGATTTTGTTTATATTTAAATTAATCAAATTGTGAAATACATATAAACAGCTTACAATTAAAAGCTTTTGATTGCCTAAAACGATTATACGACTTCGATTGAAAAGTCATGTTTTTTTTATTCACTCCATAAGTATTGTGATGTTTTACCTAATTTTATCAAATTGCCTTTTCTAATTGATTCGATTATGGAATTTGTTTTATGTCACCGATTCGATTTCTGATTTTTAACAAAAGGTTATTGCGGAATAGCTGTTGTCCCATTTATAGTGGAAAATTTGAAACAAAATGTTTTTATTAGTTTCGCATTAAATTTATTAATACCTTAAAAAATCACAAGACAGAAAATAATAATAAAACCCAGAGGATGTTTGTCCTTTTTATAACATTTTTTAAAGTAATATTATTAAATCATTATCACAATGACAATTTCTTCTCCATTGAAACTTTAATGAGAAAAATTATGAATTAAGAAATGTTTTTACTTCTCGAAATATTTCTAAAATGTTTTCATAATATATTATACCTTGTTTAAATGAATATGATTATTTCCCAGGAGACTTTAATGAGCTGAATTAGGTGCTAAAACATAGATACTTTTTTATTTTTAAATTTAGAATAGCGTTTTTTTGGGATATAAAAAATGGCAACATCAAAGTATCCAATTATTCGAACCAGGCGCAACCTAATTAGTTCTTGGCGCTCTATTTTAAATATCAAGACCTTGAAATTCTCAATATCTTATTAAAGAATAGGGTCAAATATACCAAACAACCTTTTATTAATGAATTAATGAATAGTTTTTTGTATTATTTTAGTCGAATCCTTGAACTTGACTTTCACTTTTATATTTTAAAAATAATTCCGTGCATGGAGAGTGAGGTTGTATTTATCAATCATGTCTTTAAACATTGATCAAAAATTCAAAATAGTATTAAATTAAATAATGATAAATCTGTAATTATATAATATACCAAAATATTATTTTTACCTTTTAATCATATCACTTAATATAATATTACATTTACCGTTTCTTTTGCTTTTAGAGAATATTAATTACATGATTTATAATTTAGCTATTACAAAAATATATTATGCTAATGGTATTTTTATTAATTCGACAAGTCTTTGTAAAAAAATGCTTATACAAATTACTTAATTAAAAGCCCATAATAAAGAAGGATCAGAATAAGAAAACAAAGTAGGTATATTATTTCTTTCAGGATTTCAGTTTTATATCTCTTTCCTTCAGGCGATTTTATTCTCGCTTCGACGCAATCTTTCTTTTCTTCACTTACGTGAATTGCTCGAATGTAGTCATATCTATTGGATATATCAGACTGCAAATGGGTATGTTGTAGATATACTAAAAAACAGAGCCTTTCTAGTCATTCATCTATGAACCAATCACACAAATTTTGCTTAACCCTCATGATCTTATCTTGAATGCGTGTATAAAAGCATTCTAGTAAAATATTTACTTCTAGCCAAAGAACTTCACATTATATGGCTGGATTTTTGAACGTAAGTTTAGTGTGTATGAAACTAAAGTTTTGCAAATCGTTTTATTCTTTTTTTTTTTTTTTTTTTTTTAATTTAGAAGCAAAGTTATTTAAGAAAAATTGTACCTCATAATTCACAAATTAATTTATACAAATTAATATCCTTTTCTAAATGTATAAAGCGACACATCTTTTTTAACACACCTAAATGAAATATACCTATTGTATAAATTAATATATGAATTTATGGAATTATAATATTTTATTTAAGTTAAAATAACTAATTTTTTAGACTTTAATTTTCTGATTCTGATGCAAAAATTTAGATTCTTTTTAATGTTTAAATTCAAAATTAATATAGCTTTCCTTCAGTCCACAGAGAAATTATTTAATTTTATATAGACAGAAACTTTTGAGTGTTAAATTTCTCTATGATACCTATAGACGGGGATAATCAATTATACTTGATAATATCAATTTTTTTGCGACAGCTGTTTTTGTTTAAGAGATTCTCATGAATAATATCTTTTGTTGTATTTCGATTTTGTATTATTTGTTTTGTTTCGTGTTTTACAGACTGATGATGGGACATCGTTGTCGAAACGTCTCTCATTGAAAATAAAGAATATTAAAAAAAAAATATATTATCAAGTATAACCTGTGTATATCAAAGATAAATTTTCCACTCAAAGTTTCTGACTATATAAAATTCGAATTAATAATTCAATCTTTGGACTTTTTGAAGATTTTATTTTTCCTATTATCTATTTGAATTAATTATCCAATTAAGTGTATAATATCAATTCAAAAGTATGTTTTCTGAACATTTGATTATTTTATAGAAAAAACTTATAAATTAATCTTCGATAGACTAAGGGATTAAATTTGATCGTATTATAGTAAATCATAATTTTGATCATTTATTACTGAGTAAGGCGGAAAAGTAGAGCTAATTACAATTTAGTGATATACTTGGGTCATAATCTATTTATTTAGGTTATGTTCGCGATTTCATCAAAATAGAGGCATAATATCTTTCACAAATCTTTAGATAACCATCTAAATAAACTATAATACTAGCTTGAATATTCTATTGTATAGATAGAAATCTAGATTCTTAATAATATATAGTTGATTCAAATTCAGCTGGGTATTTTATGAGAAATCATTTATCTTATGAACTTCTATTCAAAACTTCCATTTCCTTCCAAAGTTCTAAATAAATCACTTAAAAAGAAATAAAACAATTCAATGATAGCCAATATATATTTAGACAGTACCAGACCACAGACTATATCTTTATGTAAGTCATACCTGTAACAAAGTTCTAGAGACCAGAAAGAGACTCTCGTAGTATCCCTGGATATTTTAAAGGTTTTCGACCAAGTTTGGGACAAAAACTTCTTGCATATCTGCCAGTCTTTGGCTTTCACAATAACACTTTGAAAATGGTTCGAAAGTTTCCTTTCAAATCATAGTATTAAAGTTGTGGTTGATGGAACATTATCCATATTTTCTCTACAATTCTACACATCTGTGGAGAGAGGCCTCCAAACATTCTCTTGCCACTCTGTATGCAATTCAGAAAGAGCTTTCGGAATAATAAACGATCCAACAAACAAATGGGGCTGGAAATAGGAGAAGAAGAATGGATACAGCACTTCAAAGGGATGTTGGGTGATTCTGAAAATCCGCCACTTCATTAGAATGGTGGAAATAAGGAAATTATTTTAAATGAATCAGAAGAACTGAGAGAACTCAACAAAGACTTTTCGGAGGAGGAACCTAATTTATCCATAAGCAAGAAATGCAAAAAAATGAAACCACCGTGATCAGACATTTTCAGGAAATAATTTTATAAATTTATGGACAAAAGAATACAAATCGAACTGTTAAATGGATTTACTGAGATTTGGAAGAGAGGGGAGATTGTTGATGAGTGGAAAGAAACGATCAATTTTACTATATTCAAAAAGGGAGAAGAAAATGATCCAAACAACTATAGGAGAATTGCACTTTTAAACGCTCAATATAAAATATTTTCAGGACTAATAAATAGAAGATTATAAGATTGGTTAGAGAAACACGGAAAGATCAAGGAAAGCCAAAATGGATGGAGGGGCATAGGACCCAGAATGCAATATTTGTAATGAATGGTATAGTTAAAGAAAAATTAAAAAGGAAAAAAGGATCCCAATTCTAATTGAATATTGGATTTTTTATAAATATGTTAAGAGATTAGAAATATTATTAAAATGAATTCCTAATTTTCTATATAAGGGTTTAATCGTTAGGTTTTTAATGAATGGAAATTTGATTAATATGAACTTTTCTTCAATTATTTATTAACCTTTGTGATCTTTTATCAACCATCCTCAAATATCAAATTACACCAGTAGCATATGAAGTTTTTTGAAGGAGGAATGTGTCTTCTTCAGGTGGGGATTCTGAAGCTCCACTGGATACTCACATACTTAAACTTATTACAGTAAAGATAAAAAATATTTAAAATTATTTTCATAAGATTTTATTCAAAAATCAAACAAAGTGTATTTTGTGGATCGTTATTTATTATACTTAGGCAACATATGTTCTTTTGAATTATTTATTCAAAATACTTCTTCAATGTTAATTGTTACTTGATTGATATCAATTGGTCTTTAAGGATTCAGGTTACGTTTAGAATTTTTCTACTTACATGGATAATTTAATTCCATTAAACTAGTTATTAGTCACTCACAAATCGATCCAGCATATTAGCTAGTCTTCCATCTTTAATGCTTATTTGATATCTCTCCAGGAGTTTCATAATATCATCCTTTCCTTATTCATAATAAGATCATTATAAGAAGGCCACTTCTAAATGCATGATTGATAACTAATAATTGAATATGTAAAAAAAGTTTAATATTAATTTCATGTGATTATTTTTAATTATAAAATAAATATAATTCATATTGTATAACTTTTATTCATGATTATAGGTAAACGTTGTTTATATAATTATAGAAATGTATTTTTATCCAATTCATTAAAGCTTAAAACTTGAATTCGACTTTTAAAATTTCATGAGAATATAGTAATGTTATGTACACACATATATTAGTTAAAAATTGGTGAAATATAAAATGTGATTATATAAAAATTCAAGCTATAAATATAGCCAACTTCTGTCTGAACGACACTTTAAACCTAACACTGATGTTATAGTTCTATTGAAAATTAATTTCAATATCATTTTTTTCACAACTTATCGATTAATACAAGTAGGATGCGAGCTTCATGCCTGGGAGCAGGTCGAATGATAAATAAACTAAGAACATAAGGTGTTAAAAGTAAATTTCTCTACTAAGATCGACTTTCTTCAAAAATTTTCTTAACTTTAGTAATCGAACGGAAATCGGTGCTTGAAACATGTGTAGGTTGACGGCAATAAATATGCCGGATCTTAAGAATCAAATGCTGTTTTTTCTATCTAACAAACTTAGACAATCGCAATACATGATATTACCTACTCTTTTTATTCGTGTATATATAAATGCAAATTACGCTATTAAATAGCATAGGTCGAATTTTATTTATCAGTCGATGATTTCTACCATGAAAACTCATCTCTTACTAGTTAATAAATTTAGACGATTCTTCTTTAGCACTTTGGCTTATTAAAGTGGGTTGTGAAAAAATCTGGATTACTGGACAAATATTTAAATTGTGAATGATTCATAGAAAGATATATACTTTCTCGTCAAATGGCGCGGTGCACAGAATAATGGCTTAAGAGCTTCAATTTAAATCCTAGACTTGCTTTGACTTTAAATTAAAGGTCCCTCAGCAGCAACCACAGATACCTTCGACTTCTACCCAATCCCTAAATCTCTTCCTATCTTCACGATACAAGAGTCCACTCCGGACTACAGAGGTATGTACCTTCTTGGTGCAACTTCTTCTTGTATCAATATCATTATAAAAAGAACCGCTCAACAGCAATGACATTATTAGTATTAAGTAAAAAATTGAGATGTATAATATAATGTGGTTATCATTATATTATTTTTCACTAAAGGCCCTTTGTGAATACGAACACGGTACTATAATATTACATATTATGTACCTATGAGAATCAAATTTTTCATTTTTACTTTACCATACAGGGTATGGTAAAGTATTGTAATCGCGCATGAAAAAAGTTTTTTTTGCTTCTTTTTATCGGAATATCTCAAAAACATCTGAAACTACTTTGATTAAAAATAAATTATCATGTTCTGATGTGGCCATCCACTTGACTTTACCATACAACCTGTATTATTTAATAAAATTGATTATAATCATTTAGGGGTGGTTAGTTTTTGCATTATTAGTCTTCTGAGGGCCTACTGGATTATATATACAAAATTTGGCTTGAGTTTGGTACTAGGGCTTATATTTTCATTTTTTGGCCCCGTTCCCCATTTTGGGCGGTTAGTTTTTGCATTTTTAGACTTCTGAGGCCCCACGGATTATGTATAGAAAATTTGGTTGAGTTTGGTACAAGGTCTATATTTTCTTTTTTAACCCCCCCCCATTTTGGGCGCTTAGTTTTTGAATTTTTAGACTTCTGGAGGTCCACTGATTTATGTATACAAAATTTGGTTGAGTTTTCTCAAATGGCCTAGATTTTTAATTTTCAACCCCCCCCCCCCCCAATTGGACAAAACCATGGCATTTCGTTCTACAAAAAAGCATTAATAATTGAATATCGAAAAAATTATATTTTTCTAGATATTAATTATTTTGTCAAAATATCTGTTAGTACGTTAATCTGTGCGTTACCAAATTTTTGTGGACGATTATAAATTATTCAATATTAAATATAATGGAGGACTTAGATGTACGTGGATATCCACATCAGTTTATTTTTTTACTTTATTTTTATTGTGTTTGGAACTGTGTGATACGGAGAAACCCCATTTTCAAGCTTTATTTCCTCTGCCTACCTGCATGACTTGGTTAATATACCCTCGATAAGAAACGTCATGGAAAATTCGTTTTGATGTTAAATTTTTTTGCATTTAAAAATCAAACAAAAACAGAAGTCACTAGATATTGGGTTTTCTGGCTTCAGGACTCGCGTTCATAAATGAATTTAAAACGATTGACAAATGGTGAGCTATCGAACAACTGTAGATAATGACCTGACATTTCTATTAAACTGCACTTCTTAAAGAAATCATTTCTGTGAATACGTCTCCATGGCTCAAATGTTAATGATTGATGCACATGGGAGCTGCCACGGATTTTTTATTTTGTCTCCGACATCGCTTAAATCTCTCATATGATTTGAAGGAAATCACTAGAAAAAAGTTGATTGTTAGAGATGCTCTTTCAAAGAGTATACGATTTCTTTATTTCAAATCCATTTGTTCTTTGATTAAAACTTCAATATGTTTAAATTTTCAATATCAACTCATTACAACTTTATCAGAAAATCCAACGCTAATCCTTTATGCATTAAATGGGGATTCTACAGTAACTGTGGCGCCGAGATCTGACGATGGATTCGAAATTGCTTATTCCTAATTTGTAGTTGTTTATTCCCATTTTGAAATTCATTAGTCCCAATTTGAAGTAGAAAAGACAAATTTATACTATTTTTATTTGAAGAATAAATATAACAGCCAGCATTTTTTTGTAAAACAAAAAAAATGATCATCTTAATTAACTCTTAATTTTCCATATTAAAGCCGTAACCTTGAAAATAATGTTTAATCTATCCATTAATCAGAATAATTTAATAAATTGATGAATTAATTATCACAAATCACTAATTCCTTATATGTACATATATTGTGGGTGTTAATTAATAATATTATTTTTGATTTTTCTGTTGGAAAAAAACTTATGAATATTTGAACACGATTTCGATTCAATGTTACCAAATTCACTATACCGAGTGGTGAGTGAACACAAGCTGTTGTCATTTATATTTCTTTGATAGCAATAAAAATCCGGCACATTTAATAAATCTCCGGGCTGAGCTCCATTTCGCCCAACTCGTCCAATGTAGGCGATGAAGGTTAAGAGGCGGCTGGCATTGTTCCTAGAACAATTGGAGTTCGGTCACTCAGCAGCCCAAACATAAAACCAAGTGCGGAACTCTTTGAATTTCTTTCCTGCGATTATTATTTATGTAATTCTCAATTAATTCTAAGTATGATAAAGAATAATCTAACAGTATTTTCAAATATAAAAAACACCACAAATAATATTTTAAATTTAAGAAATGTTATTAAAGAAAAAATAAAGTAAAAATAAACAATTTAATTAGATTTATATTGATAATTTATTATTTTAATATAAATTGAAGGAAAAAGTAAGACTGGAGTTGCTGTTTGCACTTACGGTGAATTAATCATTTTTGACCCTATGTTCATTATAGAAGATATAGATGTAGATTTAGTTTATGACTACTTTTTCAAAGAAATTTTTCTCAGCCTAGCACCTATCGTTTATTCTCCTAAATTAAAATTTATTAAAAACACGTTTATTTTTTTCTATGAATTTTATTAAATGGTAAATTCAAACTCAGCTGCTCGATTCTTTATTATTTTTATTTTACCATACAGAGTATGGTCAAGTATTGTAATCGATGCATGAAAAAAGTGTTTTTTTCCTTCTTTTTTCGAAATATCTCAAAAACGGCTGAAACTATTATGATTAAAAAAATTGAGCAAAACCATTGCATTTTGGTCTACAAAAAAGCCCTAATAAGTAAACATCGAAAAAATTATATTTTTTGAGATAATAATTGTTTTGTCAAAATGTCTGTTAGTCAGTCTGGTTGACCGCCTGTTAGTCTGTGCGTTACCAAATTTTTGTGGACGAGCTAGCTCAAAAACAAGTGTGAATATCGAAACCAACTTGTACACGTAGTTTTGGTCCATTGAGATTAAGAACTGATTAGAATTTGGTGCATATCGACCCAAAATTAAGGGAGGTGGAGGGGGGGGGAGGTTAAAAATTAAAAATCTAGTCCATTTGAGCAAACTCAACTAAATTTTATATACATATCAGTGGGACCCCAGAAGTCTAAAAATGCAAAAACTAACCTCCCAAAATGGGGGGGGGAGATAAAAAATGAAAATATCGACTCTTGTACCAAACTCAACCAACTTTTGTAGACATAATCAGTGGGCCCTCACGAGTCTAAAGATGCAAAAACTAACCTCGATGTATGGTAAAGTCAAGTGGATGGCCACATCAGAACACGTCAGCTTATTGACTATAGAAACTTATTAAAAATCTCAATAAATTTTTACATTTTTGAATCAGAAGTTATAATGCTAGAAAGCCCAAAATATAATCAGCTCTTCGCATTGGAAATATAAATATTTTAGGACAAGAACGAACTTTCTACCACTTTTCGTTCTTAAGGAGGTTCGGGACAGCTTATCTATCTGGTTGATCATCTAAAAAATCTTTTGTATTTCTGCAGAATGCCAACGTCTGCCTACTAAATTTTTTAATAAAAATTGTTAATAATGAGGTTAATTTCGAATAAAAATCTTTGTTTTGATAATATTAATAAAAAGAATATTGAGATAAATTTTTTCTCATTATAAAAACATTTATTTAACACAAAAACGATTTCAAGAAATAGAGTTTGAATTCTACACTAGTGTTTTTGATATATTCTGTTGGCTGCAGATAACTTTTTATTTGTACATTTATGAATAACTAATTAACTTGAGTGTCAAATCTATTGAAATATGTATCATTCGATTCATAAAAGTTGAATTATTGATCTGTATAAATGTGTTGAAAATCGTATAATTTGTATAGAAGTTATAGCCCTTTTAAAAGTTTGATCCATTTACTTCCATGTTAAAAGGATAATATTCAATAATTTATTTCTCGGTAATGGGAGAGAGGATCAATTTCAAATTTCGCTAATAAAGATTTAATGCATCAATGATTCGATCATAAAAATTTGAGAATTTTCTTATAATAATGATAAACAGTCACGAACTCCCTTAAGTCAACGTGAACATCTGAATTCACACACACAGATAGAAAAAAATCATGCTTGATAATTTTATTTTCTCCACTTTTCAGGCATTTTTGAACACAATAAGCAAAAGATTTTCGTGAATTCAATAATAGGCTCGCCAAGCAGGAAGGCTAAACCTGCCTGCAAGGCGTATCGAGTAATTAATTTTATCCGAATTTTATAATATAACATTGAATTACATGCGAAATATTCAAGGCTATTCAGTTATTCTAATATATAAAAGAGATCGACTTAATTTTGCAGGCTTGCTTTAGTTGACGCTGGAATAAGTATCAAGTTGTACTAAACATTAATTGTAACATAAAACTTGGTGATTGCATATATAATAATTATTTAATGATCTAGGTATATTATAATGTGTTTAATCTTCCAGCAAGAGCAACCAATTCAATCCCACATCTTAGAAAATATATGCTTAAGATATACCTATATATAAATTAAAAAAAATTCTTACATCATAAATTTAATTATTTGAAAATAATTATTCTATAAAACTTGTTTCTGGATCTTAAGAAAATTTAAGATTCTTAGCCTTGACGATTAAATTTATAATACGAAATACCGATGCACGTATCTTGGGTGCCAACCAAGTATTAGGTAGGGGCTCTATAATTAGTTGCCGAAACGTCATAGATTAAATAAAAAATAAAAATATTTAATTAATCTATAACTCCACTTTGGGGGGTTCCAATGAAAAACAATCAATATACACCTATTATTAGTTTAATTTAAACATATCAATCACTTTGAAGAAAAAATTGAATTAGCTAGACAGCTAGAGAGTTTAAAGTCTTGAATACCATACAATCATAGAAAAAAATCGAGCATACAAAATTTGTGGTACTTCTCTCCGTGCTATTTTATTACTTTCACTTATATCTATATCATCATTAAATATAATATGAGATAATGTTTGGCTCGACAGACAAACACCATGATAGTATCTATAGTACAGAGAAAGGGCAGAAACGACTCTACGTTGGGACAGGGAGTCGAGTGGGTTAGTTAGGGCCGAGTCTCCTATTAGTTTAATTGCTGGCTTCTGAAATGCATCCAGTGTGGCAAGAGAATGCTTGGAGGCCTCTCTCCACTGATGAGAGCCGTATTCGAGACAGGGACGAATTTGAGCTTTATATAGTGTAAGAAGTTGACAGTGTAAGAAGTTAAAATAACGTCTGGACCTAAATAAGAAAGCAAGTTTGCACGCAATGGCTTTAGGAGCAGTTGAGATTTGGTCATTCTAAGAAAGGTCAGTCCCAGAGTGACGCCCAACTTTGAAATCTTATCACTGAATTCCAATGAGTTAGAATCGAATGATATATCTGGGAGGTTTCGATCAACGCGCCTAGAGATTAGGCAACACTGCATTTTGAATCAATTAAAATTGAATTGAAAGTTTCTTTTTGCCGAGAGTAGCACAATTTTTATAAATTAAAGGAGACAATAAAAGAGTGTGTCTTCTGCTGGAAAAATAAAATAAATTTATTCATCCAGCAGAAGACACACTATTTTATTGTCTCCTTTAATGCATTAAAGTTAACTAAGTTTTGGGATCCCCATTTTGTAAGTCTGTATAAATCTAAATTAATTTAGGAAGCAATGTCTACGCTGTATTTATTCAATGCAGGAGCGTTAAATAGGGAGGTTTGGGTGCTTTCATCTGCCTAACAATAGTGTATATATAGATTTGTCTTAAGGGATTTGGCTAACGGCTCTGGGTGGCCGCGGTCGAATCTTTCGATCTTCGTTATAACCTCCGATTTAAAATTATTGGAGCCGAAGTCGGAGTCGGAAGTGTAAAATCAATCGGAAGTTCAGGCCTTTCGGAGTCGGAGTCGATGCTCGGTATCATCCCTAATATAGATATATATACAAGAAATGTTCATTTAAGATAATAAAATTTATTTTTCTAAAATTCATGGCTATTCTTTTAATATAATTTAATGTTCATTTTGAACTCCATAGAGAAATGAAAGTCTGTTTTTATTATCAACTCGAATTTATGTGAAATGTGTTTCTGATATACATTTTTTTGTCTTATATTCCTTGACTTACTTCAATAGACTATAATATACAAATAACAATGTTTCAATTAAAGGAAACTAGTGTAAGAGCAGATTTATATTTATAAAAAAATAAACAATTCTTGGGAATTAGGGAGAATCAACATAACAAAATCTCAACAACAAACAAGTATAATTTACTTAAGTAAAGAATAAGTTTTTTCATCTCCTCAAGTACACATTGCTTATGAATACATAAATATATACAATTATAAAATGGGACTGTTTTCTGGTGGTCTGCTCTTCAAATTGCAGGTACCTATTATTGAAGGATTGTTTCATTTGCAAAGCTAACATGATGAGATTATTAAAAATATGACCTACTCTACTATTTTGATCCTAAATCTATTTAACTTGGGGAATTAATTTACTTTTTATTAAAACTTTGCCCTTCATGCTATTTTTGGTTCCGGATTCAGTAGTGAATTTAAATTTAATTTATTTTAATTTGTATAATTTTTAAATTTTCCAATCGGTGTATGATACTTTATTTTTTATTAGCGATATTTCTATATCTGTTGTGCAAATCATATTTCTTGGCTAATAAGCTGAATAAGATGACTTCAAGGAACTGGAACTCTCTCCCAGCCTCCATCTTTCCCAGCACCTATAATCTTCAAACCTTCAAAACCCGAGTGCATAGGCACCTACGTCTACACCCTCTCACTTAATCAACTTTCCCTTCTCTTCGGTAATGCAAGGATCTTTCGAGATCCATAGGGGCTGCATCTTTACTGGTGCACCCTTTCTTGCATTCAATTGCATTAAAAAAAATAATAAGCGATACGTGAATATAAAGGACGATTGGACACTAAAAAAATCAACTCATTTATTTCTTTGATTTCTATGATACGTAATATCGAAACATCGTTATAAATGTACAGCAATTTCGAAGGTTGCCTGCATTAAAAAATAGGGAAGTAGTTACTGGGTTCAGGGCAAGGTAATGGGAAACCAACCCCTGTGAAAATTTTCCCAGGAAAATTACAGTGGAGAGGATACTCTCCACAGTAATCGCCGACGATCAGAATCGAGTATGAAACTTGACGAAGGCTTATTTAGGGAAAATATTTCAAACACTAAAATTTGGCCTCTAACATTTATCAGATAGCTAAATTCCAAGATACTTTTTATAATATTATTATCTCATAAATACATAAATCGAACTAGCGGACTTGGCCTTCTCACCTCGTAAATAAATTGTCAGAGATGAATATAGGGTGAATTTAAAAAAAAGTTGGAAAGATGAATTTTAGACTTTATTCATATTGTAGTCATTTAAAATAATAATATAATGTTTATTCCTCAGAATTTTATATTAGCCAATGGCTATTTTTGATTTTAAGTCAATTCTTCCATGTCATCAGCAACGACTATCATTAATGGTCCAAACATTAATAATGCAATTAAAATGGTTATTCTTTAAGTATTTGTTAAAATCAATGGATTATTTTTTATTTTAAATTGATTTCTACATGTCCTTAACAATCGTTACTATTAGTCTCCACTTGTGTTTTTAATTATTTCGTATTATGGCTCTAGCTAATTTAGAATGCCAACTTAAATAAAAAATAACGATTGATTTTTATCAAATAGTAAAGAACAACCATTTTACATTGCATTTTAATAGTTTACACCATTAGTTGGAGCCATTGCTGAAGACATGTAAATCATGTTAACTCGATTCTTCAATGTCTTTAGAAACGGATAACCATCTAGTGGCTGAAACTTCAAAAACACAATGTTGAATGGTTGTACTCCCAGTATTTGATGAGAATCGAGTTTATTAGAAGATAAATATTTAATTAATTACTTACTTTTAAAATTGGTTAAAAGTGGGTCATGTATTATTATTGAGTAGTAACCCATAATAGTATTAATTTTATTATTACTGAATAAATTTATTATTAATTGAGATTTTTTATTAATAATTGAAATTTATGTTAGCGAGAAATGAATTTCTTTTTTAGAAATGTATTTTTTATGTTTTATTTCTAGACACTAAAACTTAATGAAACTAAAATGTCACAGGATTTGCTTAACCTGTTTTCCTACTTATTATTTTAAATTTCTATTTAATTTATTATTTTTTAGTTAAGTTTTTATAAACTACATAGAACAATATTGATTGAAAACGAACACATACTATTTGACAAAATTTATTAAAACATTATTTTCAATATAATGTGAAAATTTTATAAATACAAATAAAATAATATTAATAATAAATTAAAATTCCCTAACAAATACTTTTTGTCTTTCGCGACTTCCGAGGTCACGCCATTGAATCTGGTTTCCTAATAAAATTTTCCCGGTACACCCAAAAAATATTTTTACTAATTGGTGCTTAGAAATGTTTTGAACATAGAGATTTCAATTATTATTTTTTCTGCCTGTGTGTAGTACCCACAAAAAAATTAAAAAAGTAAATTGTAGAAAATTCATAAAATGAAATCAATGAGGATGTGCTCTATACCTACCAAATATAAATATGTATAAATATTATTTATTTGTTTGAGACCTTCAAAACTAAAGTCTAAAGCAAGACATTATATATTATATAATACATATCAGTGGCGTAGTTGTCCATGGATGCTGTGGATGGTGCGCATCCCTAAAATTTCAAAACGTCAAGAGTATTTTCATACTGTGTTACAAAAAATCTAAAGTTAAATTTGAAAAATAACACAAAATTCTGGGTTTATCGATGAATTTTACAAAAAAGTGAGTGACTGTGTGATATATTTTTGTCGAAAAACAATTATAAAAGTCTTTCATTTAAAAACCGGGAGTACAATTCATATGTTTGTAGTTGGCTGATATGGGTGAGAATCTTGGAAAGCTGAATGATAGGGTTTCGCTTATGTATTGTCGATAGGGTTTCTTTTTTCCAGCAGAGATTCTGTGGACCTTGAAACTTGTGCTGTATTTCAAAAGACTATGCTGTATACTATGTTGTAAATAAACGGTGTCCCATCGTAATTTTATTTAATTCAACTAATTCAAAACTCTCTCTCTTTAGTTCGTTTCGAAATTCCCCGAAAAATAAAATAATATTTTAAAAATTAAAAGGTTATATTTTGGACAGCATCCTCTGGTTGAAATGTCACTGCCCCCTTCTGATACATTATACATATTTATATTTGGTATGTATATAATGTATATATTTATTTTCAGCAGAGAACAACTTCATTGATTTCTCTTTAATCGACCGCAGACAGAAATTTACCAATCAACAAAATTTTTAGTGAGCGTGAAAAAGTTTTCACTTTTATCTCAAATTTAGATTTAAATTTTTATGCCCATACGCCCTAAACATTTTCTAATTTCTTTATGGATTCTCATCTTTTTGGTTATCCAATTGATCAATAATCTCAATATAAGTTTTATTATTTAAACAGTGAATATGTGTATTAGATAGAATACCTACATGATTTTTCACATTTTGTCTAGTTAATAGAAGTAAATGTAATATTCAATTTCTTGGGAATCAAGAAGAAAAAGAGAATAGGTACTACTACAAGCACTAAAATTACTAATAGACCCATTCTTGACGATGACGATCACTAAGTTTAGCTTCCCTTTTATATGATAATGTTAATTTATACACAATTTGAATATTTAGTTCCAACCTACCACACATTTCGTTATATAAAATAGCTATACTATACAATAAAATTCATTGACTCATACCAAGTAATAAATTACCACAGTGAGAAACAACTCAAATTTAAAATCAAAATGTGAAAAAAAAACTCTAAGACATAAAAATCTTGAAATGACAAACCATTTATTTGAATCGTTGAAAATATTTTAGCAAACCTGATTAAAACGAACTTTTTACTTCACTTGTATAGGCAACATCTATATCAGTGAAAATCAAAATTCATTTCATCCCTAGCTCATCTGATAAAAATTCGAGATATAATTTGTTTCAAACAAAATCCATGATCAAGTTAAAAGACTATTGAATAATTATCTTCATTTATAATAAATTTAAAAATCCCGGAAAACTTGTCACATTTAATGTTCAAAGAAACATTTAGAATCTGTTTTTTAATATATCTTTGACTAGGTGATTTTTCATCTATGTAATTATGTTTATAGGAGATATAGGTACATAAGTCTCCTGCTTTTCTTTATCCATACAATACGTTATATGTAATAATAATAAGAAGCAACACCTACTCTTAAAATGGAGAATATAGAGTTTAATTTTTCAAAATAATCATGATAACCATCTATTGGTATTTTTGATAAAAATTTGCAAAATTTAATTTGAGTTTTTTCTGAAGGTTTTGGCAGATCAGAATCATGTTTTGGGAGTTTATTCCGGATGAAACCACCCATGGAGAAGTTGAAAGTGTTTTATGTTATGGGTGGTCTTTGTAAATAATACAAATAAATTTTCTATTTTTTTATTTTAGCTGTTTTTTGTCTTAATGAGAATCTTTAACAGTTTTTTGGGTTAATTACTAAGGTAAAAAAATAAATAAATAAAATAGACTGTCATAATATGCACTTTGATATTTGACTAATTCTAAAAGATATACAACTCCCCAGAATTAAAATCCAATGTGATAATTACTACTAAAAAAGTTTAAATTATTTTTTATTTTACTATATAACTGTGAACTAATTAGAAAAAGCTTCACAGATCCAGAGGGGATTTCCCATTGAACAAAATAAACCAATTTAGAAAGAAGGAATTTATATTTAAGTTTCAAATCTAAGATTTTAGTAGAAATATATTTACATTGAATATCAACTCCTGAGAGGACCAGGCCCTCTGATATTCAATGTAAATATATTTTTACTAAAATCTTAGATTTGAACCTTAAATATAAATTCTTTCTTAATATATTTGGTTTTTATCGAGAAAATTTTTCTTATTTTCAAAAAAAGATACTCAATCCTTCGGGTTAATTATTTTAAATAACCATGTTAATGGCTTAAGCGAAAGAGCCACCATTATCACATTATCATCTACTAAAATGAAAGGGTTTCTCAGTGTTGCCGAAAGGTAATCGATGTTTATTATTCAGAGAAGCTAAACATTAATTTCTTAGTTGAACTTAAAAGTGTCTGAGTTTTAAGTTGAGTGTAAAAATAGACCAAGTTCATGCTGTGCTTGATACAATAATTGTAGAATACAATATTGAGAGTAATAAGTAGGGGAAACATTTTCAAATATAAATTTAGTAAGACTATACGAGAATAAATTGTATTATATTTTTAATCTTATTTTAAATTTTGTTTAATTTCTGAAAATATTTTTTGTTTTCACACTATTATTTATTATCGTCTCAGACCTGGTACTTTAACCATTACTATTATTTATATTTTTGATTCGTTATTAATGAGGGCGCCAAGATCTATTAGATTCTAAAGACATTAATTCAGCAGAGTTTTTAAATAATAAATACTTTTGGTATAAGCATTTAAAAATAATGGCAAACTAATATATTCATTGAACGTAAATTCACTTTTTGAATCAATTTATTATGGCAAACATTGTTTTTTTAACTTCCAAAAGCAATAAGTTACTTTGATGTGAATTATGAATTTGCTGATTGACGTCATCGTGACTTCCAGAAGACATACAGTTAATAACATGTGAATGAAGGCTGTCCGTTCCTCCTTTTCTTTTAACACATGTCGTGGGAGCTCATTAATCTTAGAAGGGGCCACTGGGGCTGACTGCCCACCTGTTGGTTGGGCCCACAAATGAGCCGAATGATTATATTAATATTCATTATGGGAAAACAGAGCTAAGAAAAAATTCTCGAGAGCAGCCAACTCGAAATTAAAATAACAACAATTGCAGTCCTACCAAGGGAACAATACCAACTACAATAAAATATGCAAACTTAAAAATTATTAATTATTTTATGATGAAAATTTATTACTGGATCATAAATTGCAGATAAATGATATATCATTTAAATTCTTAAATGTTTTAATTAATTAAAATTAAAATAATTCGAACTGGACGTATTACAATTAATATAGGTATTAAGGTGGTCCTTATTTTGGGTCTTTTCGAATTTTTACGTTGACAGAGGCTCATATGGTTCGAAATACAAAAAAATCCCCCAAGCTTCAATCTCTATCTCAATTTTAACCTGTGCCCCATGAAATGCAAGCTTCCCATTCAAATAACATGGGGTTTTTGGCAATGAACAATCAAATTTACTGCTATATCTTAGTGTTAGTAAGTTACAGTCTCCAAAAATAAAATAGCTAAAAAGCTGTAAAAATTCTGAGGGAAAGGTTCTATTATAAGGATAAAGTCTGCAGAGTTTCAAATTTTTTGAATCATTACTTTGTCTGGAATAAAAAATTGATCTTTCAATACCAAAAACCCCATGATATTCAGATGGGAAACTTTTATCACCAGGGGTGTAGTGGAGCGGGAACGCGTGGGAACGGCGTTCCCACACAGGTTTCATTCAGTAAAATAATAATAATAATAATAATAACAAATAAAATTAAAATCACTTACGCAAGTAAATAAAATAATATCTTAAAAAATATAGAGGATAGATAGATAACATAGAGGCCCATGCCTGGCAAAAAAAATTTGTAAAATTTTTTTTAAATTGAAAATAAAGTTCTATATATGTGTGTGTGGGGGGGGCGTCTCCGACCCCCCCCCCCCCCCCCCGCCCCCCGCGTGGACAATTCGATCGCGACACACTCTTCCGAGATAAAAGTATCCTATATACATCGGGCACCTTAATACATTCTCCCCTCCCCCAATAAAAAATTCCTGGATCCGCCCTTGGCACCCATGCACCGTACCTACCCGAATTTCAATATTCTAATAGTTTACTTAGATTAAGATTCGGTAGTTTAGCGTTCCCACACTGAAAATTTTGCCACTACAACTCTGTTTATCACTGTTCAACTCAGGTTAAAATTGAGATAGAGAGTTGAAACTTGGGGGATATTTTTACTTTCATATTTATTTTTTATTTATTTCGAACCATATGAGCCTCTGTAAGCGTAAAAATTCAAAAATACCGAAAAATAAGAACCACCCTAATAGATATATCCTATAAAATTTGATAATTTTTTTTAATAAAATATGAAATACATGCAATATCGCATTTAAAATTATTAAAGACTTTTTATATTATTAGAGAGCCAAAAATGTCTACCTAAAATTAAAACTTTTTTTGAATTAGTGTGGATTTTTGTGAATGTTTAGTTGAATAACTTTAAAGGGTTTCTCTGAAATTGTGTAGCAAATTCAATGCTATTTTTTTAACTTAAAACCGTAAAACAACTTCACAACTTGTTTGTAATGATGGCCAAATCCCATTTTAATTGATTACAGACCCTGAAGAAGGAGGGAATAGCCTCCAAAACGTCGGTTTATGAATAAAAAGATAGTATAAATTATCTTCTTCTTTTTTGGACTGCTCATCAATATCCAATCAGCTTCACAATCGCTTGTTAATGTCCATAGAATTAGAGGTCAAAAATAAGCTTGTATGAATGAGAACTTATTATCAAAACGACACTATTTTACTTGTTTTAGCAAAATTTCATTTTATTATTACTATTATAGTTTTGTCAAGTTCACATACTTTTTTTAAATAGATAGTTATTCCTTGTTTATTTATGTATTAAAACATTTTAATGATTAAAACATGTTTTTCTAGGTAAATTTTTAATTAATAATAATTATATTGTTTAATAAAAAATAAGTAATTTTTCAGTTATTAACTTAATATACTAATAAATAAACAAGTACATAAACATGTACATAAATTTCATTTATTTTTCAATGTATGCTTCTTATTGCTTTTAATTATAATTAGCTAACAACTCAAAAACATGTTAATAATCTTTATTACTTTAATTACTTGTTAGATACTCGGTATATTGAATACATCCGAATAATTTTTTATTTTTGATTGTAGATTCAATAATTCGACGACGGAAATCCGTAAAAAGTTCGTTCTGAATCTAATTTTTCTAAAAAAAATGTAGAAAATCAGAAAAATATTGAGATGTTAAATGGAGATATTTTGAACTGTTGTAGCTAATGAAATGAAATTAGGCAAAAAATGCGTACTACTTATCCACAGTTTAAAATTGATAAATTACTAAAATCTTCGTATAGTCTTATAAAGTTTTCACTTCTTACTTAAATTTTTATTTTGTTCTAATGTGGCACATTGATCAAATTTACAATTTTTGCTGGTTTTGACCATCCTGATGTAAGGTAAGTGTTCAGTTTGTGTATTTCTTAGTATAAAACCAAGTCACTTACAGTTTTTCAAGGAAATAGTTTTGAAACAGTGGTACTTGACTATAAAATCCTGCTTTGGAGATCGCTTAGTTCCACCAGGTCGTTAAGGAAGAACACCTGTTGTGTATTGTCGTCAATCCGTGCAAAGTGGCCAACAGCTTTCCAACTTCTTCAATAGCGTCTTATAAAGACTTCATTTTTTTTTCAAGTTATTTTGGCAAACGTGATCTTGTGTAACTTTTCTATAAATAAAATACATTATTTTCTAAACGATATTCAAGGGCCTTCCCAAATAATCACAACCCCAAAGGTTGAAAACGATTTTTTCTTTACCCCGGAACGCAATCACAACGAGACACGTCGAAAGACAATTATAAATTAAATTAGATGTTCTCTAATTTAATTTAATTATTTTCTAAGTTTATACCATTTTTTATAAATTTTTTATGATTTAGAAGCTAACTAGCCACTTTGCCTGGCCATTTGAGTAATTTTTGTAAATTTAATTTTTTCTCCTGCTTAACTTATTCCTAAAGTGATTGAAAATTTATTTTAGGTATAAGGATAGTTGATGTATATAACCACTAATTTTTATGCTTATACGTCTATTGCAAGTCAGTTTAAAAAATCAGCAAACTTTAGCTTGGCCACTTTGTACGTCTCTCCTCTACAAGGCTTAAATTCAAATCTCAAATATAGCTCAAGCATTCTCTTGCCACTTAGGACACAATTCAGAAGAAAGTAATTAATACAGCTAATGGAAGAATATCTATTCTTATCTTGTCTCGACACTTTCCCTTTATTATCTATACCACACACCATGGCCTTTCTTCTGTAGATTCAAAAATACTCTTAGATATTTTTAATTATAAAAATAACATGATTTTCAATAGTTGTAATTTAAGTAGAGAGATAAATATTATTTTTTCTTAATGATACAAGAAATATTTCTAAAACTTACTATACGAAATTTCAAGTTTATAAAGTAGGTACTCTTATGAACAATGCGGTGAGAATAGGAAAATAAAATTGGTGAATAGAATATTTTTTAATTTTTTTTATTTAATTGATTTTTGTTAATAATATGAATTTAATTAAAAAAAGAAATGTGATGCATTTGAATAAGTAAACAAAGAATTGGAGGTTGACAAAATGTCCCCGTTCTGAATTTCTATAAATGGATCTAAATCGTTCGAAAGTTATTTATTATTATTATTTATAATTAAACTTCTAGAAAAATTAATTTATATGTCAAGTTTGTATAATCATGTTCGCATAATTAACTATATATATTAAAAAAAACTCTTAAATTGGAGATTCGCTTAAAAAAAGAAAAATTGTGTTTTTTTTTAATACTTTATTAGAATTATAAATGTAGAGATCCAGGTTGAAATTATCATGTAAAATCAAACAAAATGTTTCTTAACTCATGTAAAAAGTTCCAGTGCCATAATAATGCCATCTGGAAACAAAATATAAATAATAATAAAATAATAAATTTCGAAATTTTCAAAATCTAAATCAAATCTCTCTTCAATATAACAATATATTCAATTGATTACATTTAGACTAATAATTAAATTCAACTTTCTTCTTTTATTGATCTTTATTGTGTTAAATTTCCCTATGATTGTATGTACTAAGTAGTATTATATATTATAAATACATCAGCCTCTATCTATTCATCGAATGATTGTACTCTTAAATGCGAGTGAAGATGCAAATTCCAAGGATTTTTAATTTATTCATACATAAAGATAATAAATTAATATTCAAATAACTTTTGAGTTGAAAAACATTTAATAAGCATAATTAAATCAAGTTAGCATATTTTTTTGCGTCCGGTGTCCAGAATAGACATTATGACACTGTAATTAGAATAAAAATTGATGTTTTCTCTTTCTATTAATTCTCTTTTATTGGTTGAATAAATAATTAATATTTATAATGCGTTATTAACAGTGATTTATTTTAAGATTTTTTTTTGAAAAGCAATTATAAAATGAAAATTATAGAGATATAGTTTGATAAAGTTGTCCAGGCAAGTTTTATTAAAAAAAATTACATTATATTCCAAAACAATTATTTTAAATTTAGAAATTAATCTTGGCCATTAAATAATAATTACATATTTTAGGGATGTAATTGGAGATGCTTATAGCCTAGTGCCCCAGTGGTTTTCACGTTTGACTGCCTAGCAAATGGACTCGCAATCCAGTCCTGCTACTACATATCTTAATTTTCAACCCTGACGTTACTGCAAGGTCCTCTCTAAATTCAATAAAAGAGAAAAAGAAAAACACACTAGATTTCTAATTTTTCCACAGCAATAGGTAACATATATGGAAGATGGCTTTAATTGCATGTTTTTACTAAAATTAATAAAAAACTTTATCACCAAAGCAATTTTGAAGATCGCATTGTCATAGGGCTCTATCATAATATTGTATATAAATATCTATAGAAAACAAGTATAGGTATTTCTCGACTTAGGTTCCTAGACATCGGTGGTAAGTTGAGTTTCATAAAAAACAAAAAAAAAACGAAGAATAACATCAAAAAGATTAGTAGATATAAAATTCAAATTCAAAGTTCCGTTTTTCTTATATATAACAAATAGTTGTGGTGATTTCCTAAAACATTTACATAATAATATTAAATTTTAGGAAAATCCCCTCAAATATGCACATGTATAGAAGACAAACACTAGATCATAAATAAGAACCGTCTTAAGTCGAACCTTAATAAGTCGAAGACTAACACAGTACTGAGTTTCTAGTCACAAGTATCTTAATTTTTGTAATTCTTTCCTCATAAAATGCGTCAATTAACTGATAGGTATCTTGTTCTCATTTCTTTTTGGCTTAGTCCACATGGTACAATCTATTGTTTGTACAGTGTTATATTTTAGAAGTCGCAGCGCACCATTTTGTCCCAGTAGATGTGAGCTTTTTAAAGAATTTTGACAAATCATTATCAGGAAGATGGCTTTTAATTGGACAGTTATCTGAGAGCAAAAAATTTGTCTTATAGACCGAATTCAGACTGAATTTATTTCACATTTAATATTAGATAAACCATAGAAAAGAAATTTAACAAAATAAAATATTTTGAAACCTCAGTCTATATACGGGGTACTTATGAAGAATAATTCTCTTTCACGTTACTTAATAATTTTACTCAGAATAATATTCAAAAATTATGTCACTCTACTTTGGTTAAATTTCAACCAATATTATTAATTAAATACGTTTGTATCAA
Source organism: Forficula auricularia (assembly GCA_024734495.1). NCBI lineage: Eukaryota > Metazoa > Arthropoda > Insecta > Dermaptera > Forficulidae > Forficula > Forficula auricularia. The sequence continues at coordinate 94,403,646 of JALMQS010000099.1, forward strand.
TTCCAACGTCAATTACACATCTAAGAAGAAGTTATCTGGATAGGATGGTTCTTCTTTGATTCTTAGGTATAGAATTTCTACTATTAGATGATGTAAGAATTAATAATAAGAAAAAATAAATAATTAAAATAAAAAACAAAACAAAAAAAAACGATGAACTCAATTTCTTATAATTATTTAGTAAGATTAAATCACTAATGATTATAGAGTGATTGTAGAATGATGAGTTTCGTAAATAAATGTTAATTGATGAATTGGTTACTTAATAACATGTGAGGATCATATAAATGCTATTACATTTTTAGCAAAGGTTCCAAAATCACGTATGTAAAACAAGAATCTGGACTCAAAAATTATCAAAGGTGTATCTAACATAGGCCGAAAAGAATCCAACAAAAAAATCTGAAGAATGCAAAGGTCAACGAAGTGGTGTAATCAAATAAACAGCTAACCAACACAAACGAAACTGACTCGAGCTAAGACAGTAACAACAGATTCGAAGAGGCGGATATGCTTTATAGCAACATGGATTGGTGGACCTTTTCATTCGCACGTGGACATATCACACAATTGTCCACAAGCATATTCTACTGACATACTAAAATGTGTTGCTCATTCTGATCAAATAATAGCAAGGTTAGATGTAATTTGTTTTTTTGGAAATGATATTGATGTGAGAATGATTGTAACCCAGTGGGGTGCGGTCCATGGATGCTGAGGATGCGGCGCATCCCTAAAATTTCAAAACGTTAAGAGTATTTTCACACCGTGTCATATGTCATACATAGAAAAGATTCTGAATGTATGAAAGATATAAAACTGTCATATGAGCTTCATTATTCTAAAATTTTAGAAACTCTTTCAGTAAATACAACTAATCGATTTCGAGATATCAAAAATTTAAAATTTCTATAACTTTTTAACTTTAGCAAATTCAAAGAATATAAAAAGAACATTGTAGATTTCCTTTTTGAATCTCTTTAGTTATCTTATGGAAAATAATTTGATTTGAAAAGTGAATTAGTTTAAAAATACTCGACTCGTGACTTTGATTTGAAATCTATAAATTGCATAAAAAAATTAATCGGGAAAGATGAACTTAAAAATGTTTTTTACAGAAGTATTTAATTTAATAATACAATTAATTTGCATTATACCTTCTACAAGAGCGTCAGTTGAACGTTCATTTCCAAATATGAAAAGAATTTAAACAAAAGAAGTAACTAAAGTGAAGATAGGCTATATCCGCGCTCTGTCTTTCTGTCTTTAATATAAATTGAAAAAATCTAATGTTAAATTTGAAATAAAAAAAAACGAAAATTCTATTATGCGGCTATTTATGAATTTGTCAAAAGAAAGCGAAGAATAAAATAAAATAAAAAAATTAACATTTATTTTTTGGACAGTATCCCCTGGTTAAAAAGTTACCGGCCGCCATTATTGTAACCCCTTTAGACTCCTGAATAGTGAAATTAAGAAAAAGAGGGACACATTTCTGGGGTTGGGTCAGAATCGAAGGTATTGGATGGGTGCGGGTTCATATAAATAAAACATCGAAAGGACAAAGACCCCCTACAATTCGAGATAGTAAGATAAGAGTAGATCCCCTATTAGTTGTGTTTCCCACTGCCAACAGTATCAAGCTATCACAAACTTTGGGGATTTTTGACATTTGCCATAGAAACACACCTAATAAATGTATAGTATATCTAAAAAATTTTATTATACAAAAAATTCTGAGATCTTTTAATCTTAAGTCAGAATCTTATAATATTTCTGAATTACATAAAACCTACTTATTATATTAATCAATCAAAATAATATCAATAAAGTTTTAATTCAATAAAAAAACAATTCTTTATTTGTGGGCAAATCTGTTTCGGGTTCTCTTCAATTCATCGTCAGTTTTTTTTTTAAATTTCCCTTTTCCTCCATTCTTTAAATAATTATCAAAACACTTACGTATTTAAAGAATAGTTAAACCATGTTTTCCGAAATAAATTAATAATTAATCGATATATACATATATATTATTCATTTTCCTATTTATATTACATTGGAGATTGGAGATTTATTTTATTTCGTGATAAATATAATATTTTGCATTCTCGGTGCTATCTAAATACAACCAATATTCTATTTTCTTCATCATTTGTGGTAACACTTGTCAACATATACAACATATACTCATTTATATTAATAAAAACTAATATTAGAATTATGTTAAATTATAAGAAACTATCAGAAATGTTCAGAGTCATAAACGTTTCATATGTAAATAAGGAAATATATAACCTTGTCTTTCACGTAAATAAAATATTGTTATTTCCTTCATATAGAAAATAATTGATATTAATTGACAAGATCAGCATTTGGTTACCTATCTGTCAACTTTTAATTAATATAGAGATCACTAATGAATGAGGGCAAAAAAATACAAGATTCAAATAAGTGAATTAATGTCAAATAACCTCCATTTACTAATGAAAGAATTAAAATAAATACTGCTCTGATTTCTATAATTCTACTTTCATAAATACAATTTTTCTGATTTTTAACGTGTTTCTTCCTCATTAATTGGAAATTTCAAGTTCAATAAAATAAATAAAATAAAATAAAAATTTGAAAATATAAATTACTAGGTAGGATTCTCAAATAAAAGACAATAATGCTTAATTAATAAGACTCTATATAAATATTATTTCGATTACGAGCTCATCTTCAGGAGTTTACATAGAAAATGTGAACTCCTGAAGATGGGCTCGTACTCCGAAATAATATTTATATAGAGTCTTATTAATAAGCATTATTGTCTTTTATTTGAGAATCCTACCTAGTAATTTATATTTTGAAATTTTTGTTTTTATTTATTAATATGTTTCACCTAGAACCTACACCATTCTTCCTTAACAAAAAACAAAACAAGTAAAATAATATTTTTATCAAGAAAATGCTTTTGAAAAATAATATTTATTTTTTTATCCTCGGCTCACTTCATTAAATCATACTTAAAACAGAAATGGGATTGGTAGAGCATGTTGATACACTCCCTAAATTACGTAGAAGATCAAATATTATACGACAGTAAAAAAAATAATCTCAATAGAAATATGTAGAATATTTAAAGCTTGAAAAACAAACAAACTATATCATTTTATAATACGAACATTGTTCTATACACACTCAGGTATAACAATTAAAGTATATACATTTATGTGTTTATTATGAGAAATTAGAGTCACTAAATAAGATTGTTTGTTGTCAAATTAATTATTATATGGTAGAAGGCCCGCATAAAAATTTACGATACGGCATTTCATATTAACTTTTTCAGTTTTTTTTTCTCTCTGAAATTTTATAAGTGTGAAAAGAAATTAAATTTCCAAAAGCTTTTAAGAGTATGCTAAATGGTGGTAGTTAATAAAACAAGAATTTATCAAACAGGATAATATTTATTCATAGTATTTTTATCAGAACTACTTGCCGACTGAGGTAGAAATGAAAATTTTAGCAAAAATATAATAAAATGATTTCTAAATTTGATACAATCTAACTTTCATTTAAAATCCTAGAACATGTTCTTCTTTCTTAGAATTTAAGTGAAGGGTCCTTATAACCCACTCCCTTACGCACATTTTCAAAAAAATAAACAAAAAAACAAAAACAAGCCACTACTATGATAGGATTAAAAAAAAAACTAAAATGAATCAGTGAATAATAGTAATAAAACAAAATCAATACAACCTTATTTATTGCCAATTTATTTAAAATTTTAATTTCAAAACGAATATTTTCCGTTGAAATTTGTGATTTTTATTGAAAAATTACAACTAACATGTTACTTTTTTAAATATTGCTTGATAAAATTTATGTAAAATTTTAATCATTAGCTCTCACACATATAATGTTTACATAACTGTGATCATTAAATAAGAGATTAAAAATTTACATATTTATATTTATTTTCTTAATAAATATTTTTAAAAACAGCATTAAACGTTTTTTCTTAACAAATTTTTATTTGAGAGTCGAGACCATTACATTTTTCGATATTCATTTTATATCTTGTCTGAGCCATTACTGGTTCATTCTAACATATATTTTTACTTTACCATAGAGGGTATGGTCAAGTATTGTAATCGTGGATGAAAAAAGTGTTGTTTTTTTTGCTTCTTTTTTATAATTCAAAAAAGAGTTCTTTGAAAAAGTACAAATGCGAGCCTAAATTGTCCATCTAGGGTTATTTAGAGAAGTAATCAGAATACCTACCATAAATTGTTTTCGTTCTTACGTATTTATGTGATAAGGTTATTGTAATTTTGATAGCAATGAACATTTGGTGAGAGATCGGCCCCATGCTTCGATTTGATTAAATTTTTCTAAATTTGATCTCCTATTAAAATATCCCACTTATTTAGGAAAAACCACTAAGACAGAGGTGCACATAGGTGTAGGGGGTTCAGGCCCGACGAGAGGGGATAGTTACCCCCGGGCCCGGACTCGAAAGAGCTTATTGTTAAATAAATTTTTGTATTACTAAAATCTATTATAATATAAATAAAAATATAAAATACCAAAATTATGTAACAAAGCATCTATTTATTTATTTGCTAAATAATAAAATATTTTACAAATTTAAAAATGTAGTACTTTTATTTGTCCCAGCATTGAGGGCTCCTCTGGTTTGATTTTGCCCCAAGGCCCATAAGAGCTGGGGGGGGTTGAAAATTGTTGCATTTCAGCATTATATGCTACAAATAAAAACGGTCAAGCTTAAGGTAATAAGAAGCTCTTGTAATTCTTTAGAAGTGAATAAATAAAATAGGGGGGGGGGGTAATTTTTAAAAAATTTAGGGGAAGGTTGAGTCAAGAATCTCCCCCTGGTGGGGACCCCTGACTAAGAGATCACTATAAATTAATTCTATTGTTAAAGGCCACTGTTCATATTTTTAAATCAACTCTGTAGAATCAAAAGAGAAGTAAGAACTTTGATACTTTTTATAGAAATACAGAATACACAAGCAAACCAGCTTGATCAGGGACACAAAAAGCTATCGAGCAATTTTTGACAAGGGAATGATCACTAGACCACCCCCACTCGGAGTTGTTTCAATAATCCTTATGGTCATATGAATTATTATTGATTAAAAAAAATTAATCCATTTTTATTTTTAATGTTTTCTTTAATTATTTTTCTGAAAATATTTTTTTTTAATTTTTTTTTTTTTTTTACAAGATGAAAATCATTTCCCATTTTGGAAAGCTTTCTTTTGTGTCAATCTTCTTTGGTGATACACTTTCAGAGTTGTCGATTCCAATTAGAATGCATTCACCAGAAGACCAGTCATTCAGATCTTATTTGTCACCGTTTGTCTTTGCACAACCAAGTTGATTTACTCTCAAAATGGTCATCCGAAGAAATTTTCTCACAAGATTAAGAACAACTTAATTGTTTATGTTGAAAAAATAAATCATTTAATTTGTTCAACATAAAAACTATCTAGTTCGTGATAAAACATGAAATTGCATTTCTAAACGACTCATCCATGATATGATCCATCATCGTTTTCTCAACAAAATGTTTAATTGGAGATAATTTCGATTAAACGTTTCTAGAGCAAAGAAAAAAAAATGTTGCCTGAAAATTATAAAAACTCTGTTTATATTTATTTATTTATTTTTCAAAAATTAATTGATTCCGGGAGATTAATTTTTGGAGCCTTGAAATTCCGTTCATTTTAGCCACCATCAATATTAGCCAGTAAATTCGTAGATACTGATGACGGGTCTAGTCCTCTACACGGAAATCGGCAGTATTACATTGGACAATGTGTAATATTTTTTTTTTATTAGAATGTTTGTCGTTTTTACTTTACCATACAGGGAATGGTCAAGTATTGTAATCGTACATGAAAAAAGTGTTTTTTTTCCTTCTTTTTTTCGAAATATCTCAAAAACGGCTGAAACTCTTTTGATTAAAAAAATTGAGCGAAACCATGACATTTCGCTCTACAAAAAATCCCTAATAAGTGAACATCGAAAAAATTATATTTTTCGAGATAATAATTGTTTTGTCAAAATGTCTGTTAGTCAGTTAGTCTGTGCGTTATCAAATTTTGTGGACGAGCTAACTCAAAAACTAGTTTGAATATCAAAACCAAATTTCACACGTAGTTTTGGTCCATTGAGATTAAGAGCTGATTAGATTTTGGTGCATAACGAACCAAAATTAAGGGGTTGGAGGGGGGGGGTTAAAAATTAAAAATCTAGGCCGTTTGAGCAAACTCAACCAAATATTGTATACATAATCATTGGACCCCCAGAAGTCTAAAAATGCAAAAACTAACCGCCCAAAATGGGGGGGGGGGTGTAGGGTCAAAAATGAAAATCTTGGCCATTTACCAAACTCAACCAAATTTTGTATACATAATCAGTAGGACACCAGAAGTATAAAAATGCAAAAACTAACCACCCCCCTTACATGATTACAAATAATTTTAGGGGCCAGATTGTATGGTAAAGTCAAGTGGATGGCCATATCAGAACACGTCAGCTTATTTCTAGCTGTATAAAAGATAGTTTTCTAAAAAAAAAAAAATATATAATACGGATTTCTACCTTTTCTCCAAAATATGACAGATAAAATACCCCAAATTAATCAAATATCAATGATATAATTTGAAAAATATATAGAGCTGTAAATGGATTAATTTTAAGAGATAATCATTCTCAGAATAATTGAGTGTAATCAATATACTACTAGAAATATTGTTATCGTTGCCAACCCAAAATGTGTAAGTAATTGAGAAGTACTGATAAATCAGCACGCCATAGAGCAGGCTTAGTTTATCTCCGGCGACCCTAGTATTGAATTTACTCAAAAAATATCAATAAAGTAAAAAAAAATGTTTTCACCAGTTTTTAAGCTAACTCCGAAGCACGAGAGACCAAACTAATCAGTCTACCGATTGGAAATTCATAAACTACTACTACTTTTTGCCCTTGACTTATTATGGGTATCGAAATTCAGATTCATATACAGACAAACATAATGCTTTAAAATGATTTTTTCCTACGTTTATTAAACGACTAGAATGTTTTTCCTTGCTTAAGATAACTAATGATGTAATGATAACCTAAAATTATCTAAGTATGGTATATTATTAATTTTAATAGTTTTACATTTGTACCTTTTGTAAATAGTTTCATTAGGTAGGAGAGGATACCTATTATATAGTTATATCTCCTTAAAAAGATAATCATTTCTAAAGAATAAAAAAAGACATTCTTACATAAACCACATTCAATTTAGAAAAAATAATTCTACTGATTCGCCTTAATGAAAAAAAAAGTAAAAACTCTCCAAAGTTTCATTTATCGATTTTCTCTTCCCCACTACTGATTCAAAGTCGATTAAGACGTCAGTAATTGCCTAGCAAAACAAGATATTTTCTCAATTTTCGATTCTTTTCTATTAATTGAGAATAATGGATTTAAAAGTAGGGTATGGCGGCATTATGTGCCACTATTGTACAAATATGGATACATTGTGTACGCATGCTCATTAAAACGATGGATGTCTGAAAAGGACCTTATTGGAAAACATTGAACGCTAATAATTTTATTTTAATTAGAAAGATTCATTCATTCTGGTATATTGAGATTGGGTTTCAAGTAATGCTACGGAATATTGTGGTCAACCCAAAAAATGTTTTAAGTAAACATAATAAAAATCTTGTTTATTTTAGAGTGGATATTTTTTCAAAAATTTGAAAAAATCAAATGAGTCGATTAAATTCCTAATTTCCTATGAACATAATTTCGCAAAAAAAAAAAACTCTGGAAACACAATCATAAAATTTTCTGAATTCTAAAAATTTGTAAATATGACATAAAAAATTATTGCTTAAGCTAAAAATATTTATTATTTATCCTCCTTTTAACCCTTTAACAAATAGAAAAAATACAAAAGTTCAAAAATTTGTTACATTTCATTTATTTGCGACCTAACTTTTATTTATTTGTTTGTTTTTATTTGAAGACCGTTAACGAAATATACTCACTACTTGAATCCACCATTTATTTTTTTTACTAGAAATAACTAAAAAGTGGAAAAATCATATTCAAGCATTGTTACTTTACCATACAGGGTATGGTCAAGTATTGTAATCGTGCATGAAACCGCCCAAAATGGGGGTGGGGGTGTAGGGTCAAAAAATGAAAATCTTGGCCATTTACCAAACTCAACCAAATTTTGTACCAAAATAACGGAAAAAGGTAAGGAAGATCGTAGAAACTTTGTTCTGGTAGCAAAATGAATTTATTTCTTAAAAAAAGAAACATTGGATTTTGGGCTTTCTAGTTTCAAAACTTTCAATTATAATATGAATAAAGTTAAAAACATTATATCTTTTTATGCGAAGCTCTTAAACACTTATTGCTAATGAGTTGGAATTGAAGCAAATAATATAATATAACCTTTGGACTACAAACCCTTCGCTAACAAAAATTGCTAAATCACCAAAATTTGAGGAGAGTTTATCGAGTCTTGAAAAGATTCACTTTTCTTTAAATTTTGATAAAAAAATCTTTATTTGTGAAGAACATTATCTATGATAAGTAGGAATGATTAAATACGGGTCTTAAAAAAAGAGTATTTTGAGTATATTCATTTTGGTTGAATTTTAGTTGAAATCTTTGTGAATTTGGATTCTTAAAGATTAAAGATTTAATGGATCAAGTAAGTAGAATGAAATTGATAATTTATGGTGTCAAATTTCTAATGTGATCAAATGAAATGAATTATTAAGTGAATAAATAATTTTATAAATTAATTAATAAAGTAAATAAATTTTTGAAAAATTTAAATAACTTTTTAAAATTTTAAATATAAAATACTAGGTAGGTCTATAATTTAAATTATAAAAAGTTTATTAAATTTTTCAAAATTTTCTATACTTTATTTTAAAATGTTTCCCCAAGAACCCATACCATTTTCTCTTAACAAAATTAAATTAATTAAACTATAAATAATTTTTTGAAATTGCAAAATTTTAAAATAAGAATATTTTCTGAAATCAATTTCTCGTAGTGTATTTTTTCATTTAATTGAAAAAATAAAATACTTTTACACCAGCAGCTCCTTGTAGATATGAAAGACGTATGTACGAATATTTTAATTGTAAAATATTTTAATAATTAATTTACGAAATTCGTGAACTAGACAAGGCATGGATGGGATTCTGCACTATGTGATTAATTGAGAGGTATTTGAATATATTTTACTAATGTTTAAATTTTTACTTTATCCAATGCGAAGCATGGGAGAAAGTATTGTAATGGGTCTCGCGGCAAGCGCGACTTCAAAGGGTCCTCAGGTAAAGACTACGGAACCCATGGACTCAATTAAGGTCACAAATTGAAGTATTCAATGAGATTGAATTTTACCACGTGACGGTTTTGCCAAAAATTACCTGGAATCTCGTCGAGAGGCCAAAAAGTGCCATTTTTTTTGGAAGTGCGTGCGGATGGATGGATGGATGTATGTATGTGTGTTATCGTTTTTTTTCGTCCACGAATTTTTCCACACCGTTGCACCGATTGAATTGAAATTGAAAACCTACCAGTATTTTAACAAAACGAAGCGCTGATTAGTTTTTGGTACATATCGGTCCACAAACATTAGTACTTTATTTCAGTACTTTTTTAGTTTTTTCTAAATATCTTGAAAATGACTTAACCAATTTTGATGAAATTTAATATCCTAATTAAGTACCTTGGGGACCACAAAAAAGGTTAAATAAAGTTTTTAGTAAAATTATATTTTAAAGTACTTTACTCTAGAACATATTAATATTTCAAATGAATTTGGATAAAGTTTAGCAACGATCCGTTGCAGTTTATTTTAATTCACATTTGATTAGATACCTATTATATTATTATAATGACATAATTTACATTTCATATCTCAATCTTTATATTATGAATAATGATCTTAGTATTATTAAATCATATAAAAAAATTTCACTTTCAATACTAGTCACATATAAATCACATCGATAGTGGATATGATTACTGAGGGGTTTCTTTCCAAAGTAGAAAGCATGAAAATATTATTAGGCATTACAGTTTCTATATATAGACATTAATAATATTATATAGATATATTTTAACTTTCTTTTAAATTAATTAAAAATTGATTGGAGTAGACCGGAAATTAATAAAAAAATATTTTAGTTACACAAATGGTTGAATGCAGTAAGATAATTTCCATTGGGAAGTCTATTTCTTTCTGTTCTATAATACTGGAATAGTCAGTATGAATTCAAAGAAATTAAATACCAAGCTATGTTAATTTTTTGTTAAGATATGGAAATATATTTTCATAATTTATATTTTAATTTTAAGCTATCTTTTTATAAAGAGCGATGTTAACAAAACAGAAACTTAGTTATTTCACATAAGAAAAACGTCTTTCATCCACGAATAATAATTATTAAAATACTTAAGAGCAAAAAAATAAAAAAAATATTCGAGTAAATGAGAAATATATCTCTAGATATCCATTTCACTTTATAAAAAAGCTCCTTCTATTCCATTGACCTGACTTTGCCTTCAAAGGATTAATGAGCTTCTAGTTGAGAAAAAATACTCATTTCAATCATCATAAATAATTGAATTTATTTTAAAGGATACTTTTAATTGAGCAAAATAATATATTAAACAAATAAATAAATAACAAGAAACAAATATAGAAATAGTGCTGTATTCATTACACAAAGTTATCTATACATAAGAAAATTGAAATAAAATTAAGAAATCATTTTTAATCCAAGTAAATAAATAAGGAAAAAATTAAAAATTAATATTTATAATTATATCGGAAGAGGGTTGTAGAGCTGTGCTAGAAGGCACAATATTTCTATAGGAAAAGGGGGCTAGATGCCATACTTTTTGATTTATATGTTTTTCATCAAGAAATAATAGACCTAGAGCTAGTGAACATTTTGGAAGATTTTTTTTTTTGTATTGTTCTATTGAGATTTTTATTGGGAATCTTATAGTATAGACATAAATGAACAATTTATATTTAAATTTATTAATAATTACTAGGGCAGTTCTTGTCTACCAAGTCTTGAAAAAGTTTTCACTTTTTTATTTAATGTGCAGGTGAGCGAATCTTTCATTAGAATCTGGTCGATGAAAATAAGTAGAAAGAGCGCAGAGATAGAATGCTTTATCTTTCTTTAGGACTAATGATGCATAATACACATTTAAACCTGCGCAATTCAAGTTCTGACCTGTTTCAGACTATTAGAGATTAATTTCTTAATTACTATTATTCTAGAAATGTCCTTTTGCACTCGAACCAAAACGATTCTCGTCATAGAGTGAGAGAATATTCACTTGGACTTAATTAAAATTCATACGAAAATGTACAAAAGAGATTACGGTCATTCGGCTCTAACTAGAAAGCTTACCTAGTCTTGAAAAAGCTGTTACTTTTCTTCTATTTCTTTGAATTTTTAATCGCGTCTAGAAATCCACTAAAATTTAGTTCACAATTAACTTTGCCGAGGCAGCACTATTTAATTTTATCCAAAAAATCGGAACAAAATGACAAACTGACCGAGACACTTGAACCATACTGGGACGTCCCGATCAAACCGAGACTTATGGTGTGCCTAGTTATACGTATGTTATAAAGACTAGACCAGGGCCGTCCAACCCGCGCCGCGGCCCGGAATAAAATTATAAACTTCCTTAAAAGATTGAGATTTTTATGTTACTGGAAAACATATCTGATATAATTTGATCTGATATTTTTTTTTTCTAAAATAAGCAGAAATTGGAAAATGAAAATCGCCCCACAAGTTTTCGAAGAATAAAAGGCAGATTTTCAATTTTGAATGTGAAAAAATATATCAAGATTTCCAAAAAATAATCACAATTTTGGTATATTTTTAACCATTTTTATAGATTTAAATATTTTACACACAAAATTTCTGATTGAATATATAGAAATGAAAGAAAAATTTAATAATGTCTCTTTATTAAAATTTTATAAAAATTATCTACTCAGAAAAAAATATTCCTCCAGGGTTCATATTTACTTTTTATAAATATGAATTTAAATATACCTACTTGAATCTATTTTCGAGAATAAAATTCATTAAAAGCAAAATGATAAGCTCAGGTCAAAAAACAACTGAAGATTCGAATATTTTAAAATTATTCTTGTTTTCATAATTCTATCTTTTCATTTTTTTAATATTTATTATTTCAGTAATTAAAACTTTATGACGTGGTAAATGATTTAAAAACAAAATCCTGAAGGAAATCAACTCGAAGAATATTATGCTATGAAATTTTTGCTTCTTTGTCTTGGTGGATTACATTATTCTATATTATTAACTATTTTTTTTGATGAATAATATCAATTGAATTAGTAAATTTTATATGCGGCCCGAGGCATTTTTTTGTTTTTAAAATGCGGCTCGTGTAAGCCAAAAGGTTGGACACCCCTGGACTAGACAGTTTATCAGCTTGGAACATTTTAACTAGAAAATCAAACGTCATCGATACTTCTTCTCGATTAAGTTCCTATACTCTAGAAACAAATAATTATTATATCATTGTAGTACCGCTTATTTATAAGCACAACCGATTTGTCATGATTAAAACGACAGTACTTGAAGGATCACCGAATTTAAGCAAGAGGCTTGGTTCGTTCTGAGATGGGATTTTCCGCCTTCTAGCTTCCCATTCTCAGTAATATAGTGTGCATTTAATCCGATATGATTTTTAAGGCCTGAATTTCTATTTTCTCTAGAAATGAAACGGCTATAGGTTTTTTAACTTTAAATTCGGACGTTTCCATATCAAATTAAGGATTTTAAAAATCAAATGCGGACTTTTCCGTTTCTATAAAGCCATGCATATTTTACATATATATTAAATTATAGCTTTTTACCTGAAAACGTTTTCTGGAAGTACAAAATGACAATCATGAAACGTTTTAGTTGATGAGCTAAAAATTTGTACGCAAATGTATTAGAATGCACCAAATTTTAGATTTTTACCTGAAAAACTTTCCCGAGAATATAAATTGTCATTTTAGAATAGTTTTAGCTAATGAGCTGAAAATTGGTTCGCAAATATCTTACAATGCACCAAATTTTAGCTTTTTACCTGAAAACGTTTCCTGAGAGTTAAATTAAATTAAAACTTTTTCTTAACTATAATTTTTTCTATTTTTTCAACTGTTTATTAATAAATTCTGAATTTGATTTGAAAAAGTCTGATTTAGATTTTTAAAATCCTGAATTTGATATGGAAAAGTCCTCATTTGTTTTTACTTTTATCCAATGCGAAGCATGGGGAAAGTATTGTAATCGGTCTCGACTTCCAAGGGTCCTCAGGTAAAGACTACGGAACCCATGGACTCAATTAAAGTCACAAATTGTAGTATTCAATTAGGTTGAATTTTAGCACGTGACGTTTTTGCCAAAAATTACATGGGGTCTCGTCGACAGGGCAAAAAGTGCGATTTTTTCATTTAGTGCGTGTGGATGTATGTATGTATGTTATCGTTTTTATGGCCCACGATTTTTTCCACACCGTTGCACCGATTGAAATGAAATTGAAAACCTACCATTAGTTTAACAAAATGAAGCGCTGATTAGTTTTTTGGTACTCAAGCTTAAGTTGTTTACCAAAAAAGAAATTAGTCTTTTTGATTTTAAGTCGATTCTTCCACGTTTTCAGTAGAGGCCGCCATTAACAGTCAAAACATCAAAAATGGAATGCAATAAGGTTATTCCTCTAGTATTAGATAAGAATCGATCGTTATTTTTGATTTTAAGTCGATTCCTCCATGTCTTCAGCAATGGTTACCAATAATAATCGAAGGGTCAAAAATCTAATGTAGAATTGTTATTCCTCAAGTATTAGATGAGAATCGATCATTATTTTTTAATTAAATTCAACATGTGCTGCAAATAGCAAGTGATATCTGATTATTAATAAAAGAATAAACATATTAATATTTCAAATGAATTTGGATAAAGTTTAGCAACGATCGGTTGCAATTTATTTAAATCCTGCATTTGATATGGAAAAGATCCGCATTTGATTTTTAAATCCTGAATTTGATATAACAAAGCCCGAATTAAAGTTATTTATTATTTATTACAGTTTAAAGGGCGCCTCGACTGCGTGGTCATTTGCGCCACAGATATTAAATGCGTTATATTTTCAATTAAAGTTAAAAACGTATATATACAAGTGTATTGTTAGTATAGGCAGAAATTGGTCAATTTTATCTTTTAATTCTGTTTATTTAATTTTTTTATAACTATTGACAATTTCTAACCATAAACGATTTTTAACCTTCCGATAGGAGCGCCTCCAAGACTACTAAAGATGGTCGCGCGTATATCGAAGATACGACATCCTATCAACAAGCAATTTTACCTTTTAAAACATTAAATTATTGTAAGAAAAGTTAATGTTTGATATAGTTCATGGTTATTCAATAAAAAAATCGAAACGATTATTTAAAAGAATGTATTTAGAAATTTATAAAAAATAAACTTGCGTAAAAATTATAAAATATTATTCTGAAGATGAAATACAATCTTTGCACATACAATTCTTTTTAATTTCAGTATTCGTTCTAATCAAGTGTAAATTCTCTTTACATATTTATAGTTTAAATTTAGAATAAATTTCAAATTTGACAAAAAATCATATAAAATAAAAGATTTAAAAAACTTACATGGATGGGCGCGGGTATTTCTGGAGTACAAAACACGTGTTTTCTTGTTCTTATATTCATCGTAGAAATTTGTGGTTAGTACTGGAGGTATGGTGGGCTCCAAGAAAAGAGGGTAGAAAAATAATTTTATATAAAAAACAATAGAACTCGAACTTCAAAAAAATTAAATGCTATAAATAAAATAATACAACTCAAAAATAAAATAAAATACACTAAAAGGTATAAAATAATTAATCTAATTTAGTTACAACTAAACGACGAAATATTTACATGAAATCACTTTTTGAAGTCGGTGCCAAACATATACATTTTATGAATCAAACTCGACGGATTTTACTTAGTACGATTGGCGAGTACGCTCGCTTATATAGTTTGTTTGGCACCGACTTCAAAAAGTGATTTCATGTAAATATTTCGTCATTTAGTTGTAACTAAATTAGATTATTATTTTATACCTTTTAGTGTATTTTATTTTATTTTGAATTTTATTATTTTATTTGTTGCATTTAATTTTTTTGAAGTCAGTTTTATTTTTTTTTTGTAAAAATTATTTTTATTTTCCTCTTTTTAGTGATGTTATTAATAGTGACTTAATATAATACCTTGTATGCATCTCGTAAGAGAAAGCATCTTGCGAATGAATCAGAAAATGATAATAAAATTAAATTCATAAATATAGAAATTCTGTGGAAACGTTTGCGGGTTTTAAAATAACGTTTTAAGATTGATTTTTTATAAAAGATTTTATTTAATATAATTAGAAATTTACGTTAATTCGTCATTGATTATATCATCAGACCAAATTAGTATGGCACCACTCCTAAGGTACCCTCTTTCCAATAAAAAAAGAATCATCAAAATCGGTTCATAAATAAAGAAGTTATGCCTGAACAAACATATCAAAAAAGGTCCAATACCAATGAAAAAAACGGGACCAATCAGAAGCTAGACTGAACCCAATGCAAAAAAACACCATCAAAATCGGTTCATAATTGGCTGAGATATGAGGTAACATAGACACAAAAAAACAATTCAGTCGAACCTTCTCCTTTTTTGAAGTCGGTTAAAAAAAGGGCTGCTTCCAAGAACAACTAAGTTTCAAGATTAGGAAAGAAAAAATTTACTTGCATATTTGATAGATAAGCGCGCCTATCGGAAGATTAATAATAGGATTAATTGAGAAATATTCCCTAAAAAAGTTCATTGCCAATTGTATTTGATTTAAAAATGGAAATAAATAAGGTGGTCGTTTTGTTAAAAAAATATTGATTTAACAATTTAGTTATAGTTTATGAGTTCAATGCTCGCTTGGAATAAATTCATATGCAAGGGTATGCTACCGATTGATGGTGCGTCACTCTCCCAGGCTCTTGGAAGTAGCCGGAGGCGTCTTAAGGAGGTTCATGGCCGCCTCTCCTTTGCGCCTATTGTCTATGCACATATAAATATACAATCATCTTTGTGTAAAGTGAAGAAGCACCGAAACGATCGGAAGCTCATACGATTCTTTCAGGTGTCAGATTCATTAGAATAAAGATAACAAATATATTTATTTTAGCTTTAACGATTGTGATTTTTGCAGAATTTTATACGAAATCATTTTTTTTCTTACCATTATCGGAAGTTTATTTCTTTTTAAAAAATATTTATTCCAAATTTATTATTTGAGTCAACAAGATTCTCGATGAGATATTCCCTTCAAAATACTCAAATATTTTGTCTGATTTCTAATCCATCGTATTAATATAAACGTTTTTAGTCTTTCTTTATTCATAGATATTTGTCATGGCAAAAATAAAATCAATATACCTATAACACGAAAAATCTGATTTACATAATACACGATTTGCAAATACCGAACATCTTATTACTGTCAAATTGGAAACAGTCGAAACAACTAATTCGCCAATGAATTTGTCCCTGTGATTTATAAAAATTTCCTTCTCTGCCCATTCTTTCTGAGTCGTTCAAAACACAAGTACACATCCCCTTCTCCTCTGACCAAACACTTGAATCCTTGAATGTCTATTTTTTCAAGAATTCAAGAATTTATTCAGACTTGTAAATCTCGCGCTCTCTATTCATTAATATATTTCATACGCAAATATGGCTCTAGGAAAATTTAACGAAGACAATTTAACGCCGCATTCTATATTTTGGTTTGATTAAAAATTATTGTTAATAATAATAATATTATTAATAATATTTCTCTTTTTTTATTATATATATATAATGGGCTGAAATTGAGTTTATGGACCGTGACGTCATATGCGAACATGACCGCAACTCAAGGCCTGTAGAGTATTCCTCTTCTGTGCTTAACAATACAAACGGTTGCATAAACAGTAGGCGCAAAATGTAACATGGTTCTCTAGCTTTAGAGCTCCCAGCCCAAAATGAAGGAATTTTCTTTTTTAAATGATTGTAAAACTTTTCGGGGAAGCTTAAATTTGCCCCCCTCCCTAAATTGCCATATAAAACAAGTAAAAAATAGTAAATGGGTTATAATAAACAACCATATAGTTTTAAAGCGTCAAGAATAAATCATTTAAATTGTAACACTATTGTATTTTAAAATTATATTACAAAAAATTTCCCGTTTCCCAAAATGTGCCGCCGGGGGCACGTGCACCCCTCCCTCCTAGATCCGGTCCTGACATACTAATAATTTATCATAAATATTATTATATAGTAAATTGATTATTTAAAGTTAATTAAATAGAAAAATAAAATATAAATTATGATTAATATATATTATTTTAAATTGAAATTTTTTGCCGAGAGTAGTAGAATTTTTATAAATTGAAGGAGACAATAAAAGAGTGTGCTTCTGCTGGAATTATAAATTTTATTTATAACGATGTAAATAAAATTTATAATTCCAG
Source organism: Forficula auricularia (assembly GCA_024734495.1). Classification (NCBI taxonomy): domain Eukaryota; kingdom Metazoa; phylum Arthropoda; class Insecta; order Dermaptera; family Forficulidae; genus Forficula; species Forficula auricularia. Next base: position 94,421,310 of record JALMQS010000099.1, read on the forward strand.
CAGAGGACACACTCTTTTATTGTCTCCTTCAATATATTATTTTAATGGTATTCTGTTGATTCTAGCACAAATTCTGCCGAAACTTTCGCAACTTTATAATTGTAATAAAATGAAAAACTACTTTTTTCCATTCAATCTTGGCACAATAACGCACAGGACTGTGAAGAAGAAACCTCTTAAATCAAACATTCAATAGCTTAATATTTCAGTAAAAGTAAATTTCATTCCTTTAACAAATTCAAGCACTTTAGATTTTAATTCAAATATTTACATAATAGGGAATTAAATTAAAATAACCTGCTATGAGTTGCTTCTAGTACCTCCTGATGATGGGTCAATAGCCCGAAATATATATCTAGATAAAACTAATAACATATATTTGTTTTATTTATGTGAAAAATCTACCTTGCATTTTTATTTAATATAACTACTCTTATTTAAAATGTTTCACCTAGAACCGGCACCTAACTCCTTAAAAATTATCAAATATTTACTGTAGCACAGGTGTGATAACAATCAAACCTTTCATAACGGAGCCTATATAAATTTTTGAAATTTAAATTGTATAATAAACTACTTTTGCAATGATTAAGAAAGAGTGTGAAGATGAACTGAAGAAATAACCTGAATCCAAATTGCAATATGCTGAGCAAGCCAGATCATTTCCCTTCTTGGGATTCCATCCAATGTAAATGAACTGGATGCTGTTTTTTTTCATTGATTTTGTATAGTCCATTTACGAGACATTCCGATCAGAGATCTAATTCTAATAAAAGAGAGACTTAATGGGAATTATACAACAACACAACAAACACCTTTTAGAGTTGGCTTTTTTTCAGTGAGTGTTGGGAAAAAATAAATTTTCATCACAGGTATAGATATAGTGTATTTTTATGAAGAAAAAAACAAATAAAAAGAAATTGATCCATCATCTAAGAATACGCACTAGGATGGGAGGTTTACGTGTGTGTTTTGTTGAATAAAAAAACCGAAGAGGATCATTTTAAAGGCAACCCTTATTCTTACTTAATGTATGCAGCTGCCCGTAGAGATTTTTTTTAATATTTCCATCTCTTTCTGTCGAAAAGAAAGGGGAATTATAGTTAGTACCAAAAAATAAGTTTTCATTTTGATTTAGTATTTTGTGATTTTATCTTTTATACCTTTTTATTTAGATCTTCTTCTTCTCTTCTACTTCTTTCTAGGCTAGATAGCCAGTTTATCTTCCAATGAAGTATACGTTCAATCTTCAACTTTGTAACCATCTTTTTTTGGTCTGCCTCTGCTTCTCTTGCCGTCATCGTCAGGACGGTTCCTTGTTACGATTTTCTATACGTTACAAGTTTAGCTAGTAGATGTGTAAGCCGGTTTTCGCCCATCCGTTCCACATTATTTAGATGATTTCTATAAATATATGTTAATTAATATTGAACCTTGTTAAGATCTTAATAGGAGATGATTTATTAAATTCATTCAATTTAATAGAATAAGGTTAATTCGTTTTCTTAAAGGAATACCAAAGTCTCTTACACTTATAAAATATTTCTTTAAGTTGAAACTTTTTCAAAAGTGAAATTTTTAAAACTCATTACTTACATACAACATATACTTAAATAAATATAACAAGAAAGAATTTAATTAAGGTAAAAAATCTAGAATTTTGTAGAATATTTTTACATTGAATATCAGAGGGCTTCGTCCCTCAGGAGTTGAACCCTTGAGGGTCGAACTAACAGGCCCGGCAAGCGTGTTAGTACTTGGGTTCAACTCCTGAGGGGACGAAGCCCTCTGATATGCAATATAAAAATATTCTACTAAAATCTTAGATTTTTGACCTTAATTAAATTCTTTCTTGATATATTTCGTTTTGACCGTGAGTTGTATTTTTGAAAAAAAAATCCTTCTAATTTTCTAAAAAAGATACTCAAACCTTTTGGTTAATTATTTATATAAATATAATTTTAATTTGTTTTAAATTTCCATAAACATATCAGATTTAAGTCTCTCATGTACTAATTTCTTATGACTTGAACTTGCTGGATGCTAATCTTCTCTACAATAAATCCATGGATAAAGGTGATTATGTCGTGTCGGAAATTAGTAATATTAGAAAAATCACTTTTATCGATAACTTGTATTCTGGTTATTTCTTTAATTTAATTTGTCCATCTTATATCAATTTGGCCAAATTATTTCTTTAGCTAGATGTGTAAGTTGTTGTTTTATGTAACTCACTGCTAGAGGTGAATACAATAGACTACGTTCCCCTGGAGCTAAACTTATGTGAGGCCCTCTACATTTTTAAATTTTTACTAAGAAAGATAAGTTCTTAAAATAACCCTGAGCTTTCATCAAATATTCACGTTTCAAAATTCTTACAATTGTTTCAAATAATTTCATGTATTTTGTCTCTTTTCACCGCCGACATTTTTAATGGGAAGATCACAGGCTCCAGGTTCGACAAACCTCTCCTCACGACTTGCTTCTACGTTTGAATCTTCACTATTAGACACTTGAACACTAAGATATTTAAATTTCATGACCTCTTCAATGACTCTTCTCTTTGCTTCCAGCTTGCTGATATGCTGATGTATATGCATTGAAGGTTATAGCTCCTATTTATTAGCTGCAAGTTATTCAGTAGAAGTTGAAGAATAGTCTTTAACTTAACATTTCTTATCCAAAGACTTGGACTTTACATATACAAAATCTCATTTATATTCGTTCTGCTATTTTTCACTTCTGAGAACACAAAGAAGAAGAAATATCAGACTATATCTTAAAGAAATATTTATATATATGCTCTCGAAAGGCTGAAACTGAAGCGATATTAAAAGCTTAAGCGAAGAAGAATTCAGCTTAGCCTCTCGCGATGCCCAAGAGAAAATATAATACTCCATTGCTCAAATTAATTAAAATAATTTGAACTAATAAAAGAGGAATCCAAATTTAATATTTGTATATGATTTTTATATAAATAATCTGAAAGAATTTTCAGTAAAATAATTCATTTTGTCATTTAAAAAACCACTTAAGTTACCTCAGATCTTTTCAGGAATAAATAAAAACTGTGTAATTCACAAGTAAACGAATTTTTAAGGAATTTTTTGCGCTGAATATAATGTTTGCTCTTAAAAGTTTGTGAATATCTAATAATCTTTATAAATATTGTTTACTAAGAAAATCACAAGAGGTCTCATCTATTATATCCGATGGAGTGTATTATTTTTAATTATAGAGGCTGTTTTTTACCTTCTCAGCCATCGAACCGAGTGCCAGTAAAATCCTGGCCATTTGGATACCCTGTGAGGTTCGAACCCCTCTTATATATGACATATGTCAAATGGCTAAAGAAACAACCCTTCTGACATATAATTAAAAATAATCCATTCCATCAGAACTAATAGATGACACCTTCTTGTGGTTTTCTTAGAAAATGTCTAGCCTAAAGCAAGTTAAGTGAGCTATATTAAACAGATCAAATGAATAAATTTTAAATAATTTATAAAAAGTACTATCTTACTCTAGGGTAAAGTAATTTAAAATATAATTTTACTAAAAACTTTATTTAACCTTTATCGTGGTCCCCAAGGTATTTAATTAGAATATTAAATTTCATTAAAAATTGGTTAAGCTTTTTCAAAATATTTAGAAAAAAATAAAAAAAGTACTATAACATTAAATCGTGTCCACCATTAGACTTGCCACGATTAGAAAAGTCAATTGCATACCATTGGGCCCGCAATAAAATTATCTACTAGTTTTACACCTGGTAGACCAGTATTCTTGCCAGGAAAAAGATAGTCAATCGCGCAGTGGCATTTTCTATATGTTTTTTACTTTCCATTGATACTAAATTTATGAAGAAAAAGAATGTTCGTAACTGGGAAAAAATTTAATTTAATTTAATTTTTTATTAAAAATAGCCTTGCCAGGATATGGGGTATCAATCATCCCAGGTTTTCTTTATCAATACATTTTATTGTAAAAACAAACTGCAACGGATCGTTGCTAAACTTAATCCAAAGTCATTTGAAATATTAATATGTTTATTCCTTTATTATTAATCAGATGTCACTTGCTATTTGCAGTCCATGTTGACTTAAATTCAAAGTGATCGATTCTCATCTAATACTTGAGGAATAACAATTCTACATTGGATTTTTGACGCTTCGATTATTATTGGTAACCATTGCTGAACATGAGGGAATCGACTTAAAATCAAAAATAACAATCGATTCTTATCTAATACTAGAGGAATAACCATATTGCATTCCATTTTTGATGATTTGACTATAAATGGCAACCTCTGGAAGAATCGACTTAAAATCAAAAAGACTAAATTCTTTTATGGTAAACAACTCAATGATTGTCGGATTTAATTTAAATTTTTTTAGTCACTAATCAATGAGGTATTGAGCTCTATCCATAGGAAAACACTAATTAATCTTTATGCCATCCAAGAATTGACGTAATGATTAGATTTGAAAAGAATCTTTCAGAATACATCACTAACGAAATTTCCACTAGCCGTTTCAAGGTTCTTCAAAATGAGCCATCAGTTTTATTAAATTAAATTCTAAGGTGAAAGGATTTCGACAATTTTTATTCAATCAGATATTTGAGTTTCTTCTACGTATCACAAAGAAGTATAATTATCATTCATCAGACCGTTTATATCTACATTACTTTATCAAAATTTCTTTTGACGGACATAATATTTAATTATTTTAATTGAAATTAATTTATTAATTGTCTGATCAAATTTTCTTTATATGCTTTAAGCTATTCACTTTCATTAAATTCTCAATTAAACCGATTAATAGTATGACGCGCCTCAACTTACGAAACACACAACTGAAATAATTTTCTTAATTAAAATTATTTCTGATCATTTTGAAAGGTATTTTTATCATTATACCGTGTAATTTTTATATCCGTATAAATAAATTGAAAGGAGGAAAGTTATGTATTGACAAATGATTATAATTATCATCAATTTCAAAGTATTAATTTCCACGGAATAAAAAAATTTTCAAAAAAGAATTTAAATTTTAAGTTCAAAATCCGGATTTAACTAGAAAATATTTTTACATTGCATATCAGAGGGCTCCATCCCCTCAGGAGTTGAACCCGAGTACTAACACCCTTGCCGGGGTTATTAGTATTTTTGAAAAGATTCCATTATTTTTCAAAAAAAAAAAGATACTTAAATCTTCTTCGTTTATTATTTTAAAAAATTGTCGATATTGAATATTTAGTCCGTCTAGATCTTTCATTAAAAATCACTATAAATCCTAGTTAACCGCATATTTCCATTATATATAATATTATACTTCTCTACTATCATGCTGGGTTGTGAAACGGAATTCAGAACAAATTGACAACGATACAGCATTAGGTAGGTACTTAATAATTATAAATTTTGTCATAATCTCTAACCCAGACAAAAACATAGATACTTGTGAATTATCCTCATAATTTATTATTAAAAAAAAATCGTTTTTGATAAAATCTAAAAACAACTTTACTTAGAATAATTTTAGGTTTACTCACGAACCGATGATTTAGTTGAGTATCGAAATACATACTATACTATAGGGAATATCATTTAATCTATAAGTCTTCATTTCAACCAGATAAATTTTTAATTTAATTTTCCTAAAATTTATTTCTAAAAATTGACATAATAAAAAACACAATCACTCAGTCCTTAATTAGTGTTTCCCAACATTTCTTGATTGAGGAAACCCTATAAATTTTTATCTTGGTGAACCCCTACTGCCTTGTAAACATTTTAATGTAGGTGTATTTTCGTGAAACCCTTGACACAGGGTCGCGGAATTCTTGTGTTCCGAGCAACCTACCAAAAGCTGGAAATCTTTATCCCAGATTAATTATTTTTTAAATGACAGAGTATTACCTCAAAAATTTAATCTGGTATCCTAGAAAGAAGAAGGATATAATATCCAAAAAGTTGGGGAGTCGGGTAGGCTAGGTGGTAGCATGTCAGCCTGCTAACCAAGTGGACCCGGGTTCTAATCCGACTCGAGGCATCCGGCTAAAACCTGACCCCGGGGGATAGAGACAAATTTAATTAAAAATAATTAGTATCGTAAATTGGCTTATGGCTAGAAAGGCCGAAAAGCCAAAAAAATATTCAAAAGGTGGATGGATGGATAAATTATTTATGGTGCCAGCTTGTCGTAATATTAAAATTACCAGCTGGGGTTTTAAAATAATAATTTAAATTTCCTAATTTTAATCAAGTTTATTTGTCATTAACTATTAGCGGGTTTTAAAATCAAAAAAATCATGTCGGCGTCGCGCAAGCCTATTATAATAAGTAATGATATAGAAAGATAGATATCGATGTTAATTGATTAATTCGTCGATAGTAAATTATAAGCTGATGTTTACCTACTAACTTGTGGTTCAACTATATCACATAGCCGATCCACATTAAGGACTGCTCTCATTGGGTAGTCCTAGTAATCGACAATTTGTACAAAAAGGCTATTGTTTCATAATAAACATCTCATTAAAATTCTTAATTTTCATTGTATTTATCATACACATTCACTACTATTAATAATAATTCAACAAAAATGATCGTTGTACTCGTAAGATTCAAAGAAAATTGAAGCAGGAAGAAGATTCCATTCACCATAGATTTAGAAAACGTGAAAACATAGAAATGGCAAATGTTTTGTTTCAATTCGACTCTGAGATACCCATCTCATCATGTTGAATGTTTACAAATTCAAACTATCACAGGAATGAGACTTTCGGGCTGATTATTGAACAAAAAGACAAGAAACTACATTAAATATTTAAAAAAATTACAAAGCATAAAACAAAAGAGACTCTCTTTTGTAAAAGTAAATTTCAAATGAATAGTAAAGTTATGATGAAATGATTTAATATTTTATAATTCTATATCATTATAAATTGCTAAATTTTTAAATATCAAAAAGGAATGTTAATTTTGAAGCCGCCCTATTAAATTTTAACTTTATGGTTTCTGGCTTAGAAAATTTTATTTTTATATCCATTCCAGTTTTTTCTAATTTGATTTTCAAATAATCCAAATTTGGTTAAAATATACATTTTAATACAAATATTTGTTTCAAATCACCTTTTTCCATCTATAATACTTTCATTTGCCGTTAGATACAAATTTACATTTCACATCAAATTCGAAATAAATTAATAAAAATTTATAATGGGCGTGCTACGTCCATTATTAATAAAATAGAAAAGGAATCTCTAATAAAATTCTAATTTCACATGGATATATAAATGAATCATCATCTATAATATTATAATGATCAGATACCTATTTGATAGATATATCCATTTGCTAATATTATATTATACGATATCGTGTCTAGCATAATTTACTCAATGATTTCCTCTATTATAAACAGCAAGGTAATTCTATTGTCACCTTGCTAAGAAAAAAAATAATAGAACAAAAAAGGATTCCAACCAAATTTAAGGTCTATCATGAAATCTTAATCACCAATGGGCAAAAGAACGAGTTCTTTCAGTGTGGGAAAGCAATTAACTTTCGAACAACGAAGAATGAACGTCCTGAACCCTTTCCGCTTTGGATCCAACAAATGTTGGGGGGCGAGCAAACACTGGCACTGCCCTGACTATCGAACTCGAAAAGGAAACGTCTGATTGATGTGTTCGATGATAACCCGCAATTTATTTTTCATTAAATATATTTTAGAATTCCTATTCAGAGTAATCACTATAGTTTAGAGAAGTCATTTTCAAATGGTTATTCTTTTTTGTAGTCTTCTTCTTTGTTGCTTTGCTCTAATTTAAAAAATACTTTCTAAAAATCCAACTTTTATATTTAATTTCAAAGCTTTTTTGCAAATACTACTACAATATTACATATAGTTTAAGAGCTAGAACTATTCTTCTTTTGTATCCTTGTTCGTTTTTATAGCGTTTTCTGTTGTCATACACTCCCCTGCACTGAGTCCAACGATTTTCTTTTGAAATCTAAATAAAGATAATACTAAAGCTAAGAGCGATGACGTCACAATTATCTCTGAGTGCATACTGGAGTCCAACAGAAAACGCCTTAAGTCACATAAAGGAATCGATATGTTATCGTACTTCTAACCATCATTGGGCGTCTTCGGCTATTAAAACTAGCGCTTTATTAAGATAAAGATTTCAGAATATACTATGATTTATATATCGAAAAATGGCAGAAGCCAGTTGTCTTCATGCCCTCCTCCAAAATTTGCAAAATAAAAAAATTCGAATTTTTTTTTATTACTTACAATTTCTATCCAAAAAATTAAAAAATAACTGTTTTATAACAATAAAACAGTAGGAAAGGTGCCCCCTTGCTTCATGACTCCCCCTTGTACATTATATTTTATTCACTTCTAAAGAATTTGCAGATGTTTTTATTTCCTTTTGTTGATTTGTTGAAGTTATAAACTTGACCGTTTTTATTTTTATCATATATTGTTAATTTTACAACAATTTCACCCCCTCCCCCTTTCCCCATCAATTTCAATGAGGCAATCTGCGTCTTAACCCCTCCTTCTGTTGGTATCCCTGGAGTAAGTACTTACTATTTTAGTATTTTCAAAACAGCAAACAAATTTACATACTAACCCCTACAGCCTTGATCTAGAATATAATTATTACTGTTGATTTACAAATTTAAAATACATAATCAAAAAAAATTATTGTATTATTGTATTTGTAGTTCTTAAGTTCCTTATCTACAGGGATTCTCTAGATGTCTAGTATTTCCTCTAGATCAATGATTAAGGAGTCTCCGGGTTCATATTAAAAACTGTATTTTCTACTTAATTAAAAATTTTTAATTTCTATGAGATTATATCGTAGTCTCGCTGGTCTTACATTCATCTTCATTCTTCATTCTAATATAACGGGTATTTAAAAAATATTTTTATCATAAATGAATAATAATAGTAAATGAAATTCTTATTAAGCAGAAGACAGAGCCTATTTAATTTATAATATATTATATAAAATATGTTTATTTCAATATTGTTATGACCTAACTAAAAGATTAGATACGAGGTTGTAGCGTCAATGATCACGGAGCAGAATACTCGAGCTAAGTGAAGTTAAGGGAAAAAATTTGTCTAATCTTACACCCATTTACACTGAAAATCACATCCAAACACAAACGTAAACGCATCTTTAAAAATAAAAAGTAAAAAAAAAAAAAAAATTAAGAAAATTAAATAATCTATTTACTATAATTATTTATTTTGAATTTAATAAGTTATTAAATAATATTATTAAATTATAGTTTTTTTGTTTCTAATGCTCTTTTTTTTGTTTACAGGTATGTTGATTTGCCAAATTTCAATTGATAAGCACCTCTCTACTCAACTAATGGCGTAAGTTTTTGTTCAATTAAAAATTTTCTTAGACCTAAAAAAATAATAATATAGGTATAAGCAGATTTTTTTCGAAAAACTTAGCCTATTCTCTTATTCATTGAGATTATCCCATGACCTTGTTTAATTTTTTTATCTTTTAGGTATACTACATATATTAATTGTTTTCTTTTTAAATTGTTTTTTTATTATTTTATTTTCATTTTGTAATAAACTTAATTCCTTCTCTAAATAATAAATGAGTGAACGAATAAATTTGAATGAAAATTGAAAAAAAAATTTGCCGGGATGTGGTTAGTCGTTGGTTTTTGTTCAATAATTAAATTGAAAAAACAAAATCTTTAACAAGTGTTCTCTCCCCGTATAAGTCATAAGAATACCAATAGCACGTTCATGAATTTATCACATACTACTAAAGGGTATTTGTGCCTGCCTCTGTATGTATCTATGAATCTATGTCTGTCCCCCAACAAAAACAGTCGTCATGGTTACCAATTTAAATGAAATGATCTATATACGTATATAAATTAATGTTTTGTCTGTACATTGGGGTGGGGGTTCTGGGTGGGTTTCGGGGGGGGGGGGGGGCGCCGAATGCGGGCCTTGCAGCTAGCTAAAATAATAAAGTTACACATATCTCGTGAAAAGTACCTAAGCCAAAGCAATAATAGGTTTTGTGAACTTTGGGTTTAATAGGCTAATTTCTTCTGAAAATAAAAAATAATCTGTTTCTAGAAAAATAAATGGTAGTACTATTTTATCTGCTCTTGTTTTTTATGCTTCTTTTTTGTTGGGTGCAGAAACAATTTTCTAATTGCAATAAATTTGGGAAATTGATCAAATTAACTTTTTTTTAAGTTGAATTTTCAAAAACAAACTGAAACCTAAAAAACAGGCCATACTTCAATAAATTTATTACAGTTTTGGAAGTGGAATTGTTTAAGATTTTTTTAAACAAAACTTTTACAAAACTGTAACAAATTTATTGAAGTGTGATCTGTTTTTCTTAGTTTGACATGTTTTTTAAAATTAAAATTAAAAAAGTTAATTTGATCAATTGCCGAGATTTATTACAATATGAAAAGTTTCTGCACCCAACAAAAAAAGCATAAAAACAAAAGAAGATAAAATTTTATACCTTTTATTTTCTTAAAACTGACTATTTTTTATTTTATATAAATCAATTATATAATACTAATAAATATTAGATTGAAGTAATTTTTAGAGACGGACTGATATAAGTAGAATTGAGTGGATATTGTTGAGGCAGTTCAAAATTCAAAAAAGAAGATAATTTATACCATCTTTTTATTCATAAACTGACTTTTCGGAAGGTTATTCACTTCTTTCTTTCTAAGCCCTGTAGGAGGGAATAAGCCTCCGAATCGTCGGTTTATGAATAAAAAGATAGTTTAAAATTATCTATCTTTTTTTGAATTTAGGTCTGCCTCATCAATATCTACTCACTAATAAATATAATACGCATTAACTACTAGATCTGTGAACTTTTTCAACCATAATCTTACACCATATATCGCCAGCTCAATGATATGACTCAGAGATCTTATGAGTGAAACGTCGTGTATTTTATTTTTCAATTAGTATTTTCTTTGAATAGATATGTATAATAGTAAAAAATTTGATTTTTGCCAAAAAATTCTAATTAGTCATTATTTGAACCATATGGATGATTTAAGATAGTTATTTCGCGACAATACTAGCAAAAAGTTAAAGCTAGAGTATATAGAACATACAATAAGGATTCATAATTCATAAGCCAAAAACTTTTTGCTATTTATGTACCACAACTAGCCAATCCCCTGCTCGTTTGACAAATCCGTCAACACTGTTCGAGCTTGTATATATTTTATCATAGAAATTTCAGACAAACTACATTATAAAGGAGTTCTTTTTAAGCGATTGAAAGCTGTTACGACAATGGCTGAAGCGAAAAAACGTCAAAAAAATTACTAAAGTTAACCCACTTTTTAGGTTAAATAAATGCGTTGTTGCCAGCTTGTTTTTAGTAAAAAATTTTCATTATTTATTTATTATTATCTCAGTAACTGTGTTGTAACTATGAATTAAAATTTTCTTAAAAAATGTATTAGTTATTGTTTAATGTTGATTTAGTTTTTTATAACAATGGTAAGAAGAGTTTCTTAATTATAATTAAATATGTATGTAAACTTTCCGATATTCCGTATAGTGCAATGTATAAGAGTCTGAAAAACTTTATCTTTGGAATTTAATATCTCCGGAACTATATTGTTCATAAATTTCGTTTTGCCACCAATTGATGCAGAAGTATTTAAATAATAATCTGTCTAAATTTCAAAAAAATCTTAAAAAACCCATATGGTGAAATAACTACCTTAAAAATATGTAAAACAATTTTCGTTATTAAGGTGAGATCTTGTCTACTTCCTCCCCTCTGTTGCTTGTGGCCTCGATCTTCCTTTTATGAAACCTGTCATTTGTTCGCTTACAAATCCAATACATTATATTTAATCTACCTAGTGCAAAATAACAGCCCGCATCCACTCCTTTACGAAAGTGTTAACTCTCGAAGGAGGAATATATATCTGACCAGAGAAATTACCATCGTGAAGGCTTTTACTCCGATTAGCGTCCATAACGACGGTGTTTTCACGTTCCACTTGTGAGTGTTTCTTCTCCCCTGAGCTGCAGGCAGCCAGCCACACAGTGGACACCGGCAAAAGGAAAGCACACTCTTTGGCTTATTAACAGGAAGCCTACTCATTAAGACATATTTTTCTGTGTAATTAATTTGCCTTAATTATTGTTCTTTAGATTTCACTTTGAAGTAAGGAAAAAAGTAACATCTTGAAATGGCAGTTTCTCATCTTTATTATTCTAATTTTGTGCTTAAGTGAATTCTCTTTTCGGTAAGGCAAAATTTCATTTTCGACATAGATTTATGAAAAAAGGAAAATTTAGACTGTAATTATTTAATAATGATAATAATTAAAACTATATAAAAATAGAATAATTAGTAAAAGAAAACGTTTTAATATAGTTTTACGAAAGAGCATTTTTATTTTTAAATAATAGATTCTATACTAAACAAGAGAAAATAATTTAAACAAACCGGACAAGTGCGAGATATATAATTAAAAAATAGCCCATTCCATCTCGGTTCTAATAGATGACAGACAGCCTCTTGTGTTTTACTTAAAAATAAATTTTGATTTTTATTGAAATTAATAAATCCTAATAATGAATATATGGTATTCTATCTACCAGTGGCGGTTGGCGCCTTGACAATCAGGGGATGCTTCCATAAAATTACTCTTCATTTTTTGAAATTTTATTTTAATCCTCGCTTTTTTTTGCAAATTTCATCGAATACGGCATTATTTTCGTTATTTTTTAAATTTAACATTAGATTTTTAAAAAATATATTTTGGGACCTTTGCCCCAAACGGATACTGCTTTATGTGTGAGTAAGGGTAGGAGTCAGAAATAAATTCACAGTCCCTGAGATGGAAATCGACCATCTTCCACAATGAATCAGCCTGTCCTTTAAGGAAATCTTAAACTTCTCCTAATTCTATTGCCATAAGCAAGCTATGACTTGCCTAAAACACTCTTAGTTATTTCCTATCTTATAATTAAATATAATAAATTATATTCAAATTTAAAACTAAAGTTTTTGAGCATCTTCTTTTTGAAAATAGTTGGAATGTTTTTCAAAAAATCAGCTCGAGGTTCAGATTAAGATATCTATTTTAAAAGAGAAATAATTTAATTTTTTAGAAGACGAACTGGTGGGATGAATCCCCTCTGATATCGCAATTTAATAATATTTCTACTAAAATCTTAGAATTTGTCCTAAAAATTAAATTCTTTCTCTATTATATTGAAAGTTCTTAGAAATAGATTAGTCCAGAGATTCTCAAATCATCTTTATTTATTCCGGCTTTGTAGTTCCTCAGCGAGAACAATTTTTATTCGACTAAAACTCGTCTGATCTAGTCATTGACATGCTTGACCATGGAGAAATATACCAGGCAGGGAGTTAAAACCTTCTATCAGCACCCTTTTGGAAAAATCATTCATTTTAATTTCCCCTTGAAACTATGCAACAATTTTATTTCATTTCGAAAACCAATATACTTTTCAAAATAAAAAAATGTTTTTTATAGAAATATTTGAAATAACGGATAATAATTAAATGAGGAATTGAATAAGGACAATTTTATCAAAGTTGTTATAATAGATTATTATGTGCATTTGTATTATATGCCCCCTCAGGGGTCGCACCCGATAACGAATAATAATTTGAAAATTTTAAAGATCCTCCTGAAATTTTGAAGTTGACCATATATATTTATGAAAATACTTTAAATATTTGAAATTTTAGGGATGCGTCGCATCCACAGCATGGAGACTACTATCTACTGTTTTTCATGCGCTTCTCTTATAAAAATAGTTTGAATTATTTATTAAACATTTTGATTTTTCAGTTTACCAAGTTAAGAAAGTTGATAAATTCTAGTATTTTATTTATTTATCAGACTTCATTTAGCACAGTCCTTCTTAAACTATGGGTGACAGCCCCATTTTGGGACTCGAAATTGAATTTCGGGGTCGCGAAACATAGGACAACAATGACAATGAAACAATCAATGATCAATGAAAAAATTATATAAAACAGTGGACAAAAAATTAATTTTTAGTGAATTCTAAGTACCATATATCGATCATTAAATTTCCAATAATTTTTCAAATTGCCATTTTGTATTAGATATCTTTTTATTTAAGTGAAGCGACGTTCTCAACATCGGGAATTTTAAAATCAAAATACCGATCAAATTTGTAAAATAAAATGATGATGAACTCATTGTTGTTTGATTCTTTATTTAAAATAAACAAGCAGATCCATTTCATTATTACTTAGATTTAAAAATTGTAATTATGTAGTTTTAATAAATCATACAATTATTATAGTAGGTATGTTTATTAAGGTTTACTTCACTATAAATTTATTTAAGATTTGCTCGTAAAAATGCTGGTTTATACTTTATAACATTTATCTATTTAATATGGAATCGAGAAAAATTTCTTAGTCACGAATGAAAAAAGCTTAAGAAGCCCAAATTTAACATATAAAAGTCCTCCATCATTATGGATTATTGGTAATATATATTCTTGAAAAAACATTAAAAAATCAGTAATGAAAAGAAAAATATTTTTTTTAATTGTCTATATATTTCTGTACAAATATGGATAAATTTATTCAAAATTTCCTCCGTCATTAATCAAATATAAAATTCATAAATTTAGGATTTTTTCGAAATTTTATTATTGTCTTTTTTACTGTTCTAGCGTCATAAAAAGCCTCCATTGTCATTTATAAAACATACATTTGAATAAATTTGTAAAAACACATTAATATTAAGACTGGCATCTGTAATTATAAGTTTTCTCAATGAAGAAATTGTTTTTAATGTTTCTGAATAAAAAGAAGCATGTAATTCAAGATAATGATGCCAGTCACATTCAGCATCTCCACAAAGATGATAATCTGTTGAATTTGGAAGGCAATTGTAGGAAATCGCCATCTAATTACATGTAAATGCCTATCTTGAAGACTTCCCGGTTATAAAAAAAATTTAAGGAAAGTCAAATTTACTGTTAAAAGAATTCATCGCAATCTAGAGAAAAAATTTGTTCATATTTACTATTATAATTTCAAATTATTTTTATTTTATTTTTTATTTATTTTGATATTAAACATGATTGGAACAACTTTGTTAAAGATATCAATATAAATAATAAGTATCATTTACTAAAGAATAGTTTCAAGACTTTTAACTTGGATCTAAATTTGGAAATGTCACCAAAAGAATAATAGAAGTTAAATCTTAGGGGAAATTTTTTATGAATTCTCATAGAATGAAAAAACAACTCTAATTTTTAATTCTATTTTCTCTTCATAGTATTTTCTCCTCTTATTGGACAAAACGTTTGTCAGGATATGTACTAAGTTCTACTTGTACATATTTAGATTTGTTAGTGATTCAAATAAATAAATGAAACTGTTTTGATTTTAATCTATGTTTCTTTTGGTAAATCTATTTTTGATTTATATACCTACCTATAATTATATTATATTATTTTAATGATAATGATGCAAAAAAACCCTTAAGTCACAATAGATTCTTTCAGAAAAGAAAATAGTTTTCAGGATAATGAGTGGAAACGAACTACATAGTTTTTGGGATTCGCTGTATAAAGTAATAAAAATTTAAAAATATAAGAATTCTAGGCAGGTTTCACAAAAATAAAAGACAAGATCCTTCTTAGCATAACTCTATATACTATATGTATATTTTGGGGTACGATCCCATCTTAAAGAGTTCAACGAAAATTTTTTAAGGGCTCGTACCCCAAAATATACATAGTGTTATGCCAATAAGCATATTGTCTAATATTTTTGTGAAACCTACATAGAACTTTTATATTTAAAATTTTTTTTAATTTTCATTACTTTATTTAAACATGTTTCACCAAGAACCTACACCATTCTCCTTTAACAAAAAATGAATTTGTTGACTTTATTTTAGTGTTAATATATGGCAAATACACATTTTAGTTAATTTAGAAATGAATTATTTGTATATATACAGAATAAAAATATCAGAGTAAAACGCAGAGTGCGTAATTATTATTATTTTTTTAGGGGGGGGGGCTTGAAAATTGTTGAATTTTAGTATTATATGCAAAAAATAAAAGCGGTCAGTTCTTATAACTTCAACAAAAAATATTGAAAAGCTCTTCTAATTCTATAGAACTGAATAAAATGGGAGGGAGAGGGCACTTTTCATGTAACTGAGGGTGGGGCACCCTTGTAATTATGTATTTATATAAATTATTTGTTAGATACTAACATTGTGTTTTAATTAAATTAAAATTAACCAAGTTATGAGAACCCCAATTTTTAAGTCTGCATAATTCTAAATGTAGGAGTGCTGTCATCTGCGTAGCAATGAATCGGATTAGAGAACAAATTTAGAAGATCGTTGATAGATTTTTTATCTGAATTAGATTTTTCTATCGAAAATAAAATCTTTGATTCAAATATGTAAATGATAATATCCTGTTTGCCTAATAATTCATTAAAAATAGAACATTTTAGAATAGTTTTAGAAAGTAAGTTTCTATTCATGGAATTAAATTGAGACATCAATTCAAATTGTAGTTTGAATGTGATACGTTAATTTGAGTTTTGTTTACATTTTTAGAATTTCATCCATTTCATTTTACAGACTAAGGCAATATAGGAAATTGAATGTTAAGGCGTTTGTTAGTATTCTCTAATTAAGGTTAACTAGACATCTAATTCGTTTTGAAGAATAAGGCCGCAGGTGTCGTTGAATTTTCTTCCCCTCTTCTCTTTTTACTCACTTCTCTTTATCCATCAATCATTAGTAACAATTCAGATCACTTTTAAGAAAAATAAATAAACAGCTTTCACTTGAATCGCTAAATATAATCTTTATATACAGTTTCTTCCTTCCGGTAACTCTCACTGACAAGTCAAGTTTGCTATTTGAATAACTAATCTAATAAAGTTAGTATAAGCTAGAAAAGAAAATATATTCATTGTTGATAACTCTTATACCTATTGATCATTTACCTAGTAAAAACGGGTTCTTGCTAGTTAAAACGCGTTTCACTGAATACCTTTGTGGCAAATAGAATTTACTGATGTTGGTTGAGTTTGGTCCAAAATTCAAGAAACTTCACTTTTGACCTTCCGCCTCATTTTGAGGTGTTTATTTTCAAAATTTTTTAAAAGAAAATGTCAAAAATTACATCCACCACAACATAATTTTCGACATTTTCTTTCAAAAAATGAGACGGAAGGTCAAAAATGAGGATGCTAGACTTTTGGACCAAACTCAACCAACATCACTAAATTCTAGTTGCCACAAAGCTATTCAATGAAACACACATTAACAAGTAACAACCCGTTCTTACAAAAACTGTTTTTACTGGAACATAATATACAATGATATTGATTCAAGAAGACCTCTGAAGTCCGGAGTCAGCCCCTCGTGAAAAGAGAAAGGGAAGGAAAGTTTAGGGATTGGGTCAAGCTGAAGGTACCTGATGAAGATGTGGTTCTTGAATAATTGAATGTTATAAGCTACCGGAAAGGTATTCATTTATACTGGTGGAATCGGAAATGATTATTCTTATATAATAGAACTACACATACATATATTTATTTTCTATAATATACAGGATGTTTCTAGATTGATGAGAAATATTTTAATGTGTGATTTTCCAGCAAAAAATTAAGGGGGGGGGGGGTCTTTCATATAATTTTTTGTTCAACCCCCCTTTTTTCCAAAAATTACAGCACTCTAAAGTTGGGGGGGGAATAGTTTTTATTTAATTTAAGAATTTAGAAGAGTGAAATTTGGCAGATAATTGATGCTAAAAAATGGCAGTTTTTGATGATTTTTGTAACCCTAAAATGCTATCACAAGGGAATGAAATTTTTTTTTAACAAATTATAACTAATCTGTGAATTTATGTGAAAAGGGTTTCAATTATATTTTATATTTTTGTGATCAAACAAACCATTTTATGAGAAAAAGTTAACATATAAAAAAGTTGCATATTGAATCCGTATTTATAAATCAAGTTTTTAAATAGGAAAATGTAGATGCATTAAAAATTTTTGAAGCAAACTACTATAGGGGTTGATTTTTTGTCACAGCATTTTAGAGTTACAAAAATCGTCATTATATGGTCATTCTTCTAAATTATTCCGTAGTGGATATATTAAATAAAAACACCCCCCTAACTTTAGAGGGCTATACCTTGAAGGAGAAGGGGTTTTGAGGAAAAATTATATGAAAGACCCCCCCTTAATTTTTTACTGAAAAATCACCCTTTAAAACGTTTCGCATCAATTTAGACACATCCTGGGTAAATGCATAAAAATTAGGTCTTTATGCCTTATAAATATTAGACAAGAAATAACAGAATTGCGTTGTGCATCTTAAAAAATTGATTAGTGGAATCATTATAATTTACAAATAATTAGATATCTAATAAATAACTCAGTTCCATTTTATAAAAAATAATATTTTCTTTACAAGACATTCACTGATAAAATTAGTACTCGATATAACTAGTGAAACTCAATAAAGTTTGAGAGTCGCCATTGAAAAAATCAAGGTCAGAAATTATTAGAATAAATTGAAGGAGAATAATATATGATAATAATTCTAAATATTACTATTATATCTATTGTTGACTTATAAATGAAATAATACACTCTTTTATTGTAATTGGTTAAATGATTTAATGCGAGAAAAATAAATTATTACATTATGATCTTGATAAAGTATCCTGACTGCATTATTTTATATAATAATAAATTACATGATTGCTTGTCTATGCATTTGAATGGAAGAGATCTAAAGTGACTACTGGGAATTCATTTCTCTATCAATCGATTCTTTCAATGGAATTTTTTTTTAGAATTCGAAACAGTTTATGGGTAACTAAGAAATTGATGGGACCTTGAATAAAAATGAATAAAAAGAAAATATATTACCTGCATTCAATTATGCCATTTACATTTAAGGGATGATTTTTTTGAAAAAAATCTATATATTGGAAATCTCATAAGTCGGTGAATGTCACTCTAGGATCTGGACTTTTTACTATAATAATGACCACATTATTTCTGTAGCAAAAGCTGTTTCATGCAAGCTTGACTTTCTATTCTAGACCAGCTTTTTTATCTCTTCTCAACTGCTTAAACAATTCAAGATTCAAATTCGTCCCTCTTAGACTAAGGTCCCAATCTGTGGAGAGGGACCTCCTTTCATTATCTTGCCATTCTGAATGCAATTTAGAAGGAAATATATCAAACTAATAAGAGATTCAGCATTAAATAGCGCACTCGATTCCCTTGCTCATAGTTGGACCGTCTTCGCTTTTTTTCTTTTTTATATACTAGTACTTGTACCTACTAGTATACAGCGATGACGTTTGTTCTGACGAAATACATTCAATAACCCCCTCGCAAAATTTGGAGAAAAACACACGAATTTCAAATATTCAACACCCCTTTGCGATTAAATTAGATACTAACTGAAGAAACACAATTTCCTCACCCATTCATATTTCTTGCGACATACTTATAAATGACGCTGCACACGAGGGTTTTTCCGCTACCTATTTTTGGGAGCCCTGGTTTGCAATTTGGAGGCCTGTCGTAATCGAAATGACATCACTATTGGCTGCCTTTCCGGCTAGCTTGCTTGATTTAAAAGATTGGACATGTTCTATTTTCCGGCTTGGTCCTGGGATGCTTTTGAGTGAGAACAAGCAGACAAAAAATTATTAAAACAAGCCTCAGTGTGCAGCGGCCTTAACCTTTACTTTTTCAAGACCAGCATGAACATCTACCTTCAAATCTGAGCTAATCCGTGAAATTTCTTTCTTAACTTTTAAGGAGTTCGGTGTTGGTTCTAGGTGAAACATTTTAATATAATAATAAAACTTGAGTAAGATGTGAAACCTACCTCGTATCTTACTCAAGTTTTATTATTAAATTTCTTTCTATTCACCTTTCTTCTTTCCAAGATGAAAGGGTTCACCTTGGACTACAGATGTTGTCCCTTACATTAATATCATTAAAAATAATTTAGATACTTAATTCATTATTTTATAATATTTTTGATAACAATTAGTAGGCCTTGGGGAACTTTTGTAGTTGTAATCAAAATGATTTAATACTATTTGTAAATTAGCACAAAAATTCTAATTTACAATTAGTGCTATATCATTTTGAATACACCAAAAACTTCCCCAAGGCCTCTTAATTGTTACCAAAATATTATACATAAATAATAAATAAAGAAGAACAACAATCCAACAACCTGTATTTAGGAAGATTTTCTACTGTAATTATATGTTAATTCATTATATTCAAATAATCTAGTGTCAGTTAATTCCACTGACAAGTAAATAATTAGGTGCACCTGAAATTTGGCACAACAGTTTGTCTTAATAATTTGTATCTTGCAACGTATTTTCAGCTTTCTAGTTCAAATACTTTAAAGATGAAAAAATTGCCAATTTACTAAAATTTGCAGATAGCATACCAAAGTTTACATTCAAATATTTTAAATGAAAACAAAAAGGTAAATGATAGCCATGAGGCCCGGAGTTAAAACGATATCTCTAGCATTTGTACCCTCAGTGGTTCACTAAAAATTACACTACGAAAAATGTCATCCATTAGTAAGCTTGAAGTTAATGTCAATCCACATTTAAACAAAGATTCTTCTTGGCTAATTTGGTTCGCGAGATGGAAATACAAATGTTATAGCACGACCTCATTCGGATACCTTCTGTTTTTTTTAACATTTAATTAAAATAATTACTCATCAGTAAAATAAAGTGATTAAACTTTCAAATGTGATAAAATTTAAATTTCTTTATAAATGTTTGTTTAAATTCATTTGCATGTAAGATTTCTTCTTATGAAATCTTTTCAAAGCACATATCGAACTTTTAAATTGATCATTTTATCCAAAAATAGTGTTAGTAGGAATTTCACTACAACTCTAATTCGATTATATAACAAAATAAATTGACGTCTGCAATCTTTATCGAAGAAGACAACTAATTGCATTTGATGTTTTATTCATAGCTTAGTAATTGAAATAAGAGTTATTTATCTTTCACTATACTTTAATCTAATTCTTATTAAACCATAGTTGGTTTTTGAGTATTTACATATGATAATTTAGTTTTCATAATCTATTTTAATATTTCATACCTATAGATCATCATCATTGAGTACCCAGTCATAAGACTGGTTTGACACAACTACCTGTCTCCACTCAGCTCCGTCACATGTCAGTACTTTGACCTCTCTAAATGATTCACATCCCATATCCCCAATTATTTGGTCTAAATATTCTAACCTGGGCCACCCCTCTAAGATATCCCTAAGCAATCCACCGAGTCTCAGTGTGTGCCCCATTATCTGACCTCTTTTCTTCCTCAGCCTCTTCCACAAAGTTCTTCTTTCTTCGATTCTTTCAAGAACCTCTTCATTTGTAATTCTATCCATCTAATTGATATTCATCATTCTTCTGTTCCACCACATTTCGAAAGCCTCCAATCTCTTCTCAAGGTACCTACCTACAGAACCTATACATACCTATAGAAAAAAATTATAAAATTTTTATTTTTATTTATAATTATTTGAATAATCAGATTTTTATTAAAATCAAAATGTCATTGTATTTAAATGAATAGCGTTACGTATTTCTGTAATTAGTCACATATTAACATCATTGCAATTTGATGACTGATGATGATCAAATTGTGATCTTTAAGCTCAAGTGATATTTCTAACATATAATTTGCTATATTTAGTATTTATTGTCTTCCAAGTTTCCCCAAGAGCTAATAGTTAAAATAATCAAGTTCCAATAATTTAATTATATTTTTTTATAATTACTGCTTCTCTTTTAATACTAGAAGAAATAAATTAATATTGCAATTATTTCTAATTGCTTATTTAGTTTAATGAGTGCGGTGCAAGTGGCATACCTATAGCAAAAGACTCAATAATAATATTAAAATTGATTTTTTTTTACTCTTGTTCATTGACCTAGAAGAGGCTTATGTACATCAGAGACCATTTTTTTTAAAGAAACTTCTTTAATCGAATACATTAGTATTTTTGTAAGGCTTCATTTTGCAAATTGAAAATTTTTTATTCAATTGAGTGAGAGTATTGCGAAATACAAAAAATGTGTTATCACTATAATAATTCGTTTTATTAAACGACATATATACTCCATCAAAACGAAATATATTTTAGTGCTAAAATATTTGTTGTTTTAATGCTTAGAACAGATTCGATTTTGGGCTTTCTAGCTTCAGATCTTCGTCTTTAAAACGTAAAATTATTCAAAAAATATCATTTTTGAGATTTTAATCCATTTCTATAGTAAAAACTAATAGCCAATTAAACAGGTGTGTTTTGTATTCTCCAAAACTGCAAACAGCGTTGAGCCTTGAAAACGTTTCACTTTTTTCTCCGATTTAAGGATTTTTTGACATTTAAGACAAGCGAAGTGAAAAAAAAAATCATTTTTAAGCGCCTGCAGGAGTAGGCTTTTCCGTATTCTAAGTAAATGTTTCAGTCGCATATGCATTTAGAGTTTAAATTACTTGTTTGATAACATTCAAAAAATTAATCGATAAACTTATAGAAAGATTGATTTAATTCTAAATAAATAATGAGCAAGAACTTTTTATTATTTAGTTATTTCAGGAACCTTAATCCACTTTCATTAGAACTTTAAATTATGAATGAATAACTATTAAAGATAGAAGAGAGATATAAATATTTCTATAACTACTAATCAAAACAACTATTTTTCACAAAAACAAGATTTACAAATTTTTCCAAACAATTTTAAATTTTATTTTAATTTATTTATTTGATTGTTTTATATTTGGGCTTGAATATTTCCAATTACTTATATCTTATATCAAATCAATTTCCTCTCCTTTTCGTTTCTTCTGACCTCCTCCAATAATGATGTTCATTTTTGGTCTGTCTGACTAGTCTCTGTTCTCATTTTTTATGATTTCTCATGCAGTCTATTTTATTTTTTATTTTTGACGTCTCTATTTTATACATGTATATATATAGTTTTGGTATTCATTTGATTATTATTAAATTTATTTAGTTCTATTTTATATTATACTTCTGTTAAATATAAAAATTTGTGACTTAAATTATTGGTTTTCTCAAATTAGTATTATTAAAATTTAATGTCAATCTAATATCAAAACAACTACGCGTGTTGCGTGCTAATCACGATCCCATATTTATTATAGTGAAAACGAAATGGACTTAAAATTTTTATCATTTATTTATACGATAAAAATGTTTGAGGTCGAATATCTTAAATCATACTCATATTTAATGATTGATTTAAAAAGAGAAACGATTCAAGACTAGAATGGAAGACTTACAAATAGGCGAAGTCTATACAGATAAAATCTATTTGTTAAGTCATCACATTAAATCTTTAATCTTGTTTATTTAAAGTGGGACATAAAAGTAAAACGTTGAAAGATCATAGCTCTATTATAAATACCTTAAAATGATATGCTTATTTTAATCGGATTATAATAGGAGATTTCCCATAAATCTGATTAATTAGGCTCAGTTTATAAATAATTAAGATTAAATACAACTTTAACAATTAATAAATTAGATATTTCAAAAAATTAAAAAAATATCGATCAAAGGAAAAGAATAAATGCCTTTAGCGAGCTTCTACCTGTGCAGAACACTTTAAAAAAATATACTCTTCGCGTTCCTAATGAAGATAGAGAATTGCAACTCCCAATATTATTAGCCTTTATGCCTTTATATTTAAGTACTTGGTGGATCGAGCTTGCTCGGTAATGTTATGCATTAGTTAATAACGATATATTATTATTTTAATTTAAAATTCAGGTAAAGACAACGATTTTTATTTGCAGCCAGAATTAAATAATATTTAAATAAAATTTATTTTTTTACCTCTGTTTTACACAGAATTTTGAACTTAATAATAACAATTAAAAATAATATTAATAAACACAGCGGTTCCTTCGTTGACCCTTTTAAAACCTGAAGAAAGAGGGATGGATGATTCTCTTTTCTCTGAATCGCCGTGTATTTTAAGATGATGAAAATGACGTTCTAATAAATTATTTTATTCGGAATTTGTGGTTATCATTTATACTTGGGTTACCTTTGCATCAATTCAGCTGCAAGTTTTACCACTCCGTCTTCAATAGACAATAACTCAAAAATATCCTAATTTTAATATATAATAATATTTGTAATGAACTATTAGTGGATTTTAAAATTTGTAATTATAAATGTATTTATAAATTTTTATTAAGACAGCCACCTTAATATAGAAAAAATAATAAAATTAAAGTAACCCAAAATAAAATGCTGACATATATTTTTCGGCCCAAAACCCCCTGATCGCTGATTTCCATCGAAACCGTTAGAGCTCCGTTCCAGAAACCGATTATACCCTATATATTCAAGAATTGCTCCCATCGAACTAATTTCATTCATGGTCGTACCCCTAAATGCAAATGCATTAAATCGAAAAAGCTATTATTTTTATTAAATATTTAATCCAAGAACTTTTAGTAGCCTATTCAAACTTGAGATTATTGAGACTTGAGACCAAAAATATCGAGATGGAATGTTTTGAAAGCATCTGAAAAAATACACATATACTTGTACACTAATTTGAAATAATATATACTTCTGCGGCTTGTATGTACATAGCTTCACAATGTTTCCATCTCTGGAATCATACTGGAACTCTATTTGGAATACCCTTGAGTTCATTTCTCACGCGACCCTTGATGTCAAAATATCTAAACATTTTCATTAAACTAAATTATTATTTATTTGTGTATAAAAAAATGTGAAACTCTTAACACGGCGCATATGAAGATCTTTATGGAATACTTATCTATTTCTATTACTAATATATTTTTTACGTATATTAATTGACTAGTAATAATACCATAGATTTATGTAAAATCTATAGTCTTTCTGTTGTTCGATAATTTAATTTAATTTAATATCAACTAAAGACTTTATATTTTCCTTTCATAAATCACTGATTTATTTGTAATTTAAGACCTTGACAAGTGTTTTAAAATAATAACAAGGGAAATGATTATTCTTCTATTAGACTGCTACACTCTGACTATAGCTATTATTACCAGGGGCAAGCAAGCGCTCAGTAAGTGTATTAATTATTTTCGATTAATACTACACGTTTATTTATTATTAATACATTCTTTGGTCACGATCTATTTCAATTTGAAACTTTTCCTAATTTATTATATATTTATTAAATCAAGTTTATGTACAAAATAAATAATAGAAAAGCAATTTCAGAATTATTTTGCTCGTGATACACTTTGTCCTTTAGCTTTGTTTATTGGCCTCAATTTTCATAAATCTTATAGGTATTTATGAATTATTAGTTAATTTCATTTTTATTAAATAAAAATTCTTCTTAAATGACGTTCATTCATAAAATTAAAAACTCATTAGGATTTTATTTATTTGCTATTAATAAAAATTAGAAAATTGATTAATAACTATTTTTCTATTAGTTTTATTAGTAGAAAGTATTAATGACATTTCTAATTTCCCCATGGGGGGTCTATCGAAGAGATCTATTTAAGAACTTTTAGTAACCTATTCAAACTTGATATTATTGAGACTTTAGATCAAAAATATTGATGTGAAATTTTCTGAAAGCATCTGAAAAAATACAAATATACTTATACACTAATTCGAAATAATATATCCTTCTAATTAAGTGTTTCAAATCTTTGATCGAGGGACGGCCTAACTCCCTATTGCGCCTTCGTGCGAAATACTGATTGGAGCCTGTATATGCTACGAACAATCAGGCTTGTCTAGCGAGCACAGGGTGGGAGAAGCCCAACATAATCATGTTCAAACCTGTTACGTCACACTCGCTGTTTGCCAGTAACATCATCAGTCAGGTCATTTATTAGCAACACCTCTTATAATAGGAGCCCCTGCTATATAGACAACTGATTTAACAGATCAGTTAAGGGTATGACTACCCTGCCTTTTCGTCGACGATTTTTTCATACAGTTCAATCAATAGAAATTAAATTGAGAATCTACCATTACTTTAGCAAAATGTAGCGCTGATTAGTTTTTGGCACCTATCTGCTCACAAACATTAGTACTTTATTCCAGTACTTTTTTAATTTTTTCTAAATATCTTGAAATGACTTGACCAATTCTGATGAAATTTAATATTCTAATTAAGTATCTTGAGGACCACAAAAAAGGTTATATAAAGTTATTAGTAAAATTATATTTTAATGTAATTTTACCCTAGAGTAAGATAGTAATTTTTTAAAATTCTTTAAAATTTAATCGGTATAATACGTATAACTCATGATCATTGGTCGAATTTAAGGCCTTGACCGTCGTGTACCGCAAGACCTTACATATATGGGCGGCGCCTACCTGCCTCAATCTTACAACTAAGAGCATAATCTTCAAAACTTTAAGTAACACTCTTTCTCAAAAATAGCTTATTAAATAATTTATATTAATTTTATAAATTAAACTGCTTAATGGGAGATAAAATTTTATTAAAGCTACTCTTTCTTGAAATTTTTGCAACTCACCCGTATTTTAATAGATGTTCTTGAACATAATATAAAAATGTCTTAAGAGCATTTCTTAGAATCGTCATTCATAAAAAGAAATCAGGTAGTTTATGGATCATATGAAGAGGTGCTTAGGCAACTTAATAAATCATTCCCATAAAAATTTCAATCAGTATTTCTTTTGGCGAAATGATGGCGAAACGATGGGCGATTTTCCAATCAGCGTTTTATTTTCTCCAAAAAAAGACTTCATTTTGATTGCCTCTTTTCCAATAAAAAAACTTTTTCATATACTATTAGACATTTATGAAAAAATCTAAATTGAATTAATTTTTAATAAATATTAAAATTTTTATAGATTTCATTATAAAAGAGTAATAGTATAAAGTTGAGAAAAATGGCAAATCTAATAAACGCCATTAAATTAAGAAGATAATTAACTTTGACAGAAATGTGGCAATCAGAATGAGATACCAAAATATCAAATATAATTGAGCTAGTAAAAGCAACGAAAGCTTGGAAAATATATAGATTTAAACCCACTTAACAGTAAATGTTAAAAAGATCAAGGTAGTAACAACAATATTTAGAAAAGGAAATTCAAGAAGACAAATAATATCTTGGAAATGGAAAGGAGAATCGATTGAAGTCGAGAAAACATGATTCTTTATAAACTAAAGAAATGGAAGGGATAATGAATAAAAGGCTCTGAAATGAAATAAGCATATACCTATCCGGAAAAAGAACTTCAGTTTATTTAAATAAATTAAGAAGTAGTAATATATTATCAAATGTATATTTACAGAAAATTTACAGAAAATGCTATAAAATTGTAGAGAAAGTAAAAAATAGGCATAATTTCTTTTGTAGATATTTTGGCCATCGCAAAAATAAATTTAATTTGTGATTTCGATCAAACATTATTTTATCAATCATTAAGGAGGTCCTTTCGCCACCAATTTAAAATTAAAAGATATTAGATTATAACTATAAATTATTATAATTTTTTATAATAGTTTAAGTCTCTATCTATCCTTTGGTAAAGTTTAAATCACACATTAGCGAGCAAATTCTTTAAAATGTAAATATTTTCTTAGAGTCTTATGGAAAATTAAGACCATGACACTTTCTCTTGAATTATATTACTATTAGTTGATTTTATAAAGTTAAAAAAAATTAAAAATTAGCTTTTTGAAACATGCAAGTTTCTTTTTTTCCAATAAAATATATGATTGATCGACGAATTTACTTAGATATCAACTTTAAAAAATCACATAAATGCTATGTTTGGATATAAACATAAACAGTATTAATACAACGCATTGCCAAATCATACAAGAGTTATTATCAGCTGATTTGAACAATTCAAACTAACTTTTGTATTTAATTTTTTTTATAATTGTTTTTATTTCAAATATTTACGGCTTTCATACTATTTATTTTTTAATTCTATTTTTTTTCATTTGTTTTTTATCTTGTTTTATTAAATATTAGATATTAGACTTCTTTTGACTCAACTGGAGCGAAAGGACTTCCTTAAATAGTTTAAAACGATCAAATAATTTTTGGTCGGAATATTAATTATAATTTTATCCTGAAACATAAACATTATTCGGCTCCAAAGGTTAGAAAAGTTGTCCATGCCTGTTGTAAAAAAAATCTATAATTTTTTTTTGTTGTTTTTGATTCAAAATTATACAAATTCTATTCTTTCATGATTTTTTCATCTTAAAAAAATGTAATTCATTTGAGAAAAATTATGATTTCTTTCATTATACTTAAACCAGCTACGGCCCCTGGATTCCGCCCCCCCCCCCACAGGTCAAATCTAATAAAATATTTTACAATAACCCCCCGCCCCCTTTTAATAAAATAATTTATAATTTTTACTCAGTATGGCTCTGGTATTGTCAAGATTTAGAACAGGCCAAAATGTTTTTCTAACCGCGGATAGAAAATAAATTATAATTATTTACGAAAGAACCCCCTCTTCTAAATTTTGTTTGAGAATTTTAGATTTTGTATTTATTTAAGGCATGGTACATAATAGTAAAGATATTATAAAATTTTAATTTTAAGTGTGATAAAGATTATTAATTGAAAACCGTGTCGAGAGCACACAACTTTATTTATTCTCAGTCGGATAGTTTACCAAAAACCTGAATTTTGAGAAGTAATATGATCTCATGCCATTGTTATCTAAACAAATCATGTTTATGTGAACTGAGCCTACCTAGTTCATGGGTATTTTTTGTGGGATCATTTATTATTCACGAATAGAATTAAAGAATCCGATATGTCGAATTTTTTATGGTGGGTGGTGACATTGAAATTTTATGTAAAACAAGTTAAGAGTCAGATCCAGAATCTTAGATTTCGATTTCCTTTTTGATAATTTCATAAAATTTAACAAGGAGCGACAATTTGTTCAGATATATTTATATTTAAATTAATTTGATAAAATATGCCTTTTCGAATTTTATGCATTTCATTGAATAAAGTCAATGACTCTATGCGTCACGCACGCGAGAGTGAAAAATATTTACAAGTCAAGAAATTGAGTTTTTCAAGTCTTATATCTATAGAGAAGAATTTAAATTATTATTATTATTATTTTTTACTAGACACATACAAATCAATTAATTTTATTATAACGTGTTATAAATCAATTTTCTTTTATATGAAAATTCCTGGGTTTGTTTTGGAAAAAATTAGTGTTCTCCTATTATCAATTCAATTAAAACTTTTCACTTAATAATATAATTAATTATTTGTCAAATTTTACATATTAAAGCATTGATTTGATAGGATTTTTTTAGATAAATGTATCCACGATGTCATTCACTTTAGAGAAGCCGGTTCTCAAGGTACACCTTTCAATAGTGAAATGCGCAGAGCTTGATTATTTTTGCTTCATCTATCAACACTTGAATAAATAATAGTAAAAAATTTTTAATTAATTTTTACTTAGATCATAGTCAGTCTACCTCTAAATAAATTCCAAATTATTTACCTTACTATGCTAAGACTATAACGTTGAGATTTGAGTAAAAAGCGAAATTTTTTTCAAAGTTCGATACGTTTTGTTGATTCGATAATCTTTTTATCAATAAACGATTTGGGTTAAAACTTAACACAAAGTTGCAGGTTCTTAATACAAAATAATACTTAATTTCAGCTCATTACTTTACAGCACATCAAAAGACTCGATTATTTTTTTGTTTTCTGCATTTTTCAACCCGAAGTTCTGAAGCTAGAATAACCAAAAATTAATTGTTCTTCGCTTAGTATCAGAACGAATTTTATATCAAAATTTGCCCTTGAGATATTGCTCAGGTACACAGAACACAGACTGAGAAAAAGTCATGCTTGAAAATATAACTCCGTACGCCTGAGAGGTAGGCAACGCCTGCTTGCCGGGCCAGGCTCCTAGTAAATTCACACAAAAACTCAATTTTTTTTGTTCATTTTGTTGAAAAATGTCTGTAACGTGGAGAAAAACCATTTTCAACCATGATTTTTGTATGTGTGTGTATCTGGCTGTTTGTCTGAATTTGAATATCAACGATAACTTAAGAACGAAAAGTCTTAAAAAGTTAGTCTTGTGCTAAAATGTTTATATTTCCAATCTGGAGAGCTGATTAGCATTCTAGCCCAAGATGTTCCGGTTAAAAAAAATGATCAAATAGTAAAAAACAATAAAAAATCGAACAAGATGTTTTGCATTATTTATTCACCAAAACTACAAACAGCGTACCAAGTCTTGAAAAATTTTCACTTTCCCCTCTAATTTTCATCTTAACTTCATTTTTATTTTTTGTTATTCAATTGATATTACTTTTATTTTTCTTTAAAAATCGAATAGTTAACCCGAGGGGTGAACCGCGGCCTAAAATCGTGTACACCTACTTCCACTTCAACTTTCATTTCCAAGTAGAAGACAATAGAATACAATAGATTATCTAATGAATTCCAAAATAATTCCAAAGACGGTGTACACTTAATTCCAATCGCGGTTCACCCCTCGCATAAAAATGTGGGGTTTTTCAAGAAATTTTTACTTTTATTAAATCAATGACAAATGGCAGAATATCACAAGTGTAGAAGATTAAGTACTGTTAATGGGGGAGAAGTTATCTCCGAAATCGAAGTAAAAAAATAAAATGTATATTATATTATGTAATTTAAGAAAGGGTCCATTAAATCTTATTATATTAAACGAGCAAAAATTGTATATATATACATATACATATACATATATATATATATATATATATATATATATATATATATATATATATATATATATATATCCAATCGGGTTCTCGAAAATGGCTCTAACGATTTGTATGAAATTCACGGGATAGGAGGGTTTTGTGTTGGCGATTCGATCTGTCACGGTCTCATCTTCGGCTTATGGGTTTTTTGTTAATTCAAATAATTATTCACAGGTGGTTGTCTCGATAAAAATGAATAATTACATTTTTATTCAATTTCCTTTTAATTTTTAATTGGTTTTTTAATTTTATATTCCACAATAAGATCATTATAATTATTAATATATATTAAAAGTTGGCCAATTTAATTGATTGAAAATCGAGTTTTAATTCCCACAAATATTAATTTGACAATTTAATTGATGAACTCAAAATTTGTTATTTAATTTAAAAAAATAATTATAAAGTATTTATTTATATATCTATATATACATAATCTGTGGGCCACTGAAGGCTAGAAATGCAAAACAGGGTTCGTGGGCGGAGGTGGGGTAGATGTAGGGGAGCAGGAGGGGCGTTGCAGTGGTGGGGGTCCGGGGGAGGTACGGGGTTTCGGGAGAGGGTGAGGGTGGGGGTGAAGGAGGGGGTTCGGGGATTAATATATAGCTATTAACTGAAGCAAAAAGTTACCGAGCATCGCTCGGTGGCCAGGTACTTGTTTATCAAAAGTAAAACAATTAATTAGGAAGTTGATTAAGTAAAAATATAAATTGATTATAGAAAAAGCTTTTTAGTGTTGTTTTTACTTTTTCTCTAAGATTTCAGACATTTCTGTATCCAAATAAGCAAACATAAGTGAATAAATACCATAAATAAAATAATAATAACAATAATAATGATAGTTGGAAATTTTTGAGTAAATTCAACACTCTTGTCATCTGTTGATCAGTACTTATAATAATATGTATATTGTTGAAGAAGGAAGTTCACTGCTTATTATTTTATCATTTTCAGTTAACAAAGCTAGCATGAAGAATTTTTCCTTTAAAGGTAAACCTGCTTGCGTTTTATCCGCTAAGATCAAACCGGAAGGAAGATATTTCATTGTCGGTCAAGTAAACTTAGCGTAGTAAAACGATTCCGAGTCGTTGTCAATCACAAGCCACTACTGAAGACTGGAGAGCATCCCGTTTGTTAGAAAGCACAACCTCAGGGCTAACATCCATGATCGATTAGATTGGAAAATTTAACTTCGATTTTATCTGTCAGCCGAAATAGTAGCTTCTCGCTTGATCAACTACTCAAATAGTCGATATCATGAAAAATCAACGGGATATTTGCTTCATTGAAAAATATTTCATTTCATTTGAGTAGCATGACTTCATTTCAACTTTATTTCCTTATATTTCTATAGATGATTAGGCAATTGGTTTGACGCATCATTTGTTTATTTTGCATTATTAATCCATTCTCTTTTTTTAATGAATAGACTTGAGTTAAAAATGGTTAATTAGAAATTTTATAAAATATTACTTAACATTTTTAAAACTTAAATGTAATATCATTTAAGAAATGTTACTTTACTGTTAAATTGTTATGTGTATTATTATTATTTAATAAATCCTTATCAGTCTTGGAGTTCAAAGCACTTGATCAGATATGAAGGATCATCAAAGTTAACTAAAAATGTCGCTGTTGACATTTCAGCCTTTCCAATCAGTCATGATGCATTGCATCCCAATGGAATTTATTACGGATGTCTAAATAGAAATTTCTTAAGGACGTTCCTAATAAATCAATTTTCTTGAAATCCTTTTAAAACTTGGAACACACATATTGTGTCACATCACATATAAGTCGTCTTCATATGTAGAAATTTTTATTAATAGTCTTTGCGCGCTAAATTTACAAATATTGACCAAAAAATTTGCATATTTAACACGCGATCCCTATCCTGATTGATGTTAAAGCGACTTGTTTCATTAAATAACAATCGTAATTTTCTTGATATTATTTTGAAAAACTGAGAAACATTAGCTGCAAGATATAACAAATATTTTCCTGTTAAAATAATTGTATCAAGTGGTATTTATTTTGAATGAAATATTTAAAAGTTAGGTACTTTTGATGGTTTTCATTTTTTCTCTCATGTCATGACAAGTGAGAGATGGCGACTTGGCAACGTCGCACTAAAATCACTCAATTTTTCCATTCCATATCTAAAAAACTTCTGCAGCTGGTGCTTTTGAGATTTTTAGCTAATTCTCTTAACCTAACTATACTGTTCTTATCTGGAATTTTCCATTGAGCTGTTTCATTAAGTGTTTTTTTTTATTCTTTGTCTTTTAGCGTCAGTAAAAATGCAATGTTGCCAGATGTAAGAAACGACGCAGTGAAAATATTTTTGCCTTTCAGCGCATGTGAGAGTAGAGGAAAGAGCGAACTGCATCTGAGCTATATTAGGGAACGTCCTTAAGCCAGAAAAACAACTGATACATTCATTAAAAGTGGCTCATGGCTCTAGGAAAATGTAACGCCGACAATTTCTAGTAGCATTTATATTGTGGTTTTATTTTAAAATTTTTTGTTAATAATATTAAAATTAATATTAATAATACTATATTTCTATTATATATATATATACCTACGTAAGAAATTGAGCTTATGGGCCGTGACGTCATAAGCAAACATTCCCACCACACAACGCCTGTAGACTATTCCTTTTTGTGCTTAAGAATAGAGCGGTTGAATAAGCATTAGGCGCAAAATGTAAATATGGTTACAATTACATAACTGAGTATATTAGATGATTCTATTGTCACCAGTATCAAAAGTGTGTGCAAAATTTCGGCTCATTCGGTTGGGTAGAACTTGTTTAAACTCAATTTCAGCTCATATATTCATATATAATAGAACAATAGAAATGTTATTAATAATTTTATTAATATTAATATTATTATTATTATTATACAAAACTTTTTTAAATCAAACCACAATATAGAATTTTTTCAAACGAATTCATCAAAAGATTTATTTTAAAATTTATTTTTTAGCTGTCTAATATTTGAAGTTTGAAGTTATTTATATACTTTATGCAAGATTAACCTCCAGTGTCTTTTATTGTTATGTAAATGAAATATTTTGTCCATATTTTACAAATTTATTATATTATATTTGAATGTTTTTCAAACAAGTTAATCTTTAAAATTTGATTAATGTAAATACTAATCAGGAGTTGATTTCTAAACCATCTCGGGTAAATAAATATTTTGGTTTTATCGAGGTCAGCTCATTTACAGTCAAATTTTTATAGAAAGGGAAGTGAATATCAAATAAACGCTCAAGTTCTTGTAACCTTAGAGTTCACATCCCGTGAGTTCAAGGCCGCTCCAACTTTCTTTTCGATCATTTTTCATTTGACCTTGAATACCTGGAACCTTATGGCATTAAAGAAGATATATATTATATATCATAAATTATTTCCATATTTATAAAAAAGCAATAAATCTTTCATTAAAAGATCGTAGAAAAAATTTCATTGGTTCATTAAATTTACTTTGATTGAAATTAATTGAAATAAAATAAATCATTCGTTTTGGGATTGTATTGAAGATCGTTGATGCATTTAATATACCATGTTGTCTCCCATTAATGTAATACTTACATTATTTTTCATGGTATTTACAGAAAAAAATATGATTTCTATATGTACTATATAGATATAGTGTATATAAAAGCATCTCTATTCCTTATGGGATCAATAGGCATGAGTAAATCTATTCTGACAGACAGTCTACAAGTAACTCACAACGCATGTAACCGATATGATTTTAATCTAATATATAGATTAATTCTCATATTTCTTTCTGGTTTTAAAGAGTAAATGTGAATCATTATCATCAAAATTAAATTGATAATTGAATTTAAGAACTTCAGTGCAATTATCCATTATAATCGATGCGTTTTATACTATAATACTTTCGATGTTTTGGATGATTTTATGAAATCTATTTTAGTGTTGTGTGAATTAAATTTAAATAAAGATAATATTTTTTCAATGTGTGACTGAATTCAATTAATCATAAAATATGAGGTCATTTACAACATTTTTTTAAATAATAATCGCCGAGTTATGATTAACCAATTAGCAAGAAAAATGTTCTATTCGTAAAGCAACATTTTAATTCACATAAATATTATATATGAAATTAATTGTGATTTAGCAAGGCGGGAAAGTCATCGTTTTCTCTCCTAAAGAATATATTGCTAGTGACATGCGAGTCTGGTTAATTCAATTAGGGCCAGAATATAAATTTTTTCAGTAGTTAACACAAATTTTTTTATTCTGCACTTAGGAAAAATTATATAAAATAAATAGAATAATATTTACTTATTATTAACAACTAATAACACTTAATTGATTATATAGTGTGTTTTAAATGTTAGAGGTTCGATTCTCACCCCTGAAAAATTTTTTCTATCAAATAATTTAACCTACAATTTGTAAAATTAAATTTTCATACTAAGAACACAATAAAATAAAATAAAATAATAAAATAATAATAATAAAGTATTTATTTGATGAGTAGGTGTTAAAGAATATTGTGATTAAATTTATTAAGGATTAAAATTTGATTTAAATCACTCGTAATTAAATATAATTATTTATTGAACGTGATCAAATAATACAATATAATTTGAAAAGTTTTTATTTTGTCGAGAGTAGTAGAGTTGTTTATTCATAAAGTGAAACAAAGTGTTTGTCCTGTATGCTTGGTGCTAACATAAACATATATATATAATCAAATATACATATATATGTTGCAGTAAAAACTCGTTTTTAGTAAGAACGGGTTCTTACTAGTTAAAACGCGTTTCACTGAATACCTTTGTGGCAACTAGAAATTACTCATGTTGGTTCAAAGGTCTAGAATCTTTCATTTTTGACCTTCCGCCTCATTTTAGGTATTTATTTTCAAAAATTTTTAAACAAAAATGCCAAAAGCAAATAAACAAAGTTGTAGAGGATGTAATTGTTGACATTTTCATCGTTGAAAATTTTTGAAAATAAACCACCCAAAATGAGGCGGAAGGTCAAAAATGAATATTCTAGACCTTTGAACCAGACTCAACCAACATTAGTAAATTCTATTTGCCACAAAGGTATTCAGTGAAACGCGTTTTAATTAGTAAGAACCCGTTCTTACTAAAAATGGGTTTTTACTGCAACATATATATGTATATCATATACATATGTATGTTTATTTGCATCAAGCAGAGGACAACCTCTTTGTTTCTCTTTATGAATACAATATAACTTCGACGTTTCGATCGACTTACTTGTTTTCTGCGGTCGTTTTCAAGTATGAGCATTGAACACCCACTCCGATTTTAGTTCGGACTGGGTGCTTCTATTTAATCTTTTAGTTAACCTAAAATCGGGGTGGGTGCTAATATTTGAGAATGATAATAGGCCTGTCGAAAAACATCGTAGTTATATTGTATTATTTGTTTGTGTTCAAGTTCAATAAATAATTATAATTAATTACTTGTGATTTAAACAAAATTCCAACCCTTAAAGGACATATTATCTAATCTTTATTTATTATTATCCGCCATCTGTTGATAAATCCCAACTTTTTTCTTCTAGACTTTCAATATATGATTTTTCCGCGCTGGCCAAGCTCGGAAAATCAAAAGGTGTATGACTGAGTAGGATAAAAAGCTTTCAATGTTTATTATTATAAAACATCTTAAATTTAAAACTTAAGTAACTATTTTAATGTTCAATTTAATTTAGTATCTTCGAAATGAAGTTAAAGCTTTTATAGTATTTTTTTTTGTTAATATACTCACTCGATTATCTTTGAAAATAATTTAATACGTATGCAGCAGACCGCTTGGAGGAAATGGAAAGTGCCGATGGCGTAAGAGGTGCCAGGGCCGTGACCCCGGGGGCGGGATCCTAGGTCTCGGCAAGTGGTCCGGCACCCGCCCATCGTCTCCTGCTGATGCACCAGTCATCAATATCTCTTGGAAAAAGGCGGAGAGTTGAACGAACATGTTCTCGTGCATTCGAATTTAATAGAACAATTTCCAGAAAATTAACTATTTATTTATGAAAGAATTAACCAAAAATATATTTTCTGATTCTTTAAAAATCACACTCCAAATATTCTAGAAAATTAATGATTTTTGAGAAATTAATTTACAAATAATTCATCTTCTCAGGGCCAGTTGTATGTCGGTTGGTAAAGTCTTTGCAAAAGTTGACAAGCACTTCATTTTATTGGCCATCCCGCCGGACACAAGGTGAATTTTAAGGTTTTACCCTTTGTCAACTTTTACATAGACTTTACCAACCGACATACAACTGGCCCTCAGAGTTCCTATCCGTTTTGGATGTTGACAACCATATTTGCCAGAACCGGATCTAGGGGGCATGTGGCCCCAGGGGCAAATTTTAAGAAGCGGCACATTTTGGAAAGCCAGAATGAAATTTTAAAATACAATGGTGCTAAAATTTAAATATTTTATTCTTGACGCTATAAAACCATATGGTTGTTGATTATAACCGCGATTATAACCCATTTACTATTTTTATCATACTTTACTTGTTTTATATAGCATTTGGGGGGGGGGGGTAGCAGCGGTAAATTCAAGCTTGCCCCCCCAATACAAAAGATCTAGATCCGGGTCTCATATTTGCTATCTTCGCATTATTAACCGCTGCTCTAAATGATTGTGTGTTGTCATTGAAAACCAAGTTTTAAGGTTCTTGAGCCTAGAGATTCTTCATCTCCTTCCCACACCTCTTCTTCCAAACACTTTTTCCTGGAGTATGTTTCTTAGTAGGTGGTATCTGCTTTCGTTTCTCATAATGTGGCCGAGTTATTAGAGCTTTCAAGTTTTACAAAGGCTAAATTAATGATATTATTAGGGAGTATGTTGAATTCTATGCCAAAAGAACTACCGACCTCTCAACAATTGAACCCAAGTGACAAAAACCGAACGAATAGCTATATTTTAAGAAGAAACTCTTCTGAAATCAAAGACCAGCTTTCAGAGCCGGATCTAGGTCTTTTGTCCGTGGGGGGCAAGCTAGAATTTATCTCCGCTTCTTAAAATTTTCAGCCTGGGGCGCTTGCCCCACTTTGCCCCCTAGATCCGACCCTGCCAGCTTTCAACGGATAGAAAATTTCTCTTTGAACTCCTGAAGATGGGCTCATACCCAGAAATATATATGTATATAGGCATGCTAATAAGCATCTTGTCTTTTATTTTTGTGGAACCTACCTAGAATTTTATATTTTTTAAATTTTCTTTACTTTATTAAAATATGTTTACCAAGAACGTACATCATTCTCCCTTTACAAAAAATGGATAGAAAATTTCCTTGTTAGCCTTTTTGGATATTGAGTTTACTTCTTAAGGGGCGTTATTTTTGACATTAAATAAGATATATCTAATAAAAACTTTGGATTAGGCCTAGTAAATTCTTTTTTATCAATTCATTTTTAATGTGTGGCTATTATCTAGCCTCTTTTGATATGCTGGGATTTTTTTTTAAAATATGCAATTTTTATGGAATTCGGAAAAGTCATTTATTTTTAAACAATAATTTATCATTTGAGATTTGATTCTTTTAATTTTTTTTTTTTTTTTTTTTTTTTGTAAAATATAATATAATTTCAAATGTAAATGAAAGTTTAATATTTTTCAGTTTAATTTTTTTAGGGTTCCACTCAAAAATATAATTGGACATTTTATCATTTTAGTTGCGATGTCTGTCCGATTGAATGTCTGTGTCTGTCTGATAGTATGTTTGTGTCTGTCTGTTATAGTAATATAGCTCGTAAATTAAAGTAGATACAATCTTCAAATTTGCAAGTTATGTGTATTTATTTTCCCCAAAATCAAAAATTCTTTGAAAAGTTTAATCGAATTATTGTTTTGTAGTAGGTCAAATTTTTTGGGGCCGAAAATAAAAACAATATTTTATTATTACCTATATGGTAAGGTATCACTGTAAAAATTACTTTAAATAAAATTAGTCTAATTTTCGTTAATTTTAATTCATTTTAAAATAACGTTGTACGAAAGCCCCAAATGGCAATCTAAAAATTAAAATTTCAAGGTAGGATTCACAAAATAAAGCTCCTAAATTAAAGAAGGTACAATTTTTTGTGAAACCTACCTTGAAATTTTACTTAGTGATTATTTAAAAATGTTTCAACTTGAATCGACAGCTAACTCTTTAAAAATTTTGGGTGAAATTTATACCTCTCGGCGTTCAGAAGTAGTTTAACTTAAAATTATAAAAAAATTCATGAATTTACGCATTCTCTTCTCACCAAAGACCAATGAGAATGAAAATGTACGGTACACTCGAATGTGTTCCGACTTGCACTTGGGCTGCTTATTTATTTTTATATTACAGATTTCAAAAGTGATATAAACTCTGAAAGGTGTCTTACTCTCCCTTAAAATATTTTTAATATAAAATATTATGTAAATAAATTCATGATATTATCTCATTTCCTTGTAAGGGATGTGTTATTTATATCTGTCTTTTAGTTGCATTAAATGAACAATAAAATATATTGCACTCTCTCATTGAAGCAAATAAGTTTATTGGTCGGGAAATAAATAATATTATCAAATCATTTATTAGAAGACCATTAATTTTTGTGTCTTTTAATTGTTATAATAGTATAAAACAAATTTTTTTATTAATAATAACTGTAATCACATCACTTTACTGTCCTGGCTATCTAGAATTAATTTATTCAGAGAAAAACATAAAAGGCGGACATGATGTCTAGCTAAGTCATCGATTATCGCAATGAAAGAATCTCCCTTCCGTTTGTCCTTGACTTTCGAGACCATCCGACCAAATAGCCGTCTCGTATAAATGAAATATCCTTAAATATTCATTATGAAAGAAGTCTAAGAAGATAGGAATAAGAGATTACTCGTAACAATTCATTATCATGTGGGTTTTTATTAAGATATACCTACTAGAAAAAGTTTTATACAGAAGATGTTGAATATAGATAATTATCATGTTCAAATGAAATCCCAGATTGCTTGATTTTAATATTCACAGCATAACAAATGTAAATTGTAAAAATAAATCAAGCCCTCATAATGTAATGCTCATATATAGTAAAATAGTAGCAATAATATTGATTCTTCGATCAATTTAACATCTGAGCTCTTTCAAAAAAATGTCGAAATCTGGTAAATTTTAATGAAGGTAAGATATAATCTTGTCTCATTTTTAGGCACTTATAGATACGTTCCAGACATTAGGTTTAGATCGAATATGTTAAAAAAAATGCGGAAAAAAAGTCAGTGAATGTTCCAATTCCATCATACTACAATTGAATGTGCAATTTCGAAAAGGACACATCGATATTTTGACAAATACATCTTTTCATGTAAATCTTGTCTAAAAGGTCTAATACCTATGAAAAAAAATCGAAAAAAATGGGACCAATCGGAAGCTAGACTGAATTTAATGCAAAAAAAATTTTCAAAATCGATTGACAATTGGCGGAGATATGAAATAACATAGGCACAAAAAAAAAAAAAAAAAAAAAAAATTCAATCGAATAGAGAGAACCTCCTCCTTTTTTTGAAGTCGGTTAAAAAGGTATATGTTTGGCACCAACTGAAAGTAATTTCATGTTAATATTTCGTCGTTTAGTTGTAACTCAAAAATAAATTTTATAAATTATACACTACTTTAGAAAATAATTAGTTTTTTTTTATTCCTGAACATTTTCAATTTTCAGACATGTGTCACTTTTCGAAATTGCACACATATTCAATTAGAATGAGCATATTTTCTTTGTAAACAAAATCTACATCAAAAGAACTTAGTTTTCTTTTCAGCAACAGGAGTTATTTTAAGCCCACTCAATTTCTTACATTTAATTAACCCAAATTCGTCTATTAGTTTAAGACTTGGTAGATTTTAGTACAAATTTTAGTATTTTGGAAATTTTTTTATATCAGCCAAAAATTTATTCTAGAAAGCTGAAACTTTGATTATTTGAGCAATTTATTATCTGTGCTAAATTTCGCTCATTTAATACTGCCTATCAATAACTCCTCAATTTAATTTTTTTCTGAAGCTAGAAAATTTGATCGCTTCTTCGTTTTTGGAAAAAAATAGTTTTGGTCACCAGAATCAATTTTACAAACTTTTATTCTTGGGTATCGGAATCTATAGAAAGACAAAAAAATACAACCAAAGATTCAAGATAGGTTTGATGAGGAAATATAGAAAGAAATCATTGTGTGCCTGCAGAAAAAAGAAACCCTATCCCTGTGACATATAGCTAGCTATCCCTACAACACAAGATTTTTCTAAGCTCAAAAGCTTTCAAAAGTAAAAAGGAATTCAGTTATTATCGGTACAATATCTGTGTGTCTGTACGTCTGTCAAAGCAATGCAGCTCGTACAAATCGATCAAAAGGTCTAGGACTTATATGGGCAGTCCTATTTTAGGTTGGGAAACATGATCTAGATTTCTAGATGTTGGAAACTTCCTCTTGATAAACAATTAAACCACCAAAGCATCAAATCTTCAATAAATAAAAGTGGCATAAAATGGTTTCTTATTCTTTAGATAATATGTAACTGTTAAAGCCTGTATTTTCGTGATTAAATTTATTAAGGGTTGAAATTTTGTTTAAATCAAACATAATTAATTATAATTATTTATTTAATATGAACAAATAAAACAAAATAATTACGATCAAAACAATCGGCTTATTTGTGTTCAATAAATAATTATAAATAATTATTGGTGATTTAAACAAAATTTCAACCATTATTTATTTAATTTTCTAATATTTCACTTTTGATTTTAATTGAAATTAATCTAAATTTTTTCTTAATTATATATAGATATGTCTAATATGTTATAATTTAGCTAAGTTCAAATTTATTTATTATATAAACATACTTTTTAATATTTTTTATAACTTTATTAATCACTTTAATCATCTTTTAAAAACAATTTACGAATTAAATCAAAACGGTTTTTTTTTAATGAAATTAGATTTTTCTTTTCTTCGTGATCTAGAAATTAGTCCTGGAAAAGGAAATAGACCCGTTTAATCAAACAAATGTGGAGGTCGGTTTTTTGCCTACTGGAGAAATTAGTAATCAAACTGGTTGGCAGGTATGCAGAAGGTGT
The DNA here is from genome assembly GCA_024734495.1 of Forficula auricularia. NCBI lineage: Eukaryota > Metazoa > Arthropoda > Insecta > Dermaptera > Forficulidae > Forficula > Forficula auricularia. Next base: position 94,463,433 of record JALMQS010000099.1, read on the forward strand.
CTTCATTTGGATTCTTGCCTCTTTATTTCCTATTAAACCAACTTTTTTCCAATTATTTTTTTCCAATTTCAAACACTCTAATATCAATATTGCTAAGTTCTTTTTTTTTTTTTATCTTTTCATAATATTGAAACATTGTATACCATTAGGTCGAGGCGGACGGTGACTTTTCAGCCGAGGAAAAGGACCCTTCATTTTTGAAAATTTTATTTTATTATTTGCAAAATTCATCGAAAACCGCTTAATAAAATTCTTCAGGTTTCACATAGAATGATTTTTTCATTTGATATTAAAGACAGAGCGGACAGTCTATCTCTCACTTTAACTACTTTCAGTGGCAAGTACAAAATAATCCACCTTTCTATCATAGAGGCTCACCGTTCTGGCATCACTTTTAATAAATATTTATTTGGTTGCTATAAAATAATTAGTTTTTGGATGTAAAAAATTACGATACCTATGTTTTGCGTGTACACCTTGCACTTTAGCCTCTTTTTTTTGTTGATATTTTGTCTACCCAATTATAAAATTGTTTTTGACGTGTTCTCATAATAATGTATTAAACAAAATTATTTTAATTGTGGTTTGTGTGAAATTTGAGGTATACGGAACGGAAATCTTGGCTTCAGGAACAGTGTGGACCTTCTACGAGTCTCCAATTACTATTTCAAAATTATTTTATTCGTTTATTTTTTTAAATTTTGGAGTATCCAGTTTTTTGAAGTGCGGAGTCTTGCGTACAGATAGCTGAGCAGGCAGGCGCGAAGCGTCCGGCTCGTTCGCTAGCCATACCCCTTGGGCTGATATGCCAATTCAGTTGTCTAAATACCAAGGGCTCCCAGTGCTAGTTAAATGACTCGGGCTGATGCATAAGCTACTGGCAAACATCGAGAGTGCCACCACCGATCATGAAACATGGTTGTGTCTGGTGATCCCCCATCCTCCTGTTCACTTCGTCAAAGCTTTCAGCCTGGGCTTGTCTGTAAAATAATTCTATAATATCGTAGACAAAATATTAATTTAAAAAAAGCGGCTGATAGCGCAATCAAATACTTCTGCCAAAACATCTTTTTTCATCTTTCACAATTAATTTTTTTATTCAATTTATAGATTTTAAATGAAAGTCAGTCGTCGTGTACCTAATTAACTAATTAACTTTCGACCTCAAAAAATAAAAGTATTTTCCATAAGATATCGAAAATGACTCAATAATATGAAATATGGAAAATTCTTTTCATATTCTAACGTTAACAAATTCCATAAATTCTTAAATTAAAGCTAAGGGAAATAAAGCTTAACGAGATTCATATATGACACAGTATGAAGATATACTCTTGACGTGAATGAGATTTTGGGGGATGCGCTTCATCCATATACCGTAACGCCACTGTATCATTAGATATATTATATAAAATAATAAAAGTTAGTATATATATACCATACATATTGATTAATCTAAAAAATTCTAAAAAAATTTCGACAATTTTCTTTCTATCAACTAATTAATTCGAAGCAAGAAAAAATCACTTTCCTTATTTTTCTTTTATAATAAAATAAATATATAGAAAATATATATTTTGTAAACATACAATTATATAAATTAAGCAATTGATATAATAAGTCCGTGTTTTGCCTCTGCTTGTTGTCGGATTTACGATATAAGATATATGAATCCTGATAAGAAATTTTTAGGTGCGCCGCCCCCCTTTCTTGACGTCCGTTGAGTTTTATTTTTTTATGCCTGAACAACCTAAGATAAAAAATCCATAACTTTTCCGATCAGATCAAGTTTCTAATTGTGATCGTTAAACTTTAGAAAAGGGTTTCGTCTTGCGCTTGTGTTTTTGTTTCGTTAGATGCATTGAGATGATGTCATTGCATGAAAAACACTTTATATGTGTATGATAAATTCTAGCGCAAAAAGATTAAGTAAATTATATTTTAAATCAAGTTGTAATTAATATAATATATACATTCAATTAACGAATATGTTTGATCCTTTTGATTTTTTTAACTTCTTAATAGAAAAATTTTAGTTTGCCAAGAGTAAAAGAGTTGTTGAATTTTAAGGAGAACTCAATGAGGTTTCCTCTGCTTAATAAAAATAAACATACACATATTTTCAGTTTTCTTTAAAGTACCGAGCGTAATTGAACCCAGGACTAATAACAAAACATTTCAAATTAAAAAGATTGCAGTGGGTTAATGGAAATCATCAGCCAGTGTGGGATGCACCGGCGTCAGTGAGATTTATTGCGCCATCCTCAGTTGTTGGCCTACAGAAATATATAAATCGTTTTTAACATTATCTGGAAAAATCTGAGCTTTTTCTGTACAATTATATCAATACTTTCCAATACTCCTTATTATAAAGTAATAAAATAAAAACTTGTTATGATGAATTTAAATTCAAAAGCACAAAAACGTAAATTAAAATAAATTTATAAAAAATCATATACACTATTAAAGAGATGGAGATTTTGAAACTCCATTTAGAGAAAAATCCAGCTTAACCCGTTTCTTTCAAAATCTCCCTTTTGTTTTCTAAATGTTAAATAAAGTGCCATTTAATATAATAAATCTGGACGATTTTAAACGGTTTTGCATCCGTCTCCAGCCCATTTTCTTGTTTTATTTTTAAAGGGCCACGGATGTAATGCTAATCCCTTGAATATCCATTATCTATTGACAGGTAAGAACGTGCAAAGATCTCAAAGACAAGTCCTGACAAGTTTTAGTCCAGGAGAGAGATTATCAATTAATTGTGATTGCTCTAGAAAACCCCAATTCCTTGTCTCCTTGTACTAGAATGATATAACTATACACTTGGTTAGTATCGTAGCATATAAATTACTGAAATAATTAATATTTTAGAAAATGAAAATATGAGAAGAAGAAAAAATTCTAATCTTCATTATTTTTTTTACATTTCTATTTATAGAATATAATGTGAAAGTAACGCGATGTCCTGTCTGGGTCCTGATTCTTTGAGAGCTTGTATCTCAGAGATGAAAAAAGTTAATTCATTTTGTAACTTCTAGATGGAAGGACTTGATGGCCAATAGTTTCAAATCGGATTTAGGACATCAAACCAGAAATTGGGGTCCCCGGGGGCCAAAAAGGGGCCAAAAATCCATTGGTCAGTGCGTATGTACCCCCCCCCCGCATTTCGCAACCATTAGTCTCAAAGCTACGAAATTCGAAACTTAATAAGTTTCAAAGATTTTAAAGATAAAAAATTTTTAAAAATCTTATGAATTCGGTTGTTTTAAGCCTCTCAAACCCTTATTTACGGAGATAGAGACGTTTAAAGATTTTAAAGATAAAAAACATTTACATGAAAGATTTTTTGTTTTTTTGATTTTCTCAAAAACGGTTCCAACGATTTTTGAGAAAATAAAAAAAAAAAAACGATAAAAGCAAGCGGGTGTAAATTAGTAGTGTCGCGATGACTTCAAATAAATGAAAATGTGAAAGTTGTGTGGTGTCCATGCCAAATGTATTATCTTATATAGTTGATCTTATAATTTTGTTTTTAGTGAATTTTATTCTTGAAAAAAGCTTCACGTATTGTACAAATGTACATTCATATTTCGAAAAAGGGAATAAATATACCTCTACATATAAATCTCAATGTTTTAAGGAAGTTTATGATTTTATTTCGGGGCACATCATTGCATTGCTGGGCCGCATGCGGACCCAGGTTGGATAGTCCTGTCTTAGAACCTCTGCCTTAGGGGCTTCGAATAATATATATTTTTCGAAAAAATGATCTGTATTTTAATTAAACACTAAAATAAAACTATACTGGAATGTTTTCAAATTTGTATGGATTTTAAATATATGTATATTTTGCGAATGATTTGAACCCAGAAGTGTTATATTTATACATCCTTAAGTGAAAGGTTTTAAGTTTATATATCATAATTAGAACAGTTAATGATAATGGGAAATCGTTTGCTTGTATATAATTATAGTTATTTAAATAGTTTTATTTGCTCTTCAAAAGTGGTCCAAATTCAGAAAACCAAATTCTTAAAAAACGACAGGTAAATCTCGTTCACCCTGACTTGGCGGGAGTTAACTTACAACATCTATTTAGCCAACGGAACAAATGATAAGGACAAAATATTACTCTAAAATGTTAATCCAGATTCGAGATGGCATAGTGCCATTCGGGACTCACATTCATACCAAGTTTCTTATTTTTCTTATTTACAAAGGAACCTCTACTCGAAAGTCATTGTGGAGAAATTATTACATAACATTGTAAGTGAATTAATATAATCTAACCGATAAAAAAAATTTATTCAGCTGTTTCCTAATAATTTATTGAATACAATATACTCTAAATTATTTAGATTTTATTATTTTTTTGACAAATAGCGCCATTTGTCTGAACTCCTTAAATGTTTCTCATCGATAAATTTCCATTAGATAGAGCGATAAACAAACAGACTTGTTTGACAAATAATCTCGTTGGACAATGGCTTTTAAATCATCTTATTATTCATTCATTCATTATTTGGATAGGGTATTTATTTAAAGTATCGATACTTATTTATCTTACTGATTTTTTTTTTGATTTTTTTATAAAAACAGATATTTCAGTAATTTCAAATAATTTTAAATAAAAAAATCTACTCTCAGGTAAATGCTGACATAAGAGTTATTCTTATAAATCGAGAGATATTAATTTTTTTTTTAATTATTTAAATAATTTTTTTATTAATTAGATTTTAATTAAATTCATGATGACTCACATAAAAGATTACAAAATTTCTTTTATTTTCTAAAAAATTATTTGTCCTTCAGATTTATAACATTCATCTTAATAGATTTCAAAAAAAAAGATACAATTAAAAAAACAGCTTGAGTTGTTTACCAAAAAAGAGTTTAGTCTTTTTGACTTTAAGTCGATTCTTCCACGTTTTCAGTAGAGGTTGCCATTAATAGTCAAAACATCAAAAATGGAATGCAATAAGGTTATTCCTCTAGTATTAGATAAAAATCGATGGTTATTTTTTATTCTAAGTCGATTCCTCCATGTCTTCAGCAATGGTTACCAATAATAACCGAAATGTCAAAAATCGAATGTAGAATGATTATTCCTCGACTGTTAAATGAGAATCGATCATTATTTTTGAATTAAAGTCAACATGAACTGCAAATTGCAATTGATATCTGATTAATAATAAAGGAATAAACATATTAATATTTCAAATGAATTTGGATAAAGTTTAGCAACGATCCGTTGCAGTAAAAACCGCAGTAACGATTTTTTTAAATTGGTGCACTTATCAAATGTCATGAATTGTTAAGCTATTTAGAGGCAAAAGTTGCCGAGCATCGCTCGGTGCTCCAGGGACTTATGTTTATTTGCATTTTGCATCAATCAGAGGACAAGCTCAGTTTCTCTTTATCGAGATATTTTTCATAAGATAATATAATAATTAATGATTTCTTTTTTGTTACATTCAAATCTGACTCATAGAGAAAAAGTTAAGAGAATTATTGGTTTCTTACTTGTTTACATTTTTTCTTTTTTCTTTATTTTATTCAAATTAATTAAGATCTTTCTAAGTTGAGTTCGTTGATTTATTTCTAAGATCAACATATTTGAGAAGAAAAAACTGCCTGAAACCATCGATCGACAAGGTGCTCCAATTAAAAGCTTTCTAATTAACTGTTTAGTAGCTGGCTGGATAAACTTAGGCCGCAATTAGTAACAGGTGCGCCTGCTTCCCGCTCCGCTCGTAGCTAATTTTGTTATTCACCATGTGAAAAATTACGGCAAAAGTTATCCTTATAGTATTTTCCTAATTAGTTATTTTTTCCTTCTTGTTTATTTATTTTTAAAGAGATTTAAGAAAAAATTTTAAATATCTTAATTATCTTTATATGTGAATAACATTTAATAAATATTATTAGTGATGTATCTAACTACATTTTTTAATAAATAAATGTATTTATTAAAATTTAGAATAAATTTTATTTATTTATTTTATCTTCTTCTTGCAAGATACATTTTACACCTTTTCTCCTATAAAATTGATATTTTTAGAAATTTTGAAGTTTTTTTTTATTAGGATTTTAGTGGCCGAGATTTTATTGCAGGAGGAAGGGGGTGGGAGGGCGAAAAAAATAGTATGAAAATATTTGTATAAAAGTAATATTAAATTATCCAAAAAAAAGTAAAATATTTGCAATAGTAGATACTTTCTTTGAAAAATTTAGGAATTTACGCAATTTTTTATGCCAAAATTAAAGAAATTTATAGGGCTTTATTTTATATTTTTGATGTATTGTTTTCACCCCTAAGCGATATCGTTTATTCAAATAATTGAGCCGTTCACTGCACAAATCGATTAACTCCACTTTTTGAAATATCTTAAATTTAATCATCAAAGCATTCATATAGCTTTTTATATCTATAATAAATTTCCCAAATAATAAAGATCAAGACCATTAAAAGACAATTTTTTTTGGCCATTGAATAATAAATAATGTAATAATGTACATTATTATTTCATCTCATTTCTCCACTTTTTGTTTTATGTAGTTAATCAATTTGTGCAGTGAACGGCTCAATTGTTACAATAAAAGTTGACTTAAATTCCAAAATATCCGGATATCAATTTATTTTAGATAATGAACTTAATTTAAAACAACTGTGAAAGCTTAGGATCTCTATAAAAGTAAGACTTCCCCCTCGAGCTTAGGCAAAATCTATCTTCTGAGAACAGATTGGGATACAAAACTGATCTCAGAATAGAATTAACTTTTGGGTCAAATTTCAGTGCATATTTAGCTACAACCAACCATTCAAATGATCCCTATAAATTAATTCAATTTTTGCTAATTTCAGCATCTTTTATTTGGTAGTTTTGATTAAAGCAAGCTCAATATCTAATCAGTTCTATAAAGGAAAACAAGGGCTCCCACCACCAGGCTCATCCCTTTTGCCCTGGTTGTTTCCTTTCCCGATATTTCGATTTCAGCACACTGATCCATTTAATGTTAAGGACATATTTTCTTTTTTCAATTATTTTCATTTATTTTATTTTTATTTTTTACAACTTTACAATAATTTAGTTTATTAATGAGAAAATAGTCTGTCATTATATCTTGAATCCCCATCTGCAGGTAAATCTGACTTTCACTGAAATTTTAATGCCTAAAGGAATACTTGGCTAACCCTTTATCTCATTTTGAATCAAATAGTAAATACCTCTTAAGGGTATACAACACATTGCCAGTTCAGAACATATTAGGTTGTGCAATATTTTTTATACTACTACTATTTATTGTGATTCACTGAGACATATACCTACATTTAGTTTTGCTTCGTCAAATAAAATCATATACTTACCTATCAAAAATTTTACGATGTATATAAGAATTTTAAATACAAAAAATATATATATAGGAATTAGAAGTATTTTCTTTGAGAAGAGCTGGTACATATAAATTGAATTTGATGGACCCCGAAGATGGAAGGAATACTCTCCGAAATCTTGGCTATAAAAGGTTGAAAACGACATTTCAAGTCGTTTATTTGAAATTATATTTATTTTCCTAGCCCTGTGGCTTGGGCGTAGAAGAGACCAAAGGTATTCCCTAAGGCGACTAATAGGGAAAGAGTGGATGGAACTCTTCAGCCTTAATCGGCTACCCGTCTAGGGGAGAAAAACCAAAACAAATTAGGGATAAAGGCCCTTTAGTAGCTTGAGGGCCAAACTTGACTCTCTTGCGGCAGCTTCTGCATTCTGGTTGACTCCAGACGTGTTGTTCACCTTCCCTCTGGGCCCAGTCAGCTTGAACGAGAGGGGGTATCAGAATTGGTTAGCTTTTATTTCCATAGTTAGAGCCAAGGAATAGGTATTTACCCTTTAAAATTGTCGTCCAGGGCAAAAAGGTCATTATTATTATATTTCTTTTCATCATCTTGAAAAGTATATTTTCTTTCATGTGTCTTCCACAGGCTACGTCTTTTTACCCAGTCTTGCCTATGTGAACTTGATTTGCAACAAACCATGATCTTTTTACTCCGTCTTTAGGCTCAAAGTGCATGTAGGTAAGTCGGAGTAAAAAGTAGAAGGTCTTTTACTCAAAAGGAATTGAGAGAATTTCATTGATATGAATATAAATATTTTTGTAGCAAAAAAACTTTTACTTTTAAATAAATTTTATATTTATTTAAATAAAAAAATAAAAGTATATGTTCTTTTAGAAAACATACAAGAGTTAATAAGAGATGGGATTAATCCATTTCTCATCTAGAACCTATAATTACAAAATCATATGAATAAGAAAAGGACTTTTGGAATCTAGGTTAGTTATTTTACCTTTTTATCCTACTATTGAGTTAATTGTACAAAATTTATACGAGAAGACTTTTAGCCTATTTTGTTACTATGGGAAATGATCTTTTGAAACTCAAACAATCTGAAACCTATTTTAAAATATGATAGTTTTTCAAAAGAAGAATTTTAAAACATAAAAATTTCTCCGCGTAAAATTCTCTAAATAGAATTGGTACTTGTTATAACTCTATCGTAAAATAACTTTCAGTTATAAAAGTGCGTTTTGTCATATTTCTATTAAGTTCTGCTAGAGACCAACTTAACTTTAGAGTCGGATTGTCCCATTTTCAACTCTAGTCTTAGCTGATTGATCAGATTTCTGACGTTTAGCTTATTTAACTGGCTAAATTGTCCTTAGTCAGAAGTCTGAAAAATTATTTACATATTATTTGAATAAAACTTTACGACATTTTAATGATAATGGATGAAAAATTATTAGGTTAAGTCGTGAATAATTTATCTATTCCCCGGTAGGATACTGTTTCCCATTTCTTATGCTATTTTGTAATGCGATTCAAATTCAATATTCTGGACCACAGTTTAGAATTCTAGCTTTAAATCATTCCATCTATCCTGTTACAATTCTAGCACTACAACATGAAGGTGGTCCTTATTTTGGGTATTTTCGAATTTTTAAGCTGACAAAGGCATAACAGGGAGTCTTCTTCTTGAATAGGATAGTGTAAATTTCACTTTTTGGTTAAAATATAATGATTTAATGATATCGCTATAAATGAAAATACAACATTAACTAGTCTTTCTAAGTAGACGTGCCTCTTTAGGGTTGAAAATAATCAAAGAGTAATTTTCTTAGAAAAGAAAAGAAATGAAAAATTAAAGAGTGAGTACTTTTTCTTTTTTAATCAAATATAGAAATAATACAATAAGGTAAAATTCTTTAATCCATTCGCCGTTTGGTTTAGAAAAAGAGAAACGAGCTATCTAATCGATTAGCGTGATTGATTGATTGATTGATTTCCGTTTGTAATTCTTGTTGAAGTCTTTCAAAGAACCAGGATTGAATTTCGATCGTCGCTCTCTTTGTCTCTCTCCATATTGCTTACTTACAAATGGCGAAGCTTCAATTTCTCATGAACTTGTTCTCTAGTTGCATGCAAAAATACCTTATAAGTATAAAGTAACTCTTGTCGTTCCACAAATTGATAATACGAGTTCCAAATTAGTTCAGGGCCGGCGTTGATAATTATAGCCGGAGTGAAATTTTGGATTACACACGCACACACATACATGCACACATACACGCAAAAAGAAATGGCGTGTAATTTGATTTGACATTTACAATTCGACCAATTCGATGTTCCTTTGGCCATTGTTCCGAGTTAGCGAAGGACAATTTTTATGTTCGTGTTGACGCCTACGGATCCGAAAGACTTCTAATTGAAAATTCCCGGGTGCCAATTAAATCATAATTTGACATTTTCGTATAAATATAAATCGATTTGATCTTGGAAATAATGTGAATTTAAATATTCTTTTAATAAACTTTTCTATAGTTAGAATTGTCAAATAAATCTTCTAAATTGCGTTCCTTATTTCTTAATTTCGCTTACTTTATGGTAGAAATCCATTCATTTTAGACATTTCACTTGTGATATTCATTGTATTAGATAGTAGAAGTGTAATATTGAAATAATTATGTTCAAAAGGTGCTAATCGTATTAAAATTTAATATTTTTCTAAAAGCCCAAAGATATTAAAACTCAATAAATACTTCCTATTCGTATAATAAGAGAATTGAAATCTTTTTGTCAATATTGAATCACTTTTTTAAATAAAATAAAAGCCATTTGATTTGAGATATACAAAAAGATCTATTCATCATTTAATCCTTTGATTATCTATTCCGGCGGTGTAAACACTATTAACTTAACTTTTTAGAATTTACAAGGCTGAAATTTGCCCATGTCTTGAATACGCTACGCACATGTAATAAAGAGGCGCCTTCAAACATTGCCTCCTACTGCAATTCAGAAAGGAACCATAAAATTAATAGTGCATTAGGCCGTTCCTAATTTCCTTGATCCTTTGCCCCCCTCCCACCGGTAGAATTATTTCCTGTCCTTTCCCTTTTTTAAAGACTAACACTACCGGGGCATATATGCAAATGAGATCAAAGAAAATAAAACCGGCCCAGAGCGATTTTTAATTCTATCTTCCATCTCTGAAAATTTTTACCAGTTCTGTCTTACTATTTTCTATGACTGATTTTAGTTCATCTTTCCATTTCCATAAATGTTCTATCAATTCCTGTTTATTCATCTTGTTAATTTGCCACCATTTTGACTATCATATCATATACAATTATAAATATAAATTATCAAAAGATTTAAATGCAAGTTGCATTTCGTTGACTTAGAGTGTAAACCTGCTAAATACATTTTTTATCATTTATGACATATTAATACCAATCGAAAGAAAAAGAGATGCACCAACGTCCAAGTAAAACTGCTACTTAAAATTACGATCGTAAGTTGTAGGAAAAAAAATGTGAAAATAGTTTTTTCCTAAACAACAATATTAAATTTTGTTTGTTTTTTTCTATGCCCTGTAAAATTTCCTCGTTGTGAGTTAGCAGGTTTACACTCTAAGGCGACGATTTAATTTAAAGAAGCATATACACCAATACCTCACTTTGCGTCGTGGTTATGTTCCAAAAAACACGACGCAAAGTGAATTAAGATTTTCTATAGCAAACCATGTAAAGATCGAAGATAGGTTCCAGGGTTACGAAAATACTACTTTTTAAAAAGAAAATTGAACAAAGTAAACATTTAAAAAACAAAAATAATATAAAATTTTATTACATACATACAAAAAACAAAAAAAAACGTATTCAATTAAAACAAAATGAACAATTCAATTAATTTATGAAAAACAAAATTAAAATTAATCACTGTCTGATGTGTCCATAGTGGCTGTTGTCGTAAGTCGGCTTTCTTTCACAAAAATTGGTCCAATGTTTGCTGAACAGCTTTTTTTTCAATGTAAAATAAATTTCCTTGTAGCAATTGATATTCGTTATAAAAATTATTATTCTCTTTAAAAAAAACACAACATACTACATAATTGAAACTGAACTCTAAAATTAGCAAAACACAAGTGAAAATAAAAATGTATTAAAATTGCGTTGATTTTCAGTTAGAAAGAGAATCCCCGAGTTTTGATGGCATGGCGCAATTAGAGACAAAAGTGGTGCCATCTTTAAAAAAAAAAAAATTCAAAAAATAATTAAAGACTCGAACCCAAAACAACGCAACATCGAAAATCTAACGACGCACAGTGAAAATTAGTACTAATTAAGCAGCGACGCAACTTCGAAAAAACGTAAAACGAAACGACGCAAAGCGAGGTATTGGTATACCTATGTATTATTAAAATACCATATTTTAAAATTATATTTAAATTAATTGTCCTAAGTTTGTTTAAAATTATTCTTCGGGACAGTGTAGAACGAAGGAATCAATTATATCGTAATAATCTATATCTCTACTAGATGAAGGAGGAGGTGTCAGCCAAAGATGGAATCACTGGGTTCAATAAAACGCCTTTAATAAGACGTTTCGGTCTGAATTTTATTTGGCCATCTTCAGTCATTTGGAGTTATACACAAAATGCGGTAACATATGTGATCGAACCAAGCCTTGTCAAAAATAAAAGTTTCAGAATGAAAGTACTTTCATTCTGAAACTTTTGGGTCCAGGCACATTATAAATTCACATGAAGCTAAAAAAAATTTATTTTTGACAAGGCTTGGTTCGATCACATATGTGTACCGCATTTTGTGTATAACTCCTAATGACTGAAGACGCCCAAATAAAATTCAGGCCGAAACGTCTTATTAAAGGTGTTTTATTGAACCCAGTGAGTCCATCTTTTAGCTGATATCTCCTCCTTCATCTAGTACTAGTTTCATCACAGCTACGAACTCTAACAATAATCTATATCTCGCATTAGGCTGCTTTCTATTGAAAGTAAAGCTAACGAATTTAATCGTGTTCGCTACATAGTACTAAGAAGATAAGTTCTTACTCTACGTGGTACAGAAAAAGACCTCTCTGCTGTGCAGTTTGAAGCAGGCATACACAAAAATACGTTTTACTTACGGATAAATGTCTTGGACGCAACGCGGGTCCTAGGCCCACTAGCGCCCTTTAGGGAATTTTACGTGGCGTCCCTTATAAAAATTGAGTATTTCAATAAAGTACAGTTTGATTCATTAATGTAATAAAATTTTGGTTTCCATGCCCACATGCGCTACCCCCAAAGACCGGCACTGCTTGGACGTCTTTTTTGTGAATTATTTTAGGGCTGTCCAACCCGTGGCCCGCGGGCCGCATGCGGCCCAGCACCACAATGAGTGTGGCCCAACATAAAATCATAAACTTCCTTAAAACATTGAGATTTATATGTAGAGGTATATTTATTCCCTTTTTCGAAATATGAATGTACATTTGTACAATATGTGAAGCTTTTTTCAAGAATAAAATTCACTAAAAGCGAAATTATAAGCTCAACTATATGAGATAAAAAATAATGATATTTCGAATATTTAAAAATTCTTCTTCTTCATCTCATATTTTCATTTTCTAAAATATTTATTATTTCAGTAATTTCTATGCTACTACACTAACCAAGTTTATAGTTATATCATTTTAGTACGAAGAGACAAGGAATTGGGGTTTTCTAGAACAATCACAATTAATTGATAATTTCTCTCTTGAACTAAAACTTGTCAGGGCTTGTCTTTTAGATCTTTACACGTTCTTACATGTCAGTAGATAATAGATAGTCAGAGATTATTATATCCGTGACCCTTTTAAAAAATAAATTATCAATCCTCACATCCTTCTTTAATCCCATTTGATTTAAACCAGAGCTGTCCAACTCGTGGCTTAATATAAATAAGTCATAAAATTCCTTAAAACATTGAGATTTAACTATATGTAGATACTGGAAAACACACAACAATTTGGCCTGATAATTTTTTTGCTCTAAAATAAGAAATCTGAAAATCTACTGTGAAGTTTTGGAAAAATAAAAGTGCTTAATTTTAAATTATGAACCAGGAACTAGATTTTAAGATTTCCTAAAAAAAATATCCTTTTGATCTATTTTCGACTCCATTTTCATTAGAAATAAATTTTCTACTTGCAAACATTCTGATTGAATGTTCTAGAACAACAATTAGATACCGATCTGAAAGAAAAATTGAATATTGTCTGTTTATTAGAATTTTATATTAATTATCTAACCAGGAAAATATATAAACAAATACTAATACAGAACAAGAAGCTATTTTCAAGTATACAATTTACGAAAAGTAAAATTAGAAGCTCATTATGAGCTAAAAAATTAATAAAGTTCTTTTTTCTACATTATTAACTATCTTTTTTGAATGACAAATATCAATTTAATTATAATATTTTATCCGCGTTCCAGAGACAATTTTTTTCCTTCAAATGTGACCCGTGTAAGCCATAAGGTTCGACACCTCTGAATTATTTCATTAATTATATGTCAGAAATTCTCTTATAATTACATTAGTGGCTTATTTGAAGTATTTAAACGATCAAATAAACTCTTTAAAAAAGTAAAATAGGGCTTAATTTTTAGATGAAACGCTTCCGATTTTTTTTGTATGTTTTGTCGCCCCATTAATCTGCTGCCCTGGGCTATAGACCAGTTAGTCCATATGTAAATTCACTCCTGGCCATGAGGATATGGTCAATTGTAAATATAATAAAATCATTTTTGTATTAAACAGAAGATATTATGAAAATTCAAGAATTCCAATTTACAAGAATTTACTGATGTGAAGTTAATTTCATAGTAGAAGCCACTTTTCCAATCTTTTGTATTTTGACCATTCCTAAAAAGCGTTCAATCATTGATCGAATCTCTTGTAGATGTTTTATCAAATGTTGTCTTTAAACAGTATAATATATTTTTAAATCTTTGTTTAACATTTTAATCCTTCGGAAGGGATTGGATGTTAGCCAATCTCAAAAAGATCTCTCGAAATTTATTCCTGAGACAATAGATATCGCTGGAGCTATTTTATTCTTTTCGTTACCAACAGTGATTTATGATGATCGAGTCGCCAATATGGATATGTAGCCAGTCCCGAGTGTAAATCAGCTCAAGTCATTCACACGACATCGATCATACATGGATGTCTTACACAACATCAACAGCAACGTTGCTACAGTTACTTTTACAATACAAAAGGGGGAGATTATTCAAAAACGAAGGGTCAGAGGACTTCCGGAACAATGATGGATAACAGCCACCTACAATTAATTTTCTCAAGTTGGCCCTTATGGATTTCGTATTAGGTGTTAATTAATAGCTTCACAAGTTTGATAATAGAAGTTACTTAAAAGGAAGCCGAGTGAAAAATGCGAGACACTCAATTGTTTTAATTTGACTATTGAATAGAATATCTTTCGGTCTTGTATTCTAATCTTTAATTATCTATTGATTTTGCTCAATTGATTCTTTTGTTATTTCTCAATAAATACCATTGTGAATTAATTAATATTACGTAGCTACTCCTATTTTCAGTTTGGTTATATTACCTTGTCAATATGGAACAATAGCTTAGTAGTGAACATTTTCAAAAGTCCTTATATTAGATAAACTTTCATCATTTCGAAATTTCTATAGTGATTAATTTATTTTCATTAATAAATTAATTTGTTCTCGATTTTTTTTAGAGTTGGCTTTACAAGGTGCGAACGATGTGCCTTATCAGGAAACCGAGACAAAAACATGAGTAAATAAAATAAGTATTACTTTACTATTATATAAACTATGGTAGAAAAATACTTGCCTAAATTCGGAGTATTTATTTTACAATAGATTCCATTTCTTAAAGAGGAAATACACATTTTCACACCATTTCGCATCTCGTAATTATGATAACTTTAATGGAGCTAAGGAGGTTCTTTCGCGACAATCCACTCCAAAAAGTTTTAGCCTCGTAACCACTCTATAAATATAAAAGGAACTAAAATTTTAAGGTATTTTTTTTACCTGACTGTCCACTCACACTACGAAATCTCTATACGGACGCACACATTCTTACCGGTCGTTTCCAAGCCATTGTGCTTATAACCCTCCACTAAAAATAATCGCCCAAATATGTTTTTTTGTTTTTTATCAAAACTACGTGGTAAATAATTTCTCTTTTTTTAAGTTACTTCGAATATATTATTCTAACAAATATTAGTTTTTCATCAAGATGGTGAAAGTCCTTCAATGGAAAAAAATAAAATAATGATCATATCCCCACCCTTTCCCTATCTAACCTATGATAAAAATGTCATTTTTAATTGCAATTATTTCATGTTTGGTGTGGTAAATCGTATTCAAATTTTAACAGTATATGTATTATTCTTTTAATGACTTATATTCCAAGTTTCAAAAACTTCTAATGAAAAGAACTACCTTAAGATATAAAGTTAGCTAATTTCTAGGCGCTTTGGTAGGAAGATATTTTCTCTGGTTCATATATCTGACACTATGTTGTCATTGTTAGATAGCATTAAAGAATCTGACCTCTCGTGGAATGTATCTCTTATTTATTTTAAATCCAATTAGAAAAACAAGCCCTAAAATTAATTATAAATTTCGTTTTTAGTTTTCTTTAATCCCTTGGACCGTCGTGGAATCAATTCCACTACCATACTTTTTTTTTACTTTCATTTATATATAGTAATATAGTGGCCTATAAAAAAATTTATTCATATAAAATCCCAATCATAGTGGGAAAGAGAGGGCGATATAATGCTTTCCTCTCTCTTCTAACTTTATTAGCAAATAAACTGTAAACACGCGTAATAATTAAAAGAAGCCATCAAAATGTTTGCTTTTTTACCTGAAAACATTTCCTGAGAGTAAAAAATTCCAATCTTGAAAGATTTTAGTTAATGAGCTGAAAATTGTTGCACAAATATGTATTTTCACATTACAATTCACCAAATTTTAATCTTATGCCTGAAAAAGTTTTCTGAACGTATAAAATGTCAATTTTGAATGATTTTAGTGAATGAGCTGAAAATTGGTACGCAACATGTTACAATGAAGCAAATTTTAGCTATATAACTGAAAATCTAAAGTTTTTGCCTGTACATAAATTAATTGAAATTTTTATTTAATTAAGTGATGTTATTTATAGCTACTTGGGGCCCACTCATGGATTGACGCAGCAAAGAGATTTTCCGTAAAGAAAAGTATGGGGTTACATTCAGTGGCTTGACACCTTTCATCTCATTCATTTTGTTTCCAACTTTAGCTAAGGTGTTACATCACTATCATTAAATACCATATATTTCGCTGTGTTGGACGGATAGACAGCTTATGACAAGATGAGAATAATAGGACTCAGACCGTAGATTTACGCATTCTAAAAAATATTTTGAGAGCAATGAGATTAGTCTGGTTTTGCCTAAGGTCGTTCCTTAAAAAAATCAACACATTAATTATTTTTTATTAAATGAATTAAAAGGAAAATATATTATAGACCAGGGGTGGCCACTAACCTTAACTTTGGGAGCCGCAAATTTATAAAACTGTTTCAAAGCGAGCCACATTGTTTGGAGATTAATTGTGGTTTATTAAAAAAAAGACACCTTTTTTTATTTTATAAAATATAAATGAAGTAACATATATTTTTTGCTCTACTTTACTTATAACATTACAAAAATTTTTTATTATTATTATTTTTTTAATTTAATTATTATACATGGGTGTAGCATAAAGATCTACCACATTTTGAAGAGATATAAAAAATGAAAAAATTTAACTAGAAAAAAACTTCAAATTTATTTTTTGAAAAGGAAATAAATGATTTTTTTTATGTATTTTTAACATTATCTGACAATCTAGTTTTTGCATTTCTGGCCTTCTGAGGGGTCCACAGAATATGCATACAAAATTTGGTTGAGTTTGGTCGAAAGGGCTAGAGTTATAATTTTTGACCCCTCTCCTATTTTGGGTATGTTTTTGCATTTCTAGCCTCTGGGAGTCCACAGAATATGTATATAACATTTGGTTGAGTTTGGCTGAAAGGGCTCAGAATTTTCATTTTTGGCCCCCCCCCCTTTTTTGTCTGGTAATGTATGAAATACATTTATTAAAAGTTATTTTATGTACTTTTCAAAAATATTTTCAGTTTTTACTTAGTTAAATTTTTTCATTTTTTTTATACCTCTTCAAAATGTGATAGATCTTTATGCCACACCTGTACTTTTTGAAATCAGTATTATTCAAGAGGGTTCAAGAGCCGCACGAGATTGTCTGAAAAGCCGCATCCGGCTCATGAACCACGTTGTGGCGCACCTCTGTTGTCGACCATATCATTGACGACAGCGTTTCAGCTGTCAGCCGTTAATTGAAAATTTCAAATTCAAAGTTAGATTAGATTAAGTACAGGAAATTGATGTTAGGTGGGGCTAATAGCAATCACTTATTTGTAGGATAGTTATTATTAAATACATTTTATAAACCAATCTGACTTTTTTCAATTGATTACGAAGTCAAATTACTTTTGAATCCGAAATTTATTTGAAAAATATTTGTCGTATAATAATCAGTATTTTGGAATTTAATATTTAAAAGTAAAATTATTTATTCAGGAATCTCGTAGGATTCGAAAACTTATTAATATGTTAATTCTAGGATTAATAGTCTAAGAATGCCGTAGTATGTAGCATTATAGGAATACGACTCTCTTATTTTTCTACATTTAAATATTTTTGCCTTAATTATTAACATTGAACTTATACAGTGACGATTTGAAAAGAAGACAAAAACGTTTAGTCAACACATTAGTGTACAAAATAGTTTCAAATGATAAATAGAGTCAAAATTATTTTTTTTAATATTATATCAAAATCATTAGAGCCTTTTTGGAAAATTTTGAAAAAGTGAAAATTACTGGAATAAAGAACTGTGAAAAAAGGTGGTCGAATTTCCATAACATATTATGTAAAATTTTCTAAAAGAAATTTAATGATAAATCTTCCACACACCTGAATGAAATGGAAATTTGTTTCTATTGGGGACTACCTTTTAATTTATATGCTTTTAATATTTAAGTTAAAGGGTGTCATATTAATATAAGCTTTGGTGAATTATTAGATATCTAATAATTAATAAAGATTAAATTTTAATTTATCATTATTTTATTTAAATCTATTTTGAGTTAGAGGAGTTCCGCCTTTAAAATCAAAAACACTTCCTAGATTTAAATTATTTTTTCACGCTTATATAAAATTGAATTCTTTCTTTGAAATAGCATTATGCGTTATTAAATTCTTTCTTTGTCATTTGTTTTCAGGTATGAACCGGTTTCGATTTCGTCCATCACTTCTAAATTCCATTGAGCTTGAAGGTAATTATACTTATATAAATTATGAGGACATGTGCATGATTTAAAAACATTTATATTAACACGAAACTCTCCGAAGGCAAGTTCCTCATTTTTCCCAGTAGGCATCACTTGAATTGGCTTTAGAATTCCTGTTTTCAAAACCTGAGTTGAAATATTCATTTGCAGCAACCATTTGCATGACACTGGCCTAAGCAGAAAAATTTCCAGGTAGGATTGTATCGACATTAAACCAAGTGCATTCTCCCTTTTGAATTATTCACTGTTTGATTTAACTCTGGATTCCTAGCAAGGGAGCTTAGAAATATATATGATTTAAGATAAAAATTAATCTGCTAGTTTTTTTTTTTATTTTTTATTTATTAATTGTCACGGGAACAAAGCCCATTTAGAAAGCACATAAGTAAAGTTTTAGTAGGGTTAGTGAGGGAGCCAAGTTTTTAGCCGGTAGAAATTTTTATTTGCCAGCCAGGATCGAACCTCGGCCTTCCGCCCCAACATCGTCATAATCGATTAATGCCGAAGCGGGCCCAGCGTTAGCCGGCTCGCAAACCCGACCTCAATCTGCTAGTTAACTAAACAAAACTTGAAAAAAAAGATCTTTGGTAATTTATTTTTTATTCATTTTGATCTTATTATTATTATTTCTTTATCTGTCTAAATATACTTTATTATTTGTGAACTAAACCTGTATGCTAATACTTTCGGCTCAGCTTTCTTTATGGACTTTCGATAGGTATAGCGTAATAATAATTTATTATATAGAAAACACTGATTAATCATCATTTTACAGTACATTGTCTATGGAAATTATTGGGATTTAAATTTAGTTATGCTTAATCTTCCTCAGTACGATTCAATTCTTATTAAACTATGGGTTCTATTGTTAAGTACTTAGTATATTTATAATCTTTTGAACTTCGCATGTAATCTTTTGATATTGTAAAATAATTTCGTTATAATCAATGCTTGATATCATTTTAACCTGAAAGACTTAAAAGATCAAGAAATAGATAACCTAGAAGACAAAAAAATGTTTATATTTATATATTATATAGTACGGTTTTGGATTTATTGCGCTCAAATACAACTATTTTAAAAGTATTTTATTCACTAATATTGTTTGATAAAACATTTAGCTAATAATAAGCAAGGAGTGCTGAAAAATTAATTATAAAAATACAAGGAAATAAATTTGTAAATCATTTGGAATTGATTTATGTGTGGAGAACGTTATTCGATTGAATATTTGCAATTATGCATGTATGAAAGATCTAAGTTGATAAGAAACTTGTGAGATACTAAATATAATAGTTTACATATTTCTTTAAATATTAATTTTTTAACTGAAGACAACTAGATTAAAGGAGGGGAAAATTTAATAATATATGCATTCGTAAATACATTTTACATTATATTTTGAGAAAAAGAGTTTAATTTTTTCTTATATATAAATTAAATAACGAATAGCAAAAACTTGAATAAAACACTCGCTATAACTATAATTTTGTCATGTATTTTATAATTTATTCACAGAAGAAACTTAATGCGTTCATTCACTTTTTAATTACTTATAATTTAGCTAATTTATGTTTGGATATTATTATATACAATTTTTAAGGTAGTGGTTCATACATAAAACATAAAGTTTTAATTCCAGTCCAGTAAGTTTTATTTAATTATGAATTTAAGATGTTGATTTGAGTAGATTTTAAGAAATTAATGACTAGGCGGCCAAATAAATAAAAAATATACCTATTTATTTTATCGTTTTCAGAATGAACTTTTCACTTACTGAACAAAAGACACATCGAAAGTATCGATGTAGGAGGATTCAGACAAAAAGCCTGTGCTTGCTGTAAAAGGAAACCTTTTCGAGCTAGCCCTATAACACAACTCTCAAAAGATTCTTTCTTCTAAACCAAATGAAATTTCTCGCCACCAACATTCAATATTTTTCCAAGTTTTTTACCTTCCATATGATTTTCACTTATCTTATACTATTAGATATAATGAGCAATCTCAAGAGTATCCTACTAGTTGACGCGATTTAAGGAAACCTACATCTCGATTTTTATAAAAATACTTCGTGGAATGTGTGAATGAAAAGTGAATTGACAATGTTGATATAAGTAAGACCTCTGATTAAGTTAATCGAATTTATTAATACAGATAGGTAGAACATTGTTTGGCGCCGAAGTAATATAAACCGAAAAGTTGTAAGTATAATTTATTTTTAAATAGAAAAACTGTATTTATTTAATATTCTATGCACCAATGGGTAGGCTATAATTCTAGAAAAATTTTAAAATAAAAAATATATTATAAGTTAATGGTTAATCACTTATAGATCTAATTAAATATTAATAAAAATCAGATAACCTCAGTAAAAACCAACCCGGTCTAAAAAATAGATACTTGTCTTGACTATATAATTCTTAATAGGTAAATAATTATAGAATGGAAAGTCATTAAACCTGATAAAGATCAACACTAATTAAATCATACAGTAATTATCACTTATATTTTGCCTATTGTGTATTTTTTAATTAAAATCTTATAAATGACTATTTCTGAAATTAATGTATAAGTTCGCACATTTAAATTAATTGAAACACATCAATTACGCAAAACCACTCAGTTTCCCTTGACGATTAAATAAGAAACAAATCAAACCGATCAACTTTTTTTTCTTCATGAGCTTTAGAGAATGCAATTTTTTTCTACTCTCATCATTTTTAGAACCTTCAATTCTTAAACAGCCAGATTTTTTATTAATATTATAAATAAATACATGGATATTAGTCTTGTATTCCTGAAAAGACGCAAATATACACCAACAAATTTGCTTCTAATCCAACCCCTTTCTGTTTTATTAGATGCAAGAGCCTTTTTTCGACTTTTTAAATCTAATGAATTTTTTAGAAACAAAGTCACGAAATGTAGAAAAGAAAAAAAAATTTTATTTTAAAAAAACTAAAAAAACACGCTTCTAAAAAGTACAGAATAATGTAATACTTAATCAAAAAAGTATGGGGCACAAAAACATGTACTTTTAATTAATTTCGACAAAGTGCCGCACGCTTTTTTTTATTAAGTATTACATTATTTTGTACTTTTTAGAAGCCTGTTTTTTAGTTTTTTTTTAATATAATTTTTTTTTTTACTTTTTAGTCTTAATTATTTTTATAGAGAAAAGTTTGCAGAATTTAACAGAACAAAAGTCACATTGATACATAGATGAATATATACATACATACATACATACAGGTGAAGATAATGTAAAGCGTGTAAAAATGTATAAGTACTTTTTCTGAGATCATACTATATTATTTATATGAAGCTAATACAGTTAAAAAAATTTAATTAGATTAAGATAATTCAACCACCAATTATTTTAACAATTAAGGTCACTTTTTTCATCTAGAGTTAAACTTGGCTGGAGATCAACTTAGTTTTAGATTATAATTAGCTGTTCGATTGCGGTTATTTGCGGCTATATCTATAGATAGCTCCACACATATCTGAAAATTAGTAGTCAAAGATATTAGGCAGTTTTAGTGGTAGTTAGTATTCTTAAAAATATTCTTCTGTTAAAGTGTTAGATTATTTCTGAATAAAACAATATTTTATTGATGACAAATTATAAATGAAGTTGTTCGATATTACCAAGTTTAATTTTATATTTTGAATAGATAAGATAAACTAATTCTATTATATTTATTTACAATTGGAAAATCAATTGAGTAGGATGTAATTATATCAGGCGTAGACAATTTTCCAAAAATATATGCTCTCCCAGTGTTTTGATACACGTTTATATTTGAGATTTTATTTGAAGAAATTATTAAAAAATTTCTAAACATGCATAGATACATGTATGTTAGGTAAGCCTTAGGCATAAAACCGTTTTACATTCACATAAATAAATAGGAAGGATATATCGATCGATGGATAAAAATAAAATAATCCCTTTCAATTATTTGGACATAATCTTTTGAGGCCCCTTAGAGATAGTCAACTATACATACAAGCTATTAAAAAACTGATATAAAAGCTATGGCTCATACATTTCTGGCTATAATGTATAAATTGTTCATATAAATATATAGAAAAAATATATATATCTTACAAATAATTATTTTAAAGTTTTTTTTATTGGTCTTCGTTTCTTATTATTTATTAGTTTTGGTTTGGTTCTTTTCAATCAGATCAAGATTCTCTAAAGGCGCTTTTTATAGCTAGATTTTTTTCAATATAATTCTTATTTAATGATGAAAAATAACTCTTTTTTTAAATTCTAAAATCTTAATGATTTAAGGCTTCCGGTCATCTCCCCACAAACAAAAACTTAAAAAACAAAAAGAACAAACAATAGAACTGTGTATGAATAAATTTTCTTTTCTAATTCAAATTTCAAGACCATTACATTCAATGAATGTTAAGTGTTGGAAAAAAACACATCATAAAGTGACTTAAGATATAGCTATAGTTGAAGAATAAAAATAAAAAAGATATATATATATATATATATATATATGTATATATATATATATATATATATATATACAAAGGAATAAAGTAAAAGAACATTATTCTTGAGTATGAATATAATATGTATGTATAATTTCATATAAGCCTATTAGAGAATATAAACAGTAGCTGAAATTGGCAAAATGGTCATAACTGAAGATTGTTTTTTAGTAAAGAATAGAGATTAATAATTCATCTATAATCTCAGTTCAGAAAACAATATAATTAATTTCAAAAATTTTTAAACAAATTTTTAAAAATTATCATTTTACTATTAATGATGAAGAAAATTATTATATTATATTGTGCGACTTTTATAGATTGCATGCTAGGACGAAAATAATGGCCTGCATATCCGTGCATTCAGATATTCTTTAACTGGGAAAATGGATAAGGAGGAGGGCATATGTTTGTGGTTAAGATAGAAAACAATTTACCACACCGCATATAGGGGTCTTCAATTCCCAGGACTCCTAGTCACCTATTCCAGGTCATGGGGAAATTCTTTTATGTTGAAATTTTGCTGGTCAGGTTAAGAATTTGGAAGGTTAAACCACTAATGATATACGTAAATAGAGAACAAATTGACATTTTCCACAGGAACACGGCGATTAAGCCTCAATTTCAGTTTCACGAGAACCAAATTTATTTCATACAATTAAATACAGAAAACCTTGAATGATTTTCTGAATATTTTTAAATAGTTCCAGAAACTATACGAAACGCAATATATTTCTTCTTCTTCTTCAAATAGCCATACTCGATTCCGAGCGTTGGCAATTACTGTGGAGAGCATCCTCTTCATTATAATTTTCCGGGAATTTTCACAGTTATTGTTTCCCATTACCTTCCCCTGGAGGGATTGGATTATAGCCCGTCAAATATCAAATAGTCGGGCTTGAACTCGCGCTAACTTGATTAGAAGGCATGCTCTATTAGTGTAGTCCTTATTTTGAGTATTTTCGAATTTTTACGCTGACATAGGCTCATATGGTTCGAAATAAATAAAATAAATATCCCCCCAAGTTTCAAGTCTATCTCAATTTTAACCTGTGTCGCAACAGCAAGTTTCCCATCTACATAACATGGGGTTTTGGCATTGAACGATCAATTTTTTATTCCGGTCAAAGTAATACTTCAAAAAATTTGAAACTCTGTAGACTTTATCATTATAATAGTTGCTATCCTTCAGAATTTTTACAGATTTTTTACGCTGACATGGGCTCATATGGTTCATATAGTTCTTATAATTTTGGAGTTACAGTTAGATAAAATACTGCTATATATTAATGTTAGTATAAGTTATAGAGTCCAAAATTATAATAACTAAAAATCTGTAATAATTCTGACGAATAGCTACTATTATAAGGATAAAGTCAACAGAGTTTAAAATTTTTTGGACAATTAATTTGGACGGAATAAAAAATTCAATGCCAAAAACCCCATATTATTTAGATGAGAAATTTGCATCGTTGTGCAGCACAGGTTAAATTTAAGATAGAGACTTGAAAGTTGGGGGATATTTTTATTTATTTATTTCGAACCATATGAGCCTCTGTCAGCGTAAAAATTCGAAAATACCCAAAATAATGACCGCCCTAATGCTCTATAACCACTCAGCCAATCTGACTTCCAATGTTTATTAGAAAAATTGTATTTTATTTATCAAAGGGTTTCCGCCAGTATTACGTTATATTTTTCCAAATGATTATTTTTATTGCTTAGCAACTGTCCAAATCTTATCAATTAAACATTAAAATCTGACTAAATAACTTATAAATAATTATATTTAATTCATTAAACATATATCATGTTTTTTATTGGAGGATCAAGTCTAATTTGCATAACTATCGGAAGACTTATTGATTATCCATTAAGATTCCTTTTAATGAATATTCATCTGATAACCATTAGTGAATGTCAATATAATTAAAAGAGTATAATTACTCCACTCGCTAGATAATCGTTTCTATTCTTAATTTTAGTTTTCGAAGAATCGAACCATTAGATCTTACCTGATATTTATTTATTTGTATTTCTTAATTAATCTATCTTAATTTGTTCTCAACAGAATGGCTGAAGTTTCTTCAAAACACTCGTTCCAACCTTAATTTAGATTAAATCAACTAAGAGATATTGAAATGAAATGGAAACGAGTTTTGGTACGAGAGCAGGGTTTGAGTGCCGCGAGGGTACTTTTGCTTATTGGAAATCGTACCAAATCAACCAGGCTTTCTATCTGGACCTGTTCATTTTTCTTCCATTTAGTCCAGAAAATATATCTATCGATAATTTAAGTGGCTTTGTTGAGTGAAGAAAATTAGCGATTTCTCGATAAATACATACAAGAGTGGATTGGTTGCCATTAATTCAATCAATAAGGAGCGGTTCGATTCGCGCCGATATCCGAAATACGATCTCCATCACGTCTCAATTTACGCGATATATAGCAATGAACCAATACAAATGCAATTTGTTGATAAATTTGTTTGAAAAATATTTTTGATTAAAATAATTGATAAGTTGATATCAGACTGTTGTTTGCAGTAGTATAATGATTTATTGTTAAAGTTAAAATAATGTGAGTAGAAAGTTCAGGAATGTTATAATAATCCAACTAGACACAAACGAATCACGAATTACATACACATTTTGTTTATTCATTTGCTTTATTTTCTTTCACTTAATTGATGCTTAATGAAAGAAAGAATTTTCATCAATTATTTTAATATCTTTATTAAAAATGCTTCCTTTAATATATTCTACAATTATTTTGTTAATTTATCATGAGAGTTATGAATCAACAACTCTGTTATTCATCTTGGCAAACTAAATTTTTCCAATATCCTTGTAAAATTGCACATTATTATAGCTAATTTCAAAATTTCAATATTTATTAAAAAAATAATTAATATTTTTATGTTATTTTTTACTTTACCATACAGGGTATGGTCAAGTATTGTAATCGTGAATGAAAAAGTGTTTTATTGCTTAATTTTTTCTAAATATCTCAAACAATAATATTTTGATAAAAAATTGAGCGAAACCATTGCGTTTTGGTCTACAAAAAAAGCCCTAATGAGTAGACATCGAAACAATTATATTTTACAAGATATTAACTATCAAAATGTCAGTTAATTGTATAAATCTACTTTACCAAATTTTATAAACGCTCGAGCTCAAAAACTAGTGTAAATATCAAAACGGAATTTCACATGTAGCCCTGTTACATTAAGATTAAGAGCTGATTAGAATTTAGTTAACATAGAACAAACAATTAAGGGGGGTAAAATTAAAATTATAAAATTTTCAAACTAAAAAAAACCCCAGAAAAATAAAATTTGTATAATCGACACCTATGATAAAAAGATACTCATTATTTATTATTAAATAGACCCTTTGATCGATTTGTACGAGCTATATTGCTCTGACAGAAGGACAAACTCATAGATATTGTACCGATAATAAATAATAAGGTTCTATTTTACTTTTGAACGCTATAGTAAAAATAAAAAAATTAAAACGCTCTTTTGAGCTGAATAGAAAAAAATCTTGTGTTGTAGGAGGTAGCTATGTCACATCGATAGGTTTTCCTTTTGTTCAGCAGGCACACAATGATTGCTTTCTATATTTCTTCGTCAAACTAATCTTGAATCTTTGGTTGTATTATTAATATACTATAAAATGAACCTATAATAAAATAAAAGAGTTATTATTTTTTTCTAGGGTCAAAATTGGTGGGGGGCTGTTAAAAAATAGAACTATATCAATATAAATTCTAGACCCATTAATCGATTTGTAAGAAATTTGCACCCTATGCGAAATACGACCTTATGAAAATGACTCACAGCACGGCGACTTATTTAGTCTAAAGTTAAAAACACTCACTCATTTATTTTCGGTCATGTGGGTGAATTTTTAAAAAAGTCAATTTTAGCACACTATTTCTTCTATTTAAAAGAGAATAGGAAACATCTGACCTGTCTCATTCTTATCTGCAAGGTAATCGAAACGATTTTCATTGTAAGAAAAACAGTCCTTGCCAGCTTTGCCAGGTTGCCTCACAAACACGAATTGAATTTTTTTCCGAAACTATTTTTTTTTAATTAATTTAATTGAGATATGAATTATTTTTCTTAAACAAACAAGGATATGAAAACAAATTCCAGAACATTTCAATCAAATCATTAAATGTAGATAGTCCATTACAATATCCTTAAAAAACAATAAGGTCCACATTACACAATTATCTAAATATGAATATCAAACATAACATATGAGTATATTATGAATCATAATATATTAGATTCAATTCTTATTTGCGTGTCATATCGATTGACCACTAATTGGAAAGTTCAAGGTGTTTTTTGTTATAATACACACTTCTTACAATCCTAATTATCATTGAAAAATACCTATTCTGCAACAAATAATAAATTATTTTCATTGAAGCTCAGGTTTCACATGGGAGTTGAAGAATAAATAAATAATGAATGCTCTCTGGGTCTGGACCTTTACAATGTTAACTCATAAAATGCTGAAAAAATAATCTTCTCATGAAATTATATTCTTAAAAGTTTGGAATATTTTTAAATTTTTAATTTGCCAATTTATGAAGAAAATCCTTGAATAATTTTTTATTTGAACCGTTACTTCACGCATCATTATTGCATTTATTCTTTGCATTCAAATGAAAAACAATTAATACACGTTATTGGCTATTATACTTTTATTTACATCCCAATGATCGGGTGCATGGAGAGAAACTCAGAGTCTAATTCATGAATACAATAACGTACATCTTAACGTATATTAAGAATAAATGACGTTGCAAGATAATTGTTTGGGAATTTATCTAAATTAATAATAGAAGGTACTGAGTAGATTTTGATGAGGTAGTCCAAGGTTCAAAAAAGAGAAATAATTATAACTATCTTTTTTTATTGAAAACAGACGTTTTGGAGGTTTATTCCCTCCTTCTTCAGGGTTTTGAAGGGTCAGTGAAGGAAATTCAATGTGACATTCCCCTCTGTCTTCTCTTTCAGTGGCAGTAACAATATTATACAGTATTTCATTCTCGTTAGAATTAAGTGAATGTTTGTCGGTTTTGAATAAAAAAGATAGTTATAATTATCTCTCTTTTTGAACCTTGGCTGCCTCATCAAAATCCACACAATTCACTTATCAGTCGGTCTCCAAAAATACTTCAATAGAAGATACTTCTTTCGATATCTAAAAAAATAATTTCTGACTCCTACCCTCGCTCATACAAAGCAGTATCCGTTTGGGGTGAAGGTTGCAAAATATAATTTAAAAAAATCTAATGTTGAATTTGAAAAATAACGAAAATGATGCCGTATTCGATGAAATTTGCTAAAAAAAGAGAAGATTAAAATAAAATTTCAAAAAATTAAGGGTACTTTTATGTTGAAAAGTCACAGCCAGCCACTGATATATATATATATATATATATATATATATATATATATATATATATATATATATATATTTTTTCCCAATAGACAATGTACTCGCAAAGAGTGAGATTTGCGCTTTCATTAACAGTTAAATTCACTTCACGAATATTATAAAACAAATCTGCCAGAACTAATCCATTAAATGGAAGTTTTGAACCCGTTATTTGATGTTTCACTTAGCTATTAAAAACATGCTCTTTTTGCGTTTACTAACAAAATAGCAAGTGATTTCAAGCACATAAGTCAGCTCGGGTTCCCCTTGGTCCGCAAGTAATGACAAGTTTCGCTGCAAGTGTGCCGGGGTCAGGCGTACACAAAATTTCGTTTACAATTGTTTTGATATCAAACAAAACATTAAGAAGGTATGCGTTAAAAAAAAGACTTTGATTTTTTTGCGACATCCTAATATACATATAAATATTTTCAGATGAATCGAACGAATCAAAATAAATAAAAAATCACTTATCAAATTTAAGGTCTTAATCTAACCATTTATTATTTCTAGTTCTATCACACCTTACCTTTTAGGCAAAGTCAATGATAATTTATAGGTATCTTAATTTCTTACATCCTCTGCTTCATGAAGACAGTGTCGACTGTAAAAGCCGAAAGAAAACAGTTCTCTAACATATGACCGAGCTGACCACACTTTCTATTATAATTTATTTGTTAGTAATGAAGCTGTTGAAGCTTTTATTTTTGTGATTAATTTGATTAAAGTTTGAATTTTTATTTAAATTACACATGATTAATTATAATTATTTATTGAAACAAATAAATACAATATAAATACTATTTGCTTTTTTATATTATATATACATATATATAACTGAATATAATTATTGTAAAATTTATTCTATCTCATAGGATTTATTTTCATTTTACGCTCCTTCGTTTTTTGCTACTTCCTCAATTGATTCCTCTCTATTTAGAATTCTTAAGAGGTGATTATTTTTCAAAGAGAGTAAATTAGCTAACAGTTCTTTTTTTTAATCATAATTTAACTCTTATGGTAATAGTATTTTAACATATTTGCCTATTTTTAAATTCATATAATTATTATTTATTTTTATTTAGAATTTTACATTTATATTTTATATTTATTTCGGTATATCCTACGCAAAGGCTAGCAAGAGGCCCTCTGAGCTAGTATATCTATATATATATATAAAATTAAGGCTTTGTCTGTACATTGGTCCAAATCAGGCCAAATTTTGGTTGCACACGTTTCAAGCAAAGTTATGAACGAAAACACCGTCAACAAAATTCCTGTCTGTCTGTATGTCTGTCTGTTTCAGGGGTTTCCTCAAAAGTTGCTCATGATTCACGTCA
The DNA here is from genome assembly GCA_024734495.1 of Forficula auricularia. Taxonomy (NCBI): domain Eukaryota; kingdom Metazoa; phylum Arthropoda; class Insecta; order Dermaptera; family Forficulidae; genus Forficula; species Forficula auricularia. The sequence goes on from JALMQS010000099.1 coordinate 94,493,555, forward strand.
AAACGGCTGAAGGGATTATTATTTCATATTTGTATCAGATGTCTTCTAACTTACGTTTTTATATATAACGTTTTGATATCTTGACCCCAAAAAGGCGTTTGGGGGGGGGGGGGGGAGCGCACGAATGAAAATTATCACCTAAACTCCTAAACTATTAACTCTACGGCAAATTTTATAATGAGCAATGTTGTAGGGGATGTGATTTCGGACAACTTTTGTTTAAAAAAATTCTCCCGAAAAGGGTGGGGGAGGGTGAAAAATATCTAAATTCTTGCCCTTGGAGCAAACTCAACTAGGTAGGGATTTGTGGGTTGGTGGTCCGTGGTGGGTGGGGTGCGGGATCGAGTGTTGGGGTGGTGGTGTGGGGGCGGGGGTTGGGCACGGGTGCATGGTGCGGGGGGGGGGAGTGGAGTGTGAGGGGGTTCGTGGGTTGGGGGTCTAGGGGGCGTGCCTTGCAGCTAGTCATAGCTATATATGAAATAATTGCTCATTTAATAAGTAGTATGAGATAAGATTGACTTTACTGTTGTAGTAATTAATCCCTTCATATTTCAAGCCTGTTTTAACCGACTTCAAAAAAAGGAGGAGGTTCTCTATTCGACTGAATTTTTTTTTTTTTTTTTTTAAATATAAATTTCCCCAACTGTCCCATTCGCTGATAATTTTACAAAAATATGATAGTACTAGTAGCAATAATATTTTATTTGCTTTTTAGAGTTAATTTTTTCGAATTTCAAAAATGTAATCATAAAATAATAATAATAAATAAATAAATAAAATATGATTTTTCTGAACATCATAATATGTTCTATCAAATGTAGGTATTCTGGTTTTTGAATATTTGTAAATATTAATGAATTATCGATAAAATAATTAATTTTTCCTATCCCAATTTCTCTTTTCATTATTATTTTTTATTCACTAGTGACAAATGGCACCGACAAAACTAATATATAAATTATTTTGATTTAAAAGCATAGATGGATGATAGAAGAAATTAGAAATCACAGCTTCCCAATAGAAAAAAACAAGTTATCCATGTTAATAAGTTAATGAGTCCTGTAGTCCTTTCTCACTTTAGTTCTCTCTTTATGAATTAAACACTTATTTTAATTATAATTATTATCAAAGGATCAAAAAAAAATTTAAAATCTTTATTAATCTCGATTATTTATTCATTTCCTGCTTCTAAAATTTCAACTCACTGTAATTTTTTTGAGGGGTGGGGGCTATTTAAACAGGAAATAGTGTTATTCCAAATTATAATCTATTTAAGGGCATGGTGGTCTATTGTTTCTTAGACATTCAGACTAATATAAATATTTCCTATGAATATTTGAAAGAATTTTTGTTATGATTGACTTTGTTCCTTTTGGAAAAAATGACAATAGTTCAGTCTATTTGAAGACTTAACTTCGAAAATAAAATTACATAAAGCAAGAATTGATACGGTAAAAGTGTTTAAGTGGGGTCACCCAATTTTGGACTGTAAAAATATATATTTATGGTTTTATTTATAATTATTTTAATTATATCCAGTTATCGGCGCAGTAAAAAAAAATACTAAAATCTTATGTGCGTTTGAAGAGTAAAGAACCTGCATAAGTGGAGCTCCGTGTATTTTAACCTGTAAAAATACCTTTTTATTACTTTATTAGGAATTTTTTTTATTTTCAAATCCTAACTACTTATTTGCGATTTGAAAAATAAAAAAATAAAAAAATAAAATACTAAAAGTGTAATGATTAGCCAAATTAATTATCGTTAGAGTTCGTGGCTGTGATGAAACTGTACTAGATGAAGGAGGAGGTATCAGCCAAAGATGGAATCACTGGGTACAATAAAACACCTTTAATAAAACGTTTCGGCCTGAATTTTATTTGGCCATCTTCAGTTAATTAGGAGTTATACACAAAATGCGGTACGCATATGTGATCGAACCAAACCTTGTCAAAAATAAAAATAATTTAGCTTCATGTAAATTTATAACGTGGAATGTTATAAATTTACATGAAGCTAAAAATTTTTTTATTTTTGACAAGGCTTGGTTCGATCACATATGCGTACCGTATTTTGTGTATAACTCCTAATTAACTGAAGATGGCCAAATAAAATTCAGGCCGAAACGTTTTATTAAAGGTGTTTTATTGAACCAAGTGATTCCATCTTTGGCTGATACCTTCTCCTTCATCTAGTACAAATTAATTTTCATTGAGTATGTCAAATTTCTCCAGGGTATACTAGGTAGGTTTCATATAAATATTTATTCATGTGAAACCTATCTAGTATTTTATATTTTAAATTTTAAAAAGTTTCTAAAAAAATTTTCAAAAATTTTCTTTAGTTTATTTAAAATGTTTCACCAAGAACCCACACCATTTTCCCTTAACAAAATTGTTTGTACATAACACTAAGGCTAGAAATCAACCACACTTTGCTAACGGTAATATCATTATTGTATTTTAGGTGGTGTTGGATTTGCTCGCTGCTATGTTTCCTTTATTATAATTTCAGTCTTAGACTAAAATATTTCCATTAATCTAAATTTCACTCTCTAATTGTAAATTATATTAATTCGCAAATGATCATAGCAGTCGACGTACCGGTAAACGCAGTATAATATTTATTTAATTAGATGTTTAAATTATTTTATGATCTGTTTAATTCTTCTTAAAAAATGTATTAATATTAGCTGTTACATTTAATTATAATGCTTGATAAAATCATATTTAAATGAATTTATCTGGACTGTTTAAAACGTTGGGTAGCAGAGCATTTTCATTTCATAGCATGTTATTTTAAAATTAAACAAACTTTCGCTAGAAATAGAAAGACTGCACAGGAGTGGTTGCCTAGGTGAGTACTAGGGCGATACGCTAGTGCAGTGTTTCTCAATCTGTTTTCAGCGGAACCCCAGGGTTCCACAAATGGAGTTTTGGAGTACCCCGCGCCTAGAGGCCAATAAAAGAAAAAATAGAAAAACAAAAGTATAAGTTATTAGTATCACCCTTCAAAAAATTTGTCATGTAAAGAAAAAAATACTAAATTTAGAGTCTAAGTATTACCTTATAGTCAAATAAAACCATTAATACATAAGAAAGCGATGAACATCACTATTATTGTCTCAGCGATACCATTTTCGTTCCTTAACTTTCATATAATCCAACGATTCGTAACATTAGTAACAAAATAAAAACCTCATTTAAATTGTTTTATTATTATTTTGTTATTAATGACGTTTGAAATAATATTTCTTTTCAAATAGATGAGAATATTATTTATGTGTATATATTGAATATGTAAAACAAAACCTGTCCGATCCGAAAGGGGCATATGGGCATCCCAATTACATTACCAAAAAATTAAATAATATCTAATAATATTAATCAAATACATGAAAAGGTACTTGATTAATTAAATAATATTGATGCTATGAACTTTAATAATAATAATAATAATATTCATGAAAATAAATATTTTAGGTATTGTAATTAAAATGCACGTTTTTAGTACCCAATTTGCCCAAAATCTAGCAAATTTTTAAAATGTGGCAACACCGTCATCGGCGGCGGCATTTTATATTTAGAAGCTATAAAAGTAACATGATGTTGATATTTTGACGAAAAATTAAATATCTCTTATTTTAGTGCTAGGGGGTTCCTCAGAAATAAATATAATTGCTCTAGGGTTCCTCGCTCTACAAGAGGTTGAGAAACTCTACGCTAGGGTGTACTTTTTAGGGCGATGTGTTTAAAAGACTTTAATTTAAAAATTTCTCCAAATTAAATTCTTCAGCTGAAAAGCTAAATTCATAATTTTCTTCTATTTTAAATTGCCATTAATAGTTAAAAACAGAACCCAAACAAGACTCAACACTATTTCAGCATATAGTAATATACAGTAAAGAAAACTTTTATGATATGATCGATTTTACTAGATGTTTATTATATGGAAAAATGAGTCTTATAATAAAAAAATACTTGTATGTAAATTATACATGAATTAATGCTTTGTTGTTTTCAAACTAAGCAAAATCTAAAAGATAAGAAATTTGAATATATATCAACAAAATAGGCATTTAAATAGACTATGAAGTTATCCTAGTCTAGAAAGGAATGGTCTACCTCAAATAAACTTAAAGGTTAACTCAGAGGTTCTCTCATCTTGCTTTTTAAGATTGCTCTCTCTGTTAGATTGATACTCTTGCCCTATTTGGAAATGTTTGGTCAATCAAAAATTGGTCAACTAATATGGGAATACAAATCTTCCAATTGATTGATGCTGAGGTGAAGGCAATTTTGATTCCTTGTTTTTATTTCTTTCTTCTAATAAAACAAAACACAACAAATCGAAAATTTATTACTTCAAAATACTTATTGACAACCTTGCACAAGAAACTAACCTCGAATTTGAATAAATTCCCCAACTTATCTAATCTTCTAAAAGAATTTACTTTTAAAATATTCTCAAACAAATGAGCATTTCATTTAAAAAATAAAGTGATATAAATAAGAATTATATGATTATGGTGTAATATAGAGCAACAGCTTAATCAGCGACGAAGGTCTTCAACCTTTCTTCTATAGTAGAGATAGATTCGTACGCTGGAACGTTCTTAGTTTACATGAGAGCTCATTTAAGTTCTTGCTAATGAATATATACTTCTTCTTTACCACGATCCATATCTGCAAAACTAATTTTGTTTGCGTGTAGAGAAAAACCGGATATGAGCCTCGAGAGGTCGTTTGACTCTTCTTGTATAACGAAAAATAAAATTTATTTATGTTAAAGTGTTTAATGGCGGTCAAGCAGTCGAGGAATGAAAGGGCCTCCTCTGATTTGCTTTTCGGATTCCCATAGTACTGATACAAACGTCAATTTGTACATTTATTTATTAATTTTAATTTAATTAAATGCTATTCGCATGCATTCGTTATACATAATTTCTTTGAAAAAGTAACAATAAGCAATTTATTCGTAAACTAGAGCTATTTCTAGCGGTTGAGGGCGTTTAGAGATGAATGACTTCTTATCAAAGTGAAAAGTGGAATAATGTCTTCTGGAGAGGCTTTGTTCCTTAATAAGGCTATTAAGATCGCCAGGTCTCTGTATTTTTATTTTTAATTAAGTGTTGGTATATAATCACATTAATCCTAGAGCACACATAAATCAAATCATAATCAGAAATTTTTTAGTTTCTATTGGTATTAAGGAAATAAAATAAATTCCGTTGACTGAATTGTGATTTTAAGTATAAGAGTTGAAGTTGCGGATAGACATATATTTTTAATTTTCTTAGAAAATTACAAATTCTATTCGATCTGAGATGGAGTGGATTATTTTTTTACATATCAGTGGGGATAAAACAACACTTCTTACATATAATTTAAAATAATACATTCCATGTCGGATCTGATAGATGACACCCTCTTGCGGTTGACGTTTGAAAGTATAATTCATAAAAAAATAGTCAAATATTTTGATTGTCCTAGTAGAATATATTTGCCCGATTATCTTGTAAATTCTTTTAGCGTAATTAAAACGCTCTAATATTTTCTAAGTGTTGACATGAATAGTAGTAACTCGATACAGAAATGACTATGAAAATATAAATATTATTTCTAAACGATGAATTCTTTGAGTTGACTAAAGTTATATTTAGCACCACAGCTCATTACTATCTTAATACATAATTATAAAGTGTGGTGTTTTTTGAGGCTCTTGAAAACTATTTAACAATTTATCATTTTAAAACATTATAGTACCATATCTAAGTAAATTTTGACATATGCGGCCGAAACAAGAACTGACACCGCAAATACAAGAAAAATATTGGAAGTTTGTGAGATGAAATCGCTACGTAAAACAAGGATGGACAGGGTCAAAAATGAAGATATTAGGGAAAAGTGCAATATACAAAATGTCAGCGTATGGGTCCAAAGGAGAAGAACAGAATGGAGGGCATACGTATTGCGAATGAATGAAGACCGGCTGGTGAGGAAGGTACATGACAACATCCCTACCGGGAAAAGAAGACGGGGCCATCCAAGAAAACGATGGAAAGACGCTCTGGAGTAAACAGGCTTTTAGCCTAACAATAATAAGAAGAAGAAGAAGATCTAAGTAAATTAATACATAATATTTAAATTCATTACAGGCTGAGAAACACTGATTTAAGCTGTTTGTTTAACTCCACTTTAGATTAAAAGAAATAATAATAATGATAACAAATGTTTTGGTTTCGAATTCATATTAGCCTAGAGGAGTAAAAATCAGTAACATATATTAATTATATATATTAATTATTTTTTAACGTAAACCCATGTTAAATATCTAATACGGAATAACAATCATCGGATTCGGCCTTTGACCTGGCTCCAACACTCGGTATGTGGTATGAAAGCTTTCTTTCGAATCTTCAATTCAAGATTGTGGTTCATCATCCTTTTTTGTTTGTATCTCTTCTAATGCTAGAATTCCTTGGAGTTCAGTATTTTCCTATATGATATTTCTAATCTCTCTAATCTACCTTAGTTTAAAGCTGACAAAAGTCACCACATCTCCATACTACGTATAGCAATTAGCTCAAGCCTTGCAAGACAATTGCTTTTACTACCAATTTAGTCTTAAGCACATTTAAAAATTTGTGATCTCGTAACTTAGATAATTTAATGCAAGTCAGACACAATTCTCTCTATTTGTTGGTGGAAAATAACTTTGATATATCTTGAATTCGGGTGAGAATTTTTAGTGAGATATTTTTAGTGTGCCGTCAACCAAAAAAGATTGAGAAACACTGCTCTAAAGCTTTAAAAGTTCAAGTTCAAAAATGCAAAAAGCAAAAATTTTATTGAGATTTTAATGCGAAGTCATAATATAGACATAAATAAAAAATTTATATTTAAATTTATTATTAAATACTACGGCATATCTAGCGACCCGAGTCTTGGAAATTTTTTCCACTTTTTTTAATTAATAAATGTGCGGGGGGGGGGGGCGATTCTTCCATTAGAAACCGATCGAGGAAAATAACTAAAAAGGGTGTTGATAAAATTATTTAACTTCTTCCTTTATAGCGAAAGAAATACAAGTCAAGACCTGTTCAGACTATTAAAGATTTAATTTTTAATTTATATTATTCTAAGAATGGCCTTTTGCTCTTGGATCAAAATTATACTCGTTATAGAGAGCGTAAATATTTAATTGAACTTCTATAAAATTCAGACAATAAAGTGAAAAAAATACTTGTTCTAACTGGCGAACATTCTAGGCTGTGAAAAAGTTTTACTTTTTTCTACATTTTTATCATTCAATAGAAAAATTAAATTCATAAAAAGAAATCGTCTTAGAAAGTTTGTTCTGTAGCAAATTATTTATATTTTCAATGTGGAGAACTGTTTAGATTTTGGGCCCTCTACGCCAGTGTTTCTCAACCTGTGTGCCGCGAAAGATTGTTACATGTTCCGCGAACGTTTTTGACAAATAATTAAAATTGCATGGGTTTTGTAACTTTGAAATAGTATGTGTAATTACTTCAATTTTTTTTTTATATTTAGGTGTGCCGCAAATGATTCCATATTTTAAGATGGCGTCAACCAAAAAAGGTTGAGAAACACTGCTCTAGTGCATATTTGCCCTTCCTTTGTTATAGATATTGGTGTTCGTTTAGACGAGGTAAAGTTAATAATCTCCCCAAAATTATCATTTGTAAGAAACACTGGATTTTCAGATAATAACACCCCTTCATTATCAAATGAGATACAAGTAAACCATTCGCCAACTCATTTATATCTATGTATTTTAGACTGAAATTCGTATGTTCCTCCACCTTTCCCGTAACCTACACTATTCAAGACCATCATAGGCAGGTACTTTCGATTACGACCCAACACCTGAAATTTCCCTTTTTCAGAAAATAATTATAATACGACTTTAAGGTTTTAACATCCAAGAGATATTCATTCACTCTACACTAAAAAGAATCCTTCCTCAATAATTAAAAAATCGCACTTATCACTTTTTTTTATTAAATAATACATTTAAAATAAATTTTAAGTTCTTGATTAAAAAATTCAAATTCGTTTTAAATCAAGAAATAAATGCAAACTTAACAGAAAAGAAGTAATTTTCATTGCAATTTCGCTTATAATGGAATACAATTAAATAGAAAAACTGAGATATAAAGATATATTGTTGTTATATAAAAGAAAAAGATACCGTTTCCAATTGCATAGCCGTTTGATTAGAAAACCCAACAACTTCTGTTCACCGAACGTTTTTTTTTAATTTTTTTTAACCATCAATCTATGAATAGTGAAAGATTGTCTATTAAAAATAAATAAAAATATTCACTACAAATATCTTAAAATATATTATAAAAAATTTCATGAATTCTTTCAATAGAAAAATAATTAAAATTAATAAATTTTAATAAGAAATATGGGTGTGTGTAAGGTTGTGGAATTATTACAAAATATTATTTTTGAAAAAATATATTGAAAAACCATGAACAAAAATTTAGTGAAGCAATAATTTTCCATTAAATTATTTATTATATGGTTGATTATTATTTAATATAAAAGCCTATTTATTCAGTAGATATATTTTAAAAATTGAATATAAAATCTCCTTTCTAACACTTAGTTTACATCATGGCTAAATTACAATTAGGTTTATGCCGGAATGAGATTTAGAGTAAACTTCGCCAACCTAAAATTTGTACAGGTTTTTCACTTCAAATTGAACATTTTATTATTATTATTTTATTTGTAACATTTTACAAATCAAATTGAACATTTTATTATTATTATTTTATTCGTAACATTTTACAAATCAAATTGAACATTTTATTATTATTATTTTATTTGTAAAATGTTCAATTTCGAAATGAAAAACCTATATATAATCATAGTCTTTAAATTTGACAAGCTAATCACTAAACATTTTGCAATTTTACTTTTTATAGAATAAATATTAACCAAAAATCATAGAGATATACATTATTGATTTTAAATCTTTCTTTTTACCTCAATTAGGGCTCTGTACTATTAATACTATGGGTTTTTGCGCGGAATTTGTAAATTTACTTTTTGTCTTTTGATGGAAATCTTATTTGTTAATGAGCAAACATTTCTATTTTTTTTTTCTTTTTTTGTACTTGTTTATTATTTGTTAAATTGTTGTAGTTAATTTGTATTGATGTTTGTTAATGTATTGTACCAAGATTGTATTGATGTTTGGAGGACCTAGCCACCGAGGACTTGTGCCTCTAAGCATGGTCGAGGAATAAATATTTATTTATTTATTTATTTAAAAAACGGACCCTTAAAGGTGTAACCATTAACCCCACTTGTGTAGCTTCTAAACTATTTTTCTAGGATCTTTAAATTTGACTAGTAATTATGTATAATAGGAATAGCAGGGAATTGGATAAAAATGAAAAACACAGAGTTTTTAATAGATAGGCCAGACGTTTCGTCAATTTATTTTGAATTTCCTCAGTTAACAAAAGAGTGATAAAATGGGCCACTGAGGAAGTCAAAACGTCTGGACCATTTAATATAAACTCTGTGTTTTTAATTTTTATCTAGTTCCCTGCTATTCCTGTTACAAATTTATTATGGATGCGAATGATACAACGTAATTATTTATTATCCGCAGATTGTCTGATCACCAAATTCAAAATAAAATTGAGTCACTTCAATATTTAATTTGGAGGCAGCGATAGACCAGTGCCTAAGGCGCTTGACCTCAGATCGAGTTTATTCGGGATCGAATCTCGCTTTAGTTAGAACAATTTTCATCTTTGTCAAAAATGCAAGGGGCCTCACTAAATCCACTGGAAAGCAATGGAAAACCACCCCTGTGAAAAATTTCTCTACGAAGAATTACAATGGAGAGGATACTCTCCATAGTAATTACCGATGCTCGGAATCGAGTATGGTGCTTAAAGAAGAAGAAGAATTAATTTGAATGATAAATGAATAAATTATATTTAAAAAAGTAAAACTAAAAAACACGCTTCTAAAAAGTACAAAATAATGTAATAATACTTAATCAAAAAGTGCAGGCGCAGAAACATGAACTTCTAATTAATTTTTTTTTCTTTTAATATAATTTATTCTTTTACTCTTTAGTCTTAATTATTGTTATAGAGAAATGTTTGCGGAATTTAACAGAACTAAATTAACATTGTACATAGATACATACAATACATACATACAGGTGAAGCTAATATAAAGTGTGAAAAAACTGTAGAAACATTCGGATCTGGGCTGATTTTTTCTTATTGATGTTTGGAGACTGAAGTATTGAATTCACTTTAAAATTTTCAATTAACTTATTTGGATTAAGAGTGTCTGAAATTTGGAGAATAATCATTTTCAAACCTCATGATTTTTCTCTACACATTCATGTCAAGTCTCGCTAAAAAAAGTGCCAACTCATCAACATTTTCAGGGAGCGTACAGAATCTTAATTTTTTTCACTTTTTCCTCCATTTAAATTAAAATGGTACAATTTGCTCAGTAATGTTCTCTTCTTAAAAACAGTAAAGTTATAAGCGACATCTATGACTCACAGGATATTCTTTAACAATACTTCTCAATGAAATTTAATATAAAGTATCAATTCTTACTAAATAAGCTGACGTGTTCTGATGTGGCCATCCACTTGACTTTACCATACAACCTGGCCCCTCACTTATATTTAATATTTAATAAAATTATTTATAATCATGTAGGGGATGAGGTTAATTTTTGCTATTTAGACTTCTGGGATCCCACTAATTATGTATACAAAATTTGGTTGAGTTTGGTACAAGGGCCTATATTTTGATTTTTTTGACCCTACACCCCCCCCATTTTGGGCGGTTAGTTTTTGCATTTTTAGACTTCTCGGGTCCCACTGATTATGTATACAAAATTTGGTTGAGTTTGGTACAAGAGCCTATATTTTGAATTTTTAACCCCCCCCCCCTCCACCCCCTTAGTTTTGGGTCGATATGCACCAAAATCTAATCAGCTCTTAATCTCAATGGACCAAAACTACTTGTGAAATTTGGTTTCGATATTCACTCTAGTTTTTGAGCTAGCTCGTTCACAAAAATTTGATAACGCACAGACTAACGGACGGACGGACATACTAACAGACATTTTGATAAAACAATTATTATCTCGAAAAATATAATTTTTTCGATGTTCACTTATGAGAGCTTTTTTGTAGAGCGAAATGCCATGGTTTCGCTCAATTTTTCTAATCAAAATATTTTCAGGCGTTTTTGAGATATTTCGAAAAAAAGAAGGAAAAAAACACTTTTTTCATGCACGATTACAATACTTGACCATACTCCTGTATGGTAGAAGTAAAAGGGCTAGAAAGTGGAGTATATTATTGACTTCTTGGGATTTTATTGTAGGTATTAATTAGAATCTAAAGCTTGAAGAAATTTCAGGAATCCGCAAAGACCTATACTTATATTTTCCAAGCGAAATGAAGATTCAATTCAAACAATAAACAATTTTAATTTTTCAAGATTTTTTTCCCAAATGAGGTAAACAAGAGCTCTCACCATTCATAGGGAGGTTCTCTTTCTCTCGATGTCCTCGCTACTCTCCAGTTCATATTCATAAAATCTCCCTCTCTGACTCAATCATTGGCTTTCGAGCAAAGCCTTTACAACTGGGCAATAAATTTGTCCTGTTAGCCAATCGAAGCTGCAGCTAATTGTTTCTCGAAGTGTTTATAAAGATTAGTTGTTTGTCAGAAGCACCGGTCAACAAATGGGTGGTCCCATTCAGGGGGAGGCTTTGATTCCGACCTCCCTCGGGTGATTTATTCCTGTCAGTTCTGTTGCTCAACTGTACTTCCATGTAAATATAGAAGAGAAATATTCCCCAAGAGATAAATTACAATGATTTGAAGGTCTCGATTTCTATTGAATTTATCAAAGTCATTAATTATTCTTCGTTTCTTTGTTTTCCTCGAGGGTAAAAATTACAAATAGTCTTAAATTAATGATTTGGCTAATTCTTTTTTCTCTTATTTATCATCTAGGAACATTCCATTTGAAACCTCTTAATTAATATTTTAATATTGAGATAATTACAATGCAATTGAAACCGATAATTTTTTATGTTATTTACTAGTCAATAAACATAGTATAATAACGTAGAAAATCAATTATATTATAAATAAAATGTATTTGAAGTATAAAAAAACAATATTAATTACTTTATTTAAAAAGGTTTATAGTATTTAAAAGTTGTTAATTAATACGCTTTATTAAAAATCTGTAAGTTTTTCTAATTTTTATTTTTCTTCATGACAATAGCATAGTCTGAAAATGTATTTTCATAATATTTGTACATCTCGATTAGAAGTTGTGTTTGTTTTAAAATTAGGGAAATAATAAATTGAAAACATATCCATATAAATTTGGTTCATACCAGTGGCGTGCGGTCCATGGATGCTGTGGATGCGGCGCATCCCTAAAATCTCAGAACGTCAAGAGTATCTTCATACCGTGTCATATATGAATCTCGTTTAGCTTTATTTCGCTTAGCTTTAATTTAAAATTTATGGAACTTTTTAACGTTAGAATATGAATAGAATTTTCCAGATTTCATATTTGAATCATTTTCGCTATCTTATGGAAAATACTTTGATTTTATGAGGTTGAAAGTAAATTAGTTTACATGTAGGTACTCGACGTCTGACTTTCATTTAAAATCTATAAATTGAATAAAAAAATTAATTGTGAATGATGAACTAAAAGTTGTTTTGGCAGAAGTATTTGATTGCACTTAGACGCTTTTTTAATTAATATTTTGTCTACCTTATTATAAAATTGTTTTACAGACAAACTGACCGAAGGCTTGTCTAGTGAGCAGAGTATGGTGGAAGATACTAGACACAATCATGTTCAAACATGTCGCGGCACGCTCGCTGTTTGCCAGTAGCAGCATCAGCACGGTCATTTAATAGCCACAACTCGATCCTGGGAGTCCCTGGTATTTAGACAACTAAATTGGCATATCAGTTAAGGGTATGACTATCGCAAGACGACGGCGAGTCTCCTGCCTAGCATCTATTTGTACACTCAACATCTAAAAATAACTGGATACTCGAAAATTAGAAAAATCTAATCAAATCATTTTTTTTTTGAATATCATTATTATGAGAACGTCAAAAACAATTTTATAATTAGGTAGACAAAATATTAATAAAAACAAAGAGGCTAAATGCAAGCCGTATACGCAAGGTATCGCAATTTTTTACATCCAAACTAATTATTTTATAGCAACCAAAAAAAATTTTTGGAAAGTACTTAGACAGAGCCTCCAAAATAGAGCGATGGATTATTTTAACTTGTCACTGAAAGTAGTCAAAGTGAAGATAGACTGTCCCCTCTGTCTTTAATATCAAATGAAAAAAATCTAATGTGAAATTTGAAAAATTATATTAAGCGGCTATCGATGAATTTTAAGAATTATAAAATAAAATTGTCAAAAATGAAGGGTCCTTTTTTGGATATTATCCTATGGCTGAAAAGTCACCTCCCGCACCTGATGTGAAGATATTGTTTATAATAAAAAATAATTATTGTAGATAATATATACTATATGTATACATTATTCTAAAAAATATTTTTAGTGTGTAATTAAAAGTGTAATAGAGAAAGCAACTAACATTATAATTTTCTTTTTAATGACTGGATATAAATTTAAGATACATTTATTATTATATAGCTAAATAGCAAGTAGCTATTTTATAGAGAAAAAAATTATTTATTTATATTGGAAAGTGGAAAGCCAATATTTGTGTAGACTGATTGGAATGTATCTAATCGTTTGTTATTTTCAGAACTCAACTCTAATGATTAATCCGCTTGTGGTATAGGCTATAGAGTATACTATATTAGTTTAATAGAGAATATACTTACCCTAGTGGAAACCAAAGATATTATAAAGAGAATTAAAATATTCCATATTTGATTGATTTCTCCATTTTTTATACTGTTAAACATTAATTAAAATTTCTTTTATTTCTGAATCATTAAATACCTAGCTGACCTCTCATATCTATTTCTTCAATTTTTATCAAATAAAAGGATGTGATTTTTAGGATTCGATTTAAAAATTTGAAAGGAATCTTATTAGTGCCGCTAAAATGTATGGTACCGCGACATTTCCTCCCCTGACAAAATATTCCCGACAAAACATCCCCCGACAAAATATCCTTCAGACAAAATATCCCCCGACATAATATCTTCTGACAAAATATTCCCCAGTATAAGGGAGAATACAAAAGAGATTAAGTGAGAAGCTTATAATCATAGTTTTGAATAATATAAACAGACTTTCATATTTTGGCGGCTAATTAGCCGTTTGAAAGTGCTGCTGTCTGTCGTGTTTGATTATGATAAAATGGGAGCCCCAAACACATCCCGCCCGACGATTGGCTGGTTCGGTTTTCAATATGTGTTTGATTAGAAAAAAAATGGGAGCACGAATCACACCCCGCCGGGACTAAACTTTCGGAGGATATTTATTCAGGTCGGCTCGGTTGGGTTCGTATAGCTCCTTTTTGGCTGACGCCAACCGAACCGTCTTAAAGCCAGCCCGAAAAGGAGCTATACGAACCCAACCGAGCCGAACTGAATATATATTAACCGAACCGGAGTCCATTTGCATTACTCATAAGATTCACGAGGGGAAGGGTTATTTTGTCATGAGATATTTTGTCTGAAGGATATTTTGTCGGGGATATTTTGGTGGGGGGGGCTGAAATGTCACGAAATCAAAATGTATGCCTTATGTGTTTGTCCAAGTATTGTAGCTTCTAAAGTGAATATGATTCAAACTTGGAATTTAGAAATTATCCATATGTTTTCATTTTCCCCGAAAATACAAATTTTAATCTAATTTTATTCGTATAAAAATATTTTTTTATCAAGAGCTATGATTAGATATTCCTGAAAAGATCTCTTAAATTAGAATTAGTTTTAATTCTTTTTTAATTTATTTCGCTTTAAACTCACGATGTGAGAGTTCTCCAGAGAGGTCATTGTTGGTGATTTTTGTACCAGTCATCGTTTATAAATACCTTAACTTAAACTTTTGAAAAAAATCCACAAATTTACTCATTCTTTCCTTATCAACGATAAATAAGAACGAATTTGATATCTCAAGTGTTTTGAAAGCTACAAGTTATGAAACGGTCTGACTCGCACTTGCTCAGCTTATTTTTTATATTTCTGATAAACATTTATTTTTACTGGAGTCGAAAACTAAATATCGTCCATTTTTATTCCTCGATAATGAAAAATTCGGTATATAGTATATTAGATCATTCGGAAAGTGATTTCATTTTTTTTTTTTTTGTAAAATTGAAAGTTGATTTTCTTATAGTGTATAAATATTTTATTAAATAATATATTCCCCATTTTGGTCCAATACCTTTTCTAATTTTCTGGTAGTAGCATTATTCCACATTCAAAAAATGTTGATCTTTGCTGGCAAAAAACTGATCCAATGCATTTTTAACACCTTCATTTGAAGAAAACATTGTGCTGTCTAAAAAATTTGGCAGGGACCGGAACAAGTAATAATCCGATGGTGCCAGATCTGGAGAATATGGTGAGTGTGGTAGTACATCCCATTGAAGCTGTAAAAACTGTTGATGAGTTACAAAACTTGTATGAGATCTCGTATTTTCCTGGTGGAACACTATACCTTTTCTGTTGAACAATTCTGTCCTTTTCTGTTTTAGTGAATCATTCAATTTGTTCACTTGATGGCAGTACACTTCCAGAATTGATTGTGGTAGTGGCTGACAAAAGTTCAAAAAATATGATTCCCTTGAAATTTCCACCACATGCAGAGAACATCACCTTGTTTTGGTGAATATCGGCTTTCGGGGCGGTTTGAGCCTATTCATCTTTTTACTCCATGATCTCTTGCGTTTCACCACATTATTGTAAACAACCTATTTCTTGTCCCCAGTGACAATTCTCTTCAAAAATTGGTTATTTTCTTGATGCTTTAGATTTTTAGAAGCAAATCTCTTGGAAAACAACGAAATGACCTAATAAATAAAACATTGTTAAATTAAATATATTTATTAACAATTATATGAAAAATCATAAGGTTTCAATAACAAAATTTCAAACAGTTCAAGCGAAATTGTTGTTGGAACCTGGAGGCCCGCTTGGTAGTTAAGAGTTAAAAATATTAGTTAAAAAGGAACCATATCTTTAGTCTCTTTCTATCTTTAATTTACCTCCTTCATTAAGATATCGCCAGAGTGGTCTAATACTTTCAAACCATTTGGTTTTCTAGCTGCTGAGCTCCGACAACCAGTCCAAAATCAAATTATTTATGACTCATGAAATTCTCTTGTGAATCGAATCTGGTCAGAGTACAAACCTCCAAGAGCTAGACCACGACATTTTATGGATATACGACAGAATGGATGTCTATCTGAGGGCAGGTGTGTGTGTGCGTGTGTCTCTCTGTGTGAATGTGTTTGTATGTGTGAACGTCTGAGAAGTTTGTTGGAGGTCAATGGCTTTTCCTTCCTCTCCATGTCGCTGTACGCGTTTGTCCAGCCTCGGGTCTTCAGGCTCCAGTCCTATGTCCTAGCTGCCTGCCTGCTCTTGAGCTCCTCTTTTCTTCCCAGCCAATGCATTGCCATATTTCGCGAAGTCATCAACATACTTCTATCCTATTGTGATTATAATATAAATGTCTTTTTGCTATCTTTTGCAGAACAACCAAGTGTCTTTTGCAATTAGAGGGACAATAGAGAAAAGTTCTCGTCCCGCGCTAAGACCTTCAAGTTCAATAATAACTTTATAAATTTTAAAATTACTCATTGTTTTGTAATGTCCATTGTAAGTAAGATCTTATAAACGATGAAATTCAAAACCAGCTCAGTTTAAAAACATATATATAAAATATTATCATTTTAATTAATTTTCTATTAAACGTAAGAAAAATAATGAAAAATATATTGTTGTTTTTTCCAATAGTGATTTATAACTCAGTTATTGAAACCTCAAAAAGATTACAAATCTTTAAATATGACAAATAACCTTGACCAATTCACATACATATATTCTTTAGTATTATTACCAATTGATATTATACAGGAAAAGACACCCTCGTATCTCTACATGTCATGATAACAAACTAAGCATGGACTTAAATATCATGGGGGTCGTAGGGCTGGGTCTCTTCCGATATAATATTATATGTTTCTCTAGATTATAAAACCACGAGATTTTAATAAAAAAATATATTTTAGCATATTATTTAATTGATAAGTGATGGAAAGGCAGCCCAAGGATGGTGAAAAAAATTATCTCCAATTAAATAGATTTTTATTGGATATTCAGTCTTGTCATCACTCATAAACCAACGTTTCGCAGGATCTTTAAAAGGTGATTAGATTTTGGCTGAAATAGAATTAAAAATTAACGGGGGGGGGGAGGAGAGTCTTAAAAAATTAAAATTATAAAATTTTAAAAAGAAAATGAAATTTACTATAAAAGACACTTATAGGGGGGGGGGGCAAAATTGTGTGTTTGATCCTAGACCGTTTGATTGATTTGTACGAGCTACATTGCTGCATTGGATAGACATACAGATATAGGGCTTTAACATCGATAGGGCTTCTTTTTTTCAGCAAGCATTTTCCCTATCGCAAAATAACATTTTTTTTCATTTGAAATTTTTTTTTGGAAAATTTATTATCTATATGCTTCTAAAACTGAAATAAATAAAAATAAAACAAAAATATTTGCCACTATAGGTCGGGTCTATTTTCGAATTGCCCCCCTTAACAATCAATTTACCAGCCCCCCCCCCCCTGTGGGGCGTGGGCCTCACGTTGGGAAACACTGCTTTAGATGAAGATTCTCTAATAAAATTTAAAATTATTATTTTAATCTTTACTAATAAATTACTTACTTGTCTATTGAGAGAGAGACAAATTATTTTTATTAGAGAGTAGAAGTTATCACGGTTATACCATTGTTCTTCTCCTCTCGAGAGAGAAACAGTGACATGGTTCGATGAACAGGATTGAGAAAAATTATACTTTAAAAATATAATCAAATGCAAATGTAACTTTTGTTTGATTTATTATGCATCATTAAGAAAATTTAATACTTTATGCTACTATCACAGAAAGAATCAGATGGAAATTAATTGAATCTTATACGGAAACAGTTCGCTAGTCCATAATAAAATCATAGAGATAGAGATAAAATAATACTAGTTTCTCTTATAAAATTAATCTCTTTTAGATGAAACTACAAGAGAAGTAAAGCAATAACAAAGGTATGCATAAACCTTAAGATTAAAATAAAAAAATAATCAAAAACTACTCTAACAACATTTTGATAATTAGATTTAAATGGTAAAATAATATAGGAAGGAGATTCTATGGTATAAGCCAGTGTTTCTTAAACTATGGGATCTCAAAGTTAAATGTTGTTGGGGTCACGAAAATTTAATTCAAATACATGAATTCAAAGTGACATTGATCGTAATAATTTGTTTATCTTTAATTTAATATATTACATTTTCTGTAACCCATGTTTGATTGACATTAATGAGATTAATCACTTGCCATATAAAGATCAAGAGGATTTCGCTGAGCTATCAAGGGACTCAAACTTAAAAATTTAGTTGAAGATTCTAAGACTAAAATTTTCAAAAATTCCAAAATCTCAAAATGCCGATAAATAATCTAAGATGTTAATGATATTATTTATTTGTATGTCAGACGGATCGCCCCCTCAGGAGTCGAACCCAAACGCCCGGAATTTTCGAAAAAATTTTGAAAATTATATTCTTAGAATATTGAAAAAAATTATTCAGTGAAATGAACTTTTTGAATAACAACATCATTTTTTTTGAATTTTAAATAACTCACATCCCTAAAACCTTAAACATTGAATTTCTACAAAAATATTTGACTGAATTTTGGATCGGAGCTAGAAGTGAATTTCCCAAAATTTCTGAAATCGTATTAAATGTTCTTCTGCCTTTCAGCAGCACATACTTATGTGAAACGACTTTTTCAGCTTTATCGCTTACAAAATCCGAATGTTGTTCAACGCTGATGCTTCCCTTTCAGAAGTGTGAAATATTGAAACAAAATTTAATTTTCAGATAATAACAAGCACAAATTTGAAAATATGCATGAGCTTACATAGATTTTATATATAGCCTCAAGTAAAAAAGCAAAAATATTGAAAACGACAAAAAAGAACAAAAAATTACATATGGATTAACATTTCAATAGATAATAACATACCTAATTAAAAAAATTAAGAATAATTTTTTCTAGGAAAAATTCGAATTATAAAGAGGGGAAGTGGCCTAGTTCGAATTATAGAACGTTCTCTCACTCTCGTGTTACGAAAAAGATTTCGAGTTATCGAGGGTAACATACCATTTTTTTCGATTTACCGAAGTTAACAGCTGAAGATTTCGAATTATCGAGGTTCTAAAAATCGAGAGTCGACTGTATATCTATTTTATCCCTTATTAGAGAGGAGGGTTTAAAATAATGAGCGTTAATAACCCAGTTCTTTTCATTTATATAAATTAGAGACTTAGACAAGTTTTTTGTAGTGTTTTACATTTGAAAAATACAAATAAAGTTTAAAAAACTCAATATGTTTTGGGCTATTTCGTTATTAGCACATCTTCGGAAGCTTCTTACATTAGAAAATTTTTGTGTAAACTCCCTATTATGTTTATTTACTGTGGACCACCATAAAAAAATTTTAATCCTCTTTAATTGAAAACTGTTTCACAACAAAACAACCCTGCATATTTTTTTTTTTAATTAGGAAAGGCTTAGTGGTTAGAAGATTTAATTCTTAGGAAACTAAATGGCTATATTTTTGTAATGACAGGACTGTTAAAAATTAAAAATTGTCTTTTGAATCTACGAAAGAAAGAGGATGTTGGAATTTAATAGGTAGATAAATCCCTACCTTAAATCAAAAATAATTTTTCCAAAGTTCAAGGTCTTAAAAAATTGATTCAAAAATTATCGTTGTTATTCAAATCATAATTCATTTTTTTCGGTATATTCTTTTTAATATCCCATTTGAAAAAAAATAACTTGTTGGCTGTCCATCATTTTATAAATGATTATTTCTTTAAATCTTTTCTCGATAAATAAGAGAAAAGAGAGGGAATAAATATGTCTTTATCATCTTAAGTATATGACGAATAAATTTAAACCTTCACATTATAGATAGGTAGATCCTATACTATAATCGTTTTCCCTTGGTAATGTTTTTTTGCCCTTGTCTGTTTCCCACGCTGACAGATGGATGCCTCTGGGTTCTTAATATGATTCCGGCATTTCTTTCGATCACTTGGGCGTGTCTTTGTATTTATATTATGGAGGTGATTTTGCACACCAACATGGGGAATAATAGCCCAGGCAATTGACCTTGTCGGGGCCACATTTGGTCCTGAAAATTTTTTGACATAAGTATTGACTCAAAAGAGATTTTAGAGGAACAAAGTTAAAAAGTCAAGAAGTACCATGTCAACTCCATCTAGATAGAAACAATGACAGAAAAATTACAAAGGATCAATGCGAGTGGGAGAATATTTGCCGTGACCGCCTGGGGCTGATCCATTTTTATCGTTGCCTTCGACCCAAATGATGGAGATCCCTGAATGCTTGACTGACCTCCTGATTTTCGATTTCAGCGGTGATTTATCGAAGCTCTTCTTTCAAAATATAAACTAGAAAATAGCAAAAGGAATAATGATAGCTTGAATATTGACAGATTTATTATATAAATGAGAGCTTCGTAGATATCAAACATACATTATACAAGATGTTTTATTGAATTACATATATAAGATATATCAAATGCAAAATAAACCTCCCCTTTTTTCTATTAAAATATGACTACCATAGGCAGAGAAAATATTTTACACTATCTTGATATGAGTCTGATAGCGTGTTTCAGATTTTAAAAAGTATCTACTAGGTCAGAGGTTCCCAAACTGTGCGCTGCGGCCTTTTCGCAGGTGCGCCGCGAATCCAGGAGGGAGATTGATTTTTTTTCTCCTACTACAGTAAACTATTATCTGCGAGGCCCATAGGAAAAACAAGAAAAATATAGACTATTGACCTATCTACAAATAAAAATATTGTATTTAACTGTATCGATAGATTGGGAGCATAATTATTTTTCATGTGTTTTTATTTTGAAATTTTTTTAACATATTTCAACTCTATATAATAGACTCTGCATACAATTTTATTATTAGTATTAAAATAGTTCGCTTGTGTTAAGAAGAAGCAGACGCTATTGATAAACCTCTTATTATACTTGATTGATAGAAAATTCTTTATTTCGTGTCTGAGCTTGTTTCAATGTCTCCAATGTTTATTGAATTGTCTCGTCATGTATCCGGGATTATTATAAAAGTGTCCAAACTTATATTTCGCACCCTTTTCTTTCTATTCCAGGCTGAGACATTCTACCCCAATTGCATTTCAGAGAATTTATTATTGTTTTTAATTTTTATCTTTAATTGTTTTTAAAATATTTTCAATAAAATAAGGGAATTATTTTTTCGAAATTTCCGTAGATTCTTTTCATTTGCTTTTAAAGAAAGAAAAAATTTACGGATACATTTTTTTCATTAAATAATTATATACAATGAATTTATTTTTATTATGTAGATTTTTTAATCAAATAAATAAGAATTAACAGATATTTATTCTGGGGTGTTCATTTTAGAAAATCAATTCATAAGAAATATGTTTATAATAAAATTTAATAATTTATTTTTTCTAATAAAATTTCTTCGGTATGCTAAAGCCTGGTGGGTGTGTTTAATTTGATAATACTATATATAAGAGCCTAGATTAATTTGTAACAACGCTGAAAGAATTTTCTATACAAAAATTACCCTCTTGCCTAGAATCGAACCGACGAACTCTTGAACTAAGGGCATCAGCTCTAGCCATTACACCAATGCATCATTAATATTTATATCTTGATTTCTGATACTAAAACTATATATTTTTTATTTAGACTTTGTGTCGAGATAATATTGTATTCATTTAAACTCGAATTAAAATGAAAAAACACCAATAGATTTTAAATTAAGAAACATTAAATATGTATTAATTAACGAGGCAAATTTGAAATATAATTGTCAGCTCGGATTTTAAACTGATGGCTCTAATCGATTTTCATTAAACAGGTAAATTTTTAATATAATTGTAATTTGGACTCGAATTTTGAAATGAAAGACTCCAATTCATTTTAAATTAAGAAACATTAAATATATTGATAATTATTCCTTCCCCACCCCCTGCCACTCAAAAATTAAAGAGGCGAAACTTTTAAGAGACGATGTATTTTCGGTAGTTTACGGGTATACATTTGGAGTGTGGTTTTTTAAGAGGAATAAAATTTTTGGACCGAGACGCTGCCCGCCAGGGCACCAGCCTGGAGGGCCGAGCTTCGAGGGCGTGCCGAAGGCACGCACGAAAAGCTCGTATTATAAGATTTCAGAACCAAAATGATTCAATTTTTTTATTTTCGTAAAAAAATTCGAATTCGATTTTTTGTTCCACTTTTTAGGTACCTTACATCCAAAAAATTGAATATCTCTCTTTCTCTCTCTATCTGCGTGTGTGTGTGTGTGATCAAATAAAATACAAATTTTTTGTGCACCAGAACGATTAATTAAATTAAAAACTCTTTAAATAAAAATATTTGCTTAATTCATGATATTTATTTTAAATTCAATTCACTAACTTATATTTTGAAAAGACTTAGATCTCAAAATATTATTTTAATTATCGTATTATCATGATATTTCTTCGATTCATCGCGATTAATTTATCTTAAAAATATAATAATTCCTCAAACAGAAGCGCTTGAAAGTCAGAGGTCAAGGAGTGCTATAGAATAACAAACAGTGCAGACTGCAGAATCATTTTCAGTTCAAGGTCTAGAGAAGTTTTGACTTAAGACTTAAACTACTGAAAAGGAAGTAAAATATATACTTATTAGAAAATTGTGATTGGAGCTATTTTTTACCATTTTCTCTTAAATTTTTAATTATATTATTATTATAATTATTATACAATAGATATCTCATTCCTTTACCATGTAAATTCAACTCATTTTTTTCCCTTTAAATTAAAATACGATTTTCATGTTAAACCCAAAGATGGATGCACTTCACCCTAAACATTTTTGTGATCCTCTATATTCTGAATCTAGTCGTTAAAAAGTCTGGATTGACTAGATTTTACTAAAGAATTATCATATCATTATCTCTATAGCTAAACTTGATTGTTGGTTGTTCTTCGTAGTCAAATAGGAAACTATATGAACAACATTTTTACTTTATCCAATGCAAAGCATGGGTAAAGTATTGTAATCGCTCTCGGGGCAAGCGTGGTTTCAAAGGGTCCTCAGGTAAAGACTACGGAACCCATGGACTCAATTAAAGTCACAAATTGTAGTATTCAATTAGGTTGAATATTAGCACGTGGCGGTTTTGCCAAAAATTACATGGGGTCTCGTCGAGAGGCCAAAAAGTGCGATTTTTTCATTTAGTGCGTGCGTATGGATGTATGGATGGATGTATGGATGGATGTTATCGCTTTTTTGGCCCACGATTTTTTCCACACCGTTGCACCGATTGAAATGAAATTGAAAACCTACCATTAGTTTAACAAAATGAAGCGCTGATTAGTTTTTGGTACATATCGGCCCACAAACATTAGTACTTTATTTCAGTACTTTTTTAGTTTTTTCTAAATATCTTGAAAATGACTTAACCAATTTTGATGAAATTTAATATCCTAATTAAGTACCTTGGGGACCACAAAAAAGGTTAAATAAAGTTTTTAGTAAAATTATATTTTAAAGTACTTTACTCTAGAGTAAGATGGTACTTTTTTAATTTTTTAAATTCTTTAAAATTTATTCATTTGAAAGTTTTAATATAGCTCATTTAGCCTTGCTTAAGTAAGAATGGATAGGCTTCTCTCTGTGAAATGCTAAAAATTTGGGAGGAATTTTTATGAGTAACCATAGCAACTGCGTTGTTTTCTTATCCGTTACCTTTGCTGAAGACAGAGAAATCGATTTTAAACCAAAAATAGCGATTGATTCTCATCTAGTTCTTGAGGAATAATCATTCTATATTGGATTTTTGACGTTTCGGTTTTTATTAGTAACCATTGCTGAAGACATAGAGAAATCGACTTTAAACCAAAAATAGCGATTGATTCTCATCTAGTACTTGAGGAATAATCATTCTATATTGGATTTTTGACGTTTCGGTTTTTATTAGTAACCATTGCTGAAGACATAGAGAAATCGACTTTAAACCAAAAAATAGCGATTGATTCTCATCTAGTACTTGAGGAATAATCATTCTATATTGGATTTTTGACGTTTCGGTTTTTATTAGTAACCATTGCTGAAGACATAGAGAAATCGACTTTAAACCAAAAATAGCGATTGATTCTCATCTAGTACTTGAGGAATAATCATTCTATATTGGATTTTTGACGTTTCGGTTTTTATTAGTAACCATTGCTGAAGACATAGAGAAATCGACTTTAAACCAAAAATAGCGATTGATTCTCATCTAATACTTGAGAAATAATCCATTCTATATTGGATTTTTGACGTTTCGGTTTTTATTAGTAACCATTCCTGAAGACATAGAGAAATCAACTTTAAACCAAAAATAGCGATTGATTCTCATCTAGTACTTGAGGAATAATCATTCTATATTGGATTTTTGACGTTTCGGTTTTTATTGGTAACCATTGCTGAAGACATAGAGGAATCGACTTAAAATCAAAAATAGCCATCGATTCTCATCTAATACTTGAGGAATATCAATTCTACATTAGGTTTTGACGTTTCGATTATTATTGGTAACCATTGCTGAAGACATGGAGGAAACGACTTAAAATCAAAATAACGATCGATTCTTATCTAATACTAGAGGAATAACCTTATTGAATTCCATTTTTGATGTTTTGACTATTAATGGAAACCTCTACTGAAAATGTAGAAGAATCGACTTAAAATCAATAAGACTAAATTCTTTTTGGTAAACAACTCAAGCTTGAGTTGTTTACCAAAAAAGAATTTAGTCTTATTGATTTTAAGTCGATTCTTCTACATTTTCAGTAGAGGTTTCCATTAATAGTCAAAACATCAAAAATGGAATTCAATAAGGTTATTCCTCTAGTATTAGATAAGAATCGATCGTTATTTTTGATTTTAAGTCGTTTCCTCCATGTCTTCAGCAATGGTTACCAATAATAATCGAAACGTCAAAAACCTAATGTAGAATTGTTATTCCTCAAGTATTAGATGAGAATCGATCGCTATTTTTGATTTTAAGTCGATTCCTCTATGTCTTCAGCAATGGTTACCAATAAAAACCGAAACGTCAAAAATCCAATATAGAATGATTATTCCTCAAGTACTAGATGAGAATCAATCGCTATTTTTGGTTTAAAGTTGTTTTCTCTATGTCTTCAGGAATGGTTACTAATAAAAACCGAAACGTCAAAAATCCAATATAGAATGGATATTTCTCAAGTATTAGATGAGAATCAATCGCTATTTTTGATTTTAAGTCGATTCCTCTATGTCTTAGCAATGGTTACCAATAAAAACCGAAACGTCAAAAATCCAATGTAGAATGGTTATTCCTCGACTCTTAAATGAGAATTATTTTTGAATTAATTTCAATATGAACTACAAATTGCAAGTGATATCTGATTAATAATAAAGGAACAAACATATTAATATTTCAAATGAATTTGGATAAAAGTTTAGCAACGATCCGTTGCAGTTTATTTGTTTTGTTAAGGGAGAATGGTGTGGGTTCTTGGTGAAACATTTTAAATAAAGTAAAGAAAATTTTGAAAAATTTTAGAAACTTTTTAAAATTTAAAATATAAAATACTAGGTAGGTTTCACAAAAATAAAAGATAAGATGCTTGTTTAGCACGACTTCATATTTATATTATTTCAGGATATAAGCCCATCTTCGAGTTTACAGAGGAAACCCGGAAATATATATAGAGTCGTGCTAAACAAGCATCTTATCTTTTATTTTTGTGAAGCCTACCTAGTATTTTATATTTTAAATTTTAAAAAGTTTCTAAAATTTTTCAAAATTTGCTTTATAATATTTTTTGTCACTGTTTATTCCCTAGGCTTAGATAGATTTCTTTCTGCCAGGGGTGTTCGCAGAAAATTTTTCAGTGGGTCAGCGTTTGGAGAAAAATAATTACATTATAAAATATTAAATTGTTTGAGTTTTTCTCACAAGCAGAATACCTACAAGTCTTACACTAATACAGTAATTTATAAATACAAAAACACACACACAGTGAGGCCGGGGCCAAATTCAGGGCTGTTACAAAAATTTTTATTCGATCCCGGGGGGGGGGGGGCATGCTTTCTGCCTATCCCTACTATTACATTCAATTCTTCTTTTTCGTCTGCCTCTTCAAATGTATTCGCTTACGATTTATTCTCTGAGTATATCTAAAATTCTTACCATCCCCATCTACAATGCAATAATTAATCTCAAATTACGGGTATTTTTCCTTCTTGGTTCTTTATCATTCAAAATAAATACATATATACAAATTTATGTCATCAGCCTTGAGATGTTCAAGCACCGATTCTCAGAGGATCGCCTAAGTTAATGTGAGGCGTATTTGTTATAAAATGGCTGACCTTCTATAAACACTGTATGCTTTTGGTATTTCCAATCCCATTTATGTTGCGTGCATCTCATTGATAATAATTGGGAAAGCCAAAAGGGTGCGAGCTGCGATCCTCTATCTTCGCTAGAAAAGGAAATACCTACTCTTTAAGGTATTTAGGAAAAAGTTGTCTAAATTAATAATTCTCTTTAGCATAACATATCTATATCTTTCAATAAATAAAATATCTTATTTAAAAACTAATAAACTTCCAAAAATCTTTATATTTTAATAATCTCCAAAAAAGGAATGAAGTTTTTTATGATTTTGAAAAGCAACGAATTCATTAACAAAGTCCTTGGAAACGACATTTCTTTATAGAAATGCTAGAAAACTGTATCAGTTTTTTGGGATAATGATCTTAAGTGGTTCTTTAATGTTCTCCGCTATGATATACGCAAATATATTCGAATTAGATTCAGTGTCTGTCGATTTACTATAAAGAATGTTCCACAAAAGTGAATTTATGGGACATTCGAGACTTAATTGACCTCGAGGTTCAATTTTGAGCAGTGGCTCATATCCATGCTGGAACAGAATCGAATCAACCAACGCCTTCACTCAAACGACAACCAAGCGATAAATTAAATATTTGAAGGAATCGATACCATTGCAAATGAAAAATCCCTACTGGTTTAATTAAAATATGATTCAGGCGAAATTGAATGACTGAGCAATCCAATTGGCTTACACCGATAAGAATTCCTCATTCAATTTGTATTCAAGTCATATACCTTCCCCATAAATAATAATTTGATTTCAATTTATATTTAAAACTATTATTTAAAGTAATATATTAATTATTCAATAAACAACTATCTTCATTGAAATAGGTAGCCCACTAAATAAATAAATAGCTGGTAGAACTATTTTGACTTATAAAAAACATCCGTAGAAGTGGTCGCACTACTTAAACTTGTTTAAGAAAATAAAGAAATTTAAAAGCAACTTGTTCAGTGAGATTTCTTGTGGGCTTACTCTGAATTTATTATTTTTCTCTTTTTTGTCGTTTTATAATTAGAATCTGAGAAAATAGGTATTTTAATAGTGCATACAAAATAATATTTTTACACCAAAGCAGTGTTTTCAAAAGAATTACTGTAAGGAGGTCTTTTCGCTCCAGTTGAGTCAAAAGAAGTGTAGTATCTAATATTTAATAAAACAAGTTAAAATACAAATAAAAAATAATAGAATTAAAAAAAAACTATATAAGCGAGCATACCCGGCAAACGTACTAAGTAAGATCCGTCGAGTGCGATTCATAAAATGTATGTTTGGCACCGACTTCAAAAAGTAATTTCATGTTAATATTTCGTCGTTTAGTTGTAACTAAATAAGATATTTTATTTTATACCGTTTAGTGTATTTTATTTGATTTTTAAGTTATTATTATTTTATTTGTTGAAATTAATTTTTTTGAAGTCAGTTTTATTTTTTTTATAAAAATTATTTTTATTTTTCTCTTTTTAGTGTTGTTATTAATAGTGACTTAAGATAATGCTTTGTATACACTTTGTTCACGTAAGAGAAAGCGTCGGGCGAATGAATCAGAAAATGATAATAAAATTCAATTCATAAATATAGAAATTCTCTCGAAACGTTTGCGGGTTTTAAATGAATGTTTTAAGATTTTTTATTTTTTTATTATAATTTCGATTATTTGGTCATGAGAATTGGAGATTTACGTTATTTGGTCATTGATCATATCTTCAGAACTTGACCAAATTAATATGGTACCATCCCTAAGGGACCCTCTTTCCAATAAAACAAGAATCATTAAAATCGGTTCATAAACAAAGAAGTTATGCCTAAACAAACATATCAAAAATAGTCCAATACCAATGAAAAAAAAGGGAACCAATCGGAAGCTAGACTGAACCCAATGCAAAAAAAATTTCAAAATCGGTTCACAATTAGCGGAGATATGAGGTAACATAGACACACAAAAAAAAAAAAATCACTCAAATAGAGAACCTCCTCCTATTTTGAAGTCGGTTAAAAAAAAGTTTATCTAATCGCCCTGCCAGCAGTCGAGTTTCACTTACAATACTTACTACTGTAGTAAACATAACTTAATAGCATTTGCGAATTGTATATATTAAGTGTTTGCGTGTATATCTTGTATATACTATATGTATTATTCATAGGTACCTAAGAAATTTAAAAAATAAATTATTCAATTTTTATTTCAAATTCTCTTAAAACCTATTTTTTAGAACGGCATTACAATAAATGTGTATGAACTTGAAATTGGATGAGATTGTCTTTTAATATAGTCTAGAATACATTGGATGGAATGACAGCGAACGGTGTTTTACCATCGATAAGCTGCATTGACTGCCTGAACTGAAAGGACTTGAATCCCGTTAACGCTTCCAACCAAGTCAAAGGACAATCTCAGGCAATCACAATCTTTTATTTTGGAGAAAGAGTGCCTATTAAGGAATCAGCCTCTTGTTCTATAGAAAAAGTACAGTTCACAATGAAAATGATATACATATTTGACTGGGAGGGAATGAATTTGTTAAAATACAATTCAATGGGATTCATTGAAGGAAGATTATATGGAAATTTGCTTTTTTTATTATCCTTTGCAAACTGTATTTTTATTTAGCCTTTCTCTCTAATCCAGTCCTATTCAAAGATTGGATTTCTAGAAATTTTATTTAGTCAGGCAGATAGAAACTTGTTGGAATGTAATTTCTAGATATTTAACGCAGCCTAATCGATTTGAATATTTTAATTCTTCTGTATTTGACATTTTTCTTAATATATTTTTTAATAAACAATCATCATAAATATATAATCAATCTTTATTAAATTACTCAATTATTTTTATTTCGTTTTATTGACAAAAAATAAACACCGAGAGCAGCAATGCATTTATTAAATTAAAGAGTAACTCACGGGGTCGGTTGGCTGAGGGGATAGCGTACCAGCCTGCTAATCAAGTGAAGTGGATCCGGGTTCGAATCCGATTCGCGGCAATCAGCTAAAATCTGATCCCTAGATAGAAGACAAAAATTTTAAAATATAATAGTATCTTAAATTGTCTGATGTTTAGAAAGGCCGAAAAGCCAAAAAAGAGTAATTAGCATAATAGTTATATCACACTACTATTATTTATTTATTTATTTATTTATTAACAGGCAGTCACACCATTTTTCACAAATCACAAGTACATGTATATAAATAGTAAAGTATGAGAAAAAATAATATAAAAATAAAGTATAAATGACAAAGACAATAGGAAAAGATAGATGATAACATAAACATATTATAATTATAAAACAAAGTCCAATGATAAAGGTATAAAAAAAATTATAGATTATTAGTTAAATATACAAAAAAAACATAAATAGACTTAATACAAATTATATTAAATTCAGAACAAGATTATAAATCTAATATAAGTAGATATAAATACAAAAAACAATAAATAAACTTAGTACAATTTATATAAATTTAAAATATAAATTCAGAACACAACATAAATCTAATATAATTAAATATAAATATAAAAACAAGTAAACTTAAAATAAATTATATAAATTTAAATCATAATATCAGAACATAAATATAAATTTAAATCATTTAGATCAACCATGGATTATTGTTTGACACTGAATTTGGAATTTTAATTTAATATTTTTAGAGAAAATGCTATTGAAGACATATGTATGGAGCATAGCCATGTACGGGTGTGAAACCTGGACAATTAGAAAAGCGGAGAGAAAGAGATTAGAGGCTTTCGAAATGTGGTGCTACAGAAGAATGATGAATATCAAATGGATGGATAAAATTACAAATGAAGAAGTTCTTGGAAGAATCGGAGACAGAAGAACCTTGTGGAAGAGTCTGAAGAAGAGGAAGAGGTCAGATGATGGGGCACACACTGAGACATGGGGGACTGCTTAGGGATATCTTGGAGGGGGGGTGGGAAAGAAAAGGGGAAGGAGAAGACCCAGATTAGAATATTTCAACCAAATAATTGGGGATATGGGATGCCAGACATTTAGAGAGGTCAAACAGCTGGCGGGGGACAGAGTCAAGTGGAGACGGATTGTTGCATCAAACCAGTCTTAGGACTGTATACTCGATGATGATGAGAGAAAAATAAATAACAATTCGGAGAGCTATATTTACCTCGAGCGTCAAGACAGTTCCGATTTTTTTTAATCCAGGAGGGCAAAACTTTAGTGGTACGAGGGATAAATTTGATTCACTCCTTCATTCAAATCACGACAAGTGAATAAAAATTTGAGTGAAAACAACAGGACTTATATATTGTATATTAAAATTTCGAAAACTCGCGCGAAAATAATATTTCAAATATGGTAACGCCTGTAGGCTATGCAATCACTATGCTTTTAAAATTGATATGTAAGCTATCTGAAGGGGGTTAACGTGAAGATGCGTTGAATCGATTGCAAAATTTGTACCGGGCAGACAGACAAACAGATAGACAACAAAACGCGTTTATATTGAATTGTCATCCAGTCCTGTAGCTATGATTGAAATTTCAAGTCTTTGGTTCATCTGGAAGTTAGTTTAAAATTGATTGCGAAATTTCTGTCGAACAGACATACAGACAAGAAAGAGTTAATAAAAACGTGGTAAAATTTAAAAGTTTATTATAGGGTCTCTTGAATACAATTCAATTTTTTTTTTTTTTAATTTTATTGGACCAATTATTTTACATGAATTAATGTATACATATTTGAGCCTCGACTTCGGAGATTACTTCTCCACCATCGACTGTCCTTGATCATCTTTTTAGTCCTTGTTTTTAATAAGAGGAAAAAAATTAATTAAATAAAAAAACCTCTTTTCCGATAATTATTCCATTCAATCCGATTTTCCACTCATTCCAATACAATTCAATAACTTTTTTTGATCTACGTGACATGTGACTATACTCCAAGGATACAAGTAGAAATTTTAACCCTATATTATGTATGTTAATATAAATAAAGTTTGATGTTTACCCTTCTTAGTATCGTTAGAAAGGAAAAATGTATCTGATTCTAGTTTATGTTGTAATGAAATAAGCACCCCTTGGCCCTTATATTCATAATCGGCATATAGCTTGCCAGGTTTGTTTTATTGTTTCTTTTAGTAGGTGCAGTTGGCAGCCTGTCATTGCTCCCCGCCCCGTTGCTATCATGAGTTGCGCGTGGAAGGAGATCTCGACTGGCGGAGTCAGTCAGCCGGAGGCACGCTAGCGGACACAAACTCTATGACTCAGCTGATGCATGCTGTCCACCATTGTTGTTCACTTTCTTTGTTAATTAAACTTATATTAAATTCAGTCACTTTACACACACACAGTTTCAACTTGTTTCAATCGCTGTATTCATTGTCTTTCTTTACTTATATATATTATTATTCTATTAATACACATTGTACCAAATGCTTATTCTTCTTTGTTTAAATTAAAATCTTTTCATTGTCTTTCTTTACTGATATATAATTATTCTCTTAACACACATTGTACCAAATGCTTATTCTTTTTACATAAATTAAAATCTTTTCTATCAAAAACTTCAATCTTTTAATTCCAGAGTGCTAAATATACCATTACACAATAAATTCCTAAATTGGGCCTCACCCAGATTTAACATAGGCAGGTTAAATCATTACATGGAGGACCGCACCGATATGACGAATGAAACAAGTTCAACCTGTGTGTATTTGTTGTAATTAATTATCATTTTATTTTTTTAGTCCAAAATCTTGTGAAATAATTGGCGTGAAGGGCCTAATTAATTTGATTTATTTTTTTAATAGTGATACCATCTGTCCTGAAATAACAATGACGTCAATCGCAGAACTGTTGGAAGAAGGAGAGCAACAACCATTGGCACACTCCTCGGCGTTAAACAATCTCAACAACCAACCAGACCAGGCCCAAATGGAGACGATATCATGTGAGTTGCAGGGCATTTCACAGCCCAATATTACACAGAATTTTTACAACCTAGTCTCCCACAAACACAAATTGATATGGCACAAATAACGGCATTGTTTAAGGATTTAAAAAATGATATAAAGGAAATGGGTAAAGACCTAAAAAGTCAAATAGATGGGCTGAAAGGTAAGGTAGACTATTATGTTCGGGACAGGGAACAAAAGAGAAGGGAGGTTGACGAGATAAAACTTGAGCAGGAAAACCTCGTAAAACTATCCTTTCAGTCCCATGCTGTAGCAATTGAGATAAAGGGTCAAAATTATAGTGTTCCCGAGGTCCCGGTCCATTTTCAAGAGTCCTTTGCGGTGGCCCTTTGTGAAACCAGGACAACGAGTCTGTC
This sequence comes from Forficula auricularia, assembly GCA_024734495.1. Classification (NCBI taxonomy): domain Eukaryota; kingdom Metazoa; phylum Arthropoda; class Insecta; order Dermaptera; family Forficulidae; genus Forficula; species Forficula auricularia. The sequence goes on from JALMQS010000099.1 coordinate 94,526,692, forward strand.
CCAACAATTGCTGCCTCTGGAGGATGTGCCTGAGCCCGCATCCTCTCTAGAGAGGCGACAGTTACATGAACTCTTAAATGAGTTCCAGGATATATTTTCCCCCGAGCCTGGGTGTATGAAGGGCTACCAACATGTCATTGAGCTGACTGATATGGTTCCTTTCAAGGCCAAAACCTACCCGATTCCCATAACCCTTCTAACTGATCGCGGAACTCAATTCACCTCTAAGAAATTTCATGATTTCATTGGTGAAATGTGCACTGAATTGCGAATTGTCGCCATCCGCGATCAACAGGCCAACCCGGCTGAGCGTACCATGAAAGAGTTAAACCGGCCTTTTCGTGCTTATGTGCACCATAACCATCCAAAGGTACTGTCATCATTAATTGACAAAGTTTGTCAAAAGTTCTTCCTACTGTATGACGGCCCGTTCCGAGTGGCTGAAATCCGCCCCGGGGGCACGTATGTATTGGAGACCACCCGTGGTAAGCAGCAGGGTGTCTACAATATCCGTTTATTAAAACGATTCTACCCTCGCCCAGAGCAGTAACCTCAAAAAAAGGTTACAAACCACACGCTAATTCAGTGTGGGGGCTTGCTCTAATGAATTCTATATTTTCTTCTTTTTCCCCCCTCTTTTTTTAATCCCAATATTTTTCATTATTTGTAAAATTTGTAAATAATTTTGTTTATTTTATATTTTTTATTCTCTTATACTTTAGAGGTAATTCAATAGTCGGTCTGTCTCTTAATAAATTTTGTAAAATTTAACTAAGTCCGTTTTTGTTTAAAATTAGGAAATTCTAAAAATTTTCTTTTCTATAAAGAAAAATCTTTAATATAATTAAGATTTAAAAAGTCAGTCTGTCTCTTTCTAAAGAAAAATAAAATTCGAATAAATATTTCTTTGTCTGTCAAATTGATGAATTGTGTTATAATTTCATCAAGTAATTTTTTGTATGTAATATTGAGATTCTAAAAAATTCATTCTATTAAGAAAAATCCTTAATATAATTAAGATTTCAAAAGTCCGTATTTTTCTTCCTAAAGGAAAATACATTTCAAGTAATTGTCTCTTTAACCTTCAAAAATAATTTTTTTAAGTTTTCTTAGTTGGAAAATTTAAAATAATATTATAATCTTCACTATAATATTTTGAAATTCTATAAAGTCTTGGATAATTCCAAAAATTTCAATATAATAATGAATCTAATCCTTATCAGTAATAGATAATTTTCATTAATTAGTCATAAAGAGATAAGCCTAATCCTTGAATAATTAAAGTTTCAAGTTAAAAGAACAATTGAATTGGTTCTAATGTAAATTTATAATTAGTTAATTTCATTTTACTTACAAATAATTATAATTGTATTTTTTTGACAATCTGTCAGTCTGTCCACAAAAATTGAATTATCTCATATTATTCTTTTAAATTATCAAATCTTTCTTTCGCGTGATAAAAATCTCGATCCGTTAATATGAAATTCGTTTGTAGCTAATTCCATGTTCCGCTAATTTCCTAACTCACGTTAAACCTGGGTAATTTTCCAATGAGTAATAATTCTTAGTCTATAGTATGCTTTGGTATGGGTTTTGTTTATTCAAACTAGTCTGGTGTGGGTATTCTGCAAGCAATTTCGCAGGCTAATTGGCCATCCGACGGGGTTGTCGCCCAGATAGCTTGAATGCGAGCGGGCAAGTTCCCATTGGGTTGAATAAGAGTATAGATAATGTTCCATAGCTTATCGAAAATGTTTTCATTTCTATATTTACTTTATTAATAAATTGCCGAAGCAAAATTTCTTCAATTCTGAAAACAGATATCAAATAATATAAAATATATTTGTTTATTTACTATGGGGACCACTAGTATATTTTATACTAGTAAAATTTTTTTATTTACATCGAAGTTCACTATATCCAAAGGTACCATAATATTGTTCCGTAGTAAGGCTGTGTGAACTACTGAACGGAAGTATTTACTGTTAGTAAACAAACCAAAGGTGTGTTAATCGAATGATTAGGTTCATTCATTTGTTTTATATGAAGATTGCCCATCTAATTTTTGTTGGACAATTCTTTAATAAAGTCTGAATTCTATTATCTAAAAATAAAGGGTCGAATCCCGTTAGGGACATTTTTTATTTAATTGTTTACAATTGGAGTTTAAAACGATAATGGTTAGATATCCGCCTTTAGCCAATTATTCTATTAGTAATCAATATTAAATTTCTATAGTTCAACAATCTTTTTATGGATGTTAAAATATTTCAAAACATTTAGTTTTGATTAAAGAAATCTCCTTACAAGAGTTTATTTGAGAATTCCTATTGCATCTTTTTGTAACTACAAATTATTTTATAATTAAATGATCCAATGCGTCCACCTTAAATACATTATTCTATTAATAACAAATGCAATCTACAACAGCCTAGTCTAGCTAATTTCGTGAATTTCCTAGTATATAGGAGCATTTATGATAGTAAATAACTTCCCGCTCATTATTCTATGTTAATATAGGCAGTTTTGATATATTCCCAAACAAGTCCAATTTGTTTATTGAATGCATAACAAGTAAAGGTCAGCATAGTTGCCTTCCAAGCAGTTGGTACGGGTTCATATCCCGCCAAAATGAGATGCATTTGTCAACAAACATTCTTGTAATCCTTTTTCGATATCAGTCTATTTTATTGAAAGTCTCTTTCAAAAATCTTTTTGTATAACTACATTTAGACATTAGTTCCAAAGGAACAAGTAAACTAAGGGTTAATAGTCATATCAAATAATTTAAATCCTGTGGCCTGTTAACTGTGAATAAAAGATCTGTGTTGGGAAGTGAAATGTTTTGCAGCCTCACGAAGGTTCTCTAAACTTTATAAGGCTCTATAATCTGAGAGCCATGGTTGTGTTGTTTATTATTTTTGATCAATCAAAGAATTCAAGGACGGATGGTCGCTATTAAATGCGCGTATTTTAATTCTTTAATTTAATGATTATTTTGATTAAATATTTTTACATTAATTTTTCACTAATTTTTTTATAGTTTTTATTTTATTAATCGCAAAGAGAAAGAGCAAAGGTGAGATAATGTGTTGAGGTTGCTGGTTATTGGCGAGTCGATGTTGTGGAAGCGGGCGGTCTAAATTCTGCCATGCTTTAATGGTTTAATATTGTAAGTTGAGTATAATTGTTTTTTTATAAATATTTAATTTTTTTGTTTTCAGTCAAGGTCATTAATGGTCCAGTTTAAAGAATGTAGAGCACTGTTGAGTGTTCATCCTGCGTGATTTTTGGAGTGGAACTGGAATTTGAAGCCAGTTTAAAAGGACGTTCCGCTATGGTCGTGGGTCATTGGCGTGTGTGTGGGACCGGAGATTCGTTGTTGTCAATTCCCCCCCCCCTTTTTTTTCTGTGTGGAAGATGGAGAAAAGAGGCCTAAGAGCCTAGTTATTGGCGGCTAAGTCCGCAGGGCATAGACCCTATTGAGTGTAGTGAAGAAGGCCTAAGAGCCTAGTTATTGGCGGCTAAGTCCGCAGGGCATAGACCCTATTGAGGAATGAGCTGACTGCAATCCCACCGGGACGAGTTCTGGAGAAATGGGAGGCGGGCCATTCACTCTGAGCAGTGGAGGAGGCTTTAAAGCCTCGTAAATTATATTAAATTTTGTGCCCAGTTGGAGGCGTTGTGGTTGGCCACCCCGACAGCTGTATCCAGCTGTCTAGCATCCACTCTGGTTCTGATTTGGCAGCGGCTCGTTTTGAGGACATGCTAGTGTCCGCCCTGTAGGCTTCAGAGACCACAGGGTAGGGCTGTGCGCTCTTAACAGCCATCCCGAATTCCCTTTTAGTTTGACAATGAATCTTTGCTCCCACGTCTTGGCCGTGGCGGGCGCTCGTTGTGGTGCGTCTGGCCCATACTGGTGGATCTGGAAAGTTCCGTTCCGATTTGAAACCAGTCATGTCCATTCAACACCTATACATTCATTGTTTTTTTATTTTTATTTTAACGTAGCTTCAGTACAGTAGATTTTCTTATGTGTCAATATTATTCCATGAAAGGAGGCATTTGAATGCTGTCTGAAGGCTGACTAAAGCATTAAAATTGTCGCTACTTAATTCTGTGAGTGGCTCCAGTTTTAATGTTTCCGGCCGGGGGGATGTAATGAAATAAGCACCCCTTGGCCCTTATATTCATAATCGGCATATAGCTTGCCAGGTTTGTTTTATTGTTTCATTTAGTAGGTGCAGTTGGCAGCCTGTCATTGCTCCCCGCCCCGTTGCTATCATGAGTTGCGCGTGGAAGGAGATCTCGACTGGCGGAGTCAGTCAGCCGGAGGCACGCTAGCGGACACAAACTCTATGACTCAGCTGATGCATGCTGTCCACCATTGTTGTTCACTTTCTTTGTTAATTAAACTTATATTAAATTCAGTCACTTTACACACACACAGTTTCAACTTGTTTCAATCGCTGTATTCATTGTCTTTCTTTACTTATATATATTATTATTCTATTAATACACATTGTACCAAATGCTTATTCTTCTTTGTTTAAATTAAAATCTTTTCATTGTCTTTCTTTACTGATATATAATTATTCTCTTAACACACATTGTACCAAATGCTTATTCTTTTTACATAAATTAAAATCTTTTCTATCAAAAACTTCAATCTTTTAATTCCAGAGTGCTAAAAATACCATTACACAATTAAATCCTAAATTGGGCCTCACCCAGATTTAACATAAGTAGGTTAAATCATTACAATGTTAATTTAGTTTTTATATTTAGGACCTTATCCAGGAATATATTTTTTTTCATTAAAATAACAACGCACAACCACAACACCACAGCGATCGGCGAAATAAAAAAATAAAAATAAAACCTAGGCATACGGTGACCAATTTTTTCAACTTCATAAAAAAAACACATAATTATTCCATAATAAGGGCTCACTTCAGATTTTAAATCCCGGGCTCTAAATTTCATATGGTGGCCATGTCAGTTATAGGTAGTTTTTTTATACATATGTAAGTACCATTATGTATTTTTATAGATAAATACCATAGACTTACCATAATTTTTTTTCTCAATATATAGTACTGATTCAATTTTAGAATATCTCGTTCAAAAAGCAGAAAATATTTTTTGAATTATTCTATTGAGGTTTTAAGAGGATGTTATAATATAGCCATAAATGAACAATTTATAACTTTTAAGGAGATATGTGTTGGTTCTAGGTGAAACATTTTAATACAATAATAAAACTTGAACAAGATGGTAAGGTATGTTTTTTTGTGAAACCTAACTTGCATCTTGTTCAAGAACAATTTATATTTAAGTTTATTAATAAGTACTAGGGCAGCTCTAGTGTACCGAGTCTTGGAAGTTTTCACTTTTTTATTATTAAATGTGCTTGTGAGCGATTCTTTCATTAGAATTTGATCAATTAAAATAACTAGAAAGAGAGCGGATAGATTGATCATTATTTCTTTAGAACTATGGTATGTTTGTAAGGAAGCCAAATACAAGTTCAAGCCTGTTTCGGACTATTAGAGATTAATTTTCTATTATTCTAGGAATGGCCTTTTGCACTCGGATCGAAACAATACTCGTTATATAGAGAGAGAATATTCAATTGGACTTGATTAAAATTCAGATAAAAATGTACAAAAGAAATTGCTTGTTGAGGCTCTAAATAGCAGCAAGCGTACCGAGTATTGCAAAAGTTTTTACTTTTTCTTCTGTTTCTTTGTATTTTTAATCGCGTCGAGAAATCCACCAAAATTTAGTAGAAAATTAACATTGCCGAGGTAATTGCTTATCTCAATTATTGTTCCTCAAAACAACCGCACAAATGGAGAAATAAACCGAGACGTATGGTAAGCCTATAGATAAATACAAAATAAATGTTGGTAACGAATCGGGTTATGAGGCATCTGAAATTTTTAAACAGTGTTGTAGTGGAATCGTGTTATATTATTGTTATGTTATAAGATATCTACCTATATTTAATTCGTATCGTAAAACTAAACCAAGGAAAATTCTTCATCGTAGTTAAAAATTTATAATTATAAAAATGGAACAGATATTAAATGTAAAGTAGAGAAATGAAGGAAAAAATAAAAAAAACGTAATTTCAACAATTTTCAATTTTTTCTTATTAAAATTATTTTAGCAGAAATTTACTCTTCTTATTATAGAAATGTAGGGCGCGACTTCCGCCCGACCTGAAAAGGGGTCTTAATTAAGGACGAAACAATGTATTACAATAAATTTGTAATTAAAAACAATGGTGTTTAATTTCATGGTAGATCAATTAGTACAAATTATATAAAACCAATTCGATTATGAAGTTACAATTGAAATAATATGAGCTAGTTAATGTACTAGTAAAAATATAAATAATTTCGAAGAACAAATTTAACTAAGACTATAGGTTATTAAGCAATTACAAACTAGACTAAACTTAAAGTTACAAACTAACATACTTTGTAATATTTTCTGATCAGACTTATCATTAATTAATGTTTCGGCCGAACTACTCACGCACTTCCGACTTCTCTGGTCACTGTCTGTCCACACGTGTAGGGCTCCTGCCCAGCTCGCTAGCGGCTCACGCTCGCAGGGCGCCTCGGCGCCCTTCAATGACGCCGATCCTCGCACAGCTGGCAGGACAGCCCTCTTGCCCTCCGCCAGCATTGGCTACATCGATCTTCACTTAGGCTCCCCCAGCCCGCAAGCTGGCCGTGTCCCCGAGACACCGGCGACCGCCCGCAGGGCGGCATCCTGGTCCTTAGCACATCACCGAACACATACACGATGTACCTGCACACAGTTCGCAGCCCGCAGGCACACAGGCTCCCCCAGCCCGCAAGCTGGCCGTGTCCCCGAGACACCGGCGACAGCCCGCCAGGCGGCATCCCGGTCCTTAGCACATTGTCGTACACACATACGCCTGCGGCACACACCTGTACCCGCCCCGGGGGTAGTCACACAGTCCCTCGCCCGCGTTCACATCTGCCCCGCTCGCAGGGGCGGCCGGCTCGCCACCCCCCAGCCGTTATGTCTGTCGTGCCAGCCTCAGAACCACTCTCCCCCGTCGGCCGTTAGTTCCGCGTCCTCGCTGTCACCCACACATTTACATCTTTTGCGTGGGAGACACACCGACAGCGACTTCCTCTTTTCCACGCACTCACACTCTCGTATCCGTTGGTCACTTCATACACAGACAGGCCCGCCTCCTCCTCGCGTCTCTTCGTCTCTCGCCCAGGGTAGCGTCTGTCTCTCTCCCACTCCCTTGATCGGGGAGCTAATATTCACTACACTGGAAATAGGCACGGCGCCAACCTGTCTCGCTGCTAGCTAAGCAGTTTCCGGAGGCTACTATCTATTCCAACAAATTAGACTTTCTTTAACTTAACAAATAAATTACAGGCTAAATATTCGCTAAGGGCCGTAGCCCCCTTACATCCTTCCCCGTTTTAGAAAAGATGTCTATGTCCTTGGACATAGACATCCTTTTACAGTTCGCCCGGGGGTCCGTCACTTAACGTTATACTACATATAGAACTTATCCACAACTTAAAACTAACTGAACCACTTATATCTAAGGCTTAATTCTAGAGAGACTACACCTTTGCGTACAGGGGGGGTAGCCTCGTAATTACGGTAGCCATGATATACATCGATAAAGTAGATTAAACTCACATAGAAGGGAGCGTATCGGTCACCTTCTAACGCATCTAACCGCCCTCTGATGACTGATACCTTCCCCTCCACGGCCCCAATTCGTTCAAGGCGACTCCCACTTCAGGTCCACGGTGTCATCGCCCTCCTTCATAAAATTAAAGGATTTTCTCTTCAAACTTTTCTCGTTAAAACAGCCAAAATTTGCATTTACCGCGCTTGTAACTTATTCCAAATAGTGATCGCCTAAATATTTCGATTATTTTTCTCCTAGGCTACTCCTCCCGACCACCTGGGCCTTCCTCCCGAGATATGTTAGCCCCAATTCCAAATGTCCTTTACTACACACCAAGAAAATAGGAAACGACTACTCCACAATTTTCTCACCCTGGTGCTACCAATTTTCTTCTCCGGGGATGACGGTTTCGTAAACATCTCTAGCAGAGGTGTCCGTCCGGGCCCCTTACACACAATAGGACCCCCGACTTCCCCGGTCTTGTCACGGCGGGCCCCTTACACACAGTAGGACCCCCTGACCTAACGGGTCTTGTCACGGCGGGTCCCTTACACACAGTAGGACCCCCTGACCTAACGGGTCTTGTCACGGCGGGCCCCTTACACACAGTAGGACCCCCTGACCTATCGGTGTTAGTCATGGCGGGCCCCTTACACACAGTAGGACCTGCCCCCCCGGGCCCCTTACACACAGTAGGGCCCGATTTTCCCTCCTTCGTCCATTGGAATCTCCCCTTCCGAAATGCTCAAAATGACTCAAAAATTCCTCCCAAAAATGGCTCAACATCTTCCTTGGAAAAGGTCTCGGGATTTTCCTCAAAAATAATTCAAAATGCTTCCCTCAGAACTGTCTCTCAAAATTTCCTTCGAAAAATGACTCAAAACTTTTTCAAAAAAAAAAAAGGCTCAAAATTGCTCGAAAATAACTCAAAATTCTCTCCACAAAAACCGTCTCAGATTCTCACTAAAAGATAGCTCAAATTTTTCCTGAAAAAGGTCTCGGGATTTGTCTAAAAAATAGTTCAAAATTTACACGCGGACTTCAAAAAATTAAAGAATTTTCTCTTCGGCGGTCGGCCCGGCGGTCGACCCCGATCTCGAGTTCCCCGTCCCAATCCTGGGCGGTGGTGGTTCCTCATCCCTTAGGCTTCCCAGAACGACTGCCGCTACTGTTATCCAACCCGGAACATTATTTTTCATGAAATTAAACTAACATATACGCCTTACAGTTTGTCTAAAAAAATAAAAACGTTGAGGAAAAAGAAAGCAGGTATTGACCAAATTACGAATAATATAATGAAAATCACACAAAGAAACACAATTAATAAACTAGGAACTTCAGGAGAAGAGGTTCCATTAACAACCAATTTTACAAGTCTATCTAGCTGTTGCACCTGGCCAAGCTGTTTATATTTACGATATTAGATTCAGTCCACAAATAGATTCCAAAGATTTAAGGTTCCGTATTATATTACTTCTTGTCCGACATTACTGTTTTCTTCCCCTTCTACTTCACCACGGTTTGCTTCTCTGCTAGTTCAACCCTTCAACCCTTTATCCTGTCTTGTGATTTTCCCCTCTCGTTATCCCTTCCTTCCACTCCGAGGGCCTGACACCGGTTCCTTACCTTTACAGGCCCTCCCGCCCCCTCCCGGATGGTGACCGGGGCGCCGCTAACGGCCAGTTCCCCGTATCGCCACCCTAGGTAGGCTCTTCTTATTTTCACCCTAAGGACCTAGCCCAGGCCTTCCCCTGCTCGGGGGTCACCGGGGCGCCGCTCACGGCCAATTCCCCGTGTCACCACCCCCGGCAGGGCGAATTCGGGAAGAAACCCCTCCCAAGATGGTCACCGGGGCGCCGCTAACGGCCAATTCCCCGTGTAACCACCTCATGTAGGGCGAGACACTCCATTCTCGGTCTCCTTCTTATTCTTACACCGGGGGCCTGGCACAGTCCTTCCCCTTTACTGACCCTCCTTTTCCCTTCTGATCCCTTGTCACACATTTCTTTTTTATTGGTTGAAGCCTCAGGTTTTCCCTTTCTCACCCACACTCTCCTCATTAAACGTCCCTGACCGCCCCCAAAGCAGTCTCTAAAATTTTTGTATTATTTCTTCCGTGGTGAACCTCGCGACCAACGCCTCTAGAGCAGCGATCCTTTCGTCTGCAACCTCAGCACTTAGTTCAAAATACCTGACCCCAAAATTCACTCAAAATCCCCTTTCGCTCCAAAGTTTTGTCAAAACTACCCCCGGTCCAAAATCTATTCAAAAATTCTTTAAAAATTCCTCAACTATTAACCCCATAAATTATACAAGTTTATTCACCATGCTGGCTCAAGACGCAAAACAAAAATAAAATGATGTTCCGGGTTTTCCCAAAATTTGCAATATTCAAATCTATATAGATACACCTCGTACGCTTCAACAATTACTCCAGGATTAATAAAACACGTTTATGAGCTTCTGATACTAATATTTTGAAAAATTTTATATAATAGAAATTTTTGTCCAAAATCCCCTCAACACCTTCAACTTCTATTTATATTTCAATACTAAAGTAATTAGAAAGTAAAATGTTTGATCACAAATATGTAATCCAAACCTTGATTTCTTAAAATTCAGATAAATTCCCTAACTTTTCTGCAATAAAATTCTACCCCAAATTATCCCGAAATTTTCAAAATTTTCTCCTTAGAATTTTCTTGAAACCTTACTTGACCCAAATTCTTTCCTAAATTTATACCCGAGCGGCGCTCTCAAAAATTATTTCAAACTTCTGTTCAGAAATGGCTCGAAATTATCTTTTAAAATTTTCTCCTTACACTTTAATAGCAAAACAAAAAAATCGACTCAAAATGCCTCAAAAACTATTTTTTTAAAATTCTCTCCTTAAAATTTTCTCTTACATTTATGTACGTGCGACGCTCTCAAAAATTATTTCAAACTTCTGTTCAAAAATGGCTCGAAATTATCTTTTAAAATTTTCTCCTTAAACTTTTCCCGAAAATTTTACTTCTCCAAAAATTTCCCGACATTTGGCCCGAATTCTCTCAACCTATATATCATAACTTTTGTTTTCCTATTTATGCACTTTAAATCCTCTTAAATTCTTATTTCCCAAATTTTCAGAAATTGGCCCTTAAAATTCCCTTCTATATATATTAAACTTTTTCCCAATTATTCGCGGGCTCCTCTTCCCTAACTTTTCTGCAATAAAATTCTACCCCAAATTATCCCGAAATTTTCAAAATTTTCTCCTTAGAATTTTCTTGAAACCTTACTTGACCCAAATTCTTTCCTAAATTTATACCCGAGCGGCGCTCTCAAAAATTATTTCAAACTTCTGTTCAGAAATGGATCGAAATTATCTTTTAAAATTTTCTCCTTACACTTTAATAGCAAAACAAAAAAATCGACTCAAAAATGCCTCAAAAACTATTTTTTAAAATTCTCTCCTTAAAAATTTTCTCTTACATTTATGTACGTGCGACGCTCTCAAAAATTATTTCAAACTTCTGTTCAAAAATGGCTCGAAATTATCTTTTAAAATTTTCTCCTTAAACTTTTCCCGAAAATTTTACTTCTCCAAAAATTTCCCGACATTTGGCCCGAATTCTCTCAACCTATATATCATAACTTTTGTTTTCCTATTTATGCACTTTAAATCCTCTTAAATTCTTATTTCCCAAATTTTCAGAAATTGGCCCTTAAAATTCCCTTCTATATATATTAAACTTCTTCCCAATTATTCGCGGGCGGCACTCTCGACTGAGCCGAGCGAGTGCCCGATTTCAAAATTTTCAAAATTTCCCTTTTCAAAATTATCTACCCCAAATTGCACTTTGAAAATTTTAAAATCGTTTACCCCACACCTCGACACCAATTTGTAGGGCGCGACTTCCGCCCGACCTGAAAAGGGGTCTTAATTAAGGACGAAACAATGTATTACAATAAATTTGTAATTAAAAACAATGGTGTTTAATTTCATGGTAGATCAATTAGTACAAATTATATAAAACCAATTCGATTATGAAGTTACAATTGAAATAATATGAGCTAGTTAATGTACTAGTAAAAATATAAATAATTTCGAAGAACAAATTTAACTAAGACTATAGGTTATTAAGCAATTACAAACTAGACTAAACTTAAAGTTACAAACTAACATACTTTGTAATATTTTCTGATCAGACTTATCATTAATTAATGTTTCGGCCGAACTACTCACGCACTTCCGACTTCTCTGGTCACTGTCTGTCCACACGTGTAGGGCTCCTGCCCAGCTCGCTAGCGGCTCACGCTCGCAGGGCGCCTCGGCGCCCTTCAATGACGCCGATCCTCGCACAGCTGGCAGGACAGCCCTCTTGCCCTCCGCCAGCATTGGCTACATCGATCTTCACTTAGGCTCCCCCAGCCCGCAAGCTGGCCGTGTCCCCGAGACACCGGCGACCGCCCGCAGGGCGGCATCCTGGTCCTTAGCACATCACCGAACACATACACGATGTACCTGCACACAGTTCGCAGCCCGCAGGCACACGGGCTCCCCCAGCCCGCAAGCTGGCCGTGTCCCCGAGACACCGGCTACACGCCCGCCAGGGCGGCATCCCGGTCCTTAGCACATTGTCGTACACACACACGCCTGCGGCACTCACCTGTACCCGCCCCGGGGGTAGTCACACAGTCCCTCGCCCGCGTTCACATCTGCCCCCGCTCGCAGGGGCGGCCGGCTCGCCACCCCCCAGCCGTTATGTCTGTCGTGCCAGCCTCAGAACCACTCTCCCCCGTCGGCCGTTAGTTCCGCGTCCTCGCTGTCACCCACACATTTACATCTTTTGCGTGGGAGACACACCGACAGCGACTTCCTCTTTTCCACGCACTCACACTCTCGTATCCGTTGGTCACTTCATACACAGACAGGCCCGCCTCCTCCTCGCGTCTCTTCGTCTCTCGCCCAGGGTAGCGTCTGTCTCTCTCCCACTCCCTTGATCGGGGAGCTAATATTCACTACACTGGAAATAGCACGGCGCCAACCTGTCTCGCTGCTAACTCAGCAGTTTCCGGAGGCTACTATCTATTCCAACAAATTAGACTTTCTTTAACTTAACAAATAAATTCCAGGCTAAATATTCGCTAAGGGTCGTAGCCCCCTTACAGAAATATTTATTTTTATTTATTTTGAAGTTTTTTTTAATGATAACAATATATAGGTATAGAAAAATACAAAATTCGAGACAAAGTCGAAATTGATTATGCATACAATTGCAAGGTATTTTTTCGGCTTAGATAAATCAAATTACCTTTCATAACATTATAGCAATCTTATGGGGACAGAAATAGGAGGATATGGATTTTCTTGTTATTCCCCAATCGAATCATCGAAATATTAATAAAAAAATTTCATCATGAGAACCTAAAGAGTTTATCAGTCTATTTATCTTTTTGAGTTTGATTATTTTTCTATTTCTATTTTATAAATTTCTCTTTTTATGTCTTTTTACCAAAATTTTCATAGACAAACTATTTACTCAAGTGGTTTTTCTCACTTTCTAAACTATTATAAATAAATAAACGATCGTTTAATATGTCGTATTTTATTTGAATTTAAATAATGGTGTGATCAAATATTAATTTATTACTCACAATGTCCACTCGAGAGAGCAAAAACCAAAAAATGTCCCAATCACGACCAAAGAACTTCAAAAATCTCGTTATTCCGGTTTCGGTAGGAAATTGTTGTAATTGAATTATCAACAAAGAATTAGATATTATAAGCCCCTGAAACGCCGTTAGTATAAGATAATCTATCGGATTCTCTTCTCATGATTCTTAACAAATAAAAAATCATTTATAATAATAAAACTTGAGTAAGATACGAGGTAGGTTTTTTTTTTGTAGAAACCTACCTCGTATCTTACTCAAGTTTTATTATTATATTAAAATGTTTCACCTAGAACCAACACCGAACTCCTTAAAAGTTATTAAAAAATCATTTAGTTGAACATTTATTTAAATGCTAAATTTAAAAAATTAAAAATAGTTAATGAGCAATCATGTATTTTTTAAATGTTTCTGATATTAGTAATTTTGCATTTAAGGAAAATTAAAAAAAAAGGTGCTTTGAAAATTTCTGGACTTACGCATGCATGATTGAAGAGAGGATAGAAATTATTACAAATCTAATACAAATTGATTAACTGAAGGAAAAGTGAAAACTTTGTCAAGTCGTTGTGTACTTTCCGCAAATTCCGGAAATTTCGAAGAGAAGAGAACTGAACCCAACTAGAATAAGAACTCTGTAAAAAAATTTTGGTTTAATCCATAATTAATTGAGGATTCTTCTCTGGCTAGAAGTTCTTCCGTAATTGATAATTTAAGTATAGTGATCTTCCCTAAAAAAAATATTATTAATTGTATTATCTCTCTGTGATTTATTTAGTTAGTTTTTTTTAAATTAATCGAATACAAGAGGAGGCGCGCACCACATAATATCCTAATTCAGTAAGATGCACCCCCTATGGACTGTGAATCACTTCTTGATTCCGTCATCAATACCGATTGTTATGACTTTCAAATTAGACCCGACTCCGGAGATACCTTCGATAATTTTTTTCCCTAAAGCCTATCACATCTCTTTTTCTTTTAGGATGCAAGAATTAATCTTGACTTTTATCTCTAGCGATTGCACTTTCTTACATTCGCAACACGCCAAAAATAATCGCCTATAGAGTAGGCAACCAGGAGAGAATTAGGAGACTACGAGCATCGTACAGCAAAGGAAAGAGCTTAACCTGGTAACTGAAATATAAATTAAAAGAGATTCTGTTTCCACTAATGTTATTCAATTCAGAAATTAATTGTAATCTAATGAAAATCAGCTTTTTTATTTTAAGCAAAGTTAGTTATTTAGAGTGCGGTAAAAACCCCATCAGCTCTCATAATTTCTCAAAGTATGTTGTCACTATCAACCAGACTTCCAAATGTATTTTAACCTTAGATAAATTATTATAATTCAGGAGGATCACGAATTATCAAAACTTCTCTTCATGAGGGGACGATTCAGCACGAATCAAATCAAGGTAGTCAAGATTTGTGCAATATCAAAAATTTTAAATTATAAGCTTATAAGTTATAACAAATTATTTTTGAAGTTATAAGACATGAGGTGATAAATAAATGACTCTTAGGACAATGCAAATGCCTTTATTGTAAAAACTTCATCAGTGCAGTGTTGTATTGTAGATCCTTCCCTTGAACACCGGAAGAGAGGAGTATGAGCCAAGCATTATAGAAGTAAAAAATAATTTATTAAAAAATTAATCCTAAAAAAAAACAAAAAAAATAGAATCCTTTAGGTTTTTAAACACAAATGTTATTGTTATATTGTTATTTTCTGTGTGCCATCTCTTTGCTAAAAGCATGTCGCCCACACGTTGATTCACACAATAGTATATAGTCAAACAAAATAATTATTTGCCAATTATATTTAATGTAAATTGATAGATTATACAATTATTCATTATAATTTATATTTTTTCATTGCTTAAGGATCTATTAAAATAAAAAATAATTTTTAAGAAAAAATATATTAAAACCGACATTAAATGCAACAAATAAAAACACTAAAAGGTGTAAAATAATTATTATCTTATTTAGTTACAACTAAACGACGAAATATTAACATGAAATTACTTTTTGAAGTCGGTGCCAAACATATACCTTTTGAATGAATCGCACTCGACGGATCTTACTTAGTACGTTTGGCGGGTATGCTCGCTTATAGGTATAGTTTGTTTGGTACCGACATCAAAAAGTAATTTCATGTTAATATTTCGTCGTTTAGTTGTAACTAAATAAGATAATAATTATTTTATACCTTTTAGTGTATTTTATTTGTTGCATTTAATTTTTTGAAGTCGGTTTTATTTTTTCTTAAAAATTATTTTTATTTTTTCTCTTTTTAGTGATGTTATTAATAGTGATCATATCATCAGAACTTGACCAAATTAATATGGCACCATCCCTAAAATACCCCCTTTCCAATAAAAAAAGAATCATCGAAATCGGTTCATAAACAAAGAAGTTAGGCCTGAACAAACCTAACAAAAAAGGTCTAATACCAATAAAAAAAAATGGGACCAATCGGAAGCTAGACTGAACCCAATGCAATTTTTTTTTTCAAAATCGGTTCACAATTGGCGGAGATATGAGGTAACATAGACACAAAAAAAAAAAAAAATCAGTCGAATAGAGAACCTCCTCCATTTTTGAAGTCGGTTAAAAATATCTAATATTACAGTTCGCATTAAAGATTACATTAACAAAAGTCTAAATTCAAAATATCTGCTTTTACTTTACAATGAAAATAAAGAAATAATTTAAAAGCAAGTGTGAAGTTTAAATTTGGAACCCAAACTAATTCAAATGAGACAAGCATATAAAAATAAATATTTGTAATTACGTCTTGTGAATGGATTTTTGTCAAAGACCATGTAAATAAATAAATCCGAAAAATGTTATCTTGTTTTTGTTTCGAAATAACATTTAAACATTTTCAATTCTAGTTTCATATGGAAGTTGAGAAGAACCGAAAAAATACATACATAAATAAATACACCCATCGTGTGCTAAAAATGAAGGTTAATCTGTTTGTAAATGTTTCATTTCGCTGGTGTTAACTTTCCATCAAGCTAGTCAGACAATTTAAAATCGAATTAAAAACACCACCCGAGCAAAACCAGACTGAAATATTGAGCAAGAGAGAAAGATTTTCGAGACTTGGCTTAATATAATTGATATTTACATTCATAAATTTGTCGGCTAATGAAATCGAACATGTTCCAATAAAAAAAAATCGACTCGAATGAAATGTGTAAATTTATGGAAATACTTTCTCCCATCTCTTTCATCTTGACTGTTAATTGTCTTAAACTGGTACCAAAAGGCCCCAATCTCAATTCACAAATGATTTATTAAAAATTCTCTTCTGAACTAGATACAACGTTTCTATTAGTTTTTATCTATGGTCCAAGAATTTCGAGAAGGTAGCATAGAAAGTTTAAAATCATTAAAATAAATGACTGCTGAATTCGAAAAGGAAAATTTATATCATTCCTATTAGAAGATAAATGATAGAATGTATTATTTTGAACATTTCTAAGTTTTTAAACTAGAGAATTAGAGGACGAGTTTAAAAATTTTCTTAACAAACAAAACAGTGTTTTCGCAATTTTTATCAGCAAACAAATCCGAGACTTGACACAACCGTTGGATAGCTTGCCATCGAGCACATAGATAAAATAAATGTTGTTCTTGAAAAAAAAATCAGAATTTTATAAATATAAATTTATTAATTAAAGGAAAATTAATAGAAAAAAGGATGTTAAATCAAATTTTTAAAGATATTTCATATTAATTGTCATTGATTGAGATTTAGTGTCAACAAGACGAATTTGAAGGAGGGGCCATGCATTTATTTTTTCCCTCAAAACGGGACATCTACTATTTTTGGGGTAATAGCGAGGGGTGAACCGCGATTGGAATTAGGTGTACACGTCTTTGGAATTATATGGAATTATTTTGGAATTCATTAAATAATGCCCCTTCATCTATTGTCTTCTACTTGGAAATGAAAGTGGAAGTAGAAGTAGATGTACACGATATTAGGTCGCGGTTCACCCCTCGGGTAATAGTAAGTCTTTTCAAGAAAACGTATATTTTTTCATAGGTTTTATTTATTAATGAAAAGAACAAGAATAACTCGTGAAAATAAAAAAATTATGTGGTCTTAAATTTTTTTGAACAACACATTTTCTTTAATATACATATTTGGGGTTGTAAATAAATGTAAAATAAATAAGAATAATATTTCAATGGATTGGCTAAGAGGACAGTGTGATGGAAAAAGTTAAAATATAAAAGTTATCTCCTATTTAAACCTTTATTTTAGCCAGACGTAAATCGATATTTTTAACACGTTTCGAGCGCTACATCGCTGCCCTTCTTCAGTGCACCTTGGCTGGAAAACATCAGTGAATGTCTTAATATTTTTGTTTTAAAATTTTGTATAAATTTTTTTTAATGGTGGTAATGAGGTTCATAATACTCACTCAAGTCACAAAAACACGCACACTTGATCTCCAGCAGACATTTTACATAAAATATTGAATCATTTCACTGGTAACAAGCTATTCTATCAGAACAATTAATGTCCTTCATTCTGCCTTCATTTTGTATAAATAGAATCTATCATCTCCACTTCACTTAAGGTAGTTCTTTCACAAATGCAAAAGTTCAAGAAGTCTTTGAAACTTGGAATATAAGTTATTAAATCATAATAAATACACTGTTAAAATTTGAAGACGATTTACCACACCAAACATGAAATAATTGCAATTAAAAATTAAATTTTGTGCACATGGATAGGTTGAGCTACTTTAAGATCAATGTAGTAGAGGTTATTTATAAAATCAATATAATTCATATAATATATGGTATCTCACATAAGATTGATATAATTTTACACTTTAAAATGCATTTGGGAGCCGGGGATAACTACCCCCAACCCATGTCCCTTCTCTCGTCGGGCCTGAATGTATTTCCTGTATCCCTTTAGTGTGTCTACATAATATATTAAAACAAATATATTTCTGATTTGAATAAATAAAACTTATTAGACTTTTTTAGTTCGTGATATTAAATTTTGATCAAATAAGCGTATCGAAAAAATTTGCATGAAAGTCATGAAGTTGTTATAAATAAAGGCGACATGATCTATAAAATAAATTTCCCAAACACGCGATGTCATTTAGTACCCATTTCGAAAGGGAATCCATTTTGATTTGTAACAATTTTGCTTGAGGATGGTCACGTTCACACGGACTGACTGTCAGTCTTAGAAAAACACAGGAAATTTGAAATTGAATTATGTTTGTATTTTATTTTATTTTTTTCTTCTAATGGGGTTAGAGATCATGAGATGACCGTCTTCGCTCTAAATCAATTGAATCAGTCATTTCAAAAACCACCTAAGTCACACAATCAGAACTTTTCAGGAATCAATAAAAAGTGTCTACCTAATTCACAAGCAAACGAATTTTCAAGGAATTTTTTGTGTTGAATATAGTGTTTGGACTTAAAAGTTTGTGAATATCGAATAATTTTTATACTAAATAATAAATTAACAGGAAACAGGAAAGCTATTCATGACTTATGTTGATTTAGTAAGAAACAGGGTTAGGTGGTATTAAATTTGAACAAAACAATCATATTAACCAAAGTTTTAATCAAAATTAATGAAGATAACATTTAAACATTTACATGTTTTTCTAACATTATAAAAATAAATACCTAAATAATTATGGTACGTAATTGTATTCTCCATTAGGAATCAAACTTAAGTCACCGACTTGTATCGTTTAAGCCACCCTAGTAGCACAATGTCTCAAACTATATAGTAACTACATAGTGCCTATATAAATTCTCAAAATCACAATGTTTCAAACTATATAGTAACTACATAGTGCCTATATAGATTCTCAAAATCTATCTAGTTACTATATAGTTTGAAACATTGTGCTACTAGGGCAGTGTTTTGATTTCTGGGTTCCACAAAGGGAGGTTTTTCCCCGCGCCTAGAGGTCAATAAAAGAAAAAATAGAAAAACAAAAATAGTAGTTATTATTATCACCACTCAAAAAAATGGTAATGAAAAAAATACTAAATTTAGAGTCTAAGTATTACCTTATAGTCAAATAAAACTATTGATACTTAAGAATGCGATGAACATTATTATTATTGTCTCAGTGACACCATTTTTGTTGCTAGAGCTAGAGCGTACCTTAACTTTCTTATAATACAACGATTACCTTATATTAGTAAGAAAATGAAAACATCAATTAAATTGTATTATTATTATTTTGTTTTAAATGATGTTTGAAATAATATTGCTTTTCAAATAGATGAGAATATTATTTATGAGTATGTATACATTGAATATGTAAAAAATAACCTTTCCGATCTGAAAGGGGCATATGGGTATCCCAATGACATTACCGTCATCGGTGATGGTAGATATGTTATATTTGGAATCTATAAAAGTAGCATGATGTTGATATTTTGACTAAAAATTAAATATATCATATTTTAGTGCTAGGGGCTTCCTCAGAAATAAATATTAGTGCTCTAGGGTTCCTCGCTCTACAAAAGGTTGAGAAACACGGGTTTAAGCAATAAACGACGACTTTGGGGTACTGTTCGAAGAGGAAGGATTGTACTAACATGCATGGTTTTTACTCAGATTATGGATTTACCTTTAAGAAAGTGTTCGCCACAAAAAAAGCATTTTTGGAAAAATCTTGACTTTTGTGGTTTTTGAAATGACCGATTCAATTATTCAATTACTATCTATTAAAACCCACTATTGTAAACAATTTATTAGTAGTTATTTAAGAATAGAAAATATTAGAATCAGACCTTGTTATTCTAATTGTAACGACGTTTCGATTTTTCGGCAAGTAAGCCCGGGCAAACGCGCTTATACAAAATAAAAGAATCGATGTTATTATTCTATCTTAAGTTAATTTATTCAAAATCTTAAGATAAACTTTTTAAGAATAGAAAATATTAGAATCAGACTTTGTTATTCTAATTGTAACGACATTTCGATTTTTCAGCGAGTAAGCCCGTAAACGCGCTTGTACATAATAAAAGAATCAATGTTATTATTCTATCTTAAGTTAATTTATTCAAAATCTTAAGATATTTAAAAACTTTATATACTCATTATTGTTTCTTTTTTGGTGAGTTCATGAGCCCACCAACAATTTAAACTTGTGGTATACCATCAAAAAAATCCACTTGCCGATTCTTCTAATATTTTATTTTACTTTAACTATTTCAATATTTGATTGAATGGATTACAGTTAAGAGTCAAAGCGTTTCCATGCATGAATTCCTTCAGAATATTGCTTTGCGGTACTTATATCTAAATAATATTTTTGATTTTTTTCATTTGTGCTGATCATCCGGCTGGTTGCCATTTCCTGATCTTTATGCTAGAAGACCGTTGCTTGAAATAGATCATTTGAATCGACTTTGATTTTAATTATTAGGTAATATAGCTATATTTATTATAATCTGAATGAAATCGTATTTGGAATGAATTCATATAAACATTGCAAAACAAATAATCAAAAGAGCAAAAATATTTTGCTCAAAAAAATCATCCTCAACACGTAAGGTTTCACTGATCTTCTTGTATCTATCAACAGATCGAAGTTAAATTGAAAGTTTCTTTTTGCCGAGAGTAGCAGAATTTTTGAAGGAGACAATAAAATAGTGTGTCTTCTGCTGGAAAAATAAATTTCAACGAGAGTATAGTTTCGAGGGCTTCGCCCTCTTCATCAGTCTATTTCAATTGATTCACTTGAATTAATGTATGAATGTCAGATTTTACTATGATCTCGTTATAAATAAATTAAAAATTTATTTTTCCAGGATAAGACACACTCCTTTATTGTCTCCTTCAACAGATCTAAGGTTTTCTTAGGATTTTTGAAACATTTTTCTTTTCTCAAGATTAAATTGAAGGTATTTAGACTACTTGTGAATTCGTTAATCGACTAAAAACCGTTAAAAGTTAGTGAACAATCAACAACCGCCTCTATAAACCAATTAATATGTATTTAATTATATAATTTAACATTTTATGGAAGAATTCCAAGTTTATTCATTTAAAATCGCGGTTCCTAACCTAGGTGTAATTACCCCTATGTCGTATAATAATTATTTGAAGAGAGTAATCAGACTAAATAATATACTAGCACAGAAAAATTTCATAGTCCTCAAAGCATATTTGTTTTTATTGTCATAGATTTAGTTAGTTTTCATATTTAAATACTAATTACACCATCAAAGTTCTGCAAATTGAAACTAAAAGAACATTGAAAATTTTTAGTAGAAAACCAAATGGTAAGCAATCAATAATCCTAATAAGTTATTTTTTTAACAAGAGGTAAAAGACACATGGCTTGCATGGTCATAGAGGTGGTGACAAAACTGCAAAGGTTAGGAAACACTGATTTAGAAGAATACAAATTAAATTGAAATAAGCAAAACTTTACAATTGTCATTATATTTGATTAAATCTATTTACGAAACAATAGCACTACTCTCTTTCAATAGTTACATTAATATACACATTTAAAATTCAAATAGAAGAATTTCTGAAGGATATTTGTTCTTTATCAAGATAATGAAAAAGCAATTGTTTCGAAAAATCTAAGTACTTTGAAAAATTTCATTTCTTATTTATCAATTATTTCATTTTCGTGAGAATCACACTTTAAAAATAGTTAGGATTTGTGTTTTCCATTTAATGAATGAATAATTGAATAAGGATCAATTTGTCATTACCAAATCTCACTATTTCTCCATTTCTTATTTTTAAACTCATTTCCAATATTGCCCTAGTTTACACCGGGATTAGACCTTCTAAAAAAAGTGTCCACCAATATTAATAAGGTAGCGCTTACACAATTTACATTTCATGAGAATGATTAAGATTTATTTAGATATATAGTTCAAAACAGAATATTTCGTTAAATATAATAAATTACTTTATTTATTTTGTTAAACACCTACTCTTCGTAAATCTGAGACGACCGGCTAAATGGGCAGTTAGTTCCCGAAGCCAAGGGGGTAGAGAGAGAAAAAAATTCCTCTATTTGAATTAAAAATAGTTGATTATTTAACACACTTGAGTTTTCAGCGCAATGTGAATATTTGTTACCAGCTGCGGAGCCCGCCCTCGGCGGGGATCTTGCTGGCCAGGTAACGTAGGCCACTAATGGGTTTTAAAATAATAATCTAAATTTCTTAATTTTAATAAATTTTATAACTATTAGTGGGTTTTAAAATTAAAAAAATCATATCGGCGTCGTCGCGCAAGCCGATTATTATTAATAAGTATAAATGGACAGAATTTAGATTCAAAGCTACAGTTCCAAGCCAATAAGCATCAATTACATTGGCCGGACTTCTAAACTTACAGTGAAAAAGTTAAGCCATTATTTTTCTCCTCTTTTTTTACACATCTAAAATTATCCACCAATTTTCTGAAGATATAACTCAAAAAAATCTAATTATTTCCGGTAGTGGCTTAAATAATAGGTTTTTCTTCTGCATTGTGGTTTCTTCGTAGAATTAGTTAAAAACATATTTATAATTAGAATCTAAGTAGGGAAATATAATTATATATATATTCGTATAGATAGTTGTAATTTACTGAGTACTCTGCTCTAATGATGAATCTTGCCATCGAACCAAATCGGTAGATAATATTTTAACATAATTTTCTAAAGAAAAATAATTGAATATAATAAGAAAACTTTATAGGTACATAGAAATTATAATTTGCTTTTTACTTTCAAAATTTATCAATTGTTTCAGCCTTTAAAATTTATTCATATCTTAATTTTGATGATCATTTTAAATAATCATTAATGTTGTTATCAGGAAATAAGCACTATTTTCTATGGAGATAATTTATATTTTATTGCCAACGTTTCATCAACTTTGTTGACTTCTTCAGGGCTCAAATAGTTATCTTCCCTGCATATTTGTCATTTTTATAATTATTTTTTCCTAGTAAACATAACAAGGCAAGTCATTAACATCAATTAGATAGGAAGATAACTATTTGAGCCTTGAGGAAGTCAACAAAGTTGATGAAACGTTGGCAATAAAATATAAATTATCTCCATAAAAAATATAGTCCTTATTTCCCGATAATAACTTTGATAATTTAATCGATGGACATAACTAACCAAAATAATTTTAAATAATTATAATCACGAAAAAAAGCTAATAAAATTATAAAATAAGATAGGTTTTGCTTTAAAATTGTCAATGATCAATTTCGTGTTGTATTTTGCTTAAATTTAATGTAGGTATTTTTCACTGCTAGTCGCTGTTAGTCCCATGCACCTGATTTAGCCTAAATCCTCGGGTGCTCGGTCAAGGAAGGTCTTTGCACACGGCCTATAGCTCGCAGGCGCCCTGGCCTGATAAGTACAGTTAGCAAGGAGCCCATCTCCTCGACTGCATGTCGCTCTGGGTCACTGGTTCGTCTTAAACTGCATAAACATACAAAGAATCATAGCAAGTCCAGGTTCTACCATTTACATCACGATTTAATAAATTAGTACCTGGAGGCACCGAGCGATGCTCGGTAACTTCTTCCTTCAGTTAAAAGCTTTATTTTAATATTATTGTTAAATTAATTTAAAATTCTGATAAAAAGGTCGATTTTTATTTGAGAGCCGCTTTCAAATTAAAAAAAATACAAAAATATATAATATTCTCCAACTGTACCCACCCCACCCCCGAAACCTCGCCCTACTCCCGAATCACCCACCACTGCACCCCACCTCCTGCACCTGTTTTGATTCAACCATATGATTCATTTTTATTCATCCAATTGTTAATAAATAAAACCTATCAAAATGTGTTGTTTTTTCAGAAAATTGAGACATGCTCTTGATTATTTTTTATTCTATTATATAAATAAAGTTCATTATAAAAACAATTATAAAACATTTATTAATATTTCTAACGTTTAGGGACAACAAAATATGTTAAAATCCACAATCACAATACTTCTTCAAGGCCTTTGAGAATAAAGGATTTACCCGAAAAGGGAAATCTTTTTTTAAAACCCTAAGAATGGGATTTGTCTACCTGAGAATAATTAATTTGATTACGAAAAACCCATCAAAAACAATTTTGTCGAAGATGAGACCGTGACAGATCGAATTGTCACCCCAAAACTCCATAACCCGTGAATTTCATCAAAATCGGTAAAGCCGTTTTCAAAATAGAACCAAGATACAAATATATAAACAAATAAATAAATATATATACAAATATACAATTTTTGCTCGTTTAATAAGAGTAGATATTTTAATTGCCAGATACATTTAAGAAAAATAGAAAAATAATCAAATTGTTTTGATTTATTAATTTTTTATTAAATATCTAATTTAAACATATTTTTTAGATAAGATTATAAATACTTTAAGATTTCTCACATTTAAGAGTGGAATTTTATAAGACTCGGTGTTTATTTTATTTAAATATATTATTTATTCCAGTTCCATGAAGTGTGTGTGGTGTGTGAGACTAACTTAATCATTTGAATAGAATTGCTTTGAAAGCTTATATTTTACTTTTTTACTAAAAAATTATTTCATGCGTGTTTTAACCTGAGCGATAGATTGAGAGTATAATTCTTTTTCATGTGTTTTTATTTTGCAATTTCAACTCTATATAATAGACTATGCATGAAATATTATTATTAGTATTAAAATAGTTAGCTTGTGTTAAGGAGAAGTAGACTCTATTGAAAAAACTAGTACTATACTTGATTAATAGAAAATTCTTTATTTCGTGTCTGAGCTTGTCTCCAATGGATATGGACTTGTCTCGACATGTATCCGGGATTATTATAAAAGTGCCCAATCTTATATTTCGCACCCTTTTCTTTTTATACTAGGGTGAGACATTCTACCCCAATTGCATTTCAGAGAATTTATTATTTTTTTAATTTTTATCTTTAAAATATTTTCAATGAAAAAAGGGAATTATTTTTTTGCAATTTCGGTAGATTCATTCATTTGCTTTTAATGAAAGAAAAAATTTATCGAATACATTTTTTTCATTAAATAATTATATACAATGAATTTATTTTTATTATGTAGATTTTTTAAACAAATAAATAAGAATTAACAGATATTTATTCTGGGGTGTTCATTTTAGAAAATCAATTCATAAGAAATATGTTTTTAATAAGATTATTTTTTCTCATAAAATTTCTTTGGTAGACTTGTAAGTTAAAGACTTTTGGGCGTCTTTAATTTGATAATAAAATTTCCAAATCGAAATGATTTAATTTTTTATTTTCGTAAAATTAGATTTTTTTTTCCAATTTTTTAGGTACCTTAAATCCCAAAAATTGAAAACCTCTCTCTCTATCTAACTACGTGTGTGATCAAATAAAATACACATTTTTTGGTACTAGAACGAACTGAACGATTCTGCGTTCTTGACTAGTGATAAGAATGGGTAATCCAGAACGACAAAAAAATGTTTGACAACTTTTTTGAATTATCGTCAAATTGTTACAGTGAGACTGGTTTATACCCGGGATCCTGCAATTATTTACTATAATATTAATTAATTTAAAAAGCAGAAAGGAATCACTCATTTAGTCAAGATAAATAATTAATTTTAGTTTTAAAACTATATACTGAATTCCGTGGCTTACAGACTCTCGCCATTAACCTATTTTATTATATTTATTTTATGCCTACGGAGAATTTGAAAAAAATTACACCTAAAATGAGGTGCTCTCTAAGCTTTCTCTTTACTTCTTATCATTATGAATATAGGAATGCAAATGATACGATTTCCATAAAAATTATTAATTGAACATGGTTTTCTTTAAATGTCAAATTAATATTAGTTTTTAGCCTAGTTTTTCAACTCCTCTTCATTTCTGCTCGTCTTAAACGCCTTCACAAATCATCTCATCTAACAAAAAAATGAGTTCACGATATCACTGGTGAAATTTAATATAAATTTCTGCTTTTTGAATAAAAATAAATATCAATTTTGGATTTTAACGAAAGTATATTAAACTGAAAACATAATATTTAAATTCTTTGTAAATAAAAACTTTTTTTTAAGAAACCCAATTTTAATTTGTAGATAGGTAGTTCCTAGTTCTACTTTAAATTTACACTCTAGTTTATCATCTGAGCTGATTACTTTTATGAATTTTTCTTCCATCAATCAAATTTTCAAATATTTAGGCCCAGAAATAAGCTTCATGACTCACCCCCCCCCCACCCCAGTTTCATGAAAAGTAACCTCACCCTACTCATGGAGGAATTATAGCACAGTGTATTTTATTCACATCTAAAGATTTAGAAGAGGTTTTTATTACCTTTTGTTGAAGTTATAAAACTTGACCGTTTCTATGTTCACCATATAATGCTAATTTTACAATAATTTTAACCCCCCCCCCCCCCCACAGAAATTTCAATGACGAATTCTGAGTCTTAACCCTCACTCTCTGGGCACCCCCACAGAAAAATTCTAGGGGGGTCCCTTCTGATATATAAATAAAAATAATTCATCTCGGATCTAATAGGTGACACTCTCTTGGGAGAGCCTTAGAAAATGTAAATCTATTTCTATCGGCTCTCATAAAGATATTTTACTTTAATATCAGTATATAAATCCAAAAGTTTGAAAAATAAAATTACAAAATTATTATCTATTATTTCGGCTTCATTATTTTCGCAAAACCACTGCTAATTTGTATAAATTGAATTTCCTCTAAAATAGATTTTTAATAAATTTCAATATAAAATTGAAACAAAAGGTGAAAACTTTTACAAGACACGGTAATCTCACTTCTGTGAGGTGCAACAAACAGGTGACCAACCTGTAGGGCAACATGACATAATGAAAAAATGTACATGTACACATTTTATTTAGGCACCAGAATGAACTTTCTACTGCTACATTTTTGCATTATTCAGATGCGCAGAGAAAAACATCATTTTTGAAAATGATTTTTATTCACGATTCAGTCACCAAACAATCTATACAAAACTTGATAAGAAGAAAGATTGCAATTTTCCAGTGAAACCAATAATTCTGTTCGCGTAGCAGGCAGATAAAGTAATTTAACTTTAAAATTAATGTAGGTATAGTATATTTTTCTTTGATTTTATTACAATATTAAAAAATTTAATTGATGATTTTTGCTATTATCTCCTAAATAAAAATAATGTCTTGTGGCCTATGTGGGAAGTAACCTTTTTTTATCTCACCTACACCCATATCTCTTCATTACTAATTTGATTTGCCTTTGTAATAAAATTAAGCATGTTATCGTTTACCCTGTCGCCCAGTCAATCTATCAGCAAAGGAGAGAATAAAATTTGACCCGAAATTGGTTCAGGTTTTCACAACCAACGCTCTCGATCGGTTTTCTCTCGATTTAGATTTTATAATTTACATATCTCGCTCTGTTTCAATACTCCTTACATCTTTATTATTATGAGTACCATATAAATAATCGCTGAACAAAGAGGAATCGATAGCAAAAGGTCAGGGAGGAAGGATTACAAATGGAGAGGGAGATGGAAATCCCCAGGCCGGTTTTGGGCAGATGGCAAAAACCGTTAATGCCAACTAATGAATGGATGCAGAATAGTATGAAATAAAAAACGGTAGTTACAGTCCATTCATTTAACTTCATGAATTTTTCAAAAAACATATTTTTAACAGCCCATTTTTCCTTATCCGTATTTCGGAAGATCAGAAGGCACAAGAAGGCTGCTTGTAGAGTGGTCAGACGTTTTAAATTCACCTGAATTTTATTGTTTGCTTATTAAGTTTAGAAATATCTAGTGGATAATTTTTATTATTCTATCTGTATATCTGCCTAGTGTTTTTTTCTATCTTGATTTCGATGTCCATGAGCAGAAACTCTAAGAAAGTCTGTACAGGGGGAAAATTGCAAAACAATTAACTCATTAAATTTTGGATATTTTAGCTTCGGAACTTAAAAAACAGGGTGGGGCATCAAGATCTACCAATTTTTGAAGAGGTATAAAAAATTAAAAAATTTAACTAGAAAAAACTGAATATATTTTTGAAAAGAACATAAAATATTTTTTTTTTTATTTGTTTTAAACATTATATTAGACGAAAAAAAAGCGTGGGGGGTCAAAAAAGAAAATTCTAGCCCTTTCGACCAAACTAAACCAAATTTTGTATATTTATTTTGTGGATTCCCAGAAGGCTAGAAATACAAAAACTAACCACCCAAAATCGGGGGGTCAACAATGAAAAGTCTAGCCTTTTCGCCCAAACTATACGATATATACAAAATTTGGTTAGTTTTTGCATTCCTAGCCTTCTGGGGATCCACAGAATATGTATACAAAAGTTGGTTGAGTTTGGTCAAAGGACTAGAATTTTCATTTTGACACTCTCCCCCATTTTGGGTGGTTAGTTTTTGCATTTCTAGTCTTTTTGGGGCCCACAGAATAAGTAAACAAAAATTGGTTGAGTTTGGTCGAAAGGGCTAAAATTTATATTTTTGACCCCCCCTCCCTCCCCCTTTTGTCTGATAATGTTTAAAACACATTAAAAAAAAAAATTATGTTCTTTTCAAAAATATATTCAGTTTTTTTCTAGTTATATTGTTTCATTTTTTATACCTCTTCAAACTGTGTTAGATCTTTATGCTGCACCATGTATTTAAAAAAATATAATATAAAATATAAATATTATAAAATATATAAGCTGAAAATATATTTTTTGAGATTTTAATGGGTTGCCATGGGAAAATACAAAAAAATAATTGAAATAGATTATTATATTTAAATTTATTACTAATAGGAATCTATATCTCTAGCTGTTTCGAACTGCTCGTTAACCCACTCCTCTAACATCAACTGTATAATTAGTAAATAGTGTACATACACTGTTAAAAACTTCTTATCTAATTTTTTTACTATAAAAAATGCGAAGTCTGGCCTCAAAACTTTTTAGTAATATTATAAACTACTATTGCCATCTTACAACATATTTTTACTAAAACGTATCTAATTAATACAAGAAAAAAAGTCAAGTTATTAAATTTATTTTTGTGTATTTTTGCAATGAGTTAACAATATAATTAGTAAAAAAAAATTTTTTACTATACGCAATCTTGTAAATTTCCTATTTATTTGTATTGTAAAAATATATCTAGTAAATTTACAATTTTTTAATAGTGTACTCTTAAAATAGTTTTCACTTTTTCCTTCAATTATATATTAAATTTGTGATTTGAATAATATTATTTTTTAATTACTTTTTAAAATATTTTTCTTAGAAACAATTTTTTTTTCCATTATAATATTACCTATATAATATTATTTAATACCTTTGGCTTTGCATGACCTCTCAAAAGGTTTTAATTATTTTCATTAAAGGAGTACCATCATTTTTCTATTTAGCTATAGAAAAACTCTGAAAGGCCCATAATAAGATGACGATGCGTATCAAGTGACATGCAAAATTATCACCATCTCGTCCGAAGATCCCGTTTGAGTTAAGTTGAATTTCCAGGCCGAGCCAGATGTTCATCTCCTCTCTTTTCAAATTTGATCGAAAGAATCGAAAGTCGAACATGATTGTATTTATAATTAAAAATAAAATTTTTTAAAATATATCTCAATAAAAAACGATTTATCCCTCAGAATTGAATCATTCAATTTATTGTAGGTAATTATTACCATTTCTATATATGAAGAGTCCGTAAAATTGCTTGAAGAGTATAAAGATCAAAATTGAAAGACAAAAATGAAAAAATTTATAAACACATATCTTGAAATTGCTTTCACTGGTAATACTAATAAAAAATGTACCACTTAATATTTTAAGACTCGCTGATGTATTTTTTATATTTAATGTACCTGTCAATTTATTTCTAATCTCATTTAAACATGGAAACCAATAGTAAATATCAAAATTCTCTCTATAATATTTGAACTTTTCTTTTAGTTCAGATCATGGCATCCAACCCGTGGCCCGCGGGCCTCATGCGGACCAGCACTGCAATAAGTGTGGACCAACATAAAATCATAAACTTTCTTAAAATATTGAGATTTATATGTAGAGATATATTTATTCCCTTTTTCGAAATATGAATGTGCATTTGTACAATACGTGAAGCTTTTTTCAAGAATAAAATTCACGAGACAAGGAATTGGTGTTTTCTAGAACAATCACAATTAATTAATAATTTCTCTCTTGGACTAAAACTTGTCAGGACTTGTCTTTTATATCTTTAGACTTTCTTTAATGTCAATATTAGCTAAACGATAGTCAGGGATTATTATATCCGTCACCCTTTTAAAAAATAAATTATCATTCCTCATATCCTTCTTTAATCCCATTCGATTTAAACCAGGGCTATACAACCCGTGGTCCAATATAAAGTCATAAAATTCCGATCTATTATGTAGATATTGAAAAACACACAACAATTTGGCATGATAATTTTTTTTCTCTGAAATAAGAAATCTGAAAATCTACTGTGAAGTTTTTGAAAAATAAAACTGCTTTTAAATTTTGAATCTGGAACTAGATTTCAAGATTTCAAAAAAAAATTCATCATTTTGGTCTATTTTGACTCCATTTTCTTTAGAGATAAATTTTCTACTTGCAATCTTTCTGATTTAATTTTCTAAAACAACAATTAGATAGAAAAAAAAATGAATATTGTTTCTTTATTAGAATTTTATATTAATTATATAACGAAGAAAAAATATAAACTATTACTAATACATTATATCACTGGAGGAGACAATAAAAGAGTGTGTCTTCTGCTGGAATGATAAAATTTATTTATTTATAATTCCAGCAGAAGACACACTCTTTTATTGTCTCCTTCAATATATAAAAATTCTGCTACTCTCGGCACAAAAACTTTCAATTTAACATAATATCACTTTTATAATTATGTAGGTATGTATTTACACAAAGGTACGAGAAGCTATTTTCAATAAAAAGTAAAATTAGAAGCCTACTATGAGCTAAAAAAATAATAAAGTTCTTATTTCTACATTATGAAATATTTTTTTTTTTTTTGAATAACAAATATCAATAGAATTATAATATTTTATCCGCTGTCGAAGGCAATTTTTTTTCTTCAAATGTGGCCCGTATAATCCAAAAGGTTCGAGACTCCTTCTTTTATTTGGAAAAAAATTTTAATCTAGATTCTTCTTCTTCTTCCCTGCCTAAATTTTAATAACCGTTTTTAAATAATAATATCGCTAGAGTCTTTAAGCTAGTTTATTTATATTATTTTAGATTCGAATAATAACAAAATTCTTATTCAAACAAAATTTAATATTGTTGTTTAGGAAAGAAACTATTTTTCACATTTTTTCTACAACTTATCATAATTTTAAGTAGCAGTTTTACTTAGACGATGCTGCATCTCTTTTTCTTTCGAACGGTATTAATATTTCATATATCGTCTTAGAGTGTAAACCTGCTAAATCCATTTTTTATCATATACCGTTCGAAAGAAAAAGAGATGCAGCATCGTCCAAGTAAAACTGTTATTTAAAATTACGATCGTAGAAAAAAATGTGAAAAATAGTTTCTTTCCATAACAACAATATTAAATTTTGTTTGTTTTTTCTCTGCCCTGTAGAATTTCCTTGTTGTGAGTGAGCAGGTTTACACTCTATGACGACGATATTTAAAAATAATTTGTTCTATATATTTTATAAGAATTTTTTTTTAAGACTTTTCTCCTATATTGAATGAAATTATGAATCTCAATTTTGCAACCAATTGCATTGGAACAACTGTAGTTTTCATTCTTCTTAAAATTGAATAGAAAAGAAACCCACTCCGCCATTTATGCGTTAATCAAAAAAGAAACGTGAAATTTTTTACAAAATTGAGATCATAGTCCTAATAATTTTACGCCTACCTAATCACCACTTTTTTCTTAGAATGAGCCGTCCCTTTCATTAAATGAGACAAGATGCAGGGAGAACCAATCACTTTTAATTATAATCTATTATGTTTTTTTTTCAAGTTGAAACTGAACGATCAAAAAATCAATTAACGTGATTCAGAACTGTTATTCAATTCAGTAAACCATTATTAATATAATTTTGAAGTGTATTAATTATTATCTACATTTAATGAAGTATAATTTTTCTCTCTCTTTCTTAATATATATATTATAAATAATATTATTATTGTATGGTAATGA
This sequence comes from Forficula auricularia, assembly GCA_024734495.1. Taxonomy (NCBI): domain Eukaryota; kingdom Metazoa; phylum Arthropoda; class Insecta; order Dermaptera; family Forficulidae; genus Forficula; species Forficula auricularia. The sequence continues at coordinate 94,559,256 of JALMQS010000099.1, forward strand.
AAAAAATATACACATCAGGAACTGGATTTCTTGATTTACAAATATAATTTTCTAAAATAATTTTTAGATCTATTATAGTACCGTAAATTAATTTGGGACATAGTTAACGAATGTAAAGATTAGGATATTATTTTAATATTATTGAATTTCTTAAAGCTTTTTCAAATTAAAAATTCATCACTAATTTAATTCATCGATAAAAAAAATACAAATAAAACTACTCTTTTAGGTATGAATATTTCGGGATCATGATAGACTTGTTTTATTGAACTTGTCTTATTTAGTAATTTAAAATAAAAAATTAATTAATTTTAACTTTTCATTCAAGATGTTGGCATTTCTATCTCGGGAGTCAAGTGTGGGTGATTAAAAAAATCAAGTATATCTTGATCTGGAGATCCATAGGTCAACCGGTAACTTATTGACTTCACTCAGGAAATTATTTTAACGTCATATATAAATTTCATAAAATAATTGCAAATTTAATACATATGTTAGCAATATTTTAATTCATGAACGTTTAAGTTATTTGGAAATTCCTACCTGCAGCATCTGTCTGGAGTAGACATAATTAGTAGTAGAGATTGTGGTCATGGTGCAATGTGAAACATCTTTAATAAAGATAAGAGTAAAGAGTCAAACCTACTACCTACTACCTACCTCAAAAATTTAATTGGATATATACTATGTATACATGTATAGTCATTTTATTTTTGAATCATCTTTCAATTAAAGCATATTCATGGAAAATTAAAAACAATGTAAATCTAAATCTAATACTAAAATAATTTACATTTTAGATTATATTTTTGGTTTATTAATGATTGAATTTTCTTCTGCATTATAAAAAATAAATATTGACAAAATTATATCAAAATATAATATTTTATTAATATGAAAATAAATTTTCGAACGTTTTGCTTTTATCTTCAGACTAATAAATGCATTTCATACGAATATTCAATACCCACTAACTTTTTAGTAATAAATTGAATTGACTTTTTCAAATAGCAAAAAGGTATATTTTTGAAAACTTCTAAATTCGTTCTTTATAAATTAAACAACTCTATTTACAGTCAGGATTACGATGGAAAACAGTATTTTGTATGGCAAGGGCGTAAGAGAGGAAATCCGACAAGCGGCATGAGCTTAGAGCTTATGGTGCAAAGCTGATACTCGCTGGAGAAAAATATTTTTATCACAATTATACATCCTATACAATCTCAACCGCATTGAACATTTAACTTTTACTAATAACTCGTATTTTTGTCATATTGTGTCCCAATTTAGCCGGGAAATCTTTTGATTATTAGACTCCCAGTTTGTGCTAGTTCATTTAGCGTTATCCAGGGTGCACCACGAGGAGGCGAACTAGATTTACACCCCACATACTCGTAAATTCAATGAAATAGAATATCGATTTTTAACGTGTATTTATTTATTGGAATTTTTCTAGAAGTGTAATGAAATTGACTTAGGATAGAGTTAAGTTGAGACGAGTGGTTGCGTCAAACCAGTTTTAGGAGACATACGCGATGATGATGATTATTTATTTAAATAATAATTAAAAAGAATACGATAATTACAAATGTTTGGCTAATATATTGCTAAATTTAATTACTTTTCGGCTTTATTATTAGTTTTTATATTCTAATGAACCAATAACTTCTCAAAGAGCTAACTCGAATCTACTTTATTGCACATACGCATATTATTTCCACCAAGCAGTGGACAACCTCTTTGTTATTGGTACGGAAATAAAGATAAATTTAATCAATCAATTCATTTTTATTATTTTTTAGATTTCTTAAGATTACCTCGGTGTATCCAGGGGGAAGAGAAGGTATCAATATTATTAAGTATTTTTTTCCTTTAACGTTTTGGGTAGCTGGTAGATTTGTGTGAATAAAAAATGATAGATAGTTAGGGATACAGTAAGGTTTTCAAAATCTTATGATAACTCTGTTTCTCTTAGCATAACAAAATCTTTTCAATCGAATCTACCTCTTCAAAAAAAGTGGTTCCCCATACAGCGCCTGGATACTATGAGGTCTACAACCGAATACACATTGCTGTACTGCGATAATCGCCCGGCGATCCGAGGATAAGATTAAAAAGAAATTTGTAATATCCAGCCCCTAATATATTTCATTGATTGACTAAAGTATAGGCTTTCCTAAAATGGAACAATGTAAATGCGAGATTGATTTATAAATAAGAAAGATGTTTTTCTTGAATTGTGTTAAAAAATCAGTTAAGAATTAGGTAATCAAGTTTTCGAAATAATATATTGTAATGAGCGAGACGTGCCAAACCGGTAGCATTTTATGTAAATGCCCATCAAGTCAACACGTTGTTGTGTTATGATCCAAACAAGATAAATTTTAATTCATCCATTTTCCTTATACAAATCTCCATGAAATAATAAGAAGTACCTGGAACACCGAGCGATGCTCGGTAATTTTTTGATTCAGTTAAAATCGATATATTAATATTATTTTTAATTTCAAATTCAGCTAAAAAGGTCGATTTTTAATCGCAGCCAAAATGAAATAAAACTTAATTTATATTTTTATCAACGTTTTGACCCGCTAAGGCCACCATCAAGACGTATCACTGGCCACAAAGTTTTGCAATGTAATTGCAATTAAAAATAATATTAATATACACATAGGTTCTTTTGTTGACGCTTTTGAATCCTGAAGAAGGATACGATGCTTCGAATTGTCGGATTTTTCGAGAGAATCAAATTGATATTCTAATAAATTATTTTATAAAAAATATCTTTAATTAATTAAATTGGCAAATTCTAATAAATAATAATATTTGTAACGATCTATTAATAGTGGAATTTAAAATAAAAAAGCCAATTAATTTTATTAAAAGAAAATTGAAAAAAATCTGATTATAATTTTTTTCAAACAACAACCTGTGAATAATCATTTCAATTAACAAAAAACCCATAAAAAACAACTTGGCCGAAGATGAGACCGTGACAGATCGAATTGTCAACACAAAAACCACATAACCCGTGAATTTCATCCAAATCGTTATAGCCGTTTTTGAGAAACCGATTCTATATTATATATATATACAAGAATTGCTCGTTTAATATAATAAGATAAAAATTAACCAACAAATATCAAAAATGTTTTTGCATTAAACCACAATTTATGATGATTTTTTTCGAATATAGAACGTTTCAGTTCATAATTTTTTTAATTAAATAAGAAATTAAAATGTTAAATAGTTAAAGGTAATTATGTTTTTTTTTCTTTTGAAGGTGGCCGGGATGTCGCCCAATTCGGGCGAAGAGAAGTTGGCGAGGAGATCTTTATCACTACGAGGCTCCCTCACGCTCCTCTGGGAACTTCCCGATTCCACCTCAGAAAAGGTAATTACTATTTTTAAACTATTATTTTTATTAATTGTTTTTCCTATTCACTGAAGGCGACCTGATCCATTAGACCAGCGGTTCATAACCTATGGGCCGCGACCCAATTTTGGGTCGCAAAGCATATTTCTTGGGTCGCGCTAAGTCGAACCAAAACATTTAGTAATACACCAAATAAAAAGTAATACCAAAACCTCCTAGAAGAGTTATTCCATAATGAAATGTTTCGGTTTTACCGCTCTTCACGAATGGCCTTTCGGAAGTGACGTCCAATTTCTGTCGCGCAGACTCAGTAAGCTCTCTGTAAAAAACTCGTTTCTGCGTATTATGCAAAATTGTATTCACCCTTATAATGGCAAAACGTGAATACAAGGAAGCATTTTTAGAATTAGGTTTTACTTGCATTTATGATCGAGGAGTGAACAAGCCGCAATGCATGTTGTGCAGTGAAATATTAAGTAATGAATCGATAAAACCGAACAAACTGAGAAGACATTTTGATGCAAAACATAAAAAATTTTCCTTTGAGGGAAAAGATCGTACTTTTTTCGAAAGAAAAGAAGCCCATTTAAAAGGACAGCGTTTGGATGGACCAAGTAGTAGTGGGTTTATAACTTCTGCCAAACAAGCTACACTTGCTTCTTTTCATGTGGCTTGGCATATTGCAAGACAAAAGAAACCACATAATATTGCTGAAAAACTTATTAAACCTGCTTCCATTGACATGGCACGTATCATGTGCGGAGACGAAAGTGCAAAGAAATTACAAAAGATACCATTATCAAATGATACAATTCGTTTACGAATTAATGATATGTCATTTGATATTAAGAATCAACTTATTTCTGCTATAAAAACTGCTGGTTTATTTAGTATTCAGCTGGATGAAACGACAGATGTAAGTAAAGATGCTCAACTCATGGTTTACGTGCGGTATCCAGGTTTAACAGATATACAGGAGGACATTTTATTTTGCAAACCAATGTCAACAACAACTAGGGGTGAAGATATTTTTCTTATGGTCGATTCGTTTTTTAAAGAAGAAGGATTAAATTGGAATCAGTGTTTCACGACGGTGCAGCTGCCATGACAGCATCTCATAAGGGATTTTCGACAAGAGCAAAACAAATGAATCCACAAATTATATCGATTCATTGTTTGTTACATAGACAAAATCTTGCTTCAAAAAATTTATCACCCATGTATCGTTTTGGATGAAATTGTTGCGATAGTCAATTTTATCAAATCAAGAGCTCTTAACTGCAGAATTTTCCGCGAATTGTGTTTCGAATTTGGTGCAGAATACGAACATTTATTATATTATTCTGAAGTTAGATGGCTGACCCGGGGCAAAGTTGTTCAAAGAGTATTATCATTACGGACAGAAGTCGAATTATTTTTGAGAGAAAAGAAACACCCATTAGCATCTAAATTCTCCGAGTTGAAGTGGATGACTCAAGTTGCTTATTTGTCAGATATTTTATTTGAAATAAATAATCTAAATACGTCTATGCAAGGACGTAATCATACTATTATTGAATTAACTGAAAAAATTACATGTTTTAAAAATAAACTCAAATTATGGAGAAATAAGGTTGAAGTAAATAAAATTTAGGGAACGCGGTGTTGGTTTATAGTGAAACATTGTTAAAATTAAATTAGGTTGGAGTTGGTGGTGTTTCACAAGGAGAAAAATTAAAATACAAAGATTTTTTTAGTTTACTCTATATATTTCGAAGTAAAGAAACTTGCTTCATTCCCGACTCTGAATTTACTTGTTGAAGACAATAATATTGATATCACAGATTTTGAAATATAGAAAATTATTATTAATCATTTAGAAAAACTACATAATAGCAGACTTTGATCGATATTTCCCTGCAGACGATGTTTTCAAATATAATTGGGTTCGAATGCCATTTAATTTTGATGTAAGTGATTTGCATGAGGAATACTATATATATTTATCTAGATTAATTTGCCGCAACGCTGACGTAATGCTGCCGTCAGGGAGCGCTGATGCCGTCTGTGCGGCAAATTTGAAATATAATTGTAATTGAAACTCGAATTTTGGAATAAAAGACTCCAATTGATTTTAAATTAAGAAACATTAAATTTATTGATAATTATTCCCCCCCCCCCTCACCACTCAAAAATCAAATATTCAATTCGCTTTTCTTTGCGCACAGAAAAAGAAATTAATCACATCTTATTTGATTTATATTTTATATATTATTTGTTTATTTTTTAAAAATTTGCCACTTTTTTATAATTTATTAAAAATCTAAATTTTGTTATTCTTATTTTTTGATTTTTACAAAATTGAACGACTTCTTTTTTTTTTTTTTTTTATAATGATATTGATACAAGAAGAAGTTGCACCAAGAAGGTACAACCTCTGAAGTCCGTGGTGGACCCTTGTAACGTGAAGATAAGGGGAGATTTAGGGATTGGGTAGAGGTCGAAGGTATCTGTGGATGCTGGTCTTGAAAGTTTGAAGGTTATAAGTAGCTGGAAAGACGGTCGGGGGAAGAGAATTCCAGTCTCTAGATGTCATAGGGATAAATGAATTGGCGAATGCGTTTGTTCGATTAGTATCTAGTTTAAGCGCGTAGGGGTGTTGAATTTTAGAAAATCGTGTATTTCGGGCAAATGAAGCCCTTGGTGGGATTATCGATTTAATTTCGTCAGAACAAAAGCCATGGTAATATCTATAAAAAAGGGATAGGGCGGAGACAGATCTACGATGGGCTAGGGAGTCGAGAGTGTCAGTTAATGTAGGATCGCCTATCAATCTGATAGCTCGCCTCTGAATTGCATCTAAGGTATTAAGACACGCATGCCCGAGTTTCTCATGGCAATACTGGAGGGAGCAGCCTGTCATACAAACAACACCTGATTGATCTCTTTTAAATATTTGGAGCCTTATATCGATTATCGATCCCAAATTTAAAAAAAATGATATAATATAATTCTCCTCCTCACACGATCCCACTTATTTAAATAAATCTACATATTTCCACACAAAAAATATCACAATGCTGTAGATTATAGAAAAAAAATACTACCAGATTCATATCTAAAGCCTTCTGTAGCTGTGTCAGGACGAAAATGAGGTGAAACTTTTAAGAGACTATGTATTCTCGGGAGTTTACAGGTATACATTTGGAGTGTGGTTTTTTAAGAGGAATAAAATTTTTGGACCGAGACGCTGCCCGCCAGGGCACCAGCCCGGAGGGCCGAGTTTCGAGGGCGTGCCGAAGGCACGCACGAAAACCTCGTTTGTTAATATTAATCAATTTCAAGAACAATTAATAGAAATACAAAGTGACCAAGCACTTCGATACAATTTCTGCAAAAACACTGAATCTTTATGTGCTTTCTGGTTAAAATTAAAAACCGAAAACCCAATAATTGTTAAAGAAGACCTAAAAGTATTATTGCCCTTTTCAACAACATATATGTGTGAGGCTGGTTTTTAGGCTCTGTGTGTAATCAAAAACAATTACCGGAACAAGTTAAATCCTGAAATAGATATAAGGTGCTCCTTGACAAGCATTCAACCGAGGTTTGAAGATCTTATAAAGTGTATTCAAGCACAAGGTTCTCATTAAAACTGTATGATTTCATTTAAAATTTAAAAGACTTAACATATGTATAGCTATTTCTTTTTTTAAGGAACAATTTAAAATGTCAATTATTTTCAAAAAGTTATAAATATATTTTAATTTGTCAATAAAAATTATTAAAAACACTTGATAAGTAATTAAAGTATTCTTAGATCGAAAAGTACTTTTGTTTATCTTTGTTATTATTAAATTCATATACCATTTGTAAGTTATGAAAATCATCATCGTAGTATTGGAGATTCTTTACGAATACAATCTAAAATAAAGCAATGAAAAAATTTTGACTTTTTTTTGGGTCGCGACATGAACATATTTCTCAAATTTGGGTCGCGGCTTAAAAAGGTTAAGAACCACTGCATTAGACCACTGTCAGGCACAATATTCCAACTCCTCAGATCGGGCGCAATACGCCTGACAGGCGCATTATGTTATTAATATTATATTTTAATATGCAGTTATAAGTTTACCCAGTAATTATAATTTTGAATATCAAATGGATGGATAAAATTACAAATGAAGTTCTTGGAAGAATCGGAGAAAGAAGAACCCTGTGGAAGAGTCTGAAGAAGAGAAGAGGTCAGATGATGGGGCACACACTGAGACATGGGGGACTGCTTAGGGATATCTTGGAGGGGGAGGTGGGAAAGAAAAGGGGAAGGGGAAGACCCAGATTTGAATATTTCAACCAAATAATTGGGGATATGGGATGCCAGACATTTAGAGAGGTCAAACAGCTGGCGGGGGACAGAGTCGAGTGGAGACGGATTGTTGCATCAAACCAGTCTTAGGACTGTATACTCAATGATGATGGATTATAATTTTAGTATTCGAAAGGTTATCACTTACTTTTTTGGGATGTTTAAAAGGGAAAAATGTATAACTTTTAAGGAGTTAGGTATTGGATCTAGGTGAAACATTTTAATATAATAATAAAACTTGACTAAGATGCAAGATTTGTGAAACCTACCTCGCATACCCTGAGCATATTGCTCAAGTTTTATTATTATATGGGAAAAATGTAATTCGTTGCAAAAAAGATGGCATTTATTTTTCAGAAAACTCTTAACCTAAAAAAATATCAAAGTTTCCGATCCACCACCAAATTGAGTTAAATTTAGGGTAACAAATTAAATAAACTTAACAGTAAAAATTTAACATTATAGTGCAGGGTTCATAAGACACGACGACTGCAGTTCGTGCGTTCTTAGTGTTTCCTATGAATTCAGGAAAAATTAATACTACAAACCTTCAAATGTATGACGAATTCTGGCGCAATGTGCCTGTGAAGCCAGTATGGTGATCTCCACGACGCGGAAGAGTCACGTGAATAGGCACATCAACAAAAATAATTCCATTTTTAGGGGTGAAAGGGTGAACGAAAACATCAGAGCTGTGCCTGTCAGGCCGGTTGCGCCCGACGGAAGGTTAAACAACTCAGTTTTACAAGAAGAATTACATATTATTCACGGCACTTCACTCTCTCTCTCTGTCTGTCTATTAGTCCGTTTGTCAGAGCATTATTGCTGGCCAAATAAATAGAATGAAAAATTGCAATTTAAAATTAATATGCAAAAATTGTATTAAACTCTCAATCGAATATTTATTTTGGGAAGGGTTGAATTTTATGTGGTGTCAAAAAAAAATTATCAAAGAGTACTAATGATTTTTTAAGATTTATTTCGATTTAAAATATGGTGCTAGAGAGCTCGAAAGCGACCGTTTTGATGGGATTTTTGTACTTGTCGGCGTTTAGAACTAGCTTAAATTAAAATTATGGAAAACCTCTTATTCAATCATTATCAACTACAAACTTTCGAGGCGTGATGATCTATGATATAGCTGTCGAAGTCTTTTGTGTTAACTCGATCATCTTTTGAAAACAATTTCAGAATTAAAAGCATAAACGTCGTGAATAAAGTAGAAAATGTTAATCATAATTATCTAATTTCATCATTCTTAATCCATCAAAAAACATCTTAAAGATCATATTTCTATGAGTAATTTTTCGATTTTGATAAAAAATAAAATTTCATCTCCAAGAAAGTTTTAGTACCTATACCTACATAGAAATGAAAAAGATTAATTTTGTTAAATCCTTCAAAAAAATCAGTTTTTGCATCTTTCAAAATGACATAGCTAAGGTCACATTATACCAACACCTCCTGTCAAAACCTTGCCTACCCCAATTTCCATACCCCTATATTTTGAAATATTTGACAGAATTGTACTGCAGGGGTGCGGGGACGGATCCATGCCAATTCCTTTCCATCTCGCATATTTCCATAATGTAAATTGATTTTATAAAATTCAGATTATAATTAATTAAAAGAGAAGTAAAGCTTATATAAAATTTTATAGAGTTATAAATTAATTTATATATTCATTTAATTTATTCAATACATACCATATAGGTACTATTAATTTATACCAATTCAATAAATCAATAACAAAATAATTTCATTTAGGTAAAAATTATATAAATTTTATTCAATTGATAGAGATTTTCTTTAGGAGACGGACTGGTATAAATATGCAATTGGATGTTGATGAAAGCAGTCCACGGTGGTTTAACAAATAAATGTAAAATAATAAAACCTCTATAGTCTTATTTTTTACAACCACCGTGGACTGCTTTCATCAACATCCAATTGCATTTTATTCAATGTTTTTTTTTTTTTTTTTAAGGGTTAGATCATTCATGTTCAAGGCTGTATCCAGACTTTCCTTTCAAAATTAAATCTCTTCAGTCAAAAAAAAAAAATGGTGCACTAAAAAAATACATAAATGAAATAGGTTTATTCTGTGTACTAAATATAAATTATTTTTTCCTTAGAAACTATTTGCAATTTGAAGTTTTTTATTTAACCTTAGAACGCATAATCTGGGCCTGTCAGGCATGGTCAAACCTTTTCTTTTCAATAACTTTCATAAAATGGGTCCCATAAATTCAAAGTTTTTCATATTCCTCCATTAATAGATAATAAAAGTATTTTTAAAGGATTTTTCTAAAAAAAAATTATATACCGAATTTTTTTTTTTTTTTGAACCATTTTACAAACACAATGTCACAAGTCGGGCCTCTCAGTCCCGGGAGTTATCTGTTATTAAAACAGTAAAAACAGTAAAAAAAAGTATTGATATATTTTTATTTTTATAAATCCTGATATAAATTTATAAAAAAATGAATATAATTATTGTAAAATCTATTAAAAACCAATAACCTATAGTGGGCCGGTCAGGCCCGTTTTGAGACTTTGTGTACAATTTTTCATTTTTTAAATTTTTTTTAGAGCGAAGTATAGTAAAAAATACATAAAAACAGTAAAAAAGTATTGATTCATTATTGATTTTTATAAATCTTATTATAAATTATTATAAAAAACATGAATATAATATTGAAAAATGTGTTATAAACCAATTAAATATATATTGAGCTTGAGAGGCCAGGCTCGCGACTTTGTGTTTGAGAAAAAGGTTTTGCGTTCTAGGCTTAAGGATATATTCCAAAGCCTCCAAAGAAAAAAATATATATTTAAAATTGTCTCTTTATTTTCTGGAGACACAGTCCTCATTTAAAAGCTAACCTTTTGATGCCGAATAATCTATTTCTAAATACCATTGGATGATTAGATAATGGAAAAGCGACTAAATAATCACTCTCTGAGGTCTTTCGACCCTTTCGCATGACTGCTATTAGATTGCATCCACTTCGCGTGTTGAATGCAACTCACGCCCCATTTATATTTTTTCTTCTAATTTCTAACTATTTTCCATTGTAAAGCCCCATTGGCGCTAATTGTACTTTAAATTCAATCACGGTTTATCATTGTAAAGAGATCTACGATTTGTCCTTGATGAAAACCTAGACAAGGCACGCAGACTAAATTTTATGTCGACATAATTATTGACAGGTAAGAAAGACTTTTAATCAATTATATTGGAAATATGGATTTATTAACTCTCGGTGCATTTGCCATTTGATAATTATTTTCCACTTGAATAAACATATATTTTTAACAAGAAACCAGGTAGGTGGATAATAGAAAAGGCATTAGGTAGGAGAGTGAGAAATCTCCTCAATAATAATTAATGTCACATAAATCATTTTGTCAAGATAATAGAGATTAAGCAAAGGACTCTTTATTGGTATTGCTAATTTGGAGTAGAAAGATGAGATGGAGTGTGAATCGCTTCTGGGCATAAACTATTTTATCGACCATTTCAAATCATATTATTATATGAGGCCTTCAAAACAATTACATAATCATTAAATATCGATCACCTATCTATCTACATATTCCTTCGCATAGATTTTTAAACCGGATATTATTGTAAATCCAGGAAATAAAAACACGCCTTATTTTCATTGCACTATATTATCTGGATACGTAGATTTTATACCATATTAGTGTAAATCCATGAAATAAAACACACCTTATTTTCACTGCGCTATATTATCGGGCTATATTATTTTTAACATGCACCTAAAATAGTTTGGAAATTTTGATTATTAACAAAAGTAGATAAAATTTACTTCCAATCTGGAAACAATTTTGTATTAACCCTTTGAATCCTTTATATGGGTCCAAAAAATTAATTAATTAATAATTGAGATTGTTAGTTGCGTCCGATATATTCACTAAACAGAGTTCACAATAGTGAAAAAGTATTCAGGCTCAAGTGATCGCAATCGATAAGCTCGCGCCGCCCATATGGAGAACTTAAGCAGAAAATATTCAGTACTCAAAGGGTTAATATAGGTATCTTAATTTTGATATTAACCATAAGGAGCATAGCTTTATTTATTTATTTATTTGGAGGGGGGGGATTAGAGTGGATTTCTTTTTTGTGTAAAACTTCCTAAAGTACAATAAAATCAATTATTTAAAAAAAATTTAAAGGAGATAGGTGTTGGTTCAAGGTGAAACATTTTTTAATAGTAAAAATAAAATAAAAAGCTGGGATTCCACTCCATACTATTTTCCAAAAAAAATTATTACTTGTACACATTTTTCTAATTTTATATTCAGTTTTTCCAACTCCTGAAGATGGGCTGACTGACAACCAGAAATATATCGAAATCAAAACTCATTTTTGTTTTATTTTATTTTATGTGAAACCCACCACGTAATTTTACTTAATTTTTATTATTCATTTTAAAGTTTTCGCTGTTTAAAATTATTCTTCAAATGAATTTACTAATTTTGTTAAGGGTGAATGGTGTAGGTTCTTGGTGAAACATATTTTAATAAAGTAAAGAAAATTTAAAAAATATAAAATACTAGATAGGTTTCACAAAAATAAAAGGCAAGATGCTTATTAGCATGAGTCTATATATATTTCGGGATACGAGCCCATCTTCAGGAGTTCAAAGAGAAAAGTGAATACAAATATATAACATAGTTTAGAAGTTTAGTTGACTTCTAAACTATGTTAAAATTTTGTATTCATTTTTCTCTTTGAACTACTAAAGATGGGCTCATACCCCGAAATATATTATAGAGTCATGCTAATAAGCATCTTGTCTTTTATTTTTGTAAAACGTACCTATTATTTTATATTTTTTAAATTTTCTTTACTTTATTATGAATTTAGTGAGTATGTATCTAACAGGAACAGAATTCTACTTTTTTTTGGAACTTTTACCTATATCATTTAATGATTTGATAAATTGCTTTTTTTTATTTAAATTATAATTAAAACTATATATGGAGTTATTTCAACATTTCTTGAACTTTCATAATGTCCTTTATCAGAAATTTAGGAAATAGCCTGGGGGAAAAATTATTAATATATAACTTCAAATCATGGCCATAATAGAACTTGTTTTCTTAATTATATTATATAATAATTACCACATATCAATATTCAGCATTGGAACAGACTAAAGCTTATTACTATTTAATTAGCCATCATTATCCTCTATTTATGACAATGCGTATAATTTTAATTTATTTGAATGTGATAAATAGGTTCTGTTAAGGGAAAAAATTCATACCTATCTATTGGTTTGAATTTTTCTGAACACATATTATACTATATTTTTGCAATGCGTGTAAAATTAGTAATTATTCTCTAGTGACTTAACTAGGATTTGGTGGCCCGCCGCAAAACAAAATATAGGCCCAGATGAACTTTTGAAAATTCACTGATTAGCTACAAGGAAAAAAGTAATAAGTCCAATATTTTTTATAATTCTTAAAAATAAAAAAATAACAAAAATATATAGTAAACCACATATTTAATATAAAATTAAATTAAATATCAGGTCTTCGGGCTTTTTTTTATTAGCAAAATCCATTATAAGAGTTTTTAAATTTAAATTTTCTGCTGCATCATGTTCTATTGCCAAAAGAGCTAGATTATTTAATCATGCTGTTTCTAAGATATGATTTAATTATTTTTAATTTGCTGAAGGATCTTTCTACTGTAGCCTCAGTGACAGGAATGCTTAAAAATAGTAATAAGGCAGTGCCAACTTCACATAAATCACTTTCTATAAAGGAATAATTGATTAAATTAATATCTGTCATTTCCTATTTAGTTTTATTAGCATTAATGTCATTTTTAAGAAAATATACCGCATTAATTGTTTCGGAAAATTTAGATATTTAGATAGTTGAATATTTTTTTTATTATTATAGTATAATTGGCAGCAGCAATAAACTAAACATATTATTATTTGGGTACAGCAATCGCAATAATAAATAAATGTAACTTAATTGAGAGATATTAATATCCAAATCGTATATTATAGTTTCGTGGCAAATTGTGTTGTGCGCCCTTAACTTCGCGGCTCGCCCGCATTGCGGGGTTTTGCGGACCCTATTTACGCCACCGTTATTCTCGAATTTTCAGTGAAATTAAAAGTGCTGCTAATATGTAGATGAGTAACTGTAATTGAGAATTTTTTTAATTTTCCCAATTCCAATTGCGTTAGGTGAATCCCCTTAAAAAACAAAAAAAACAAGGCTATACTTCTTAGTAGTAGTAGTTAGTAAGAAAAATAGACCCTCTGTTTAATAATTTTGTTTTTTTATGAATATTATAGATTGAGAAAGCATTCTTCACAACCTACCACCTAACCGGTTTCTATTGAAATTGAAAAGATACGAACCTGCCCTTCTTTTTCCCCAGATATAACCTTTCGAGGTTAAAGTTCGGAGAAAATTCAGGACAAACGCCAGTTAGGTCTTGATTGTTATTCAATGGTAATTCAAAACTAGTCTTGCTATCACTCGTAACTTCAAAAATTATTTAATGCTTTTTTTAATTTTTCCAACAAAAGGTTAACACATGTTTTCAATAATTTTATTGCTAGTAAAAGTACAAATAACATTATTGGTGTGATTAAAATTCTTGTATTTGTGCTAATAGATAAAATGAATTTTAATGTTTTACATTAATTCTACATTTATTTGAAAGCATTAATTTTAGATACGTGTTCTTTGAGGGATCTGTCAATTTGTCATCTTTTCTAGTATCAATCACTTAATTCAAATTTGAATCTTTTGACTATTAAAATTAGAAGTATTAAAATAGAAATAATACAAAAAAGAAATAAATAAAGATGATTCGAGAATCTTTGGACTATTAAAATTGGAAGTATTAAAATAGTAATAATACAAAAAAGAAATAAATAAAGATGATTCGAGAATCTTTGGACTAATTCATTTCTAAGAACTCTCAATAATAGCTAAGAGAGCTATAGACAAGTCATAGCTTGCTTAAAGCAATAGAATTAGGAGACCTTTAAGATTTTCTTAAAGGACAGGCTGATTCATTATGGAAGATGGTCGATTTACATCTCAGGTACTGTGGAGTTTAAGTCTCAGGATTTAATTTCTGACTCCCTCATTCACACAAAGCAGTATCCGTTTGGGGCGAAGGTCCCAAAATATATTTCTTTATAATTTAATGTTAAATTTGAAAAATAACGACAATGACGTCGTATTCGATGAAATTTGCAAAAAAATGCGAAGATTAAAATAAAATTTTAAAAATGAAAGGTACTTTTTTGGTCAGCATCTTCTGGTTGAAAAGTCACCATCAGCCACTGATATATATATTTAAATATTAAAACATCTCCTTTATGATTAAATAATTTCATAATTTTCTCAATATGAATGCTTTACCTTCAAGCAGTAAAGGATCTTTAATGACCCTTCATTGCCTTGAATTATATACGTTCAAGGAAGAGAAATCTTTTATATTAATCAGCAAATTTATTTGTGACAAAGAAAATATTTTTTTAATTAGCTTCAATTAAAGAAATTACGATAAAATTCAATTTCAAAACAAAATGAATATTTTATGAAAATTATGTACTTAAAAATACGCAATTTGCTGTAAACTAAATGACCTTTATATATACACCTGACAACAATCAATTGAAGCCTTCAACTTCCTTTGAAAACTTTGAAAAAATGCCTAAAACAACCACCTCTGATTTCATCTAACATACCTACATTTTTCCCACTGATTGCGAATTTCGACGAGATGAATTATTCTGTTAGAAAATATGGAATTATTTAAAAATAAAAATAAAATTTTGCCGATTCATAAAACAGAAGACAAACTTTTTGATTTTTTTCTTATAATAATTTTTCCAACGACTATTTATACAAATAACTTGAATTTTATCGATTACTAAAGTATCAATTTAATTATGAAGATATATAAAATTATTTTTTGCTCCCTTGTTATAAGTTATCTTATTAAACATATTATTATCAACCAATTGAATAAACGGTGTTGGTAATCTATCTATATTAATATTAGAAAAAAACCGACTTCAAAAAAATTAAATGCCTCAAATAAAATAATAAGAACTAAAAAAATCAAATAAAATGCACTAAAAGGTATAAAATAATTATCTAATTTAGTTACAACTAAACGATAAAATTGGTACATGAAATCACTTTTTGAGTTCGGTGCCAAACATATACATTTTATGAATCGTACTCGATCTTAGAGTACGTTTGGCGGGTAATGAAGACAAAATCGCGTAAGCTCGCTTATATAATTTGTTTGGCACCGACTTCAAAAAGTGATTTCATGTAACAATTTCATCGTTTACTTGTAACTAAATAAGATAATTATCTTATACCTTTTAGTGCATTTTATTTGTTTCATTTAATTTTTTTGAAGTCGGTTTTTTTCTAAAATTTATTTGTATGTTTTTCTTTTTAGTGATGTTAAGAATAGCGACTTATGATAATGCCTCTTGTAAGAGAAAGATTCGAGTGAAGGAATCAGAAATTGATAATAAAATTCAATTCATTAATAGAGAAATTTATCGAAACGTTAGCGGATTTTAAATGAACGTTTTAAGATTGTTTTTTTTATAAAAGATTTTATTTATTATTATTTCGATTATTTACTCATAAGAATTGGAGATTTCGGTTATTTTGTCATTGATCATATCATCAGAACTTGACCAAATTAATATGTGACCACCGCTAAGGTACCCCCTTTCCAATCAAAAAAGATTAATCGAAATCGGTCTATAAACAAAGAAGTTATGCGTAAACATACATAACAAAATAGGTTCAATACCATTGAAAAAAACGGGACTAATTGGGTACTAGAGTGAACGCAATGCAAAAAAAATTATCGAAATCGGTCCACATGGTAAAGAGAAATAAATGTTCAAACACACAAAAAAACAAACAAGAAAAAAACAGACATTCCGATAAATTGATAACCTCCTCCTTTTTTCAAAGTCGGTTAAAAATAGAATGGTTGGTAAGTAGGTAGGGCAGGAAACTTGACTTAGTTATATATAGATGGCAGTGGTACCGCTTGAATATTTGGCCAAGAAGATGGGCACAATTTTTAAAAAGCTCGGAACAAGACGCTCCACCCAAGGGGCTAGGTGGCTCCGGGCCGGAGGTCCGGTCGCCAGCTAATAAATATAAAAATTAAATAAAATTCAAATTTTCTGATTAAAGCCTTTAATATGAGCTTTTTAATTATTTTTTTTGTTTTATCTATTTGCTTTAGAGACAATTAAGACTAGTCCGAAGCTAATATAGCAAGACCTTCGAAACTATAGTCTCACATATTTATATAAAATAGAAGAAAGAATCTGAAAATTAGTTCGTATAAATCAAAATATATAGTATATCTTGTATTTTTTATAATTTATTTATTTATTATTAGAATCTGATAAATCGTGTTCTTTTATTCATATTCATGCCAGTCATTTATTAAGCCAATTGAAGACCAACTAAAGTTTTATAATCATTAAGAAAGATTAAAAAAAACCTCCACCTACATGTGGGGATTCCTCACTTGCTAATAACCTCGTTTAAAAGATTATTTATGACGAAAAATTGTGAAGGTTTCTAGGTCAAATTGACCTTCATTCTCATTATTTTTGCATTTAATCTTAGTAATTAACCTAAAGTGATTCATCAAACAAAGGGAATCTCATCAAATTTAGTGCTTCAATAAAATAGAATTCTCTATGAGCTGATGAATAATTTGAACTTATAAAAAATTCCAGTTTTGATTTTTTTAATATTACTCTCCTTTACCCTATATTTAAACGAGCATATTATAGTAAGTGAAAAGGGAAAGTAATGTGATGAATCTGAAAATATAAATTATTATAGTGTTAGTAGAATCCGTGTTTTTTATTAGCCCCTGAAACATGCAAGGTTTTCTGATTGTGAGTAAGTATGAATATAGGGTAAATCCTACGGGAATAAAATTTAAATCAAAAATTAAATATCGGATGTTAGTGTTACAACATGGTTTTTGTTTAAATGATCTTTTCGGAACATCCCCGAATTTCAGATGATTTTAGGTTTTTGAAATTTATTCAAAAATTATTAACCATTTTCATTTTCATTACCGCACGATAAATAAAAATGAAGGGTTTCATAATATATTATAGTAATAAAAATTTGGTGTTCACGAAAAATTCAATGTCGAGATTTTAATTTTTACCATTCATGGTTAGTATCTGGGCATAAAAAATGTTTCTATTTTTAATGTCTGTCGCTGGGTATAAGAATTTACTGAATAATCTATTTAAACCAAAGTTCAGGAAATTTTGATTTAAAAAAAGTTCAGGAAATTTTGATTTAAAAAAAGTTCAGGAATATTGGAGATGTTTCACTTTGATTTTTTTTTACAAGTAGCTATTTTTCCTGAAATTGCTATTTTCTATTAGATATATTTATTTATTTATGTGAAACGTCTTTCTCAGCATTGGTTATTATAAAATCTAAACACAGTTAAAAAATTGACAAATGTTGAAGATGATTAACTCCTCTGTTTGACTCTTTATTTAAAGAAACATTTAGATCCATTTAATTATTATTTAGATTTAATAATTGTAATTATGTAGTTTTAATAAATGATACAATTATTATAACAGGTATGTTTATAAAAATTCGGTTCATTATAAATTTATTTATGATTTAGTAGTAAAAATTATGGTTTATACCATATATTTATATAATATGGTGTCGCAAATGAAAATAGTTTAAGAATCGCTGCTCTACAACAAATGTTAAATAGAGTTCTGAGTTTTTTAAAAAATCACCCACATTTTTTAACCATCTATTAAAATCTCACTATAAACTTTGAAACCTTACTAAGGAAATATGCACAATTCCAGCTTCTTAGCTCATTTCCGCTTTGAAATTTGAAAAGTTTGATTTTGGTCACCATCATGAAAAAAGCTCAAGACCCTTTTCTTTCATATTGTTCTGTTATAAAATATAAACAAATTATTTATCTTATATTTTAATCCAATAAATTCGAAACAGGCACATCCCCTAGACTTGTGACCTTTTCAAAATTATTTTCTACACGCCATGACGTTGGCACTAAGATTAATACCAGAGTTGTGCTTTTTTCGAGCATAGTAAATGCAGGGAAGCTTTTAGAATACATTTATATGAAAAAGTGTATTTGTCAAAAAATTCGAGATGTGCCCTTTTCGAAATTACATATTCAAGTGTTTCCAATTTTCTTTTTTTTTCACCCATCTTTATGACGAAGACAAACTCAACAAAACAAGTTTCAATTAAAATAATATAATTTTTCTGCTCAAACTGATATAATCACAAGATTTTCAAATAAAACATCTACTTGTTATTTTAAAAGAAATGGTTATACAGGGTGGTGACTTGGCCGACGCAGCATAGCGATTACAATGTCAATTTTTGAATGTGCATTTATTTGCTCCCCTAATTATTAGAGAAAAAAATACTGAATCCGAACATATTTTTGTTTTCAAATTTTAAAATTTCAGAACCGTAATAATTAACATTATAAATAATCGTATTTTTACAAAAACCACTGAGGCCATGGAATTATTAAAACAAACAAGGCATTTTCATTTGTTGTTTCTAAGTGACGTTTGTTATATTTGAACTTTTTAAAATCAGTTCTTATTAGAATTTATTGATTACCATAATGAGAAACTCGTTAAATTTGAATGGGCTGAGTTTTGTATTCGTCATTGATAAATAAAAATAGTAGATTCACGTAGATGAAGTTTAGAACGAGCTTTTAAATTTTCACAAGAATAATCAACGAAATTATAAGTAATATTTTTAAACGTAATTAAAACAATAAAATTAGTAAGGCAAACAGAATTTAATTTTTTAACATAATTAACAAATGCATAAAATTATAACAAAATATAACAATCATAGCAAATGTTCGAATAAACCACCATTTACCACTAAACAATGGCCCAATCTTTCGTAAAATTCTCGTCTGACATTTGCTAATTGGTATTGTAATATTTTATCACATTCGGCTTGTATACGATTTTTGAGTTGATCTAAGTTTTGAAATGTTTGTCCAGAGTAAATCTTTGATTTTAAATGTCCCCAAAGAAAACTTAACAATCGACAACAATAAAAGTTTTGAATTTAAATTTTTTAAATAAATATCTACATTTTTAAAATCGTTTTTTTAGACTTTTAAATTATGAATTAGACAAAATCTGATGTAATTATCTTTTAGAATTTTAATTCTGCTCAGTTTTTTGTATTCTAATTATGCTCTAAAATAATCACTAAAGACATCACTATTAAACGTCAAATAGAAAAAACAAATGAAAATGCCTTGTTTGTTTTAATAATTCCATGGCCTCAGTGATTTTTGTAAAAATACAATTATTTATAATGTTGATTATTACGGTTCTGAAATTTCAAAATTTGTAAACAAAAATATGTTCGGATTCAGTATGTTTTTCTCTACAAAAAACCTATAAGAACTTTAACTCTAAAATAATTAGGGGAGCAAATAAATGCACATTCAAAAATTAACATTGTAATCGCTATGCTGCGTCGGCCAAGTCACCACCCTGTATATTTTTTACTTCATAAAATCAGAAAAGATTTTAATTAAAAAACAAATCATGTCTCTCAGGTAAAATTAAACAAACATCTTTACTAAATGAGTCAGGAAATATTTAAACCAATTTTTGCCAAAATCTATTCAAATTATTTCTTAAGATAATCTATGTATTTATATAGATATATATAATTAAAGATAAAGAGATTTAATAAAATAATTGGCTCACACAGGTTATATTTCGACTGGATATATTTATCTTGATCAAGAGTTAAAATCAGAAATTCTTTTGACAGTTCTTAAATTAAATTTATCAAGTGAATAGATTAGATTTAAAAATCCCTTGATGGTTTCATGTTACCTGTCTAAGTTGCGGGATTCGATGATTGGAGCCAGATAAAATATATGACCTCTCTGTTTTAATTAATAAAAAACTTCAACAGCTATTTATGAAACATCAGCAACAAATAGGGTGGTTGGTATTCAAATAATATAAACTTTTAAATTGTGGCAAAAACATTGCCCCTTTAGCAAAATAAAATCCAATTTTTTAAAGCGAATAAACCGGAATAAACGATATATAATTATATTACAAATAAATATTTACTCTTAATTATACGTAATTTAAGAAAAAATAAATAAAATTATTTAAAATTCAGAGTAAATTACAAGTGAGAATGGAAATGTGTTTTTATTTGAATAAACTAGACGTGAAAAAGACAGCTATTTTAACTCGAAAGGTTCATTTCAAAAATTAAGCAGGTTGCCTGCTTCGTCTCAACAGGCGCATAAAAACATAAACAGAATTCGTTGGCTGATAATTGGAGTGAACCAAGTCCATTTTTAAAAATTTTTAACTCTTAATGTACAAGATTCTTTTTACAAAATGAACTAAGTCCACTTGGTCCCATAGTATTTTTAGTTGTGTATCTTCTAAAACTCAATGTAATAAATGTATTATTTAAAAACAATGGATCTGAAAACTTCAATTTCTCAAAATAAGGATATGTTGGACTTGGATCACTCCAATTCTCAGCTGACGAATTGGTCATCTAGCTGAAGCAGGCAACCTGCTCAATTTCTTAATTCTTTTATCTTCTTATTATATATGCCCCCTAATTAATATTGGCTACGTATATATCATAACATCGATAATTTTATTTTACAAATAGGACTGAGCAGCAATGGTTAATGTATGTTGGTGCCAATAATAATTTATATTTCAAATGCATTTTTTAATCAAAATGCAATTAATTTGGATTAAAGGAAAAATATCGTTTTAAAATATCTATCCTACTATACAAAACATAGAAACGGGACTGTTCCGCTTAATCCAGGATTGTTGGCAATCTATGTTATCTCATCCAGAGGGACAAACATTTTATTAGCCCAGCCCCCCTATATTATCTGTTTTCTATGGTCACGCCAATGCTGTCAGCTTTGCACCTAAAGTTTCAATGGTCTTCCGGGTGGACTTCATTCCACCAGAATGACGGAATCTCTAGGTATTCGGACTATGCGATCGTCGTACATTTGTACCATCCCCTCCTTCGTTGTTTAGTTCGATATATAATATCTTATATTTCGCCTATTTCCCAAATCGTAGAACTTCTTACTCTTTCGTTGTAGCTTTTTTCCAATAAATTCTGGTCTGCTCACCAATCTTTTTAATGGTTTTGCATAGCATTCTAAGACAGGTGGTATACGATATGTTAATAATGATCTTTTTTAAAGAAGGATGAATGAAATTCACTTGCTTCTTTCCAGTATTTTTTTATTAATTCAAGTGGTTCATCCAAATATTTCGAGAGCCCTTCGGCATCTCTTCCTCAGTGGAAACTGCAGGACCAGAATAACAGCGAGGTAGTGGGTTCATGGGACATTAATTTTATACTAATAACAGATTTAATTCATCCTCTTTTAAAAAATTAATACATTCAGTACGCACCAAGCAATTTAAATTTCTTATTAATAATAATCATATACAGGATTTTTCTATGCAAACTTTGATGTCTATATTTCTAATATCTTTTCCTAAATTATATCTGTCAAATATTGTTTTTTAAGGATAGTTTTATCTTATTAATACTCCTGCTCTGCAGAGCTGTATACTCTTGAAAGGTTGGTTGGCCTAGTTGGTAATTTTTCTTTTTATTACACATTTTTTATTACCAACAGCATTTTATTTAATTATTTTCTAATTTATTTAAATTTAGATCAATTTTTTACTCAGAAGATTTTTTATTAAAATTCAGCCGCCTTCAATTTAAAAGTGACAAATATAGTATAGATATTTAAAAAGTTAATGAAAAAAAAAGATTTATGTTGTAATAAATTTATAGAATATTATAAGAATTCGTTTAAACTATAGCTGTTTTTGAAAATCAATAGACGTAATTATAAGAGAATAAAAATGAAATAATTTATAGCTAGTAATATTCTAAGCATTTGATTATATTATAAATTAAGATGAAATTTATAAGCTATCAATTCACTGTAAAAACTAAACACACATTTTACTACATTTTATGATTCGTTTCAATATGTGTAGATAGAATAAAATCTATTGAAAGTTGAACTTTAAGATGCTTAAAATTCACATCTGGAAAGTTTATTCAACGGTTCAAGTTATAACAGAAAAAAACATCTTATATTTTCTTAATCAAAATTATGTATTAATGTATACCTAGTTATGAAATTTTCGTTTTATTCCCATTAGAATTATTTTTAAAAATTTTGCCTCCTCCCCAATTGCTCATAAGATTTTTTATTTTATAACTCTATCCCTTTGACAAAATTAAAAGTTAAAGGTTCCAAGATATAGAAATTTTATTTTCATGTAAATATTTAATTCCGGGCATGTTTGCAAATTCCCTTTACTCATATTAAGAAATTTCGAATTTAAAACTTTTGACTAATAAGTAAGAAAGTGAGCAAACATCTAACCTTTTCTTTCACTCAAAATTGTTAATTAAAATTGTTTGCGTTATTGAGAAATTTTAAATGAATGGATTTTGTTAGCCCCTAATATAGGACAAATTTAACTTTACAGATTTAAATTATATAAAATATTTAATAAATTTAATTTAAAATGAATTCATTAAAAGTGAAACTTTTTTTTAAAAAAACGAAGGAAAAAAAGAAAATGCAAAAGTAATCGTGTAATAAAACAAAAAATATTTAATTATAAATTTATTCGGAAGTGTCTATGCTTTTATCAATCTAAAATTTAATATGTATTTCAAAATTTGAAGTTGATTGTGCACACATTTTCCGAGAAATAAATTATTGAAAATTTTCCTTATACTCCCTCTGTTCCAAATTAGTTGCTACATTTGAATATTTTTCTACTGATTATTGGTACTTTCCCAAGATATTTTTATCGATTTTAAAAGAAGAATATTTATTTAGAGAGACGAAATACGGTATTTGTTTTGAAATAAAGCGAAACAATTTAGCTTTGACACCTTCGAAAAGTCCGAAATGAATACAAAGTGTGTCCCCCCCCCCCCCCGGTGGTTTTAATTTTTGATTTTTATAGAAAAATAAACTATTAAATCCAAAGATATTTTTATCGATTCTAATACATGAGTATTTAGAGAGACAGAATACGATATTTATTTTGATATAAAAAGCGAAAAAATTTAACTTTGAAACCCTCGAAAAAATCTGAAATGAATACAAAGGGTCCCCCCGTGTGGTCTGAATTTTTGACTTTCATAGAAAAATAAACTATTATTTCTCAAGATATTTTTATTGATTCTAATACAAGAGAATTTGGTCAGACGAAATACGGTATTTATTTTGATATAAATCAAAAAATTTAACTTTGAAACCCTCAAAAAAACCTGAAATATATACAAAGGGTCTCCCCTGGGGTCTCAATTTTTATTTTCATAGAAAAATAAACTATTAATTCCCAAGATATTTTTCTCGATTCTAATACAAGAGTACCTAGAGTGGCGAAATACGATATTTGTTTCAATACAAAGTGAAAAAATTTAACTTTGACAACCTCGAAAAAACCTGAAATGTATACAAAGGTAATTCGCTCATATAATCTAAGATCCTAACTCCTCCAATTGCTGATCCTTTAGATTTAACCAGACCACTTGAGGGCACGCTAGGCCAATCAGAGCAACCTATCCCTTTGTGGTCAATCTAAATAGAGACAGCAATTTATAATATTAAGTTATAGGTACATTGAAAAGTATTGTTTTAAAATCAAAATTTACCCAACTAGATAAATGATAAGCAAATTATTAGAATGGAAATAAGAATACAATGACTTTGAATAATATCCGTTAAATATGATAATTCTGGATTTTTTTGCTTTTATGGGAAAGAAAAATTATCGCAGAATGAAGGAAAATAAAGGTAACATCTCTCAAGGGCAGAAATGTTTATGTAAGCACTAAATAAAGAGACAAAATAATTGTTCTGGTCTCTTTAATGGACAGCTTAACCTCCGTTTCCAAGGTTTCTAAAAGATAATTCTTTTTGAAATAATCACAGAAATAATCTATTTTCTACTATATTATATGTATATAGTATAATATATACCTATTTATATTATTATATAGTTTTTCGAACATTTATATTGTTTTCTAAGACAAACGGACTTATCAATTGCTAGTAATCGCAATTTGTTGAGAAATTCAAATCAAGAGTTTCCTTTTCTTTCATGTTAAAACAAATATGATAAGTGATTATGCGTGGAGTCTTGTCAAGAGGTTTGTTCGCTGTCTTCACATCATATTTAACATTAAAAGTACATTAACTAAATAGCAAAAAGTGTCTTGTATTTAATTTTGATTGAATGCCTAGAATATAATAGATTAGGAAAATTTAGGATTGTATTCATTTCTTGTCCTTTGACCAATTAGGCATCCACCTGATTTTTTTTACATTATTTTATTTACTTTTAATAGTTTAAGATAAACACTTAACTTTTCTTGTTAACTTTCGTGAGTTCATCGACTTCCCATTGTAGACATTTTCATTTGTAAGCTTATATATTGATTCTTTCCTTATTTAAAATCTTTAAATGTAAATAATACTTATAAACTACAGAATAAAAGGAACTACCAATTTTCAAAAAAAATAAAAACTTTAATTATTAAAAAAAAAGTATTTTTTCGAAAAAATACTTTCTGCATTCTGGCGAGTGAAGGAAATACATATTAGAGAAATGTATCTCTATACGTATAATATATGTAAATCAGGTTTCAGTTTTCCATAAAACCACAATCTCCAAATAACTTCGACTCCGATCTAACTTATTGAAATGGAAAATTTTTCAGATCGGACCACCCATGCTGAAAAGTGAATTATTTAAAATTTTAAAATCATCAGGATGTCTATCAAAGTTTCGTCAATAAAATATTCCTTTTTTGACTTAGTAAATGATTTTTAATTATTTCTGTCTGTTGGCTCCGGACTATGACACCCATGATAAGATAAAAACAGAAATCGTAGAAAGGTCTTTCAGGTGCCAAAATGTTTGTATTTCCATAAAAAAGAAGTGATCAGATTTTGGACTTTTTTAATTTAGAGCTTACTCTTCATAAATGCTGAAAATCAGAAAATAATCGAACTATCAAAATGAGAAGATAGTAAACAGCTCTAATTAATAACCTAAAATTCGGCAGACAATTTGTTTATAAATAAACCTCTATGAAAAATTTCAACTTTTTAGCGCATATCGTTTGCCTATAAAAAATGTCCTTATCATCAACATTTTCGGATATTCATTCATTTTATATTTCACATTTTCACGGCACAGAAGCTTATGGTTTATCTTCACACATTAAATTATTGACATCGTTCTTAAAAAACTTTTTACTTTTTCTCTAATTTATAATATAATACCTAAAAAATAAAATAACTACATACTGAATTTGCAACATAAATTAAAATCTCAAAATATTTTGTTTAAATGTTGCTAATAGTTTTCTTTCTAATTATAAATGATGAATTTTTTATATAAGGCAATAATCACAATAAAAGCGGAACGATGTTGAATTTAATTTATAGTAATTTTCCGAGCAGAGTGTTTTTTTTTTGCATTCCACTTCCTAGCACCCATGCAAAAAATACCGCTAACTCCTCACTTGGTCACATGTGTTTGTTTATTTGTAATAAATAATAGATAAACTCTTTATTTAATTACTACATTACTATATTACAAATTTCAAGAGTATTCAACTTAATTTGCATTATTTTTTAAAGATTTTCTTCAATTAAATAATTTATTATTACGAAATATAATCTAAAAAAAATTTTCAAGAAACAAAAAATATAATTTTTAATTGATATAAAAACTATTTATGAAATTAATTAGGGGTCATTCAAAAATTAAGTCACACGAATTTAATGATCTTTGGAACCCCCCCCCCCCCCCGTCTTGTCACAGATGGTCACATTTGTATGACACCCCCTCCCCTGGTGTGACGTCACATATTTTGCAATTTTAAATTTATAAATTATTAAATTAAAACAGCACTTCCAAAATTATTTATATATTTCTATTCTACTATATTTAAAACAGTGGCGTGCTGTCTATGAATGCTGTAGTTGTGGCGCTTCCCTAAAATTCCAAACATTTAGAGTTTTCTATCTAGATGTTTTCCTAAATATTTTAAATTTGGTTGCCATTCCAGAATTTGTGATTCAAATTTTAATTTCCATTTCAGGTGTTTTTTCTTTTTTATAGAATAATAAGCATCTTGTCTTATCTTTATTAATTTTAAGTTTCCATATTTCGATTTTCTTCTATTAGAATTGTTTCTATCATGTTGACTATTCTGTGGATCTGCTCAGAAATAGAATGTGGACGATGAAATCCATATTGATGATGATCTAGTATTTAATAAATTTCAAAATTAGCCTTTAGTCCCATTAGGATAAATTTTTCGAAAATCTTTGATGTTTGAGAAAGGAAAATAATAGGGTGGTATGAGGAAACTTCAGAATCCTATTTTTCAGCATTAAGGATCATGATTATGTGAGCACATTTCTATTTTGTTGGAAAATATTGAGTTCTTAAAATGGCATTATAGATTTTTTTAACTTTTTCTTCCATTCATGCATTCATTCATTCTACATATTATATATACATTTACAAAAAAGGCACAGGAGCCTGGGGTTGATTTCAGATCACCACCATCCATTTATATAAAACGTTCATACTGGGAGCATTGCAAAGCGTCACACCAGCCTCATAGTTCAACTACTAAACTATGACTAAAACTACTAATATTGATTTAATAAATTTCTTTACTCTTATAGCATCATTGATTTCAACTACCTCTAAGTTAATCCGTAGGGGTTGATATCTTGTATCAGCTCCTTTGTTACTTTACCATACAGGATATGCTAAAGTAATTTTTACGTCGTAGAATTAAAAGTTTAAATTTTTAAACCGCTCTAAGCATCGATACATTAATTATGATCAATTATTTAGAAAATCAGGTTTATAGACCTCGTGTAATCGTGTAAATTGGGGATTATAATATATGATGCTTTACGACCTACAATATATACAAGGAAGCATATAGGTTGTTACTTGACTAATCCGACACTGTGTATTTATTTATTTATTTATTTATTTATTTAATGGGCAGTCACACCCTTTTTCACAAATCACAAGTACATGTATATAAACAGTAAAGTATGAGAAAAAATAATAATATATAAATAAAGTATAAATGCCAAAGACAATAGGAAAAGATAGATGATAATGATAGCATAAACATATTATAATTATAAAACAAAGTCCAATGATAAATGAATAAGGAAAAAATGTATAGATTATTAGTTAAATATAAAAAAAACATAAATAGACTTAATTCAAATTATATAAATTTAAATTATAAATCTAATATAAGTAGATATAAATATAAAAAACAATAAACAAACTTTTTTTTTTTTTTTTTTTTTTTGGCTTTTCGGCCTTTCTAGCCATAAGCCCAATTACGATACTAGCTATATTTTTTAAAATTTGTCCCTACACCCGGGGGTCAGATTTTAGCTGGCTGCCTCGAGTCGGATTCGAGCCCGGGTCCCCTGGGTTTAGCTCGCTGTCCGCTACCGCCTAGCCTACCGACCCCCACAATAAATAAACTTAATACAAATTATATAAATTATAAAATCAGAACACAACATAAATCTAATATAAGTAAATATAAATATAAAAAACAAAGTAAACTCAAAATAAATTATATAAATTTAAATCATAATATCAGATATATCTAAATATAAATTTAAATCATTTAGATCAACCATGGCGAAATCATAATTAACACCAATTAATATAAGAGATGTAGTGTGGTATAAAAAATGAGTAGGACAGAATTCCTTACTAATCACTTCAGGTACGAGAGATGACCAAGATATAAAAAGGGAATGGTTAATCCTATTATAAAACTTGCTCCCTCTTTTCCCCACCACTGAGTAATTGTAAACAAATTTGGTCCAAATCAGACAAATAGCTTCGAATTTGTATCCTTCCACCCGCCATCCCACCCTTAACAAACTTTGATAGCTGATTTTTGCCTCAATATTTTCGGAGTGTTCTAAGGAGTAAGTGGGCAAAATTTGACCCCTAACGAACAGAGTTCTTTAATTTTTGCTAAAGAATGTTGGAAAAATATGATTACAAAATATTAAAATACAAAAAAAAGTACCTATCAACATTAATAATATAAGCCAAAGTCAGCTTGATTATAAAAAAAAATATAGATAATAATGAGAGTATCCATTTTCAACAAACATTTTAATTTTTTGCCCCTTCCACCCATTTCATGATTTACCTATACTCCAAATGTTTTACGAACTGATATGAAATTGGAGCTTAAAAATTCATCAGCTTGAGATTTATCATTTTTGTGATATGGTTGCTTCCATTTGATGAAAGATTCATTTTCATCCCTCAATTTTTACTCTTCGATTTTAAAATTTTAAGCTTGTTCATTTTGACTATAATTTCGATTTCATTATCTAGAGAGATAATTATTATCTTAGACATTTCCTATACAAATTGCCTAGTGATCCGGTTTACTAGTACTTTGTCTTACAAAGAGGGGTGGGGGTCTATTATTGCATTTAATTTGATTGCATAATTCTCCAAGGTTCAATCCAGTATATAAGTCCTTTCTCAGCCACAATGCACCCAATGTTTAAGTGGTTTTTGAAAGATGTTCATCTTTAAGTTTACTATTCTTTGCTTAGTTTTTAATGTTGCATTTTGTGCGTTGATAGGTTTGTATTTAATAAATGAAATATATCTTTAGGATACATTAAATGCATTGTATTTTTTCTATACAGTGAAATTCAAAATTTAATTTGAAATGAACAATTCGGTTTTTTTTACTTAATTTTTTTTACTTTTAATATGTACAGGGCGGGGCATAAAGATCACCCACATTTTGAAGAGGTATAAAAAAATGAAAAAATTTAACTAGAAAAAAAATGAATATATTTTTGAAAAGAACACAAAATAAATTTTTTTTAATGTGTTTTAAACATTATATCAGACAAAAAAAGGGGGAGGCAAAATTGAAAATTTTAGTCCTTTCGACCAAACTCAACCAAATTTTGTATACATAGTTTGGTCAAAAGGGCTAGTATTTTCATTTTTGACCCTCCTCCCATTTTGGGTGGTTAGTTTTTGCATTACCTTTTGGGCGCAAACAGAATATGTATACAAAATTTGGTAGAGTTCGGTCGAAAGGGCTGGAATTTTCATTTTTGATCTCACCCCTTTTTTGTCTGATATAATGTTTTAAACACATTTAAAAAAATTTTATTTTATGTTCTTTTCAAAAATATATACAGTTTTTTTCTAGTTAAATTTGTTCATTTTTTTATATCTCTTCAAAATATGGGAGATCTTTATGCCTCACCCTGTATAATTATTGACAATGCATTACTCTATATTAATTGTGAATATGTTGAATAAATTTGATTTATGATATTCTTAAAAAAAATATTGAAAATATAACTGAGGAATTTAAGTAAAAGTGAAAATTTGTTCAGGAAACGTCTCCCCTTTGCGAATTTTCCCTAGTAGGACAATGTTTCAAACTATTGTAAATAGTAACTATATAGTGCCTATAGATTTCGAGAATCTATAAAGCCCTATATAGTTACTATATAGACTTCGAGAATCTATAAAGCCCTATATAGTTACTATATAGATTTCGGGAATCGATATAGCCCCTATACCTATAGTTACTATATAGTTTGAAACATTGTGCTACTAGGGTTGGTAATTTTTTGTTAGGCTTATGAATTTGTTCCTGAAAAAAAAGTAGGTTCATCTTATTAATATAAATTAAAATCTCTTATTTCATCTGATTAGCTACAGTCGTTCAAGTAATCCCCATTTAAAAAAATCTGATTTTTAACTGATTTCAAAAAAGGAGGAGGTTCTCAATTCGACTGATTTTTTTGTGTGTCTATGTTACCTCATATCTTCGCCAATTGTGAACCGATTTTGATGATTTTTTTGCATTGGGTTCAGTCTAGTTTCCGATTGGTCCCGTTTTTTTCATTGGTATTGGACCTTTTTTGCTATGTTTGTTTAGGCATAACTTCTTTGTTTATCAACCGATTTCGATGATTCTTTTTATATTGGAAAGAGGGTACCTTAGGGGTGGTCCCATATTAATTTAGTCAAGTTCTGATGATATGAGCAATTACAAATTAACGTAAATATCAAATTATTTTGAGCAAATAATTATAATAAATAAAATCTTTTATAAAAAAATCAATCTTAAAACGTTCATTTAAAAGCCGTTTAATTTTTTTGAAGTCGGTTTTATTTTTTTATAAAAATTATTTTTTCTTCATATTTCATCCAATGTTTTGATTCAAGAAATCTCAAGATCTAATCAGTTTTTATTTTTGGAAATACAAATATTTTGTCACAAGAATGTATATTTACCGTATTGATAAGATTCAGTTTTGCCTGGAGTAACAGTGTTATTAAATTATTAAATATTATTGATAAATTGAAAAATGCTTTTTTTATCACGTCTTTGGAATTTCTAAACAAAAAAAAAACAAAACAAAAAAATCTAGTAAATTCATTACTAAGGTCGCCAGGAAGGCAGGCGATAATGAAGTCAGGCCATGAAAAGGTAAAAAGAATGTGTCAATTGATACAGTGAAAGCAAAATAATTCTTTACCATCAGATTCTCAAAGACGTGCATATGTTGTTCTGAAAAATTCAATTAACCTACAAATATAAATTATTGTGACTGTTATTAATTCGCGATAATCTTGGTGCCCAAATATTTTTTTGAAACCTACCTAGTTATTTATATTTTAAATTTTAAAAAGTTTCTTAAATTTTTCAAAATATTCTTTTTACTTTATTTAAAAT
Organism: Forficula auricularia; assembly: GCA_024734495.1. Classification (NCBI taxonomy): domain Eukaryota; kingdom Metazoa; phylum Arthropoda; class Insecta; order Dermaptera; family Forficulidae; genus Forficula; species Forficula auricularia. Next base: position 94,590,995 of record JALMQS010000099.1, read on the forward strand.
ATTTCACCAAGAAACCACACTATTTTCATTTAACAAAAAAAACATCATTTTTATTCATTACTCATTATTAGAGACTGGATTTTTATGCAGTAAAAACTGCCATAAAATATACAGTTAAAAAATGCTGAAATATGCTATTTTATGCAATTCAAATATGAAAAAATATTCAGTATAAAATTTAACCCACAGTGTCCTAGATGCATGATTCGGATAGATAATTGATCTCCTGGGTCGCACGTGGCGGCAAACAAAATATGCAATTGCATAGGAATCCGGTCTCTACTCATTATAAAAAATAATTTTTATTAAAAAAATAAAACCGACTTCAAGAAAATTAAATGCAACAAATAAAGTAATAAACCTCAAAAATAAAATAAAATGCACTAAAAGTTATAAAATAATTACCTAATTTTGTTACAACTAAACGACGAAATTTTTATATGAAATCACTTTTTGAAGTCGGTGCCAAACATATAAATTTTATTAATCAAACTCGACGGATTTTACTTAGTACGTTTGCCGGGTACGCTCGCTTATATAGTTTGTTTGGCACCGACTTCAAAAAGTAATTTCATGTAAATATTTCTTCGTTTAGTTGTAACTAAATTAGGTAATTATTTTAGTTCATTTTATTTTATTTTTTGAGTTTTATTATTTTATTTGTTGCATTTAATTTTTTTGAAGTCGGTTTTATTTTTGTTTTATAAAAGTTATTTTTCTTTTTTCTTTTTTAGTGATGTTATTAATAGTGACTTAATATAATAATTTGCATGCATCTCGTAAGAGAAAGCGTCGGGCGAATGAATCAGAAAATGATAATAAAATTAAATTCATAAATATATAAATTCTCTAGAAACGTTTGCGGGTTTTAAATGAACGTTTTAAGATTGATTTTTTTACAAAAGATTTTACTTATTATAATTTCGATTATTTTCTCATAAGAATTGGATATTTACATTAATTCGTCATTGATAATATCATCAGAACTTGACTAAATTAATATAGGATCACTCCTAAGGTACCCTCTTTCCAATATAAAAAGAATCATCAAAATCGGTTCATAAACAAAGAAGTCATGCCTAAACAAACATAGCAAAAAAGGTCCAATACCAATGAAAACAAAAACGGGATCAATCGGAAACTAGACTTAACCCAATGAAAAACAAATGATCAAATTCGGTTCAAAATTGGCGAAGATATCAGGTAACATAGACACACACACAAAAAAATTCAGTCGAATTGAGAACCTCCTCCTTTTTGAAGTCGGTTAATAAATCTATCCAGTATGCATCAAGCCATTATAAGATACATTAAAATATATGTAATTAAAAATTATATTTAAAAAAAACTAAAAAAACGCGCTAATGCACTAAAAAGTACATAATAATGTAATAATCAAAAAGTGGGGGGCGCAGAAGCATGTACTTGTAACTAATTTCAACAAAGTGCCCCATGCTTTTTTATTATTACATTATTATGTATTTTTTAGTTCATTACCGTGTTTTTTTTAGTTTTTTTTAAACTATATTTTTTTTTCTTTTTAGTCTTAATTATTTTAATAGAGAAAAGTTTGCGGAATTGTTGACATTCTGATAGTAAAGAGCTTTTGCATTCTCAATTGACACAGACTTTTTACTATACATGTTCTGACTTCATTATCGCCTCCCATTACTAACAACCCAAAAAGGGGGGCAGAGGGAGGGGTCAAAAATGATAATCTCTAGCCCTTTCGACCAAACTCAAACAAATTTTGTATACATAGTTTGGTCGAAAGGGCTAAAATTTTCATTTTTGACGCTCCCACCCAATTTGGATGGTTAGTTTTTGCAGTCCTAGCCTTCTGGGCGTCCACAAAATAGGTATACAAAATTTGGTTGAGTTTGGTCGAAAGGACTAGAATTTTCATTTTTAACACCCCTCCCCCCCCTTTTTTTTGTCTGATATAATATTTAAAATAAGTATATTTAAAAAAAAATTATTTTATGTTCTTTTAAAAATGTATTCAGTTTTTTTCTAGTTAAATTTTTTTAATTTTTTTATACCTCTTCAAAATGTGGTAGATCTTTATGCCCCACCCTGTATATTGACTTGATTATAAAGAATAATTATTTAATTTGTGTAACCTACTAATAGGCCCGACGAGAGGGTGGACTTGGGGGTAGTTAGCCCTGGAATAGGCCCGCAACTACCACTGTTTAAAAAAAATTTTACTACTAAAATTTATTACTTATACTTATTATAAATAAAAATATAAAATAGCAAAATTAAGTAACAAAAATAATAAAATATTTAAAAAAAATTGAAAATCTAGTACTTTTATTTGTCTCAGCATTGAGGTGACCGCTGGTTTGATTTTGCCACAGGCCCTTTAAGAGCTCTCTACGGGCCTGCCTACCTAGTAATCTAATATTAATTTTACTATATACGTATTATAATGATGTTATTTAAGGTGTTTACATAAAAATATTTGCTATATGACTTTTCTCAAAATTTTTATTATTTTTGTGTCACTAGGAAGACATCCCAATTCTCAAAACTTACCTTACTTGAAATTTATTTTTATTTTGCAATTTTGATATATTAGAATAGTAAATATTTATTAATTAGATGAGATTTGCTGTTTGAAAGCGCTCGAACAATGTGAACAGTCGCTTTCAAGAAATAATTCGTAAAGTCTTATAAAAAATATATATTATTAATGTAAGCCTCAATATATATAAGCCTAATCATTAAATTTGTTTTTTGAAACTATTTTCAGAGAAGTATACTGGGAAAAAATGCAATCTACAAAAACAAGAGGGAGTAAATGAATGTATGAAAGAATGCATAGAGAATATATTTAAGCATCATAGCAAAGGTTGGCTTCATTTTAAACTTTTTTTTAACAGTCATTAGGTCGATGCACAATTTAAAAAAATAAATTATGGTCGTCCTTTTGGCGCCAATGCTCAATAGAAATATTAGATTATAACCATAACTTAATTTTTATAATAGTTTGAGTCTCTATCTATGCTTTGGTGAAGTTTCAATCACACATTAGCGTGCAAATTTTTGAAATTGTAAACATTTTCTCAGAGTCTTATGGAAAATTAAGATCTTGACACTTTCTCTTGAATTATACTACTATTAGTTGAATAGATTAAGCTAAAAAAACTAAAAATTAACTTATTGAAACATGCAGGTTTCTTTTTGTGCAATAAAATATATCATTGACGGAGGAATTTACTGAGAAATTTTTAAATTAAAAAATCACATAATGCTATTTTTTGGTGTAATCATAAACAGTATTAATATAACGCATTGCCAAATCATACAAGACTTATTATCATCTGATTTGAATAAATCAAACTAACTTTTGTATTTAATTATTTTTTTTATAATTGTTTTTATTTCAAACATTTACGGCTTTCATACTATTTATTTTTTAATTCTATTATCTTTAAATTTTATTTTAACTTATTTGATTAAATATTAAAGACTACACTTCTTTTGACTCAACTGGAGCGAAAAGACCTCCTTAAATAAATATATGAATAAATATTTAATCTTATTTTTAAATATTGTTTAAGTGGAAATATATTATTTACCAATACCGTAAAATTGTTTCTAGTTTTAATTAATTAAGCATACTTCAATACTTTGTTTATTAAATGTTTAGGTTACCTAAGAAAGATGGTAAGAAACTGAAGCCTTATTATTATACCACGTATTCTGTCTGTCTGTCTACTCTTTCGCAGGCCTGTAGTTTCTAAAATTTGGCTAATAGAGTTTGACGATCTGCGTAGAGTCTAATCTCTAATGAAAAGTGGAAAAAATTAAATTTTAATATACAAGTGGTAGCCAATAAAAATAATATATCGGAAAAACGCATGCTACTGATTTTAACTCATCAGAGCTAAAGGAAATCGCAGAAACACTTTCTTTCAAACTCTAAGCTTGCCCTCTTTTTTATGTCGTTTCAAAAAGAAGTTTTCTCTTCAAAAAAGAATCATTGGAATAAAATTAAAATTTTTATATTACTAATATAACAATTTTATCCTCAATTTTCTATTTTTTTAAAGGTGTTAGAGAGATTGGTTTGTTATCTTTCAATCCACTCGAAATTAATCAAGCTACTCTAAGTAACAGTCGAGGGGGACCAACTGAACTTGAAATATCCTGGGAAAAAGCCAAACATTACTATATTGCCGACTCTACTATTCAGGATGTCAAGTAAGTATTTATTGAAGGAGACAATAAAAGAGTATGTCTTCTGCTGGAATTATAAATTTTTAATAATCAGTAGAGATTGTGGTGTTGGTGCAAGGTGAAACATCTTTAATAAAGATAAGAGTAAATAAATATTTTATTTAATATGGAGTATCCTTAACTCATAGTAAATCCATATTAAATAAATTATTTATTTACTCTTATCTTTATTATAAATTTTATTTATTTATAACAATATATAAATATAATAACGTCGTTATAAATAAATGAAATTTATAATTCTATCAGAAGACACACTCTTTTATTGTCTCGTTCAATATATAATAATTCTGCTACTCTCGGCACAAAAACTTTCAATTTAAGTATTTATTATTTTAGAACAATTTATTCATCATGATGTGTTCTTTTACCATAGGATAGAAGTATGGGAAGTATTTTAATAGTCGTAAGATTTCATTGTAAGTTAGTTGTGTACTCACGGCCATCTTCAGGAGTGTTTTAATAAGATTGGAGTAATTTTTGGAGACGGACTGATAAGTGAATTAAGTGGATATTGATGAGGCAGTCCAAAAAAGGAAGAAGATAATTTACACTATCTTTTTATTCATAAAACCGACGTTTCGGAGGCTATTCCCTCCTTCTTCAGGGTTTTGAAAGTCAGTGAAGGAAATCCAATGCGGCATTCCCCTCTGTCTCCTCTTTCAGTGGCAGTAACAATAATATATTGTATTTCATTATCAGCAGAATTATCAATCATTATTACATTATAATTCTGCTGATAATGAAATACAATATATTATTGTTACTGCCACTGAAAGAGGAGACAGAGGGGAATGCCGCATTGGATTTCCTTCACTGACTTTTCAAAACCCTGAAGAAGGAGGGAATAGCCTCCGAAACGTCGGTTTTATGAATGGAAAGATAGTGTAAATTATCTTCTTCCTTTTTTTGGACTGCCTCATCAATATCCACTTATTTTAATAGTGTTTGAAAAAAGTGTATATTTTATTTATTTTATTTTTTGGAATATTCTTAAAAAGTTCTTATTCGATTTATATGAAAAAAATTGACGGAATACATGACATTAAAGCCGTCAAAAAGTAATATACAGCAAATTACGTGAAATTAATATTTTCTTATGAATTTCTTCGTACGATTGAGAGGCTGGTTTTACCTGGTTGCCAGCGGGCTCTAGTGTTATATTCTGTTTTTTCATGATGTTATTTAAGAATTTTTATCCAATTATTATCTATTTATTTATTATTTTGTAACAAGGATTCGTCATGATGTGTGATTTCTTTACTTTACCATATAGTATATGAAGTATTATAACTGTGTTTGAAACAATTTAACCAGTGTTTTTAAAAATGTCTGAAACTAGAACAAACGTAATTTTCAATGATGATTTTTTTTGCCTGTGTTGATAACTTTAGAACAGAAAGTCATAGAAAGTTCTTACTAGTACGATGTTTGTATTTCCTATTCGGAGAACTGATTAACTTTTGAACTCTCTAGCTCTAGATCTCCCATGTTAAAAATTAAGAAAATAACTTATTTCTCAAGATAATTAAAATAGTTTTTTTTAATAGTTTACTTTAATAAAAGATTAATACTTGGACGGCTCTAGCCGGGTCTTGAAAATGTTTTAAATTTTACCTCTAGTTATTTAAATTATGAAAATGTCTTTTAGAAAGTGATTCGTAATGTTATACCATAATTTTGTGTGCGGTCCACCTAAAAAACTAAAAATAATTCCAATTTAGTCATTATATACTGAGACTTGTTGCGAAGCTCATCTTCGGCGGGCCTCTTACTGTCCAAGGGGCTTACTTGTTGGACCCCTCCGGCCCCTGAACTCTCCCCCTCCAATAACTAAACACCCCACCAACCATTTCCATTAGTGGGTATTACTGTTCTTTTCTTTATGTTAGGACAGTCGAGTCCCACAGTACCAACAATTAGTTGGTCTGCGTAAAAAAAAAATTTCGAATTAAAAAAAAACTTTTTAGCGGTTATCCATATCATTATAGGAATGCACTCTGAACATTTCAGCCCTTTAGGTCCAGCAGTTTGGTCTGTACATTGTCTGTCACCCTGTCACGGAACTGTTCATATCCCCACCTTAAGCTAAAGCACACATTGAGCTACGTCAAGCAGGCAGCGCAGCGCAGGAAAAAAAACTGCCTCGCAGAGTGTACGCGCACATTGAGAAGCAGTTTTGGGCAGCAGCTCGATGAAAGCACAGAAGTAGCATGACCGCCTTACGCGAAACATTTATTTTGTAAAAAAATATAAAACATTAATATTGATGTGGCGTCTCCGCTAGGAAGAGTGCTACACCCCTGGACCCCCACCCCCGCACCCCAACTACATTTCACCACCGCACCCACCATGCACCCCACTACGCACACTTCCCCTCCATTCCAAACCCACCCCAGGCCCCCTCCACCCCACCCCTGAACCCCGCACCAAAATTCCATTCCACCTTCGCACTCACCCTGCACCCAGTTTTTGCATTTTTAGACTTCTGGGAGTCCACAGAATATGTATACAAAATTTGGTTGAGTTTGTTCCAAGGGCAAGAACATTTTGGGTGGTTAGTTTTTGCTATTGTGTTTTTTATTTATACCTCTTCAAAATGTGGTAGATCTTTATGCCCCACCCTCTATAATGAAAATAAAAAAAAATATTAAAATTTCGTAATTTTAATAAATATATAATAATATTTGTTTTAAAGTATTTGTGAGTTTTAAAATAAAAAACTGCTGCCTAGGTGAAGCAGTTGCTGTGGCGTCTCCACAAGTGGACACATTTGGCATGTAGGGCAGGACTGTGCTGCGTCTCTAACGTGCGTGCCTCTATTTGAAAACGTGGTTCACGAAAAATGCCCTGTCTGCGCTGTGGAGCTGCGTCTCCAGTGTGCGCCCGGCCTTAGGGCTAAAATTTCCAAATCTTAGCGGATATCCATGTCATTATAGGAATTCACTGTCAAAATTTCAGCCCTTTAGGTAAAGCGGTATGGTCTGGGCGGAGTCTGTTACACCCGATAACGGAACTTTTTTATATACATATAGACATAATAATACCCATTCGATTTTTGTTAAAATCGGATCATGTAAACTTTATGTTTACACTGACTCTTTATTAAAAGAAACAATTAAAATAATGAAATTGTTGCCCAATATGGACCACATATTGTACAGTGACTCTTTATAACTCTACCAAATAAATAATTTGCCCAAAATTGGGAAGAAGAGGGTGTAAAAATCAAAATAATTAAATCTTTAGCTGATTTGTATACTATTTTTCACAATTGCTCTGTAAAGTTGTGGGATAAATGGAAAGAAAATGGTTCACAATGGATAGCAGGATAAAAATATTAGCTCATTTGATAAATTATGCAAAAATCATCGAGACATATAATTAATGATAATTAAATCAATGTTCGATGCTTTATATGGAATGTTATAGATAATTTGTTTACATCTCTCGACGCCTCAGGATTCGAATCCAGCAAGTGTTATAGGCCCGCATAGGTTTTTGGGGCTTTAATAAAGAGGTTAACACATTAACAAAATTATCAATAACAGCTCAGCTTAAGCAAAGATAGATTAAGTATTCGGTATTAGTTCATTTCGGCATTCACTAGAAGTAAAGCTGAACTGAACGAACAATTGACTACTAAAAAGTCATGAGCTGTACGAGTTTGATCTGTTAATTATATCTTCCGAAAATTTATTTTTTGAGTGAGTAAATAAAACCATTATTTCCAATAAAATTCTAGGTATGATGTCAAAACGGGACATTTGCATTTCCTGATAAAAAATCCTTTAGGTCAATTTAATGCAACATATAAAATGAGTGGGAAAATTTTGGCACTACCTATTCACGGTCACGGAGATGCCTCCATCAAAAGAAGTATGATTACAGAAATATAATATTACTTTTTGCAATTATCTAATTAAATTTACAATTATTAATTATAATTATTTTTATTTTTTTTAGCAAACGTTTTAGTAAAAATTGATATGGATCTCAAAATGAAGGATGGAAAAGACAATAAAAAACATATACGAGCAGAAAATGTCAAAGTAGATATCACATCTGAAAAAAGCTCTTTTATGTTTGAAAACCTACTTGGAAATAAAGAATTAAGCGATAATATGAATATATTTTTAAATGAAAATCATAAAGAAGTCATGGCTGATATGGAGCCAGCTTTAAATGGCATGTACACCAAAATTCTTGAAAATATTTTGAAAATATTTTTTGATACTTTACCTGCAGAAGAATTAACAATATTATAATAAACATTTGACTGTTTTTATTATTTTTTTTTTTTTTAATATTTTATATATTATTATTTCAAAAATATTGTTTGATATAATAGTAATGTCTTGATATACATATATGAAATCAAATAAACATGAGATTATTCAATACTCAAGTCCCAAAAGCTGTTTGAGTCATTATTTCTAATGTTATTTTCTCTCTTTTCCTTACCCATTCAATATAGGTACTTTTTATTTTTCCATTCAGGGTATGGTCAAGTATTGTAATCGTGCATGAAAAAAGTATTTTTTTGCTTCTTTTTTTCGAAATATCTCAAAAACGGCTGAAACTATTTTGATTAAAAAAATTGGGCGAAACCATGGTATTTCGGTCTACAAAAAAGCTCCAATAAGTGAACATCGAAAAAATTATATTTTCGAGATAATGTCTGTTTTTCAAAATGTCTGTTAGTCTGTGCGTTACCAAATTTTTGTGGACGAGCTAGCTCAAAAACTAGTGTGAATATCAAAACCAAATTTCATACGTAGTTTTGGTCCATTGAGGTTAAGAGCTGATTAGATTTTGGCGCATATCGATCACAAAATTAAGTGCGGGGGAGAGGTTAAAATTTATAATTATAATATTTTTAAACTACAAAAACAAGAAAAATGAAATATAATATAAAATGAACCTATAATAACGAAAATATTTTTTTTTCTGGTTCCAAAATTAGGGGAGGGATCAAAAAAAAATCTAGGCCATTTGAGCAAACTCAACCAAATTTTGTATACATTACCAGAAGTCAACATCATTTAACATGTGCAACATCTATATTTATTTATTTTACATTTGTAGCTGAAATTATTTTCCTAAAACTTTGCTTTTACGTGATATAGTAACATAATTCGTGAAATACAAAACAATGAAAAAAAGCCAAGTTTTAGGAAAATAATTGCAATTAAAAATGTGTAAAAAATTACCTTAGTAATTGCGTCGGTAGCAATATAAGATACAGGCTAGTTATTATTACTTATGTTAATTTGTAGTAGACAATTATTTTTCTCAATTTAAGTCACAGGTCACAGCCTCAATTATAAAGAATTCCGAGGTAAATATAGATGGACATGTTGACATGTATAATGAACAACATGCGTTTTAATTGAAGTTACTATATTCTCAACTCATTTAATAAATTTGTGGTGTTAAATTTGGCAGCACATTAGACTCGTCCGCCGAGAATTGGCTTTGTTAGAGCCCCAAAAAGGGCTGTTTTGTTTTTGATTGTACTGATTTTGCTTTGGGGTCAATCCATTTCAAATCACCCAGGTGATGTTGCTCATGATTTTATATTTTCCTGATTTTATTATCATGAGTTCCCTATAGGTAGACAGTCACAAAACCGTACTTGAAAAAATTTATATGCCATAGTTTTTTTTGGCAGCCATTTTAAAATGGCGGTTGGGCATATTTTAATGAAAAACGTGGTTTGCGGAAAGTTTAATTGCTAAGCTATTTTTAAAGATAGCAGAATAATTCAAAAACCAGTGTATTCACCATGAAATGAACTTCAGGTATACATTATTTTAATTTTTCTATCATGAAAGAGAATCAGTCAAACTATTCCTGAAAAAACTCAGAAAAAATGTATAAATCGTTACTTTTTAAATCCATAAATTTTTATGAAGAAAAAGAGACTCACTAATAATAAGTTATTTCTGTGTTGTATACTTATATAACTACCTGCAGTATAAGTTGTAGTTCTGGGAATGCACTCGTTTTTTTTCTAGAGCTTTTCAAAAATGACCAAAACCCTTTAAATGTCAATTTTCACAGGTCAATATCTGAAAAGGGAGTGAATGAAAAAAATTGAAAATTTTACAAAATGTTCTTTATACAAATAGGAATATCTCACAAAAAAATTATGACTGATATTCAACTACATTTAGAGTAATAGAGCAGTGAATTTCAGTAAAAACGCTACCCTGCTACACGTTCATGCAGTGTCAAGCTTGCAAATAAGGGCTTGAAATTATTACAATTGACATTAGTCGAATGATGATTAAATCATACATACTATAAATGAACAAATATTTCTTAATTTAAATAAAATGGCCAGTGCTAACAATAGGAGTTCTGATTCTTTAACTTGATTTACCGATACATTTGTTGTACTACACTTGCGTACAGAATACACACAATCAGAGGCGTAGCAACGCCCCCCCCCCCCCCGGGTGTCAGAATTAATTAAAATGATGAGAGAAGGAGTTACACTAAAAAGGTTCATCCCCTAAAGACCACAAAAATTTGGTAACGCACAGACTAACTATCTAACAACCAGACAACCAACCAGACAGACTAACAGACATTTTGACAAAACAATCATTATCTCGAAAAATATAATTTTTTCGAAGTTCACTTATAAGAGCTTTTTTGTAGACCGAAATGCCATGGTTTCGCTCAATTTTTTTAATCAAAATAGTTTTAGCCGTTTTTTAGATATTTCGAAAAAAAAGAAAGAAAAAAACCACTTTTTTCATGCACGATTACAATACTTGACCATACCAAGTATGGTCAAGTAAAAATTATTTTCGACCTTTGGGTTTGGGAGTCCGGCCACTACAGAGCTTCAAAAATGAACGAGGAAGTGATTAAAGATTAAATAAAAAATGAAATTCCAAATTCATATTGACATTAGGTATTAGATTGAGTTCGGGGATCAGTGGCCAAGAGAATAAGAACTAAGGCTCTTATAAAGGTATCGCAGCACACATGCGAAGATCCGGGTTCGAATCCCGGCTGATCCTTTTGTCTATAATAAAAGATCTTTTCTTCCTTCCCTAATTTAATTTAATTTATTTTTGTCTTTCGACGCGGCCTCGTGATTGTGCCCCGGGGTAAAGAAAAAATTATTGTCGACCTTTGGGTTTTTTGATTGATTGGGAGGCGTTTGAATAAAATATAATATTAATTTTTTCAACTATTTTTATTTAAATTTGTTTTTTTTAATATTTTTAATTATTTGTTTATAATCTTGCTATGTTAAAATCCTGTTGAGTGACATTCATTCGAAAATTGATTATTAAACCTTTTTTTCCCATTGAAAGGATTAGAGCATTTCTGGTGGGGGGGGGGGGGGGAGACCTGGTGTACCTTACACTCTTTCATTAATTTGTTTTTATCTTTTTTTTTTTTAATTGATAGCATCACTTCCTTTTATTTTCCAAGGTTCCAATACCTATAAAAGTCTATTCTCAGCTAAAATGAAACTAATGTTAAAGTAGTTTTTGAAAGATGTTCATCATAAAGTATACTGTTCTATGTTTAGTTTTTAGTGTAGCCTTTTCTGCTTTGATAGGTTTGTATTTGATGAATTAAATATATCTTTCTTTACTCATACATCATGTTCATTGGAGTTTTTCTGTACAGTGGAATTCAAAATTTAATTGATTAATGAGAAAATTCGAAGTATTTTTTACTCTTAATAGGTATAATTGTTGATATTGCTTTATTATTAATAGCGAATATGTCGATATGAATTTTATTGGTGGAATTCTTAATGAAAATACTGTAAATAATTGAAAAAATTGAGAAATTTATTGATTTGATTCTGCCTTTTCCTATTTGTGTTTAAGGCTTACATGTACTATGTTTTACACATTGTTTTATTCCCATTTTAAATTTTCAAGCTACATTCAGCCTCCCTTTTTACTTTATCCAATGCGAAGCATGGGGAAAGTATTGTAATCAGTCTCGCGGCAAGCGCGACTTCAAAGGGTCCTCAGTTAAAGACTATGGAACCCATGGACTCAATTAAAGTCACAAATTGTAGTATTCAATTAGGTTGAATTTTAGCACGTGACGGTTTTGACAAAAATTACATGGGGTCTCGTCGAGAGGCCAAAAAGTGCGATTTTTTCATTTAGTGCGTGGATGGATGGATGGATGGATGTTATCGTTTATTTGGCCCACGATTTTTTCCACACCGTTGTACCGATTAATATGAAATTCAAAACCTACCATTGGTTTAAGAAATTGAAGCACTGATAAGTTTTTGGTACATATCGACCCACAAACATTAGTGCTTTATTTCAGTACTTTTTTAGTTTTTTCTAAATATCTTGAAAATGACTTAACCAATTTTGATGAAATTTAATATCCTAATTAAGTACTTTAGGGACCACAAAAATGGTTAAATAAAGTTTTTAGTAAAATTATATTTTAAAGTACTTTACTCTAGAGTAAGATAGTACCTTTTTTTAATTTTTTATTTTAAATTGTTTAAAATTTATTCATAATAATAAATTAATATAGCTCATTTAACCTTGCTTAAAAGTAAGAATCGATAGGCTTCTCTCGGTGTAATGCTAAAAATTTGGGAGGAAATTTTATAAGTAACCATAGCAACTGCGTTGTTTTCTTATCCGTTACCTTTGCTGAAGACATAGAGGAATCGAGTTAAAATCAAAAATACCGATTGATTCTCATCTAGTACTTGAGGAGTGACCATTCTATGTTGGATTTTTGACGTTTCGGTTTTTATTGGTAACCATTGCTGAAGACATAGAGGAATCGACTTAAAACCAAAAATAGCGATTGATTCTCATCTATTACTTGAGGAATAATAATTCTATATTAGATTTTTGACGCTTTGATTATTATTGGTAACCATTGCTGAGACATGGAGGAATCGGCTTAAAATAAAAAATAACGATCGATTCTTATCTAGTACTAGAAGAATAACCTTATTGCATTCCATTTTTGATTTTTTGACCATAAATGGCAACCTCTACTGAAAACGTGGAAGAATCGACTTAAAATCAAAAAGACTAAATTTTTTTATAGCAAACAACTCAAGCTTGATTTTGAATCGATTCTTCCACGTTCAGCAATGGTTACCAATAATAATTGAAGGGTAAAAATCTAATGTAGAATTATTATTCCTCATGTAATAGATGACAATCAATTGCTATTTTTGATTTTAACTCGATTCCTCCATGTCTTCAGAAATGGTTACCAATAATAACCGAAATGTCAAAAATCCATTGTAGAATTGTTATGTAAGAATGGATAGGCTTCTCTCTGGGAAATGCTAAAAATTTGGGAGGACATTTTATAAGTAACCATAGCAACTGCGTTGTTTTCTTATCCGTTACCTTTGCTGAAGACAAAGAGGAATCGAGTTAAAACCAAAAATCACGATTGATTCTCATCTAGAACTTGAAGAATAACCATTCTATATTGGATTTTTGACGTTTCGGTTTTTATTGGTAACCCTTGCTGAAGACATGGAGGAATCAAGTTAAAATCAAAAATAGCGATTGAGTCTCAACTAGTACTTGAGGAATAACCATTCTATATTGGATTTTTGACGTTTCTTCCACGTTTTCAGTAGATGTTGCCATTAATAGTCAAAACATCAAAAATGGAATGCAATAAGGTTATTCCTCTAGTATTAGACAATAATCGATCGTTATTTTTGATTTTAAGTCGATTCCTCCATGTCTTCAGCAATGGTTACCAATAATGATCGAAGGGTAAAAAATCTAATGTAGAATTGTTATTCCCCAAGTAATAGATGAGAATCAATCGCTATTTTTGATTTTAAGTCGATTCCTCCATGTCATCACCAATGGTTACCATTAATAACCGAAATGTCAAAAATCCAATGTAGAATGGTTATTCCTCGAGTATTAGATGAGAATCGATCATTATTTTTGAATTAAAGTCAACATGAGCTGCAAATCCCAATTGATATCTGATTAATAATAAATGAATAAACATATTAATATTTCAAATAAATTTGGATAAAGTTTAGCAACGATCCGTTGCAGTTTATTTTTATTGAATTTATAGTAATATATTTTGAATTTTTTTTTGGCTTTTCTGCCTTTCTAGCCATAACCTAATTTACGATACTGCTTATTAATTTAAAATTTGTCTCTACCCCCAGTGGTCAGGTTTTAGTTGGATGCCTCGAGTCGGATTCGAACCCGGGTCCGCTTGGTTAGCAGGCTGGCACGCTAACCCCTAGCATACCCGACCCCCCCCCCCATATTGCAAATTTATTATTTGTTTTTCATCCTCTCATCATCTTTAATGAGGTCACTTTCCAACTCATAATTCCGTTCTATTTCTTCTGCCTTCCATTCTTTCTCATATTTCTATTTTCATTCGACTCTTCTTCCACTTACTTGACTTGTCTCTCCAATTCCAATCACCACTCATACATATCAAAATCATCCGCTAGTTTTTTCTTCCCATCCTATGGATTCTATCCCTCCAGTCAGTTTTTACTGCTTGTATCATCTTTTATTTATACCGCGTGAGTTTTTTTTTTATCTTGAGACAGTCTTATAACTCAAGAACAGTACATTAAATGGAAAAAAGTTTCAAATAAAAGTTTGTTTATACCGAAGGGAAAACTAAACTACGCTATTGTTTGTCTACGTAGAACAAGTTTTCAAGGGTATTTCAATGTCAAGTTATGTTTTCTCAATGGAACCCTATATTTTTCTATCCGTCTACATAATTTACAAAAAAAAAAAAACTGAACAACTTTCATAACATCTATTTTTTATACGACATCAAATAAACAAAATACATTAATCACTTAGATCTCAAAAAAATCTTAACTGTTATTTTTAATAATTATTTACTTAATTATCAAATAATAATGATTAAATAATTTAATAATTTTTCGACACTGTTCTGAGACATTCCAGAGTTTATCGCAAGTCTTCTGGATGAATTCCAGTTCCAATTTCCTTATTTTGGCCTGTTCCAATTTCTTCGTAGCCTTTACATATCCCACAGATTATACAACACAATAAAATGAAGCTTGTGAGGGTGTATTCCTATCAGGAAAACGCTCGGCATTTATTTCAATGACAGCCCCTAACACTTCTTCCACATTCACCATAAATTAAAACCATTTTAATTCTGTCTTCAACAAAAAAATGCTCCATTTTTATTATGGTAATACAATATAAGTATCTACTGGATTGACACGAGAAATAAACTTTTTTAAACTCAAGAATTTTAACTAGTTCTATTAAGTAGAAAATAATCTCTTAAATCTGAGTATAACGAAGTTTTAATATCATTATAAACACTTATTTTCAATGTTGTGACTTTTCGATCTAATGATTATTTATTTAAAAATTAATTATTTAATTATTATTATTTGTTAATTAAGTTAAATAAGTAATTGTTAAAAATAATAATTAAGATTTTTTTGAGATCTAATTGATTCATGTATTTTGTTTAATTGATGTCGTATAAAATAGTACTTATGCAATTTGTTCATTTTTGGAACGAAGTGAACTTATGGGACGCCTCGGGTGGTACCCTAGTCTGTGAAAAGTGTCCGTAACGTTAAATAAAAACAAGCGAGCCAATGCTCATGCGCGCGCATCCACTCAGCCACTCTGGGGGCGGGGCCTCTGGCTTGCGCTCTGGTCGGGAATCGATGCTGTTCGATGTTGAATCTTTCGATTCAACAGGTATTATTTCATTACCCTCCTCTACCTCTCTGCTTCTATTTATCGAAATAATCCTCTTTTAAAAATTTTATTAATTTAATAGACAGAATAATAGAATTCAATAAAATGGCATCGAATTCAGAGACAGAACATTCAGAACATTTCGTTATTCAGCAACAAATAACAAAGGTGTGCTTACTTAATTAATAAATAAATGAAAATGAAATGAAAATAAATAAAAGAATATTGCAATAATTCTACTAATTTATTTATTATATTTCCAGCTAATAGAAGAAAATAATCAATTAAAAAAAATCTACTAAAGGTAAGCGTTATATATTAATCGTGGGTGTATGTGTAAAATCCCCGTGAATCCCTAATTGATTTCATAACTAATTCCTATAATTTATTTATTTATTTAATTAATTGAATTTTATTATTTATTTATTCTATTTAAGGAAATAAAAATTAAAGAAGAAGAAAAAATTCCTTGGAATTTGATTTCCAACGAGGATTTGATGAATTATTATTAAAATATCTAAGATTATTTATTTATTTATTATTAGAGTATCTATTAGTTAGATATTTATATAATATACTGAGTAAAACATTGTATAAATTCATATACTGTTTTTTCTCAAATTCAAAAATATTTCCAAACAAGTTTGTTCAGTACCCACCTCTCCATCCCCTCCCTCGATTAGCACTCATGGATTTAATTTTAACATTTTTTTATTTTATTTTCTTTGAAGGAAAGAAATACGAAAAAAAGCCGAGTACCAAAAAAGGTATCGGGAGCGTGAAAAAAAAAACAAGGTACGGTATATAATTTATATACCGTATATTATATATATTATAATATTTTGCAGTGTAATTTTAAATACGACTGTAAAGTTAGTAGACATCAGACGAGAAATTAATGATTTTATAATCAATTTCAGTATCGGAGAAAAATATAAAAAAAAAAAACAAGTAGGCAATATCAACAAGAGTATCGACAAAGAATAAAAAGAAAAAAATACAAAAGATCCAAGGTATGGTATGAAAATTATATACATTTTTAATAAATTTATTATTACCATTAATAACTGTAATTAATTTTAGTACTTACTACTATCGATGCTGTTTTCTCGAGATATTTGGCAAAAATCGAATCACAAATATATATATCTTATTTTAGTTACCATAAAGCTATAGTTTCTATGATAGAACATAATTAGGCTTAATTATTATTATTCATATAAATACCTGTTTCTTTTTGTATATTATTATTATTATATATTATATATTTTTATAAATCATTGTAAATAAAATAAAGGTGTTAAGATAATTTTATAAAGTAGTTTCTTTGCTTTTTATCGATAAAAAAATCATAATAAAAAATGTATACCCGAATAATTATTTTTCTTTATACCTAGAATAGAACTTAAAATTAATATTTTTATAATAAGGAACTTCGTTCCTATCCGGTGTCCTACGACACAGATCGACTTTTTTTTTGTAGATTAAATAAACGTATAGAAAAATATAGGGTTCCATTTAAAAAACAGAACTTGACATTGAAATACACTTGAAAGCTTGCTCTACGTCGATAAACAATAGTGTAGTTTAGGTTCCCTTCGATATAAACAAACTTTTATTTGGAACTTTTTTCCATATAATAAACTGTTTTTGTATTAAATTGAAAGTTTTTGCCGAGAGTAGCAGAATTTTTATATATTTGAAGGAGACAATAAAATATTCATAAATTAATTCCTGTGAATCCATTGTAATAGACTGATGAAGAGGGCAAAGCCCTCGAACCTATAGTCTCGTTATAAATAAATAAAATTTATAATTCCAGCAGAAGACACACTCTTTTATTGTCTCCTTCAAACTGTTTTTGAGTTATAAGTCTGTCTCAAGATAAAAAAAAACTCAGCCGGTATATATATACGAGTATGTTCATTGAGGTTTCCGCGGATGGGTTCTATGTCATTAGAGATTTTTCGGGTTTCTCCGCATGGGCTTGAGAGTTTATATATAGGATATATAATAGAAAATAGAATTCTTTATAAAACAATCTGGGATTTGTTTTCGAAATATTAGCGAAAACAACTATTTTTTTTTCAAATTTTGTAAAAAATTTATATTGATAAATGGGGAATTTCTCCCAAAACGTCTGGTTTCTAAATTCTAAATAAATCGTTCCAAGATTGTTTTATAAAGATTTGTATTTTTTTATTATACTAAAAAACAATCAATAATCAATTTTTCTTTTCTCTCTCTCTCTTTCTCTCTCTCTATATATATATGTAAGTGATTGGGTTGAATAAAACAGACCTTATTCCATTCTGAAATAATAATAGTTTTATTTACATTTGTACATTAGGAATTAATTAATATAATACATATTTTATACAAATCATATTCACCTGAAATAATAATAGAATTGAATAAGTGTCATTAAACCACGTAACCGTTTCTATTAAAGTATTGGAAATGAAATATATTGTTTAGAGCTTAGGTTCCCAACCGGTGGTACGCGTGAGTGCGTTAATTTTTTTAAAGTGAAAAAATCATGACATGAAAAAAAATTTTGATGATGAAGAATGGCTTTACAAGATTGGCTTATCTAGCCGACATTTTTGACAAACTTAACACGCTGAACTTGGGACTTCAGACACCAAACACAACAGCCTTCACAGTCAGTGACAAAATAAACTCCTTCAAGAGAAAGTTGGTCCTGTTTTGTTCACAAATACAGGAAGAAAATTTATTTGCATTTCCCACTCTATCATCATTTTTTGAAGAAAATGAAATATTTCCAAAGACAGATGTGGTTGCAGATATCATTGTTCACTTGGAAGGCCTTCAAAAAAGCTTTAAGAAGTATTTCTCTGAAGATTATTCAAAAGCGGACTGGAACAGAAATCCTTTTTCGGAAACCTCACCAAATGAATTAGAACTCAAAGAAAGTTTTATCGATCTTACAGGAGTTAGTTCCATGAAAGATTATTTTAAAGAGAAATCTTTAATTAACTTCTGGATCTGATGTAAAACCGAGTACCCTTTGAACTTCGGGCAAGCTCTGCTATTTTCGATGCCATTTGTTACGAGTTACTTGTGTGAGAGTGGATTTTCTGAACTCTTGTACATAAAAAATAAACATAGAAGCAGAATAAGTGTTGAAGAGGACTTAAGAGTGAAGATAAGTTCCATTACTCCTAATGTTGATATTTTAATCACAGGCAAACAACAACAAGTTTCGCACTAAAGACTATAAAAGTATATTTTGTATGATGATTAATTTTTTGCTGAGTTTGTACTAATTTTTTATTTGTATGTTTTTAGACCTATGGGTAATAAATAAAACTGTAAATTAATACCATTTTAATCTTTTTATTTCTCCTTTATTATAAGCATGTTATAAATAAACAAATATCTAACCATTAAATATGAAGTTTTCTCAGGAATTTAATTCAAAAGCCTTTGAACACTTTTAGAAGAGTAAATATTATACGTTTATTAAAATATTTAGGTCTGGTGGTACGCCAAAATTTCTCAAAAAGTCAAGTGGTACGCAGGTGCAAAAAGGTTCGGAACCCCTGGTTTAGAGTGTCTCTCGACATCATTCCATACTACCAACCGTTAATGACTAAATATAACCAGCCACCTATATTTGTGGTGAATATGATTTATATATATAATATAGAAAAGAAAAATTGATTATTGATTGTTTTTTAGTATAATAAAAAAATACAAATCTTTATAAAACAATCTTGGAATATATATATATACCTAAATAACTAAATGTGTATTTTTGAAACTATTTTCAGAGAAGTATACTGGGAGAATATGCAATCTGCAAAAACAGGAGGAAGTAAATGATTGTTTGAAAAAATCCATTGAGAATATGTTCAAACATCATAGCAAAGGTAAGCTTAATTTAAATCTTTTTATATTAGTCATTATGCCGGTGCACAAGTTTAAAAAAATAATTAAATAAATAAATTATTTTATTATTTTTAAAAATAAAGAAAAAATAAGAGTAGATAATTACATAATGTATATATGTACAAAATGTATAATACATATCTACAAGTACATACTAATGTACATACATAAAATTTCAAATTTAGTAAAGTAAAGAAAATTTTTTGAAAAATGTTTTTTTGTAACTTTTTCAAAAAAAATTTTAAATATAAAATACTAGGTAGGTTTCACATAAATAAAGATCGAATGCTTGTTTAACACGACTCAATATATATTCGGGTATAAGCCCATCTTCAGTGTCCTTTGTGAACTCCTGAAGATGGGCTTAAACCCCGAAATATATATTGAGTCGTGCTAAACAAGAATCCGATCTTTTATTTATGAGAAACCTACCTAGTATTTTATATTTAAAAATTTTTTTGAAAAAGTTACAAAAAAAACATTTTTCAAAAAAAGTTTCTTTACTTTATTTAATATGTTTCACCAAGAACCTACACCATTCTCACTTAACAAAATTCAAATTTAGTGTATCTAATATGATATACTCTAATAAATGTAATTTTGGTGAGTATAGGTACATATTATTTTTTTGTATGTAGTGCAATATGTTTAACACGAAAGTCTTTTAGCACGAAGAAATATTTTGGTCCTCTCAGTTTCGTGTTAAGTGATTTTCACTGTATATAACTTCTAAGTTTCAATTTGTTGACTTCTTCTCCCCTAATATAATAAATTTCTCATACTGTTTATATATATTCTATCATTCTAAGAAAATACGGTGTTGGTTTTTAAATAGTTTTATGTATGTTCTTAAATTGAAATAAGGGGCCGTCCATAAATTACATCACACAGTAAGAGTGGAGGGGACATCTCAGATTTGTGACAAAATGTGAAAAGGGGGACCGGCGATGTTAAAAATTGGTATGTCACAAAAGTCAAATTAAAAAATTTTCAAATTTATTTTTAGATTTCGGGTTATTATTATTCCAACCTGAAAATGTTGGTAAAATAAATTTAGACAAAACATTGTAAGCAAGCAATTTTTCAATTTTGAATAATGTGTTAAATGATATGAATAATAAAATATGTTAAACTTAAAATATATTATTAAATCTCTTTAGTTGAGTATAATTTATAAAAAAATCTACAATTATTAAATTATAGGGTATAAACGTGATAGTTTGACGTCACAATACAGGAGGGGCTCAATGAAAATTTGAAAGAATGTGACACAGGGGAGGGCTAAAAATCTTGAAATCCGTGTGACGTAATTTATGGACAGCCCCTAATGAGAAAAAATAAAAAATAAAATAAAATGAAAATTTTTATATTACAAATGAAACAATTTTATCGGTTATTCTGTATTTATTAAAAGGTGTAAGGGAAATTGGTTTCTTACCTTTCAATCCGCTCGAAATTAATCAAGCTACTCTAAGTAACAATCAAGGTGGACCAACTGAACTTGAAATAGTTTGGGTAAAAGCCAAACATTATTATATTCCAAACTCAACTATTCAGGATGTCAAGTAAGTAAGAATTTATTAATTATTTTGTAATTATGATTCATCATGTTGTGTGACTTTTTTTACTTTACCATACGAAGTATGTGAAGTATTATAAGTGTGTTTGAAAGAATTTGTTTTTGAAGTGTAACTTCATATCTTAGTCATAACAGAACGTTCCGGGCTTGCTGCAGCGTTTCCCCTCCAAAACGCGTAATATTGTCGAAACTTTCTGAGTAGTCGGGGTATTTTATGCTTGAATCTTGGGCTGGTCTTATTTCCCATCATTAATAACCTAGATATTTTTACTTTGCCATACAGGGAATGGTCAAGTTTTGTAATAGTGTATGAAAAATGCGGGTTTTTCCTTCTTTTTTTCGAAATATCTCAAAAACGGCAGAAACTCTTTTGATTAAAAAAATTGGGCGAAACCATGGCATTTCGGTCTACAAAAAGCCCTAATAAGTGAACATCGAAAAAATTATATTTTTCGTGATAATAATTGTTTTGTCAAAATGTCTGTTAATCGGGTTGTCTGTTAGTTAGTCTGTACGTTACTTTTTATGGACGAGCTATCTCAAAAACTAGTGTAAATATTAAAACCAAATTTCACACGTAGTTTTGGTGCATTGAGATTAAGAGGTTATTAGATTTTGGTGCATATCGACTCAAAATTAAGGGGAGGAGGAGGGGGGGTTAAAAATTAAAAATCTAGACCATTTGAATACTCAACCATGTTTTGTATACACAATTAGTAGACCCCCATAAGTATAAAAATATAAAAACTAACCGCCCAAAATGGAGGGGGTTCAGAAAATGAAAATCTAGGCCCACCAAACTCAACCAAATTTTGTATACATAATCCGTGGACTCCCAGAAGTCTAAAAATGCAAAAACTAACCCCCCCCCCATACATGATTATAAATAATTTTATTAAATATTAAATATAAGTGAGGGGCCAGGTTGTATGGTAAAGTTAGTGGATGGCCACATCAGACCGTGTCAGTTTATTTCTAAACAATAAAATAATGAGATCTTAAAGTGGGAATTTTTGTATTATGAGATTTATTTTACGAATAAACTTGGGACATAGATAATATAGATTGGAGTGATTTTTGGAGGCGGACTGATAAGTTAATTAAGTGGATATTGATGAGGCAGTTCAAAAAAAGAAGATAATTTATACTATCTTTTTATTTTTATTCAAAAACCGACGTTTCGGGGCTATTCCCTCCTTCTTCACAATTACAGACCCTGAAGAAGGAAGGAATAGCCTCCGAAACGTCGGTTTTTGAATAAAAAAATAAAAAATAGTATAAATTATTTTCTTTCTTGGACTGCCTCATCAATATCCACTTAATAGATAATATATATTATATATTAAATATATTTGTCCAGAGGACACAGTCGTCGAAGCGGGTCTCTTGCTAGCCTCCTTCCAATTCCCATCCATACCACTGACCTCTATCCTTCCCCCTACTCCCAAGGCACGCACGAAAAGCTCGTATATAATATTATGACAGTTATAAGAGGGTTTCGTTATGATAAACCACTTGCATCTATACGTATATATAAAATTAAGGTTTTGTCTGTACATTGCTCCAAATCACGCCAAATTTTGGTTGCACGCGTTTCAAGCAAAGTTATGAACGAAAACACCCTCAACAAAATTCATGTCTGTCTGTATGTTTGTATGTCTGTATGTCTGTCTGTTTCAGTGGTTTCAGCGAAAAGTTGCTCACGATTCACGTCAAAACGGCTGAAGGGATTATTATGAAATTTCATATTTGTATCAGATGTCTTCTAACTTACGTTTTTAGCTATAACGTTTTGACCCCAAAAGGAGGTTGGGGGGGGGGGGGCGCACGAATGAAAATTATCAAATAACTCCTAAACTATTAGCTCTACGGCAAATTTTATAATGAGCAAAGTTGTAGGGGATGTGATTTCTGACAACTTTTCTTTAAAAAAATTCCCCCAAAAACTACCCAAAAAGGAGGTGGTGAAAAATATGTAAATTCTTTCACTTGGAGCAAACTCAACCAAATTTTGTATACATAATCTGTGGCTCACTAGAAGGCTAGAAATGCAAAAACTGGTTGCCGAGAGTGTCGGGGGTGGAGTGATGGTGCGGGGGGTTAGTGCATGGGGGTGCGGGATGGAATCGGTGTGGAGTGAGGGAATAAGGCGGAGTAGGGGGGGGGGGGGTCCGAGGTGGATGGGGTGCAGGATGGAGTTTTGGGGTGGTCGTGTGGAGGCGGGGTTTGGGCACGGGTGCATGGTGCGGGGGTGGGGGAGCTGGGTGGGTGTCGGGAGGTGTGGTGGGTGGGAGTGGGGTGGGAGGTTGGGGTTTGTGGTTGGGGGTCCGAGGTGGATGGGGCATGGGATGGAGTGTTCGGGTGGTGGTGTGGGGGCGCGGGTTGGGCACGGGTGAATGGTGCGGGGAGGGGGGGGGTAGAAGTGCTGGGTGGTTTCGGGGGTGTGTGGTGCGTGGATTGGGGGTCCAGGGGGCGTGCCCCTTGGCTAGCAAGATGGCCGCCGAAGGCGGGACCTTGCAGCTAGTTATCCATAAAAATATACTAATAAAATTATTTAATTTTTCTCCAATATATTTAATTATTTTCCAAGAAAGAATATTCCTTTAAAGATATTATTATTATAAATACGAGTTTTTCGTCTGTGCCTACTCCCTTTGAGTAAATCTGTGTGTCTACATTCCGATAGCTTTTGTACAAAAAGTCGTAGAAGAGAGAGTTTGAGGTTATAAATTTGTGTACAGTTCACCTAAAAACTAAGACGAAATCCAAAACAAAATTTGGATTTAGTCATTATTTACATATACTGAGAAAAATAGCAAGCCGATTTTGGTTGTATTAGGTAAACTCGATGTTTTTACTCTTGACTCTTTTTAAAGGCAAACAATTTAAATAATTAAATCTTTTTTTATAATTAAGTAATGGAGAGGGATTCAGCCAATGGGTAGCTTCTGCTGAATCCCTCTCCATTACTTAATTATATACATATACAGCCATCAAAATTGTATCATTAATTAAATCTTTGTCTATCAGATCGTTTGTCTTCCCCTCGCCCAAGTGTTGATGACTGAGATCGCTTTTTGGATTTTGGGGAACATCGTTTCTGACAAAATTATCGACAGAGATTAAGCAAAAATAGATTAACAAGCGTTTCAATATTAATTCATTTTGGCTTTCCCAAGGGGTAAAACTGTACTGAATGAAAAACTGACCTCCAAAAAGTCATCATATACCTTCTATATAAATTTTGAGAGAGTAAATGAAAACATTATTTCCAATAAAATTCTAGGTATGATGTCAAAACAGGTCATTTGCATTTCGTGATAAATAATCCTTTAAGTCAATTTAATGCAACATATAAATTGAGTGGGAAAATTTTGGCACTACCTATTCACGGTCACGGAAATGCCTCCATCAAAAGAAGTATGATTACAGAAATATAATATTACTTTTTGCAATCATCTAATTAAATTTACAATTATTAATGATTTTTATTTTTTAGCAAAAGTTTTAGTAAACATTGATATGGATCTCAAAATGAAGAATGGAAAAGACAATAAAAAACATATACGAGCAGAAAATGCCAAGGTAGGCATCACATCTGAAAAAGACATTTTCATGTTTGAAAACCTATTTGGAAATAAAGAATTAAGCGATAATATGAATGTATTTTTCAATGAAAATTATAAAGAAGTCATGGCTGATATAACGCCAAGTTTAAACGCTATGTATTCCAAATTACTTGAAAATATAATGGATTTATTTTTTGATACCTTACCTGCAGAAGAGTTGACAATTTTATAATAATCATTTGATCTTTTTTTTTAATATTTTATATATAGTACTTGGAACACCGAGCGATGCTCGGTCATTTTTTGATTCTGTTAAAAGCGATATATTAATATTATTTTTAATTTTATATTCAAGTAAAAGGGTCGATTTTTATTCGCAGTCAAAATAAAATAAAATTGAAATAAAACTTAATTTATATTTTTATCAACGCTTACATCAGCTATGGCCATCATCAAGAAATATCACTGGACACAAAGTTTTGAATGTAATTGCAATTAAAAATAATATTAATATACACCTAGGCTCTTTCGTTGGCCCTTTTAAATTCTGAAGAAGGAGGCACGATCTTTCGAATTGTCGGATTTTTTAAGAGAATGAAAATGTTATTCTAATAAATTATTTTATAGAAAAATACCTTTAATTAATTAAATTGGCAAATTCTAATATATAATAATATTTGTAATGATCTATTAGTGGAATTTAAAAAAAAAACAATTAATTTTATTAAAATAAATTGAAAAAAATGTAATTATAAATTTTTATTCAAATAACCGCCTGTGAATAATTATTTGAATTAACAAAAACCCATCAAAAACAACTTAGCCGAAGATGAGACTCTGACAGTTCTAATTATTAATCCAGAAACCCTCTAACCCGTGAATTTCTTCCAAATCGTTAGAGCCGTTTTCGAGAAATATATATATATATATACAAGAATTGCTCGTTTAATATTATCAGTACCTGGAGCCACCGAGCGATGCACGGTAACCCCTGACCCCCCTCCCGAAACCACACACCTCGCCCTTACCACTCCACCTCCACTCCGCCCCACCCCACCCCAACCACGCCTCCCACCCCGGATCCTCCACCGCACCCAGTTTTTTTCATTTCTAGCTTTCTAGTGGTCTACATATTATGTGTATATTTGTTTACTCGTACACCAATTTGCCCACATTCGTTCATATTGATAAATATTATAAAAAAATAAATAGGAAAATAATAATAAAAAAATAATCTTATAGGATCTGAAATAAAAACATAAAATTAAATAAGATTTGTTTCCAAGTTATATAAAAAAGCCACTTCAACCACTTTATTTGTAAACACACCTGTTTTGTTATGATTTAGACACCTGTTAATTAAAATACAAACAAAAAATTCCTAATTTTAATATATAGCGGGTGAGTTTTTTATCTTGAGACAGTCTTATAACTAAAAAACAGTAGATTATTTGGAAAAAGTTTCAAATGAAAGTTTGTTTATATCGAGGGGAAACTAAACTACGCTATTGCTAATCGACATAGAACAAGCTTTCATGGGTATTTCAAGGTTAAGTTCTGTTTTTTAAATAGAACCCCTATATTTTTCTATACGTCTACTTAATCTTCAAAAAAAACTGAACAACTTTCATAAGAACTATTTTTTTATACGAGATCAAATAAACAAAATATATGAATCCATTAGATCTCAAAAAAATCTTAATAATTATTTTTAACAATCATTCAACTTAATTATCAAAAAATAATGATTAAGTAAATAATTATTTAAATTGAAAAGTCATAACAATGAAAATAAGGGTTTATAATTATATTAAAACTTCGTTATACTCAGATTTAAAAGATTATTTTCTACTTAATAGAACTATTTAAAATTCTTGAGTTTAAAAAAGTTTATTTCTCATGTCAGATCAGTTATAGTTATATTGTATTACTATAATAAAAATGGAGCATTTTTTTGTTGAAGACAGAAGTGAAATGGTCTTAATTTATGGTGAATGTGGAAGAAGTGTTATGGGGCTGCCATTGAAATGGATGCCGAGCGTTTTCCTGATAGGAATACACCCTCCCAAGCTTCATTTCATCGTGTTATAAATCTGTTAAAAAAAAGCAGGAAATATAAAGGCTAGGAAGAAACTGAAACAGGCCAAAATTACGAAATTGGAACTGGAATACATCCAGAACTCACTTTTAATACACTCTGGAATGTCTCAGAGCAGTGTCAAAATTATTAATTATTATTAAATTATTTATTTAATAATTAAATATTTGATCCTTTTATTTGATAATTAAGTTAAATAATTGTTAAAAATAATTATTAGAATTTTTTCGAGATCTAATTGATTTATTATTTTTTATTATTTGATGTCGTATAAAAAAATAGTTCTAATAAAAGTTGTTTAGTTTTTTAGTGTTTTTTTGTAGATTCAGAATATGTACAGAAACATATAGGTTTCCATTTAAAAAACAGAAGTTGACCTCGAAATACCCTTGAAAGCTTGTTCTAGGTCGACAAACAATATCGTAGTTTAGTCTCCCTCCTGATATAAATGAACTTTTATTTCAAACTTTTTTTCATATAATGCACTGTTTTTGAGTTATAAGACTGTCTCAAGTTTTTTTTTTTTTTTTTATAAATTTTATTAAACCAATTATTTTACATTAATTAATGTATACACTTGTATTTTAGCTTCGATTTCGGAGATTGCTTCTCCACCATCGAGTGTCCTTATTCATATTTAGTCCTTGTTTTTAATAAGAGGAAAAATCTAATTAGATAAAAAAACCTCTTTTCCGATAATTATTTCAATTCCATTATTCTCCAATCAAGTCGATTGGTTTTCCTCTCCCATCCCCCAATCCGTTTCCATCACTGTCTCAAGTTAGATAAAAATTAGATAAAAAAAACTCTTTTCCGATAATTATTTCAATTCCATTATTCCCCAATCAAGTCGATTGGTCCCATTCTAATCCTCCCCAATCACTGTCTCAAGTTTTTATTTATTTTATTTTTAAATTTTATTAAACCAATTATTTTACATTAATTAATGTATACCTTGTATTTTAGCTTCGATTTCGGAGATTGCTTCTCCACCATCGAGTGTCCTTATTCATATTTAGTCCGTGTTTTTAATAAGAGGAAATATCTAATTAGATAAAAAAACCTCTTTTCCGATAATTATTTAATTCCATTATTCCCCAATCAAGTCGACCGTTTATTATCTACTAGCTGCAAGGCCCACCTTTGGTGAGGCCTCTTGCTAGCCAAGGAGGTCTTCGCCCCCTGGACCCCGTAACTTGAACACTCCCTCTCCTCCCCATCTCCAACCATCACCCCATCCCACCGACCCTCTCCCAAACCCCAGAACATTTTGCCCCACCTCTGATCACCCTCCACCTAGTAAACCTAGTGGACTCCCCAGCCCTGGAGCCCGCACGCCCTGAACCTCCCACCTTTCCCCTGGACCCAACCCCTCTCTCTTGCCCCCCCCCCCCCCATCTCTCCAACCCATGGGGGGACATAGAAACATAGTAGTACATACAGAGACACAGAATGCCTTTTAGTAGTATGTGATATAGGCACAGAAGCAAAGAGACATGTCCTTTAGTACCCCTGGACCCCCACATCCCTGACTCCCCACGCCTGGACCCCAACCCCCACCCCCCAGTGGAACATGACAAACACAGGTACAAATGCCCTTTAGTAGTATGTGATGATACAGGTACAGACACAGGTTCTTTAGTAGCCCCCTGGAAACCACCTCCCAACCCCCACCCCTGGGAGGAGCGGACATAGGTAGGTAGGTACATGGGTAGTTACAGAGTCAGGCACAAATGACCTTTAGTAGTATGTGATTTATGAAAATAATATAAAACTAAGAGAACACATTTCGGTCAAAATTTGAAAAAAATAAATAAATTTTTCATGGCGAAACACAACGGTAAAAAAAGAGAGGCACTTCATAGAGTTTCGTTCTGCAGGCGCTACCGAGGGTCGGCGCGGCCCTGTAGACACTTTTGCTCGTTTAATAAGAGTAGATAATAAGATTATTATTTGAAAAATTTGATTGATATTTGATTTGAAATATAAGACATCAAATAAACATAAGATTATTCAATTCTCAAAATCTCAAAAGCAGTTTGAGGCATTATTACGGGTTCACTATTTCTTTTGATACCTTACCTGCAGAAAAGTGTACAATTTATAATTAATTTTTGATCTCTTTTTTTAATATTTCATGTATTATTATTTGAAACAATACTAATACTGTTTTTATATATAAAAAAAATCAAATAAATATATGAGATTATTTAATTTTCAGAATGCCAAGCAATTTGAACCATTATTTCTAATTGTTGTTTTATTCCTTTTCCTTCCCCATTCAATTTATAATATATAATTTTCCTTTTCTTTTAGAAAGAGAGTTAACCAGAAAGGATGATAAATATAAATAATAAAAATCAAAAATCAGTATTTAAAACAGATACAAAAAAATAAAAAAATAAAAAATTTTAATTAACCTTTTTAAAAACATGTTTTTATATAAATATGAACTAAAAAAAAGAAAAAGATTTTGTTTGAACGTCGACAAAATTTCTGAATTTACTCATTTGATAAAAAAAATAAAAATAAATTGACACGTTCTGATGTGGCCATACACTTCTTGTTGAGCTTGGTACAAGGGCCTAGATTTTATTTTTTTGACCCTACAACCCCCCCCCCCCCGCCATTTTGGGCTGTTAGTTTTTGCATTTTTAGTCTTCTGGTAGCCCACTGATTATGTATACAAATTTGGTCCAAGGGCTTAGATTTTCATTTTTTGACCCCCGCACCCCCATTTCAGAGGTTTGTTTTTGCATTTTTATTGTTCTGGATTATGAATACAAAATATGGTTGAGTTTGCTCAAATGGCCTAGATTTTTATTTTTTGCCCCCCCCCTTCCCCTTAATTTTGGCGCCAGAAAAAAAATATGTTCGTTATTATAGGTTGATTTTATAGTATACTAGCTGCAAGGCCCGCATTCGGCGGACCTCACGCCCCCTGAACCACCAACCCACGAACCCTACACTCCCACCCACCACACCCCCGAAACCCACCCAGTACTCCAACCCCCGGCCCCACACAACCACCCCGCCAAAATTTGGTAACGCACAGAATAACAGACTAACTAACAGACATTTTGACAACACAATTATTATCTCGAAAAATATAA
Organism: Forficula auricularia; assembly: GCA_024734495.1. NCBI lineage: Eukaryota > Metazoa > Arthropoda > Insecta > Dermaptera > Forficulidae > Forficula > Forficula auricularia. The sequence continues at coordinate 94,621,252 of JALMQS010000099.1, forward strand.
TTTTTTGATGTTCACTTATTAGACACCGAGATGCCCTGGTTTCGCTCAATTTTTTTATCAAAATAGTTTCAGCCGTTTTTGAGATATTTCGAAAAAGTAGCAAAAATAACACTTTTTTCATGCCCGATTACAATACTTGACACACCCTGAATGGTAAAATAAAAAGACAACTCCTATGGTTCGGGGACCCTATTATCGCAAAAAAATGAAAGAGAAGAAATTGTGTGGGAGTTAATGTTATTAGTACTAAAATGAAATAATTGAATTATTAGTCAAGGCTCTTATAGATAAAAATTTATCTTCCATTAAAAAAAGCAAAATTATTACTTTATTTTTCAACAATATTGGGTTGTAAATCAGATATAAGCCGCACTGAGCGAATGCCGATTATTATTCGTTTTGTTTCTTTCAAAGAAGAAGTATCTGAGGACGAATTTTTTAGGTATTTTTACCAATTATTGGTTCCACCGAAGCGGGTTTCTATAATATTTACAATAATTAATAAAGCGACTTCTTGGAATCTTGATATTCAAAATATGAGGCCAAGGCTATAAGAATGGTGGTAATAAATAAAAAAATGGTCTAAAAAAACTAAATTTTTAATAAAAATCCAAGAGCCTTTTTTGTAGCTTGTGCGGCTCATAGTTCAACTCTAGTGGTGAGTGATGCAGCCAAAATAAATTTTGAAACTATAGGCTTTTTTTGGAAATATACAAGCGATCTACAATTTTTTACAAAACAGTGAAAAGTTGGTCCGTTCTTAGTGTCACATTACATTGTTGACTTTAAAACGTCTCTGTGATACTCGCTGGGAAAGCCGTATATATGGTATATATGCTCTTAAACCATTGAAGAAATATATGATGCCTTATATGCATTTGCGTATTTAGGGAATTTTCCTAGGGGTGCAGCCGGTGAGCTGATTAGCCACCACAAGGCTTCAATTTCGCTAACCCGATTAGAGATCAACTAACTTTTTAGTAGAATTGACAAATTTTGGAAGTAAAGAAATAATTTAATGAGAAATACATAAGTGATACCTTGTAATAATGGATATTCGATTTTTTTAGGGGGGCAATGAGTTTTGTAGGGGCACTGTCTCCCTTGCGCCCCTATCTACACCCATGCTTATATTGCATATATGAAGTATTTATTGACGAAAGTTTTGATCAATCAAGTCGGCGGGAAGTATAAATTATATGTACAAAATTAAAAGACTACCAATTTTCATGTTGCTTGATTTATGCTATCAATATTTACTTCTTATCAACACAGTTAGTGAAATGTTGCAAAATACTCAAAAAAGTACTGTTAGAGGTTTATTAGGTACTGAAAATTAAAAAAAATATCACTTATATAGAAAAGATTTTAGTTATTATGAATTATTTATTATTAAAAATAGCTAAGGAGTAGCAAAGATTTAGATGGAGACCCAAATTTGAAGACAAGTCTTCAAATTAGAAGAAAAATCAACAAACAATTATTGAAAACAGCTTTTCTTAACAAATAAAGTATAAAATGGAAAGATCTAAAATCACTAAGAACAAATACTAGAAATATGTTTAAATTATAGAATATCACGATGAAAGATTGGGTGACATACTTTGGAGAACTGCTAGAGGAAACACGTCCCCAATTCTTACATGAACATCAATTAAAAATGAGCGTAGGGATACATATTAGTCTGGAAGAGATGGTGAAGGCTATATCTGGGATCAAGTTAAAAAAATCTCCTGGGCCCGGGTCTATATATCCTGAATTAATCAAATATGGCCTAATAATGTTAAAAGAAATGTTCCAGAAACGTTTGGAAGGAGAAGATACCCCCAGAGATTGGAAGACGCCATATCTATCGCCCATTTATAAAAAAAGGGCGGATCAAATGACCCGCAAAATTATCAGTGGAATTGCTGTTATTCCCTCGATCGGAAGGCTATACTCAAAAGTAATAAAGGACAAAAAGAAAGAGATCCTGAACAAGCAGCCGGAAGAACAAGCTGGGCTTAGAGAAGATCTGTCATAGATAACATTTTTACGTTGAAGGTAGTCCTGGAAAAAAGAAGCCAACAAAATCTGGAAACCCATGTGGCTTTAATCGATCTTGAAAAAGCTTAGGATAGTGTGCCCCTAAGTCATCTTTGGGGAAAAAATGAAAGGGCTAGGAATAAGCCCAGCTCTTATAAATGCGACCCAAAATCTATATAAAGAAAATTCTCTAAGAATAAAAATTGGTAGCAACTTATCGGAGGAGTTTAGAGTGTCTAAAGGTCTCAGACAAGGCTGCGGTCTATCGCCTACACTATTTAAAATATTCTTGGATAGAGTGCTAGTGGGGTGGACTAGAAAGTGCAGAAACATGGGTATTAGAGTGGGGGACAGTATGATTCACACTTTGTTCTTCGCAGACCAGATACTTTTAGCCGAGGAGGCCTTAGCTATATGGCTAGGAAACTAGAGGAGACATTTTAGAAATCCGGCCACAAAATTAACATGAAAAAATCCAGAAACCTAAACGAAGAGATAGTCAGGAGCGAGAAAGATGGAGACTGGGTGCGCAGAAGCGTCGAGAGACGTAGCAGAGTCCGCGATAATTAAGTAAGTAAGTATAAAATTAGCACATATCACAAAATTAGCGGTTAAAAGGAAAAAAAGGTATGTGACGTGACCCATATCATCAATCCAAACACTTAACATCTTTTCTACATTTTTTATAATGCTACTTTGCGTGTGACAAATTTTTTTTATTAGTAACCTTGTTGTTGTTTTCAACGGACGTTTTTATTTTCTTGGACTGGCTTACAATTGTTGAGATAGTTAAATAAGACAATCCTGTTTGTAGTGACACTGCACCTCTTTTTTCACCTTTTTCTACTCGATTTATTATGTTAAATTTTGTTTCTAAACTTATCGATTTTCATTTGTTCGGCATTTTATTTTATAGCGATGTTTTCATAAACTATTATATTTATATAACGTTTGTATAACGAATGTAAGGTTATAGAAATGACGTTATAGCAGTATCGTTAACGGAGGTAACGTTAAGCGAAGTATTACTATATAAAATACTAGGTAGGTTTCACAAAAATAAAAGATAAGATGCATGTTTAGCACGACTCAATATGTATTTCGGGGTATAAGCCCATATTCAGGGGAGTTCACAGAGTTTCCTCTGTGAACTCATGAAAGCAAGCATCTTATCTTTTACTTTGGTGCCGAGCCTACCTAGTATTTACCACAGTAATACCTCGCTTAACGTTACCTCCGAGGATTAAAAATAGACTACTTGAAGGGGGCGATTCTGACTAATTAATATATGTTGACGGTAACGGATTCAATTTTCCTCCGAACCACTGATCTAGTGCAGTATTTCTCAAAGTGTGTTCCGCGGAACCCTGGGGTTCCATGGAAACACGCCTAGGGTTCCGCAAAAAAATTGACGGTTAGGTGAAAAATTCTAGTGTTCAAAAGGAAGGTGAAGTTTTGGATTAGTTGAGATCTCAAGTGTTTTCCAGCTATGAAGGACATTTTGGAAGAAGATCTAAATACCAGTCAATATATACCAAAATCGTTCATCTCTTGGAATGTCTGAATAAATCAATCGAACAATATTTCACTGATGATAATTTCAAAAAACTGGAAAATAATTCCTGGATGAAAAATCCTTTTGTTGTTAGTGAAAAGCCATCCTCCTTTTCACACCAAGATTATGAAAATTTTATCGAAATATCTTCAAATTCTTCATTGCAGACAGCCTTTATCAAAATTTTGGTGTAGTTTAAAAGGCGAATATCCACAGTTGACCCAGAAAGCTTTTAATTCTCTTTTACCATTTGCTACAACTTATTTGTTTATTGTGCGAGTCTGGATTCTCAACTTACTTATTAACAAAAAATAAGTACCGCAATAATAAGCTGGATGCGGATATGAGATTACAACTTTCATCAATAAGACCTGATATAAAGTATTTGTGTAAACACAAAAAACAGTATCATTCGTCGCATTGATGGCAATACCTATGAAAAGTTGATGTGTTCGAAAATGTTTGTTTTTCTTTTACTTACGGAAGTTTTGATTTAGTTACTGTTTAATATAGATATAGTGTGTGAGTGTATAAATAAAAAAATAATTGAGACAATAAAAGTAGTGTTTCTTAATTAATTTACTCTCTATTTCAAAGTCAAAAAAATGTTCCCATAACAACGCTTTAATCACAATATTATCGGGTTCCACGTTTACTTTCCAAACGGAAAAGGGTTCCACATTCGAAAAAGTTTGAGAAACACTGATCTAGAGATAAGTAATATTTTTTCTTGTACGTTTTTCTTATACAAATTGCTTATGGGTCCAGGATTTACTATAGTAACTTTGCTTTATAAAGTTAGGGACAAGGTAAACAAATTATTTAATTTGATAGTATACAATTTGGTTGGAATTTTAAATGGATTACGTCATTTTGTTATAGTATTCAAGGTCCTAACACCTATATAAATCCATTCGCTGTTAAAATGCACGCAATGTTTAAATAGTTTTGGAAAGATGTTCATCTTAAAGTATACTGTTCTTTGCCTAGTTATTAATGTAGCCTTATCCGCGTTGATAGGTTTGTATTTGATAAATTAAATATAAATATATTTTTAGTTAAAAATCATGTTCATTTAACTTTTCTCTACAGTGAAATTAAAAATTTAATTTGATTAATGAACAATTCGGATTTTTTTACTCTTAATAGCTATTATTATTGATAAATAAATTGCTCTATACTAATTGCGAATATGCTTTGAGAGCGTTCGATTAATTTGAACAATAGCATTCAAGAAAAGTAGTCTTATAAAACATATATTAATCATGTAAGCTTCACCATATATAATAAGCCTGGTTAACTAAATGTGTATTTTTGAAATTATTTTCAGAGAAGTATGCTGGGAGAATATGCAATCTTCAAAAAGAGGAGGAAGTAAATGACTGTTTGAAAAAATCCATTGAGAATATATTGAAACATCATAACAAAGGTTTGCTTTATTTATCAATTTTTTTTAATAGTCATTAGGCCGGTGCACAGGTTTTTTAAAAAAATAATTAAATAAATATTTTTTTCTTATTTTTAAAAATTATCTAACAGTAGGTACCTACATATTTATATTATTTTTGATTAAGGGCAAAATCAGCCTTTTTATTAGTCGCGGCCTCCTTAAAATTCGATAGTATATTCGCATGGCCCCTTTAAAATCCTAAAATATTTTCTCGGTCAGTAGACCCCCCACCATTAGGTAACATACTAGTAATTACTCGTACAAATTGTAAACCTAGACTTATAAAAAATATTTACACGGTTTTAATCAACTTGTAATTTTGTCCACCTCTCTGTTTGGGTCAAATTTACCTATGCGCTTAATGTTTTTATTTAGTTTGACCATGTTTAAGAATAGTGAGATGTCACTAAATTCATCTGTCACCTTACATATGAGGCAACTCCACGCCAAATCGGACGGTTTGCAGAATTTTAATTTTTGATTTCCTTCATTTTTAGTACCACATAAAACTCTTCCTGCAAGTTTTGAAGAATTTTTGATCACCAGTTTAAAAGTATCGAATTTCGGGTTTCCCATAACTTCTTCAAAAATAGTTCAACTTTCCAAATTTTTTTCTTATGCCATTTTTGTTTTTTACTTGTTGCTTACCATATGGGGTAAAGCAAGAACATCAAAACATATTTGTGACATTGTGTTGGATGATTTTCACAAAATTGTTCTGATGAATGTCTAGTAGTTGGTTTGTCTGGTTGTCTGATTGTCTGTTAATTAGTTAGTCTGTGCGTTACCAAATTTTTGTAGACGAGCTGCATCAAAAACTAGTGTGAATATCGAAACCAAATTTCACACATAGTTTTGGTCCATTGAGATTAAGAGATGATTAGATTTTGGTGAATATCGAACAAAAATTAAGAGGGGTGGAGGGGGGTTAAAAATTAAAAATCTAGGCCATTTGAGCAAACTCAACCAAATTTTGTATATAGTACATAATCAGTAGACCCCAAGAAATCTAAAAATGCAAAAACCAACCGCCCAAAATGAAGGGGGGAGGGTAAAAATGAAAATATAGACTCTTGTACCACACTCAAGCAAATTTTGTATACACTAATCAGTGGGACCCCAGTAGCCTAAAAATGCAAAAACCAACCGCCCAAAAGGAAGGGGTTTAGGGTCAAAGAGTGAAAATCTCGGCTCTTGTACCAAACTCAACCAAATTTTGTATACATAATCAGTGAGCCCAATCTAAAAATACAAAAACTCCCTCCCCTATATGATTATAAATAATTTTATTAAATATTAAATATAAGTGAGGGGTCAGGTTGTAAGGTAAAGTCAAGTGGATGGCCACATCAGAACACGTCAGCTTATTTTACATACTTTTTATAAAAAAATACAAAAAATTATTTGAAGTATTTTTATATGCGATTTTTGAGTTTGAAAATATTAATCTCATTTTTGAAACTGTATGTAGGTACCTACTTTTCGATTTTTTTTTTGATAATTTTTTATTTTAAGCTTCATGTATTCATTCTACAAATTTCATGACCCGGTTGATAGTGGTCCTAAGATCGAAAAAATTTAATTCGCTATATTAACAATTATTACAACCACTTTTTGGTATTGAGTTCTCTTTTTTAAATTATTTTGAATTGATTTTTATCGTTAACAGGTGTTTAAAATAAATAATTAGTATTTTAGTTTGTTGAAAGAAAATCAAAATCAAAAATCAAAAATCGAAAAAAATAGTTATTATCATAGGACCACTATCAACTCGGTCTTAAAATTTGTAGAATGAATAGAAGTTTAAAATAAAAAATTATCAAAAAAATCGAAGACTAATAGTCATTTGAAGCCCTGAAGAAGTCGGCAAATTCGATGAAACGTTGGCTGATAAATAAAAAAGTCACACATAAAAACTTGTCCTTATTTTCCTATTATAAACTTTCAAATTACAATTTAAATTCAACGATTTTATTTTAGGAAGAGTCGAAGTGTATGTAGTTTAAAAAATAAAAATATTTTTATATCATAGAAAGTGAGATATCCCTGTAAAGGTTTATTTAAGTAAAATTATGTTTAGTTTGGTTATAATATTATTTATTCAATTTGTTACGACGATGTGAGAGAGCTCGAAAGTGGCTCCCTTAGGTGATTTTTCTCTCTTCCCATCATGGCCTCGAAATGATTCCATTTTAGCCGTCTCCTATGAACCAGTTCAATTTCAAACAAATACTTAAATTTTAATTGAAAGTAATGGAAGGCAGCCCAGAGGTAGTGAGGAAAGAAAAAATTAACACATATAAAATAAGGTGTAATTTATTGGAATCCTTCCTCCTTTCCTTTCAAACCGACGTTTCGGAGGATTTTTCCCTCCTTCTTCAGGGTTTCAAAGGGTCAATGAATGAAACAAATAAAATGTTTCCTTCTTCTCTCCACAGTAGTGTTCAAAAACTTTCTTCATTTGTGAAAAAACGTCGGTTTGAAAGGAAATAGGAAGGATTCCAATAAATTACACCTTATTTTTATATGTGTTAATTTTTTCTTTCCTCACTACCTCTGGGCTGCCTTCCATTAATTTCAATTAATAAGATTGGAGTAATTTTTGGAGACGGACTGATAAGTGAATTAAGTGGATATTGATGAGGCAGTCCAAAAAAAGAAGAAGATAATTTACACTATCTTTTTATTCATAAAACCGACGTTTCGGAGGCTATTCCCTCCTTCTTCAGGGTTTTGAAAAGTCAGTGAAGGAAATCAATGCGGCATTCCCCTCTGTCTCCTCTTTCAGTGGCAGTAACAATAATATATTGTATTTCATTATCAGCAGAATTATAATGTAATAATTAAATAACTTTCAATTAAAATTTCTACCAGTCCGTCTCTCTCCAGAGAAAATTTCGTTGCTTAAATTTAAATTATTAAAAATTTCACAAATTCCCTCATTTCTTCCGTATCAACGGAAATAAAAACGAGTTTGATATCTTACTCATTTTGAAAGATAAATGTTTTCTTATCATTCAATCAGCTAAGAGCAGAGATGCTCGCTCGATACTAGTTGTAATAAAAATAATTTTTAAGAAAAAATAAAGCCGACTTCAAAAAATTAAATGCAACAAATAAAATACACTAAAAGGTATAAAATAATTATTATCTTATTTAGTTACAACTAAACGACGAAATATTAACATGGAATTATTTTTTGAAGTTGGTGCCAAACATATACCTTTTATGAATCGCACTCGACGGATCTTACTTAGTACGTTTGGCGGGTACGCTCGCTTATAGGTATAGTTTGTTTGCACCGACTTCAAAATGTAATTTCATGTTAATATTTCGTCGTTTAGTTGTAACTAAATAAGATAATAATTATTTTATACCTTTTAGTGTATTTTATTTGTTGCATTTAATTTTTTGAAGTCGGTTTTTATTTTTTCTTAAAAATTATTTTTATTTTTTCTCTTTTTAGTGATGTTATTAATAGTGATCATATCATCAGAACTTGACCAAATTAATATGGCACCATCCCTAAGATACCCCTTTTCGAATAAAAAAAGAATCATCGAAATCGGTTCATAAACAAAGAAGTTAGGCCTAAACAAACCTAACAAAAAAGGTCTAATACCTATGGAAAAAAATGGGACCAATCGGAAGGTAAACTGAACCCAATGCAAAAAAATTTCAAAATCGGTTCACAAATAGCGGAGATATGAGGTAACATAGGCACAAAAAAAAATTCAGTCGAATAGATAACCTCCTCCTTTTTTGAAGTCGGTTAAAAATTGAAAGACAATCCAGTCAGAATTATTATTTTTATCTTTTTTTTAACATTATCATAAATTATACTTTATGGTCAAGTATTGTAATCGTGCATGAAAAAAGTGGTTTTTTCCTTCTTTTTTCATAAATATCTCAAAAACGGCTGAAACTATTTTGATTAAAAAAATTGAGCAAAACCATGGCATTTTGCTCTACAAAAAGCTCTAATAAGTGAACATCGAAAAAATTATATTTTTCGAGATAATAATTGTTTTGTCAAAATGTCTGTTAGTTAGTCTGGTTGTCTGGTTGTCTGTTAATTAGTTAGTCTGTGCGTTACCAAATTTTTGTGGACGAGCTAGCTCAAAAACTAGTGTGAATATCGAAACCAAATTGGTCCATTGATTTTTCGTTTATTGGGCCATGCAGGTGGGGGTCTCCACTAACAAGAAATATTTACATTATCGGACTGAATTTAATTACAGGATTATTTACATGATTATAGGAATATTAACATAATATATTTACAAAAAAAATTTCTTTTCTTTTTTTCTTTTTTATATATCAATTTCTAGCGCATGGCGATTTCCCTATAAGTTCTCCTGTTGAAGCTGTAAAAGAGTTCATTAATGAACCCCTCATCGCCCGCAGGTCATATCGTGCTAGAGTTCTCTGAGAGATTCCCAGGGCGACACTGGGGAGGCACCGCTTTATGCCACCACTCCCTTCCACGAGAGTGTGATGGCTTCAACTCCTCACAGAACCCGAGCCCACCCCAAACCTTGCACGCAATGGTAGCACACCTGGGCTGAGGTTGCCCTTATAATAATTGGTTGCGTTTCTGTGGGCGGCCCCCAGTCCGGGAGCGCTGACACTATCTGGACATCCGAGACCCACCCGTCCCCGAGCCCGTCCTTCGCCTACGATGTCTGGCTTCCTGTTCCCGAGCCAGAGCTCGATATAAATATTCAGAGCTCAGACCCGCATTCCCTTTTTAAACAAGTTCATCAGCCAGACGTCTCACCACCGCATCATGCCTCCTGAGGCCTTCGTGCTAGTCCTGCCCACACGAGCTGCAGAAGAATGCCCTGTCGTCTCAGTTTTTCTACACCCATTAAGAGCTGATTAGATTTTGGTGCATATCAGCCCAAAATTAAGGGGAGGTGTGGGGGGGTTAAAAATTAAAAATCTAGGCTATTTGAGCGAAACTCAACGCAAATTTTGTATACATAATCAGTGGGACGCCACACGTATAAAAGTGAAAAACCCACCCCCCCCCCTACATGATTATAAATAATTTTAGGGGCCAAGGTTGTATGGTAAAGTCAAGTGGATGGCCACATCAGAACACGTCAGCTTATTTTTTAAATATTTAATAACAATAATTAAAAGTTTTAATTGGATTTTTCCGAGAGTAGCACTTAAAGAATAACATTTAAATTTTTTAACTATGGTTAAATAAGAATCTGTTAATCATTATCTCAATTTTAAATTATAATAGACACGTAACCCTCGGTATGTAAATTCAACCTATGTTATCTGAAACTTAAGGTAGTTCTTTCACAAATGCAAAAATTCAAGAAGTCTTCGAAACTTGGAATATAAGTCATTAAAAGCATAATAAACACACTGTTAAAATTTGAAGACGATTTACCACACCAAACATGAAATAATTGCAATTAAAAATGAAATTATGTGTATATGGTAGCATGAGAAATGGTGGGAAAATGATCATTGTTTTATTTTTTTTTTTCATTGAAGGACTTTCACCATCTTGATGAAAAATGCCATACATCGATTCCGAGCGTCGGTGATTATTCTGGAGAGTATCCTCTCCTTTGTAATTTTTCCTGAAGAAATTTCCATGGGTGGCTTTTCCATTGCCTTCCCCTGAAGGAATAAGACTATAGCCGGTCTGCCGGTCAAATATTTCCACCGAGCCGGAGCTTAAACCCGCGCTAGCTTGATTAGAAGGCAATCCCTATAACCATTCGGTCAACCTGACTTGTTATAAATATTGGACGGTACTTACGTATTAACGCCAACGCAGCAGCTACAGATTTGGCGGTTTTTAAATTTCGCCAATCTACACCTAAAATTTTTGAGATAAATCATAAAATAGAATAAATCAGTTCCCCTCTGTCAAAAAACAACTTGAATAGGTTCGGTTTATGATCTCGGTTTGATTAGATAAAAAAATGCGTTCCCAAACAAACCTTGCAAACAACTTGAATAGGTTCGGTTTATGATCTCGGTTCGATTAGATAAAAATGCGTTCCCAAACAAACCTTGCAAACAACTTGAATAGGTTCGGTTTATGATCTCGGTTCGATTAGATAAAAAATGCGTTCCCAAACAAACCTTGCAAACAACTTGAATAGGTTCGGTTTATGATCTCGGTTCGATTAGATAAAAAATGCGTTCCCAAACAAACCTTGCAAACAACTTGAATAGGTTCGGTTTATGATCTCGGTTCGATTAGATAAAAAATGCGTTCCCAAACAAACCTTGCAAACAACTTGAATAGGTTCGGTTTATGATCTCGGTTCGATTAGATAAAAAATGCGTTCCCAAACAAACCTTGCAAACAACTTGAATAGGTTCGGTTTATGATCTCGGTTCGATTAGATAAAAAATGCGTTCCCAAACAAACCTTGCGGTGGCGTTAATGTACCCGAATTTTTTATCTAATCGAACCGAGATCATAAACCGAACCTATTCAAGTTGTTTGCAAGGTTTGTTTGGGAACGCATTTTTTATCTAATCAAACCGAGATCATAAACCGAACCTATTCAAGTTGTTTTTTGACAGAGGGGAACTGATTTATTCTATTTTATGATTTATCTCAAAAATGTTAGGTGTAGATTGGCGAAATTTAAAAACCGCCAAATCAGTAGCTGCGTTGCCGTTAATACGTAAGTACCGTCCAATATTTATAAGGGGTCAGGTTGGTCGAATGGTTATTAGGGTTGCCTTCTAATCAAGCTAGCGCGGGATTAAGCCCGGCTCGGTGGAAATATTTGACCGGCAGACCGGTTATAATCTTATTCCTCCAGGGTAAGGCAATAGGAAACCACCCATTGAAATTTCTCCAGGAAAATTACAATGGAGAGGATACTCTCCAGAATAATCACCGACGCTCGTAATCGACCTATTGGACCTGTTAATATTAAGGTAGTCTTTCGCGACAAGCCACACAAAAAGTTTTAGCCTCGTAACCACTCTATACATATGAACGGTCCTAAAATTTTACTTTATTTTTTTAAACTGACTGTACTTCTCACACTACTATATCCTCTTTATGAATGTACTCGTTTCCAAGCGACTGTTCTTATATATGAATATGATTTTCGACCTGCATTTTCTTAAAGAGATAGAGAAGATTATTTTTATTAAAAAAATAATCAACAACAACAATTATCAATAACGAAAAACGTGCCATTATAAACGCCTGATAATTATGCACCAATCTAATATTAAAATTTATTTTCTAAAAACATTGAAAATATTGAGTAGACTCTTCTTAAATTTCCCGTTTACGATGTCATTTATGCTGCCGTAGAGACTTCACATTCGCTGTTAAATTTAAATTGAATTGTTTTAAAATTAAATCCTTTTACAAAACCAAGTGTTATCGGTTTCGTTTGGATAGCTTCATTTCGGCTCGTTTAGGTTCGGTTTGGATACCATCAGTTCGACTAAGTTCACTTTGGTTTGGATAGGTGCATCTGGAAGCATTATTTACAAAGCTCCCTATATTGTATATCCCAAAACATCCAATATGTTATACATTTTTATATTCCAAATGAAATAATTTTTTCCTCAATTCTGAATTTATTTAAAGGTGTTAGAGAGATTGGTTTGTCATCTTTCAATCCACTAGAAATTAATCAAGCTACTTTGAGTGAAAATCGAGGTGGACCAACTCAACTTGAAATAAGTTGGGAAAATACTAAACAATATTATCTTGCAGACTCCACTATTCAGGATGTCAAGTAAGAAGTTATCTATTTATTAATTAATTTGTAACAATGATTCATCAATATGTATGATTTCATTTACTTTACCATACCAAGTATAATTGTGTATAAAAAAACTTGTTTTATTTGTTTATTTATTTATAGTCCAAGAGCTGGTTACACATTTTAGTACGGATTTGACCCAACTAGAAATAATGCGTAATAGTACCGTCTATGATAGTTGATACAAGGAATGGCCAGTCTGGCTGGTCCAAGCAGGTGGACCAGGTACTGCGCAGGTGTGAGTGCGGTAAAAATACATATGTGTTAAAAAATATTTTGACCCACAATGAAATTATAAAAATTATAATTTATAGTCAATTATAAACATAATATATTTCCAGACCATTTGAGTGGTGGATGTGAACCAGACCACGAAGTGTATTTTTACAACATGCAAAAAATAGAATGATGCTATTTTTTTGCAAGTTGTAAAAATACACTTTGGGTGGTCTGGTTCCACGTCCCACCACTCAAATGGTCTGGGGTGAATATATTATGTTTATAATTGACTATAAATTATAATTTTTATAATTTCATTGTGGGTCAAAAATATTTTTTAACACATATGTATTTTTTACCGCACTCACACCATGCGCAGTACCTGGTCCACCTGCTTAGACCAGCCAGACTGGCCATTCCTTGTACAACTATCATAGACGGTACTATTACGCATTATTTCTAGTTGGGTCAAATCCGTACTCAAAAATGTGTCACCAGCTCTTGGACTATTATTTTTTTTGGAAATTTCTCAAAAAGTTTTGATTTAGATAAAAAAATTAACTAAATACATAACATTAAGACCTTTAAGGCTGAGTTACCGGCCAAGCTCAGTGTTAAATTCTGGGTTTTTTTTTATTTGCTCAGAGTGCTTAAAATTATATACTGAGATGAATAGACTAAGCTTTTTCATAATCTATAAATGTTAGGTATAAATTGATTTGATATTCATTTGATTTTTCTATAATCTGATTCAAAACCTTTACCTATATTATCATAAGTTTGTTGAGTATCCAGGTCTAAAACCTGCTTGTTCATGTTCAATTCGTTGGTTATTGTTCAATATTTTTTCTATTCTGTTGTTCAGTAGTTTGATGAAAATGTTTCCAACGTTTGACAAAAATGTTAGTGGTCTATAGTTATTCATATCTTGAGCATTACTTTTTACTTTACCATACAGAGTATGGTCAAGTATTGTAATCGTGCATGAAAAAAGTGTTTTTTTTCTTCTTTTTTTTGAAATATCTAAAAAACGGCCTAAACTATTTTGATTAAAAAATTACACGAAAACATGGCATTTCGGTCTACAAAAAAGCTCTAATAAGAGAAGATCGAAAAAATTATATTTTTTGAGATAATAATTGTTTTGTTAAAATGTCTGTTAGTTTGGATGTCTGTCTGTGCGTTACGAAATTTGTGTGAACGAGCTAGCTCAAAAACTAGTGTGAATATAAAAACCAAATTTCACACGTAGTTTTGGTCCATTGAGATTAAGAGCTGACTAGATTTTGATGCATGTCGACCCAAAATTAAGGGGTGGAGGGGGAGTTAAAAATTAAAAATCTAGGCCGTTGGAGCAAACTCAACCAAATTTTGTATACATAATCAGTGGGACCTCAGAAGCCTAAAAATGCAATAACTAACCGCCCAAAATGGGGAGGGGGGTGTAGGGTCAAAAAATGAAAATCTACGCCCTTCTACCAAACTCAACCAAATTTTGTATACATAATCAGTGGGCCCACAGTAATCTAAAAATGGAAAAACTAACCCCCTCCCCTACATGATTATGAATAATTTTATTGATTTTTTAATTAAACTTAGTACATATTTTATGGTTTTATTACTTTATATTATAGCTACTAAAAGTTTTATATGGTTTCAATTGTTTAATAATATTTTCTATTTCCTCTTCCAAAAATTCTGCAACATTTTCTTTTAGATTATAAATAATATTGGTTCTGTCTATATTCTCACCTGGTGAATAAAGTTTTTCATAAAAAATACTTGCTATTTTTATGTAAAATTTTATTAAGTAAATCAAGTAGATAACTTATCCCCCTTAAGAGATATTTCATAATCAGTGAGACACTTTGCTCCCTTTAACCTCCTTATGGGTCAAATTTCTAAAAATCCTTTCTTAGTGACCCCCATGTCATAAAAGTAATATACTCTCCAAATTTCAAGTTTTTATTTCCAATTCTTCTGGCTGTTTTGATCAGAGAGTGAGTGTATAGGGTAAATAATCATATATAGAGAGATTAATTCTGTATTGGTTAGGGTTGTCTTTAATAAGGTGGTTTCAAAAGTAGACACTGATTCGTTACCACACCAAGGGTCGAAAAAATCTTGACTACTATAGGACTACCAGCTACAAACAAAAAATATCTGAATTTTCTTTAAGAAACAGAAATCAAGAAACAGCTAGATAAAATTAATATGTTCGATATTGCCGATGATAGCAGAGTTGATTTTTATTTTTAAATGAAATTAAAGAGATTGTTTTCCTGTAGTGTAAAACAAACCATAATTTTTAATAAAATTCTAGGTTTAATGTCAAAACTGGGCATTTGGAGTTTACATTAAACAATCCTCTCAATCAATTTAATGGAACATACAAGCTCAATGGAAAGATATTGGCACTACCTATTCATGGTCACGGAGAAGCCTCTATCAAAAGAAGTATATTTACAGAAATATATTACTTTTTGTAATTATTTAATTAAATATACATTTATTAATTATTTCTATTTTTTAGCAAATGTTTTAGGAAAAATTGAAATGGATCTCAAATTAAAGGATGGAAAAGACAATAAAAAATATCTACGAGCAGAAAATGTCAAAGCAGATATTACATCTGAAAAAACGAGCTTCATGTTTGAAAACCTACTTGGAAATAAAGAATTAAGCGATAATATGAATATATTTTTCAATGAAAATCATAAAGAAGTCATGGCTGATATGTCGCCTTCTTTAAACGCAATGTACAGCAAAATTGTTGAAAAAACTTTGGATAAATTTTTTGATACCTTACCTGCAGAAGAGTTAACAATTTTATAATAATCATTTGATATGTTTTTTAATATTTATATATATTATTATTTGAAAAATTTGATTGATATATAATATTGTTTTAAAATATAAGACATCAAATAAACATAAGATTATTCAATTCTCAAAATCTCAAAAGCAGTTTGAGGCATTATTACGGGTTCACTATTTCTTTTGATACCTTACCTGCAGAACAGTGTACAATTTATAATAAACTTTTTGGTCTTTTTAAAATATTTGATGTATTATTATTTAAATAATATTGATTGTAAAGTTATTTTGATCTATAGAAATCAAATAAACATGAGTTTATTCGATTCTCACTATCTCATCCTGCTTGAGGCATATTTATAAGGTTATTTACTTCCTTTTCCTTCCCCATTCAATATATAGGTAATTTTTCTTTCTTTTCGAAAGAGAGTTGACCAGAAATGAATATAAATGTAAATAAAAGAAATCCAAAACCAGTATTAAAACAGATATAAAATCAAAAATATTAAATTGAAAGTTATTTTTGCCGAAGGTAGCAGAAATTTTTATATTGAAGGAGACAATAAAAGAGTGTGTCTTCTGCTGGAATTATAAATTTTATTTATAACGAGACTATAGTTTCGAGGGCTTTGCCCTCTTCATCAGTCTATTACAATTGATTGACAGGAATTAATGTATAAATGGAAAAAATAATCTTTAATTGTCTCCTTCAAAAATATTAAATTAATTATAATTAAAAAACATTTTAAAAATGTGCTTTTATTTTAAATATGTACTAAAAAAAAGAAAATCATTTTTTCCTTTGATCTTCGAAAGAATTTCTGAATGTACTCATTTGATAAAAAAACGTGTGTCAGTGGCAGCTAGTGGTCATTAGCAAACTGAGGCTGCGAAATCTAGTAGGTCTTATCAGAACTCCCTCTTCGGAAAACGCAATTATTAGTGAAAAATGGAAAATAAAACATATATAAATATTATATTAATATACGAAAAGGTTAATTCTATTTATTTATTTATTTATTTATTTTTGTGAACTCGATTTAACAATATATAACTACCAGAATGGCTGCTATGGTTCCAGGACCTTTCATTGCGAAAAGAAGAAACTGAAGAAATTTTGTGTGAGTTAAAAGGTAATAGTGGCAAAATGAAATAATTGAATTATTATGCAAGGCTCTTGTAGATAAAAAAATTAGTAAAAAATAGAAAATGTATATACTAAATATTATTGATATACGAAAAGGTGAATTCTTGTTTTTTATTTATTATTTTATTTCTTTTTTTGTGTACCTAGTCGATTTAAAAAGATGTACCAAAAAAATAACAGATGGTTAGGGTGAACCCTTTCATTGCGAAAAAAAGAAAGAAAAGAAAGTTTAGAAATTTCGTGGGAATTGAAGGTATCCTTGGATGCGGCTAGAAAGCAGTGGCGCATCCAGGATTTTTCCTGAGGGGGAGGGGGTTAATACACACACAGACTCACACATATATATATAAATGGAAATAGAATATATATAAATGGAAATAGAATCCTTGTTTTGTCTTAATTTATATTTATTTATTTATTTATTTATTTATTTTTATTTATTTATTTTTTATTTATTAAACAATTTTTTTTTCATTTTCAGTTGTTAATTTTTGAATTTTTGCTTTTACTTTCATTTTTCTTCTTGTCCTGGGGGAGGTTCAGCCCCCCCCCCCCCCTCCTTGTGATGCGCCACTGCTAGAAAGAGGGTTTTGGGAAAAGAGTTTCAGTCTCGAGAAGTCGTAAGGATAAACGCTTTGGCTGGGGATTTGTTCAATCGTGAATGGAATGCTCGAAAATAAAGCTTACCGTAGGTGGTGTTGTTGATTCCTCGATATTTTCAAAAATGGTTACCATTTATCATAAAAAACACCAAAAATAGAATCTAATAAGGTTATTCCTTCGGTATTAGATGAGAATCTATAGTGTTATTTTTTATTTTAAGTTGATTCCCTCCATCTCTTATGCAATGGTTAATATTAATGATCAAAAAAATCAAAAATGCAATGTAGAATCGTTATTCCTCAAGTATAATATGTTGAAGCCCTCGCAGACTACCAATTTGTTATCATAAGACAGTTTAATTTGTTGCTTAATTACTATGAAGACACTATAGTAGAGTCGAACACCCAACGATTCAGAATCGGGCAATCAAAAAGTTTAATAGGCTGCCCAATTCCAAATAAATTATCGAGTCAGCCAACTCTCGGGCGACCGCTTGGTCAGTAAAAATATTTTGAATACTTTTGGGGACATGAGACGGTGCGGTAGGGTCTACTCTGTGATCTGAATCTTTAATTTTTATAGAAAAATTAAATATTACTTCCCATAATATTTGTATCGATTCTAATTCAAGAGTATTTAGGGAGTAGAAATACGGTAGTTGTTTTGATATAAAACAAAAAAATTTAATTTTGACACCCTCAAAAAAATCTGAAATATATACAAAGGATCCCCCCGTGGTCTGAATCTTTGATTTTCATTTAAAATATAATTTTACTAAAAACTTTATTTAAACTTTTTTGTGGTCCTCAAGGTACTTAATTAGAATATTAAATTTCACAAAATTGATTGTGTAATTTTCAAGGTATTTAGAAAAAACTAAAAAAGTACTGAAATAACGTACCTATTAATAATTGTGGGCCGATATTTAGCAAAACCTATTCAGCACTTCATTTTGTTAAAATAATGGTAGGTTGTCAATTTCATTTCAATCGATTCAACGTTGTGGAAAAAATCGTGGACGAAAAAAACGACCACATCCATCCATCCATCCATCCACACGCGCTAAATGAAAAAATCCCACTTTTTGGGCTCTGGACGAGACCACATGTAATTTTTTTCAAAACTGTCACGTGCTAAAATTCAACCTAATTGAATACTACAATGTGTGACTTTAATTGAGACCATCGGTTTCGTAGTCTTTACCTGAGGACCCTTTGAAGTCGCGCTTGCTTAAAATACTTTAACCGTGGTTCGCATTGGATAAAGTAAAAAATAAAAAAGGCCCATATCCTATTTTTTCAACTCAAGAGATTTCAGGGAGGCCCGCCCCCACTAGCTGATGATATAGATATAAGTGAAAGCAAAAATTAAAACATGTTCTATGAAATATAATTTATTGGGACGTAATAAGATTTTCTAAAATATTTTTCGTGATTTAAACATCCCAAAATATTGCATGTCTCTTGAACTCTCCCCCCCCCCCCCCCTCCCGGAAATAAATTCTGAGTGAGCCTCTGTTCGATTTTAAATATAAAGATAATGAAAGTGTCCTGAATTCTTTTTAATGGCCCCATTATTTCCGAATCCTACTAACTTCAATCTTTTTACCACCTGGTTCTACAAATACCCACGATTCCATAATTCCAATTTTATGATTATTTTTAAAGCTCTAATACCAATTTCTTCTAGTGTACAAGGAGTTAACATTGACCTTATCTTTTAATATAAAAAAATTGACCCAGAATTGTTGAAAGGCAATTCCTTGTAGTCAAGTTTATTTTTTATTATTGAAATATTTTTATTTTTATTTTATTTTACATAATACATGGCATATCAACTACTAAGGTCATTAGTGCCACCGAGTTCCTGACTTCTTTTTCTCTCCTCAATACCATCTTCATATCTTCACTCTTCTATACATTAAGAAATGAAGAAAAACAGAGAAACAAGACAAAAATCAAAGACGAATTTAATTATTTAATTTATTTTAAAAATCCCCATCCCAATAAAACAAATATATCACATTTCCCTATTTACATATACATTTATTTACATCATACATTTTTCACTAGAAATCCTTGATCATATACACATGTGCATATTTATATGATAGTTATGTACTATTGGCCAGCTTCCACCTGAATTAGCAATAGTCTTCTCATACTCTTAATAGTTATGGCCAGAGAGAATACGGCTCGCAGCTCCCAGTATCCGTGGGAAGATTCGAAGAATTAACCGCGTGTTTATTGTCGATTGGCTTCGAGAGTATTCAACATACCTGACCCGGGGTAAAAATAGAGATTCTCAGGGGGATACGTTAGACCCTCATTATCAAAAGTAAAAAAATTAATTATATTTAAAAAGGCTAAAAAACACGTTTCTAAAAAGTACAAAATAATGTAATATCTAATAAACATCATAATGTCAAAAAGCGTGGGGCACTTTATCGAAATTAATTAAAAGTACATGCTTCTGCGGCCCACACTTTTTGACTTTTTGTTTATTACATTATTTTGTAGTTTTTAGAATCGTATTTTTTAGTTTTTTTTTTTTTAATATAATTTTTTAGAGCTGAGTTTCATTCAGGCGTTTGATGACATTTTTCGTGACTGATTCTCCTTTCTTTTTCTAATCCGATTATTGAATATTCTAGAATGTAATAGGGGCTATATAAATTAGTTTTAATTCGGCCTATTTCCATTTTCCTGGAAAGGCTCCGGTAGTACAGTGAAATGTCTCCAATTTCGTAACAATCGATCGGGATCTGCCCCTTAAATTAGTTGCGTAAAAAGACAAATTCTAAATCAAAAACAATAAATAAAACTTTTAGTTGAAAGCTTTCTTTTTCTTTTGTTAGGAAAAATAAAAGACTAATTTTTTACAGGAATTAGCCGAAATTTCTAATGGGCCGATTCTAAAATGAGATGTAAGTGTTTTACCGGAGGAACTCGTTAAATTATTCACATCGAATTTTGGTATCACTTTAATTTCTTTCATTAAATTGGGATATTGCCTACATAGATCTAAATTTTTGGAATCGACTCAAATTGTATCTGTTAACAGAGGATATCTGTGATAAGCGGAGATAATATGGGTCAAAATAATAAACATACTTCTGGAAACACTTAATTTATAATGAATATCTCCATTTTTTTTTTTTTTTTTTACTAAATAACATATCTCTTCAAACACGCCCTTCTAGGTTGTGAAACACAGAGACACAAATATGATCGCTTTTACCTTAATATTAAAGGAATAAATGATTTCCCCACAAGTGCAGAGATTCTATTGGCATCTCTATGCCAAGGAGGTCCAATTGCAGATACCATTATATTAAACATATAATATTCATTGGCTTCCAATTATTACCCAATGATCATTAGTGAGCATGGGGTAGTTAGGGGGAGGGGCAGTGCACCTCTACAAAACTCATTGCCGCCCCCCCCTAGAAAAATAGAAAATCAATTATTACGAAGCATCATTTATGTATTTCTCATTAAATTATTTCGTTATATATTAGAGTAATATTTATCTAATTTTCCAGATAAATTTCACCATTACTGCCTAACCTTTTGAGGTACACCAATTTATTTATATAAAGACCTTTATTAAAGTACATTTAATTTCCAACAGAAAAGTTAATATGAGTGAAATGTCTAAAATTAATAGTTTACGAGTTATGGAAATGTAAATATGTTTCAATATAAAAATTCAAGCTCAATGATTATAATCTGACTCTGATTGTGACACAACCTCTTGAAATATATAACAGGCCAAAAGAATTAAAATGAGAAAGAAATCGATATTATTTTATCGATTTCATCCATATGGATGGAGGTTAGCAGTACCTATCTAATATAAGAAAATTGTAATCTGATTAAAAATTTTGTAGATTAAAAGAAATTGTATGAAAATATTCAATTTCTTTTCTCCGGGAACGAATCAACTAGAAATTCTTTAGTTTTAGTTTTTTGTCATTAGATATTTATTCAAATGTATTGAAATTTCATATCTTTGTGTTATTTTCAATAATCTTTTATATCGAATAATTATTATTAGGAAATTTAAATTTTAAAGGGTAGTTATTTGAAGCCCAATTTGATAAAACGCTGATAACTCCGTTGAATTTTTTTTTAAATATGAAATAAATGGATATTATAAAACATTTAATTATTAATAATTAAATTCAATTTTGAACGAAATTGATTAAGTACTTTTTGAGAAAATAGTCAAAAAGCCTGAACTATCTCAAAAACGATGTTTTTTAAAGCAAGAGATGCATTAAGACCGCCTCACTTGGTGTGGTGGTTAGCATGGCTGGCTGCCAACAAGGAGGTGCCGGGTTCGATTCCCGGTTATACTCAGAAATTTTTCAAGTAGGGTCTGGAACGGGGTTCACTCAGCCTCGAGAGGATAAATGAGTAGCTGCTTGATTGAGAAGCAGCGAATCTCGGTTAAGAACACTGAAACGAAGGTTGTAGAGATTGCGTTGAGCTAACCACTTGACCCCTCGGTACTGTTTCCAATTAGGACAGCAACCAATTCAGTAGCCCAAGACCCACAAAGGGTTATCGAGCCAGAAGATTTTTTTTTTTTAAGAGATGCATTTTAAAAAAGTGAAAAAAGTCATATAAAACTAAACATTAACTTGTGACATGAAGATAAATTTTAAATTGTTTATAAAACGGCCTTTCATAGACGGCTTTTTTTTTTAATGAAAATGATGAGAGAAGGGGCTACACCAAAAAGGTGCATCACCTAAAAGCTCTGGGTTGGCCCCTCCATCGTGAAAAGAAGAAGAGGGAATTTTCTGGACTGGGCAGGGGTCGAAGGTATATGTGCATACGGGTCTTAAACAGCTGAAGGTTATAAGTCGCGGTGAAGACGGTGGTTGGGAGCGAGTTCCAGTCTCTGGAGGTCATAGGGATAAAAGAATTAATTGGCGTAAGCGCTTGTTCGATTTTTATCCAATTTGACAGCGAAGGGGTGATGAGCGTTCGAAAACCGTGTGTTTCTCGTAAAGAGGGCTTTAGGGGGGTAGAAATGATTAGCCACGTTCAAAGTGAATTAAAAATTGGATGACAGAATGTCTTCCGAAGACTAATTTCATCCAGGATATCCAATGTATGATAATATACACAGCCAACGATACATTAGAGACAGGTCATAGGATGATGCATAAAATGTGAATGAATATTAAATTGAAAAATAAATGAAAAATTGTGAAAATTCAGTTTAGGAGTGCAAGTTTTTGAAACCGTATTATGACTCAAGCTTCTATTAAAACTTCATGTAATTTAATGTGATTGATTATTGCTAGCCCATTATGTAACATTTAAAAGAAAGCGCGAATTAAAGAAAATATAAACCTGACTTTTTGGAATTACTTTTGATTTAATTTTGATTTTAGAGTTTAAGCCAGCCAGCCAATCATCAACATGTAAAAGATGATGGCTCTTCGATGATTTTCGCCGCCACATGGTGCGTTGAGTTCATGGGTTATCCAGTATAATGTGGTGCACAGCACTTCTGAATAGGGGTGCACTTGTTAACTGAAGAGACTGCATCAAGTCTTGACCGATAATGCCGTAACATTTGAAGTGTTGGCCACAAGTACTTGATTTAAAGAGACACCATTAGAATACAAATGGCCTCGGCTACTCACTAACCCATTCGTAGTTTGCAGTAGTTAAGCTAGATTCGCGCCATGATCCTCCTCGTTGCGGGGAAAACAAAGTACCTTGATGACTTGACCTTTAAATCTGAAACAACTTTCCTCATGAGCTGCTTGTAGAATACGAAGTTATGAAAGTCAAAAGAAACGCCAGACTTGACGGCATTTGAAGGTTAAGTCTGAAATACTTTCCATATGACTCAGCTTGTAGATAATCTACAGAGAAGTAAAGGATGACAAAGCAGAAATTTGGATCTTAGTTTGAAACACTCATCCAAAGAGCCGTTTGTAAGTAATTTAGTGAAAAACAAAAGGAATATTTCGTGAGTTTGACGGTGAAGTCTTAGAAACACTTTCTCATAATGAACCTGTTTGTATACAGTAATCATCATGAAAAGGCAAGTTGATTATAGTTAGATTGATTTTGAATTGGGACGATTCTGATGAATACTTTCCATAGGACCGCTTGTAAGTATCATGGTAAGCTGTGTGACGTTGTGAATTTGACGCATAGAGCTCATATCAGAAACGTTTAGTTGGGCTGGGTTGTACTAGTGAGTCACCGAGATTAGGTGGATACTCTTTGAGACAGACAGATCCGGCTGAATAATTGTTAGCATTGTTATCGTGTAATTTTGAAAGTCGGATTTAGCTTAAACAGGCCTTCAATTTCAATTCATTCTCAGGAACAGGGGATTCCGGTTAGACATGGAGTTTCTTTTGCAAGTGCCCATATTCTTCGAAATAAGATCAGTTGGAGGGCTTTTAATAGCAGACGATTTGAAATGTACTAATTGGATGAGATCTGATGATCATTGACCTGACCGCATTCAGGTTGACCGCGAACCTGCAGTGATGATGTCTATATCGCTGGTAGGTGATTGCATCAGGATCATCTTAATCCGTTGACTCCCAAATGAATGTCGGTAAAGGCCTTCTGGTTGCCTGGTGCTTGCTAATTTGTGGAACGATGTCTATTGATGAATTGGACTTCGTTAAATCCCGGAACTGCTAATCTGAGACTTTATTTATAAATGTGAATTTTGATTTTTCTTCAGCTTTTGGATATACTCCGGGTCCGGTACGTGGCGATTATATCATATTTGAGTATGTGCTTTGAAACCAAGGCCGATCAATTTACAGATCCGCTACTGATGCGAATTTTGATTGACCATGCTTACATTCTGCAATTTGATTTGCAACAATGCCTGCTACCGATTATAGACAGCTGGTTGCCTAGGTAACTATTAAGCTTGAAAAGTTCAAGACCTAGAAATGGTTGTGCATTGATGATCCAGAATCTAAGAGTACTTCGTGCTATATGTTTTTTACCGAGTGCTATCTTTGATTGGGACTGACGCTGCGGCTAGTAAAATGGGTGAGGATTTTGATTCTCGACATCGGCTTTTTCATGAAACGAAGGAACTGTTAAAACTTCTATGGGATCCCATCTGCTCGTGGGCGGTATCGTGAAGACTTTGATTTGATCTACTCCTTGACTACTGGACGATGTTAGCAAGTTGCAGCTGTTTGTAAGCTCGATGAAAACGCTGTTATGACGTGTTCCACGACTTTATAAAGCAAGTCGATTTGGACGGACATTTCATAAAAACATGACTGACTTGAGCGTGGTAAATCGTGACCAATAATTTAAATGATCTGACCTTGATCTCAACCTTGTCTGCTTGTGGGCAATCTAAAAAATGATGGCATCGGGCATTAGCTGTTGTGTAGGCATTTGCCACATCTTACAGCTAAAGCCCTCGTGTGTGGACACCCTTCGACCGAAAGCTGTTGTAGATTCTTATAAATCCCACTTCGTGCGCATCTCTTCTTTTGTTAGAGAATTGAAGCAATCCTTCATCTATGAATTTTAGTAGTTCTTCTAAATTTGGTACACTTTATAACCTCTCTCGACATATTCCAGTGTTGCAAGGTTTGTTATTTGAGCTTGTCCAGAATTAATCTTTACAAATATTAACCCCGCAATGTTTGCATAGGTTGGTTTTAGTATTGTAAGATTTTGCATTTGACTCACGATATTAACTAAGGCATATTTAATTATGTGGTTTTCTCTTTTATATTTGGAATTTATGATGATGTGGTCTAAATGTACAAACTAATTGACATGCTTTTTTTGCATTCTTTTTCAAACTCTTTCCCTCATGATTGGATAATTTTCCGCTGATTGAGTGAATCCAGCTGAGCGAACCTGAGCGGTGCCTCTCTCAAAGTGACAAGTAAAAGTAACCAAATTTATCAAAATCGAAATGATCCGCTTGAATCTATATATTCGCATTGAATGATTCCAAAATGATAATATGTATCTAACTCCTCAGCTAAATAAAGGCAAATTAAAGTAGGAAGTTTCAGTGTAAGCGATGAGTAAGGGTATTTAGAGAATGAACAGATGCGTTCTGAGATGAATTTGACTCACGATTTGAATTTAAATTACTCTTAGCTTCTTGGAGCTCTAGTAATTTCTTTTGGATTTTACATCGTAATATCCTCATGGTTTCTTTGCCATCCTCCGTCTGCGTCCAATAATCCGTCCACGGTGTCGTCGCTATCGAGGTTCAGGATGCTTTCCTCCAGTTTTTCTATGCGATCTTCACATGAATCTAAATAATGAATTAATGTTATTAATTCAGCTTGATTAGTACAATTGATTTCCTTAAAAACTAATTTCTTAATTTCACTATCCACAATTGTTAATTTTCTTTGAGCCTTTTGCAAGTTTGTTGGCGCCATTCTTTCTACACACTATAATTAATTTTGGAAATTTGATTAATTATATAATTTGGATAATAGTAATTTAATTATCCTTGGCTTACGAAGGACCAAATATGTTTCGGAAGCTCTAAGGGATGGTTTGACCTAAGGCAAACGAATGAGACTTCGACGGGATATATTAAAACCCAGTGGTTTGTAGCACGTTGCTGATTCAATGTGTGTGTGTGGTAAGAAGGTGTACCCAAATAATTACAAAAGGTTTGGTTGCAAAGAGTTTTAATTAACAAGGATGGAAATGCATATAAAATATTAAAAGTTTAAAATTAAATTAGATATAAAAAAGTGTTATATAAAATGGGATTATAATACAATATGAGAAAACCTGATTATATTCTATTAGCAGAGTTGTAAATTCAGCTAATAAATTTATAAATACAAATTAGTGGAAATATATTTTCCTAGTGAGATGAACCGGTCCAAGATGGCTCCTTGGCGTCTGTTTGATGGGGGGATAATTGATTTCAGCTCAACTGAACAGGCACTATGATAGTATCTGTATCACAAGGAAAGGGCAGAAACGGTTTTTCGGTGAGCCAGGGAGTCTAGTAAGTTAGGGCCAGGTCTCCTATTAGTTTAATAGCTCGTTTCTGAATCGCATACCATTATTCAATATTAAGATGAAACTTTGTTTAAATTGTATCATATTTAATCTAGTTTAAAAATGTATAGAGTAGTCTTTGTCGAAGACGTGCTGCTTCATGGTCAAAGTGGGGAAAAATCGAAAAAAGAACTAAGTTTAGGGCTATTCTTCAAAAGAAATCCCGGGAGCTGTTTTTTAGATTCCCATTAAAAATCGAACTACTGAACCAGAATAAATGAGGTTGTTATCATTTTACGCGTAATATAAACAGCTTTAATTTATCTAATCGATAAATTTTTGATTTGATAAGTCGTTTTAGTTGAAAAGTTTTTGTTTTGCCGAGAGTAGCAGAGTTGTTGATTCACAAAGAGAAACAAAGAGGTTGTCCTCTGCTTGATGCAAATAAACATACATACTAGTTAGGCCAACTGCAATAGTGCTTGAAAAAATCTACAAAATTTAAAATACTGTAACAAAAATTAATTCGCCAGTTGTGACTCCGTCTTACAGTCGGTCAACCAGATACAAACTTTTACTGTATGTACGATTGAAAAGTTAGTTAGTTATAAATAAAGTTAAGCATGTGTGATCTAAAGCAGAAGGTCTTATTCACAAAAAAGGTGCTCAAATGTTAATAAATAAATAAGTTGGACAAGAAATGATAAAACCAAATACTCAGGTTGTAATATAACAAGTTTAATTATTTTATTGGCAAATAATCAGATGTTGTTTCAGTCAACAAATATGTACAAGATAATGTTTAGTTATAATTTGAGTTCGATTAAATAGTTACAAAAAAAATAATAAGATTGTTTAAGAAATAGATTCTTACATATAGATTTGAATCTTTTGTTTTGTTTTGAAAAATAATATTACAAATAATACTCTTTATGGAAAGATAATTAATTATAATCAAATAATAGTATGAATAATAGGAAACAATTAAATAGCAATTATCTTAATTGGTCTATGTGAGTTTATATGTGTGCTTATTAATTAATAATCGCTAATTATTGGTTTGTTAAAATGTTATTAAAATGTTAAAATAAATATTAGATATTCTTAATAATAGATTTGGTACTTCGTTTAAAACACAAGAGTTCTTATTTAAAAGTAAATCAACTAGTATTGAAATGAATATACAAGCTGTATAGAATGTTAAGTTAATATGAACGAAAATGCAAGTTCAATTTAATTGAGAAAGAGAATGTATTTGTTTGATTCAATGTTCATATCTTTTATAAATAAGATTTGTTAAAGAGATTTAACTCCTGTTGAAAATAGTCTGTACTTCTTTTAATAGAAATAATCAGGTAGGGAATGTAGATCGAAACAGTACAATTGTGTGTTATGAAAAATATAAATCGGTGAACCTTTGAAAAATGATTTGAGATCCTAGGCGGTCGAAACGCTGCGAGTATGAAGAAATCTTCTTGGAAAATGAATGCCAATATTTGTAAAATCTCTTGATATGTTGTAGATAGATTTCTGGGCAGGCAGGGAATCGATTAACTCGAGTATAAGGTGTGGAAAGGTTCAGCTTGGGAGTTTCGATCTGGCTTGTTTGCTTGTTAATAAACAACTAATTTATTAAATAATGAGAAAAGAATAAATTATTAATTAAGTATTGTTGGGATCATGTGACCGATGTCAGAGAGATATCAATTAAGAGCTAAACTTCGCTTCACCCAGAGTAAGTCCACCATTAACTTAGGACCGCCGTGGCGTGTCCACACACACATATATCGAGATTTTTCGCCATTTTTTTGTTTTTCGACAAAATTGTTTCTTTTTTTTAGATATTTCAAATAAAATAGGTTGTTCGGAAAGTAATTTCGTTTTTTTGTGGAAATGAAAGACAGTTTTCGTATAATAAACAAATATTTTATTAAATTATATATTGGCCGTTCTGGTCCAGCATCTTTTGCCATCTTTCTGGTAGTAGCATAATTCCACGCTCATAAAATTTTTGGTCTTTGCTGGCAAAAAACTGATCGAGGTGGTTTTTGACCTCCTCATTCGAGGTGAAGGTTTTACCGTCTAAAAAATTTTGGAGTGACCGGAACAAATAATAATCCGATGGTGCCAGGTCTGGAGAATATGGTGGGTGTGGCATTGTATCTCATTCAAGCTGTAGAAGCTTTTGACGAGTGACCAAACTTGTGTGAGGTCTCGCGTTGTCTTGGTGAAACACTACACCTTTCCTGTTGATTAGTTCTGGCCTTTTCTGTTGAAGTTCATCATTCAGTTTGTCCAGCTGATGACACTAGACTTCCGAATTAATCGTTGTGTTATCCGGTAAAAGCTCAAAAAAAACGATTCCTTTAAAATCACACCAAACAGACAGCATCACCTTTTTTTGGTGAATATCGGCTTTGGAAATGGTTTGAGCCGGTTCATCTTATTTGCTCCACGACCTCTTGCGTTTGACGTTGTTGTATACAACCCATTTTTCGTCCCCAGTGATGATGCGTTTCAAAAACGGATCATTTTCGTGACGTTTGAGAAGCGAATCGCAGACGTCAATGCGGCGACACAGATTTCTCTCTGTGAGAACATGGGGAACCCATACATCGAGCTTCGAGGATAAATCCCAGACCTTTCAAATGGTCATAAACTGTTGAATTTGATAAATTTAACTTCAATTGTTATTCGCCGGTTCGCATCAACTAATGCCTTTATCGCGTCTTTATCAGCTTCAACCTGCCGGAAGTGGTGCATCTTCGACATCAAAATTGCCGGATCGAAATATAGCGAACCAGTTCTGGCACTGGCGTACTGTCAACACACCTTCTATACACATCGGTCAATTTCTTTCTGGCTTGAACAGCATTTTTACCCTTTCTGTAGTAAAACAGTAAGATATGTCGAAAATGCTGCTTATCGCTCTCCATATTTAAAAGGGCCCCAACCAAAAACTACTGCATAGAATTAATTAGAATTTTTCACACACAAGCCTTGCTATATGAGCTCTCAAAGCATATAAAAATTATACGGCTTAAGTGTGAAGTTGGGCGCAAAAAAATACAATTAAATCCTCTGTCGGAAAAAACGAAATTACTTTTCGAACAACCTTATATTTTTTCAATTCTCTAGGACAGTCTGATCCCAAATATATTAAAATTTCTATAATTTGGATATTTAAAATTTTTGTATAAAATCAGAAATTTCATAAGGCTATAATAGTCTTGCCATTATTTTGTTTTTGGACAACATTTTTTTTGAGATATTTCAAATAAAATATATTTTTTCAATTTGCTTTTTTTCTCGTATCTGTATGTATAACACCAATTATAAACAACTCTAAACTATTTAATTAACAGTTTACAGTACTGGAAAAACGTTTCTAAAGAATAGCCAAAAAAATAATTTGTTACACGATTACAAACACATGCACTTCACCGGCATTCTTGAAATGATAGGAGTTTGAAGTAAGATCTTAATATATGTACTTTGGGGTTGCCACAGAACAAAAATAATGTCGGTCAGAGACGACTTTTATTTAGAGTGTTATTTGAATTGTCCCTTTCAATACGTGTCCATTTCATGCCACCTCTCCTCACTTAATCATGTGTTATTTCTTCAATGGCCTCAACCCTGATACAACATATAAAATATAAATATTATCAGTTGATATTCCCAAACTTCGTAAGGCCACCCCCACAAGACACTTTCTGGAGGACAACCGAAGATTTATGGTTTTGACCAAAGGTGAAAGAAATCAGTCCTTGTAGATTTTATTATATCAATTCACTTATAAAATGTTCCTTATTTTGCAAGTAAAATAAATATTTTATGACTGAAGCTTAATCATTAAAATCTTTTTATTCGCCCCAGTATCTACAATTTGTTTATTTATATTAATTACTCATATGAATAAAAAAAGAAATACAATTTATTAAATCTAATTTATGCTAATACTTTTTTGATGATTAGATTATACTCAAGGAGAGTTTTTTTATTTTTCTACCACCTATATATAAATCTGTTCACAGTGCGAGAGCGATTATTGTAAAACTGGCATCTTTAAAAATGTTTACTTTTAAAACCGCTTTAATCTTATGTTTAGTTTTTAATGTGGTTTTTTCTGCAGTAATAGGTTTGTAATTGTATAAATATATATCTTCCAAGAACTTTTACTTGAAAATGGCAAATTTTATATATTTTTTTTTCTCTAAACTATATTATAGTCAAAATTAAATCATCCCATTTGAAGAAAGATTAATATCATTAAGTATTTTATTTATCTCATTAGGAAAATATTCTCTTTTAATATATTTTCAAAACTAAAATGAATTCGAATTAAATTTTGATGAAATTATATACTAATTTATTTATTTTAACATTTTACAGAGAAATATGCTGGAACAATATGCAATCTTAAGGACGAATCAAGTGTTAATGAATGCTTACGAAAAGCCATACAACATATATTCGATCATTCTTCCAAAGGTTGGTTCTATTTTAAACTCATTTACCATTAAACACTACCTAGAATAAAGACTTAAATTATGAGCGTATTTATACTTAAGCTATATTTATGTAGTAACTAGTTGACTAGTACATGGCCTGCTTTTGGAGTATAGCCGGTGCATTTCTACCTTAGATGAGCGGTCGTAACTCCTAGTATTCCTTTTAGGCCTTCCTAATAAATACCATTTGGTCATAAGAAGAGTGATATTGGAATGACTGTTCTCAGCACTGCATAAATTTTCATCGCTAATTAAAGTTGTGTCTCATTAAACATAGTATAACTGTAAACAACTCCAGAGAACAAAATATTCCCTAGGTCTTGATATCATTTTTATTTGTGCATCTGTGATAAATTATTGTCGCTTTATTCGGGGTCACCAAAACAAACGGAAGACCTCTATTTGTACCTTTCACTCTTCATATCACGAGTAGCTATAATCTCCATTTTCTCTATTTACTCGATTAAATATGTAGAAGCCCATTACAAGCATTTCGTGTTCCCTGATTCAGGTGTATCATCCCCAAAAAGATCACCATACCATAGCAATAAACAGCAGTTTCTCTTTAAGATAAAAGAGAATTATCAATTTCAGTCCAAATTCACACATAATGTGGCTGTGTATAATCTTAAATCTGACATAAAAAATAGCAAACCGGATCCAATATTTAATCATGATTATTGATAAAATTATGGCTAACTTAAAAAAGTGAATTTCTATGAAGAAAAATGTTCAAATGTGAAAAACATTTCTATGAATTTGAATTTAGCACTCCATTTTATTTCTATATCAAATGATAAAAATTTATTTGAATGATTCTTGTCTAAGAAATTTTTGATACACCTAAGGACATAAAAAGATTTTGTAAGCAAGGGCGGATCCAGAAATTTTTTATCGGGAGGGGGCTCCCTCATATTAAAAAAATACAAGAATATAACAACATTTTTTAAAAATTTTATTTTAATATGAAATTTAATTAATATATCGAGTAATGTAAAAGTTTTCGGGTGTTTGTAAACATAAATATTTTGATCCAATGCAAATAAATGAAATTCCTTTTTTACATATGAGAATCATTTTTTGATCTAATTAGATAAGAAACTCTTTATTTTACAATTATAATTACAGATGTACATTTTTTATACAAGATGAATATACATTCTTTGTCAACTTTATTTCTAATGGTGACTTCGGGCTTGCTGCCCACAATTCATCATCCTTTACAAATTTGTTTGTCTCTTCATAGTTCGCTCGATTCACCAAGTAATGATATAACGAGGAAAAATTTTAAAAACCTCTAAAACCAATGTAAAAATAAAAAAATAAATTTGAAAGAAACTTAAAAGAAAATATAACAAGAGAGCAAAAACAAGATTAATAATTATCCGAGATCGATCGATGTAATTAATGGATTCGTATGAGTAATTAGCCCTTTGTGGAACTTCAACGATTATTGCTGTCTTGTAGACACTCAATTTGAAGTCCTCTGATTATGTAGTTGTTGATTCCTGGCGGAGGGTTAGCAATTGTCTTGAGAGTTATTGTTTCAACTCTTTCAATAAGCGAAACATTTGTTTTGGCCGTATGACCCCACCATAAAGGTGCCCCATAAGTAAGACGAGGGCGCACCATAGCCCTATATAGATTTAATTTTTGATCCAATTCCAGTGGGTTTCTTTTATTAATTAAAGGCCATCTAACTATAAATTGTATTATATTAAACTGTTTGTGGGTTTTCAAAAGATTAAATTTAAATTTTTAGAAAAAATTAAATTAAAGTGTTCTTATTCTAACTTGGAATAAGAGTAGCAGAAAAAGAAATGGATGAATCGACTTAAAATCAAAAATAGCCATCGATTCTCATCTGATACTTGAGGAATAACAATTCTACATTGGATTTTTGACGTTTCGATTATTATTAACGATTGCTGAAGACATGGAAGAAACGACTTAAAATCAAAAATAACAATCGTTTCTTATTTTTGATGTTTTGACTATTAATGGCAGCCTCTATGAAATCATGGAAGAATCGA
This sequence comes from Forficula auricularia, assembly GCA_024734495.1. Lineage (NCBI taxonomy): Eukaryota > Metazoa > Arthropoda > Insecta > Dermaptera > Forficulidae > Forficula > Forficula auricularia. The sequence continues at coordinate 94,654,398 of JALMQS010000099.1, forward strand.
CTTAAAATCAAAAAGACTAAATTCTTTTATGGTAAACAACTCAAGCTTGAACTGGCCCTACCATTAATTTTACTCGATTTTTTTTCTCATTGTGTTTAAAAATGCCTTACGGGGTTCAAGGCGGCCACCTCCACCATCTGTGAATTAATACCTTCAGCTCGTGAGTATTTGTGTCAATGTCAATGTTAAATAGTAAAGGGGCAGAATCAAGATCACACTTCAATTCCTTTTTTAGAATAAGTTATTCAATCATATAAAATGCATGACTTTAATGAATATTTATTTGTCTCAAGCCTGTTTCGTTTGAAACAAATGAATCATTTTTTATTTCCGGATTCTTAAAAGCAGATCTGTGTTAACGATGGCAGCTGAAAAATCACCTTCTATAAATTTAATAAATTATCTTGTAATAATATTTCAAGAGATAATAGAGTAATTGATTTTTCTCTAAAAATAACTTATAGTACATTTTTGTATTACAACTATCTCTCAATTAACAAAACACTTAAGTAACTACTTCAATTCATAAAATAACAAATGGCATTAATTATTTTAATATTGAATGATATTTTATAAAAATAATATTTTTAAAGCCTTTATTTTTTAATTTTTCTTGTTTATTGACTTACAGTGATTGCAATCTGAAACCTTCATTTATTACCTTTTAGATCACAGGAAAAAACTAGGAAGTATCTTAAGTAGATACTAGTAGGCAGCCTAGGATAGCACTTGGGGCCTCCCAAATATTCAAACACCTAATAATTAGGCGAATTAAAATAGAAAATGGGACTCAGGCCAACAATTGAAAATAATTCTAGTTATGTCAATGAAGACTGATAAAGTCCGGAACCTCTGTTCTGTAATATAGAATATGATCTCATCAAATCACCAGACTTATTTCTCTAAAAAATTATAGCTATAGACAAATGGGTGAGATAGAGACTGTTGATATAATTCTCAAGTTTCGAAATTGATTAAAATTTAGTTAGGAAGTTTATTTTATTTTTTTCCAAAAAAAATTTATTTCCTTAAGTATCTAACGGTAACATTGAGAGGGTATTCCAAAGGCATTCAATAGATTCCTAGAAAGAAAAATGGAAAGAAGCATTACCATTATTTTAAAATTTTATTCTTAAGGAGTCCTTTCGCTCCAGTTGAGTCAAAAGAAGTGTAGTATCTAATATTTAATAAAATAAGTTAAAATACAAATGAAAAATAATAGAATTAAAAAATAAATAGTGTGAAAGCCGTAAATGTTTGAACTAAAAACAATTATAAAAAATATAATTAAATACAAAAGTTAGTTTGATTTATTCAAATCAGCTTATAATAAGTCTTGTATGATTTGACAATGCGTTGTATTAATACTGTTTATGTTTAAATCCAAACATAGCATTTATGTGATTTTTTAAAGTAAATATTGGATTGGCAACTAAATAATTGCGGATTTTTTTTATTTTTTTTTTAGAAAATCAAAGACAATTTTTTCATGGAACTAAATAACTTTATTCTGTAATGTATTGCCCATTTTGATCAATGACCTTTTGCCATCTTTCAGGCAGCATCATAATCCCACGTTCATAAAACTTCTGGTTTTTATTAGCAAAAAACTGAATCAGGTACGATTTGACATCATCATCATTATTGAAATTTTTACCATTCAAGGAGTTTTGTAAAGATCAAAACAAAAAGTAATCGGTGCAAGGTCAGGACATGTGGCAAAACATCCCAACCAAGCTCCAATAATTTTTGCCGAATGACCAAAGATGTGTGTGGCCTTGCATTGTCATGATGGAATACAACACCTTTTCGATTTGTCAATTCGGCCCGCTTTTCTTCAACTGCATTGTTTAATTTCGTTAGTTGTTCAATGTAGACAACAGAATTGATCGTTCGGTTGGGTGGTAAGAGTTCAAAGTAGACAATTCCTTTGTAATCCCACCAAACTGATAACAAAACCTTCTTTTGATGAATACCAGCTTTTGATGTTGTTTGAGCTGGTTCACCTGGCATGCTCCACGATCTTTTCCGCTTGATATTGTTGTAAACAACCCAATTTTCATCGCCAGTTATCAGTCGTTTTAAAAATGGATCATTTTCATTATGTTTCTTTAGCAAATCGCAGATGTTAATGCGTTGCGTTAAATGCGTTTCTTTCAGTTCGTGAGGAACCCATGTATCGAGTTTTTGAACATAGCCAAGTTGTTTTAAGTGATTTTCGATGGCATGTATGTGATACATGAAGCTTCTCTGCAATCTACGTGTTGTACTGTGACGATCCGAATCGATTATTGCTTTGATTAGGTCGTCATCAACTTCAACTGGACGACCAGAGCGTTTTTCATCTTTGAGTGAAAATCACCAGAACGAAATTTGGCAAACCAATTTTGACACTGCCGTTCCTTTAAGGCTTCGACGCCATAAACAGCACATAACTTTGTGAGCTTGCGATGCGTTTTCCTTCTGCGGAAATAGAAAGGCAAAATATGACGAAAATGTCCTTTTGATTTTCCAGTTTTTCAACGAACGCCAAGCGAAAACTACGCAACTGATCATAAAACTTTTTACTGATTGACATCTGAATTGCCAACTATCAAATAACAAAATGTGTTTTCACATTTTGGACTACGCTAGCAAACCTAAAAATTCAACTGAAGCCATTTATGAGTAAAATCCACCAATCACTTTGAGTTGCCAACCTTATATCTAAGTAAATTTGTCGGTCAATCATATATTTTTTCAAAAAAAGAAAACCTGCATGTTTCAAAAAGATAATTTTTAGTTGTTTTTTTTAACTTTATATAATCAAGTAATGAGTAGTATAATTCAAGAGAAAGATCTTAATTTTCCATAAGACTCTAAGAAAATGTTTACATTTTAAAAAATTTGCTCGCTAATGTGTTTTTCAAACTTTACCAAAGCATAGATAGAGACTTAAACTATTATAAAAAAATTAAGTTATACACTCACGAGCAAAGAAATGGAATCACCTCCCTAGCGAGTTATTAAATGTAATTTTCATTCTCAAATATATAATAATAATTATTTCCATTAGGTTTTCATTCTATATTTATTTTATGGCTCCTCTATACTATGAGCCAACTTGGACCAATTCAAGCCAACGCCAATGTGTAGAGGGGGGTTGGCTTGTATTGGACATTAGTTGACGCTGGCGATGAGATTGGCGATGGTTGCCCTTCGGAGCAGTTTTTTCGATATATCAGAGGGTCAATGTTACGCAACGAAAGTGCGCAGTGGCTAGGTGTCGTTTCCACAAGGCCATAGACATTGGCCCAACTCTTGGACCACTGTGTGGAAGCACCGTCAAATTAACTTGTTTTGCTGGAGGCCAACATGGTCAACATGTTTGGCTCACGTTGGGCCATAGTGTAGAGCAGTGTTCCGCAAACTTTTTGTGTTCAAGGCACACCTGCCAAATCAAGAAATTTTAGAGGTACACCAAAGAAAAAACCAATGTTTATTTAATATTTATTTATTATTAAATAAATTATCCCTTGCTGCTCGCATAACTCTCAGGTGTATAGGTGCATTATCTTCACAAAACTTGACATTTTTCCGCGGCACACCAACTAATGACCACGGTACACTAGTGTTCCGCCGCACACACTTTGCGGAACACTGGTATAGAGGGCCCATTAAATGCTGAAAAATGAAACTTGTAGAAAAAATATTTAAATTTCTAATAAATTACAAAGAAACATACAAAGTATCATTGAATTAATGAAAAGACAGTGATTCCATTTCTTTGCTCGTGAGTGTAGTTATAATCTAATATTTTTTATTTAACATTGGCGGTGAAAGGACCTCCTTAATCAAACTAATAAATAAAACAATGTTTTTCTCTTAAAGGCGTCAGAGAAATTGATTTAATATCTTTCAATCCATTGGAAATTTCTAAAGCTGTTTTGACTGAGAACCGAGGAGGGCCAACTCAACTCGAATTATTTTTCACTAATGCTAAACATCGCCATCTTGCTGAATCCACTATAGAGGGTGTCAAGTAAGTAACAACACATTCAATTTTTTCTATTATCTATTTATTATTAACAATAACATTAACGATCTTTTTACAAAAGGTTTTAATTAAAATCATATATTGATAGTTTTAATTAACTTGTTATATTGATGGTTTTGAAAAATAATTATAATGATACCTAGTTTTGAAATAAATTATATTAATAGTTCTTATTATCATTTCCGTTCATAATTTGTATAAATTTGAAAGTTTATAAGGTGAAATAAGGACAAGTTATTATGTGTGACTTTTTTATTTATCAACCATTTTAAATTTCTATATGTAAAGATCAATAAGAATAAATTATATTTAAAAAAACTAAAAAACATGCTTCTAAAAAGTACAAAATAATGTAATACTAAGTAAATCAAGAAGTGTGGGGCAAAGAAACTTTTAATTAATTTCAACAAAGTGCCCAATGCTTTGTGATTAAGTATTACATTATTTTGTACTTTTTAGAAGCGTGTTTTTAGTTTTTTTAAAATATAATTTATTATTAAACCAATTATTTTACATTAATTAATGTATACCTTTGTATTTTAGCTTCGATTTCGGAGATTGCTTCTCCACCATCGAGTGTCCTTATTCATATTTAGTCCGTGTTTTTAATAAGAGGAAAAATCTAATTAGATAAAAAAACCTCTTTTCCGATAATTATTTAATTCCATTATTCCCCAATCAAGTCGATTGGTTAATCTTCCTTCCTCCAAATATAATTTATTTTTTACTTTTTAGTCTTAATTATTTTTATAGAGAAATGTTTGGGGAATTTAACAGAACGAAAGTCACATTGATAGATAGATAGATAAATACATACAGGTGAAGCTAATATAAAGCATGTTATCAGCGAAAAAATAAGCTGACGTGTTCTGATGTGGCCATCCACTTGACTTTACCATATAACTTGGCCCCTCACCTATATTTAATAAAATTATTTATAATCATGTAGGGGAGGGGGTTAGTTTTTGCATTTTTAGACTTCTGGGGACCCACTGATTATGTATACAAAATTTGGTTGAGTTTGGTCAAATGGCCAAGATTTTAATTTTTAACCCCCCCCCCCTCCACCCCTATTAATTTTGGGTCGATATGCACCAAAATCTAATCAGCTCTTAATCTCAATGGACCAAAACTACGTGTGAAATTTGGTTTCGATATTCACACTAGTTTTTGAGCTAGCTCGTCCACAAAATTTGGTAACGCACAGACTAACAACCAGACAGACTAACTGACAGACATTTTGACAGAACAATTATTATCTCGAAAAATATAATTTTTTCGATGTTCACTTATTAGAGCTTTTTTGTCATTTCAATGCCATGATTTCGCTCAATTTTTTAATCAAAATAGTTTAAGCCGTTTTTTAGATATTTCGAAAAAAAGAAGGAAAAAATCACTTTTTTCATGCACGATCACAATACTTTAACCATACCCTGTAGGGTAAGTAAAAATATATAAAGCATGTAAAAATGATTCTATTCTGTTGTTTTAAAAACAGTATTGCCTCATTCTATTTACGTTATTTCTGTTTAATCTCATGTAATTGTTAATATAAAGAAGAGAAGGAAAAATTGTTTATGCGAATGTGCCAAATATTTTTTTAAATTTATGTTTCTGATGGTCTTCAATGGTAGCCAAGATAAAAGAAAATTTAGACGAATGTGTGACATGACTATTTGAAGCCCGGAAGAAGTCGACAAAGTCGACGAAACGTTGGTTGATAAATAAAAAAGTCACAAATAATAACTTGTCCTTATTTCCCATTATAAACTTTCAAATTATATGAATACTTTTGAAATGCATATTAGATAAAATAAAATTAAGGGCGGGGAAGCTTGTCCAAGTGTTGCCTATTTACACGGCGCGGACTTAAATTCAGGACATGCGTACAAAATGTCTCCAAACCAAATAACCAAGACCGTAGTCAGTGAGTGAGATCACCAGGGTTTGATCCTACCCCCGAAATTTGCTGCTTGAAGATTAAATTTAATTATATATTATATACTAGACTAGCCGCAAGGCTTCGCCTTCGGCGGCAGAGATTCATGTTATTTTGTAATTAATTTCAATTATATTCGGTTTTTAGATTTTTTTTAGGCCTTCGGGAACTAAAGTCCATTTTAGCCATCAGTCTTAGTTGTGTGTGTGTGTGTGTGGAAGTGTGTGGAAGTGTGTGTAAATTAGTTTAGCGATCATATTATAGCCGGTCAAATATTTGTAGCAAAGTCGGACTTGAACCTGAGATATCTTGATTCAAAGCCAAGCTCTAATCTAACCTCTCGGCAAACCTGATATTCATTGGGCTTGATTAAAATTCAGACCAAAGTGTAAAAAAAGCTTGTACAAAGGAATTAATTTCTGAGTGTCTAACTCTCAAGAGAACCGAGTTTTAAAAAGTTTCTTCCAGTCAGTTAAATTCACAATTTTATGCACATTACACAATATAAAAACTCGATTATTTTTTAAATTATTCGATGCTGCTCGGTCAGATTTTCAGATTTTAGAAAATGAAATTATTCGTATTATCTACCTCATCTGTGTAGCGGAAAAATTTAACTTTAATTAATATTCCAGATATGACATTAAAACGGGGCATTTGGAGTTCACAATAAACAATCCCTTGACTATATTTGAAGGGAAGTATAAAATGGGCGGAAAATTATTGGCACTTCCAATAAACGGGGATGGTGAAGCTTCAATTAAAATGAGTAAGTACTCCAAATAATTATTTTTTTTAATATTTTTTTAGTTATATTCTGATTATACATATTTCTTTTTTAGCAAATGTTTTAATAAAAATTCAAATGGATATTAAACTAATTAATGGAAAAGACAATAAAAAATACCTTCGAGTAGAAAATATCAAGTGTAAAATTACAACGGAAAAAACTAATTTTAAGTTTGCAAATCTATTTGGAAATAAAGAATTAAGTGATAATATGAATATATTTTTGAATGAAAATGATAAGGATGTGATGGCTGATATGACGCTTGCTCTTGACGCTATGTATAACAAAATTATTGAAAATATGATAACTAGATTATTTGCATCCAAACCTGCTCAAGAGTTCATTGTTTTGTAAATACTATAATTATTATTTATTATTATTATTATTGACTGAATTATATTAATCATATATGTATATTGATATTATAATAAATTAAATTATTGATTAAAATAAACTAGATACATTATTTTTAAATGTTTCAAATTACACTGATAAACAATGAAATTTTCCTTTAAATAAAACTAAGTGATCTTTATGTATTCAGATGTGCTGATAACGAATATCACATCCGTTTTTCTCAATCACCTATTTTTTTGCGGAACACCCACATTTTTATAGTTTTATAGTTGTATGGTTTCCGGTCTCCGCACCCGTCTTAACTTAGACTTAAGTCGTCAATGCGGCCCGCGGTGAAATTTGGGTCGGTCAGTCCTGATTTAGAGAAATCAAATATGATTTATTATTTACCCATAACGTTCACAAATTGCTCTTAAAAAATTCATGTCTTTCCATTATAATTGTTTTATTTTCTCAAAAGGATTTTTTAAGAAATGATTCGTTTTATTTTAAATTTTAATGCCTTAATGAATGTGTAAGAAAGATTCAATGAAGATTCTATTTTTGTAATTTTCTTATTAAACAAATCGAAAATATTTGTTATTAATCCAAAATCATCTCAAATGATTTTTTTTTTAATTTTTAATGAAATAAATCTTTATTATGGAATAATGCGAAAGGCAAAATTTTCAAATTACTTTCTGTCAATCCAATAAACACAAGTTCATTAGAACGATCAGTGACTAATTTGAACAACATAGATATTGGTTGGTCACAAGAAAGCGAAATTTTTCATTTTTTCGGTGCAGACCTCTTAAAATTTTCCAATTGGCTAAAAATGAGAATGGTAAAGTTTCAGCTTAATTGAATATCGGTAACCCGTGCCTCATCGAAGTTGAATTTTCAAAAAAATGCAATTTTATGCAAAAAATTTCATTTTTTCCTTCATAAAACCACTAATCCTAGAAACTTTATTCATGTCTCATTCTCTAGGGAATTTTGTTGACTTGAAATTTTACTTGGACCACTTTTTACTTTACCATATAGGGTATGGTCAAGTATTGTAATCGTGCATGAAAAAAGTGTTTTTTTCCTTCTTTTTTTCGAAATATCTCAAAAACGGCTGAAACTATTTTGATTAAAAAAATTGAGCGAAACCATAAATTCGCTCTACAAAAAAGTTCTGATAAGTGAACATTGAAAAAATTATATTATATTTTTCGAGATAATAATTGTTTTGTCAAAATGTCTGTCTGGTTGTCCGTTAGTGTGCGTTACCAAATTTTTGTGGACGAGCTAGCTCAAAAACTAGTTTGAATATCGAAACTAAATTTCACGCGTAGTTTTGGTCCATTGAGATTAAGAGCTGATTAGATTTTGGTGCATATCGACCCAAAATTAAGGGGGGTGGAGGGTCAAAAACTGAAAATCTTGGCCATTTACCAAACTCAACCAAATTTTGTGTACATAATCAGTGGATCCCTAGGAGTATAAAAATGCAAAAACTAACCCCCTCCACTACATGATTATTAATAATTTTATTAAATATTAAATATAAGTGAGGGGCCAGGTTGTATGGTAAATTCAAGTGGATGGCCACATCAGAACACGTTAGCTTATTTGTTAAAACTCTTGGACTTGTAGATATTCAGCATTTTCCATGTCAGGACATGATCCGAATCCTCAAAAGTGATCTTCTAAGCAAATGCCTAAAAACATAGATAGCAACACAAGCATATAAAATGACGGCCAATTGCAATTCATTCCTCATTCACTTTCCGATCTGACATAAGCCAATCAATCATCAATATCCCACTCTTCGACGTATCATTTCAACACTACGCTCATCTGAGGTGCAATAATACAATCCTCCCAGTCGCCTTCACACCACATTCCCGGCCCTTTTAAAGACACCCATAGCATTATTAATGTTAAAAGTCATTTTACAAACAAGTAACTTAATCATGAAGGGATTAAACTTACATTATTAATAAAATAATTTAAAAAAATCAAAGAGCTGAAAAGTTTGTGGGGGACACACTACAAAACGAGCTTATAGTGTGCCGCAGTGGTGCCAAAATAAAATTACAGAAACATGTTTGAGAAATTTAGACACACGACAGTGTGTCAGCCAAGCTCGGAAAAACGGGCGTCGCACAGGCCATGTGTATATTTACACGAACCATTTCAAGCTACTTTCGACCCCCCCCCCCCCCCCATAACTTGAAAACTATTAGACTAACACACTTGAAAGTTTGCATGCCTAATTAGACCCACTAGAACACCTAGAATTCCAAATTGATCATGAATAAATCTATTATAATTCTTGATTTATTAAGCTATGAAAAGTGCCATTTTTAACACTGACTGACATATCAAAATCCTAAAGTACTTCCGCTGATCCTAGAATGCTGAAATTTGGCATACTCGTAGAGTTTGGGCTACAATTAAAGGAAAAAATCGAAAATCCCTTTTTCAAGACCTAAAATGCTTAATTAACATATAGTGAAAATACAATCAAGCTAGAATTCTGAAATTTGGCATACTGGTAAAGCTTGGAACATTAATAAATGAGAAAATTGAAAATCCGAAACTTTCCCTTCTTCAGGTTCCGAAATGGGAGTGAAATTTATGGAAAAAAAGACCGGGTTTTTAACAGCATATTTTATGAGAAATATTTATTCATTAATAATATAAATGTTTAAATGTAATTATTAAGATAAATTAAAGGTTAAAACTTTTCAAAAATTAATGATATCTGACCAAAAACATAAATGTGAAAAAGGGGCCAAGTTCGGTACAAACGGCTTCGCCGACAAAAGAGTTGAGATCCAAACGGGTACCAAGTTCCATAGCAGTTGCTTAAATCATAGCTATAGGGATGTACAACGTTCTTCAATTGATTTAAAAGAAAATTTGTTAGGTTCTTTGATATTAAATTTATAACTTGGCAAGTTTTATATCCAACTAAATTGTTTGTAGTATAAAATAGAACAACTAGCAAAGCTAAATTTTAATCTTGTATTAAATATCATCACGTTAAACGTAAGTTATTGACTTTTATAACTTTCCAAGTTATAAATTTAATATCAAAGAACGTTTCAAATTTACTTTTATATCAATTTAAGAACGTTGTACATCGCTATAGCTATGATTTAAGCAACTGCTATGGAACTTGGTACCCGTTTAGATCTCAACCCTTTTGTCGGCGAAGTCGTTTGTACCGAACTTGGCCACTTTTTCACATTTATGTTTTTGGTCAGATCAATTTAACGGTATCTTACTTAATAGAGGGGTGGATTGTCAAAATCTAAATATGTGGGAAATTTCAAGTTTCTAGTTTTAATAGTTTAGAAGCTACAGCATTGTGGCAGAGAAGAGACATACAGACAGACAGACAACAATGTTTTTTACCATTTTTTGTATGGAATCATAAAAAAGGAAAAGTCAAAAGGAAATTACAAAAAGAGAAAAGATAAAAAATATTACACTGATTTATTTCATATAATGTTTATAATAATATAATTTAAAGATACTTCATTAAAAAAAATAAAAGTTCAGTCTTATTTCTGAATAAATTAATGATCAAGAAAACCATGAAGACGAGATGCTGGTTGTGCAAGAAGTTCTTTTGGATGACCATCTTCAACTATCCCTTGGCCTGCTTCCAAAACTAGGAGCCGATCACATTCTAGAAGTGTGCTTACACGATGCTGAGAAAGAAAATAATAATTTTAATATTAATTATTATTTAAATAATTTCAATCTTTAGTTACATTTAGCTATTATATTAAATATTGTAAGTTCTTATTAAAAAAATTAATCATTAAGGAATAAAATGATTTATTTTATGAGGTATTTTTTAAGGGATCTTATATTTGTGCATTTACTGTAACATATATATATATATATATATAAGTTAGGAAATGAGAGGCCCCTGAAAAACATTTTGGATACGCCCCTGCTCAAGGAAAAACAAAATCTTTTCAATATTTCAATTACATTAATTTTTATCTACTTAGTCATTTAACATATGAAAAGTAAAAATAATTATTACAAATCCAATTGAAAAACAAAGTTAAATCTTTTTCAAATTGTTATACACTTGTTGCAAGATTTGCAGAAACATAGCCAAAAAGATGAAACTTAAAAAGATACAAACTTGTGTGCCAAATTTTAGCTCATTAGTTGGTTTTCATTAACTATTCGATTTTGAGGATTTTCTGCATTTTTATCTAAAAGTTCAGAAAAACATTTTGGATATGGCCCTGCTCAAGGAAAAACAAAATCTTTTCAATATTTCAATTACATTAATTTTTATCTACTTAGTCATTTAACATATGAAAAGTAAAAATAATTATTACAAATCCAATTGAAAAACAAAGTTAAATCTTTTTCAAATTGTTATACACTTGTTGCAAGATTTGCAGAAACATAGCCAAAAAGATGAATCTTAAAAAGATACAAACTTGTGTGCCAAATTTTAGCTCATTAGTTCCTTTTCATTAACTATTCGATTTTTGCGAATTTTCTGCATTTTTATCTAAAGTTCAGAAGATAGCAATTCTGTTTAGTCATTCGTTTTGCATATGAACATGGCACTAGATTCTACTTTAGTGCGAACCTTCTGACTTTCAGTTCTATAATCATTTGAGTTTGAGCAGAGCCGTCGCGAGGGTTGTAGGAGCCCGGGCGAGATTTTACCAGCCCCCCCCCCCCTACAGTACGTTTTTTATAATGTCATTCTTGGCAGACAGCCGTGGTGTACTGAATGACAAACACTAACCTCGATGAAAAAGTCAGTAAATTAATATCGATAGACTCTCACGCTCACCATTACTGATACTGAACCATCATCATCATAACCGTCATCTAGACCAGTGTTCCGCAAACTTTTTGTGTTCAAGGTGCACCTACCAAATCAAGAAATTTTAGAAGTACCCCAAAGAAAAAAATAATGTTTATTTAATATTTGTTTATTATTATAATCAATATAATAGGAAAATATGTTTAATGAGAAAAGTGAGCCTGCTTAACTGAGCACAGGCGACCAAAATTTGGAGCAATCGTTGATAAGGCTGCTCGCATAACTCTCAGCTATGTGTAGGTGCATTATCTTAACAAAACTTGGCATTTTTCCGAGGCTCACCATCTAATAACCACGGTTCATCAGTGTGCCGCGGCACACACTTTGCGGAACACTGATCTAGGCGGTGTGTGTTCGTGAGTTCGTCGTTTCGTCATTTGAGAGCGTTAACAAACTGTCATTGGCGATATTTTCTTGTAAAAAAGGGAATATACTACATAAAACAGTATATCTTGCATCACCATGTTCTATCTCCTAATTTTTACTATTTGAAATTAGGTACTTCGGAATCAAAGAAGTACAAAAATGTTATAAGATTCAAAATTTACAACTCTATTTTTTTCCCATCCCCTTTTCTGCTGCCCCGGTTGCCCCGCCCACGCGACGGCCCTGAGTTTAAGAACCCAGATCGACAGGAAAAAATTATGATTAAAAATATTTTTTCTTCAAGTTCAAGACATTTTTAAACGCGATTAAGCAGAAAAAAAGATGAAAATTATTCATACTTCATGTATGGAACATTTACTATTAATTGCCAATTGTACTTAAATATTTTAGAATAATGAATAGATGCTTACAGCTACAGCGACAATGGTATTTCCCTCAAAAGCATGCCGAATGGCTTTTAATAACCTCTTTTCAGTAACGGCATCAAGAGCGGCGGTGGCCTCATCTAAAGTCACACATTTTGATCCTCGAAGAAATGCTCTTGCAACGGTAAGCAGCTGATGCTCACCCGCGCTCCCAAAAGTATCCGCAGTAACAATCGTATCTGAGAAAAATTTACCTTTTTCAATCGTATAAATTATTAGTTAATTCTAACAAGTGAGCGTTTAGGAATTTATGATTTTCGAAAAACTGCACACGAAGACGTATGAAAATATTATATTATATTGTGGGAACTCATTTAAATTATTTCATTAAACCAAAAATAATGTAAATTATAATCACCTAATCCGTTTGAAAAAGATTTTACCAAATCTTTGAGCTGTACCATTTCAAGACTATGCCACAATACATCATCTGAATATTTTTTCTTAGGGTCTAAATTATCTCTGAAAATGTATATTTGGTAAATATAAAAGAGTAAAAAGGTTAAGGATGTCACATGAAGAAATTAAATTACCTTAGTGATCCAGAAAATATTATTGAATCTTGAGGAATAGAGGCTAATCTTGAACGCAGAGTGCAAGCGGTTAATTTTTTTATATCAACCCCATCAATTCGAATTCCTCCTCCAGAAGGAGATTCTACATGTACCATACCAAAAAGAGACATTAAAAGAGTCGATTTCCCACTTCCAGTTCGACCTACAATGCCCACCTAAAAATATTTATTTATTTATTTATTTTACTCCGTGTGAAGATAAAAATGGTTATTTTTACCTTTTGTCCTGAAGGAATATGAAGTGTTAAATTTTTGATAATTGGTTCAAGATTAGGACCATATCTTAATGTTACGCGATCAAAATGAATCTCTCCATTTTGAGGCCATTTTTCTTCTACTTTTAAGCCATCATCTTGAAATAATCACTTTTTTATTATCCACAAAATTTAAATGTAAATTTAAATAATAAATATAATAGATTAAAAATTCACAGTTCATTGGACAATGTTTTTTATTGAACTCTTATTCAATTTTTGTACAACGTTTCGTCTCTCTCGAGACTTTTTCAAGCACTCAATTGGTTAGAGCACATTGGTTGAGATAACAGTAAAAATAATTAAGACATAGTAGAATTTTTTCTTTTTAGATTGATACAACAAAATTAGTCTAATTAGACATTGTCCAATGAACTGTGAATTTTTAATCTACTAATTATAATGGACATTAATCAACATAATTTATCAATAAATATAATCTTTCGACTATTATTTGTCTTACCAATTCCAATATGTTGTTCAGTTTCCACAGATTCAATACAAGAATACACCCGATCAGCAGCCGACATATAGATATCCACATCTGCAGCAAATTTTACTACCCAATTTAAATAAACAGGTACAAGTAGCGTATAGTTAATAGCTAGGCCTACTAATGAAGGAGTTACACGTTCAGGGTAGGAACATGCTGCTGCTATTGTTGCCAAAGAAGAAAGAAACACAATGAAAGCCCCAATGTAATCCTTGAAGAATAAAACTTTAATTAATTAATGTTCCATCATTCGCATCCATAATAACAATTAAAGCAGGAGTGGTAGGGAATTGGACAAAAAATTAAAAACACAGAGATTTTGCAAATGCTATGTCTGTTTAAGTTAGTTGTTTCAAGACAATACTAGTAAAAAGTTAATGCTAGGGTATATAGAACAGACAATAAGGAATCATAATTCATAAGCCCAAAACTTTTTGATGTTTATGTACCACTGTTAGCCAATCCCGTGATCGTTTGACAAATCTGGCAACACTGTCCGAGCTTGTATATATTTTATCATAGAAATTTCAGATAAAGTACATTATAAAGGAAGATTTATAAAACAAAAAGTTCTTAATAAGCGATTGAAAGCTGTTGCGACAATGGCTGAAGCGAAAAAACGTCAAAAAAGTACTAAGTTGACCCACTTGTTAGGTTAAATACATGCGTTGTTGACAGCTTGTTTTTAGTGCAAATTTTTCATTATTTATTCATTATTATCTCAGAATATGTGTTGTAACTATGAATTAAAATTTTCTTAAAAAATGTATTAGTGACCTATTGTTTAATGATGGTTTAGTTTTTTATAACAATGGTAAGAAGAGTTTCTTAATTATAATTAAATATGTATGTAAACTTTCCGATATCCCGTATAGTGAAATGTATAAGAGTCTGAAAATCTTTATCTTTGGAATTTAATATCTCCGGAACTATATTGTTCATAAATTTTATTTTGACACCAATCGATGCAGAGGTATTTAAATAATAATCTCTCTAAATTTCAAAAAAAATCCTAAGAAAACCCATATGGTGAAACAACTACCTTAAAAGCAACAAAAAACTTTTTTAATTGTTAAAAAAGAGAAAAGAGTTCAAGATTGTTGATCAATTGGAGCCAAGAATGTATTGAAAAAATAAAAAAGATTAATGATGTTTTGTCGTATAGTGGAATTGTTTTTTGACAAAGAGTGATAAAACGGGCCACTGAGAAAGTCAAAATAAATCGACGAAACGTCTGCCCCATTTAATAAAAACTCTGTTTTTAATTTGTTTTGTCCAATTTCCTACTATTTCTGCTTTAATTAATTAAATTGTTATTTGAAAGATTAATTATTTCAATCAAAATTTACCAAAGCTATACCCAGCCATCGTCCTGAAGCATCCAAAATTAAATAAGCCACAACATGGCGGTCTAATTTCTCAATAAATTCTTTGGTGAATTTATGTTGTTGCCCAAATGCACGGATTGTCGCTCTTCCAAGGAGAGTATCTGATAGATGACCCAAAACTGGACCTCGTCCCAGGGCATCCAAGCTATTAAAATGAATATATATATTATATATATAATATTTATCTAATATTTAGATCTCTACTTTAAAAATAAATATAAATTTTCATTTAGTTTTTACATATGAAATCTTTTAAAAATAATAATATTTTCATAAAATTCAAACAAAGACAAAATTACCTTTGAATTTGTTGAGAAGTGGTTCTATAAATTTTTTGAATAAAATAATAAGCAACGGAAATCGGAATGGCTGCAATTAAGAAGTAAGGAGCAATGCAAATATTAACAAATATAGCAGAAGCGCAGAGTAATCCGAATTGGCTCAACCGCTGAACAGCTGCACACAATTTCTAGAATCCAAAAAAAACGCTTTTCATTTAATGGCCCAATATATTTTTTATTGAAAGTAATGGAAGGCAGCCCAGAGGTAGTGAGGAAAGAAAAAATTAACACATATAAAATAAGGTGTAATTTATTGGAATCCTTCCTCCTTTCCTTTCAAACCGAAATTATGTTAATTAAGAAAAGAAGGAAAAAAAATTTTTGTCTTTCTATGCCTTTTGTTACAAATGAAGAAAGTTTTTGAACACTACTGTGGAGAGAAGAAGGAAACATTTTATTTGTTTCATTCATTGACCCTTTGAAACCCTGAAGAAGGAGGAAAAAATCCTCCGAAACGTCGGTTTTGAAAGGAAAGGAGGAAGGATTCCAATAAATTACACCTTATTTTATATGTGTTAATTTTTTCTTTCCTCACTACCTCTGGGCTGCCTTCCATTACTTTCAATTAAAATTTCTACCAGTCCGTCTCTCTCCAGAGAAAATTTCGTTGCAAAAAAATATTTTTTTATTTTTATATACAGGTTTTACACTTCAAATTGAATATTTTACAACTCAAATTGAACACTTTACTAATCAAATTTAACAGTTAAATAATTTATTCGTTGGCTAGGAACATAATAATTTAATACATAAATATATATGTACAAATGTACATGTACAATATACATTAGGGTGATTCATTTCTGAAAAAGTTTTTTTTTAGGTGCTCAAGCAAAATATCAATATGAATATAGAAAAAAAATTCTCACCAAGAGATGAGCTCTTAATTCCAATATTAAGTAATTACTATTTTAATTTGATTTTTTTCCGTTTAAAATGCATGTAATTTGCTCAGCCATATTTCACGATATTAAAAAACGAGTTGTTGGTATTTAAATTTAACTTTTCGATTGATCATCTTCACATTTTTGTACATTATGAACTTTTCTATATTTATTCGGATAATTTACTTGTTATATAAGTAATAATAATAAATATCAATAACAATTTTCCTCAAAAAATGTACTTCGACAGCTATTACTGGTGAATCATCGCGAGCTACATAAAAAAAAACCAAAAGCTATTTTGATCATGAAATCCTCTACAAGATACAACAACTCGTTTTTCAATATCGTAAAATGTGGCTGAGCATTAGAAATTTGAAAAAAAAATTACATGCATTTTAAATGGAAAAAAAAATCAAATTAAAATAGGAGTAGTAAGTACTTAATATTGGGATTAAAAGCTCATCTTTGATGATAATTTTTTCTATATGCAGATTGATATTTTGCTTGAGAACCTAAAAAAATATTTTCAGAAATGAATCACCCTAATCTACATAATAATAATAATTATTATTGAATGCTCTGAGGATGTTCTCCTCCTGGAGCAAAAAAGATTATACAATTATATATAGGTACATATAATTAAGGATTATTCTTAATGAAAAAAAATTATTTAAATTATATAATTATTATTATTATAACATAAATTTGTCACACTAAAATAATTTAAAACAGTGCAAATACTATGAAAATCTTGATGAATTACAATATGTATGTGGTTTGTAGGAGTATGTATTTCATAATTAGGGTAATTTTTAAAAACTTTCCTGAACATGTACTATATGTACCTATATACAGTTAAACAAAAAAGATATATAAATACATATGTATGTACGCAAATTTAATTTATAAATGTTCTTTTGCGGTAGTTACTGATGGTATCTTATGTAGTTACGTTAAATTTTTTTCAAATACAATAAAATGTTCAATTGGAAGTGTAAAACCTGTATCTTTGTTTGAAAAGTGAGTAAAATCCTCATTCGTGGGAGAAGTTTCCAGGGGCCAGAATCCCAATCCAATTAATCATTTATTTAAATAAAGTTTTATTAACAAATTTAAGTCTCGGGACAGAACTTTATTTAATACATAGGTGGGCTGAAACTATGGTAACACCGAGATTTGTTATCTTTAATGAACTCTAATCTCGTTATATAGGTATTTTGTTTTCATCGGATTGAAAGTGAATGATGAGGCCTAAAGGCTAAAGGGAATTCTGGAAAATTGAAATCTTCTCTCTCAAATGTTCTATTAACGGTTATAGCATTTAATACAGACTTGATAAATAATGAGAGTACATACATATATCGATAACCTCTGGGAATTTCTCTTAATGATTTATCTCTTTCATTTTCACTTTTTTCTATTATCCTAAAAATATTATAATAAAAATAATGTATTGATTTCTCTTAGGGTTGAAAATATAAGGAAAAAATAACAGTTATTTTTAATATAGTTTTTTTAATTAATGGGCATCAAATTATTTTAATTAATTCCTTTTCCATAGAGAAAAATTGAATTTTTGTTCAAATGAAAGAATTCTATCTATCAACATCTAGTGGCCGATTTTTATATTTTATTAAGTCAAAAAAACAAAATATCAAAATTTTAAAAATTATGCATACCAATTCCGCGGATAAAGAGATGCCATTATTTGTTTTAAATATTTTAAAAAATACCACATTAAATATTTATTTTCCGATACAATGCAATTTTTCGATATCCCAACATCTTACTTCGGAAAATATGGGACAAAAATCACTATTTTTCAGAAGCTAAGTATCGGCATTTCGATATATCAATATTACACATTCGATATATCAATTATACACTCTCAGTATTTTTATATTTGAAAATTTTAGAGATTAAACAAAATTTAGCAAAGATTCAATCACCTTATCGACAATAGCCATGTCAGTTGAAAATCGATCTGCAAGTTTTCCAAAGGGTGTCGTCGATAGCCATTTCGGAGTAGCATTGACAAGAACATTTTCTGCCAACCTCTCATGAAGACGACTCCTTCCTCTGGCTCCAGCCCAAAATCCAAACCCATGGGATCCAGCAGAGAAGATAAGGCTAAATAAGATTAACAAGGCATATCTCTCGAAGAACCATAAATTATCTTCTTGATTCTAAAAGTCAAAATTATATCATTGTTCGTAAAATAAATAAGATTTGATAATTTTAATGTGGGAATTTAGAAATAAATTATTTATAAAAATTTTGGTATTTATTATAATCTTTCATTTGAAAAATACTGAACTTGGAAATATTTGTATTTTAGCTGCCACTTAGGGTCTGTCTAGTTTCTAGTATATATGGGGCTTCAGATTTAAAAATTTTAAATAAAAAAAGATCTTATTTTAGGGCCCCCAAAGAGTTTTCCATCCTAAGCCTTTTTAATCAAGAATCCAACTTTCTGCACAATTTCTGAAATTTGTCATTTCGTTATATTAATTTTTTGGGAATATATATTTATATTCTTTAGAGAAGGCTCAGAAAATCTAACTTCTTAATGATTCCCTATAAGCCCGGATGATGATCCCCTCAAACATTTTTGGATTTTATCTCAATTCGTTTTTGAAAAACAATGATGAGAAAGTGAGGCGGCGATTAAACTGGATAAGAATTCGTACGAAAATTAATTCTTACGAAATCGTGTGAAATATTTCGTTTGAATTCGTACGAATAGAGTAGTTACATTGATTGCAAACTTGGTAGTGATTCAGGATACAATTTTTCTCTTTCAAAGAATGATCGACTTGGTGAGATTGAATATCTATCGGATACTCCGGTCATAAAAATTCTTTTGTTGGAAAATTTGAACAAACGGATATGGGTTCATAAATATTTGGCATCAAGAAGTGTAATGGGGGATTTGAGAGGTCATATGAAGAGCTTAGACACAATGATCAAAAGTTCTTTGAATATACACGTATGACCATATCTAGGTTTGATTATATTTTGAAATCTGTTGAGATGAAACTTCAAAAACATTCAAACTTTCGAGAATGCATTTCTCCAGAGCACAAATTGATTGTAAATTACGCCTGAATGAATGTGCTTTTGCACAAATTTCGGACGAAATCTTATGAAAAATCAAATTATTGAAATAGTCGTGGGAGTTCGTAAGAACTCGTAAGAAAATGGCGCGAGCAATGTAAACACTTCTATTAACAACAATGTATTTATTTACTTCTGATGAGTTCTTATGAACTCTTACAAAGTCGTAAGAATAAATTTTCTTACGAATTCTTATCCAGTGTAACCTGAGTGAGTGAGAAATTTGTTTTTCGATTCCCAATAAAGCAAAAGAATGATCAAACAAAAATTTTTGGTTTCTATCTTAACTCGTTAAAAAAAATAATGAGCCAGTGATTGAGTGAGAAATTTGATTTTTGTATTTACTACTGAAGATGTTCTTACTTTTTGTTGGGCATTATCCGTCCAACGAGTAAGCCAAAAATCGGTAAAAACTCGAAATCCTTGCCAGGAAAGTGTTGTCAAACCATAACAGAAGCACGATAGCCATCCGCAAATTGAGATGTATCCTAACCATCCTTCTTTCTGACTCTTTTCGTTCATTAAATCATTTTCCTCAGAAATGGATTCTTGTCTTTTTATAGAACTGTCAATCTCTTCAGAAGCTAGACAAAACTGAATATCTCGTAGATTCGAAGTAGAAACGAATAAGCGACGAATCAAGGAAGGTCTTCGATGTGTATAACTTAAGCAATAAGTATTAAAGTTCGTAAAAAGTAGGAGTAGGTAAGTGAGAAAAATATATATAAATTAACATAACTTTTTCGAAATTTTATATTATTTACCTTGGATTTAGATCTAACATAGCTGGTGTGGAGTGTTGTCTTCTTACTCGTTTTGATTTTGGAATCGAAGCAACGGAGAAGGAATAGGAGTGATCTTGATGTCTAGGTTGTAATGTAGAAGATCGCCAACGTGAAAATTCGTGACCGTGTGAATCCCTTTTCCATTTTAAGGTAGATCTCCTTGTACCTGGAGTTTTAGCACACCACCAATCATGAGTTGGGGGTAATTCATGAACAAGAAGATATCGTGGAATCCCATCCGAAGTTCCTGTTCCTGCTCTGCGTCGAAACCCATCCGTCTAGTACATCCGAAAATATTATAAATATTTAATATATAAAGTAAAATTTTGTCCTTTATTGTAATGTTTACTTCATTTATTTACGATAGGTATGTGGATATTTAATAAAAACTGGACTAGAATGAAAAGAGTATTTTATTATATAAAAAATACAATTTGAGTGAAAATTTTGGCGAAAGAGAAGCGAAAAAAATTAAACTTCCTAAATTCATGGAGATAAATGACCTTATAGTTGAATCTTTTTAAAAAAGGGGAATTGTAGATATATTCTTTTAAAAGCCAGAAATAGGAAATAATAATAAAAAATAAATGCTTGGCTTTCTTCATAATTGCATCTACAGGGTGGGCCACGAGAATCGGACGTTTTTGGAATAGACAGTACTCGGCAAGTGAAGAGGGTAGAAGGCTGGCGAGGGCCGCATTCCAATTCTCTGATTGTACCATTCACTGTTCACTATAGCGATTTTCATGTTCACCCTTATAGGCTTGCACTAGTTCAAAAGTTGCAACCAAACGATTGTTCAAAAAGGAGAGCTTTCTCGGAGACTATGCTGGATTTTCTAGAGGGGAATGAAGATGCCATTATTCTTAAAAGTGATGAAGCTCATTTTCATTTGAATGTCTTCGCCAATCGGAAAAACTGTCATTAGTGGGCTCCAGCTAACCTGACCCCTGATATTGAAGTGCCGCCTGAACTCCCTCTGGAACGCTACAACTGATTCTCCATTACGCACAAAACTTTAATAAGTAAAAACGCAGTGCTCCAACTGACAATGAGCTATAGTGAACACTGAATGGTACAATCAGAGGATCGGAATGCCACCCTCGACAGCCTTCTACCCCTCTTACTTATCGAGTACTGTCCATTCCAAAAACGACAGGTTCCCGTGCCCCTCCCTGTATATTAGAAAGATAATTCTCGTCGTTTCAGGTTTGAGAACAGGGTTTTTCTCAAAATAAGTGGAAATATAATAAGTTAAGAGTTTTAGACTGTATCTCTAAAATATAGAATAATTATTAATTGAATATACCACTAAATCGTTTTCTGAATTGGATTCTTCATCATTTTCATTAGTCATTAAATGATGTTTTAGTTGCAGACCAATTTTTGAAACAAGACGAATCTAAAAAAGTCAATTCTTTTAAAATGTTTAAAAAAATTATTATTATTTATTGTTTTTTTTTTAATTTAAAGAAATAAAATATAATTTTGTGATCAAATAAGAAGTCTTACTAATTGCCAACGTTCTCGTGCAGTTCGTGTATAAACTTCACTAGGAATTGGTGAAAGCAGTGGCTGATTAACATGCTCCTGGGATTGTAAAAGCGAATAATAAAGTTCAGGATCCTTTTGTTTGATTTCTTGAATTCCTTCTTTTGCAATATAACGGATCACGCCTTCTTCAAGCACAATGATCTTAAACATAAATAAAACATCAAAAATTAATATTAAAAATTGAAAATAAACATGAGTAGCTATCAAATAATTCAGATAGTTAATTCTAAATATCTTTTGAATTATTTCTTAAATGAAAAAAATGAAAAATGGCAATTGAACAACCGACCGAAAAAGATGAAATCAATTAAACTAAAAAATATTTTTTGTTGAAAAAGCTATTTGAAATTAATTAATAATTTAGAAATATTTTCTTTTGGAGGCGGATTGAGAGATTTCAATGGTGAATTGATAGAAAAGCAGCCTAACGATAATGAAAACCAAAAATTCCACATTTTCTGAAGATTCTTTAGGGTTTAAAAGGGTCAAGGGATGAGCCTTCTTTTGCCTCCTTTAAGAGTGCTTTTGCTTGATTTGTATTAAATTTTGATATTACGAAAAAGAAATATTCTGTTGATATGAATGCCAACTCAAATACTTGTCAAAAAAAGCATTGTTAAAGGAGACCAATGCAAGTTCCTTCGTTGACTCTTTTAAGCCCTGAAGAAGGAGGAAAGATCCTCAAGAACGTTGATATTTTAACAGGATGAAAATGACGTTCTAACAAATTATTTTATTCGGAATTTTTGGTTTTCATTATCCTTGTGCTGTCTTTTCATAAATTCACCATTTAATTAATAATGAGTTAATTGAGGTGCTCATGTGTATTTTCAAAAACTAAATTAAAAACTTAAGTTTGAAATTAAAATAAATTTCCCAATTAAAATGAATAATAATGTTATTTAGTATTCACTAGACATAGGAAAAAAATACCTTACTTGATTCGCCTCTTTTAATACTGATGGACGATGACTACTCATAACAACTGTCCGATTTTCTTCCCCGAGAGCAAATCCCCTAATGCCTTGTTCAAAAACATGCATGGCAACTTGTTCATCTAAAGCTGATATAGGATCATCCTGAAATGCAAATTTTGATGAAAATATTTTTAAAAATTATTATAACAATTCTCTAGCACTAGAATTGATTTTTTTTCAAAAATATGCGGAATATTTTCCATAAATGGTGAATAGCATATTCTCCAGAGTGCGATTTCGGGGCCACTTGAGAAAAAGATAAGTATATATTAGTACTGACATAATGGATGACTCAGCGTCGTCGCCTGCGAGTGGCAAGTATGCATTCTAAAGTAACGACCTGTGTTGCGGGTTGCATCTCTAGGCTCCAAATATTTATTAAATAAGCTGACGTGTTCTGATGTGGCCATCCACTTGACTTTACCATACAACCTGGCCCCTCACTTATATTTAATATTTAATAAAATTATTTATAATCATTTAGGGGAGGGGGTTAGTTTTTGCATTTTTAGATTATTCTGGGCCCATTGATTATGTATACAAAATTTGGTTGAGTTTGGTACAAGAGACTACATTTTCATTTTTTAACCTTACACCCGCCCCTCCCATTTTAGGCGGTTAGTTTTTGCATTTTTATACTTCTGGGGTCCCACTGATTATGTATACAAAATTTGGTTGAGTTTGCTCAAAAGGCCTAGATTTTTAATTTTTAATCCCTCTCAACCGCCCTTAATTTTAGGTCAATATATATCAAAATCTAATCAGCTCTTAATCTCAATGGACCAAAACTACGTCCTGAAATTTGGTTTCGATATTCACACTAGTTTTTGAGCTAGCTCGTCCAAAAAAATTTGGTAACGCACAGAGGCTAACAGACATTTTGACAAAACAGTTATTATCTCGAAAAATATCATTTTTTCGATGTTCACTTATTAGAGCTTTTTTGTACAGCGAAATGCCTTGGTTTCGCTCCATTTTTTAATCAAAATAATTTCAGCCGTTTTTGAGATATTTCGAAAAAAATGAAGGAAAAAAACACTTTTTTTCATGCAAGATTACAATAGTTGACCATACCCTGTATGGTAAAGTAAAAATATTTTAATCATTAATTCAATTTTTAAAAAATAAAATAATTTTTATCTTAGTATTCTATAATTAAATTCAAGCTTTACTGCCGAGAAGCTTCGCCTGCTTTCCGAGAGGCCCTAGTATTAAATTCACTCCTATTTTTTCATGATTAATTTTATCTTCAATGTCAAACATGGGCGCCGTTTCTGAGCTTTGAGATTTAGAGGCATCTTGAGATGATGAGGTGGAAAAAATAGTCTGCCTGTTAGTTTCTTCAAGTGTATAAAATAAGGTTATTCTATGTAGTTTGTTGATATTTTCTTTTTGAGCTGCGAGTTTTTTTCGTTTCTCTGAACCACTTAAATATATTCTTTTCGATATAATTAATCGAGACTACAAAACTACGCAAAACAATTTATTAAGATACTTAATAATTTACAACAAACTAGCTGCAAGGTCCACCTTTGGCGGCCCGCTTGCGTTTCTAGCTTTCTAGAGGCCCACAGAGGATATGTATACAAAATTTAGTTAAGTTTGGTCCAAGGGCAAGAATTTTCATTTTTGACCCTCCCTCCCATTTTGAATGGTTAGTTTTTATATTTCTGCTCTATAGAGGCACACAGATTATGTATAAAAAATTTGGTTGGGTTTGGTCTAAAGACAAGAATTTTCATTCCCCCCACCATTTTGAGTGGTTAGATTTTGCATTTCTAGCATTCTAGTGGCCTACAGATTATGTATACAAAATTTGGTTGAGTTTTCTCCAAGGGCAAGAATTTACATTTTTACACCCTCCCCCTTTCGGATTAGCCGAGAGCTTAAGACACTAGCCTTCTAAGCAGGAGTCCCGGGTTCGAGTCCGAGTCCCTGCATTGATATTTGACCGGCTATAATCTGATTCCTAGTCACCAATCCGTCTGGCAAGCGTGGTGACTTAATGCCAACCCCCTTCCATTTGATGGAAGAGGCCTATATTCAGCAGTGGATTGTCGCTATCGACAGGCTGATGATGATGACACCCTCCCCCCCTTTTTGGGTGGTTTTTTGGGAGATTTTTTTAAAACAAAAGTTATCAGAAATCACATCCCCCTATAACTTTGCTCATTACAAAATTTGCCATAGAGTTAATAGTTTAGGAATTATTGAATAATTTCCATTAGTACAGATAAAACCTTAATTTTATATCGGTATAAGCAAGTAAACAATCCCCATCCAAAAGCACCATCTACATATATGTCTATAAGAAACCGCTAGAAGGCGTAGTTTTGCATCTCCATTGATAACCAAATTGACGGTAAGTAGAAGTAAATCTACTTCGGTAAACAACCGCAACCTGACGTTAAGATGACTTCAAAAATTTTACGTGCAAGTTAAATTATGACGGCGACATTTCGAGGCCCCCTTCAGGCCGGAGGCTCTGGGTTGGTGCCCCGCGTGCCCTTATGGAAAAGACGGAACTGATTATAATTTTAAGAAAGAATTACCAAGAGTAGAATATCCGCTTGAGAGTAAAGGGCCCTAGCCAAAGCCACTCGTTGCTTCTGACCTCCACTAAGGACAATGCCACTTTCTGTGTTCTTAGCCTCTTCATCTGCTCCGAGTTTAGCTGTATCTCCTCCAGGAAGAATAGCTAGATCTGGTTCGAGTGCACAATATGAAATCACCCGTTTATAACGATTGGGATTTCCATTCGATGAATTCCAATCGGTAATATTGTCTCGAACAGATCCTGAAGCCAGCCACACTTGTTGCGAACAGTAGGCTATCTTTAACCCTCTGAAAGCGAAATATCGAAAAATTACAAATAAAAAAACATTCAAAATTTAGACTAAAGAAAAAAGAGATTAAATCTGGAACTTCCCCTTTTATTTCGGGGGTTTTTCGTAAAATTTGGTAATCGCTCTTTGTCCAAAAGTATCTCTATGCAATTTTAATATTTTTATTATTACAATCTAAGACATTTATTCCTTATCATATTTTTTATTAAAGTACCTAGCTGAATAAAACTATGATTAAAAATTGCTCATATATTTTTATAAATTTTTATAAATTAAAATAAAAATGGCCTACATACTTAATTTTTCAACTTGTCACTTTCATTTTTTCTTTGTCAGTAAAAAGGGCTGATTATTTCAACGTATAGAATTATTTAACGAAAAAAAATATTTAAAGTCAATATCAAATATATAGACGGTCAGCCAACAGCCCGGATAGCAAGTATGGCACTTGGGTTCGATTTCAGGGAGGAAAACAAACTCTTCTGATATGATATATCAAATTTCGAAAACTCATTTGTTTACAATTATAATTAACCTAATTATAAAGTAAAGAAAATTTTGAAAATTTTTTTAGAAACTTTTTAAAATTTAAAATATGAGAGTTTCATTTTTTCTTAGTCAGTAACAAGGGCAGATTACTTCAACGAATAAAATTATTTAAAATCAATATCAAATATATAGAGGGTCAGCCAATAGCCCGGATAACAAGTATGGCACTTGGGTTCGATTTCAGAGAGGAAAACAAACTCTTCTGATATGATATATCAAATTTCGAAAACTCATTTGTTTACAATTATAATTAATCTAATTATAAAGTAAAGAAAATTTTGAAAATTTTTTTAGAAATTTTTGAAAATTTAAAATACGAGAGTTTCATTTTTCTTAGTCAGTAACAAGGGCAGATTACTTCAACGTATAAAATTATTTAAAATCAATATCAAATATATAGAGGGTCAGCCAATAGCCCGGATAACAAGTATGGCACTTGGGTTCGATTTCAGAGAGAAAAACAAACTTTTCTGATATGAAAATGAAATACATCCAAAATATCTTTGATAATGTCTTGGTATTGCCTTTAAATTCTTTTTTTCATTAAATAATTATTGTGGTTCTTCTAAAGGCTCGCATGATGGTTGAATTTTTATAATATTAGCATATTTTTTCAAATATAATTAATCTAATTATAAAGTAAAGGAAATTTTGAAAATTTTTAAAATTTTAAAATATTGAGAGTTTCATTTTTCTTAGTCAGTAAAAAGGGCTTATTATTTCAACATATAAAATTATTTAACGAAAAAAAAATTAAGTCGATATCAAATATATAGAGGGTCAGCCAACAGCCCAGATAGTAAGTATGGCATTTGGGTTCAATTTCAGAGAGGAAAACAAACTATTCTGATATGAAAATGAAATGCATCCAAAACATCTTTGAAAATGCCTTTAAATTCTTTTTTCATTAAATAATTATTGTGGTTCTTCTAAAGCCTCGCGTGATAGGTGAATTTTTATAATATTACGATTTTTTTCAAATTTCAAAAACTCATTTGTTTTCAATTATAATTAAACTAATTATGCTAAAAATTAATAGTAAACGAAATAAGATAGTAAATTAAATACCTTTGTAATATAACTTGTCCTTGAAGCGTCGAAATTTCATTTAAAAGAGCTGCTATGAAAGAAGTTTTTCCACTACCAACTGATCCAACCAAAACAGTTAATTTTCCTATTTTGAACAAAAAAAGATAATAAAATATTAAGTTAGTTACTTTTGGTTATTTTATTATAAAATTTATACCAATGGGAATGCGGATAGATTGAAGTACTGAAAGAGTGACACTATCACCTGTCCATCCGAATTTCGAATCAGGGGAAATAATAAAAGCTGCATTAGAACAAAATGAAGATGCAGCAGTTGTTGCGGGAGAGCTGATATCAGGAATTTTCAAAAAACATTCTAAACGTCGAGTACTGACCTGAAACAAAAATATTAAATTATATAGTGAATATCAGTAAATTACTATAAGAAATTGGAGGAAAAAGTTAAGATTTTTTAAGAATCAGTACATTCTCTTCAAATTTCAGATATTTGGCAAATGTTTGTCAGCGAATGGTTTGAACTAGACAATTGAAATTTGTCCCCAAGGCGCAGTTTACTAACTCAAATATGTGTGCCGAATTCAGTTCATTAGCTTTTATAGCTCTGAATATGAAATTCAATTTATTTCTAATTTTTTACATTTTTGAACGGAAAATTATGAACCAAAAAAGCACAAAATAAAATCATTTATTTGTTTTGAAAATATAATTTAAGGGGGTTCGGGACTGTTTATCATTTTTATAAGAAAATTCCCAAAACTTTACCATCAAATCATTGATGTATTAAATATTTATTCCGGAAATTTGAAATTGATCTTCTGTCCCATTACCGAGAAACAAATTATTGAAAATTGTCCTTTTAACCTGGAAGTAAATGCATCGAGATTTTACCATAAAAGGGCTATAACTTCTATACAAATTATACCATTTTCAACAAATTTATACAGATCAATAATTCAACTTTAATGAATCTAATGATACATTTTTCAATAGATTTGATATTCTAGTTAATTAGTTATTCATAAATGTAAAAATAAAAAGTTATTTGCAGCCAACAAAATATAACAAAAGCACTAGTGTTGAATTCCAACTCTATTTCTTGAAATCGTTTTTGTGTAAAATAAATGTTCTTATAATGAGAAAAAATTTATCTCAATATTTTTTTTATTAATATTATCAAAACAAAGATTTTTATTCGAAATTAACCTCATT
Source organism: Forficula auricularia (assembly GCA_024734495.1). NCBI lineage: Eukaryota > Metazoa > Arthropoda > Insecta > Dermaptera > Forficulidae > Forficula > Forficula auricularia. Next base: position 94,683,202 of record JALMQS010000099.1, read on the forward strand.
ATTAACAATTTTTTTATTAAAAAATTTAGTTGGCAGAAATTGTCACTCTGCAGAAATACAAAAGATTTTTTCGAAGATCAACCAGTAGATAAGCTCTCTCGAACTCCCTTAAGGCCCTTTCTTCAATGATGCAACATTTAAAAATCATGGATTTCCAATATTAATAAAAATCTCTATATTGAAAATTTCATAAAAATAATAGTTAAATGATCTAACCAGGAAGTCATCAATATAGATTATACACACATCACACTGAAAAATCAAACAAAAAAAACTTTTTAGACTCAACTAAAACTTTAATTACAGAAAATTGAAGGAAAATTTTAACTTTTTTAAGATTCGGTATGCTATCCGAAAATTTTAGATGATTTAAAGTTGAAATTCAATATAAACATGTATTTTATTACTAAAAGCACATGTGCCAAACTTCAGCTCATTAGTTACAACCTTTACATAGCTCCAGCATTTACCATCCAGTTCTTAGTATCAAAACAGATATATTTTATACATTTAATAATTAAAATAATCATACCAAAGCAGAAACTAGAATAGGTAGAGCCGCAGGAATAATGAAAAGAGGAACAGCTAGTTGATTGAAGAGAGCAAGTCCAGCAAACACTTGACTAGCCCGAATGGAGTCATTTTGAGGAAGAAGATATTCCCGAAAAGCAAACGTTGTGAGAGCTACTAAAACGGTTAATCCATGAACCAATAAAGCTGAAAAAATGTAAGATACGAGTATGATGAACTATGTATTATTTTTACGATATAATCAAAAAATATAATCATCCCTTTGCAAAAATTAACAAACACGCTCAGCTCCACTTTTTTATCTTCATCTTTAGGTATACCAAAACCACACAAATGTGTAAATTTTTTCATTTTTATCTAATGTCATTTGTCAATGCAATTTCTGACGAACTTTCTATGCCAAGGACACGAATGTGATAGTATTATTAAATAATATTGAGGTGTATACTAAAAAATGTAAGTGAATAGTGTTCTATAGAAATTTTGCAAATAGTAAAAACTCGAAACAAGATTTTTGTATATTTACGGATTAAGGTAGTTCTTTCGCGACAATCCACACAAAAAGTTTTAGCCTCGTATCCACTCTATACACATGAACGATGCTAAAATTTTAGGTAAAGTTTTTTAACCTGACTGTACTTTTCACACTACTATATCCTCTTGAATGGATATTTTCCAAGCGATTGATCTTATATCCTCCACTAAAAATAATAGGCCAAAATGTTTTTGTTTTTTTTTGTTTTTTTTTGTTTTTTATCAAAACTACGAGGTTTTTTTTAACTTACTCCGAACTTACTTCTAACAAATATTAGTTTTTCATCAAGATGGTGAAAGTCCTTCAATTTTAACAGTGTGTTTATAATGCTTTTAATGACTTATTATCCAAGTTTCGAAGACTTCTTGAATTTTTGCATTTGTGAAAGAACTACTTTAAGGTGACGATATATAAAAGTTTTCCACTGCCAAGGACTTATCTAGAAATGTTTATTTGTGCTGACCCCCACGCCTATAAATATCGGGATCCGCTTTGCCTTCAGGAGGCAGGCGGATATATAATAAATATAGCCAATAAGTTTCAAATTTTCGAAAGTCTGCTCTCTGAAAAGCTAGGGAGCTTAGCCTCCCTGCCACCCCAGCATATGCCCAGAAAAACTCCGCCCTACAGAGGCTCAGGCAATGTTAGAATTTATCTGAATAATGTGCATGTGCGTATGTTCAGTACACTATCTCTAAAGGGGAGGGCCGGCGCAAGGTAGGTTAAGCGCGTTCGCCGGAACGAGAGGCCCCGCGGTCTACGAAAATTACCCAATTAAAAAACACCGATATTGATTAACTTTTTACAAAATGATGATACCATTAGAATCCAGTTTGATATGCAGCCGTTTCACAAAATCATAAATTGCTAGAGTTACTCTTTTATTAATTTACTCCAATAATAATTAGGTAACCTATCATCGGAGTGGGTATATCATACTTGAGTACGATCGCAGAATAAGTCGATCGAAACGTCGTATTTATATTGTATTTATTTGTTTCAATAAATAATTATAATTAATTATGTGTGATATAAATAAAAATTCAAATTTTAATCAAATTAATCACAAAAATAAAAGCTTCAACAGCTTAATTACTAAGAAACTTTAATATTCATCTTATAAAAAATATATAATATGTAAGAGTAAATAAATAATTCCTCGTAAAATTTAGGTGTAGGATTTGAATGTGTATTCAGGCCCCGTAAAATTTTTGAACCCGACACCGCAAAAGGTCAAGTCGGCCTTGCTAAAGAGCTTATCTGGAGGTGAGCGAAAACTTTTCAAAAAGATGTTATATTATGTATATACCTATACTTTTATAAATTAATACTTACTACTAATAGCCCAATAAATAGAATCTTTATTAAGAAATTCTATTTCTTTTTTTCTTGCTCGAGATACTCGATTATGTTGCCAGCATTCCCAACCGTGCAGCTTAAGAATTCGGGCTCCTCTAATTCCTTCATGGACTAGTCTGATTCTTTCATCAGTAGAGGACTGGATACAAGAAAATTAAATACATATATTACATACATAGTATTTCAAGCAAAAAATTAAAAAGTTCTTTAATTCAAGTAGACAATATTCAATATGGTTTGTAATTTTTAAAAAATAGAGCAACCACTTAATTTACTTATTAATTTATTATAGAGCAGCCCATTCCATAAAAAAACGATTGTCCACATCCCTGTTATTTTGAACAATATATACAAGTCGATTCTCGATAATTCGAAATGCAAGGGACTACAAAAAAATTCGAATTATCAAGGGGAAAGAAAAAAAATCGAATAATTAAGAGTTTTTATTATATTTTTGAAAATATATATGAGATTATATAAATTTTATATATAGCCTCAAGTAAAAAAGTAAAATTAATGAAAACGACAAAAAAGAACAAAAAATTAGATATCTACATTACACCGAAAATGAGAAGTAAACATTGCTAGGAAAAATTCAAATTATATAAGAGGGGAAGTGGCCTAGTTCGAATTATAGAACATTCTCTCCCCCTCTTGTTAGGAAAAGGAATTCGAGTTATCGAGTATATCAAAATACAGCATTTTTTCGATTTACCGAAGTTAACAGCTGAAGAGTTCGAATTATCGAAAAATTCGAGTTATCGGGAGTTGACTGTATATTATTATTATATATTATTATATTTATTGTATACTAGCTTCAAGGCCTGCCTTCGGTGGGCCTTTTGCTAGCCAGGGGCTTCGCCCCCTGGACCCCCACTTGGCTGCTTTATTGATGTTTTATTAGTTACAGAGAATAAATATATATATATATATATATATAATATATATTTGGTTTTAATCTTTAAAATATATTTTTAAAGAAATTCCAAAAGCTAATTAATTCCTTTCAGTTAGTTTAGTATAGTTTCTATAATCCTTTATAATTAACTTTGAAATAAATAAATAATATTGAAATGAATGAATGAGCTCGAATACAAAAGCCAAAAGCCTTAATTCTTTTGAAATGGCTGAGGGTCTTAAATACAATAGAAAAAGGATGAGGTGAGATTCCCAAGGGTATTTTTAAGAAAAATGATTTTTAAATAACATATTTTTCATCTATATATATAATCAAAAGATTGGCTGAAACTTTTTTTATTTTTTTCTACCCTATTAAAGACGGTTTTCAGAATTTTTTAAAAAATTTTCAACCAACCCAAAAGAAGTTAGGAATTTTTGAAAAAAATAGCTTTTTTTAAATAACCATAACTTTTTCAAAAATTTAGTTATCATGACGTTTTTTTTTAAATTTACTTTAAAAAAATAGATAGTTTTTTTTAAATCTTTGTTGCAATATTAAATTCTTCCTTAACGATAATGTAGTTAGAACTATTGAGAATGAATGACACTCAAAAATCTTACAAACAGGGCCGCCAACACTTGTTTTTTTTTTGCTAGTTTAGTTCTTTTATTGTTTGGCAAGCAATGTTGGCTAACCTGAATTTTTTTTTGTTTTTCCTGAATTTTCCAATTTTCCGGGCAACTTTTCAATTTTTTTTTACGTATTAACATGAATTGGGCTATTACGAACATTTAAAAAAAAATTAACCAAATCGGTCCAGGTATTTGAGAGATCTGCGCTTACGAAGAAACAGAAATTCATTTTTATTATATAGGTATAATTAATTTTCCCTTGGATTACACGGTTTGTTGACACCTAATCAATTATGATACATTTTATGTCTCTAGTATGTGTAAATATTTAAAAATAAATTACCAATAGAATTGTTTTTCAAGGTACTTACAGATAATAATCGACCATTATATGCCATTTTCTTAGCCAGACAATATTGAATGGGCCCCAAAATTGTTACGCAAGCCAAGGCTCCTAGTACTCCACTAAAACCTAAGGTCCGATAGAGAAGATAAACAAGAAGAAAGACCTGAAAAGTAAAAATAAAATTTTAAAAATTTAAAAACCAATTTTGATAGTGAATTATGAATTTTAGAGCTCAATTTCAAAATAATGTGAAGATTTAAAAAAAAAAAATATCTTTTACTTTTATTTATATAGATGAAGAAAATAATAAGAATATATTTTATAGATAACAAAGTAAGTCTAGAATGAATTTAAAAGTCATTAATCATATTTAACAAATTTGTTTAATTAATATGACTCTTCTTTATCAAATAGGGAAATGAAAAATTTACTTTACTTTCAAAGGGATTGCCCAGATGTAGTGGCCAACACAAAAGGCGGACATTATATTAAATGCATCTTCAGAAACCAAATTGGTTACAAATCCAGGATCTTTTCCTGTTTCCATATTTTCCTCATTTCCTTGAGAAGTTGGTAGGCGAAGAGATTTAACATAAATCATAGTCTATAAAAAATATATATAATTAAATATTTTTCAGAGATTGAAATCTGATGGATATACTTAGCCCCTTCGCTCAGAGAGAAAACGGAGCAATTACTCGTGTGATCGAGTAAAAAATGTTAATTACAGTTGAGAATTGTAAAATAATAATGTCTTTCACAAGTATTTGCATGCATATTATATGTGATGGTGTCAGAGAAAAGGGCCCTTATTTTCACCTGGTCAAAATCGAGCTAATGACATCTCTCTTCTAGAGAAAAAACTGAACAAAACGCTTTTTGTATTACCCAAAAATTCCAAAAATTGACTCAGTTATGAGTTTTTGAATATTTAGAAGTAAAAAAACGCAGTTTTGAGTTATAGCCGTTTAAATTTTGACGATTTTTAAGCAGACAAAAATAGGGCATTTCTTCTATATTTACCCTCGCTATATCCTATTAAGAATAAAAATTTGCTGCTGAATTCAAATATGTAATCAAATATTATACCCACATTTAACTCACATTTTTGTCATTCCTGAAAAAAATTGGTAGGTGAAGATAAGGGCCCTTTTTCCTGACACACATAAGATTCTTCGAAATGGTTTTTATATTCTCCACGACTCCAAGACCTGGGTTCATTCACAATTGTCAAAATTATATACATTAAAATACGAAATTCTAATGTGAAGCTAATTGGCCATGATCAGAATTAGAATATATAAATTAAAATACGATTTACGTTTTTACTTTACCATAGAGGGTCAAGTATAATAATCGTGCATGAAAAAATTGTTGTTTTTTTTGCTTCGTTTTTTCGAAATACATATTTCAAAAATGGGTGAAACTACCATATTTTGATAAAAAAATTGAACGAAACCATGGCCTTTTAGTCTACAAAAAAGCTTTAATGACTGAACATCGAAAAAATTATTTTTTACGAGATACTAATTATTTTGCCAAAATGTTAGTACGTTCGTTAGTATGTACGTAACCAAATTTTGTGTGCGCTCTAGTTCAAAAACTAGTGTGAATATCAAAACGAAATTTCACCTGTAGATTCTTTATATTGAGATTAAGTGCCGATTAGATTTTGATTGAAATTGAACCAAAAATGAAGGTGGCAGGGGCTCAAAAAAATTCAAATTTTGAAACTAAAAAAAAAATAATTAAATTTACTGTAAAAGAGATCTATAATAGAAAAGTGAGGCATGATTTTTTCAGGGCCCAAAATTGTGGGCGGAGGTTCAAAAATAGAACTATCAATATAACTCCAAGACTCTTTGATCGATTTGTACTAAATTTCGCATATAAATCCTATATATGACTTTATAAAAATGACTCACTATGTGAAATTGACCCAAAAGAGGGTGAGTTAAAATAATTTAAAATAATAAAATTTCCAAACAAAGAAAGCTGATATTTACAATAGAAAATTCTCATTTATAATGAGACATCATAAATTGCTAATGTGTCCAAAATTCAGAGGAAGAGGGTTTTTTCGTAAATGATCATAAATTGTGTTATTAAATATTAAATATGAGAGAGGGTGCATGGTAAAGTCATGTGGATTGACATATCAGTTTATTTTTTCAGATAACAAAAAATATAATATATCAGGAAAAAATATTCTTTTAAGTCTCGTCTAAGATCCCGACTTAGGTCGACCTTCACCTATCGAGCTTCCTAATGAAATTAATATTTTGATAATATAATGTATTAATAAACATAACTTGATAGGGTCGACATCCAATTTTTCTGCATAGCTATTTTTAATAAAAAAAATTAAAGCTGTTAATTTTATTACATAAATGTAGTTATCAAGTTTCCGGATAAATATTATACCAATCGAGCGTAAAATATGTAAATAAACGTTAGGCCGTCATCTTTTTTCCCTGCATAAGTCCAAGTAGACAGGGTATCAACGGGTAACTTCGAATTAGTATTTTGTAGTTATAGAGTTTCCTTTATTGTTATATATGAAAATGTAGATAATTAAAAAATTAAATAAATTAATTAATTAATAAATCTAATAAATTAAATAAAATAGCTATGCAGTGAAATTGGACCCTAACAAGTTTTGTTTATTAATACATTATATTATCAAAATATTAATTTAATTAGGAAACTCAATAGTTGAATGTCGACCTAAGGCGGGATCTTGTACTATTAGAATCAGTTAGAGAAGAACAGTTGTGTCAAATCAATCTTCGAAATGATGAACTTATGAATAAACATTTTGCTTAAAAATCTGAGATCTCGAGGGTGGTAATGGATTATTTTCATGATGCATTATTAAAAAGAAAGAGATTACCTGGAGAGCATTTTTTAATCGAATGGCTTGTACATTGATAAGATGTGTGCTCGCTTGAGATAAAGAACCTTGAGCAAGGGCTACAAGAAAGGAAAGAGTGGCCATGGTATATGCATTAGAAAAGAACATATTCCAATTAGCTGTTTCTGTAATGTCTACCTAAATAAAAAAAGAATGTAAATTAATTTTCTACATCCTTGATAAACAACTATTTTCAATTTTGAAAAAAAAATCTTAAACAAATACGAATGTAATTAAAAAAAAACTTTATAAATAAACCTTAGTTAAATTGGTTCTTTCTTCGAAAATTTTGGACACATATTCAACAACAACGGCTAGGCCAATGGGTCCCATCATCGTAGCCAAATCTCCAAGAAATTTTAGGAATCCACCTAGTAACCAGTCTCTGCGACAAAAATGCCAGTAACAGTTCCAAAGTCCTCCCCATTGATTCTGAAAAATAGAGAAATCACTAATTAATTATGAATCCTACATTAACTTCGATACAATTAATTTAGTATAATAATTTCATTCTCTCTTTATTATATTTGTTTAATAATAATAATAAAATAATAATAATATTCTTAAAATAAAACACAGCTAAAAAGGAAATAATAAACACATATAATCGACTAAAGAAAAGTTTCGGTGACTAGTCTATTGTGAATAAATATTATCTATGTTAAATGTCCCACAATAATTCGTATCTCACATTATAAAAACAAAAGTCAGCTGAAAATATTTTTTTTTTATGTAAATGATAAGAGAAGGAGTTACACCAAAAAGGTGCAATCCCTAAGGCCTGGGTTGGCCCCTCCATCGTGAAAAGAAGAAGAAAAAATTTTATGGGTTGGGCGGGGGTCGAAGGTATCTGTGGATACGGGTCTTAAATAGCTGAAGGTTATAAGTCGCGGGAAAGATGGTGGCAGGGAGCAAGTTCCAGTCTCTGGAGGTCATAGGGATAAAAGAGTTGGCGAAAGAGCTTGTTCGACTTTTATCCAATTTGACAGCGAAGGGGTGGTGAGCGTTTGAAAACCTCGTGTTTCTCGTAAAGAGGGCATTAAGGGGGATAATTGGTTTCAGCTCGACTGAACAGACACCGTGATAGTATCGGTAGTACAGGGAAAGGGCAGAAACGGTTCTTTGGTGAGCCAGGGAGTCGAGTGAGTTGGTTAGAGCCGGGTCTCCTATTAGTTTAATTGCTCGATTCTGAATTGCATCCAGTGTAGCAAAGAATGCTTGGAGGCACCCCTCCACAGATGAGAGCCATATTCGAGACAGGGACGAATTTGAGCCTTATACAGTATAAGAAGTTGACTGGGAGTATAACAGCGTCTAGACCTAAATAGGAGACCAAGCTTGCGCGCTGCAGCTTTAGCAGTGGTTGAGATATGGTCATTCCATGAAAGGACAGACCCTAGAGTTACGCCTAGCATTGGAATTTTATCCCTGAATTCTATTGAGTTTGAGTCGAATGATATGTTTGGGAGGTTTCTGTCGATGCGCCTAGAAATAAGGCAACACTGAGTTTTCCCTGCATTGAAGTTAACTAAGTTTTGGGATTCCCAGTTTTTAAGTTTAATGGAAGAAAGAAAAAATTATTACATAACCAAATAAGATATATTTGTTGGATTGTCATTCCTTTCCTTCTTTCCTTTTAAACCAACGTTTCGGAGGATTCTTCCCTCCTTCTTCAGGGTTTCAAAGGGTCAATGAAGGAAATAAATAAGATGCTTCCTTCTCTCTCTCCTCAGCATTGTTTGGAATTTTTTCCTATCTTAAGTCGAAGCATTAAAATATAATTTTTTTTATTTAATTATCTTGATAATGATAATTAAGAAAAAAAAATCTTCTATTTTAATGCTTCTGCTAAGGAAGGAAACAATTTCAAACACTGCTGAGGAGAGAGAGAAGGAAGCATCTTGTTTGTTTCCTTTAAAATCCTGAAGAAGGAGGGAAGAATCCTCCGAAACGTTGGTTTAAAAGGAAAGAAGGATAGGAATGGCAATCCAATAAATACACCTTATTTGGATATCTGATAATTTTTTTCTTTCTTCACTCTCTGGGCTGCTTTCCATTCCTTTCAGCTGTAAATTCTACCAGTCTGTCTCTCTCCAAAGAGAAAATTTCGTTCAAATATAAAAAAGTAGTATCAGTGATAAAAAATGAAACATGAAGCCCATGAATTACATTTTGCAAAAGGTAAATCGAAATAGTTGTAGTACTTGCAGACTTACACCTTTTCTATCTAAGCCATTTCAACTCCGCCTTTGATTCGGGCATATTCTCCGAAAGCTGGAAAATAGCCAGAGTTAACTTTTCATAAAAAAACATGACCTATCACAAATTACCATGGGCGGAGTCAGGGGGTGGGGGGGGGGCAAAGGGAGCAGTGCCCCCTACAAAACTCATTCCCCCTCTCCCTAGAAAAATCTAAGTTCCATTATTAAGAGGCATCACTTAAGTATTTCTCATTAAATTATTTCGTTAGTTCCAAAATTTGTCAATTCTACTAAAAAGCTAGTTGACCTCTAATCGGAAATACAAACTGAAACCTTTTGGTGGCTAATCAGCTGACCCCCTAGCGAAAACTCCCTAGCTATCCCAATGCAAATTACAAATTACAGACCTATTGCAATCAGCTCTATTCTCTCTAAAATAATGGAAACGGTAATAATAATTTATAAAATTCATAAAGAGAAACAAAGAGGTTGTCCTCTGCTTGATGCAAATAAACATATCAAAATTATTATTATTTTTTTTTTACTTAGAGAAAGTGGTGTAGGTTTTAGGTGAAACATGATATTAATTAATAAAGTAAAGGGTTTGTAGTTTCACAGTGAATGAAATAAAACTCAAAGAGGTTTATACAAACTCAATATATTTCGGATTATTAGTCCATCATCAGGAGTTTACAGGTGTTTTAACATGTAAACTGATGATGGACTAATAATCCGAAATATATTGAGTTTGTATAAACCTCTTTGAGTATTATTTCATTCACTGTGATACTACACACCTTACTTTATTAATTAATATCAAAATTATATATCTGTATATATATTATTTATTTGTATGAGACTATAGTTTCGAAGACTTGGGCTTCATCATCAGTCTTTTTTAATTATAAATATTAATTTTCATGGGGTCAGTATCGTATGGATATTGAAATTTTTTTGATCTTTACTTAGCCGAGAGCCAGTTAAGTTAAATTTTAACTGGCTTTAGGCTAAGTAAAGATCAAAAAATTTTCAATATCCATAGGATGAAAAATAATACTTATAATTAAAAAAGACTGATGATGAAGGCCAAGTCTTCGAAATTATAGTCTCAAACAAATAAATAATATATATACAGATATATAATTTTGATATATATGTGTGTATGTTTATTTTCATCGAGCAGAGGACAACCTCTTTGTTTCTCTTTATGAATCAACAACTCTGCTCCTCTCGGAAAAATAAAAACTTTTCAATTAAATAATAATTTACCAACATGTCCTCCGTCACGTAGAAAGCATATTCGAAGCGATAATTAATTTAATATAGTAGCTAAGTAATTAATATAGCTACACTTCCTGCTACTATACAGTATAGTCAACTTTTCTACAACATATACTGATAGTGATCTTGAAATATAAGATAGGACATCCCCAAGGAATATTTTTAGTTTCTCCCATCACTAAAGATTAGAAAATTCTGAATTAAGATGTCTATTTGAAATATAGGATGTATATATAATTACACAGTTTTTCTTCTAATAATTGAATATAAATTACCCGATATCGATTATATATTAGATTGAAATTCTGATAATGTATTTGGCTCGATTCCGTTTCTGGTAACTCTCCTAGATCTTCGAAGGTAAGGTCACCTTTAAAGCTGCACCGGAACAGAGGTAACATCCACCAGAATGTAATTTTAGACGGAATACTGCTTAGATGATGTGTGTATGCCCCACGTGAGATGAATGTCTGTTGTTGCTATAAACATAAAAATAAAAAAATAAATCAATTTTCATATTTTTAATCAAATCTAAGTATTATTTTAATCATTAATATAGATATCTATTTATTTATTTATTAATATAGATATATATTTATTCAGGGTGTTTTATTGAACCCAGAACATCCAACTTTGTCTGATACCTCCTCCTTCATCTAATACTGCATATATTTATAATAAATCTTTATTTTCAGAGCATTTTTTTTATTAAAATCAAAATTTAAAAATATATGGTATAATGTGAATTGACGTGATATTATAGATCCAGAATTTCGTCTTCAATCATTCAATGATTACTTTTGAATTTTATATAGATAGAAAAATAATGAAAAACATTCTCTATCATTTTTAACCGACTTCAAAAAAAGGAGGAGGTTACAATTCAACGGAATGTTTTTTTTTGTTTGTGCATCGATTTCTCTTTTCCATGTGGACCGATTTCGATGATTTTTGTTTGCATTGAGTTCGGTATAGTTCCCAATTGGTCCCGTATAAATTTCATTAGTATTGCACATTTTTTGTTATATACCATATCTTCACGCACTTGAAGAAATGTTTCTAGGTAACTTTCAAAGATAAAAGGAATAATAATAATTTAAATGATACACACAATTACCTACACATTAATATACTATAAATAAAATTAATGATGAAAATGATTACTTCTTTCCTCCAAAATGTCGCTTGTCGAGCTTCCAATATTGTAATCATTAAGGATGAAAACGCTATGACCAGAGAGGAGGTAGTTTGAATGTGAGTCCAGGATGCTGTAGGTAAAATATATCCAAGTCTCCACCCTTGTGCAGTAGAAATTAATAGCCAAACGAATGAACTAATCCAAAGCGGGGCTGATGATATTTTCTAAAAAAGAAATGAAAAGCCATCTTGGGATAGGAATTTTTTCTTTTGTAATTTAAGCTTTTTTGAGGGGTTTTAAAATTTTTTATAAATCGCATTTTTTTTAATGCTCATCAATACGGGTCCTCATTTATGTATTTTACCTTACTGTTGAATTTGGGTAAATGTTCGTATTATTAGCTGGACATTGTGAAAGCTTGTTCTTCTAATATTCAGATTTATTTTTAAGATATATATAGTATAGATAACCATTATATAAATTTTGAATTAACTGTTTGTATACTTGATGTACGTCTAAGAAAAAATGAAATTTTAATTTTACTCACTTTTAATTTAACTCTTGATTGAATGACGTATCTCCTCCAAATAGTAGATAGAATGAATAGAAATGAAGTTCCGACAAAAACAATATTTGGAAGTTTTGATGAAAAATTTCCAAGATATGCGGACGCCAATTCAAGCAGAAGTCCAAATATGAATAAAAGTTTAGTGAAAGATGAGCACCACTTAGTCGATGAAATATAAAATATTTTTAATTTCTTCTTATTTGAATGATTTTCATTCTCTTCTCGATTCGATTCCAAGTAATTGTTTATTTTTCTAAAAGGTAAAATTGGATATGAATTCAATTTAAATCTATTTATTTTGATTATTTATGTCCATCGATTAAATTAATAAGTTGTTGTAGGAAAATAAGACAATAACTTATGCAAGTATTTTTTATTTTATGCCAACGTTTCGTCAACTTTGTTGACTTCCTTAGGGCACAGATTGAAAATATTTTCTATTCAAAATGTTTGCTAAGAATGAATATTTATAAAATGACAAATTAATTTGAAGGAGACAATAAATGAGTGTGTCTTCTGCTGGAATTATAAATTTTATTTATAATGAGACTATAGTTTCGAGGGCTTTGCCCTCTTTATCACTAAATAAAATAAAATGTATAATTCCAGCAGAAGACACACACTTTTATTATCTCCTTCAATATATAAAAATTCTGCTACCCTCGGCACAAAAACTTTCAATGAAATTAATTTGTTTGAGCACTGAGAAAAGTTTTAAGGGCCGAATTTGGCCCGCGGGCCGTAGTTTAGCGACCCTGTTCTAGATTATGTGTAGGCATCGATAGGTGGAAAGTATTATTTTAGGTGGATTTCCTCGAAGTTTTCTCCTATAAAAATATATTGATAAACCTGATGAATAGGAAAACAAAGCCATTAATCACTTTAACATATATATTCTATATCATGTAATGATATAGGATATAATGTGAAGTATTGGGATCACCTGCCGGGGTCCTGACAATTTGAGTGCTTCTATCTCCAAGGTGAAAAAAGTTAATTTCACTTTGATATTTCTAAAGGTGGAAGGAATCGATGCCCTTTATAGTTTGAGACCGGATTTAGAACATAAAACGAGATATTGCGGTGGTCTCCAGAGGTAAAAAGGGGCCAAAAATCCATCGGTCTGTGTGTACTTACGTATGTACATATATGTATATATGTACATATATGTATAGGTACTTATGTACCAGGAGGGGCCTTTCGCAACCAAAAGTCTCAGAGCTACGAAATTCGAAACTTAAGCTCGATGTATGCTAGAAGGAGTACAGCAAGCTTTTGATTGAAATCGGTACACCAGAAGTGGACATTTACATGAAAAATTTTTCATTTTTTGTGATTTTCTCAAAAACTGCTCTAACGTTTTTTTTTTTTAATTGTTGTACTTATCAAGTGTCATACCAAGTTGTTATTCTTCTATAAATTGTAATCCGATTGAAAAAGGAAGAGAGTGTAATTTAGGAGTGTCGCAAAATAAAAATTTTAATAGTTCATATCTCGTCAACGGTAAGTCGCAAAGCTTTGGAATTTGAAACTTAATCTATTTAGAGGCGAGAAGAAATACCTCAAAATTTGGGCTAAAATCGAAGAACCGGATTTTTTGTATTTTGCAATTCCGCCTTTTATCGGTTTTCTGAAAACGACTTGGGGGAATCCAAATTGAAGTAATTTGAATTAAGAAAATTGGTATGATGATTTCAAATAAGATAGAAACTAATGTGAAATTCGTGTGTGGTACCCACACCAGTTGATTTTTTATTCTTGGATCAAATTAAATTTACAATTTATTTTTTCAGCTACTTAGAAACAAACAATTAATTTTAATTGTTTAAATTATATCCAAAGTTCATAATTTTACTTGGTTGGCCAAGAATAGGATATTCGAGAAAGATTCCATAAGATCCATAAATTCAAGAACCAAATATTTCAACACTGTTGAAGCAAATGTTAAAAATTTCATTGAGTGTAAATAAATAATTGACCTTTTTAGTATTAAATGAGGAAATTTTAATTCAATTATCGGTACATTTTTCATTATTTCTTTGAGTTCTGTCGATTAAGCTTTTTGACCTCCTCCTAACCGGTTTGTTGTTGGTTGAAATAAATATCAAGTTGGACAATTAATCGGGATAATTGGATGAATTAATCTGTTTCATTTGTATTTTTATAAATAAATAAATACGTCACTAGAACAATACTTCTATAAAATACCAAATCTGTTAAAAGTAAATGTAAATATTTTATTAAATTATTTATTATTTATGGAAGTTTTGACCCCAATCTTAATTGAAACTAATTTTATGAAGGGAAGGAGAGTCATCAATAAAAATAAATGACATATTTTCTTAGAAGACGCGGTCTGTTGGGCTTTCCCGTGATGAAGAGGAAGTATCGCTGGACCGGTTTCTACTTTGCTATGAAAGATTCTTTTGGTTAATTCGATTAAAGTCATATAAATTTTACCGTATAACTATAAACACACCGTTTCTAAGAATATAGTAATAAGAATAAAATAAAATAATGTAGGAATGATTTTAGAATTTTAAATAAACATATTTTACTTACCTTAAGAAAAATAAAATATAACAAATAATGACTAAATTCATAAAGGTTCCGACCAAGGAGAGAATCGCTAAAGCGTATTCGACTTGGCAGACTTGTCCAAGGGCACTCCGGCAAAGATTCATCATCATAAACACTCAATAAAAATAAATCAATTCTTTTTTCGGAGTAATTGATTAGATCATCTTATTTAAATAAACACCAGTGTATTTGAAAAACAAATTAAGACAAACAACTTTTGAAATGAAAAACTTTTAAATAGATGTAGTAAAAGTCTTAAATAGATTTGTTAGTTCATGTTTAGGGAGCTTGATTTAATATCGACTGGATTTGAGAGTCGTCTTCCTGTGTCGACATTCTATATTAACGATCCGGAACACACACACTTCATGGTTATTATTTCTATTTATTCATGTAATAATTTATCTAACAGTGGATCCAAAGAGAACATTGTCATTGGATTTGGAGGAAGATATTATTAAGAAATGAAATGACTTAATAAATTGAATGTTTCTCATCGAATAGGTTTAAATCAACTGAAGGATCGTGGACCGTTCAGAGATGCTTTGGTAAGTTGAGGAGGAGAAGTATCGTATTCCCCTAGATTCCCATCCACGATGGTTTTTCCTCAAATGATGAGTTCACCGTGAAACTCTTATGAATCATGAATAACAAAGCTAGACAAAAAACTTTTTTGTGGGTTTCTCTTTTAATGCATAAATTCTAATAGTAGGCACCGAAAAACACCAAAATATCAATTCTTAGCTTTTAAGGTAGTTCTTTCGCGACAATCCACACAAAAAGTTTTAGCCTCATAACCACTCTATATATAGGAATATTTATTTATTTTTTGAATAGACTGTCAATACAAATACAGTATACAAAAAGTTTTTTAGAATTACAAAATTGTGATTCTCATGCATTAGAAGTACAACAAAGAACAAAAGGACACAAATATACAAATATATCTTAAGTTTATAAAGATTAATAGTTAAAGTTAACATTTTTTTTCTTTTCTTTAACATAAAAAAGAAAACAAAAGAACAACACACAAATACAAAAATTATCTTAATTCACAAATTATAAATTATGCCTGCAACTCGTCCAGTCTATAGAGATTTAGAGTTAGCAAGAAGCATTTTAGTTTTGTCTTCAAAAGAAAGAACGTTGGCAAACTCTTAATTTCTAAAGGTACCTTATTGTAAATTTTTATGACGTTATTAACTGGACTTTTTAATGTCACAGACAAACAACTGGCATTTATCCTCAGATCATTCCTGCATCTAGTGTTATATTCGTGACTAAAGATATTTTTATGAAAAAGTTCTGGGTGTTTTTTTAGAAATAAAACACTTTCCATAACGCAGACGTCATATACAGTTAAAATATTCAATTCTTGGAAGATACTTTTGCAGTGAGTTCTCGGTCCCGCCCCTACAATAGCTCTAACACACCTTTTTTGTGCAGTAAACAATCTAGCAACATGTGTAGACCCTCCCCAAATTACTATACCATATCTCAAACTGGATTCAACATAGGCATAATAAATATTTAAGAGAACCCTCAGAGGAACCATATGTCGAAGAGTGCGGATCAGAAAACCATATTTATTGACCCTTTGTATAATCATATTGATGTGATTACTCCAGCTTAGATGTCTGTCAATATTTAGTCCCAAGAACTTCACCTCGTCTATAATTCTGATTGCTCCGAAATCATTCAAGTCTAAATTATGTTGTACGGATCCATACTCTCCAAACCGTATGTTTTGAGTCTTTTCGATATTTAACTGGAGGCTGTTCTCCTTAAACCACTGCGACACGCCAAGTAACGATGTATTCACGGTCGATGAAAGAAGTAGCTGGTTTTTCCCCTCATAAACTATTGCTGTGTCGTCAGCAAAGAGTAACACATTTTCTTCTGCTACGATCAAGTCGTTGATATATACAATGAATAGCAGTGGCTCAAGCACTGACCCTTGTGGAACCCCTCTATATAAACTACCGCTTTCCGATCTCACTGTTTGGTATTTGCCATTTTCTATGACAGTAACCTGAACATGTTGTCTACGGTCAGCAAGATAAGATTTAATTAAATTTAGTCCATTTCCCCTGATATATATATGAACGGTGCTAAAATTTTAGGTTATATTTATTAACTTTGATTTTATGTGAGGAATAAGACAATCTAATATTGTTTTTAAAATGTTGTAATTGTGTTTTAATGGAAAATGTTCGTTGCTGGCTGTCTTATAGTTGAGAGATTTTTGACAAAGAGTTATATTGAATGAGCCACTGATGAAGTCTCAATAAAGTGACGAAATGTCTGGTAAATTGAATAACTAACTCTGTTGTTTAATTTTTTGTCCACTTCCCTGCGATTTTAAAATATTTAATAAAATATGGACGCGAATGATGAAATATTTTAGGTTATGTTTTTTATCGTGACTGTACTTCGCACACTACTATATTCTCTTTATGAATGGATCGTTTCCAAGCGACTGTTCTTATATCCCCTCCACTAAAAATAATCGCCCAAATATGTTTTTATTTTTTATCAAATATACGAAGTAAATAATTTCAATTTTTTTTAAGTTACTCCGAATATATTATTCTAACAAATATTAATTTTTCATCAAGATGTGAAAGTCCTTCAATGAAAAGAAATAAAATAATTATCATTTTCTCACCCTTTCCCAAACTACAATATGCACAAAATTCCATTTTAAATTGTAATTATTTCATGTTTGGTGTGATAAATCGTCTTCAAATTTTAACAGTGTGTTTATTATGCTTTTGATGGCTTAAATTCCAAGTTTCGAAGACTTCTTGTACTGCATTTGTGAAAAAACTACCTTAAAGTTTGCTTTTGACTGTTTTATGTCGATAAGCAAGTTTTGAAGATTTTAATTGATTTTACTAGCAGTCCTATTAAACTTCATATGCTACATGTTCACCTGGACCAATTTAAAGATAATATGGTTGCCTACTCTGAGGAGCAAGTAGAGCGTTTTCACCAAGATTTGAATGACTGAAGGATATTATCAAGGGCAATACAACAAGAATGATGGGAGATTACATTTGGGGTTTATTACGAGAAGGTCCATACAAACATGAGAAAATCATTAAAAATATTCATTTTTTGAACTTGATTTTTTATTATTTTACATTTGTATGCTATTACTAATCATTATTCTTAAAATAAAAAGACTGATGTTCAGCAAAAAATTTTCTGATTGTAATAAAATTATGAAAAAATCAGTCATTTTTCTTAAAAATTCGAAAAATTGCTCTGGTTTCTACAAAAGCAAACTTTGATCAAAAAATTATTTTTCCCTTTATTAGTAACGTAGAAGAAACCAAAATGTGACATTCAGAAGTTAGACCCAAAAATAGGACCGTAGCTTCATTTGATTTTTAATTTTAATTTTAAGAAAAAATGTTTTTTAATTAATTGTTATGAAGAACCTATGACAAGTGAAGCATAATATATATAAGATAACAATATTGAATTTGGAGAATTTTTTAATGTTAATAAAATTCCCCTCTCTGTCTGTGTGTCTGTCGATACCCATGATATCTCAAAAATGGAAACGGAGGATTTTAGAAAGTTTTTTTTAGTGCCGAATTGTCTGTATTTCCAAAACGAAGAACTCATTTTGGGTTTTCTAGTTTCATAATAACTAGTTTATATAGTCTAGTCTAGTCTAGTCTAGTTTCATATAACATTCGATTTAAAAATGCAGAATATAAAGTATTAAGTTTTTAATAAAATTACATTTTCAAGTACTTTACTATACAGTAAGCAAGTAGGAACTTTTTACATTTTTTTTGGTTCGTTTAATAAAGCTCATTTAACATTGCTTTCTCTCCGGAAATTACTAAATTTGAGAGAAAATTTTATATGTAACCATAGCAACTGCATTGTTATCTTATAACGGATAACGTTATCTTTGCTAAAGATCTTGGGGAATCGACTTAAAATCAAAAATAACCATCAATTCTTATCTAATACTTGAGGAATAACCATTCTATATTTCATTTTTGACGTTTTATCATTAGTGTTAGCCATTCCGGAAGACATGGAATCAAATTATTTAAATAAAAAAATATTTTAATCTATCACGTTTTTAAAACGGACTAAAAAGTTTAAAATAATTTCAATTACAGATTGTCCTGATTGTGAATTTTTAATAGCTTTGAAAATACTTGTAAGATTTAAAACGGAAAACGTGGGAGGCATGCAATAGATAATATTATTAAGGATTGTAGGGAGTAGCTCTCGTCGAGAAAACTCACACAGCAGTTCATATCATTTGCATTGCAATAAAATTGTTAGTGACCTAGGTGAACTATTCATGAAACAATTATTATATATTGCATGGCCCCAGGGCCGAGTTATGAGATATGAGGCCCTAGGCCCAGGTATCGATGGGGCCCTATTAAAACTAGCTCTGCGCTAGTCAATTTTATTCTTCACTCGCTCCGTGCGTATGTATGTGTGTGGGGTAGATGGGTTTAGAGTTTATGGTCGGTTGCTAAATTTCATATCAGCTTCTCGCTTTGTATGGGGTTCTGAAGGTTTGGGGGCTTACGGTTAATTGTTGAAAGTTTTTATCGGCAACTCATTCGGTGTGGACTTAGTGGGTTTAGTCGATGCCGGGGGCCCTAGGGCCCGGCCTATTGGGCCTTTGCCTAAAGACGGCCCTGCATGTGATATATTTAGATTTTCGTCAAAAATTTAAAAACAAAATTTTTCTTTCTTGATTTGGGGATCTCCTGATATGCTCTGAAGCACTGCGTCATTTACGTCATTTTACGGACGGTCTTCGCTCAAGAAGATTCAAAGGAGATTGCACTTAATTCACTAAGTCACTAAATTAAAGAATAATTAGGTTTTGTTTTTGAATAAATAAATATATAAAAAATATGTTTGTTTTGTTGATTTTTGTTTTTTTACTAGGTCTGCAACTATCACCAAATTATGAATATTTCTAGATGTGACACATCAGCCGAGTTAAGTCAGGTTTTTTCTGAATTTTGACACCCTAAATTCAAAAGGTTCGTCATCACTGTTTCAAGATTTAAGAAAAAACATAAGAAAAAATTACTATTCAGATATGTAGATTTGTAGATGTTTTACTTGTCTGATTGAAATATTTGAAGGTTAAATTTTTATTTAAATCACACATAATATTTATTGAATACAACAACAACAAATAATACATTACAAGCACGACGTTGAGAACCATTGATTTTTTCGGATTTCGACGGTTAACTGCACGAAAATAAAGATAATGAGAAGGATTGGGGTGTGGTGAAAAAAATTAAACAATTTTTCAACAGAACTTATTTTAATTTTAAATTATTATTTAATTTTAACATATTTTTAAAAATATTTTAAATATTTGCTAAATTCATTATCAATTTTTCAAAAATTTTTATTCCATTTAAGAATATTTTTTCATTTAAAAACTCATCGTGTTGATGTAATTTTACAGGTGTAAAATTCATAGGTGAAAATCCTAAACTAGGGACTCCTTTCTATTTTTAAAAAGAAGAAAATTCTCAATTCAGAAAATTTGAAACAAAGAAAAATAATCATTTACCCACCATTCTAAGAAATCGTGCATCTGTATTTCCCATGCATATCACAAATATTGGAGTGAGATTTCTGAAAAGATGAATGGTAAATGTCCTTTAATTAATTAATTAAGGTTTCTTAATTCTAAATGCCTTAAAAATAATCGATGTATGTAACTGTGACGTAGCCTATCTTAAATTCATATAGATTTCCTCTATATTGATAAAATGAATTTTATTTTTGTCCCACGCCGCATTAATAACTATATATGTATTTAAAAATAAACTGCAACGGATCGTTGCTAAACTTTATCCAAATTCATTTGAAATATTAATATGTTCTTGAGTAAAGTACTTTAAAATATAATTTTGCTAAAAACTTTATTTAACCTTTTTTGTGGTCCCCAAGGTACTTAATTGGGATATTAAATTTCATCAAAATTGGTTGAGTCATTTTCAAGATATTTAGAAAAAACTAAAAAAGTACTGAAATAAAGTACTAATGTTTGTGGACCGATATGTACCAAAAACTAATCAGCGCTTCATTTTGTTAAAATAATGGTAGGTTTTCAATTTCAATTCAATCAGCGCAAAGGTGTGGAAAAAATCGTGGACGAAAAAAGCGATAACACACATACATACATACATACATACATCCCCACGCACTTCCAAAAAAAATGGCACTTTTTGGCCTCTCGACGAGATTCCAGGTAATTTTT
This sequence comes from Forficula auricularia, assembly GCA_024734495.1. Lineage (NCBI taxonomy): Eukaryota > Metazoa > Arthropoda > Insecta > Dermaptera > Forficulidae > Forficula > Forficula auricularia. Next base: position 94,704,468 of record JALMQS010000099.1, read on the forward strand.
GGCAAAACCGTCACGTGCTAAAATTCAATCTCATTGAATACTTCAATTTGTGACCTTAATTGAGTCTATGGGTTCCGTAGTCTTTACCTGAGGACCCTTTGAAGTCACGCTTGCCGCGAGAGCGATTCCAATACTTTCTCCCATGCTTCGCATTGGATAAAGTAAAAAAATATCAAAAGAAAAGAAAAGATCTAACGACACTCAAAAAAGTTGAGTAAGATATATTGCATTTATCATAAATTGACGAAATTCATTTGGAAAAAATTTCCGTGCTATGCTACGTAATGAGTAAATCAAATTTAATCAATTTTCTATTAAGTATTTGACGTTTCAGCCAGTGCAGTAGTCGTAAAATCATCAGACGATATACTCTATATTAATCGTAAAATCAGAGGATATACGCCTTATATCCTCCACTACTACATCCCTGATTTCAACTATGATAACTATCTAAGAGAATATTTTTTATTTTTAATCGTCCATTAAAAGTATTTTAAAGGAAAAGCCTAGACTAGGACTGCACTATATTGTATTTTTAATGACAATGATACAAGATATTACTAGAACAATAAGTCAAGATAGACTCTTGTATTTCTGAAAAGAGAAAATATTTGAATTCAGAATGGTGTTAAAGGTAATAATGAAGGATTGAAGGTTTAAAGAGCATGGAATTAGGATAGCATTTATTTCACAAAACGTCTTATTTCGCTTAACATATGGACGTTCCAATTTTTCAACAGTTATTCATTAATTTCTGAAAAATGATAAAACTAAAATAATTAATTATGAAATATTAACTTACAAAGTGTTTAGAGTTTTCTTGAATTCTTTAACAAATTGATCATTTTCAATATCTGTAGAAGGAGAATACTCATTTTTCTGCTTAAAAGTTATTTCTACATCACCTGCTTGTTTACACCAACCCAAAATTTCTTTTTCTAATTTGTCCAAATCAATCACAGGTTCAATTCTAAGATCGAAAGTCAAAGACATTTCGGCAGGAACAATGTTTGTCTGGATACCTCCCTAAAAAAAATAAAAAAATAAAAATTAATACGAAGAATACATACATTTAACAATCAATAAAATGAATACATAATGAACATAAATTATTGAAGGAGACAATAAAAGAGTGTATCTTCTGCTGAAATTATAAATTTTATTTATAACGATGAGTCTCTGAAGACGAGGGCAATATTTGTGTATAAGGTGTCCGAGCATGATGATATTCCTCGATGGTTATAAAGTTGATACAATTTTGATGGCTGTATATGTATATAATTAAGTAATGGAGAATCCCTCTCCGGACACAGTATACACAAATATGGCGCTCGTCTTCAGAGACTCATCAACTCTTAGGAACTGATCCATCATCAGTGATGGCATTTTTGAATTAAAGCCGAAACGTTTTCCATAATTGGGAGTTTTTTATTCAGCAGAGGCTACCCATTGGCTGAATCCCTCTCCATTACTTAATTATATAAATATATTATATTAATTAACATTTAAATATTTAATTTTTTTAGTTTTAATATTTTAGTCATTTTTATGTAATTTCATCTTTGGGCATAGCGGGTCGCTGAGGCCTGATTTCTAGGGGTACGATGGGGGAATCAAATGTTCTTACATTAGCCCACAAGAGGTATAAATATGGCTTCAATTAACAAATTGAATCAATTACTAGCTTTGATTCCATGAAAATCAGAAAATAAATAAAGTTTCTCCTTTTAAAATTATAATAGATTGGAGTTGGTGGTGTTTCACAGTGAGGAAACTCTTCCTTTTATCATACATAAAATTATTACCTACTTTCTATGCAGAAATAAAAACATTTAAGAAGATTTGCTATGGTTCAATCCTAATAGAACCTTTGATGGTAAGCAAATTATGGTTTTAATGAGATTAATATCTATCTTACAGTCGAAATTCCGATCAAAGTAGCAGGGCCGGATTTATGATCTATGGGCCCCTAGGCTGAACCTGTGGTGCGGGCCTTACCGGGGAAAATATCAAAAAGTAGAACTATCAATATAAGTCATCAATAGACCCTTTGATCGATTTGTACGAAATTTCTCATATACAACCTATATGACCTTATGAAAATGTCTCATTATGTGAAATTGATAGTGGCTCAGAAGAAGAGGGGTTCAAAAGTAGAAGAGAGGGACCAGGTGTATGGTAAAGTCATGTGGATGGCCACATCAGCTTATTCTGAATGTATTTTTTTATCGCTGCCCAATATAATTTTTTCATTGGCATTTTATTTTTTTCAACCTCAAAAGTTTCGTGACCAAACAAATTGGTGTGGTGGCGACCATTGGTGTAGTTATGGAGTATTCCTAGGGGAGGCAGCCGGCAGGCTGATTAGCACCACAAGGTTTCAATTTCGGTAATCCGATTAGAGATCAACTAACTAATAATGGAGTTTCAATTTTTCTTTAGGGAACAATGAGTTTATAGGAAGTATTTATCTAACTTTCCACTTAAATTTCACCATTACAGCCCAACACTTTGAGGTAAACAAATTCATATAAGGACTTTTATTAAAGTACATTTAATTTCCATCATAAAAGTTTATGTAAGAGAAATGTCAAAAAAGCAATAGTTTACGAGTTACGTAAATGTAAATATTTTTCAATATACAAATTCAAGCCCAATGAATTGGCCAGGTAATTTTTTAAATCAAAAAATATGGAATTTGGTTGATGACATGGATTTCAATAAACATCTTAAGGGGAACGCTTTATCTAAACCGCTTTTATTTTTGTAAAATAATTTTTACTTTTCTCAGAAAAAATATTTAATTTTTAATGTTTATTCTCTCTAGATATTTAAATAGTCATCGAGGCTAATTATATATAATGAACTTTCTTTAGTAAATTCAATTATCAACATGTTTCTTGAATATATTTTTTATATGTAGAATATTTAGTTCGTTAGAGCAATATTTATTCAAATTTCAGCATAAATTTCACCATTACTGCTTAACCATTTAAGGTAAACAAATTCATATAAGGACTTTTATTAAAGAAGATTTAATTTCCAACAGAAAAGTTAATATGAGAGAAATGTCTAAAATCAATAGTTTACGAGTTAAAAGATATTCCAAAATTAATAACAAATAATGTCTCTCTGATCTCTCCTTTCGACATAACATACCAAAATTATTATAAATGAGAAAGCAATCGATCTTATTTTATCGATTTCATCTATCTGAAGGTTCACAGTATGTCTTTAATATAAGAAAATAGCATTTTGATTAAGAATTTTGTAATTTAAAAGAAATTGTATGAAAAGATTCAATGTCTTCTCTCCGGGAGCGAATCAACTAGAAATGGCAAAAAGTTTTATTTTTTTCTCATTAAATATTTATTCAAATCTATTGAAATTTCATATCTGTGTGTTATAGTCATTTATTTTTTATATTAAATAATTATTATTAACAAATTTGAATTTTAAAGGGTAGTTTATTTGAAGTTCAATTTGAAAAAACGCTAATAACTCCGTCGATTTTTTTTTTAAATATGAAATTAATAGATATTATAAAACAATTAATTATTAATCATTTAATTCAATTTTGAACGAAATCGATTCAGTACTTTTTGAGAAAATCGTCGAAAACTCCGAGAACCGTCAATGCAAGACCGTTTTAGAAACATTTTAAAATTCACCTCCATGTCACAAGTCAATTTTTCGTTTCATATGACTTTTTAAACTTTTTTCAAAGGCATCTCGTGCTTTCAAAAAACATCGTTTTTTTGACGGTTCAGATGGTTTTTAACCATTTTCTCAAAAAGTACTAAATCGATTTCGTTCAAAATTAAATTAAATGATTAATAATTAATTGTTTTATAATATCCTATTAATTTCATATTTTTAAAAAAAATTTCGACGGAGTTATTAGCGTTTTTTCAAATTGAACTTCAAATAAACTACCCTTTAAAATTCAAATTTGTTAATAATAATTATTTGATATAAAAAATAAATGACTATAACACACAGATATGAAATTTCAATAGATTTGAATAAATATCTAATGAGAAAAAAAATTAAATTTTTGGCCATTTCTAGTTGATTCGCTCTCGGAGAGAAGAAATTGAATCTTTTCATACAATTTCTTTTAAATTACAAAATTCTTAATCAAAATGCTATTTTCTTATATTAAAGACATACTGTGAACCTTCAGATAGATGAAATCGATAAAATAAGATCGATTGCTTTCTCATTTATAATCCGTTTGGTCTCTTTTATCAAGAGGTTGCAAGTCTCTTGTCATGAAAGTTTTCAGTTTATTTGAATATTTTCGCTTTCGGTCTTCTGTTATCATGGGAGACAATTGGACTGCAACTCAGAGCCGGATTTACGATCTATGGGCCCCTAGGCTGGACCTGTGGCACGGGCCCTACCGTGGAAAATATTTTTTATAATTAACCTAAAAATACCGCATTTTCAGCAATTATCCAATTAAAAACTTAAAAAATAAAAGTGGATTTATTGAAACCTTGTTAAATATATTGAAAAAAAAAGTAGGCCCTTTGTGGTGCGGATCCATAGGCTGCAGCCTGCGTAGCCTGTGCTTAAATTCGGCCCTTCAAGGTAGAGCTCCATCATCAACTAACTTCTGTAAATCCGTTATCTATTATAACCATCTTATAGATATATCCAGAGAAATATTGCTGGATGAAATATAACAGATATTCTATAGCAGTGATTCCGAGACTAGGGGTAGTTACCCCCATGGGGGCAAATTAGCTACTTGAAGGGGCTAATCAGATTAATTAATATTATGTTGCCTGTAACGAATTCAATTTTTCCGCTACGGGGCCGGGCGAGGCCAGGATGATTATTTTTTAATAAGGGGTACAGACACATGGCTTGCTTGGTCTTGGTAATGAAACTGAAATGGCTAGGAACCACTGTTCTAGAGTCTAGAACAAAAAAATTCCCTAATTTATTATTGATTTCGAAGAACCAGAAGGTACTTCTAAATAGGTACTATTTAGTTTAACATTTTTGGTGTTTTGCTATTTTCCCAATAAAGGCTGTTACGATTCTTTTTTTTTATTATTATTATTAATTGGTACATTTATCAAATATCTTGAGTTCTTCACATCCCGATTGTGATTATGGGAGAGGAGTAAATTAATCATATCGCAAATAAACAATATTTTAAACGTCCATATTTCGGATATGTTAAGTCGCAATGATTTGAGCTTTGAAATATAAGTTATCTAGGGTTAGACGAAGTGCCCTATGCCTTTGATTGAAATTATAGAAGCGGGAGTACCTATCCATTCTAAGCCTCTTGGTTTTCTCAAAACGGCTTGAGGGAAACCCAAATTGAACTAAATTGAAAAAGAAAATTGTTATGATGATTTCAAATAAGGGAGAGAAACAAATATGGAAGTCGTGTGGTGTCCACACCAATTGATTAATCTTATATTATCTTATTAAATTAAATGAGCAATTCTTATATATATATATATATATGTATAGAATCGTTTTCTCGAAAAAGGATGAAACCCACGGGCCAGGTGGTTTATGGACCGACATTTCTCTCTGTCATGGTCTCATCTTCTGGTAACTTTTATTATTTTTTTTATAAATTAATGTAATTATTCATAGGGTGTGTCAATAAAAATGTATACCTAATTACTTTGTTCAATTTTCTTTTATTAATTAATTGTATGTTTTAATTTTAAAATACACTAATATTTCGTTGAAAATATTTTTATATATGAAATGGTTGGGAACCACTGTTCTAGAGGTTAGAACAAAAAAATCCCTAATTTATGATTGATTTCAACTCCTTCGGACGAAGAAAATTCCGCGTATATTAATAGTATTTCTAATTGCATTTAAATTCAATTCTTTGTGCACAGTGATGCCTTGATGATGATCGGAGCGGATCAAAACATTGGCAAAAAATTAATTAAATTTTATTTCACTTTTATTGATTGTGGCTGCAAATAAAAATCGACATTTTGACATGAATTTAAAATTTAAAATAAAATTAATATATCGCTTTTAACTAAAGCAAAATAGTAAATAAAAATAATTTTTAAGAAAAAAATAAAAACCGACTTCAAAAATTAAATGCAACAAATAAAATACACTTAAAGGTATAAAATAATTATTATCTTATTTAGTTACAACTAAACGACGAAATATTAACATGAAATTAGTTAGTTAATAGAGTAAAGGGTGTGTAGTTTCACAGTGAATGAAATAAAACTCAAAGAGGTTTATTTCATACACTGTGAAACTACACACCCTTTACTCTATTAACTAACATCATGTTTCACCTAAAACCTACACCACTTTCCATAAGTAAAAATGAAATTAGTTTTTGAAGTCGGTACCAAACAAACTATACCTTTAAGCGAGCGTACCCGCCAAACGTACTAAGTAAGATCCGTCGAGTGCGATTCATAAAAGGTATATGTTTGGCACCAACTTCAAAAAGTAATTTCATGTTAATATTTCGTCGTTTAGTTGTAACTAAATAAGATAATAATTATTTTATACCTTTTAGTGTATTTTATTTGTTGCATTTAATTTTTTGAAGTCGGTTTTTATTTTTTCTTAAAAATTATTTTTATTTTTCTCTTTTAGTGATGTTATTAATACTGATCATATCATCAGAACTTGACCAAATTAATATGACACCATCCCTAAGACACCCCCTTTCGGATAAAAAACGAACCATCGAAATCGGTTCATAAGAGGTTAGGTCTAAACAAACCTAATAAAAAAGGTCTAATACCTATGAAAAAAATCGAAAAAAAATGGGACCAATCGGAAGCTAGACTGGACCCAATGCAAAAAAAATTTCAAAATCGGTTCACAATTGGCGGAGATATGAGGTAACATAGGCACAAAAAAAAAAAAAAAAAATTCAGTCGAATAGAAAACCTCCTCCTTTTTTGAAGTCGGTTAAAAAACTACCGAGCAACACTCAGTTCGACAGATACTACACCTATATGAACCGTTTATTTTGAAAGTGGCGTAATAATAATAAAAATAATATATATGTATATGTTCATTTGCATCAGGCAGAGAACAATCTCAATTGATTTCTCTTTTTAAGAAGTTGTCATCCGAAAAGAAAACATATAAATCAAAATATAGATATATACCGATATTTTCGTCAAATTAACAGTAGTTATATTGGAGAAACCCAGTTCTCGAGATCCTTTGAATAAATCCAGTCTTTTGATTTCACTTCTACGAAATTCCATCATTTTATCCATTATCAAAGCAACTTTATCGACCACGTTATTCTCATATATTATAGCACCGTGAGATGGAGAACCCTTGCAAATGAATTCGATTTCTGTAAAAAATAAAAATATTTTAATATATTTGAATTTATATAAAGCAAATATTATTTATAGATCGAGAGCTAGTGAACATTTTGGACAATTATTTCAGAATGCAAATAACATATCCCATACTATAGTGTGGTCAGCACACACCCCTAAAGCGAAATTCCTACTAGCCGAATTCAGTCGTTTTTAGGGGTAAACGATGGGTGAACCGCGACCTAATATCTATATACACCTACTTCCACTTCCACTTTCATTTCCAAGTAGAAGACAATAGATGAAAGGGCATTATCTAATGAATTCCAAAATAATTCCACATAATTCCAAAGACGTGTACACCTAATTCCAATCGCAGTTCACCCTTTGGGGGCAAATGACCAGATGACCACTGAAGATTTCAAAAATATTGTAAAATCAAGTCATTTCAGAATGGCTAAAATTAATTTCAGGACATTCCCAATATTTACTGTTTTATACGAAATATTGTCATTGGGAATGTTCTGAAATCAGATTTAACCATTCTGAAATGACTTGATTTTACAATATTTTTGGCATTTAAAAACGACTGGATTCGGCGAGTAAGAATTTCACTTTCGGGGTGTCTGCTGATCATACTACAGTATGGAAAATGTTATTTGCTTTCTGAAATAATCCAAAAATAAATAATCCAAAAATGTTCACTAGCTCTTAGACTATTAAACATTACCAACAATTAACGAATTTCAATTACTCAATACTATTTGCAAGATTTATCATCTTTTTAATCGACTTCAAAAAAGGAGGAGGTTATCAATTCGACTGAAATTTTTATGTTTATGTTACCTGATTTCATCGCCAATTGTGAACCGATTTTGATGATTTTTTTGCATTGGGTTCAGTATAGTTTCTGATTGGTAAAAATATAGATTTCATTGGTATTGGACCTTTTTTGTTATGTTTGTTCAGGCATAACTTCTTTGTTTATGAACCGATTTTAATGATTCTTTCTGCGTTTGGATCAGTATATCTCCAAGATAGTCAAGATACCTATTTATTTATTTATTTTATGTATGTTCAGCAAGAACTTTTTGCCATGTCGACCTATTTCGATGATTCTTTTTTATTGGAAAGGAGGTACCTTAGGGGTGGTCCCATTTTAATTTAGTCAAGTTCTAATGATATGATCAATGACGAAATAAAGTAATCTCCAATTCTTATGAGCAAATAAACGAAATTATAATAAATAAAATCTTTTATAAAATAAAGTAAAAAACAATGTTAAAACGTCCATTTAAAACTCGCAAACGTTTCGAGAGAATTTCTATATTTATGAATTGAGTTTTTTTATCATTTTCTGATTCATTCGCCCCACGCTTTCTCTTACGAGATGCATACAAAATATTATCTTAAGTCACTATTAATAAAATCACTAAAAAGAGAAAAATAAAAATAATTTTTATAAAAAAAATATAAAATAAAACCGACTTCAAAAAAATTAAATCTAACAAATAAAATAATAATAACTCAAAAATCAAATAAAATGCACTAAAAGGTATAAAATAATTATCTAATTTAGTTACAACTAAACGACGAAATTTTTACATTAAATCACTTTTTGAAGTCGGTGCCTAACAAATATATAAGGGAACTTACCCGCCAAACGTACTAATCAAGATCCGTCGAGTTTGATTTATAAAATGTATATGTTTGGCACCGACTTTAAAAAGGGATTTCATGTAAAAATTTCGTCGTTTAGTTGTAACTAAATTAGATAATTATTTTATACCTTTTAGTGCATTTTATTTGATTTTTGAGTTATTATTATTTTATTTATTGGATTTAATTTTTTTGAAGTTGGTTTTATTTTTTTATAAAAATTATTTTTACATATTAATATCTTATATAAAATACCAGCTGCCTACTTAATTTTTCATTAACCAAGTTATACCTGTACATTTTGACTGCAACGCCTACTTTAGATAAATCAGACAATAATAATAAAATACTTACGCCAACATATTTTTTCTCCGTAGAAGACGACAAATTCTTCATTACGTGAAGCTACTCCTTCATCAAATGCGAATCCAATATTTAAATCTTGAAATATTTTAGTGTTAACGAATTCTCTCATACCGTTGATTCCTCCAAGTTCTTCCTCTATAAATTGGTGTAAAAGGTAATAATAATACATTTCAGATTCACACTTGGAGCTCCATTTACTTAGGACGCTGAGCAGTAGCATAGCGAGGGGGGGGGGGGGCACTTTCCCTGGGCGGCACTCTGATAGGGGCGGCAGATTTTAGAAAAAATTATAAAAAGTTTTATAACTTCGAGCTTATGAGCGCGTCTTTAATATAAAAAAAAATCAAATTTTTTTTAACATCTACAAAAATTTCCTTTGAGTAAGACTAGGAAAATTAAATTTTAATTTTGAAAATGTATTTTATTTTTATTTCTAATATATTATAAGAGCCTGTAAAATGTGATTTATATGTAATCAAAAGTATTGCAATTATCATATCTAATCACTATTACTTTTTAATTAAATAATGAATACGTATTTTTATTTTATTTACCATATTCTTAATAAAATTGATGTTAAACATGATTTTGTTCAGTGAACAAACTATTTATTTTACAATATTCAGTAATTTCAATATTTTTTTTTTGTTGTCTTCATTGGGGGCTGGAGGTCCTTTATACCCACGGGGCTCTGGGCTGCAGCCCATAAAGTCCATATTTAGATCCGCTCCTGGCTAGATAAGTAGGTTTTGTTATTTGGATATTATAGGAAACGCGATCTTTATTGAAGTTAGTAGAAGACATTTTAGATGAATCACTAATCATTATTATTCGGAACAATATTATTTGTAATTTTCTTACATACCAGGAACAAACGATAAATGAACCGTACGCTTAAGGGGACGACCAGATTGTTTTAATCTTCGTATAGCTTCCAAATGCTGGATTGTTATATTTTTCATATCTTGAGCTCCTCGAGCATAAATATTTCCGTGTTCGTCTTTTTCAGCTCCAAAAGGAGGATAATCCCATTTGTCCTTAAAAAAAATATTAAAATGCAATACGAATCTTTAAACAAATTTCTTTAACAAGTAGTTAAAATTATCTTATTATAATTATTTTTTACTTCCTCAACAGCAACCACATCCATATGAGAATTCAACAGCAAAGAAGGTAATGAAGGATCGAGACCTTTCCATGTCGCAATTAATATTGGCTTCATCGGACTCTGCCGAATAATATTCACAGACAAACCTATATCCAAGCATTGTCTTTCAAGAAATTTCAAACATTCCTCTAAAAATCACAATAATATAATAATTAATTATGCATTCTTATGAAAATAATCTTAGATATTTTAATTATATAAATTACTAGCTGCAAGGCACGCCTCCTGGACCCCCAACCCACGAACCCCCCTCACACCCACCACCCCCACCCCCTCCCCGAAACCAACCCAGCACACCCACCCCGCTAGGCCTCTGGAGCCTTACCTGAACCCCCGCGCCCCACCCCATATCCGCAACCCACCCCCGTGCCCCATCCCGCACCCAGTTTTTGCATTTCTAGCCTTCTAGTAACCCACAGATTATGTACCCAAAATTTGGTTGAGTTTGGTCCAAGGGCAAGAATTTAGATTTTTAACCCCCCCCCCCCCTTTTTTTTGGGTGGTTTTTGGAGGGAATTTTATTAAACAAAAGTTGACAGAAATCACATCCCCTACAACATTGCTCATAATAAAATTTGCCGTAGGGTTAATAGTTTAGGAGTTATTTGATATTTTTCATTCGTTCAAATTTTAATTGTTTTTGTTTGTTAGATTTTCCATGATTTTAGTACAGGGGCGCAAAAGGCCATTTAGTCAAAGGGCGCAGAGGGACAAGTCCCCCTATCCCCCTGGCCAGCACGGGCCTGGTAGTATCACGGGTTCCGTGTGGCCGTATCTGACGGCGGATTCTTTTAGAACTATACAAAATAAGTCGGAAAGTAAAAATAAAATTTTAAACTACAAATTTGAACTGAAATTGAATTTATTGACTGTGATGACTCAAATTGTCTCAAGTGAGCGCCAGTGGGCGTTGGCAATTTTCAATTTTAGAACTTTTCATAGGTTCGGTTCTATTCATCATCTCGGTTCATTTAGATAAAAAAATGGGTTCCAGAACAAACTTTGAAAGGTTCGACTCGGTTCGGCTCGTATATCTTTATTTCGAGTTGGTGTTAGCCAACCTAATCGCCTAAATGCCAGCCCGAAATGAAGATATACGAGCCGAACCGAGCCGAACTGAATATATCTTAACCGAACTGGCAAGGACTTTTACATATTCGAATTTTTTTGGGCATTTGCTAATTAATATTCATTTTCTAAAGGAATCCGTCGTCAGATAGCGACGCCACACGGAACCCGTGATACTACGGTTTCCGTGGTTTCTATAAAAAACAATTGAAAAATAAAATAAAATAAATAAAAAAAAAACAGTATTTTTTGAACTCGATATCTCTAAAACTAAGTAAAATCTCGAAAAATGGTATTCTTCATTTTCGTCTTATTTTGGTGAGTACCTACTATAAGAATCCATCGTCAGATCGCGGAGCCACGGTTACCGTAGAATTGCCGAGCTGTTTTCCTTCGAGCGACTGCAGGTAAGGTACGTTTTGCAAGTTGCACGATTATTATTGAACGATCATAGTGATAGTCACACCGAGAAAAACGTACCTTAAAGCAACTATTTTTTCCAAATTTTTCAAATTGTTATTGATAAAGAGAGAATTTCTCTGATAAAGTCTGAATTTCTAAAAAACGTTTCTAGATTGTTTTATAAAAGATTTATATTGATTTATAAACACAAAACAATGATTTTTTTAATATAACCATTCGTTTAATTTTCCAGAAAGCAGATTATTAGTGCTATTGACAAAGAAAGATTACTTATCTTTTAAGATAATGTCGAAAGAAAAAGAAAATTGATTAGCTTTGTTAATAAAGATAAGCATGCAGGAGATGTAGGCTCCGGTGTATTTTAAACAATTCTGTGGTTGTTCCTTAATCTTACCTATGTAGTAGTTTTTAAAAATATGTCTAATAGCTTCCTGGACAAATCCATTCATTTGATTAATGGAATAATTCAGATTGGAATATCTCCTAAACGGTTGCTCCTATCGAAAAAATACATAAATGTTTTTTTGTAGAGCAGTGTATTATCTACGAATTGTATTTGAACTATTTTTCTCTATGACCAATAGGTAACCAGAAATTCACGAAAAATTAAAAACTAAAGCACTAGAGATGTTTGAATTTGATAGCCATGATAACAGAATTATTTTTAAGTTTTTAATTGAATGCGGTTTTTGTAGGTTAATATAAAAAAATACTTTCCCCGGTAGGGCCCGCGCCACCAGCCTAGGAAGCCATAGATTCTAAATCCGGCCCTGATAGTGAAGATAGAGAGTCATAACTCAAAGTATATTTTTCAGCTGTATGCAAGCAGCTCTAATATTAATAAAATGAAAAATATTTTTAAAATACCATAATCTATATTAGGGTGAACGTTTGGTATCCGAAGATATTCCCGGAATCTTGTCACTTCTGGTTCTTCACTCATTTTTATAAAGGCGGAATTTTACTGGTGTAGCGTGGCGTGGTAAGTTCTGGCAGTACCTAATCTCTCTTCCTTATAGGAGAGATTATATTATTCTTGTGTTGTAGTTTAATATATCGATTATGGATGGAGTACTGGTTCGACAGTCGAGTAAATTTCCGACATAAATATTAAGATAATTACATATTTTGGTTATTCTCGTGATGCTTTTATACCCTTTGACATTATATAAGTATTATTTATGAGATATAAAGTTAGATAAAAGTAGATAATAAACTTATGTATTTTATTTTATTTTCATTCTTTGAACCATTTGTTATTCTGTATTATATCATAAATCATAACATATGATGTAATTACATGCTTGTCCTGTTGCAATTTAAGACGATTTTCTTAATTAAACTACTTTTGTTGATGAAAATTCCTTGTAATATTATTATAATTATTATTTATTATTATAATCTGTGATAATGTGGCATCATCTTTTTTACAATACGATAAAACAGTGTTTCAATCTGTGGGGTCGCGAAGCCTCAGTAAAAAGAAAAAAAACAAAGTTTAAAAATATATTTTTATTAAGAAAATGGACATTTGTTATTAATCAACTATTGTCGTAACTCTTTTCCATGGAGGCGTTTGGCGATGTAATCGATGTAAAAATATGTCTGTTATAGGTAGGTACTTAATTGCAGGCACGATCGCGATGCGGAACGATCTTAGGCCAGGTGGGTCAAAACTTGGAAAGTGATGTAGGCCTACCGGGGTCTGGGGGCATGGAATACGTAGACAAATTCCCAGGGGAGTCAGCTGACCCCCTTGACCCCACGGTTCCGCCGTCCCTGATTAATTGTATATTTAGCCAATACCTAATTATTTTTTTTTATTGGTCTCGGGAACCTAGATGCCCATTTAGCCAAATACCTAATTATAAAAATGTTGTACGGATTTGATATTTGTAACAAAATAAAATACATGTTACAAACAGCGGAGGGTAGATGGTCTCGAAATTTTTTTCATACTAAGGGCGTCGCGTCATGAAAAAGGTTGAAAAACACTGCTATAGAGAGAGGGTAGACAACAATTATAATTCCTTTTTTCTTGAGAATATTTTACCCTCCCATAACTATTCTATTTCATGTAATACCATTAATTTTCATCGACTTTCTGTGAACAAAAATTTTGTTGATCTCATTAGTAAGTGAAATGAGGGAACACCCTACCATTTTGGGACGTTAGTTTTTGCATTTTTAGACTTCTGGATTCCAGGAGCGAACAGGAGTGTACTTCCCTTCCCGCCATATGAAACCAATATTACAGCGAGCCAATTGGAGCCTTGAAATCAAGCGTCAAGCATTGATTGATGTGAACAAAATTTTTATCGATCTCAAGAGTAGGTGAAATGAAAGAATGAATCGAGTTTCATTTCAAGAATCATCGTTTCTTTTCATATGGTTTTTTAAACAATTTTTCCTACTCGGGTTTTCGAATAGATCAATATTTTTAATCTTTATAATTTGAGCTACAATGATTTATTATTACAGTGAGCCAATTGGAGCCTTGAAATCAAGCGTTAACCAATGATTTTCTTAATATATTTAAAATTTGTATCCGGATACCAGGGGTGAACAGGATTGTACTTTCCTTCCCTCCAATATAATTTTCATCGACTTTTTGTGAACAAAAATTTTTTCAATCTCATGAGTAGGTGAAATGAAAGAAATCAGTAAGCAGCAGTAGAATCCAGTTGCATTTCAAGAATCCATGTTTCTTTTCATATTGTTTTTTAAACAATTTTTCCTACTCGAGTTTTTGAATAGATCAATGAATGAATATATTTTTACTTTTCCATACATGGTATGGTCAAGTATTGTAATCGTGCATGGAAAAAGTTTTTTTTTGCTTCCTTTTGTCTAAATATCTTAAAAACGGCTGAAACTATTTTGATTAAAAATATTGAGCGAAACCATGGCATTTCGGTCTACAAAAAAGCCTTAATAAGTGAACATCAAAAAGATTATATTTTTCGAGACAATAATTGTTTTGTCAAAATGTCTGTTAGTCTATGCGTTACCAAATTTTAGTGGACGAGCTAGCTCAAAAAATAGTGTAAATTTCAAAACGAAATGAGATTAAGAGCTGATTAGATTTTGGTGCATATCAAGGGGGGGGGGGAGGTTAAATATTACAAATCTAGGCCATTTGAGCAAACTCAAGCAAATTTTGTATACATAATCAGTGGATCCCCAGAAGTCTAAAAATGTAAAAACTAACCTTCAAAATGTGTGTGTGGGGGGGGGGGGGCAGAAAATGAAAAACTTGGCCCTTGTACCAAACTCAGCCAAATTTTGTATACATAATCCGTTGGCTCCCAAAAGTCTAAAAATAAAATATAGAGGTTCTTGTACCAAACTCAACCAAATGTTGTATATATAATCAGTGGGCCCACAGAAGTCTAAAAATGCAAAAAAATAACTCCCCCCTTCCTACATGATTATAAATAATTTTATTAAATATTAAATATAAGTGAGGCGCCAGGCTGTATGGTAAAGTCAAGAGATGGCCACATCAGAACATGTCAGTTTCTTTTTAAAAGCTGTTTGTAACTTAGTTTTACTGCTTAAGCTGCAGCGCGCAAGGTTGGTCTCCTATTTAGGTCTAGACACTATTATACTCCCAGTCAACTTCTTATACTGTATAAGGCTGAACTTCGTCCCTGTCTCGAATATGGCTCTCATCTGTGGAGGGGTGCCTCCAAGAATTTTCTTGCTACACTGGATGCGATTCAGAAAATAGCAATTAAACTAATAGGAGACCCGGCTCTAACCAACTCACTCGATTCCCTGGCTCACCGAAGAACCGTTTCTGCCCTTTCCCTGTACTACAGATTCTATCATGGTGTCTGTTCAGTCGAGCTCCCCCTAAAGCCCTCTTTACGAGAAACACGCGGTTTTCGAATGGTCAGCACCCCTTCGCTGTCAAATTGGATAAAAATCGAACAAGCTCTTTCGCCAACTCTTTTATCCCTATGACCTCCAGAGACTGGAACTCGCTCCCTGCCACCATCTTTCCCGCTATTTAAGACCCGTATCCACAGATACCTTCGACCCCCAGCCCGCCCATAAAATTATTTCTTCTCCTTCTTTTCACGATGGAGGGGCCAACCCAGGCCTTTAGGGGATACACCTTTTTGGTGTAACTCCTTCTCTCATCATTGTCATTAAAAAAAAAGTTACTATTCTTTGTGTTAAAATATAAACATGTGAAATACAAATTTTGACGACTAAAATATGTTGTTGTTGTTTTTTTTTTTTGGGGGGGGGGTCCGCGGATTATTTTTTCAGTTTTAGAGGGCCGTGGCATGAAAAAGGTTGGTAAGCATTTGATCATTTTTTCTTTAAAAAACCCCGCGAGCGATATGCTAGGCTAATTTCACAGTATTTACTTTTTATACAAACTCGGATCTTTCTAATTTTTAGGTTATAAATTATTTTTATATTCAAATCATTTATTAACTATATGTTGTTTTATATTTTTAATATTTATGTTTTAAATTAAAAAATTCCAGTTGAGTATTTTTAATTAGATTATGATCATAAATAAATTACATTAACTAATATTTTTAACTTGACAGAATCTTTAATTATCTAACACTTCAATATAAATCAAATTATGGAATTAGATTCTGAAAATGATAAAAAAACAGAAACAGCTGAAGAAATATTTGAGGCTCCCAAAACAATATCGAAAAATGAAGATAAAAAAACACCGCATTCGAATGGTTCCATTAAGATAAATACAGATACAAATGGGAATTGTTATTGGTAGAATGAATTATAATATATCAATCACTACTAAATAAATTTATTGATATCTTTATAATATTATTAATTGTATTAATAAATCACTTGTGTGTTATTTTCAGTGGAAAAGATAGAAATTTAAACATTGCCGAACTTCTTTGTGCACATTGCTTTCGATGGTTTCATGAGTCCTGCATAGGCTATCAATTGGGAAAACTTGTTCCATTTATGATGAATTATTTTTTTATATGTAAAAATTGCTCACAAACTGGGCTAGAGAGTTTTAAAAAAAATCAAGCAAGTAGGTTTTTAAAGCATTACTCACCTATTTGTAAAATTTAATTTCCAAACAATTTAATTTTATCTTTGATTTATCAAATTTTACTGTAAAATATACAATAATGTTCTATTTTTGTTTAAAATTTATATTCGTTTTATATAGTATTTATCAATCTCATGAGAAATAAGCAAATATTAATATAAGAATTTTGTTATTTTCTTAAATTACTCCAGTAGGTCTGTCTTTAGGTATAAAAAAATCGCGATTCTCTGTCTAAAGCAGTGGTTCCCAACCTTTTGTGGCCCATCTCCCCTTTCTGGAGGTTGACTAACACTTATCGCCCCCTTTTCATTGTATGCCTAATTTTAATTTGAAGTAAAGTCTAAATAATAAAGCAGTTTTATTATTTTAAACAATTTTATTACCGTATATAAAAACAACCAAAGCAGTTTTATCCGGTCACTCTTAAATAAAATAGACTTACATTCAAAAAACAGGAGTATATGTTTTCATTTTTAAATTGGAATAATCTTGCACCACTTTAAAAATCGATCCCTTCGTATCAGTGATCAAAGTTCTAACAAACAACATTTCCTCGGTAATTTCCTTTTTTTCATACCCGGCAACTTCTACTGTACAGTACTATTTTAATCCCCCCCCTTTGAATACTCATCGCCCCCACTTATTTATCCCCCCCCTGATAACCTAAATCGGCGATCGCCCCCAGGTTGGGAACCACTGGTCTATAGGCTTCATAAGACATTATCGCTCTGAATCCAATGAACTATCTAGTCAATTAATTTGAAAAACCCTTGATTTTTTTTGATAATGAAATAATTGATCATAGAATTTTTCTTTTTAAGCTTCAAAAGTAAATTGGGGCCCTATTAGTGTACAATGTCTGTATGCTCCTCTAACAGAGCTTTGGAAATTGTAAGCTAAATCACATTTAAACTTGAAATTTTATACGAATGATTATTTTATAGGTCGGATTTTTCGTGATGTCAAAAATAGAAAATATTTTTTTAATATGAGATATAAGGTATCCCACTAAAGATCTCTTTAATTATAATTAATTTTTTTTTAACTTATTTCGATAGTGTGAGGGAGTTCCAATGTGGTCATTTTTAGCTGATTTTTGTACCTGTCATCGTTCAAGAAATGGCTTAACTTAAAATTATTAAAAAATTCACAAATTCTCTCCTTATGAACGAAGTTTATTGTTATAAGGTACGGATCCCTCATTATGCCGCACAACTCGCACTTGGCCGGCTTATTTCACTTTATGCATATAGTGTAGCATAGAGGAGATCTGTGGGATAAAATTTTTCCGATGCTATGATGTTTTAATGAAATATATGCTTAATTTACAACCTAGTCTTAGGACGTGAATCAAATTCCGGATTAGACCTTAGTGTATTTGCTTGGTACCATATATTATAAGAAAGCGAATACTACTAATAACTTCAAACAGGATTCTAAATAAAAAAAGTCTGACCCTGGAGCGCTAACATTGAAAAAAACTCAAAATATGCCATAAAAATTCCATTGCATTTTTTTATTCTGAAAAAAAATTTAATTGAAAGTTTTTTGCCGAGAGTAGCAGAATTTTTATAAATTGAAGTAGACAATAAAAGAGTGTGTCTTCTGCTGGAATTATAAATTTTTAATTTATTTATAAAAAGACTATAGTTTCGAGAGCTTTGCCCTCTTCATTAGTCTATTACAATTGATTCACAGGAATTAATGTATGAATGAGACTGATGAAGAGGGCAAAACTATCGAAACTATAATCTCGTTATAAATAAATTAAAAATTTATAATTCCTGCAGAAGACACACTCTTTTATTGTCGATTCAATTCTGAAAAAGCTAAGAGAAATCCGTTTTCTATTTTCAAAAAGACTACAGCCTGATGTCCTCTCTTCTAAGCAGATCTAATGCATAATAAGGTTCTTCAGTTTTAGGACTCATTTTTTTACCAATATAAAAGTAAAAATATTTCAAATATATAATTTTATATAGTTTAAAATTTTCTAAACTTCACTTTCATTTGGGGATTCAATATATTATTAATCATATTTCTTATTTTTTATAGCATTTCCACAAATGTGTGTCACTGCCTTAGGAAACTTAATTCAATCTAGTATAAAAGAAGGAAATGCCAAATATTATTTTTCAAAAGAACAAGAAATAATCCCCTATATTGATTCTCATTGGGAAGGAATGACAACAATGCCTCGAAGAGTTACCCAATCTTGGCATGCTACTGTAAGAATTATTTTAATATTAATTTATTTAAAAAAACTAAAAACACTTCTAAAAAAGTACAAATTAATGTAATACTTAATCAAAAAGTGTGGGGTGTAGAAATTTTTAATTAATTTCGACAAAGTGCCTCACTCTTTTTTGATTAAGTATTACATTATTTTGTACTTTTTAGAAGCATGTTTTTTAGTTTTTTTTAATAAAATTTATTCTTTTACTTTTTAGTCTTAATTATTTTTAAAGAGAAAAGTTTGCGGAATTTAACAGAATGAAACGTTTTACTTAGGGAAAGTGGTGTAGGTTTTAGGCGAAACATGATATTAATTAATAAAGTAAAGGGAGTGTAGTTTCACAATGAATGAAATAACTCAAAGAGGTTTATACAAATAAAATAGTTCAATTGCAATTATCTCTGAATGTCTGTATCCACATGTTATCGACACTGTTTCAGGAGCTTTGGGTAAACACTCAGGCTTCCTGGAATAACGTCAGTAACTTGTTTACTGAGTCCATTAGGTGTTGAACAGGAACGTTTGCAATTTTTCATCTAGACACCAATATATCAACGTATTAATGAGATAACTACAAATTGTTCTATTAAATGCAAACTATGTAACCTCTTTGATTTTTATTTCATTCATTGTGAAACTACACTCTCTTTACTTTATTAATTAGAATGAAATGTATTTATTTTTAATATTTTTATATAATTTCATTTTAAATTGAGTAGATGAACAATTATTTTTATAGAGAAATGTTTGCGGAATTTAACAGAACAAAAGTCACATTGACAGATACATAGATACATACATACATACAAATGAAGCTAATATAAAGCATGTAAAAAAATCTAGTTTTATTTTAAAGAAATTAATTAATAAAATTTTTATCTTTAGGATGAAAATTCTATTACATAAATGAAAATAAAAATACAATAAATCATTTGAAAAAAAATTAATTTTATTAATTTTACCCTAATATTTCTATTTATACTGCCAAACAACAAAAAATAATTATTTATCATAATTTATTCAGTCGTTACGTCTCCAGCGAAAGCACAAACAGTTTAAAAATTTGTTTAAGAAGATCAGGAAGATATTAGACTTAGCGCCTAAAAAGCCATATTTTACTATGTTCACTCTTTTCTAAAAACGCCTTCTTCTTGGGTTTACCATTTACCAAACTCAATTTCTATCATTGATATTTCCAGAAAGCCCATTTTTTTAATAATGCTATATTAAATTAGATAAAGCATTTTTATATCAACATAAATATTTGATTAAATTTTTACTGATATAAATGTTGTAGATTAAAATTCTATAATTGCATATTAAATTGTATTCACTATATTTAATATCTAATATTTTATTAAACATATACAAAGTTATAAATTGTATATTCATATATTATACTTTTAGTCTGCTATTTAATCAATTCTGCTATGGTATATTTTATTATATTTATTCTCGTTCGCCGAATTTTTAATATTTTAATATTTATTTTTAGATTCATAGAGCATTAGTTAAAGACACAACAACATTATTTTCTTGTCAAGAATCCAAGGATCCATCTTCAGAATCAATGAATTCTTCTTATGGTCTATTAAATAAAGATTTAACCCAAATCAAACCTAATTATGAAACCATGTTTAAAGGAGGCCATTTAAAAATGAATGATTTAGGAGCCCAACAGGGTGAGATTATTAATTTTCCTTTTCTGATAATATGTATTAATTTCAAATTTAATTTATTTTTATCTACATTCCTAGTATTCGGAATTAGATGATTATACATACAATATTTTTATAATAATTATAGTTCATAGGTTAAATATATGTACTTGGAATTCGATGCAGCCTAAGATAATGAAAAGAAACCATTTTTTTTATTACCGACTTTTTGGAAGATCTCACCTCCTTATTTATGATTTAAAGGAGTCAATGAAGGAATCATATAATCTCCTTCACAAGAAAATTGACTATCAATTTTTTTTTGTGTTTAGTCCAGTTAACGAACGCTCAAAAAGGGGTATAGGAAACATTGTAGAGGAGAGAATTGTTTTCTCCTGGAATGTTTGGGGTAGATAGGAGGTGAAAATACTAAAAGTCCACACTCCTAGCTACTGGGCTTAGGGGCGGGAAGGGGGTGGAAATGTCCCGTCTTTTGATTTTTTGCTTATCTCAAAAACGGTGGGCCCTAGGGAAAAAGTTACTCTTAACAAAATGAAAGCTTATAAAATTTGATACAAGATTGCTTCTATTTTATTTTTCGCTATTCCTTATGGTTATTAAAATATTTGCCCGCGAATATCGTTAATGTATGAAAAACATAAAATGTCCTGTTTTTCGTCAAACTTTTGTCTCTAGCACCTCAGTCCTTCGTTTAACAGTAAAAGTCCTCTGAAAAGAGATTGTAGAGCATTCAATTTTCCTTAAAATGATATATACATTTACTATTTTATCTTCAAATCGTCTGGAGTTATACTTCGAATCACAAAAGAGTGTCATCTATTATATCCGAAACACTCAACCACCTTTATTTAAACTATGACATTTGTATGTGCTTAACATTAGATTCACTAGTAAAATATTCAGTGCGTTTACATTGTCAAACTGGTTCCCACCTCACATGGTAGCCAAATGCCCCTGTTTGCTGTTATTGGCACTTGGGTTCGATTCCCGAGGGGATAATAAACAACCCTTCAGACATATAATTAAAAATAATCTATTTCATCAAATCTAATAGATGACACACTGGTGCTAGAAACAAAAGTTTGACGAAAAACAGGAAATTTTATTTTTTTCATACATTAACGATATTCGCGGGCGAATATCTCAATATCTCAATAACCATAAGGAATTGCGAAAAATTAAATAGAACCAATTTTGTTTCAAATTTTATAAGCTTTCATTTTGATAAGTGAGTTTTGAACCGTTTTTGAGATATAAGCGAAAAACCAAAAAATGTGACATTTCCACCCCCACCCCCCTCCCGCCTCTAAGTCATATAGCTAGGACTGGGAACGTTTAGTATTTTTACGTCCTAACTACCCCAAACACATTCCAGGAGAAAAAATTCTCTTCTCTTCAATGTTTTCTATAACCCATTCGTTGACTGGACTAGTTGTTATATCTTGGAATTACATCAACAGAATTTCAGGAGGAGACAAGAAGCCAAGGCCGTTCATATAGTTGTTTCATAGACTGAACTCTGAATTAGGTCCACCACACTTGATAAGAAATTTTTTACAATAATGATTTTTCGTCGTTTCGTCGGTTTTAAAAAAATGTTTAAAACATTTCAGTTCAAGTCTTTTATTTGGAAATTGTGTTTCTTTTCAGGCTACCAAATTCCATTGATATAATTAATTTTCAATCCAACTTTATGCATGTTTATCCGTCTTAAACTTGAGTATTGATAATTCAAGAACAGAAGATCATAGAAATTTCGTTCTTGTGCCAAAATGCTTACATTTACCAAATAGAGAACTTATTAGAATTTAGGCACATAAGCTTTAGAACATACGGATCAAAGTCAAAAATTGAATCTTTATAAAGGTACTCTCGGACAGTTATAGCCATAAGCATAAAAGCTTGTGTTGATAAGACTTTTATACCATTTTTTAGCTTAAGGTAGTTCTTTCACAAATGCAAAAATCAAGAAGTTTTTGAAACTTGGAATATAAGTCATTAAAAGCATAATACACATACTGTTAAAATTTGAAGACAATTTACCACACCAAACATGAAATAATTGCAATTAAAAATGACATTTTTTACATAGGGTAGATAGGGAAAGGGTGGGGATATGATCATTATTTTATTTTTTTTCATTGAAGGACTTTCACCATCTTGATGAAAAACTAATATTTGTTAGAATAATATATTCGGAGTAACTTAAGAAAAAAAATTGTAATTATTTCCCACGTAGTTTTGATAAAAAACAAAAAGAACAAACCTATTTGGGCGATTATTTTTAGTGGAGGGGATATAAGCACAATGGCTTGGAAACGACCACCAAATATGTGTGTATCTATATAGAGATTTCGTGGTGTGAGTGGACAGTCACGTTAAAAAAAATACCCTAAAATTTTAGTTCCGTTCGTATTTTTAGAATAGTTACGAGGCTAAAACGTTTTGTGTGGATTGAAAGAACCTCCTTAATAGCTCAAATCTAGTCTGGTTGACAAAAAATTGTCAAGTAACGAAAATTTTCGGATGAGTCTTTAAAAAAGTTTTTAGTTTTTCCTCCAATTTTTATTTCTATTCCCCTTTCGTCTAATGTTTTTTTCTCCTTCAAACTTACTCTCGCGTAAGTCAAAGACGCAAACGGGAAAGTAATGTATTATTTTTATGGGAGAATAGAGTTTGTTTCTTTCTGTCAAGATATGTCAGGAAGGGTGTATTCGCTATTACATTTCATGAAATTATTAATTCTAAATAACTCGAAGACGTCTACCGTGATTTTTGCCAATATATTCTGGCCTCATCCCTTATCTCCGACACTATTTTATTTAATACGAAGGCTAATAACTCCTGTTTTCATATTGGTAATTATGTTTATTTTTCCTATTCCATGGCAGGAACATTCAGTTTTCCCACCAAGTTTTCAAATAGCCTTTCCATATCAGACTTGCCCATGATCTTTTGTCCTTTTTCCTCCTATTTTGGCTTAATAAGAAATTTTCACTTCAAATCCTATACTATCAAAGCGCATTTGTGCCTGCCTCTGTATGTATGTATGTACCTATGTCCGTTCCCCAACAAAAACAGTCGCCATGGTTACCAATTTAAATGAAATTATCTATATATATATATATAAAATTAAGGCTTTTTCTGTACATTGGGGTGTGGGTGTGGGTGTTGGGTGGGTTTCTGGGGGGGGGTGGTCAAGGGGCCGTCATGGTTACTAATTTAAATGAAATCTATATATATAAAATTATGGTTTTGTCTGTCCATTGGGGTGGGATGGTGAGCGGGCTTCGGGGTGGGGGTCCAGGGGGCGAGCCCACAGGCTTGCAAAGGGTCCCCGAAGGCGGGCCTTGCAGCTAGTATTTTAATAAAATAATTATTATTTCTACTGATTTTTTAATAATGTGTTATTATACTAATAATTTTAACTAATATAATTCGATAAAAACAATCAAAAAACCTTTAATAAAATTTCAAAACGTTTCTGAAAAATTCTCCCTTTATCAATTGAAAATTTGAAAAATATGAAAAATAGTTGCTTTATGAAAGAACAATAAAGCAACTATGAACTATTCTATTCAACTATTCTTCTATGAAGCAACTATTTTCCATATTTTTTAAATTTTCAATTGATAAAGGGAGAATTTTTCCCGAAACATTTTGAAATTTTATTAAACATTTTTCTATTGTTTTTATAAAAAATCGTATTTATTTCACTTAATAAAATAATCAAAGAATTTTTTCTAATTTAATTTCTTTATATTTTTTGAATAAAGGTTCTATGGGAGGTGGTCCTAAAGGCCGAAGTACTAAGCGAAAATTACCGGGAGGTGAACAAGCTTCCGGTGGACCTGGTAAAAAAGGAAGAGGAGGAGGAGGAGCAGGAGTAGGCTCAAGCGGAGATTTGACCACGCCAAAATTGCCTGCCCATGGTTATCCTCTTGAACATCCCTACAACAAAGATGGTTATAGATATATTTTAGCGGAGCCTGATCCTCACGCTCCTTTTAGACAAGTAATTAATTTGTAATATTAAAATAGGAAACTCTGATGAAGGAAAGATAGCTGTCCAAAAAATTTTAAATTAGGAAAGAAAGGAATTCAGCCATTAAAGGATAAATAGTCAGTCATTTAAGTGAGTAGCTTCATTTTTTTTAATGAAATTGATGAGTTACACCAAAAAAGTGCATCCTCTAAAGGCCTGAATTGGCTTCTCTATCGTGAAAAGAAGAAGAAGGGTTTTTATGGACTGGATAAGAGTCGAAGGAAGGTATCTGTGGATGCGGGTCTTATACACCTGAAGGTTATAAGTCGCGGGGAAGCGAGTTCCAGTCATAGGGATAAAGTTAAGAGTCTCTGGGGGTCATAGGGATAAGAGTTGGCGAAAATGCTGGTTCTATTTTTATCCAATTTGACAGCGAAAGGGTGCTGTGCTTTCGAAAACCAATGGTTTCTTGCAAATAGGGCTTTAGAGGGGGATAATTGATTTCAGCTCGACTGATCAGATGATAGTATCTATAGTAAATTTCTCATCACTTGAAGACGGCTTTAGAAATATGTGCAGAAATATTCTCATAATAATAAAAAAAATTTAATTATGCCCTAATTGCATTATACCTGGTCTAAATAAATCATTTTACTTTATATTTGGCAGATGAAAGTTTAGCCACCAAAAGTTTCGATATCGACCAACAAAATATTCATTTTACTAAAGAAAATTAATTATCAATTAAATAATTCTAATAGTTATTAAAATTATTGTTTTATTATATTTGTGACAAAACCAACCCTTCAATTTAATGAAAAAATTAATTATTCTCTTGATATTAGTGACCTTAGAAATTTATACTGGGCTATTTTCAGATTCCCTCTTCTTAAATAAGAGACCTTTAATTTTTGTCTGCGACGAAAATTTGTTAATCTAAGCGGAATTCATTCAACCTTGCAAGTTCTCAGATTATGGTGCTTCTAACACAAGTATTTGAAAAATTGTTTGGAAGGGAGGGCCCAAAATTTTTGTTTGGAATTTGATCAAAATAATATAAATATTTATAAATAAATAAATAAATCTTTATTCCTCGACCTGCTTAGAGGCACAAGTCCTCGGTCCTCCAAACATCAATACAATCTAGCTACAATACATTAACAAACATCAATACAAATTAACTACAACAATTTAACAAATAATAAACAAGTACAAAAAAAGAATTTGCCATAAGTTGTTAAGGAAACCTGGTCAAAACCCTAACAAGGATGGTATGACCACTCTACCTCAGCTAATCTCTGCTTGTGAGAACTAAATAAAATTTTGCACAACTCTAGGACATTAGGACTTGAGAAGATTTTTAATTGATTTAATCATAGGGGGCAGAGGACTATAATCCCAAGTAGTAATAAATAGACTGTTCCACAAATCAATGCCAGATCCTACAAATGAATGCCTACATATTAATATCTGAATTAACTAACTTGTAGGCACCAGACCTATTTAAATTAATATCATTCTTCCCTAAATCCTAAATCTATTTAACTAACCATCTGAATCATCCTCATAATAAAATCCACCACTGCTATTAAAATAAATATATAATATATATTAGGATAAAAGTAAAATTAAATAAAATTTTAAAATATATTTTATATTAGATTTTCCGGGATTTATATAAAGTGTTATCTAGATATTTTCCAGGGCTGCTTATTAAATAAATAATTTTTAGAAAACAATCACAAAAAGTTCAAATTTATTATTATTTAAATCACCATTTTATTCACTTTTAATATAACATTTTTATAACACTTTATTTAACATTAAAATTTGTTAATCTGAATTTTTTATAAATTATAGGAATTTGATGAAAGTAGTGATTGGGCAGGAAAACCTATTCCTGGCTGGTTGTACCGTACTTTGAGTCCAAGCTCTGTTCTTCTTGCTTTACATGATCGTGCTCCACAATTACGTATTAGTGACGATAGATTATTAGTTACTGGAGAGAAAGGATATTGTATGGTTCGAGCTACTCATGGTATTTATTATACAATTTATTTAATTATGTATTTTTGATTTTCAGAGGATGAGGAACAAAATAAGTGTTTATTTACGACTTATCAATTGCAACCTTTCGCTACTTTATTGCAGCTTCTTCAGGCACTACAAAGGAGCAAATACACATATCAAAAAACACATTCAAAAACATTTCTCATTCATTCAATTCAAATCAATTTCATATAAATACCTTGATAAATAAAGCTCTAAACACTTTGTCAATTTTTTAAGCTCTGCCATTATTACACATATATAGATACTCGAATACATTTCCATTTCATCATCAACAACTCAAAAACACCAATATCAACAAATATACAATTATAACTTTTATAATTTCACTGGTAAAATTTAAAACAAAACCTGTTTAAGAGAGAGCTAAGTGAAATGATCTATATATATTTAAATGACTCTATGAACTTCAGAACAGACACAAACAATTTAAGTTGTATATATAATAATTTATTAAATAATTATA
This sequence comes from Forficula auricularia, assembly GCA_024734495.1. Classification (NCBI taxonomy): domain Eukaryota; kingdom Metazoa; phylum Arthropoda; class Insecta; order Dermaptera; family Forficulidae; genus Forficula; species Forficula auricularia. The sequence continues at coordinate 94,731,954 of JALMQS010000099.1, forward strand.
AAGTTCGTAATATTAAAAAAATGAGGAAAAAAGAAATGATTAATTGCTTACATTTTGGTATTGGACTTGTGGTGTATGAGTGAAAAAATGTAAATAGTAATGAAATAATTTTAAAAGAGCCTAATGACATAATGATTGAAATTTAATATATTGATTCTTCGGAAACTACTATAAAGATTATTATTATATAGTAGTATGTTGAACCTTTTGAGATCATTTGAATTTGACCAGCGAGAGTAATAAAGATAAAGTAAAAAAAAATTCCGTCGCTTGTATATATATTTTTTGAAATATTTTGACCGATTTTTGTATATAGTTGTATATTGTAAATAGTTTTATAATGTGTTGACGATTTTTGAAATGTTTTAAATTTTACCAGTGAAATTATAAAAGTTATAATTGTATATTTGTTGATATTGGTGTTTTTGAGTTGTTGATGATGAAATGGAAATTATTCGAGTGTCTATATGTGTAATAATGGCAGAGCTTAAAAAATTGACAGGGTGTTTAGAGCTTTATTTATCAAGGTATTTATATGAAATTGATTTGAATTGAATGAATGAGAAATGTTTTTGAATGTGTTTTTGATATATGTATTTGCTCCTTTGTAGAGCCTGAAGAAGCTGCAATAAAGTAGCGAAACGTTTCAATTGATAAGTCGTAAATAAACACTTATTTTGTTCCTCATCCTCTGAAAAACAAAAATTATATTAATAAGTTATGGAACTGAATCCCAATGATGTTATTTAATTATGTTTTGGAAATTTTTATAAAATTGTTATGAATCTGATAATTTTATTCAAGCTGTTAGCCGGGGAAATTGGTTTTGGGAAGCAACTATAGAAGAAATGCCGGAAGGATCAGCTACTCGACTTGGATGGGGTCAAGAATATGCCAATCTTCAAGCTCCACTTGGTTACGACAAATTTGGATATTCTTGGAGATCGAGGTATAATTATAATTTTTAAGTCCATATGTAATTTTTACAATGTATGTATGTTCTAATACATGTTATTTGATTTAGAAAAGGAACAAGATTTCACGAAAGTAGAGGAAAGCATTTTAGTGAAGGTTATGTAGAAGGAGATACATTAGGTTTTTTGATTACATTACCGGAATCTTCTAAAGTTAATCATATTCCTCATACTTACAAGGATAGAGTAAATATATTTATTTTTATTTTTTTAATAGTTATTTGATATAATAATATTTATTTTTCCTTTTAGCCTTTGGTGAAATTTAAAAGCCACCTTTATTATGAAGAAAAAGACACTGTTGCAGAATCATTAAAAAATCTTCAAGTATTACCCGAGAGCAAAATAATATTTTTCAAAAATGGTGTTTTCCAAGGTGTTGCTTATACAGATATATATGGTGGCGCATATTTTCCTACATTATCTTTATTTAAAAGTTCCACAGTTTCCGTTAACTTTGGGCCAAATTTTAAATATTCTCTAAATGATTATACATATAGACCGGTAAATTTCAAATACCATGTTTATAAATCCTTGAAATCTGTGTTAAACTATTTTCAATTTTTTCAGATGGTTGAGAAAGCTGAAGAGGCTATTTGTGAACAAACAATGGCTGATCTCCTATATTTAACTGAAAATGAAGGGAAACTTCGATTGGATTCACTAACGTAAAACACTAATGTAAAACACTAATGTAAAAAGAAAATATTGTCAAAAATATAAATTCTATTTAAAATATTTTCTATTTTCATTTTTACCAAATAGCATCTTTTTTATTTCTGGAATCATTTGTAATGTAATATATTTTAATCTTGTTTCTAAAGTATTGTCAACTTTTATCGTTTTACTGTAATTTAACAGAATCACACCTCCACTATTGGAAGGAATCAAATAAGATGTATCTAAATACAATTTGCAATCTTGCGAAGTTGCTTGTTTATATTGTGAAACGATTTCAAAAAATAAATCTAAAACCATATCTTTATCTCTTTCAAGTATCCTTATAAAAACCACCTTTTCCAACATTATACATAATCCTTGGATAATAAGCAAGCGCATTATTTCTCTATATTTATCACTTAAATGATTGACTTTATGAAAAATAATAATGCATTTGTTAATTATATCATTAATTTCCTCATCACACGCTCTAAGAAAAATAATTCTATTTTCAAAAATTTGTCTTGATAAAAGAACGTTTTTTCTTACTTCCACGCGGGATTCCAATTTAGAATAACAATTCATTAATTCAACCCTCGCTTTTTGAATTTCACGTCCTTTAATTATATTATATTCTTCTTCTGCTCTAGCATCAATTTCCTCAATTTTTTCATTCGCTTCTTGTTCTATAAATAATACCATTTTGTTAATTTGTTCTATGGCTTCTTTTTCAGTAAACATTTTTACGCAAAATTTATTATTTTATTAACAATTATTAGTGGTAGTATTGATATTATTTGATCGTGGCGACATCTTCCGGCAATTTGCAGAACCATTTTTGACATTGAGTGAAATTTTATCTTCAGTTATATCACTTGTTGATTTTTTCTTATTTAATTATTTCTTATTTATTTTTAAATGAATTTATAAAACCAAAAACAGTCTTAAAATTATTTATCAAATGGAAAAGTTACGAAGGGTTTTGAGAGGAGATGATGCACAGGCTGAAGAGGAAAGTGGCATTATGCCACAGGTACCTACATCATTTATTCATTGATAGATAGATATTTAAAATTAAAATAATTATTCTCCCATATATTATACTTGGGTTTTTTAATCTATTTACATATTAATTTATCAAGATCGATAGCTATTCTATCTATGTAAATTATTCTAAAAATAAAAATCATTTTATACAAGTTAGACATATTGAATATTTTTTGATTAAAATTCTATATCTAATTCCAGGCTTTCCCATTTTACTTGTAGAATAAAATCATTAGACGTGGAATTAGATATATATTAACAGGTTGCTGGATATGGTACAAATAAAGTAATAAAAAGAGGAGAAAAAAATTAAATAAACATCCAGAGCCAGGTGCGAATGACACTCGCAAACCGAATGATTTCTGCTTAATATATATTAAAATATATAACACATTTTTATTTCAGCCTATGATAGATTATTTTAGCTTATCAAAAGTCAAATTTTACATAAAACTTTTTTCTATCATCTTCAAACGACTTTCGGCAAAATACCCTTTTAATTTTATAGTAATTAATATCTTATATTACTTATTGTAAACAAAACATTTGAATTTATCATTTTTTGAAAAAAATATCCTTAATCAATTTTGAACCGGTCTTAATTTATAATATCTTGATAATATATCCAGTTCGCTAACATTTTATTGAACACCCAAGCTTCAAGATTTTTTGTATAAAAAAAGATTATATCTCAAAATAAGCTGACGTGTTCTGATGTGGCCATCCACTTGACTTTACCATACAACCTGGTCCTCAATTATATTTAATATTTATAAAATTATTTTTAATCATGTAGGGGGGGGGGTAGTTTTTACATTTTTAGATTACTGTGGGCCCACTGATATGTATACAAAATTTGGTTGAGTTTGGTACAAGAGCTTAGTTTTTGCATTTTTAGACTTCTGGGTTCCCACTGATTATGTGTACAAAATTTGGTTGAGTTTGGTAAATGGCCAAGATTTTCATTTTTTACCCTACACTCTCCCCCCCCCCCATTTTGGGCGGTTTCTGCATTTTTAGACTTCTGGGGTCCCACTGATTATGTATACAAAATTTGGTTGAGTTTGCTCAAATGGCCTAAATTTTTAATTTTTAACCCCCTCCCCTTAATTTTGGATCGATATGCACCAAAATCTAATAAGTTCTTAATCTCAATGAACCAAAACTAGGTGTGAAATTTGGTTACGATATTCCCACTAGTTTTTGAGCTAGCTCGTCCTCAAAAATTTGGTAACGCACAGACAAACAGACATTTTGACAAAACAATTATTATCTCGAAAAATATAATTTTTTCGATGTTCACTTATTAGAACTTTTTGTAGACCGAAATGCCATGGTTTCGCCCAATTTTTTTAATCAAAATAGTTTTAGTCGTTTTTTAGATATTTCGAAAAAAAGAAGCAAAAAAAAACACTTTTTTCATGCAATACTTGACCATGGTAAAGTAAAATAGTTGAGATTTCAAATTCGTTCTTATTTGTGGAACATAAACGAAATTCTTTGTTTAAAATTACAGATAAAAAATGGACTAAAATTACCTAAGAAATTCACAAGAAAGTGTCATTTATTAGATCCGCGATGGAATGGATTATTTTTATTTATATGTCAGAAGGACTGATTTTACCCACTCGGGAATCAAAGTCGAGTTCCGAGGTGGTAAAAACTACTCTTCTGACAAAATTAAAAATAATTCATTCCATAGCGGATCTAATAAATGACACCCTCTTGTGATTTTTTTTGTTTAGAAAATATAAAACCTATTTCTATCTTGAACTCTTACAAAATTATCAAATTTGTAGCCACCTAACACACCATAATTTTAAATTAAATTAAATAAATTCTACTTAATGAGCTCTTTTCAAAGATATTCCACATTGTGGAATAAATATATTTTCGACTTCACAAAAATACTCTTATCTAATCATTCTATTAATATTTAATACGATTAATGATTTCGGATAAAATGAAAACATACTAAATGAGAAAATGAGTCAGAATGATATTTTTAATAATTATTTTACTTAAATAAAAATGCAGCCAAAATCTCGCTGTAATATATTTTTATTTAGCTTTCCGTCAATGTTCCGAATCATCATCGGTATCCTTCCTCATATATATGTTGCAGTAAAAACGCGTTTTTAATAAGAACGGGTTCTTACTAGTTAAAACGCGTTTCACGTCATTTAATAGCCTCAACTCGATCCTGGGCGCCCTTGGTATTTAGACAACTGAATTGGGATATCAGTTAAGGGTATGACTTCTTACAAAATTATCCAGTTTGTAGCCACCTAACTAAAACACACCGTAATTTTAAATTAAATTAATTTTTTTAATCTTTCGGTTGCTTTCAATGCTTGTGCTATGTACATTTACCAACTTGAGCCCAGAGCAAGTGTATCTTGAGTATTCATCTAGGATCCTGGGGATGAACTTCGGTGCCTTCCGACAGTTCAGATATGCTAAGTTTATAGCTTTGTAGCAACTAAAATTTACTGATGTTGGTTGAGTTTGGTCCAAAGGTCTACAATCTTCATTTTTGACGTTCCGCTTCATTTTCCTTTAAAATTTTTTGAAAATAAACACCCAAAATGAGGCGGAATGTCAAAAATGAAGATTCTAGACCTTTGGACCAAACTCAACCAACATCAGTAAATTCTAATTGCCACAAAGGTATTCAGTGAAACGCGTTTTAACGAGTAAGAACCCATTTTTACTAATAAACGGGTTTTTACTGCAACATATATACCTACTAGCTTCTGACCTGAGGAAGGATACCTTTGGGGATCTAAACATAGGCTAAATACAAATATATTATAAATTTATTATATTCTTGACTCTATCTTAATTTATTACATTAAAACTATATTACACCGATATATTGGTCTCATTTTTATTTATGATAACTCAATAAATAATTCAATAATTATTACTCGTAAATTTCAATTCTGATTCTTAAATAGCCACTATTAAAAAATTCTAACAGACAGTCGCTCATGGTAGCGATAATAATTAGGTCTGGTAATTTACGTTTGTAAGCCCTAATAAAGACTAATTTAACCAAAATACCTAAGTGCAGTCAATGGATACAAGGACCGGCTAACTCGTTAATACGAGCACACTAGAAATGTCAAGTGCCATAGGGCTCGAATCCTCGACTGGCCCAAGTGTTTTTAATACATTTTTTTTACATATTACATTAAAAATTGTTTTTTTTTATAGCTCCTCGATTCAACAACATTAAGCTGGGGAACAAGAATTAAAGCTTTCATCGCATGTTTTGTGATTGGAATTCTATGTTCGTTATTGGGTTCATTATGCCTATTTCTTAACAAAGGGTTAACATTGTTTGCTGTTTTTTATACCTTAGGAAATATTATTTCAATCTTGAGGTATTTTATTATGACAATTTATTTATTATAATTCTTTTTGAGGGGCTGAATATTTAAATAATCTATTTTTTTCTAGCACGTGCTTTTTGATGGGCCCACTTAATCAAGTTAAAAAAATGTTCGCGCCTACAAGAGTAATCGCGACCATAATGGTTATTGTGATGTTCGGATTAACACTTTTTGCTGCGATTTGGGTAAGGAACATTTTTATGTATTAAGGTCATATCATGATTTTTTAATTAACATATATAGGGTGGTTCAGAAAGAAAACAAAACTATTATATTTAAAGGCGTTTAATCTTATACAATATAAAGTTTATTAAATTAATTTTAGTTTTTGAAAATTAAATCATCAAGGTGACGTTTTTGGCTGTTGCAACACCAAACGGGCACGAAAATTTTGAAAAACTTAAGAGTTTCTTTTGAAATGGCTTCCATTTCTTTCTGAATATTCAGCTTCAATTGCCGCAATGTTGTCGGATTATTGGAGTATACCTTGCTTTTAAGGTGTCCACATAAAAAGAAGTCTGCTGGACTTAAATCGGGACTCCTCGGAGGCAAGGGCGGATCCAGGGGGGGGGGGGTCGACCGCCCCCCCCCCATAAAGGCCCGTGACTGGCGGGAGTGCAACACGTGCGTCGCACGTAGAGGCCAAAAACGGCGGCCAAATCGACAGGGAACTTATAACAATTTTTTTTTTTTAATGAACTTAAAATATGAGATATGAAATTTGTAAAAAAAAAAACATTTATTTTTTAAAAAAATTTTAAAATTGAAAATAAAGTTCTATGTGTGTGGGGGGGTCTCTGCCCCCCCCCCTCCCCCCTGGTTGGACAATTCAATCGCGACACACTTTCGAGATAAAAAGTAGATCTTATATACATCGAACACCTTATATACATTCTCCCCCCCCCCCATAAAAAATTCCTGGATCCGCCCTTGCTCCGAGGCCAGGTTATGGAACCCCTCCGTGAAATTAGTTTCTGAGGAAACATATCCCTTATCACGTGCATGCTCTCATTCGAAGTGTGATATGTGGCTCCATCTGCTGAAACCATTTGTTTCGATTGTAACCTCGTGATTCTTGCAACTTCGAATGAGAGCATGCACGTGATAAGGGATATGTTTCCTCAGAAACTGATTTCACTGTGGGGTGACATAACCTGGCCTCCAAGGAGTCCCGATTTAAGTCCAGCAGACTTCTTTTTATGGGGACATCTTAAAAGCAAGGTATACGCTAATAATCCGACAACATTCCGGCAATTGATGCTGAATATTCAGAAAGAAATGGAAGCCATTTCAAAAGAAACTTAAAAGTTTTTCAAAATTTTCGTGCCCGTTCGGAAGTGTTTCAACAGCCAAAAACGTCACCTTGATGATTTAATTTTCCAAAACTAAAATTACATTTAATAAACTTTATATTTTATAAGACTACACGCTTTTAAATATAATAGTTTTGTTTTCTTTCAATTTTCAAAAATGAATTTATTTCTGGACCACCCTATATATTTATTTTAAAATAATTAATTTCTTGTTGAAACTTTAGGACCAAATTAATCTGGAGATTGTATTGGTTAGATTAGTGATTCTCAACAAGTGGAGCGCGAAAATATCGGTGGGGGGGGGGGGTCGAAAATAGCTATTTATTGATAAGAAAATAATTAAATAAGATACATCCGGGGCCGGATCCAGGGACAGTCTCACAAATATATTAAATATTTTTTATTTTAATAATATAAGTTAAATTGTTCTATTTCATATATTATTATTTGGGACCCTGCAGTGAAAACTTCAACAAATATACAATACAGGAACAAAAAATATATATTCTGATAATAAACGTTTCGCTTATATATTTTTAAAGTGGATTTTTCATTTCTTTATTTAGGTATATGGGGGGGGGGGGGCAAATATATAAATATTGAGAAACACTGGGTTAGATCACTCTCAGAGAAATTAGAAATTTCGTAGTATGTATATTATTATAATGTCGTTTTGACTTCTTCTTTTTGAATCCTGGTTATTCAACCACTTGGTCACTAATAGTTAAAATGACTTAGATTAATCAATATTTTGTAACGTTTTAGCTTCCCTAGGCTTAAATTGAAATATTCAGTTCTTAGCTTTTAATAAAAAATAAGATTGAAATGTGTAATGGTAGCACTCTGTTAGAAATAAAAGAAAAATAAAATATTGAAATAAAATGAATATTTATTAATACGAAAAATTAAAATGAATTTTATTATGTTAGATTCGAAATGTCTTAAATATTCAAAATTTGAATTAATTTTCTTATTTCACTGTGAGTTGCTAAGATACAAAAAAAAATTTCAGGTCAGAAGTAAAATCACTTAAAATTGTAGTTCATCTGATATCATGTGTATCAGTAGAAAATTTTCCAATGGGGCAAAATTTGAGGACAAATAATTACATAATTAAATATTTATTTATTTATTACAAGGATATTTTAGACTACACAATTGTATAAATACAAAAACATACATAATTTGATCTGCCCTTATAAATAAATATAATAATTACTCTTTTTTATTAATTAAAAAAATTAATATTAATCAATTAAATAATATAGTTATTTAAATTTTCATATTAATATAAAATTATTTTTGTTTTTGGCTTAAAAACGCGGGTCTTGCTTTGCTCTTCATTATTTTACAATCGATTGCGATGACTTGGTATTCCTTATCTTATATTCCTTATGCAAGAGATGCCGTTAAAAAAACTGTCGAAACTTGTCTTGCTTAATTCCATTCGTTATATAAATATTCTTTAATTAAGAAATCAATGCATTTAATATTTCTAAAATTTAAATCAATAAAATATTTTAATATTACGTTATTGAAAAAAATTAAGTTCACATAATGATTATTTATGATATTACTAATACTATCTGTCGAGTTGCAAATATACTCACTATACAATTCAGGATTATACATGATCTTAAAATATAAATTGTTTTGGTATCTTTTAAGTCATTTTATAAATATTAATACCTAGTTTTTTCAAATTAAAAATGGTTTTACGGTTATTATAGCCCACCATAATCCAAAGTTTAAAGATATAAAAAACAATTTCGTTTTCGGAAAATTTTTCCCTTAATTCTCGGATCATTTTATTAAAAGAATTAAACTAAAATCGCCTACATAGACAAAAAAGGTATAGAATGAATTTTTTTTTTTAATATTTGGGATTTTTAATCATTTACTTATTAAATAAAGACCAATCATTCTTTAAGTCCTTTAAAATTATTTATCAGTGTGAAATTGAAAAATTTTCTACTTTTTTCACAACCTTTTGACCTCTTTAGTCTCTATAAATAATATATATATCCCGTCTTCGAAGACTGTTATCTAACTATTCTGCTTGACTGTTCAAAAATCCAACCAGTTTATTGGGTTTTGTAGAAATCATTTTCACTACCACCTCCAATAATTTAAATTAAATTAAAAATCGTCTATAAACAACAATCTTACCCACTAATGTTATAACTAAAAACGTTAACATCAGGCTTTGACTTTAGAGTAGATAAGTATGCTTTACAGTTTCGAATTCTGGCAAGTATTGGCAGTTTCAAATAATTTGAAGAATGATTAGTTTTAATTATTTTCAAAAACACACATTTTCACACACAGCGACAAAATTGAAGCCTGGGCAAACACTTATTTCCATAACGTTTAGGGAAAGCGGTGTTGGTTTATAGTGAAACATATTAAACACAGGAATATTTGACGTATTATAGTGGTGTTTCACAAAGAGGAAATAAAATTAAAAAAATTAAAAAAAATTTTAAATTATATATTGGAGATTTTTTATTTATCTCTATACATATTTCACAAAAGACTTGTTAAACCTCCTGATGAAGGGTTCATAGCCCGAAATATGTATAGAGATAAATAAAAAATCTCCAAAATATAATTTAAAATTTTTTTAATTTTTTTAATTTTATTTCCTCTTTGTGAAACACCACTATAATCCGTCAAATAATTCCTGTACTTATTTCCATGCTTTTTCTCTTTTAAACAATCTGCTGTATTGTTTACAAGGCTTACTATAATAATAAAACTTGAGTAAGATACGAGGTAGGTTTCACAAAAAAGAAATAAAACAAAATTGAGTTTTGAATTCACATGGTTTACTTTCTAAGAGTTCAATTAAGGTGACAACATCGTACTTAGGAATTACTTATTTTTTGAAGAAACACAACAATTGACGATAATTTAAACAAAACATGCACTGATCGCTAAGAAAACTGCAATACTGAAAGGAAAATTAAACTATTTGATAAAAAATACTTGGTAGGTTTCACATTAAGAATGTAATATTACTTAATGTGAAACCTACCAAGTATTTTTATCCAATAATTTAAAAAAATGTTTCACCAAATACCAACACCAAATTCCTTAAAAACTGTAAAATTAAACATCAATTTTCAGGCAGAGACAGGTCTAGGTTTGTTTAAACAAGTATTCATAAAGAAACATTGCAATCGACAACTCCGCGATCGGTCCTACATCCGCCGGCTGCATTTGCCATTTCTGAATACCAAACAGGGCTATAATCTGAAAGTGTAATTTGATTAGATTGTATCTAGTGCCGGCATCAGCTCCTGTTTTGCTCGTGTCTGTGTGAAAACCCTTTAAAAAAACTAAAAAGCCCAAACATATAATTGAAATCTAAATTTTAAAATATTATCATTGAATAATACACTATTTTGATTATTTTTGTCCATCGATTAAATTAATAAGTTGTTGTATGGAAATAGGGACAATGGCTTATGCAAATAATTTTTATTTTTTGCCAATGTTTCGTCAGCTTTGTTGACTTCCTCAGGGCTCAAACAAATTGACTTCTTTGCATATTTGTCATTTTATTAATATTCTTTCTTAGCAAACACATAAGGTTAGTCAAAAAATTTTCAATCTGTGTGATGACTGGGCTGTGTTTGCTAAGAAAGAATATTAATAAAATGACAAATATGCAAAGAAGTTGATTTTTTTGAGCCCTGAGGAGGTCAACAAGGCTGGCGAAACGTTGGCAAAAGATAAAAATTATTTGCATAAGCTATTGTCCTTATTTCCCTACAACAACTTATTAATAATACACTATATTGAAAATCCCAAAATGAATAATTCATTTAATGAACATATCTTTATAAACCTTAATCAGAAAATGAAAATTATTGGCGTTTTTATTTACTATTTTTTCTTTATAAAAATTAAATTTTTATCTAAATATTTGAATTCATTTAAGAGAAGGAAAGTTGGGGTACTTTGTTACTTAAAAAGAGTAGACTTTGATTTACTAGTATATTTGAAAACCTATCCTAAATATTTAGAAAATATTTATAATAGATAAATTAAAATTTAAAGGATAATAAATACTTAGCTCAGGTGAATTCAATGTTGTGTCTTCCCGATCATTGCTGATCATTTACTTCCTATAAATATTCAATATTTAGAAATCACAATATTTCAATCCTTCCATATAATATGTCGATGTCAATTAAATGTATTGTTGTGCCTTATTGTTAATATAATACAGTGAATGATTAATGCAAGTTTATTGCAGGAAATATTTTTAAAAAGTTACTATTATAATATTAATTTTATTAATTTATAAAAACATATTTTTGTAATAAAGTTTTAAATCATTATTTTTATTCATTAATTATAATTCTAAAAATACATTTTATAAATTAAATATTTACAATTAATCTATTTGTTATATTCCCTAGTTTTTTTGTTTTTTTTTGAGAAATTTGATTTGAAGCAGCTGGTTTATATCAATTTAAATGATTTTTTTTTAATTTGATAAGAGCTTTTTCCTGGATTGTCAAGACCAAATAATTAACAATAATTTCTCTCAAAATCTAAAATCATTTATCAATAATTTTGAGGATTGATATTGTAAATTACTGAGTTGCCAAACCTTTGTAAAAACCGTTTAACATATCGACCAGGGAGAAGCCTTTTTAAATAATATTTATTATCTCTACTAAAATCGACCCGCCAATAAAAACTTTATTAAATAGTAAATCATTTTTAATTTTTTTTACAAGGAACCATACATTATTGAAATTATTGCTTATTGCAACTGTAATTGCCACTTGTTGTTGACTTAGCCCTTGATTAATTAGGCATAAAATTTGAACTGCTTGAACTTCAGAAATATCCATTTTGTATATTTATCTATCTATCAATGATGCTTAATTCAAAATTATTCATTTTATTGATATTTTAAATGGAATTTGATCTTTTATTAAAATTTTATTTAAATTAAAGTGATATTGAAAAAGTATGATAATTTATAATTGTATCTTTTAATCATTTAATTTCACTTATTTTTTTTTTATAAAATTCAAAAATTATCAACAATATTTATTGAATATGGTAGTTTAAGAGTTAATGGAACAAATTATATGAATATTTCTAAAAAATTTTAAAATAATTTGCTATTTAATAAAGTTTTTATTAGTGGGTCGATTTTTTTGCACCGTAGTTTATTTATATATATAATAGAAATTTTACTCAGGCACTAATTAAACTTAAAATTGTTTCTTTTGTTTTTCATAAATTAGCTAAATTTGGGCAATATTTTTAACTATATACTTGACAAACAAACCTAAAGAATTTATGCCCTAAAATCCTAATTATTTTAAAAATAATATTGTATAATAATGCTATAAAGCCTTATTTACCACTCCTTTCACAATTTATTATGCCATTAATTCTATCAATCTTAAAGACATGTACTATTTAAAAATAATATATTTTTATACATTTATTAATTTATTATTAATCTGATTAATTAAAAATCCCAAGAGTGGATTGAGTGGCAAAAATTTTTTCTTACGGCCTCTTAAAAATTCTCAAATATTTTTTATTTCTACATATCAAATAAAATAATACTTATTTTTTTTGTATTAAAAAATAAGTTGAAGGGTATTTTATATTGTATTTTGAGAATTTTTATCAAATTCAACTTTTTAAACAATGAACCCATACATAAATGATAGATTCTTAAATTGTATATTTTTCTATTTACAATTGTTATAAAATATGTTTCTTGAATATTTTTAACTTTAATTTCTATAGAAAATGCAGTAATATACTCATTTGATAAATGAAAAACTTAACGAGCTAATCGCAAAATTTTTTTCGGAAAATCAATAAAAAACTATATTTTTTGGACTAACTGATTTTTCAAGACTTTATGAACCAAAATTTCAGATTTGCACCCAGGAGTGCCGTTTCAGATTTTTCTTGGGATGGAGGGGGTAAACAATTTTTAAATATGATGGATTAAATGAAACCAACATAATAATTAAATTAAATTAACAAAAAATTACACCATTAAATATATAAATATACTTCCATGATCAATTACGAATTGTTTTCATTCTACCATCCAGTACTCCACCCCCAATATAATATATTATTAGAAAAACAACAGAATATGTCCACATTCTAGGGGAGGACCCTCCCTTTCCCCTCCTAATGCCGCCCTTGATTGGCTTAGAGTTACATATCTACTCTCCTCTTATTAAACGACCAAAAATTGTTTGTTTATTTATATACATATTTGTTTGTATCTTAGTTCTATTTTGAAAACGGCTCTAACGATTTTGATGAAATTCACGGGTTAGGCTGTTTTTGGGGTGACAATTCTCATCTTCGACAAAATTGTTTTTGATAGGTTTTTTCGTAATCAAATTAATTATTCTCAGGTAGAAAAATGGCAATCTTGGGCTTTTAAAAAAGGTTTCCCTTTTACTTTTGTACCCAGGCAGACAATGGGTTGGATTAATTCATTGTTCTCAAAGGCCTTGAAGAAGTATTATGATTGTGGCTTTTAACATATTTTGTTCTACCTAAACTTTAGAATTATTAATAAACTTTTATAATTGTTTTTATAAAGAACCTTATTTATTTAATAGAATAAAAAATAATCAAGAATTTATTTAAAAATATCTTTTGCATAACCAGGTCTCAATTTTCTGAAAAAACAACACATTTTGATAGATTTTATTTATTAACAATTGGATGAATAAAAATGAATCATGTGGTTGAATCAAAACAGGTGCAGTGGTGGGGGTTTCGGGGGTGAGGCCGAGCGGGGCGGGGTGGGGGGGGATACAGTGGGCGAATACTATATTTGTATTTTTTTTTAATTTGAAAACGGCTCTCAAATAAAAATCGACCCTTTTATCAGAATTTTAAATTAAAAATATTATTAAAATAAAGCTTTTAACCGAAGGAAAAGTTACCGAGCATCTCTCGGTGCCTCCAGGTACTTATTTATGATTACACAAGGCAATTTTTGCGATTAGCTGCTATGTTTTTCATGCCTCATTTAATTTAAACAGTGACATCTAAGATTATATTCTTTAAAACTCAAATAAGATTAAATAAATTTATATATAAAATGATAATTTTGGCAGCATTAATTTACTTAAAATTTGAATATCTCAATTTTAATAATTTTTTAATATAAATATAAAAAGGTAAATTTTACTAATTAGTTTAAAAAGATAATCTAGTCAGTACAATGAAGAGACAGAATTTATCAAAAATAAACAACTCTTATTTAAGAATGACTCTTACTCAGTTAACACAAAATGAAATGAATGATTTCAAAGTGATCTTAGCTGTCTTAGATTTCAAGAAATTCCATTTGTGCTCTGTTATAATCTGAATATTGTCTAAATTATATTCTCAAACTTGGCTATAAGTTTTAAACCAGTGGTTCTTAAGTGGCGACCCAAATTTGAGATATATGTTCATGTCGCGACCCAAAAAAAGCCTAATTTTTTTCAATACTTACCCTTTTTTAGATCATACTTAAGCAATTTTCTTCAATTTTTTACAAGGATGAACTTTTTCTGAACTCACATGAATTTTTTTTAACAATTAAGCTAAACATGCGTTATTTTCGATCCAAGGAAAATTTAATAAAAAAAAAACACGTGTTTTTTAATATTTTTATTTTTAATTGTTTTGAATTAAAATATATTTTTAAACTTATTGAAAATAAATGTAGTAAAATATTTCCACTGGTTTAAACGACCAAAACAATCAGAATTAATCTTGTCTTAAAAATGATCTAAATCTGTCGACATCTAAAAATTATTAAGTTATATGGTAATTGTATTCACTTTAGATTTGAATCAAATCGTTGAAAAGCCGCCTTCTATCTTTCTTTTAAATTATCTTGAAAATCATCTTAATTAAACAGAAAAAATACTTTTCAATACTCTGTATCGTTAAGTAAAACAAAGGGGAATATTTAAAGATGAAAATTAGATATAGGTATTTTTATTATTTATGTCCATCGATTAAAATAATAAGTTGTTGTAGGGAAAATAAGGACAATAGCTTGTGCAAATATTTTTTATTTTAATGCCAACGTTTTTTAGAGCCCTGAGGAAGTTAACAAAGTTGACGAAACGTTGGCATAAAATAAAAAATATTTGCATAAAGTATTGTCCTTATTTCCCTACAACAACCTATTAATTAGATATAGGTTCAGTTACGTATGTTGAAAGAGCCACTGTCGCCTCGGGAATCGAACCCGAGTGCCAAATTCGCTTGACAGACAATAGGAGATTGTGGATCTTAAACATAATCTAATCATTCGGCGCCTTAAATAAACATGTTTACAAATCATTGGTTATATTTTTGCCCCAACGAAGGCGTGTTTCAAATCAAATTGTTGACATTTTATTTATTTCTAATCATATTTAGATCCTGTTTCCAAGTTCTGAAACTATTTAAGCGTTATCGTCTATCCATTTGTGTTAGCTGGGTAATTTTTTATCATGGATTATATCTATTTTATTCAAATATGAATAGCATACAATATATAGTTATAATTAATTATATTATTATTACCTATTAATAATAAAAACTTCACTTGAATTTTTAAATTATATTTATTTATATATACAATATAAATTATTTTACTAAAGAAAAACACCGTTATGTTAAAATATTGGTGGGAAAGAAAAGAATATTGATGGACTCGATCGATGTTGTTCTCGGTGTTTAGTTAGGCTGATTTCGATAGAGCAATAATGTTCTGAGCTTGTTTAAGTAGTGGCATATCAATCATACTTCCATTGTAAACAAAGGCTCCCTTGAAAATATAAAAAAAGCAATATTTTAAAACATGAATTTCAATTTACATCTGATAATGATTGATTTTTTATTGATATATCGTCGCTGATCTTATAAAAGCTCGTAAATCCGATTTTTGGTCAAATACTTATTATACGTTTATACTGGCCAACTTTTCAGGGCGCGTCTGTCTATTGAAACCTTATTCTATTCAAATTTAATTTCGCGCTTCGGCCAAATAATAAATATTGCATTGTATTTGTATGTATTCGTGTTTAAAATGTTTTTTCTTATTTTCTGGCAAACTTTGAATTTAGGACTTACGAGGTTTTCTAAGATCAGCAACGATATTACTTTTATATTTTAAATAAAACATTTAATTAAAATATTCAATTGAAAAATATTACAAACAATTTCAAATTTTTTGAGAATTCACTATGTTTGCGTACCTATATAAATTGAAATGTACACAGATTTTTCGGTTTTAAAGACTATTAATTGAATTAATATAAATTGGTTGAAAGAATTTGTGACTTGGACATTTAAAAGCAGATATCATTTTTGGAAGAATAAATTTTCTTATTGAAACACAAGCATGCGGAAGAATTTTAGTCTTGAAGCGATTCCTAAGTCAAAATATCTCGTTTGAAGATATTCAAGGATAAAAAAAATTATATTTTTAATTGTCCAAGCCGAAAATTTGCTTTTAAATTGTGATTTTTTTTTAAAAGATGACAATATTTAAAAAATTATGTCAATTAGAAACTGTGAAAAAGTTATATATTATATTCTTGGTGTAAATATTATTAGAATAATAAAAACTTATATTTAAAAAATAATATATCATTTTTACTTCTTTTAAAATAAATGATGTGTTCCCTTAATTTAATAATTATATAATTTTCTACACAAATATCCACCATAGCATAGTTAATATTTCAGATTCATTTATAAATTTATCTGAACTATATCAAATTATTTAAAAAGCCTATTTAACCCTTATCTAGGAATTTCATCTTCAATTTCACAACTAAATACGCTTCGAAGAAACTAGGCTTCCTATTGAGTTCTAGACCTTTTACGCTCTCTCAGCTTCTCATACTCTACAAGGCGCAAATTAGCTCTTGTCTTGAATATGACTTCACCTGAGAAGAGGGTCCTAACTATTCTCTTGACACTCCTGTTACAATTCAAAAACGTGCGATTAAATTAATTCGATATTCGCTCCCAACAATCCTCTTCGATTCCCGAAGAATGGTTTTCACTCTTTCTTTTTTTTCTTTCAGTTTTCAATAAAACCACAGCTACAAACTGCTTAAAAATGGGCTAAATTGTATCAATTTGCTTCAAAATTTTCTGGGGGTGGGGGACAGACCCTGCGCTTACTAGGGGATATTCCATACCGGTAGACCTACATCACTTTCCAAGTTTTGACCCCCTGGCCTAAGTTCGTACCGCCGTGCTTGGAAAGGAAGAAGGAATTTGTTTTGCACCCAGGTCTTTAAATATGAAAGATATTAAGATTCGGGAATGAGGAAAGTAGAGAGATAATTCTACTCCCTAGAAGAAACGGATATAAACGTTTAACCGAGTGAAGTGATTCGGCATGTCTCCAATTTGACTGCAATGTAGGGTTGGGAGTCGGCAAATTGTGTATTACGCAAAATAAAAAAGAGGGGGGGGGTATTAATTTTTTTCTCATCGGAGCACTACTACCTGATGATAATAAAATGGGAAAGCACTGAAACGCTTATTCGATGAGCCATCGAGTTGGTAAGGGTCGGGTCGTTTATTAGTCAGCTCGTTGAGTGTTCGTGAATCCCCACTACTAGTTTTATTTCATCCAAGCACATGCCTTGATAAAAAAAAGAAAGAGTGGAAACCATTCTTCGGGAATCGAAGAAGACCGTTGGAAGCGAATATCTAATTAATTTAATCGCACGTTTTTGAACTATAACAAGAGTGTCAAGAGAATAGTTAGGACCCTCTGTCAAAAGGTAATAAAATAAAACGAAATTAATTACCAATTACTCCTATGGTAGTCCTACCTATATAAATAAAATGAGTAATTATTAGGCTAATGTTACGACGCAAGGTTTTTAGGTTTTGTTAACGCAAACAGATAATAGAATAACATTAATTTTACAACCAACAATTTGGCAACAAAGTCATTTTGGGTAAAGTAACAATGAAATTTCTTTCTTTAGGAGGTCCGCTGACCCCCTTGATCCCGTAGACAAATTCCCAGGGGGGTCAGATGAACCCCCTGAGCCCAAGGTTCCGTCGTCCCTGTTCCTTTCACTTAATCACTCTTTTCCCTACTCTTCGGTAATGCAAGTGTCTGAGCATCTTCTTGCATTTGATCGCAGGTCATTGAAATACATTTCGAATTCTCTTATTAAGTAAAAATGCAGATCCTTTCATAAGAACATTTATTTTGTGAATTTAATATTAAGGGTAGGAAGTATTTACTTTTCCTTTTTTTTGATGTTCTTCAAACGAATTGATTACACCTTCAGCCCATTGTAACATTTCTTTGGTAGGTAAGAAAGCTCGTTGAACTATTGGAACTTGGTCAGGGTGAATAACTTGCTTTCCTGTATAGCCAAGACTTGCGCCTATTTTGCATTGCTCTTTTAAACCTTTTAAATCTAAAAGGATAAAT
The DNA here is from genome assembly GCA_024734495.1 of Forficula auricularia. Classification (NCBI taxonomy): domain Eukaryota; kingdom Metazoa; phylum Arthropoda; class Insecta; order Dermaptera; family Forficulidae; genus Forficula; species Forficula auricularia. Next base: position 94,750,822 of record JALMQS010000099.1, read on the forward strand.
TAATTAGATACAATTTTAATATTTGCGTTTATATGTATATTAAAAAATACCTTTATATTGAATATATACCATATCTATTGCCTGCCATTTAAATGCTTTTGCTACTAAAAGTAATCTCTGTCTTGCGTACATTATTTCACTACCATCAGAAGATCGCGAGGCTCCTGAAATTAAAAAAAAAAAAAAAAAAAATATATAAAAATGGATCTTTAGAAAATAAGAACTTTTTTATTTATTTATTGTCATTGGGAACAAAGCCCATTTAGACAGCACATCAGTAAAATGTTAGTAGGGTTAGTGAGGGAGCCGAGTTTTAGCCGGTTGAAATTTTATAAGCTAGCCAGGCTCGAACCCGGGTCTCCCGCTTGAACATCGTCATCAACGATGCTGAAGCGGGGCCAGCGCCTTAGCCAGCTCGGACAACCCGACTCCCCTTACAAAAATAAGAACTTATTGTTGAGAAAATACTAGTGCATAATACTTGATTATAGAAGATATATTTATTGTAAAATTGAAAAGATTTTTCTTGCCTAGTATAACAGAATTGTTGATTTTTAAAAGGAAATCACTGAGGGTCTCTGCATGATGCAAATAAACACCTATCTCTCTATATATACGTATAAATAAGGGATACAATTGTTTAATTACAATAAAAAAAGTGTTTATTAATATTTCCAACATTTAGGGAGAAAGTTCTCCTTTAGCAAAGAAAAAATTGAAAAAATGTAGTTGCTTTAAGAAAGAAAAGAATAATAAAGCAAACAAACTATTAAATGAATAATCTAAATATATAATTTATTTTAAGACTATCTCGTTTCTAAGTCTTGGCCTTCATTTTAAGTTTTTTATTTCTTAAAAACATTAAATCACCTCTTTCTCATGGGTGCCTAAATAGTATCCGATTGAATGGAAATTCGTTTGTCACTATAAGTACATTAATCTACAACAAATATTAGCATTTTAATAAAAATGAAAAAACAATTAGATAACGGTACTATGATGTTTTTATATTAATTAGTTTTTTGTGTTAAAACGTATATAATAATAAAAAGAAAAAATTTTATATTGAAAGAAATTTATATTAATCATAAAAAATAAAAATATAATTTCTGTCCTAAAGGAAAATTGTATGAAGATTGTGATTGAATGCAATAATTTGTTAAGAAAAAAACCTTTTGATTACAATAAGACCAAGGATTATAAACTCATATTTTATTAATTAATAGAGATTGTGGAGTTGGTGCAAGGTGAAACATCTTTAATAAAGATAAAAGTGAATAAATATTTTATGAAATATTCATTTACTATGAGTTAAGTTTTCTAGGTCACTTGTTTCACGTTAAAAATTAAAAAAATAAAAGAGGTAAACCCATCTTCAGGAAGTACAGAAAATAACGTTATTTTCTGTACTTCATGAAGATGGCTTGATAACCTGAAATATATCATCTAAAACAACTGATGTGAAATATTTTTAATCGAATGTCTCTCATATTGATTGGTTTGAGTGATTTATTTTATAAGGGAAGAAAATGATATGTAGAAGGGTTACCAATGTACTATTCTAAAACTAAGGACTGATGATGGCGAGAAACATGTCTCCAAGTTTTTAATTGAAAGTAATGGAAGGCAGCCCATGGGTAGTGAGGAAAGAAAAAATTAACACATATCCAAATAAGGTGTAATTTATTGGATTCCCTCCTTCTTCAGGGTTTCAAGGGGTCAATGAAGGAAACAAATAAAATCCTTCCTTCTCTCTCCACAGCAATGTTTTGGAAAAAAGTTTTAAACACTGCTGTGGAGAGAGGAAAGAAGCATTTTATTTGTTTCCTTCATTGACCCCTTGAAACCCTGAAGAAGGAGGAAGAATCATCCGAAACGTCGGTTTGAAGGCAAAGGAGGAGGAATCAATAAATTACACCTTATTTTGATATGTGTTAATTTTTCTTTCCTCACTACCCCTGGGCTGCCTTCCATTACTTTCAATTAAAAATTTCTACCAGTCCGAAGAAAATTTCCTGCAAATAAACGTCTCCAATTTTTTGTAAATATATATTTGCTAAGGACAAGAAAAATTTGGGTTTTAAATAGCCTTATCTCTTTACAGAACATCTTAACCGTTCTCAAGGTTTTTTAATTGCCTCATTTTAACACAAAAAATTAATTAAAAAAAAAAACATTGAAAATGAACCCCAAACCTTCTAAACTATAGTCTCTATCAAATAAAATTATATATATTTATTTGCATCAAACAGAAGACACCTTCAATGAATTCCTCTTATTTTTATTGTTTTATTTATTTTAAAATTAACACTCGATATATAACTTAGTATATTATTATTTACCAAGACTGGCTAAAAGATCATCACTTCCAAATAATAAAGCAACAGGTACAAAAGGATATTTAGAAGATAGATCCTCTGCTGTTTGACATATCTTGGGCAAATTCATAATAGCTTCTGCAGATTCAATGAAAATAACTAAATTGATTTTAACATCAATGTCTCGTTTAGAGATATGTTTTTGTATTTCTTCTCCAAACTACAAATAAAAATGAATGAATAATCTTTTAGATGATGAGTTTTTTTTAATAATATATTACCCATTCAAGATGTTCTGGCTTGTCTACTTTCGGTAAAAGTATTGTGGGTGGTAATGACTTTGCAGAAAGTAATGTTTCTAAGTCAGCTTTACAGATTCCACTTTCGACAGAATTCACTCTTATCGCCCATTCCGGTTGACTTTGTGAGACTTGGCAACAATCTAAAAGACTAAATATAGTTTTTCTGGCAATATCCTACAAAAAATCAAATAATAATGACTTTTTTAGTAAAATACCCTCTATTTTCCTATAAATAAAGTCATGTGTATTTTAACTGTAATTACTCTTTTTACTTATTTTCCAAGCAAATTTGAATAAAACTTAATAATCAAAAGCATTTTTGTATTATATATTACAAATATTTATTTTATATTAAAATTGATTTCATTTTGTTTCTTTAATAAGTTATTATAGGTCTCATTTTAATATAAGATATATTAGATGTAACAAATCAGAGGGAAAAAAAGAACAATTAAACACCGTGTTAAAACATGCGATCAATTGCAACGTTTCGCCAATTTATTGTGGCTATTCAGGCTCTATACAAAAAATAAATACAAATTAATCATTTAATCATTCAATCATCAATCGCCATTCGTACGCTTTTTCGCGATTAGGACTGCGTGCACGAAAGCGCCACTAAGCGCAACTTTGCACCGGTACTGGACAACGCTCCTGCCCACCCTCCAGGTTTGGAGGAAGATCTGACTAGTAAATACAGTTTCATTCAAGTGAGATTTTTGCCCCCTAACACCACTCCACTTATCCAGCCCATGGATCAATCATCAGCAGGTCACTTCAAACTTCAAAAAACTTTATACAAAAGCACTGTTTCAAAGATGTTTCGAAGTGACCTCTGACACAGAACTCACCCTCAGAGACTTTTGGAAGAACCATTTTAATATCCTCCATTGCTTGAGAATAATTGACAAAGCCTGGGATGAAGTTTCTTTGAGGACACTGAAATCCTCCTGAAGAAATCTGTGGCCAGACTGTGTGGCACTGAAAGACTTAGAAGACACTGCCACGGAAGCTGTTGTAGTGAATGAAATTGTGTCCCTGGGAAAATCCATGGGTTTGGATGTAGACAATGATGATGTGGAGGAGTTGATTGAAGATCACCGAAATGAGTTGACAACTGAAGAACTTCAAGAACTACAGAGAGAACAGCAGGAAGTGATTGAAGATGTGTCTTCAGAGGAAGAGGAAAACATTTCAGCTAAGGAAATTAAAGAATTGTGTCACGATTGGGAAAATATAGAACACATTGTCCAAAAATGGCATCCAAACACAGCTGTAGCGAATAGGAGCGTTAACTTATTTAACGACAATGTGATTGAGCATTTTAGGAGGATTCTAAAAAAAGACAAAAACAATGAACATTGGATATCTTTTTAATATGTAAAGGACCAAAAATCATCTAACGTTTTTAATATAGAAAGTAATGGGAATTGTAATATGTAAGTAGAGTTTAAATAATAAAAATTGTATTAAAGAATTATACAATTGTACATTTTTTACTTCTACTGTTCAACTCATTAGCTTAAATAAAGAGTTTGGAACCGATTAATGCAATTTACATTATATCTTATGCGAAAAAATGATTCGCCATTAGTACAAATCAACAAAACCATTCGAACTGCCTTCTAGAACGAATTGTGTACGAATAGCGAGGTTCTACTATAATATAATTACCTTGATCAAATTTATAAAACAATTCTTCATTTCTTTTCTTACTAATTAGAATATATATATATATATATATATATATATATATATATATATATATATATATATATATATATATATATATATCCAATATGAACACACTTATTTATACAACACTATTGATTATTTAGAGTAGCAATGGATTCAACCAGAGTAACCATGATGGGTCAGGAGATATGATGCGGTGGTCCGATGTCTTAAAAGGAAATGCGTGTCGAGTTGGAGTACTTGTACTCCACCTCGGCAGGTAACCGGAAGCCAGACATCGTGGCTAAGGATGCGTCGGGGGGGGGGGGGGCGGGGGTCGCAGACGCAGATCGTCTCCGCGCTGGCTGGACTAGGTGTTGCCCACCGAAACAAATTGAAAAATATAGCGACAACTCCAGTCTGGTGAACAACATTGCGGAGCGATTTGGCGTCGGGGCGGGCTCCGTAAGAGTCGAGGCCATCACACTCTCATGAGGTGTGGTGGCATAAAGCGGTGGCATCCCTCATCGCCCTGGGTATAACCCAAAAGACTATAAATGACATCACTTATAGGGCGATGAGGGGTTCTCTATTAAATTTTTATTCTTTTAATAGGACATATAGGGCGGGTCACAATTAATCAAAGTGAAAAAAATCAAACCCAGTGATAAGGGTATTTTACCCAAGTCAGTTAATGACCCGCCCTATGAAATTTTAACTTTACTTTAAAAGTACAATGACATTTTAAAGTAAAGTTAAAATTTCATTGTACTATACTAAATTTGTAACTTATTATCTGTAAGAGGACCCCTCATGCGCGGCCCAATAAAGAAAATACACCTTCGACTGATTCAAAAGGATTTAAAAAATACAAAAATAACTCTTATCAATATATTATAATGATTTTGAATGATTCATTTGTATCTATTTTTTGTATAGAGTCTGATGAAGCCACAATAAATTGGCGAACCGTTGCAATTGATAACACTACTCCGCACTCTATCTAGGCATCTGGCTGGATAAACGGCTTAACTGGAGCGTCCACACGACCAAAATTCGCTTAAGCCTCCAACAGGGCCCTCTACCCTCTTATAAACTCAAAATCCAAACTCCCGATCGACTCTCAAATCCTTTTGCACCAGGCAATCACACGCCCAATACTCACCTATGGATCGCCCGTGTGGCACACCGCTGCAAAAACAAACCTAGAAAGGCTTTACGTGGCTGACCGTATTGGACTCAGAATGATCGCGGACCAGCCGGCGGAGGCCAAAGTGAACGAAGCGGAAAATAGACGTAGCCCTAGACGAGGTCGTCAAAAACCTAAACGACCGATTCTACAAAAAGCTCCCGCTGAAAAACAACCCAATGCTCAGTGGAATGATTCAGCAAAAGGAGCTAAAAACATTCGTAAAAAAACCTATAGAAAGAAGTGTGAAGCACCCTAGTTAGAGTTAGAAACCCCCCCTATTTGTATAGGTCTTTTATAAAAAAAAATTTCCTATGAAATAAAAATTGCAAATGTAATATAATGTAAATAAACATAATTGTAAATGATAAGGCCAATTAGACTTAAGTTAGCATTTTAAGGTTTCAGTGTACATACAAATTTCAATAAAAAACACTTATAAAACTAAAGAACTAAAACTAATTGATAACATGTTTTAACACGGTGTTTAATTGTTCCTTTTTTCCTCTGATTTGTCACATCTAATTCTGATAATGGAACTGAATAACAATAATGATAAGATATATTATTTTTAAATTTATATTTTATAAGTTGGAAACTTAATAAAGGGCATTATGAATTATCTTAGTTTCATTCTATTTAAATAATAACCTTTCGATTCGAGGCGACCCCATCTTCACAATCCATTCCAATACAATCAACTTCCAATGAAAGGGCTTTTTGAAGTTTTCTGTTATCATCCCCAGGTACATAAAGAAGAGCACGTCGAGCAGTATAGGGTCTATTCTATTTAAATGTATTAAATTATAATTAATCAAATTAGAAAAAGGATATATGAGCCGTTTATTTTGAAAGTGGCCTAACTCCATTTTCCAAAAAAATCAAGTTAGATACCTTAATAGTTACATTTTTACATGATCTTTTCATTTTGAAACAACATGTTGCTAATATATTTAAAATCATTAAGATTTTGTAACATGAAAATTTGCTGGTTAATGAAGTGATGAAAAAGTTTATTTTGAAAGTGGCCTAACTCCATTTGTATCAACAAAATTATTAGAAAACGCAATTTTTAAAAGGGTAAAGAATTCTGACGGAGAATCAATAAACTAGTTAAAAATATGTATGTTGGATCCGTTTTGTTAGAAATAAACCGTATAAAATTTTCTATAAGACATCAATGAATGAGAATGAAAATTTTAAAGTCCTGGATTTATTACCACGTCGGGGTAGACCAAGAAAGTTCAAGAATATCGTGTTGACACCACTGTATAAAAATATCAGACAAATTACAACAGCAAAATTCAAGGACATAATTGGCCTATTACGATATATACCACCGAAAAATCATGATTTCTTCAAATCCCTTTCACACACACAAAATGTAGATGAATAGTAAATTGCTTTGTAATAAATAAATTTATGTTTTTTATGTTTTGTACGTTAGGTAGTAAAAAAATGTTTTGAATCGCATAAATTAAGTTTCCAAAGTGTTTTAAAGATAAGTTAAATAAATTAAGTGTTGTTTTTTTTCAATTTGAAGCATCTTAAATTATGTTGAAAGGACTTGGGCACCTTCAAATTTTATAATGGATCTGGATGTTAATTTTGAAAGTGGCCTAACTCCATTCTTGATAAGAAAACGAATATTATTCACTTAATAATTTATTTATTTATTTGGAGAAAACAACAGTCATAGTTCAAAAAAAAATACACAATACAAAACAAACATAATATAGATCAGAAAAAATAAAAAAACTATGACTTATTACACATTTTCTCACTGAGAGATATAGTATAAAACAAAGTTGGAATCTAGGGACAGAGCCCAAAATACAAATTTTAGCATGTTGAATGATTCTTATCCATTTTCAAACCTAATAGAAGGAATCGCATGGAACTGGACAATTAGATTTAAATTAAATTAACAAAAAACAAAACAATAACTTAGAACAGAGCCTCTCTCAAACAAACCAAAAGGCTCCCCCCCCCCCCCAGTGGCTCACTCTCACCCAACCTAAAATGACTCAAACAGCCAAAAAGTTAAATCAATCAAAGTTTAATTCTATAGTCACCAAAATTAAAATCAAAAAGTAAATAAATTAAATCGTATGAGTCAAAAAGCTGAAAACCAAATAAATTAAATAAATTAAGTCAAGTTTAAAATTTTTTTAAAATTGAATAGTCATAAATAATTAAAAATTAAAAATCAAAACAAACCCAAAACAACCAAATTATATCAGTATAGTCAAAAATTTTAAATCAAAAACTGAATAAAATAATAAATTAACCCACCCAAAAATGAAAAGTCATGAATGTTAAAACAAAAATAAATTAAATAAATAAATAAAATCAACGCAGTCAAACAAACAAATTAAACAATTGCCACTATTTTAATAGGAACTATAAATTTAATACCCTACGCAAACCCTTAAATATCTCGATTTGAAGATAAATCGAGTTAGGCCACTTTCAAAATAAACGGCTCATATACTTTTTTTTAATTTCCCTTCAATTGGAAACTTATCTTTAATATTAATCTAGCATCTAATTAATAAAAAAAAAAAAAAAATAAGATTACCGATGTATAGGTTAATTGTTGAGTATTAAATAATTTTATAAAAACTTTAATCGAGGTGAATCGATTTCCCAACCTCATTCTTTTCAGTACTAAATGTGCTTATAAATGATTATTAAATACTTAAAAGAAATGATTTATGGTAGAATCTTTAAAAAATTGTAGTTTTAAAATATTAGGATATAATTAATTACATATAATTAAAAGATGTATATAAAAAAATAATGCATTTTTGAAATGACTTTATTGAACATTCGTACATGCATAAATACAATATTTACAAAAGAAAAAAAATAATGTTTTTTGAAATATAAAGAATAGATAGATTAAAGTTAGATAATATAAATTTCTTAATATTTACTTTACATGCCCAACTCAACTAATTTTTATTTTACAGTGTTGGTAATGAAATTAATTAAGAAACTTATGCAGCCGATTTCAATTTCTAATTTTAGGAGGAAAATAAGTGGATATTTTTTATAAATATGTAATCTTTTAAATGAAATCATGGCACAAATTCCTGAGATTCATTTATTCAGAGTAATCTTTTATTTAATGTATTTAATGTATTTTTGAATATTTTTTTATTTGTTTCTTCCTAAAAAAATATTATTAAATTAATTTAAATGAAATTAAAATATATATTAAAAAATTAATAATTAATTAAATAAATAAAAGCAAGATTAATATCATAGTTTGTACAAAGAAAGAAGAAATCACGTGGGATGGAAGGAGGCAAAAAGAAATTAAGATTTGCTCAAGCTGAAGTGGGGGAAACAATTATGTTCCTCCTCAATCAACTTAGAATAAAGCGGTGGCACCCCTCATCGCCCTGGGTATATCCCAAAAGACATTAAACGACCTCACGTATAGGGCGATGAGGGGCTCTTTCTTAAACTTTTAGTTTTAATAAAAGAACGTATAGAGCGGGTCATAATCATAACCAATGTTAATTGTATATAAAAATAAACTGACGTGTTCTGATCTAATTTAATTAATCTAATCTAATTCTAATCTATCTAGTCTATTCTAATCCACTTGCCTTTACCATACAAACTGGCCCCTAAAATTATTTATAATCATGTAGGGGGGGTTAGTTTTTGCATTTTTATACTTCTGGTGTCCCACTGGATTATGTATACAAAATTTTCCCACTGATTATGTATACAAAATTTAGTTGAGTTTGGTAAATGGCCAAGATTTTCATTTTTATGACCCTACACCCCCCCCCCTTCTGGGCGGTTGGTTTTTGCATTTTTAGACTTCTGGGGGTCCACTGATTATGTATACAAAATTTGGTTGAGTTTGCTCAAACAGCCTAGATTTTTAATTTTTAACCCCCTCAATTTTGGGTCGATATGCACCAAAATCTAATCAGCTCTTAATCTCAATGGAAAACTACGTGTGAAATTTGGTTTCGATATTCACACCAGTTTTTGAGCTCGTCCACAAAAATTTGGTAACGCACAGCTAACAGACAAACTAACTAACAGACATTTTGACAAAACAATTATTATCTCGAAAAATATAATTTTTTCAATGTTCACTTATTAGAGCTTTTTTGTAGAGCGAAATGCCATGCTTTCGCTCAATTTTTTTAATTAAAATAGTTTCAGCAGTTTTTGAGATATTTCGAAAAAAGAAGGGAAAAAACACTTTTTCCATGCACGATTACAATACTTGACCATACCCTGTATGAATTAATAAAGTAAAGGGAGTGTAGTTTCACAGTGAGTGAAATAAAACTCAAGAGGTTTATACAAACTCAATATATTTCGGATTATTAGTCCATCATCAGGAGTTTAGAGATTAAAAAGTTTTAAATCTGTAAACTCCTATTGAGTTTGTATAAACCTCTGAGTTTTATTTCATTCACTGTGAAACTACACTCGCTTTACTTTATTAATTAATATTATGTTTCACCTAAAACCTACACCACTTTCTCTAAGTAAATGTCAGCTCCGCTATCAGATTGCACCAAAGAGGAGCAACGAGGAGTGGTCAGAGGGTGTGAAACTTTTGTCACAATACGGGGAAAGTGCTTTATCTCGTAAAAGCGTTTTTTTATGGATCGAAATGTTTAAAAGTGGCCGAACGAGGGTAACACAAAAAGAGAGAGCTGGGCGACCGTCAACTTTGGAGACGCGTTGAGACCCTGGAACCCTCCCTACAGCCTAGATCTCGCTCCCTCAGACTTTCATCTCTTTGGACCGCTCAAGGAAGCTTTGAGAGGTTGTCGATTTGCCTCAGACATGGAGGTTGGGGATGCGGTGCAAAAGTGGCTTCATGACCAACCGAAAACCTTCTACCAGGAAGGCATCCGGAAGCTTGTGGCTCGCTGGACCAAGTGCATTGCTAAAGGTGGAGACTATATCGAAAAATAATGTATCTGTTGTACACCTATCTTAGTTTAATAAAGTTGTAGAACTCAAAATGTAAGTAATTTTTGACTTATCCTCGTAGATTGGAAAATTTTTCCCAGCTAATGAAAGACTTGGAGAATTGAAAGAGTGAGCTTTGGATAGATTTGGGTAAAGGAGGGTAGTTGCGATAAAGTCTTAGGACTAGTATGATGATAATGATGAAAAAATATTACCTCTTTTAATAATGAAATCCACGTAGATTTTAAAGAATCGGATTCACTTTTTACTTCAGAATATAATGTATTGTAGTTATTTTTAAGAGATGGTATATCTATTAATTTTTCTTTTTCACTCAATTTATCTATTTTAGTCTTAGAATTGTTGCTAGTCAAAACAACGTCTTTGTAATATTCTAGAAGTGAATTGTTTTTTTATTTGTTCGATCCTTAAATGCAGTCATTTCTTCTTGAAGTAAATTATTGTCTTTTGTTAAAGATAAAATTTCAGCTTGAATAGCACTTGAATTAAAATCTTTTAAATCTTTATTTATGGATGAATCTGCGTTGCTGTTAAAATTTAGAATAATTTTGAAGTATTATTAATACGTTATTTATGAAATCTTTAAAAATGTTTTACCAATTTTCCAAAAGTGTTTAGCATTTATTATTAACGTTTGATAAAGTTTTAAATTATCTTCATTTATTGATTTTTTTTCTTTTTGTACATTGTTTAAAAACTCTTTAGTATGTAGATTCATTTCATTTAACTTCTGGTTTAATTCCGCTAAAGATGAATCAATTTCCTGTTTCTTAGGCATTATCTTTTTTTGAAGGTCTTTATTTTCTTTACGCATTTGCTAGAAGATAAATATTATATTTAGTGTTTTAACAGTCTTAACAATAGATTTGTATAGAAAGAGGTTGAAAAAAAATAAGCGAATTGCTGACCATTATATGAAGACAAAGCCAAGAATATGACTTTCCTACATAACTTTTCATATTAAATTGAAAGTTTTTTGCCGAGAGTAGCAGAATTTTTATATATTGAAGGAGACAATAAAGAGTGTCTTCTGTTGGAATTATAAATTTTATTTATTTATAACGAGACTATAGTTTCGAGGGCTTTGCCCTCTTCATCAGTCTATTACAATGGATTCACAGGAATTAATTTATGAATGAAAGGTCAAATACATGAAAGATTTTAACCTTTCATTCATAAATTAATTCCTGTGAATCCATTGTAATAGACTGATGAAGAGGGCAAAGCCTCGAACTATAGTCTCGTTATAAATAAATAAAATTTATAATTCCAGCAGAAGACACACTCTTTTATTGTCTCCTTCAACATAACTTTCTCTTAAAAAATAAATTTACATAAAATAATATATATTTGCACAAGAAGTTAATTAAATTTAATTTGAACAATAAGTTAATTAAATTTGCAATGATTGATTGTTAAGGTAGTATTTTTCATACCGTATATTATTATTTTACCGGGTTGGGCATGTTTTAACCATTGACTTGATAATTTGTAGTTTAAACATGAGTTACGTTTGGTTCAACCCGGTTGAAACAAAATATGAATGTTTTGTACCAAATGGAATGACCGAACGATGATAAAACGCTTGGTTTCAAACCAGTTAACAAAATTGACCAGGTCAATCACTAAAACACACCTAAAGTAATTTTTTCGTGGAAATGTACAAGCACGAAAATTCCATTATATGTAGATTGTAGATACAAGATAAAGAATATAGATACCTCATAAGATTCTTTAATTCTATTTAATTTCTCTATTTTCGTAGATTTGTTTTTTTCAACCATTTCAAATGATTTTTTCTCTGAAAGTAATACATTTATTTTTGCTAAAGAATTATTATTTTTTTGAGAAATCTGCAAATAAATAAATAAGATAAGTTTAATTATACATAATAAAAGCCTTCAATATAAAATAAACCGGAACATGAAAAATGCGAAACACCAAAAGAATGTATATATATACAGGGTGTTTCAGGAGGAATAGTAAATATTTTAGGAGGTGGTAGTATAGACGAATTGCAATAAAAAATGCCATATAACACGTGTCCAATTTTTATTGAGTACATAGATACAGCTGTTAGTATGTAACCCAATATCGGCATACTCAGCATGTGGGCATTCCATGTCAACTCAACACACCCATTTTACCTCACCACTTTAGATTTTCTTGAAATTTGGTACACTGATATGCTGTGCTAATATGAATAAAAATACAAAATTTCAAATTTTTATCTTAAATAGTTTTTTTTATACGGCCTTGTGAAGTTTTCTAAAAATCGCAAAAAAACCACGAACAAACAATATTGAAACTGCTCTAAAAGCTGTCTTAATTGAGTTAGAGAGGTGGGACAGGTGTCATTTTGCAGCTTTTTTAATGCTCTTTTCAGAGACATACAACATGACATAGGTTGTAATAAAAAATTTTTTGATTTTGATTTTTTCTAAAAAGTACCACTTTTAAAATTTTCAAAAAAATTCTGTAAATAGATAGTACTTTCATAAACTACTATGGAAAGTATAATGATGGGATGGTAATGGGGTCTATGTTTAAAAAAAAAAAATTTGACTCTTGTTTTTCATAAATAGCCAGTTTTGACCAAATAAAAATTATTTTAATGTAGTGAAACGACATTTAATGAAAATCACTTGTGTATATTAAACTATGTTTATGAAATAAACACTGTGCTAATTAAATAACTGTTTAATAATAAATTCATGAAACATATATTTCTTAGGCTATATTTAAATGGCGGTTTCGGGCAAAATTGCTAGGGCTGTATAACAAAATGACATTATAAAAATCTGCAATTCAAGTTGAACATATTGTTTTGTTGTTTGGTGAATACATTAATAATTATTTCATTAGGTCAGCTTTACAATAGTTAGCAGATTTTATAACATGACTATATATTTGAGTGATATTGAAGGGTGAGATTTATTTTAACTTCATTAAAAATTTACACAGAACTAAAAATATTAATTGTAAACCAATAAGAAATAAATTAGCTATTAAAACACACAAAAAACACAGAAGATTAAAGTATCAATTGTTTTATGTAAGGTATAACAACTATTTTAGATTATGGAATTGATAACTTAAGACATTACTAACATTTAAAACACTACTTGGCAGCAAGGACTCTAGTCACTGAATGAATGCTTGTGGAGACAGTCTGGCTTTTGGCAGACTGGTATTTGTTTTAACTTGCTCACAAGCACAGACAGGTTCCAACTTGCTAGACCTGCAGAGACTGGATCAAGTGAATGCAAGGGAAATTTCTATTTCAGATAACATGTGCTTATCAAACTATTTAGCCTACAACAATATTTATTGTAAATTAACTAACTTTTCATGACATAGCATAAATTGATTTAATTTTATTTAAAATGTTGATGTTTTATTTGTCTTAGTTTTTACTAATATTTTTATAAGACTAATTTAAAGTACAATCCATTCATATTTTTCATTAAAGCATTTATAGGACTATTATTAATCTCTACTATTAAACAGTTATTTAATTAGCACAGAGTGTTTATTTCATAACCATAGTTTAATATACACAAAGTGATTTTTCATAAAATGTCCTTTCACTACATTAAAATCATTATTTGGTCAAAACTAAATTTTAAAAGTGGTACTTTTAGAGAAAAAATCAAAATCAAAAATTTGATTTACATTTTGAAAAAAAATTTTTATTACAACCTATGTCATGTTGTATGTCTCTGAAAAGAGCATTAAAAAAGCTGCAAAATGACACCTGACCCACCTCTCTAACTCAATTAAGACAGCTTTTAGAGCAGTTTCAAAATTGTTTGTTCGTGGTTTTTTGAAAACTTCACAAGGCCGTATAAAAAAACTATTCAAGATAAAAATTTGAAATTTTGTATTTTCATTCATATTAGCACAATATATCAGTGTACCAAATTTCAAGAAAATCTAAAGTGGTGAGGTAAAATTTTTATTTGAAGTGTGTTGATTTGGCACGGAATGACTCATGTGTAAATACGTCCGGCATGTTTATACTCTAAAGTAGGTACAGTAGACTTGCCCAACAAATCACAATGAAAACTTCAATGTAAACTAAAGCACAACTTCACAACTTGAACATCAACAGTCTACTGCTGACATTCGATAAATACGCCCATAGCAACCGGTGTACCAAGACACGAAAAGAAAATGTATTGAACTCAGGTGTATCTCTGTACTCAATAAAAATTGAACAAGTGTTATATGGCATTTTTATTGCAATAAGTCTATACTACCACCTCCTAAAATATTTACTATTCCTCCTGAAACACCCTGTATATTTACTGTAACTGGCTGCAGCTCCCTCTAGCAGTTTTAAGACTACTGAGAAAGATGGAACAGTGTGTCATTTGGCCCTAAAAAAGTGACCTGGAAGTCAGAAATGTACTAATGCTGTAAGAGTGCTTCCAAGTTAAAGTAAGATACGGACTTCCAACTCAATGAAAAGTGATGCCGAGTTGTCTAGAGTTTAAGTTTAAGTATGGATGGGCAAGAAACTTCACAAGGTCACACAAACAAAGGTTTTGTTTAAAAAAGAAGAATTTTACAACTTTGGAAACTAGGTATGTACCTTTCTATTCATATAAATATTTAAGATGCAAATGTTATAGTTTAAAAAAATGAAATTTATTTATAAACATTATAAATACCTCTTTAAGAGAATTTTGAAGTTGAGCTCTAAGAGAAGTTCTTTCATTATTACTAATTTTGTATTGCTCAATGAAATTTTCTAAATCTTTTGCTCTCTCTGCTAAATTGTGATGTTTTTTGACAATTTCTTCTACTTCATTCATAACTTCATTAGCATAATTATGATAGTTATCAAATGTATGAATTAATGTCAATGTTCTCTTATAATCTGAAAAATCAAATTTAAATATACATTTCAGATACCTATAAATTTATAAACATATATTCATTTATTAAAGAATCACACACTTGGTTCTATTAAATCTCTGATTGAAAAATTATCCACAAAGAGCTTTTTATAAATATATTCAAGTGCAAAATATAAATTAATCGTTGGTGCATTTGTAGTATGTTCTCTAAGATTAGAAAACGGAACGTGATTGAGATTAATTTCCTGTGAAGAAAATTCTTCTAAAGCTCTAGTAAAATAACGAATAACAAAGTCAGACGTTGGTTGTTTTAAATCTTGAATGGTTATAACCATATCTGGCATTTTTTGAATTATACTGCTTATGAGATCCTTTTCCGAAGGTACTAAATTCGCCATGATTACTGAAAATAAAAAGAAAATTAATATTATTATTTATATAAAATCAATTATTAATCTATATATATATAAAATTAAGGTTTTGTCTGTACATTGCTCCGAATCACGCCAAATTTTGGTTGCACACATTTCAAGCAATGTTATGAACGAAAACACCCTCAACAAAATTCCTTTATGTCTGTCTGTATGTTTCCGTGGTTTCCGCGAAAAGTTGCTTACGAATCACGTAAAAACGGCTGAAGGGATTATTATGAAATTTCATATTTGCATCAGATGTCTTCTAAGTTACGTTTATAGCTATATAACGTTTTAATATTTTGACCCCAAAAGGGGGTTTGGGGAGGCGCACGAATGAAAATTATCAAATAACTCCTAAACTATCAACCCTACGGCAAATTTTATTATAAGCAAAGTTGTTGGGGATGTGATTTCTGACAACTTTTGTTTAAAAAAATTCCCCCCAAAAAACACCACTCAAGGGGGGAGGGAAATGTAAATTCTTGCCTTTGAAGCAAACTCAACCAAATTTTGTATAAATATTCTGTGGGCCTCTAGAGAGCTAGAAATGGAAAAACTAACCACCCAAAATGGGAGGAGGGTCAAAAATGAAAATTCTTGCTCTTGGACCAAACTCAACCAAATTTTGTATACATAATCTGTGGGTCACTAGAAGGCTAGAAATGCAAAAACTAACCACCCAAAATGGGGGGAGGGTCAAAAAATGAAAATTCTTGCTCTTGGACCAAACTCAACCAAATTTTGTATAAATGATCTGTGGGTCACTAGAAGGCTAAAAATGCAAATACTGGGTGCGGAGGTGATACGAGGGTCCGGGGGGTGGAATGTGGGTGGGGTGAAGGGGGTGGTGCGGGGTGGAGTTCGGGGGGCGTGGCGGGGCCCAGGGGGTTAGGTTGGGTTGTGTTGCATGAGGGTGGAGTGCGGGTTCAGGTGAGGGTCCAGAGGCTTAGTGGGGTGGTGAGGGGGGTTCAGGGGGAGGGCCTCCTGGCTAGCAAGAGGGCCGACGAAGGCGGGCCTTGCAGTTAGTTTACTATATGTGGTATGTGTATGTATTTTAATGCTGAAAAATTGGAGGTTTTATCTCAAAATAATTTAAAAAACGTTGGTAAGAATAATTAAGCATATGCAAGGCGTTAAGGCCTACGTAAATGTTTTATATACGAAAAATAATATTTTTAGATCAGTGGTTCCCAACCTTTAGTGGCCCATCTCCCCTTTCTGGAGGCTGACTAACACCTTTCGCCCCCTTTTCATTTTTATTGTATGCCTAATTTTAATTTGAAGTAAAGTGTAAATAATAAAGCAGTTTGATTATTTTAAACAATTTTATTACCGTATTTAAAAATAACCAAAGCAGTTTTATCCGGTCACTCTTAAAACAATCGAATTCATAAAATTTATAAAAAAAATTCTGAAGTTGTTTTTTGTCTATAAAATTTTTAAACGTCTCTATCTCCGTAAATAATGGTCTGAGTGCCTTAAAACAATCGAATTCATAAAATTTTCAAAAAATTTCCGAATTTTTTCTTTAATCTTTAAACGTCTCTATCTTCTTAAATAATGGTCTGAGAACCTTAAATAAAATAGAAAAAAATTGAAAATTTTTACAGATTTTTTTTAGAACAAAGAAGTGAAATAATTATTTTAATTTTCCGTAAGTAAAAGCAATCCGGGCCATCTGGCTTGCTGTTACTGGCACTCGGGTTCGATTCCCGAGAGGGTGAAAAACAGCCCATCTGACATATAATTGAAAATAATCCATTCCATCGTATTTGGTAGATGACACTATCTTATGATTTTCTAAGAAAATTTGAATCTATTACCATCGGCAAATTGAAATCTTTCACATTTTTACTGTGTTTAGAGATGTATGAAAGAGGAAAAAAATATTTTTATGTATGATTTTTATTTTGCCTTTGTCTGAATTTCGATACCTAAACCCTGGATATTGTAAACGGTTCTGGTGTCAAAATGTTTGCATATATAAAACGAAGAACTAATTATCTTTAATGATGACAACGCTAGAGACAGAAAATTGAATGATAGATTTGATTAGTGTTAATAATTAATAAATGTAGATAACTTTTATGAATAAATAAACCGAAATTTTTAATTTGATTTGACTTAATCTTTATTTTTCGGATAAATCCAGGATTTCCCTTGAAAATCTGCATTCGACATCTTGTTAAAATATTTTAATAATTATCTTACCTTTTGTCCGAATTAATTCTGTCAATTCTTAATTATATCCTGTTACTTCCAAGTTTTGAATGTTTTATTTTTTGCCGTTTAGAAATTTCAAAGTTTGAATGATCGTCATATGTTTTACATTCAAATTGAACCAATCCAAGTCAAGATTGTTTCTCCGACTCTGATTGGTTGTTTTTCCTTAACTGTTTAAATTTCATCCAATAGGGAGAGTTGTTTCTCGAGAAAAAAAAACGGATTTCAGTTGGCCCTGGTTGCTATGTTCAACTAAACTCATTTCAATTTTCATTCTCCAATCTTAACAAGTTTGAAATTGAACAACATTTCTTCTTTTCTTATCACTTCTTTGTCTTTTTCTTTTAAATTTTCCATATTAATTTATTAAATGTGAGTCCACGTTTATTGAATTGATTTTTTTAATGAATTAATATATATTTACTTGTAAATATATAATAAATAAAAAATTACTTCAATTTTTCAGATTCTCATAATGCCTACCCAAGATAATGATATCTCCCGTTTGGCCGCATACAAAAACAAGGGAAAGGATCTGGATGTAGGTTTTATTTTTATATATTATATTATAATAATGAAAATTAAAAATTTAATAATAAAAATTCAATATTTTCAAAGGCATTGCGAAGGCGCCGACATGAAGTAACTGTTGAATTAAGAAAAGCCAGAAAAGATGACCAGATGCAAAAAAGGAGGAATATTTCTTCTTTAGATGAGCCAACTTCACCTCTACAAGAAACCAATTCGAATTCTTCGTATATTCTTACCGTAGATCAAATTATAGCTGGAATGAAAAAATACCTATTGATTAAAAAAATATTTTTTTTCCTGTCTAGACTATCTAGGGTGAAATTTCATTTAATAAGATTTTATACTAACTATTCTTATGACATTCATTTCTGAAACAGTCTACGCGATAATAATTCATTTAGATTTTCTGTTTAGACCAGTGGTTCCCGGGGGCGATTTTGGGGGGGGGATTAAAATAATTATTTCAATACTTTGTTCTTAAAAAAAACTGTAAAAAATTCAATTTTTTTCTATTTTATTTAAGGCTCTCAGACCATTATTTAAGGAGATAGAGACGTTTAAAGATTTTAAAAATTTTATGAATTCGATTGTTATAAGGCACTCTGACCATTATTTACGGAGATAGAGACGTTTAAAGATTTTAAAGACATACATTTTTATGAATTCGATTGTTTTAAGGCCCTCTGACCATTATTTACGGAGATAGAGACTTTTAAAGACAAAAAATTTCGGAAATTTTTTAAAAATCTTATGAATTCGATTGTTTTAAGAGTGACCGAATAAAACTACTTTGGTTGTTTTTATATACGATAATAATATTGTTGAAAATAATAAAACTGCTTTATTATTTACACTTTACTTCAAATTAAAATTAGCCATACAATCAAAATGAAAAGGGGGCGATAGGTCTTAGTCAACCTTCAGAAAGGGGAGTGGGGCTACAAAAGGTTGGGAACCACTGGTTTAGACAATCCAGGCATTGGCGTAGTTAGGGAATTTTCCTAGGGGGGCAGTGGCGGCGCCAGGGTTGACCGAGGTGTGGCGACCACTCAACCAATTTTTTTTTGAAAAAAATTGCAGTTTTTCCTTAATAAAATGAAAATTACTGATTCTAGGAACTTGATTCCTATCTCATTCTGTAGGAAATCTTATTGACTTGAACGTTTACTTGAACCACTTTTTTGATAAAACTTAGATTTATAGATATCCAGCATTTTCTATGACGCATGAGGATTCGGATCATATCCTGTCCTGAAAATGTGATTATCTATAAATCGGAGTTTTAACAAAAAAGTGGTCAAAGGAAACATTCAAGTCAACAAAATTTTCTAGAGAATGAGATAGAAATCAAGTTTCTAGGATGAGTGCTTTTCATTTTATGAAGGAAAAACTGAGATTTTTTGCAAAAAATTGCATTTTTTCAAAATTTCAACTTTATTGCGACACTGGTTACCATTATCCAATTAATATGAAACTTTGTTTAAATTGTAGCAAATTTAATCTAGTTTTAAAATGTATAGAGGCTTCTTTGTTGAAAACGTGCTCCTTCATGGTCAAAATGGGAAAAAATCGAAAAAAGTGCGAGTTTTAGGAATATTCAAAAGTGATTCTGGGGACTGTTTTTTGGATCCCCATTAAAAATTGAACTACTAGACCAATTTTGCATTTATTTTTTTTAATCAACGCGAAAATGTGTCCTCTTTAATTTACTATAGTACGGTTATTTATAAAATATGAACTGTTTTCTAGTTATAAGCGAAAAAGTCCGAAAATTTCGAGGTTTTTCGGCCGCCAAAAGCTGTCCCCCAGAATTTAGAGGTCACAAACTTAGATTTGGCATACACACCAAACCAAACGATCCTAAAAAAAATCTTCCCGCAATTAATGTAAGCTGAAACCCCCTTATTTACTGGGCTATATGGGAAGATAATTTTTTTTGAGATCTTTATTTTTCAATCTGTATTCATTTTTTAAGAATAAAATTAAACTCATGGCATAAATAGTTATTGATATATTGACTCGATTTTTCTGGGGGGGAATAAAAAATTGATCGTTCAATGCCAAAAACCCCATGTTATTTAGATGGGAAACTTAATCGCTGTGTAGCACTAGGTTAAAATTGAGATAGAGACTTGAAACTTTGGGGATATTTTTTTTATTTGTTTCTAACCATATGAGCCCCTGTCAGCGTAAATATTCGAAAATATCCAAAATAAGGAGCACCCTAGTGGACACCTAACTCCAATCGCGGTTCACCCCTCGGATAAAATGAAACCATTTTACGTTTATTGAAAGTATACCTTTAAAAATAAATCTATGCTCATGCAAGAAGCATAAGTTTTTTACTATGTTAGAATATTTTTTTGTTTATAATTGTCCAATTGTTTCGATTTAATAGCCTTATTTTTCACTAATATTTTTTCTATTTAATTTACGAAGCCAACTCAGGCCGATAGGAAATGCCTGCCGGGCCTCACGTTAAGTATCACTGATTTAGATAGAAGTCAACTTCATTACCAAGGAACATAAGTGAAATTTTTTTTTTATTATTATGATTCGATCAGTCAAAAAAATTTATTAGCAGATGATCGTACTTAATAATAATAGTTTAATTAAATACATTCAAGATGAGTTTAACAAATATAATAAAGGGTGACTCAATATACCATATTTCGGAGTATGAGCCCATCTTGATGAATCATCAGATAGAAGGAGAAAACCGTACTATACTGACTGTATTCATGACCTCATACCTCGAAATATATTCAGTCAAATCTTTAAATCGTCGCCGAGTGTAAACCTGCTAACTCACAACAAGGAAATCTAACAGGGCAGAGAAAAAACAAACAAAATTTAATATTAATGTTATGGAAAGAAACTATTTTTCACATTTTTTTTTCTACAACTTACGATCGTAATTTTAAGTATCAGTTTTACTTGGGTGATGCTGCATCTCTTTCTTTTCAACGTTATTAATATGTCATATATGATAAAAATGGATTTAGAAGGTTTACACTATAAGGCGACGAAATATATTTTTGTGTAAAGAAATTAGTATCTATTTGAGAAAGAAAGATTGAATTTTTCTCAAAATCAAATTGTGATATATAATCAATTAATTTTACGAACATGAATTTAGGTAATTTATCAAAGATTTTATTAGATATTTTTATATTGAATGTAGGTGGGTCTTGTCCCCTCGGGAGTCGAACCCAAGCACTAGTACGCTTTCCGGGCAACTATAGTCAGACCCTTGAGACCATCACCTCCAAACATGCAATATAAACATCTAATAAAATCTTTGATAAATGACCTAAATTCATGTTCGTAAAATTAATTGATTATATATCACAAGTTGATTTTGAGAAAGAATTCAATCTTTCTTTCTCAAATAGATACTCATTTCTTTACACAAAATTACCTCTGCTGAATCTTTATTTCAGTTAAGCAGTAATTTTTACTTTTCCAATCTGTTTGAATGGAGTGAAAATACTTGGCTTTAGTTATATGTTGCATGTTTGGAGGTGATGGTCTCAAGGGTCTGACTAGTTGCCCGGAAAGCGTACTAATGCTTGGGTTCGACTCCCGAGGGTCAGACCCTCCTACATCCAATATAAATATATCTAATAAAATCTTTTAATAAATTACCTAAATTCATGTTCGTGAAATATATTTTGTTTTATTTGGTAAACTCACTAAGCACCTATTTAATTTAACTATTATTAAATAATGTTTAATCTAAAACCGACACCATAATTCTTAAAAAGATCGCAATTCTTTCAATTTTTATTTTTTATTCAATTTATTTACTTGGTGGATCTAGCTAATATTCACATTTTCATAAATAATTAAAATATTAAGTATAAATGACTGTAATTAGGAAAGAAATTATCGAGTTCCGTGAATAAGTTAAAAGATCGAATTCTACTTAAATGATATATTTTTTTTATAATATACTGAGGTTTCTATTATTTAATTAACTATAGATTTAAATATAATATTGTTAGATGTTAAATTCATTAATTAATTCTAATATAATTTAGTAATTCATTAAAGAATGTCAAGATTTCAGCGATGCTAGAACAAAAGGCATATTGAGAATAGAAAAGGAATTTGAACGAAGTCTGATCTAAATTTTACATTTTCTGCAATGAGCTGACAAGGACATTTGAATAATTCCTAAGGAGTTCATTATCATTCAAAGACAGCTTTACATTTAAAGCTAGAGAATACTAAAAATAAGCTGACGTGTTCTGATGTGGCCATCCACTTGACTTTACCATACAACCTGGCCCCTCACTTATATTTAATATTTAATAAAATTATTTATAATCATGTAGGGGCGGGGGGTTGGTTTTTGCATTTTTAGACTTCTGGGGGCCCACTGTTTATGTATACAAAATTTGGTTAAGTTTGCTCAAATGGCCTAGATTTTTAAATTTTTAACCCCCCCCCCCCCCCCCCTCTACCCCCCTTAATTTTGGGTCGATATGCACCAAAATCGAATCAGCTCTATTTGGTAACGCACAGACAAACTAATCAACAGACATTTTGGAAAAACACTATTATCTCGAAAAATATAATTTTTTCGATGTTCACTTATTAGGGCTTTTTTGTAGACCAAAACGCCATGGTTTCGCTCAATTTTTTTAATCAAAATAGTTTCAGCAAAAAAGATGAAAAAAAACCCACTTTTTTCATGCACGATTACAATACTTTGACCATACCCTGTATGGTAAAGTAAAAATTAAATTTCACCACAGATAGTCTAAATCAAGAATCTGTAAACATTTTCTTGTTCTTCTAATCAGGGCCGTGCCTGGGTATATGGCCGCCTGCGTGCCAGTCTGTATGGCCGCCCCCAGGATAACATTAAAAAAAACTACTTTAATTTTTAATGTTTATTATTATACACAGGGCATCAAACCGGGAAAAAAATCAGTTTTTGGTTAACCGAAATCGAGAACGAAAAAAATATTGGTTTTGTTCCCAAAACCGGTTTCTGAAAAGAAAAACCGGCTAAAAACCGGTTTTATGAGATTTATATGTTTGGATGAAATTTAAGAAAAAAAATGCACAAAATAAACATTTTTTTATTTAAAATTTAAACAAAAATAATAACATGAAAAAAATTATGGTATTGGTTTTATAATCACAGACAAAATTATCAAACATAAAGAACAAGGAATAACCCTTAAATCTATACTAACATATTAGGATAACAAAGCTCAGTGGCCAATGGCAGATCTGGGCTGACTTGCAACTTGGGAGGTATACAAAATAGAATTAATTTACTTACTTTAATAATAACATGAAAAAAAGTAATTATGGTATTGGTATTATAATCACAGACAAAATTATCAAACATAAAGAACATAGGAATACGATAATTTAAAATCCTAGGTGTCGCTCAGTGACAATTTAAAATTATTTGATTTTAAAAAATCAAATCTTACGTATTATTTATTGATATTGAAAATAGTAAAGGTTTTTGGTTAATTAACCGGTTTCATAAAATTATTTCGGTTAGGTTACCGGTTAATTAGGGAAATCTTTCAATCTTTCAATTATCGCGATTGAAAGTGAAATTGCTGAATCTTCACGAAGCAATTATTAAATAAAGTACATATTAAAAGTTAATCCTACGGGATTTTTTACTGACAAAATCGTCAATTGCTTCGTGAATATTTAAAGATTCAGCAATTTCACTTTCAATCGCGATAATTGAAAGATTGCTCATACGTTCTTGCGTCATGGAAGTACGTAGGTAATTTTTTATGATTTTCAATTTAGAAAAACTACGTTCTCCAGACGCAACTGATACAGGCATGGTCAATAATAGTTTTAAGCTTGTAGATACATTTGGAAATGAATTTTGTAAATTGTGTTTGTACAAATACTTTAGGAGTTCTTCGGGTTGTTTCCTATCTTTTTATAATTATTTTCAATGAAATTAACTCTTCGTATAATTCTGCTCCGTTTATGTCGCACGATCCGCCATCCTTGAATTTATTATGAAAGTCGAAGCAACTTTTTTATGTCGTCCTCTCCTATTTCAACAAATTTATATAAAAATCCGAAAGACTGTTCGAAATTGGATAATGTTTCAAATCGGGTAGTAACAGATGAAATGGCTGTATCCAATATTACACCGAAAAAATTAATTTTGAAATTTTCTTTAGCAGTTAACTGAATATCCTCATCTCCTAAAATCTCCAAAAATTCGGATTCGCTGCATGACTAGGTATATAAATACTACAACGACATAATCAGTTTTTATACATTTCTTATTTCTGAGAAACTCTTTTTAGATAGATTAGATTAGAGAAACTGTTTTTACTTCGTATCTTAATGAAAACAAACCGATTGTATTTTTGCCCGGTAAACAACTTGTAACGATTTGGCCGCCTCTCAATCTTGGCCGCCTGCGTGCGGTGCACGCAATGAACGGCCCGTCAGGCACGGCCCTGCTTCTGATCGAGGGGCATAGCGAGACTTTTTGCCGTCCAGGGCGGTTCCCAGAATTTCCTCCGTCCCCTACTCCCATTTTTACTTGCACATTTATATTCATAGAATATAATGTGAAAGTATTGCGATGCCCTGTCTGGGTCCTGAGTCTTTGAGAGCTTCTATCTCACAGATGAAAATAGTTAATTTCATTTTATAACTTCTAGGTGAAAGGAATCGATACCCTTAATAGTTGGAAAACGTATTTGGGACATAAAACCGGATATTGTGGTCCCCAGAGGCTAAAAAGGGGCCAAAAATCAATTGGTCAGTGCGTACGTATGTAACGCAGGGGGCGTTTCACAACCATAAGTCTCAGAGCTACGAAATTCGAAACTTAACCTTATAGGCTAGAAGGAGTACAGCAAGTTTTTGGTTGAAATCGGAGACTGGAAATGGACATTTACATGAAAGATTTTTCCTTTTTTTTTATTTTCTCAAAAACGGCTCTAAGAATTTTTTTAAAAATTAGTGTATTTATCAAGTGCCATGAGTTATTAGTTGTGTCAAATTTTTAATCCAATTGAAATAAAGGAAAGGGGTGTAAAGTAGGAGTATCGCGGCGCGATTATACGGGATATATCGAATAAAATAAAATAAAAAATAAAAATTTCCTCTTAAGAATCAACACTAGTAAATCTTTTCAAATGATACTAAATTTATACATCGAATTAAAAATAAAATAAATTAGCTGGTACTTGATTTGAAAACTAATTAAATTTTGTAATATGATTTCAGGAATGAATAGTAATGATGAGACTCTTATGTTTAATGCAACTCAAGCAGCTCGAAAAACTTTATCTCGAGAAAGAAATCCTCCAATTGATGAGATGATTGAATGTGGACTTGTGCCAAAATGTGTTGAATTTCTCTCGCATTCTAAAAAGTAAGTCAAAGATTAATTTGCAAATTAATAAAGTAAAGGGAGTAGTTCACAGTGAATGGAATAAAGAGGTTTATACAAACTCAATATATTTCGGATTATTATTCACAAATATATTGAGTTTGTATAAACCTCTTTGAGTTTTATTTCATTCTCTGTGAAACTACACTCCCTTTACTTTATTAATTAATATCATGTTTCACCTAAAACCTATACCACTTTCCCTAAGTAAAATTAATTTGCAAATTTAAATTTTGTTTATAATTCATTTTTACAGCCCTTCTCTTCAATTTGAAGCTTCTTGGGCGCTAACGAATATTGCTTCCGGAAATACTGATCAAACATCAGCTGTGATAAACGCCGGTGCTATTCCGAAACTAATCGCCCTTTTATCTTCGTCTTATAAACAAGTGTCTGAACAAGCTGTTTGGGCCCTTGGAAATATCGCGGGAGACGGACCCGACTCAAGAGATATGGTCCTCCAACACAACGCTATGGTTATGTTACTTGAATTGATAAAACCAGAAACAGAGGTATATATATATATATATAAATATTGTTTAAAAGAAGTAACTCGCTGTCCTATTATAATTATATTTTAATTTCCTCGTACTTATATTCCTTTTAATAGAAAGCTTTGTTAAGAACCACATTATGCACTTAAATATATTTATTAACACAAACATTTATAACATAATCCGTTCTTTATTACAAACAATGCCATCTCTAATCTCTTGTCATCTATCAATAATTTCAATTTTTTTCCCTTATTAATTCATAAATGCAACCATATTTTATTAATAATTTCTTCCATTATTAAGGAGATCCTTTCGCTTCAGTTGAGTCAAAAGAAGTGTAGTATCAAAATATTTAATAAAATAAGTTAAAATACAAATAAAAAATAATAGAATTAAAAAATAAATAGTATGAATGTCGTAAATGTTTGAAATAAAAACAATTATAAATAAGTTGGTGTGGCCATCCACTTGACTTTACCATACAACCTGGCCCCTCACTTATATTTAATAAAATTATTTATTATCATCTAGGGGGGGGGGGTAGTTTTTCCATTTTTAGACTTCTGGTGGACCACTGATTATGTATATAAAATTTGGTTGAGTTTGGTACAAGGGCCTATATTTTCATTTATTGACCCCCCCCTTTTAGGCGGTTAGTTTTTGCATTTTTAGACTTCTGTGGTCCCACTAATTATATATACAAAATTTGGTTGAGTTTGGTACAAGGGCCTAAATTTTCATTCCCTCCCTTCCCCCCTTTTTTTAGGCGCTTAGTTTTTCCATTTTTAGACTTCTCGGGTCCCACTGATTATGTATACAAAATTTGATTGAGTTTGGTCGCGTCGACGATTACTATGGAGAGTATCCTCTCCATTGTAATTTTCCTGAGGAAATTTTTCTACAGGGGTGGTTTCCCATTGCCTTCCCCTAAAAGTTATATAATAGATTACAATAACTTTAAAATACTCTTATTTTATTTATTTTTTTGTTTACTAAATAAGCAATACTATTAAAAAATAATAATAATTTTAAAAACAATTTCATTGAATTTATCTAATCCAATGTAATATTTTAGGCGTCATTCCTTAGGAATATTATCTGGACAGTTTCTAATTTATGCCGGAATAAGAATCCTGCTCCTAAATTTGAGTTTATTCAGCCCTGTTTACCAATTCTTTCAAGAATATTATCTTATAAAGATCCCGAATTACTAGCTGACACTTGCTGGGCAATATCTTATATTTCAGATGGCAACAATGATAAAATTCAGGTAATTATATGAAATAATTTATTATTAATATAAATAGACATTAAGATTAACTATTTGAAGTATTGAAATTATTTTTAAGATTTATATATGTATTTCAAAATATACTTGTTTTATTATATTCAAAAGCTAAGAGGATATGAGCTAAGGCTCTTATGAAGCCATTGCAGCGTACATGCGAAGATCCCAGGTTCGAACCCCGGCTGATCCTTTTGTCTATAATAAAAAATCTTTTCTTCGTTCCCTAATTTAATACTTGTTTTATGTTTCATTTTTGTTTAAATTAAGTTAAATTTTTTTTATTTTACTATATAAATTATAAACTATTTGTTGTAATATTTTTATGGTTATTTTATTTTTCTAGGCTGTCGTTGACGCAGGAGTTATTCCTAGATTGGTTGACCTTTTGAGCACAGACCATGTTAATGTTTTAACACCTGCACTTCGAGCTATAGGAAATATCGTTACTGGAAATGATCAACAGGTTAATTTTAATTAATCATTTTCTTTTTCTCACACTGCTATTATACTAAAGATCTTTGACAAAATTATTTTATATGAAGAAAATAACAGTTTTAGGACGTTCCCTAATATAGCTCAGTAGCAGTTCGCCCTTTCCCCTACTATCACATGCGCAGAAAGGCAAAAATATTTTCACTGCGTCATTTCTCGAATCTGGCAACATTGCATTCTTACGAACGCTAAAAGACAAAGAATAAAAAAAAAACACTTCATGAAACAGCTCAATGCGAAATTCCAGATGAGAACAGTAAGGCTGAGAGAATTAGCTAAAAATCTCAAATGCACCAGCTGCGGAAGTTTTTTAGATATGGAAAAATTGAGTGATTTTAGTGCGACGTTGCCAAGTCGCCATCTCTCACTTGCCATGCCATGAGAGAAAAAAATGAAAACAATCAAAAGTACCTAACTTTTAACATTTTTCAGACAAAACGAATACCGCTTGATACAATTATTTTAACAGAAAAATATTTGTTATATCTTCAGTTAATGATTCTCAGTTTTTCAAAATAATTTCAACAAAATTACGATTGTTATTTAATGACACAGTCGCTTTAACATCAATCGGGATAGGGCTCACGTGTTAAATATGCAAATTTCAATGGTCAATATTTACAAATTTAGTCCCACAAGGACTATTGAAAAAATTTCTACGTATAAAGGACACTTATAAATATGTGTATTCAAAGTTTTAAAAGATTTTCAAGAAAATCGATTTATTATGGAACGTCCTTAATAGACAATTTTTTATTAATTAATTAAATTATTTTATATAATAGATATGATTGAATTAAAAATCTTTTTGTAAAAATTTAAAAAGATAACAGAAAGCAAATTTACTTAGTACATTTACATAATGAAATTGTTGAATATGAATGAATCTTATCAATTGCTCTTTAACAGTCAACATACAGCCATTGGCGTGCGTGGGTGTTTAGGAGGTAAAAGGGTTGTCTGTTTATTAATCTGTCTATTAAGTCTGTCAAGCAATGAGCTTATAAACTAAATATGATTTACATGTTATATGTGTTTATTTTTCCTGAAATCAAAAATTTTAATCAAATGATTATTTCGGGTAGATCGAATTTTTCCAGGTGTCAAAAATAAAAAATACTAGTTATTTTTTTTATCATGTGCTGCAGAGTATCCTTGAAAAGATCTGTTTTTTAATCATCCATTTTTACACTATTTTTATTCTTTGCAAATCGTTTTTCTTATCTATACTAAATAAAGTAAAAATCTACGGCAGGATCTTTATTTTTGTAATAACCTAACTATAATCAAATTGTGGTGTCTGACAATCCTTGGCTCAAATCTATTTAAAGACTTTTCTATTATTAGTTTAATAATTATAATATTAAAAATGTATTTTGAAGAGAATAGCATTTGAAAAATTCTATGCAATAATTGATGTTCAATCAGTTAAAAATTCTTAAATTAGTATTGAATTAAAATTTCTTTATTTTTTGCTCCTTCCACGATAAAATGATAATAAAAGGAAGAGAAAATTGGGTAGTTAGGGAAACTATAAGGAGTGTGCAGACAATAATCTGGATCTGGATCATGGTGAAAGAGCTATACAGACAGAGAGAACTTAAGGATGAGATGGATAATGAGGATACGAGGGGGAGCTGTTGATCTAAATTATAAGCAGTGGATAGAGAGAAGGGATTTAAAATGTACCTTGTGCAATTCGAATGGAAAAGGGGAAATGTTCTCACTTCGTGGCTAAATGTCGGTGCACGCATATGTCTTCGATGGTTGGGCAAAAACACCCTTTGTGTTGGTACTGACTGGACCAAATTGAAGATCTGGCAGGAGGCCTAGAAGTACAAGTCGTTACTAGTAAAAGAATTCAATTAGTGACCCGAAGATGGAGCGGAATGAAGTCACTCGACTAGACAAGAGGTCAAAAAGACCAGTGTCTTTCAAAGCTTAATTTAAAGAATAAATAAATATAATATATTTCTGCATTATATATTTTTCTTATAAAAGCATTTTTATTATTATTAAAGGGAAAAATAGTGGAGTGATATGTATTATTAGAGAGAAATAAAAATAATCAAAATGGAATATTTTTTCGGGAAAACGAACTAAGGGATGTATCTTAGTGTCATTTCCATTTTGACAGAATCAAAAACTTAAAAAATAATTTTACATTATAATAATATGCCTATTTATTTAGATTCTTAAAAGTAAGCACTAAAAAGAAATGTTATAATTTGTTGTCAAAGTTTTATACTGTAATACCCCCCCCCCCCAAAAAAAAAAAAAAAAAAAACTTATCTACATTGATTGAATTTTAACATTTTATTTTTTTACTATTCTAGACTGAAGCCGTCCTTCGTGGAGGTGTTCTAATACCATTACCTAAATTACTAATGCATCCTCGATCTAATATTGTAAAAGAAGCTTCCTGGACTGTTAGTAATATCACAGCTGGAAATGTAGAGCAAATTCAACAAATTATTGATTGTGGAGTACTCCAACCACTTATTAAAGTTTTAGACACTGTAAGTATAAATTTAAAATTTTGATAATTCTATAAATTATATTTCATGGTCTGCAAGTATTCTACTATTATTTCTACTACCAGTAGTAGTAGTAGTAGTGATTTATTAGCTAACATTAATCTGCTGTGAACTTAAGTTTAAATTTTTCTTATACAAGATATATATATAAAGTTTATTGATGGATATAATTATTTTAAAGTTGCTTCGAAACACTGATTTATCAATCACTTTGATCAAAAATTATAAATGTTTTTAAATTTTCATAATTAATTTTTCTGAGAAATCTATAATTATTTATTATTAAACTTATTTATTTTATTTTTTTACTTAATACTTATATGGCCTCATTTTAGCCATAATCAGCTGAACTCAGGTCCCTAAAAACAATACAATTTAGAAATCGGTGAGAAAAGCTACGCATAAAAAGAAAATAAGTAAACTATCATACTAGATTTAAAAATAAAAATGCTTTCATTCTCTTTTTATTTACGATAAATAAGAATGATTTTGATATCTTAAATATCTTCTAAGATTAAATCTTTCACTTTCTATACGAAAAAACAAATCTTATGATAGGATCTTCATTTTTGGACTAATCTAACTATATTCATGTTGGTGTAGTTTTCGAAGCTCTAAATAAGGTAATTTAAAGGTCCATGATTCAAATCCGGTTGGAGATTTTTTTTTCTGAATACAATAATTTTAATAAATTACGAGGGGTGAACCGCGACCTAAAATCGTGTACACCTACTTCCACTTTCATTTCCAAGTGGAAGACAATAGATTATCTAATGAATTCAAAGTAATTCCAAATAATTCCACAGACGGTGTACACTAATTCCAATCGCGGTTTACCCCTCGATAAATTAAATATTCATAATTATAATTGAATGGAAGGCAGCCCAGGAGTAGTGAGGAAAGAAAAAATTAACACATATCAAATAAGGTGTAATTTATTGGAATCCTTCCTCCTTCCTTTCAAACCGACGTTTCGGAGGATTTTTCCCTCCTTCAGGGTTTCAAAGGGTCAATGAATGAAACAAATAAAATGTTTCCTTCTTCTCTCCACAGTAGTGTTCAAAACTTTCTTCTTTTTTAGCAAAGGCATAGAAAAACAATTTTTTTCCTCCTTTTCTTAATTATAAATTCTAATTAAAGAAAGGAAGAAAAAAATTGTTTTTCTATGCCTTTACTAAAAAAGAAGAAAGTTTTGAACACTACTGTGGAGAGAAGAAGGAAACATTTTATTTGTTTCATTCATTGACCCTTTGAAACCACGAAGAAGGAGGGAAAAATCCTCCGAAACGTCAGTTTGAAAGGAAAGGATGAAGGATTCCAATAAATTTCACCTTATTTGATATGTTTTAATTTTTTCTTTCCTCACTACTCCTGGGCTGCCTTCCATTACATTCAATTATAATTTCTACCAGTCCGTCTCTCTCCAGAGAAAATTTCGTTGCAAAAAAATTCATAATTATTTTTACTTTTTTTTATTAATATTACTTAAATCTTAGTAATTATAATATTAAATAGATATTTTGCTTAGTTTAGCATTTTTTTGAAGAATAAATACTATCGTTGATCAAAATTAAAAACCATCTATTTATTATGTTATAATAAGTTGTAATAACTGTTGATAAAACCTAAGGGTTTCAAAGCAATTAACAAACATTTCTATAAATTTATATATAATAATAAATAAATTATATAAAATTGAATTTTTTAATGACTTGATCAGATATAAATGATACTTATACTTACTATTAGAAATCTCCATTATAAATTATAAGTCGATTTGATTCTTCATTAACATTAAATTATATATTATTGTTTAACAGGGTGATTTCAGATCTCAGAAAGAAGCTGCTTGGGCTATTACTAATTTTACTTCTGGTGGAAGTGTTGGTCAAATAGCAATCCTTGTTCAATTGGGAGTGCTCCTTCCATTTATTAATTTGCTTTCAAGCAAAGATTGGAAAACTGTTATGGTCATTCTCGATGGTATTCAAAATATTTTACAAGCTGCGGAAAGATTGAATGAACTGGAAACTATAGCTGTTATGATTGAAGAACTTGGCGGTGTTGATAAACTTGAGAGTTTGCAAAACCATGAAAACGAACACGTTTATTCAAAAGCATATGCCATGATAGAGACATATTTCTCTGAAGTAAGTGTAATTTTGAGTTTATTCATTATTTATTTGTCTTATTTTTCTATTTAACCCAGTATTGCCCAAAACTTTTTTTTACTTCAATATTTTCATTTGGTTCTTGGGTCATATATTTCGGATGAATGATAAAATAAACATTTTCTTTTTCTTTTGTTTATTGCTCTTTTGATATATCACGCGGGAACATAAAATTGAACTATAAATTTTTTATTAACACGTTGAATGCCAACTACGAGTATTCTATGATAAATCTTAAAGAAAATTATTTTTCGTGTTTAAAAATAAATACTGTATATAACTCACTAATTAGGTCCGTATTTAATATTTCTCATAATTATTAAAGTTGTTATTGGGAAATAAGGACTATATTTTTTATGCAGATAATTTTTATTTTATTGCCAACGTTTCATCAACTTTGTTGACTTCTTCAGGGCTCAAATAGTTATCTTCCCTGCATATTTGTAATTTTTATAATTATTCTCTTAGTGGTATGGCCAATCAGATGACAGGCACTTTCATCTGATTGGCCATCTCATCGGGCACAAGGTGAATTCTAAAGCTTTACCCTTTGCCAACGTTTAAAAGAGTTTACCAACCAACATACAACTGGCCCTTAGTAAACATAACAAGGCAAGTTATTAACATGTTAGAAGTCAACAAAGTTAATGAATTGTTGGCAATAAAATATAAATTATCTGCATAAAAAATATAGTTCTTACTTCCCGATAACAGCTTTAATAATTTAATCGATGGACATAACTAATCAAAATAATCTCTCATAATGTTTTCACCTAAGTATAATTATCTTGCTAACTCTGAGAAAGGTAACACATATTTTACCAAAGCACCATTCAAACAAAGCTAACTAGTGATTTAATTGAAAACAACTAAACCTATTAAATTAAGCGCATCAAGTAATTCCTTTAGTTGGGTGATTCTCCGCTTGACCACCTAATAACCGCCTCAACCTTTGCTTTCCAACGGAATTGATGGAAGGAAGAAATATACGTAATTTATAGGGGGCGGGGGGGGGGATAAAATAAAACTAGATTATTTTTTATCTAAAGACAATTGTACTAATTATTATTACTGACTAGCTGCAAGGCCCGCCTTCGCTAGCCAGGGAGCACCACACCCCCGAAACCCACCCAGCACCCCCACCTCGGGCACCCCTGACCAACCCCCGCACACACACCACCACCCCACTATGCTTCTGGACCCTCACCTGAACCACCCGACTCCACCAACCCGGCACCACCACCCCCGCCAAGAGCAAGAATTTTCATATCCTCCCCCTCCATTTTGGGTGGTTATTTTTTCCATTTCTAGCTCTCTAGAGGCCCATAGATTATGTATACAAGATTTGGTTGAGTTTGCTTCAAGGGCAAGAATTTACATTTCCCTCCCTCCCCCCTCTTTTTTTTTTTGGTGTTTTTAGGGGGAATTTTTTAAACAAAAGTTGTCAGAAATCACATCCCCAACAACTTTGCTTATAATAAAATTTGCCGTAGGGTTAATAGTTTAGGAGTTATTTGATAATTTTCATTCGTGCGCCTCCCCAAACCCCTTTTGTGGTCAAAATATTAAAACGTTATATAGCTATAAACGTAAGTTAGAAGACATCTGATGCAAATATGAAATTTCATAATAATCCCTTCAGCCGTTTTTACGTGATTCGTAAGAAACTTTTCGCGGAAACCACGGAAACAGACAGACAGACAGACATGAATTTTGTTGAGGGTGTTTTCGTTCATAACTTTGCTTGAAACGTGTGCAACCAAAAATTGGCGTGATTTGGAGCAATGTACAGACAAAACCTTAATTATATATATATATATGTATATATTTAGAAGAAAATAAAATATTATATTAGAAAACCAGAACTAAAACACCTGTTTGCATATTATGATATACGTTGGGCAGTAATGGATTAAAGTATTTTAAATTGTAATGTATTTTCATGTATTAATACAGATAATTTTTCTGCTTTACAGGATAATAAAATTGATTCAACTTTAGCTCCTAATGAAACCAATGGTCAGTTAGAATTTGGAACTACTACTACCGAAAATCTACCTGAAGGCGGATTCACTTTTTAAAATAAATTTTCATGAAAAATTCCTAATCTGGCTCGGCATTCTCATTTTTTATAACCCTCTGTAGGGATCGTCTAATTTATTATCACACCACCAACTCTTTATATAAACTTTCCAGTTTCTTTCATCATCTTAAAACTTTTATATGTAGATATAATTATTTTTGAATATTATTATGTCATTTTTATTAACTAAATATTATTTCCTTTTTATTTTTATAAAACTTGTTGAGATAAATATAATTATTAAGAGTAATTAATTTTTTTTTATTTTAAGCTACCTATGTTTTATTATTTATTAAGAAAAAAAAACTTAATTTTATTTTTTAAGAGTAAATCAAAGTTGTTCTCTGCTTGTTGCAAATAAACATACACACATACAGGGACGGCGGAACCGTGGGGTCAGCTGACTCCCTGGGAATTTGTCAAAGGGGTCAGCGGACCTCCTAAAGAAAGAAATTTTGCCGTTACTTTACCCAAAAACAACTTTGTTGCCAAAATTATAAAAGCTATAAAATTAATGTTATACTATTATCTGTTTGCGTTAACAAAACCCTAAAACCTTGCACCGTAACGTTAGTCTAATAATTACTCATTTTACTTAAATAGGTAGTACTAGGTCAAGAACAGGCTGTCGTCTACCTGCGTTTACTGTACAAAAAAATGGGTTAAATTGTACCAATTTGCTTTAAAAATTTCTGGGGGGGGGGGGGGGTATTCCAGACACCTCTGGTAGGCCTACATCATTTTCCAAGTTTTGACCCCCTGGCCTAATATCTTTCCGCCGTGCTTGCACACATATTGACGAAAACCAGCAACCGCTATAGGCGCTACCGGAAGTAAAACTATTGTTCTTATTTTAGAAAAGATTTTGTTTTTTCGATAATAATAGTTGTTAGGATGTTTGATATTCGGGTGATTTTACATGTAATTATTAATACTATATATCTCAAAAGAAATGTGCGCTCGAGCCCTACAAACGATGTGCATAATTGAATAGGCAATTTCGAAAAAGGCACATTTCGCATATTTTGACAAATACACTTTTTCATATAAATGTAATCTAAAAGCTGCCCCGCTTGAAAAAGCCACAACTCTGGTATTCATTTTACTGCCCCCAAAATGTAACTCAAAATTAAATTTTACACTACTTTAGAAAATAATTAGTTTTTTCCATTCCTGAACATTTTCAATTTTCAGACATGTGCTCTTTTCAAAATTGCATATTCAATTAAAAACTTAACTTAAATTTATCGATTTAAATACTTGGTGCGGCGCGACAAGTGTTATTAAGAAAAAACACTACCACTCTGTTGATATTTCTAATTAAAACTTTCATAAAATATTGGAAAATTAATTTATTTCAAGATAAAAAAAATTATGTTTCTATATGACCTCTTTTGGCGTTGATGAAAGCGTTGAGTCTGCTGATGAACTCATCGCGAGATTCTCTACCATTCTCGATGAAGTCATCTCATGAGAGCATCCGAACTCGTGTTTTAACTAGACGACTTCCCTTCCAAAATACTCTTAGGGCCAGTTGTCGGTTGTCGGTTGGTAAACTCTTTTTAAACGTTGACAAAGGGTAAAACCTTAAAATTCACCTTGTGCATGGTGGGATGGCCAATCAGATGACAGGCACTTTCATCTGATTGACCATCCCACCGATGCACAAGGTGAATTTTAAGGTTTTAGCCTTTGTCAACGTTTAAAAAGAGTTTACCAACCGACATACAACTGGCCCTAAATGGAGAAATCAATCGGATTCAGATCTGGTGAATGTAGGGAGGGGTGAACTGTGAAACGTTTTTACTAAGAAATTGTTGATTCTCTTTGGGTTTGTGAGACGGGGCGGATTCATGATGGAATGTCCGTCTATTGGCACCGAATTTTACATACCCATGGTATCAGTGTGTTTCTTTCAAAATCTTTTCTCGATAAACAGTCCTGTTGATTTTGACGCCCTAGTGGATGAAAACCAGCGCAGAATTCAGAGGTTGCATCTTAGTAGAATGCAGGTTCTTAATAAAATAAAAATTGTAGGAGTGAAAAGATGGAAGAAATTTAGTCTCTAGAAAATAAGGACAAACAAAAATTGTTTTTTATAATGATAAAACTTGAGCAAGATGCGGGGTAGGTTTCACAAAAAAAGAAATAAAACAAAATTGAATTTTGAATTCGATATATTTCGGAAGGTGAACCCATCATCAGGAGTCAGAGGAAACTTTATTTCTTTTTTGTGAAACCTACCTCGCATCTTGCTCAAGTTTTATTATATTAAAATGTTTCACCTAGAACCAACACCAAACTCCTTAACAAAATTTATATATAAGATTTTTTTCTCAAATCTAATCATTAAAAAGAAAGAAAAGGAGTTTTAATGTTTGGCAAGTTTCTGAAGTGTTTAATCATGATGAGTATAGCCTATGCCAGCGCTTTTTAAACTTTATTAATTGGTGATCCCATTTTGACTGAGAAGTCATTGTTGCCGTATGTTTCGCGGCCCATAGTTTAAGAAGCTCAGGTCTATACAATAAAATTGAAAAAAGAGTTCCATCTTTGAGTAAACAGCTATATTGGCTGTTTCTTATCAACTTACTTAAATAACTAAACATGTATCTTAACTATTTCGATTCTGAGAAACCAAATCTCTCTAAATAGATTATTGGATAAAAAATACTTGGTAGGTTTCACATTAAGATATAAAAATAAAACCAATTTATTTTTGGAGAGACTTTAATCTCGATATATATATTTCGGGTGGCTAACCCAACTTCAGGAGCAACAGAAAGTAACTGACCTGGATAAGTTGAATTTGAATACAAGTCAATGGTAAAATTTATTTTTAAATAACAAAGGGTAAATATTTAAAATTAGGGGAGGGGGAAAGGTAGGAAGTTTATTTAGTTTAATTTTGAATGGCCTTCTGAGAAATGAGGATCTACACTCAGGTAGGTATAGGGGGAGGAAGAATTAATGAAAACAAGATTGCAAATATTTAAATAATGTAATCAATGATTGTACTTTTCTTAACTTCTAATTGATTTTTTAGTATATTCGTTTTATTCGAGAGAGCTAATTTTATTTCCGTTGACTCTAAAGAATCTAAACGTAAGCCCTTTCTTTCGAAATGTAAAGGAACGAGGTGGCTAATAGAAGAGGTGTGTTTATTCAAATGTAGATGATTGGCGAAGGTAGAAGTAGATTCTATATTAATATCATCTGATCCGTTAAGACTATTAAAAGCTCTTTCATGTTCCGAGTAGCGAGTTCTAAAAGAGCATCCAGTTTGTCCTATGTAGATTGCGTCGCAATTGTCACAAGTCAATTTATATACACCTGATTTATCTAATTTGTCAATTTTGTCTAATTTATTTTTATTTATTTATTAATTAGTTGTGAACCTAAAGTGTTTTTATTATATAAAGCAGGAATTATACTAGACCAGGGGTCGGGGAACCGGGGTAAATTACCCCAAATGGGGTAAAAAGGACATTTTAACAAATTTTTTTTATTTTATAAACTATTATAGTATTTTACAGTGAAAACAAAGATTTAAGTATCTTTTTGGGTGTCTTTTTTTGAAAAAAGATGGAAATTATTTCAAAAATCAACCCATGCAATGTAAAAATATTTCTCTAATATCTATGAAGTCCTTTAAAAGTTAAATTCATTTAATAATATTATAGTATTGTTAGTTTGATAGCTTTTCCAAGAATTCAAAATCTTAAAATTAATAAAAGTTAAAAAAAATATAAAAACATTAATAAAAGTTATGCATTTTTTGTCATGATGAATGTTGGTGTATTTTTTTCTTTTTAAAAAGCAGTCAGTTAAACCCGGCAAGAAATCGGCTGAATGCCGAGGATTGTATTCAAATTGAGCTCATGTCAAAAAGTCCTAATTTTGAAGTTATTTTAGCGAAAATGAAACAACATCATTTTTCTAAAACGTAAAAGCGTTTGAATTATGTTAATGTTTATAATTTTTATTTACTTACAGAGAGTTTTCATGTAAATTCCAATTAAT
The DNA here is from genome assembly GCA_024734495.1 of Forficula auricularia. Lineage (NCBI taxonomy): Eukaryota > Metazoa > Arthropoda > Insecta > Dermaptera > Forficulidae > Forficula > Forficula auricularia. Next base: position 94,789,822 of record JALMQS010000099.1, read on the forward strand.
TCAATAAATAAATAAGTGCTTGGAGCACCGAGCGATGCTCGGTAACTTTTTGCTTCTAAATAACTTAAGTTTCAAATTTCAAGGCTCTGCGACTTTCCAAAGACGAGATATGAACGATTAAAATATTTATTTTCCGACATGACTAATTTACACCCCTTCCCTTATTTTGAGACTTTTAAATCATGAAGAAGGAGGTATGATCCTTCGAATCGTCGGATTTTTTAAGAGAATAAAATTGAAATTCTATTAAATTATTTTATAGAAAAATACCTTTATTTAATCAAATTGGCAAATTCTAATATATAATAACATTTGTAATGATCTATTAGTGCAATTTAAAATAAAAAAACCAATTAATTTTATTAAAAATAAATTGAAAGAAATGTTATTATAAATTTTTATTCCAACAACCACCTGTGAATAATTATTTCAATTAACAAAAAACCCATCAAAAACAACTTATCCGAAGATGAGACCTTCATAGATCGAATTGTCAACACAAAAACCCGCCTAACCCGTGAATTTCATCCAAATCGTTAGAGCCCTTTTTCGACAAACCGATTCTAAATATATATACAAGAATTAATTGCTCGTTTAATATAAAAAGATAAGATACATTTACCTTGCTTTTTTTTTGCTTTTCATGTAGGGGTAATAGCGACCTATGGAAAAATATTTTGGGGCAATAGCTAAAAAAAGTTCCCCGACCTCTGTACTAGACGTTCTAAGAGTTGAAGCCATAGGGTTTATCACGTGGTTCGAAATGAAGGGGAGTCTTAAATGTTTTATCAGTTCCGGAATTTAGTGAGTGTATGTGAGAGATACTTATTTTTCGATTAATTTTGTTGTAAATTTTATTAATTGTCAGTGTGTTGTAGCCATTATTCACAGCTGTATTATAAATGATATTTAGTTCATTGTTGAAATCTGAAGTGTCCATTGGTATCGAAATAAGTCTGTAGATCATCGAATAAAAAGTGGCAAATTTAATGTTAGTGGGATGGTTAGACGAAAATGGAATCACTGTGTCTGTGAAAGTATCTTTTCTAAAAATTTTATAATTAACTTTGTTTTTCGAAATAGTTATTTGGAGGTCCAAGAAATAGGTGGAAAAAATGCCATGCTTTTCAATTATTTTAACTGGCCTTGTATCATTAGATGATTTAAGTTAATTATTATTATTGGAGGGTGAACGTCTATAAAATATATTTACATTTAAATAAAATTTTTTATTAATTGAAAAGTGTTACAAAAAAATTAATTTTACATCTAATAGTTATGTAAGTAGTTAAATAAAAAAGAAATATTCACTTACAGGCTGCAAACAAAGCTGAGAAGCATAAGTATATTAAATTAGTAAATAAATATAGATAATATAGCTCTTTTAGAAAAAAATTGCTCCTAAAAATATACTAAGATAAGAAAAAAACTATACATTTTTAAAATTAAATATAATAAATCTAGTCAATTTGAAAGAAAGATGTCAAGCTGTTTTTGAGGTAATAACAAAAAGTCCATAAATAGAATAGATTTTTAGACATTTCCTTGTGTCAGAAATCAAAATTTTTTAAAATTCAACGAATTTTTTGTCATTTTCTCGAAAAATTACCTAATAGACCTACCCGATTATATTAAGTAATTAAATTAAAGCTTTGCAAATAAAGGTTTTGAAAATATTTTTTTCTTGAAATAATTTGTGTAAAATAAATAAATACAATTAACACAATACACATACAATTAATTTTACGAACATGAATTTGGAGTCATTTATCAAATATTTTAATAGATATGTTTATATTGCATGTAGGAGGGTCTTGTCCCCTCGGGAGTCGAACCCAAGCACTAGTACGTTTTTCGGACAACTAGTCTGGAGGTGATGGTCTCAAGGGCCTGACTAGTTGCCCGGAAAGAGTACTAGTGCTTGGGTTCGACTCCCGAGGGGACAAGACCCTCCTACATGCACTATAAACATTTTTATTAAAATCTTTGATAAATGACCTAAATTCATGTTCGTAAAATTAATTGATTATATATCACAAGTTGATTTTGAGAAAAAATTCAATCTTTCTTTCTCAAATAGATACTCATTTCTTTACTCTAAATTAATTTAAATTTATAAAAGATATACAATGTTCAACAATTCAATTTTCTATTGAAGTATAGTTTAAATAAATATACAAAGAATTTAGTAGAACATAGTAAATATTAAAGTAAAGTAAGTAAATATTCTGAATTATATTATTATTTTCTAATTATATGGTATTTGTTTAAATTCTGAATAATTAATAAAGTTGGTTTCTTGGGAATACGCTTATATATGAAACTCGAGGCAATGTTGTATCAACAGAAGGACGAAAAACTTTTCCAATTGTAATCTGTTTGCGAGGATCATGAATTCCTGTATCAAGCCCGGTTTGTCTAATTCCCGTAAGACGTCCTCCGTTTCCTCCAACTTGAATTGTTGATTTCTTTTTTCTTTTATAATAAAATATTTCACCAGCTAATGTGATCATGGCGAGAGCTAATCCAAAAAGAGTCGCGATAAATACTCCACCTTTTAAAAAATAAGAAAAAAATTTGATCCGGTTAAATTATAATAACATTTTTAAAATTATTGTAATAATGCTGTAGTTCTAATTATTTTATTAAATCACTTTGACATATTTTTGTTAAATGATTGTAAATTAATATCGAAAAATTGAACAGTGTACTCTAGCGCAGTGGAACCTATGGGTCGCGACACAAAATTGGGTCGCAAATCATATTCTTAGGGTCGCGCAGAGTCGTTAAATCAAATATTTTACTTATTATTATAAGTTGAAAAATATATTTTGATTTATTCAATACTATAAAAAAATGAAAATATGAAAAACGCTCTATTTCATTAAATTTTCCTTGGATCGAAAAGTACCTTTGGTTATCTTAATTGTTAGAAAATAATATAATATTATTTTGATTATTTATGTCCATCGATTAAATTAACAAAGTTGTTATAGGGAAATAAGGACAATATCTTATGCAATATAATAAATATAATAATAATAAAAATTATTTGGATAAGATATTGTCCTTATTTTCCTACAACAACTTTATTAATAATATTATTCTTCTTCTTCGAGTGCCATACCCGAAACGGGTGTCGGCTCCTCTCCACATATACCTGTGCTGAGTGTGTTTAGTTGTTTTACACAGATATATGGGACCTACTTTTTAACGCCGGTTCCGAACGGCTAATTTGGAGAGGTTACTAGGCAATTATACTCTTGGTAGGTTGCCATTACTTTCCAAGAGGAGGCGACTGAAAATATCTATCTGCCGAGACTCGGTCTCGAACCAGCGATCTTCGAGTCAGCGACCCAACACTCTAACCACTGACCCACAGTCGCCTAATATTATATGTGTGTTAAAAAACTCAGCATTGAAAATTGAAGAAAATTTCTCAAGCATCGTCTAAAAAAAGTTAAGTACAATTTTTTTGCCCGGGGGGGGGGGGCTCGCGACCTGTGTTCCCTCTAATTTTTTGTGACCTGTGTGGGCATTTTTTAAGTGTGTGCAGTTTTTTCCAAAATAAAAAAAATTATTTTTTAAATGGATTTCATATGCAGGTGCAATTTTATTTTCTCCACGAAAAAAAAATTGTGCGCCCGAATATTTTTCAGGTGCGTTATTTTTAGAATTTATGTCCACGCACACAGCTTAGAGGGAACACTGGTCGCGACATGAACATATTTCTCAAATTTGAGTCGCAGCTTAAAAATGTTAAGAACCACTGCTCTAGCGCACACAGAGATACTGACATCATCGCCTCTATATCTTTATTTAGGGTTTTAAAGCAATTGCCTATATATACCGAGCAGGGTCGGATATATATGGCGTTTTCGGGTTGCAATCCAAGGCCCCCAGCCTAGATTGAAAACAATTTATTTTCAGCAGAGATGTCTATTTCAGAACTTCTTTAGCTTAACGGCCATCATTATATTTGTCTGATCAAAAAATACGAGCTGATTTCGCTGTAATTTGATCAATTTAGACGAGGGCATCCTCTTTGAAGAAATGTTTGTGTATCTAAGTCATATTAAATAAATAAAATATATTACTGTCCTAATTTGTTTCCTATACCGTACACATCATTATAGAAAATAGTTTTTTGACAAAATGGCAATTAGTTTGATTAATTAGGTAGGCCCCCAAGCCGGATTAGTCCAGGGCATTACGAATCCACGGTCCTCCATGGTACTGAGTAAAGGAAATTTCTATTAAATCACCCAGCGATAAACGCTATTAGTTAAGAAAAACATTTAATTTAGTATTTTTTTTTATGTGAGTAAAAATACTATTAAGTATGTTCGTAGCTAGCCCTAATATCGAAATTTCTTGAGGGGCCTTTTTTCGAAAAAATAAACAATACCACTCGCAATTTTTTTGCTTACGCATGTTGGGGTCCCTGTAGCTGGGTGACCCTGTATCATTGCTACAGCGGTTGCTACGCCCCTGGTTCTTATTATTTACACAAAGTATATCAATTATTATTGTATTAAATTAAATGGTGAAAAGCTTTTTTTTTATCCGAACACCGCACACGAGGCAGCTCGTGTAAAGAAATATTTTCAAAATTATAAATTTCTATTTAATATTTATAAAGAAATTATATAACTATTTAAAATTAATAAAGGGATATATATCAATAATTTTATTTAAATATCAAATCTTACCCAAGCTCTCCAAAGTGATTCCTTCGCTATCATCTACATTTGGACATGTACCCTTTGCAGAAGAATTCCAATATTTAGCTGAAAGTGTTTCAAAATACCGATCCTTTTGCAAGTCCAATATTCTAAGAAAATAAATATTATGGTTAAATTAATTTAAAAAAAAATCTATTTGAAATTAAACTTTAAATAAAGTTGAAATCGAGTTAAAATTACTTTCTACTAATTTCCTCTTGAAGATGACTTCCTTGTTGCACGGCAATGGCGTAAGGTTGCTCCGCAAACATTTCACCCACTTCTGTTAAGTTACAATTTCGAGATACCTCATATCTTATGACAGCAGCATCATGAATGAAAGCGAACTCTCCGTTCTCGTTTGCGACTACCTGGAATTCAGATGAACAGAGAATAATATTTAATTAAATTTATTCATTTGATAAACAGTGGCGGATTTCCTATTGGGCTAAGTAGGCTGAAGCCTACGGCGGCAAATTTTCGACAAATACCTAATTTCGACTTTGATGCATTTATGAATTTTTATTTAGATGGGAAACTTTATTTCTCTCAGCTGTTTAAGGTAAACAAATTCATATAAGGACGATACAATTTTGATGGCTGTATATGTATATAATTAAGTAATGGAGAGGGATTCAGCCAATGGGTAGCCTCTGCTGAATAAAAACTCCCAATTATAGAAAACGTTTCGGCTTCAATTAAATAATGCCATCATCAGTTCCTAAGAGCTGAAAAAAGCGATAGAGCACACATGCAAAATTACAATAAAATTTTTTACAAAAAAATCCAAACTTGTTAATTACAAAATTATATCTTACAGTATTAGCGACACAATTAATTTTATAAATAAATTGTCCGCAGGCAGAGTTGTTGTGGATTTTATCATAATATACAAAATTATATGAATTACAAAATGGTATATAAATCTTGGTGTGCTCTCACTTGATATACGCAACGTCTCAAGTACAAATATAGCAAATTTCAATTTCATTCAATTAATAATAATAATAATTATGAGGACATTGATCTAATTAGGATCACTGACCCCTCACAAACATCTCTTAATTAAAAGATTTCTCAAAATAATTAACAAACATTAAGAGAATAACAAAATTCGAATTTAAAATGACAATATATAAAAATAAAAATAAATTTTTTCTTCTTTACATTTTTACAATTCTTTCCCCCTTTCTCAATGTTTATTATACCTGGGCATCAGTATTTGTTGATCTATTTACAATATGTAGATGATTCGATTGCGATTGTCCCTCATAATCAAATGGATATGATATTGGAGAAATTCAATGCTTTCCATCCAGATTTGAGTTTTACGTATGAAATAGAAATTAATGGCCAAATATCGTTCCTTGATCTTTTGATAATCAAAAATCCCAGTGGTTCTCTATCATTTGACCTGTATGTGAAGCCATCTGACAGTGGACGTTTCATCAATTACTTCTCGCAGTCTCCCTTTGTATATAAAATGAACACCTTATATTATTTTTTGAGAAGGATTTATTCGCTTTGTGATGACGTCTACGTTGCGAGGAATGTTGATGATTTTAGGATGGTGGCTTCGTCGAACTCTTATCCACTGCGGGTCATTAATTCTGTAATTAAAAATTTTCGTCGAAGAAGGGAGAAGCAGCTTATTGCTCCTACCCCATCTGTACCCCCTCTCAGGGATGGACCATTTTTCTCTCTCACCTATATGCCAGGGTTGTCCGAAAAAATTCAAAAAATATTTAAGAACTATAATGTACGCACGGCCTTGGCATCAACTGGTAATATGTCCTTTTTATTTAATAACAAGGATGTAGTTCCACCCCACGAACAACATAATGTGATATACTTAATTAAGTGCCGCGATTGCCCGAAACCTACAAGTGTTTATGTGGGTCAAACATCTCGCATTTTTTCTTTGCGGAAAAGAGAGCATGAATTAAGTGTAATAAATAAAAAAGCTTCGACAGCCCTGAGCTCACACCATATCGATACCTCACATGGATTTGAGTTTGATGATGCTGTCATCTTGATGAGATTGGGGAACAATTATAAGCGTCTGCTAGCCGGGCTCTTAATTTTCAAACTGATTGCATTGGGCTTAGCAATGCTTACTTGTCAATATTGACAAATACTGATGCCCAGGTATAATAAACATTGAGAAAGGGGGAAAGAATTGTAAAAAGGTAAAGAAGAAAAAATTTATTTTTTATTTTTATATATTGTCATTTTAAATTCGAATTTTGTTATTCTTAATGTTTGTTAATTATTTTGAGAAATCTTTTAATTAAGAGATGTTTGTGAGGGGTCAGTGATCCTAATTAGATCAATGTCCTCATAATTATTATTATTATTAATTGAATGAAATTGAAATTTGCTATATTTGTACTGGAGACGTTTCGTATATCAAGTGAGAGCACACCAAGTTTATATACCATTTTGTAATTCATATAATTTTGTATATTATGATAAAATCCACAACAACTCTGCTTGCGGACAATTTATTTATAAAATTAATTGTGTCACTAATACTGTAAGATATAATTTTGTAATTAACAAGTTTGGATTTTTTGTAAAAAAATTTATTGTAATTTTGCATGTGTGCTCTATCGCTTTTTTCAGCTCTTAGGAACTGATGATGGCATTATTTAATTAAAGCCGAAACGTTTTCCATAATTGGGAGTTTTTATTCAGCAGAGGCTACCCATTGGCTGAATCCCTCTCCATTACTTAATTATATTCATATAAGGACTTTTATTAAAGAAGATTTAATTTTCCAACAGAAAAGTTCATATGAGAGAAATGTCTAAAATCAATAGTTTACGAGTAAAAAAATACTCAAATTATGTAGAGTCTATAGTATGGACTTTATGGATCAATAAAAAAAATTATATGGCTCTGATCTCGACACAACCTCTCGACATAACAGACCAAAATTATTATAAATGAGAAAGAAATCGATCTTATTTCATCGATTTCATCTATCTGGAGGTCTATAGTACCTTTTAATATAAGAAAATAGCATTTTGATTAAGAAATTGTATGAAAAGATTCAATTTCTTCTTCGGGAGCTAATCAACTAGAAATGGCAAAAAGTTTTATTTTTTTCTCATTAGATATTTATTCAAATCTATTGAAATTTCATATCTGTGTGTTAATTTCATTTATCTTTTATATCAAATAATTATTATTAGGAAATTTGCATTTAAAAGGGTAGTTTATTTGAAGTCTAATTTGAAAAAAACGCTAAAAAAATTGAAATTTTTTTTTAATATTAAATTAATAGATATTATAAAACAATTAATTATTAATAATTTAATTCAATTTTTAACAAAATACTTTTTGAGAAAATCGTCAAAAACCCTGAAAACAGTCTATGAAAGGCCGTTTTAGAAACATTTTAAAATTCACCTCCATGTCACAAGTCAATGTTTCGTTTCATTTGACTTTTTTAACTTTTTTCAAGGCATCTCCTGCCTTCAAAAAACATTGTTTTTTAGACGGTTCAGATGGTTTTTGACCATTTTCTCAAAAAGTACTTAATCAATTTTGTTCGAAATTGAATTAAATTATTAATAATTAATTGTTTTATAATATCTATTAATTTCACATATTTAAAAAAAATTCAATGAAGTTATTAGCGTTTTTTCAAATTGGACTTCAAATAAACAACCCTTTAAAATGCAAATTTATTGATAATAATAATTTAATATAAAAGATAAATGAAAATAACCAACAGATATGAAATTTCAATAGATTTGATTAAATATGTAATGAGAAAAAATAAAATTTTCGGCATTTCTAGTTGATATGCTTCCGGAGAGAAGAAATTGAATCTTTTTCATACAATTTCTTTTAAAGTACAAAATTCTTAATCAAAGTGCTATTTTCTTATATAATAGACTGTGAACCTTCAGATAGATGAAATCGATAAAATAAGATCGTTTTCTTTCCCATTTATAATTCTTTTGGTCTGTTTTATCAAGAGGTTGTATCACAAGTCACTCGCCATCAGCGAGTCATTTGTTACGGTTTTCCAGCTTTTTACCATTTTCTTAAAAACTAATCAATCAATTTCGTTCAAAATTGAATATAATTATTAATAATCGATTATTTTATAATATTTATTAATTTCATATTTTTGAAAAATTATTTCAATTAGTGTTTTTTCAAATTAGACTTCAAATAAACTACCCTTTTAAATGCAAATTTCCTAATAATAATTATTTGATATAAAAGATAAATGAAATTAACACACAGATATGAAATTTCAATAGATTTGAATAAATATCTAATGAGAAAAAAATAAAACTTTTTGCCATTTCTAGTTGATTACTAATAAAAACTATTTGATATAAAATATAAAAGAAAATATTTCATATATATGAAATTTCTATAGATTTAATTGAATATGTGATGAGGAAAAAATTAAACCCTTTTACCATTTCTAGTAGGCTAAAGAGGTAATCGATTCGAACTATTTATATACATGTATTAAATAAATTTCATGTTTTTACGTAGGGGCCCGAAATAAAGATTTTTCCTAGGGCCCATAAGGGTTTAAATCCGTCTCTGAGAATAGGCGGCAAAATCATAAATCCGCCACTGTTGATAAATGACAGCTATCGATAAACTTACTTTATCAAAGCCCTCATCATAGGTTGCCACTGGACCTACTTGTTCAATAGCATTTAGAATATGTCCATACTGTTCTTTAATAGGATAATCCCACACTCTGTATTTCGACTGATCTGTTGAGCTATTCAATGTTATATCTTTCCAAACCCTGAAATAATTAATTTTTTATGAATACCTATAAGATTGTTTTGATAAAACTATTATATTTTAAATACTCACTTATATAAAACATCTTCAGCATTTTTCATATTTTGGAAATATTGATGAGTGTCTGAATCTTTAACAACTGTGTAGTTAATTCGAGATTGTCTGGCCAATTGTTCAAGAGATGACACAGGGGTCTAAAAACACAATAATAAAATTTACAGAATTATTTTTTAATTTTAATTCAAAGAGTTATTTCTTGAATATTACCTTCATTCTTTCTACTGTGAGGAAAGCGGCCAGATTGGCTGTGAAGGTAGCGAGCATTAAAACCACAAAAAGCCAATAAGCAGCTACCAAAGTTCTGCCACTAAGAGCCTTAGGTGCTTCCCCACCACCTTGTGGGGTGAAAGAGGTCAGAGCAAACCAAAAGCTCTCCTTCAAAGTGAATTCTCTAGAACAAACAGAGTTAAATTAAGGATATTTTGCTTAAAAGTAATTAATAGATAAGTCAATTCCAACCTGCAAGGATAAGGATATAATGCTTTGTTGTTCTGTGCGGAATATGGCGAATATTTGTCAAGTACCCAAATCATGATGCCAGTTACTGTCAGGGCAGCAACAATACTTAGCCATACCTCCTTTCGTAAGACAGTCATAAATCGAAACAATGACTTGGGACGAATTGGTTTGCGAATTACTAGAAAAAAATAAAGATTGCATTTACTACAAAACGAGATCAAAGCTCAAATCACTTGGCTAATGTTTTTTGATAGAATTTGAAAGTAACAAAGTTCAATCTTTATTCTAGGTTGCGAGAGTCAATCAAAACTTATAGGTCAGACATTTCTTGATATAATCTTTATTTTAGTCCCTTATCATAAAAAAATGAGAAAAATGTAGAAGGAACAAGAATGAAGAAATAATTTTATTTAGACAGGGTGGGGGTTGAGAGACTTTAGTTACAGTAGAATGGAAACGCGTGGTTGCGTCAATCCAGTCAGACTCTATGATGATGATTTAAAGAGGGATTTGAGAATTCAGTTTTTAAACATTTCTAGTTTTTGTTTAAATATATGTAATCTTACCTATTGAAATTCCAGATTGATCAAAATACGGAGCCACAAAATCAATGACTTCTTCTCTTTCAGAAGTCATAGTCAATGGAGCTATCACTATATCAGTTTCCTGAAAAATATTTTAAAAAACTTTTTAATATTTTTTTTGACACATTTTTGTTACTAGTGTCTTTTATAAGAAAAACAATAATAAAATTGCAATAAACTAAAATTTAGGTATGCTCGAGCGCTACATCATCTGGATGATTTTAGTATAGATATTTGATATCATGATTTGTAAAAATTGTTTTAATAACTCAGAAACATTTTTTATAAATATATAAATAAAATTGAATGTAATGGAAGGCAGCCCAGGGGTAGTGAGGAAAGAAAAAATTAACACATATCAAATAAGGTGTAATTTATTGGAATCCTTCCTCCTTGGCTGCCTTCCATTACATTCAATTAAAATTTCTACCAGTCCGTCTCTCTCCAGAGAAAATTTCATTGCAAAAAAATATAAATAAAAATTATAAATGAGCAATTTTAAATCAATACGATATTTATTAGGGTGCTCCTTATTTTGGATATTTTCGAATATTTACGCGGACAAGGCTCATATGGTTCGAAATAAATAAAAAAATATCCCCCAAGTATCAAGTCTCTATCTCAATTTTAACCTAGTACATCATTAATTTTCTCATCGAAATAACATGGGGTTTTGGCATTGAACGATCAATTTTTTATTCCGGCCAAAGCAATGGTAAAAAAAATTGAAACTCTGCAGACATTATTTTTATAATAGTAGCTGTCCTTCAGAATTTTTACAGATTTTTAGCTATTACAATTTTGGAGTTACAATTAGATAAAATACTGCTATATTTTAGTATTAGTAAGTTATAGACTCCATTATAGACTTCTTTATAAAATTATAATACCTAAAAATCTGTAAACATTCTGAGCTACTATTATAAGGATAAAGTCTACAGAGTTTCAAATTTTTTGAACCATTACTTTGGCCGTAATAAAAAATTGATCGTTCAATGCCAAAAACCCCATGTTATTTAGATGTGAAACTTAATTGCTGTGTAGCACTAGGTTAAAATTGAGATAGAGACTTGAAACTTGGGGATATTTTTTTTTATTTATTTAGAACCATATGAATTCCGTCCTCGTAAATATTCGAAAATATCCAAAATAAGGAGCATACTAATATTTACAATAAATATAATGAATTAATAGTTATTGGGTTTTTTTTTCAGTTTATAGATGGAGAACTGAGCGCTTACACCCATTGCCAAGTCGCCTACAATTCCGTCCCAAGATCCATCTTCAGATCTCACACCAAACGTTCCATTTTTTGGTTCCACAATTTCATAATCAAAGTCTAAACTATTATTTTCAGCCAATTTATTAAGTAAATCAATACAATATCCTTCCCATTTCGGCTTTCCTTTTTCATCAACAACAACATGCCCAGAAGAATTTCGCATTTTATAAGACCAGGGAATTCCCTGAAAAATAAAGTTAACTTAGATTATTGATGAACGTATTAATGTTTTAATTAATTTCTACAGAAAAAGAAATAAAACCTCTGCGGTTCCAATGCGATAGAATTTTCTTAAAGGAGCTATCGGAGTCGTATTTGTAACCAATGCATCCTGGGGCTCCCAAGATCCTAAATATTGGATCTGATCTTTGCTAATAACATTTATTTTCAGACTATTTCTGAATCCCAATAAATATTTTTCTTTTAAATAATAAACAGCAGAAGATGTAGCATTAATCTGAAAAAAATAATAATAATTAGGTACCTATTATTAATTATTGAAAGACAAGTGTAAATGAAAGTCACGTGGACGACATTTTAATTTATTACTAATAAAATGTATACAAAATTTAATTGAGTTTATTCGAAGGCCTAGAAGTTTCATTTTTTGATCCTTCCCTCCCATTTCTTGTTCTCTGATGGTCCACATATTATGTATTGTATATGTTGCAGTAAAAACCCGTTTTTAGTAAGAATGGGTTCTTACTAGTTAAAACGCGTTTCACTGAATACCTTTGTGGCAACTAGAATTTACTAATGTTGGTTGAGTTTGGTTCAAAGGTCTAGATTCTAGAATCTTCATTTATGACCTTCCGCCTCATTTTGGGAGTTTATTTTCAAAAAATTTTAAACGAAAATGTCAAAAATTAGAAGCAAAGTTTTAGTGGATGTAATTTTTGACATTTTCGTTTAAAAAATTTTGACGGGTTTTTAATGCAACATATACAAAATTTAATCGAGTTTTGTCCAAGGCCTAGAATTCTCATTTTTAACGCTCCTCCATTCTAGTTTGGTTAGATTTAACATGTTTAGCTCTCTAGGGACTCACAGATTTTCTATACAAAATTAGGCTAAGTTTAGTCCAACGCGAGGGGTGAACCGCGACCTAATATCGTGTACACCTACTTCCATTTCCACTTTCAACTCCAAGTAGAAGACAATCGATGAAGGGGCATTATCTAATGAATTCCAAAATAATTCCACATAATTTCAAAGGCTTGTACACTTAATTCCAATTGCGGTTCACCCCTCGGTCCAAAGGCTTAGAAATTTCATTTTTTGTAAACTGGTTATATTCACCCCCTTGGGAATTGACTCCAGAGATAAGAGCAAGAGCGGATCCAGGGGAGCGAGGGGGCGACCGCCCCCACCCCATAGAGGCCCGTGCCTGGCAAAAAAATTTGTAAAAAAAAAAACATTTATTTTTTTAAAAAATTTTAAAATTGAAAATAAAGTTCTATATATGTGTGTATGTGTGTGTATGGCGTCTCCGACCTTATATACATTCTCACCCCCCCCCCCCCATAAAAAATTCCTGGATCCGCTCCTTGGATAAGAGTGACGAAAATACAATCCAGGCTAATGAATTGTCCACCGAAACGAACTAATTTGATATTTATATAAGGCTAAATATGTCAGTTTATTTCCCATCACTAGACAAGCCAATGGCTCGGATTGCATTTTTAGCACTCAATTTCACTTGACAAGAGTGTAATAAAAATTATCCAAGTCAGCTCAGATTTAACTGAAGACAATCTCTCGTGATTTCTTAAGAAATTTATAGTATGCTAGCTTTTTCATTTTGAATGTTTATATTATGAACTGGGTTTGAATTTCTTTAACAAATCTATCAACATTTGAAAATTTGAAAATAGAAGTACCTAAGTACTATTAATTTAATATTTTTATTTTATTTAATATGAAAATTTGAGTGTCTAATCTTTTTGAAAAATAGATGGAAAAAATTTTTCAAAAAAAACAACAACTTCCTGGTTTCATACCTGTATTTTAATTATATGAGAATTAATATAAGATTACTAAGATCTTTGATAAAATTGTCCTTATATAAATTCTCATGTAATTAATATTTACATCCTGAGTGGTCTAACACTCAAAGATAATTCTTTGCTAATTACCTTTTCAATCTCTTTCTCAAAATCTGATTCTGTACCGGGCATTGCAGCAGTAATATTTTTCGAACAATCGCCTTGTCGAGGTTCAATATTTTTTCCTTGACTAAGCAAAGCAGTCAACGTATTCCCAATTTGAAAGGTAACTCGTTCCAAATAAGATTGAATGATCTAAAAGATGAACTTGTGAAAAATATTTCCTGCTTTAAATTAATAAAAAATAAAACAGTAAGAATTAAAATACTTACATTAATATTACTTGGACAATTACAATTTGAAGGCAAGTCTTGAAGAAGGCAACATACATTCGGATCCATAGTAAGACTAACAGAAGGTAACGGCAATAATGAGCTCTGAAAATTATTGCCTCCAAAGTCCAAGAAGACAAGATTCCATCTTTGTTCTTTTACAAAGAGTTCTCCTTGTGAAGCCTAAAATATAAAATAAGAACTTAATTAGAATATTTAATTTTCATCCCAAATAAATATGTGTAATTTTCGAATCTTATAATGTTAAATTAAATTTTATTAAAAAATTTGCTAAATGGCTAAAATTATAGAAGAAAAATCTTTTAGAACAGTGGTTCCTAACCTAGGAGTATTATCCCCCATGGGGATAAAATAGTTATAATCTTTAAAGAGTTTGGTGTCGGTTCTAGGTGAAACATTTTAATAGATAATAAGTAAAAATATATTTTTCTAGGTGGGTTTCACAAATAAAAACAAATATATGTTTTATTTGTGAAACCCACCTAGAAAAATATATTTTTACTTATTATCTATAAAATATTTAGTTACTTGAAGGGGTAATCAGACTAATATATATGTTGACGGTAACGGATTCAATTTTCCGCTACGTAATATAAAATATTTTTTAACAAGGGGAAAAGTCACATGGCTTGCTTGGTCAATGGTCATAGGAGTAATGAAAATTAAAAGCTTAGGAACCAGTTTGTTAGAAAATACTTGAATATCAAAAATAAATAAATGTAAAACATTTGACTGAATAAATCGAGAAATTTATTATTACAATGAAACCCCTCAAATCCGAACGTGTTTTTTTACAAATTTAAGGTTTTATCACTTGTTACATTTCAAAACTGTTCAATTTTGACAACATTTTTTTTAGTTACTTATTGTTGCTTTACCAACACCAAACTTCGCCAGCCAGCTTTGTCAAATTTTCCCCAGCGTCCAGACGGTTTAAAGCTTTCAGTTTTTGTTCTACGGTACAAGAACTCTATTTTCGTTTGCTTGCCATAATTTAAAATCAAAACATTAATCAACACCTTTCACATAATTAAAAACTCAACAATAGCAACGCAATTCGAACAGAAACGCGCGCCAAAACCAGCTTTCGGCTAATCCGAACAGGCTACAGCTCCATTTAGTTCGGATTTGAGGGGTTTCACTGTATTATAAGGGTTTGGCATCGACTGCTAAGATCATTAGAACTCCGAATATGGTAGGTATATAATATTGTTATTTTATTTAATATTATCATTTCCGTCCATAATTTGTATTAATTTGTAAGTTATTTTATTTTTAACCCCAAATATAATATGAGCCCTATTCTTTTGTTCATTCAGTCTGTTGAACGTGTTATTCTTTGCTGATTCCTAAAACTGATCCCTCGGGGGCACAATATGGCATGCAGAGCTTCACAGATCAACCACTCATCGACGAAAAGAAATGAATAGCGGATTAATTGACGTGCAAAAATGGTTTTATCTTTAATTTTCTTCATCGCAAGAATGGGAGACCGAGTCAGATTTACTTTTTTAAAATTTAGGTATTTTAGAGCAGAATAAATAAATAAATGAAGTAAAATAAAATGAATTTATGAGATCGACTAATTAGAAACAACAATAAATATATAAATGAAGTTGTATAAGTGAGATTTTGATGAATAGGAAATAATAATTTTGTATTGATTAAAAGATACACAGTCGTGAATCGAATTTCAAAGGTCATCTTTATTTGTCATGTGTCCTACCAAATAACACGAAACTAAAAGAAAATTATTATATCTAATTATCTAAAAATCGAATTAAAGCCTTCAAGATTATTTTCCTTATTTTTACAACAAAAATAATTCAATCGGATTTTTTTTTTTTTTTTTTGTTTAAATTAATATTTCTTCCTGAATAAACAACACGGAGTAAATAAATAAAGTCGTAAACGAGTGAGATTTTTATCAAACTTCAAATTCTGATACAAGCACGCAAGCTTCCAATTAATAACAGAGTAATCATTAAGATCATATTTGACATTGGAATTATTTATTTATTGATTAATATATATATATATATATATTTATTATAATAAAATATATTTATTTTGTTCAATATGACTTTAGTAAATACCTATCGTACAATCTAAGTTTGATATAACCTTAGAAGGAAATAATTAGCTATTGATTTCTTCATTTGTCGAATAACGTTTAAGGGTTTTCTTAGAATACAAACATTTTTAATGATGTCCGCCATCTTTTCTGAGCTGGAGAAGACTACATAGTATGAGGGTGAAGGCCGCATATCTGCTAATTTCTTGGGTTCCGACAATCCATCCAGCACGATCACTCGAATAATAGAGTTGCCGATCAGAAAATATAAGCTCTGATCCAGTTCTGTAAAAATAGATTTTTTATAATCAATTCAAGAGAATTATTTTGTTTTAATTGAAGAAGGGTGTGATCAAGGATTTGTAAAGAAAAAAGCCTTTAAGAGGTCGTAGTTTTTTTCTATGTCATTCAAAATAATTATTTTATAATAGCCAAAATAATTTTCATAAAACATTCTTAAACTAAATTATTTTTAAGAATTTTTTTGCAACGAAATTTTAATTGAATGTAATGGAAGGCAGCCCAGGGGTAGTGAGGAAAGAAAAAATTAACACATATCAAATAAGGTGTAATTTATTGGAATCCTTCCATCTTTCCTTTCAAACCGGCGTTTCGGAGGATTCTTCCCTCCTTCTTCAGGGTTTCAAAGGATCAATGAATGAAACAAATAAAATGTTACCTTCTTCTCTCCACAGTAGTGTTCAAAACTTTCTTCTTTTTTAGCAAATGCATAGATGCTAAAAAAGATGAAAGTTTTGAACACTACTGTGAGAGAAGAAGGAAACATTTTATTTGTTTCATTCATTGACTCTTTGAAACCTTGAAGGAGGGAAGAATCCTCCGAAACGTCGGTTTGAAAGGAAAGAAGGAAGGGTTCCAATAAATTACACCTTATTTGATATGTGTTAATTTTTTTCTTTCTTCACTACCTCTGGGCTGCCTTCCATTACATTCAATTTTTAAGAATTATTGTAGATTTTAAATTCAAAGGATTGTAAATATAGATCTGAGCAGCGGTTAGCCAGAAAATTTTTCAAGGGGGGGGGTGTCAATCCTCACATCAAAATATTTAGTGGGAATTTTTTATTATTAAAACAAATAGGTACTTCTAGAAATTAAAAAAGAACATAATTCTTGATTAAACACATTAGCCCAGTATATAGAGGGGTTTCAGCTTACATCAGGATAATATTTATTTTCTAGGATCGTTTGGTATGGTGGGAGTATACCAAATCTAAGTTTGCGACCTCGAAAGTATGGGGGACAACTTTTGGTGGCCGAAAAATCTCGAAATTTTCCGACTTTTTCCAGTTTTTCTCTTATAACTCGAATACAGTCCATATTTTGTAAATAACAGTCCTATAGTAAATTAAATAGGAAACAATTTTGCGTTGATTAAGAAAAATGCAAAAGTAGTTCGATTTTTATGGGGTTCCAAAAAAGAGCCCCTCGGATCACTTTGAATATCCACAAAACTCGCACTTTTTTCGATTTTATCCCATTATGACCATGAAGGAGCACGTTTTCGACAAAGGCCTCTTTATACATTTTTAAACTAGATTAAATTTGCTACAATTAAAATATAGTTTCATCTTAATTGGATAATAGCAACCCGTAGCGCAATGAAGTTGAACCTTTGAAAAACAAAAATTTTTTGCATAAAAATTGCAGATTTTCCTTCATAAAACTAAACCACTCAACCTAGAAACTTGATTCCTATCTCATTCTCTAGGAAATTTTATTGACTGTACTTGGACCACTTTTTAATAAAACTCTTAGATTTATAGATATCCAGCATTCTCCAGACAGGATATAATCCGAATCCTCAAAAGTATTATGGAAAATACCGGATATCTATAAATTTAAGAGTTTTATCAATAAAGTGGTCCAAGTAAACGTTCAAGCCAATAAAATTTCGTAGATAATGAGATAGAAATCAAGTTTCTAAGAGGAATGGTTTTCATTTTTATGAAGGAAAAATTGCAATTTTTTGCAAATATTTCAGTTTTTCAATAACCCTTGTCGTTGATGCGCCCTAAAACACCTATATAATTAATTTCAGTTTTTCAAAACTTCATCCTTATTGCGACACAGATTACTATTATCCAATTAAGATGAAACTTTGTTTACGTTGTAGCAAATTTAATCTAGTTTAAAAATGTATAGAGTGGTCTTTGTCGGAAACTTGCTCCTTCATGTTTTTTGAATCCTCATAAAAAATCGAACTACTTTAGCATTTTTTAATCGACGCAAAATTTTGATCTTTTTAATTTACTATAGAACGGTTATTTACAAAATATGGACCGTTTTCAAGTTATTAGCGAAAAACTGGAAAAAGTTCGAAAATTCCGATGTTTTTCTGCCACCAAAAGTTGTCCCCCACTCTTTCGAGGTCGCAAACTTACATTTGGTATACCCACTCTATACCAAACGATACTAGAAAAAAATATTTTCCCGCAATTAATGTAAGCTGAACCACTTTTTGGATCCTCTATATCAGTGATTTTCAACCACTGTGCCGCGGAACTTTAGTGTGCCGCGAGATTCTTGAAGTGTGCCGCCACTGCTAGGCAGTGGTCCCTTCCGAATTGAAAATGATTTTGTTTTTACATTGACATTAAATTTAATCCAAATATTTTTTTGATCATTTGAATTAAAGAGGTAGTAACATTTTGCAGGATGCAGAATGTCCTAAGATAATTTTATAGGTATATCAATCAATAAACCAAATAAAATTCTTTTAATTTATTTTATTGTTAGTGAGCCGTCAAATTTTAAAATTATCAAAAGTGTGCCGTGACGAAAAAAAGGTTGAGAATCCCTGCTCCATATACTGGGCTATATGAAATATATTTAATTACGGTTAGTTTGTCATAAGAAACAGTTTGTCGTTGCCGTTACTCATCTCATGAGCCCTGCCCTGGGGGGGGGTTCTACGTCTCTGCATGTGAGGTGAGTTTGTGGTCATAGTCCTCAAATCGGAGATCAAAATAAAAATTATAAAAAAGTTTTTAAAAGGCCTATTCATTAGTTCCACAATTGATACTTCATTGTCTGTCTGTCTGTTTGGCTCTTCTGCCGCAATCCTATAGCTTGAAAATGATTAAATCTGGAATCTTGAAATTTGGTATGTAGTTAGATTTTGATGATGGGTAAATAGCCCGGTCGTGAAAGTAGAAAACAAATGTAGTTTGTTATAAAAATATATAAGTACTCAATGATGGAAACAATATTGTACACCCCTTAAATGAATTTTTTAAAATCCTTCTAAATGTCATTTTATAAATTGTTGTTTGGTTATCCCATTCACGCGCTATTTGAGACAACAAATGCTTAGTAGTTGTCCCCCTCTATTGAACACTAGGCATGCAAGCGCAGGTGGGAGGTCTGATCTTTTTTAGGGAAAAGTTCCCACGAATATTAATGAGTTTGACAATTGGGTCAATACATTTCAAGTGCCTGTCAAATTTCAATTATATAATTTTCAAATTCTGCAGGCCTGTCCAACCTAAATCGCAACGTGGGCCGCATTGGCGAGTTAAAAATTTCCAAGGGCTGCACAAAATTCTATAAGAATAATTATAATTTTTACAATATTTTTAATTTATTCATGCGAAGCAGATAAAGTATTGTAATCGGTCTCGCAGGAAGCCCGTCTTCAAAAGGTCCTCAGGTAAAGACTACGGAACCCATGGTCTCACTCAAAGTCACAAATTATAGTATTCATTCAGGTTGAAATTTAGCAGGTGATGGTTTTTAAAAATATTTTACTTTAAAGTATTATAACATAAATAATCTATGTATTAAAATAAAATGAAAAACGCCTTAAGAGTCTTAGGATAGGCTTTGCATATCCAGCCCGAGCTATTTAGTTGCATATATTCCAGGGGCTTTATGGCGATTGGATAAATTTAAATTAACTTACTAGTCAAACAAGTATTAATTTTTATTACATACCATTTTGTTGATGATACAAATGCAAGATATACTCTATTAGTATTTTATTACCTTTGTAACAAAAATTATTATAATTTGGTTGACATATCTTTTGGCTATTATTTAGTGAGATTATCATTAATTTTTTATTATATTTTTAAGTTAATTAATCAACCCAATTAATACTGAGCTTTGATAATTTATTTAATGTATTTTCAAAAGATGTTGATGGAAAAAATTGTAATATAAACTTCTTTATATATACGATATATTGGAGTAAACCCCGTTTTTAGTAAGAACGGTTTCTTACTAGTTAAAACGAGTTTCACTGAATACCTTTGCGGCAACTAGTTTACTAATGTTGGTTGAGTTTGGTTCAAAGGTCTAGAATCTTCAGTTTTGATCTTCGGCCTCATTTTTAACCGACTTCAAAAAAGGAGGAAGTTCTCAATTCGACTGAATTTTTTGGGAGATTATTTTCAAAAAATTTTAAACGAAAATGTCAATAATTAGAAACAAAGTTGTAGAGGATGTGATTTTTGACATTTTCGTTTAAAAATTTTTGAAAATAAACAGCCTAAATGAGGCGGAAGGTCAAAAATGAAGATTCTAGACCTTTGAACCAAACTCAACCAACGTCAGTAAACTCTAGTTGCCAGAAAGATATTCAGTGAAACGCGTTTTAACTAGTAAGAACCCGTTCTTACTAAAAACTGGTTTTTACTGCAACATTTATGTAGAGAGAAGGTGACATTTCATTCATTCAACCTTCATTCATTTACGCACAGTCCAAACCGCTGGACCTAGAAAGATGAAATTTATACTGTATATTCTTTCTACGATTTATAGGCGTGGTAAAAAGTGATTTTTTGAAATTTGAACTCTAAGGGAGGGAAAGGGCCACAAAATTGGATTCCAGAGTTTTTCAAGATCTCTTAAACCCGAAAAGATATAGATATGGATGCATTTTGGGGAAAATAAATACATACTAGTATAACTTATAAATTTAAAATTTGTATCTTATTTAGTTTACTAGCTACAGTCCTCTGACATTCGGACAGAAGGTGAGCCATTGTAACAACACTAATAGGGTCCTGTTTTATGAAATGATCCTAAAATGTGTGTTGGAAATTACCTTAATTTCTTTATGAATTCGCTGCCAGGCTCACAGCACATAATAAGAATCTGCCAAATTTTTTTTACAAATCCCACCAAATCAAATATGGCATTAATGTGCATTTAGTATATTAAAATCAAAATCAAGAAGATTAGAAATCGATCAAGAAATTAACTAAATTTTAAGGTAGTTGTTTCGCGACATTACTATCAAAAAGTTAATGCTAGAGAATATAGAACAGACAATAAGGATTCATAATTCATAAACCCAAAACTTTTTTCTGTTTATGTACCACTACTAGACAATCCCGTGTTCGTTTGACAAATCTGCCAACATTGTCCGAGCTTGAATATATTTTATCATAGAAATGTCAGATAAAGTACATTATAAAAGGAGATTTATAAAACAAAAAGTTCTTAATAAACCATTGAAACCTGTTGCGACAATGGCTGAAGCGAAAAAACGTCAAAAAAGTACTAAAGTTAACCCACTTTTTAGGTTAAATAAATGCGTTGTTGCTAGCTTGTTTTTAGTGTAAATTTTTCATTATACATTTTTCATTATTAATTAATTATTATCTCAGAAACTGTGTTGTAAGTATGAATTAAAATTTTCTCAAAAAATGTATTAGTTATTGTTTAATATTGGTTTAGTTTTTTATAACAATGGTAAGAAGAGTTAATCGTATGTTTCCTATATTTGATTCAATCGCGAATCGAATGCAGGTGATTTTTGTCAAATTTTAAGTGAAAATAATATCCTAACTTATATATGTATTTCTAACTTGAAATAATGAAGTTCAATAAATTTATAATTTTCTATTAATATATTAAAGAATAATTAACATATTAACGAGAATTGCTGATCGCGCTTTTTAAACAAGATATATATCGCGGGACTACTTGGTTGAAGCTATTGGAGTCTGCTGAGTCTGGACCATTCTCTTCATTCTCTCTTGGTCCAGACTTAAGACTCAGCAGACTCCAATAGCTTCGACCAACAGTAGTCCCGCGATATATATCTTGTTTAAAAAAGCGCGATCAAAACAATTCTCGTTAATGTGTTAATTATTCTTTAATATATTAATGAGAAAATTATAAATTTATGTAAGAACAGTTTCTTAATTTTTATTAAATATGTATGTAAACTTTCCGATATCCCGTATAGTGAAATGTATAAGTCTGAAAAACTTTATCTTTGGAATTTAATATCTCCGGAACTATATTGTTCATAAATTTCGTTATGCCACTAATCGATGCCGAAGTATTTAAATAATTATTATTATCTGTCTAAATTTCAAAAATATCCTAAGAAAACCCATATGGTCAAGCAACTACCTTAATGAGATAGGTCTTGGTGTTAATTTATTATTATTAAGAAATTAACTATCCAATCCATTGTGATTTTATTAATAATTTGAACAATTACGAATTATCTAAAAAGATAGTACAAACCTATGTCGGAGTTGAAAATAAGTGCGGCGTCGTTGCCCTGTCGTTTGCTGATGAAGGCGTCCATAGCCCTAACGAAGGGCGCAATCGTTATTTCTGCACGGACATAATCGATGCCTGAGCTCTTGGCTAAATCGTTAATCCTTGTCCAGCCGGTCCAAGTAAGATCCAAGATGACTGATGCGCCTTTCTCTTGCACCACTTTGCATACTAAATGATTTTATATTTTTATTAAAAATAAAATAACTTATTGTTAGATAAATTTATAGTATTATTTTATCAAAATTTTCAATAATTTTAACAAATATTCTTCCTTAAAAATATCTGGCACATTTAATATTCTAAAGCAGTGATACTTAAACTATTTATTTTTGCCACCCCCTCACCTAAAATAGAAATTATACGGGACCAGTAAAGGTTGTTAAGGAGGTTCAGAACAAAAGCTCTATCTGGTTGATCTACGAAAAAATATTTTGTATTTCTGCAGAGTGACAACTTCTGCCTACTAATTTTTTTTATATAAAAAAAATTGTTAATAATGAGGTTAATTTCGAATACAAATCTTTATTATGATAATATTAATAAAAAGAATATTGAGATAAATATTTTCTCATTATAAAAACATTTATTTAACACAAAACGATTTCAAGAAATAGAGTTGGAATTCTACACTAATACTTTCGTTATATTCTGTTGGCTGCAAATAACTTTTTATTTTTATATTTATGAATAACTAATTAACTAGACTGTCAAATCTATTGAAAAATATATCAATCGATTCATAAAAATTGAATTGTTGATCTATATAAATTTGTTGAAAATGGTATAATTTGTATAGAAGATATAGCCATTTTAAAAGCTCGGTCCATTTACTATCCATGTTAAAAGGACAATTTTCAATAATTTATTTCTCGATAATGGGACAGACGATCAACTTCAAATTTCGGGAATAAATATTTAATACATCAATGATTCGATGGTAAAAATTTGAGAATTTTCTTATAAAAATGATAAACAGACCCGAACCTCCTTAAATGACCGAGAAAAATAAGAATACAAATAATCTTTCGAATTTATGTTTTTTAATGCATATAATAATTTGGGATAAATAAGTGAAAACTTTTTTAAGACGATCTCAGCAAATTTCAGTAATTTAGTGATTTTTTATCTGCGAATAGCTTAGACTAGAAAGGTGAAATATGTGGTATATCTTTTAAATGCAAACTTTTGAAACGAATTTCAAATCATAAGGTAAATTCCTTTCAAGAGTATCCAAATAACAATTCAATTTTTTTTTCTAATTTTCTGTAAAATGGTCCCTTTTTATTTTAAAATCGAACACTAAAAAGAGGTATTTAATACATAAATTGAAGTCACCTTTAATTAAAATCACTTTAAACTACTAAAATTTAAACCACAAATGAAATAAAAAAATTAGAAACGTTATTTTTTTAATAAGAAATTTAAAAAGCTTGGTGCGTACTGGATATGTTAATTTTTTAAATTATTTTCTAGCAATAGGACCCAATATTCAATTTTTATTCATTCTATGAGATCATACATATTTTACTTATATTATTTTTCAACATCTACGTATTTATATTATATAATATATCCAAATACCACTCATTATTGATTTATCACAATTTCTCCGGAATTACTGGAGCTAGTAACTTGCAATCTTAAAAAATCAGGCTATTTATAAGTTGTAAATGTTTACTAATAGCAATTTAGATCAATAGGATGTCCAGAGTGTGGAAATATCAATAATCCATATTTAAGGATTAAATCTTAGTCTTCTTTAAAAGCACCAAAATTCTTTGGAAGGTCAAATTTTTTTATTCTAAAATTGATTTGGTTTTATTTATTTATTTTTTCATATATAAAAGAATCATTAATTTTAATAACATGATGTATTTAAAAGAATTTAATGGAAAGATCTATAGATAAAATTTTAGTTAGTTAAAATACATCGTCATCAGAATATTAAGCTAAAATGAAAAATATATTTTTTCGTGATAAGCTATTATTAATTGATTTATCAAATTATTTTTTATAATTACTTAATACACTCACCAGGTCAAAAAATGTCATTTATTAGTATTATTATTATGTGTGTTTAGAATTGTAAGAAATGTGGTAAAAATGCATTTTTAATGGAGAAATGATAAAAGACAGCCCAATTATAATGAAAAAATAAAATTCCGAATAAAATAAATTTACTAGAAAGTCATTTTTACCTCTTAAAAACCGACGTTTCGATGGATCTTCCCTCCTTCTTAAGAGTTTAAAAGTGACAATGAAGGAAATATACAGCATACTTCCTTCTTCTTTCCTCCAATAGTGCTCGAAATTTACCTTTTTTTAACAGAAGCATCAATAGAATTAAAGTTATTTTGATGTTTCTTTTAAGAAATGGTATATTTCAAGCACTGCTAGAGGAGAATAGAAGGAAGTATTCTGTATGGTCTAGCTTTAATAGTTTCTGGCTCAAAAATGAAAAAAGAAAAAAATTTAATGAGATTTTAATGCGAAGTCATAATATAGGCATAAATAATCAATTTATATTCAAGTTTATTTATTATTAATTACTACGGCATATCTAGCGACCCGAGTCTTGGAAAATTTTTCGCTTTTTTTTCTTAATTAATAAATGTGCGGGGGGCGATTCTTTCATTAGAATCCGATCGAGGAAAATGACTAAAAAGGGTGTGGATAGAATTATCTAACTTCTTTTCTTTATAGCGAAGAAAATGCAACTCAAGACCTGTTCAGACTATTAAAGAATTAATTTTTCATTTCTATTATTCTAGGGATGGCTTTTTGCTCTTGGGTCAAATTTATACTCGTTATAGGAGAGAGCAAATTTTTAATTGAACTTCAATAAAATTCAGACAATAATATGAAAAAATACATGTTCTAACTGGCGAACGTACTGGGTCATGAAAAAGTTTTACATTTTTCTTCATTTTTATCATTCAATATAAAAATTAAATTCATAAAATGAAATCGTCTTAAAAAGTTTGTTCTGTAGCAAAATTTTTATATTTTCAATGAGGAACTGTTTTTTTTTGGGATATCTAAGCCAAAGTTTCTCAACCTGTGTGCCGCGAGAGATTGTCAAATGTGCCGCCGTTTTTGACAAATAATTAAAATTACATGGGTTTTGTAACTTTGAAATAGTATTTGTAAATATATCAATTTTTTTTTTTTACTTTTTTTGTAGTTTTTGAGCTAACTGGTCCAACAAAAATTTGGTAGCGCACAGACTAACAGACATTTTGACAAAACACTTATTATCTCGAAAAATATAATTTTTTCGATGTTCACTTATTAGGGCTTATTTTGTAGACCGAAATGCCATGGTTTTGCCCACATTTTTTAATCAAAATAGTTTCAGCCGTTTTTGAGATATTTCGAAAAACAGAATCAACAAAACACTTTTTTCATGCACGAATACAATACTTGACCATACCATGTATGGTAAAGTAAAAATAGAGAGCAAATTCTATCTTATTAACATTCAGAATTCATTAAAGGTGACTTCAATTTATGTATTAAATACCTCTTTTGAGTGTTCGATTTTAAAATAAAAAGGGACCATGTTACAGAAAATTAGAAAAAAAAATTGAATTGTTATTTGGATACTCTTGAAAGAATTTTACCTTATGATTTGAAATTCGTTTCAAAAGTTTGCATTTCTAAGATATACCACATATTTCACCTTTCTAGTCTAAGCTATTCGCAGATAAAAAATCACTAAATTACTGAAATTTGCTGAGATCGTCTTGAAAAAGTTTTCACTTATTTATCCCAAATTATTATATGCATTAAAAAACATAAATTCGAAAGATTATTTGTATTCTTATTTTTCCCAGTCATTTAAGGGGTTCGGGTCTGTTTATAATTTTTATAAGAAAATTCTCAAATTTGTACCATGGAATCATTGATGTATTACATATTTATTTCAGAAATTTGAAGTTGATCGTCTGTCCCATTATCGAGAAATAAATTATTGAAAATTGTCCTTTTAACAGGGAAGAAAATGGACCGAGCTTTTAAAATGGCTATAACTGCTATACAAATTATACCATTTTCAGATCTCTAAAATCTATAAGTCTTAAAAAATAATAAACTTATTATAAGAATAAATATATTCAATTTCACTTGCCGTCTTCAAATGTTTTTTCTTCATTTTCTCTCGAGATACGAATTGGTGTGTCTTCAAATTTGAGAGAAGGAAATTTAAGCTCAGCCGCTTTTAAAGTTTCCGAGAACATTCCAGCAGCCTCCGGTTGAGCTTCCTCAATCAAAACAACTAGTAATCAAACAATATTAGGAAAAACAGTTTACAATAGACCTAGAAGAATGATTAATTATACTTATACAAAAATTAGGTAATAAATAAAAAACAAAGATTATTTTTCAATAGGGCTTCAACATTTCAGTCCCTATTTCTGGACCAAGTTTCAAATGATAATAGGAACTATAAAAATAAAATAAAGATATCACAGTATGAATAAGTGAATACTACTACTTACTGTTTGCTCTTCAAAACTTATAATAAGGACTGTAACGTTGTGACTCTAATAGAAAATTTAAAAATAATTTTTATAAAAAAAAAAAACCGACTTCAAAATATTTAAATACAACAAATAAAATAATAAAACTCAAAATAAAATAAAATGCACTAAAAGGTATAAAATAATTATCTAATTTAGTTACAACTAAACGACGAAATATTTACATGAAATCACTTTTTGAAGTCGGTGCCAAACATATACATTTTATGAATCAAACTCGACGGGTTTTACTTAGTACGATTGGCGGGTACGCTCGATTATATAGTTTGTTTAGCACCGACTTCAAAAAGTGATTTCATGTAAATATTTCGTCGTTAAGTTGTATCTAAATTAGATAATTATTTTATACCTTTTAGTGCATTTTATTTTATTTTTGTGTTTTTTATTTTATTTGTTGCATTTAATTTTTTTGAAGTTGGTTTTATTTTTTTTTTATAATTTTTTTTTTTATAGATTTTTTTCTCTTTTTTAGTGATGTTATTAATAGTGACTTAATATATTACCTTGCATGCATCTCGTAAGAGAAAGGGTCGGGCGAATGATAATAAAATTAAATTCATAAAAATAGAAATTCTCTAGAAACGTTTGCGGGTTTTAAATGAACATTTAAGATTGATTTTATTTATTATAATTGCGATTATTTGCTCATAAGAATTGGATATTTACGTTAATTCGTCATTGATTCATAAACAAAGAAGTTATGCCTAGACAAACATAGCAAAAAAATGTCCAAAACCAATGAAAAAACGGGACCAATCGGAAACTAGACTGAACCCAATACAAAAATAATCAAAATCGGTTCACAATTGGCGAAGATATCAGGTAACATAGAAACAAAAAAAATCAGTCGAATTGATAACTCCTCCTTTTTTTTCTCTTTTAGTGATGTTATTAATAGTGACTTAATATAATACCTTGCATGCATCTCGTAAGAGAAAGCGTCGGGCGAATGAATCAGAAAATGATAATAAAATTCAATTCATAAATATAGAAATTGTCTAGAAACGTTTGCGGGTTTTAAATAAACATTTTAAGATTGATTTTATTTATTATAATTTCGATTATTTGCTCATAAGAATTGGATATTTACGTTAATTCGTCATTTATAATATCATCAGAACTTGACCAAATTAATATGGGACTACTCCTAAAGTACCCTCTTTTCCAAGATAAAAAGAATCATCGAAATCGGTTCATAAACAAAGAAGTTATGCCTAAACAAACACAGCAAAAAAAAGTCCAAAACCAATGAAAAACGGGATCAATCGGAAACTAGACTGAACCTAATGCAAAAAAAATAATCAAAATCGGTTCACAATTGGCTAAGATATCAGGTAACATAGAAACAAAAAAAAAAAAAATCAGTCGAATTGATACCTCATCCTTTTTTGAAGTCGGTTAAAAATATCATTCTAATTTTAAAGGATGTTTAACCCCTAAAAATTTCCATCTGACGATCAAATATTCTGATCTTTACAATTACAGGATTCCTAGAGTCGAAATTTATATTGAGAATCCTGTTGTAACTGAACTGAAAATGTATTTATTGTTTTCAATTATTTTATTGGAAATATATTTTAATATCTATTTGAACTTAATGTTTTAGTCACTAGTAAATATTAAATTAAATAATTTTACAACTCATTCAAATAGTGTGTATTTATCAAGTGTCATGAGTTATTAGTTGTGTCAAATTTTTAATCCGATTTATATCGAGCTTAAGTTTCGAATTTCGTAGCTCTGAGACTTATGGTTGCGAAACGCAGGGGGAGGTACATACGTACATACATACCTACATACGTACGTACTGACCAATGGATTTTTGGCCCCTTTTTGGCCCCTGGGGACCACAATTTCCGGTTTTATGTCCTAAACCCGATTTCAAACTATTAAGGGGATCGATTCCTTCCACCTAGATGTTACAAAATGAAGTTAACTTTTTTCATCTCTGAGATAGAAGCTCTCAAACAAAGAGTCAGGACCCCGACAGGCCATTGCAATACTTCCCCATTATATTCTATGAATATAGATGTGAAAGTAAAAAGTCACCTATTAAATAAATTTTAAAGATCTTTGTTTTTTATTAAACATCAATCAGATAGTTTTAATAAACTTGAACTATTGTTTAGAAAAAGTGAATAGTGTCTATAAATTGTCAAAAAATCTCTAGTTGGATGTATCTTAAAGTAAGTACCTACCGAAATGAACATTGGTTTGTGCGAAAGCGATGGCAGGGACCATCAAGAATATGAGGAGGCCGCAGCCGCTCCCTGGCCGTGTGTCCGAAGCCATCTTCTGACCCAGTCTTCGCGGTCTGGTCACTTACTATGTCTTTCGGTGGGCAAATGCGCCGCCTAGTATCTAGGCAACCGGACATTCACAACAACACAACATATGGGAGAGGAAATTGACGGTTGCTCGATGACGATTCATGGCCACGCCGAAGACTATCAAGTCCACCCATCGAATGCAGATTTAATCCACTTAAATCGTCACTTATTTAAGAGAAGCAAGCACGCTCTCTTATAGTACTTTTTAAATTAAAAGCGATCAATTAAACTCTAAAAATTTTAATTCAAAAACTTTACTAACATAGAATCATAGAAGATTATTTAAAAAATAACTAGATAGGGTACTATTAATGTTTTAAATTAGAATTTTGGTGTTTTTCGAGGCTCTTGAAAACCTTGGAAACAGATGGAATATCTTCGTTAGGAAAAAGAAATAAAATTTCCTTATATTCTAACTATTTATTTTCACGAAAAACTTTTGAGACGTTTCAGCGGATATTCTCACGCCATCATCAGTCTACAAGGAAAACATAATCTTAATTACAATCAATTCACATTCACATGTCATTCTCAAGATAAAAGAAAAAGAAAAACAAAAGAAAACTCACCCAAGCTTTTCATAACATAGTACATTTATCTGTATTTAAATGTCGTTAACTGTAAAAAGAGAATGACATTCTACACAGATAAATGTACTATGTTATGAAAAACTGGGGTGAATTTTCTCTTCACCTCTTTCTTTTGTTTTTCTTTTTTCTTTTATCTTGAGAATGACATGTGAATATGAATTGACTGTAATTAAGATTATGTTTTCCTTGTAGACTGATGATGAAACGTCTCAAAAGTTTTTCGTGAAAATAAATAGTTAGAATAAAAGGAAATTTTATTTATTTTTCCTAACGAAGACATTCCATCTGTTTCCAAGGTTTTCAAGAGCCTTAAAAAACACCAAAATTGTAATTTAAAAAATAACACTGAATCTGTTCATTGTTTGTAATTGAAAAACTTGTGACATGGTCGCACGTGATTTTACCATATACCCTCCACGTAAATATAATTTAGTTTCCATTACTATACAACAACCTTTTTCGTTTGTACGGAACCTTAAAAATAAGACTGATGAAGAATTTTATATCATTTGGTTCTGTTTTATTGATGGATATGTAGCTGTTACTATTGAGAACTAAAATGCTTCTTCCTGTGATGATAAATTCCTAATGTATTTTTTTGAAAGCTGACATAGATAGATACTATAGATAGATAGATAATAATTTATTGTTTAAAGCCAGTTTGGCTAATACAATTTTGAGAAAATAGGACAAAAAACAAAAATATAACAATAAAACATTATAAAAAAATAAAAAACAAAACAAAAAACAAAAATAAAGTAAACAAACAGCAAAAAAAGAAAAATTTAAAAATAAAAAAATCTTATTTGAAATTTTTTATTTTATCTATTCATTAACTATGAATGCCCGGATGCGGAGAGCCTCAACCACAAAGTGAAACAAGTCTTTTGCTTGTTCCTCATTACAAATGTTCAATATAATTTCCACGAAGTTATCTTCATCTACCACCTCAGAGGCAAGAAAATATTTATGCAAATAGTGACTTCGCGAACCAGTAAATATCGGACAATCTACCAGAATATGTTTTAAATCTTCCTTTGCCTGCATATTGCATAGCGTGCAGTTCACATTTGGGTCCAATTTATAACTGTTGGAGTTGACATAAAAATGTAGAACTCGAGCATTTGTGGTTCTTAGTTGGTGGATAAGTCGCGTTTTGGAGATGGGCAAACGCGTGTTGAGGAGAAAATTATTATTAGGGTCCAGACGCCCATATAAGGGTGCATAAGACGAACCATTTATAGCCGATTGGTCCTCAAGGCAGTAAATATTCCGCAATCCACCCACCAGAACGTCCCTAGCTGCCCTGATTGCATCCACATTTTGGGGATCCCATAGTCTCAACCCATCAATGATTGATTATTGATGGATATGTAGCTGTTACTATTGAGAACTAAAATGCTTCTTCCTGCGATGATAAATTCCTAATGTATTTTTTTGAAAGCTGACATATTGTTGAGATGAGTGACTTCCACCAATTAAAAAGTGCTACATATATGCCTTCGAAATACTTTAATTTAGACAATACAATTCTTACAATTTTTTACTTATATAAAATTTCATTTGACATCTTCCATTCTTATTAAAACAATCATTAAACGCTAAGTAATTGTTAATAATTAAATTCTTACAAAAGTGAAGATGGTACATTCCTCGTAATCAAGCTAGCCCGGGTTCAAGCCCGACTCTCGACAATCCGACTTTAATCTGATCCCTACGTATTCGAGTATAAACTGAAATATATAGTATCGGTAATGGTTGAATCCGAGAAAGTCAAAAAAAAAAAAATGAAAAATAAAGATGAAAATAAATGAAGAAAACCCCTTGAAGAATTTTATTCCAAATTATTTTCCATTTTTAGGGTCCCGTTAAAAAACTAAAACGGTACTCTATTAGTCTAGTTACAATGTCTGTGCATCCATCAAACATTGTAGAAGTCGTAAACAAGGGCGGATCCAGGGGGGGGGCGGAGAGGGCGACTGCCCCCCATAGAGGCCCGTGCCTGGCGGGAGTGCAACACGTGAGTCGCACGCAGAGGCCAAAAAACGGCGGCCAAATCGACAGGGAATTTATAACAATTTTTTTTTTTTAATTTTATTTTAATGAACTTAAAATATGAGATATGAAATTTGTAAAAAAACAACATTTTATTCTTAAATTTTTAAAATTGAAAATAAAGTTCCATGTGTGTGGGGGAGGGAGGGGGCGGCGTCTCTGACCCCCCCCCCCCCCCGCTTGGACAATTCGATCGCGACATACTTTCGAGATAAATATACATCGGATCTTATTTACATTCTCCCCCCCCGCCCATAAAAAATTCCTGGATCCGCTCTTGGTCGTAAACTAGTTAAGATACAAAGTAGAAATCTACAAGTTATACGTATTCATTTTTCAGAAATGACTTAACTTAAAATTATAAACGAATTTCACAAATAAAAATTTCGAAGTTATAAGGAACCATCGGCTTCGATATGCTGTCCGACTCGCACTTAGGAGACTTATTATAGGTACCGTTTTCTTTGAAAGTAGTGGTTAAGTCCATTTATTGTTTATTTATTTCGAGATATTTGTCTTTATATTTTTATAAATATATTTCTATTTAGACGAATTTATGAGGATATTGTACTCCATTGACTGGGATATTATAAATATCCGCGACCTAATATCGTGTACACCTACTTCCACTTTCAATTCCAAGTAGAAGACAATAGATGATGACAATGAATTCCAAATAATTCCAAAGACGTGTACACCTAATTCCAATCGCGGTTCACCCCTCGATAAATATGAAAAGAAGACATCTACTGTATGTCTAACTAAAACTGACATTAACTCATTTTTTTCTAAATTTGACTTAAACCACTTTCAAAGAAAACGGTTCAACATTATTAAATCATTAATGGTCCTGATTTCTTGTGACGTGTATATGAAAAAAAATTTCTTTTTCTTTCTTTCGAAATATAATATCTTAAAAACGGGTAAAACTAGTTCGATAAAAAAAAATGAGCAAAATTACGGCGTTAAGCCTTATAAAAATGCCTTATCTAGGGAACACCGTAAAAGCATTTTAAGAGAAATCAGTTATTTATTAATTAGTTATTGAAAATGCAACATAGAAAAAATATTTGAAGGGATTTCAGTTATTTATTAATTATTTATTGAAAATGCAAAATATAAGGGAATGCCTCGCTTTAGATTGAAAATACTCTCGTTGAATCTGGATAAACAGGACCTATTTAAGACAAGTACGAGAAATATTAAGATATTATGGTCTTTCAAGATAAATTCATTAAGTCATTTGAATTTTCATACTTCTTTTACATCTTTATCTAAACACAAAGTCAACAAGGAAAATAAGAGAGAAAAAGTCGGTCACTTTAGATATTTTTAAAGGGATATTTTTTTTTTTAATAATATTGATGTGAGAAGGAGATACACCAGAAGGTCCTTCCCCTAAATGCCTGTATGGGCTGGCCCCTCCATCGTGAAAAGAACAGAGTAGAAGGAAATCCCGGCCGGGATCACGAGACAAATCTCAGAAAGTTAGATACAATCCAATATCCAATTTAGTAAGTTTTTAGGGGCTTCGAGCAGTGGTAAATTCTCCGATCGATAAATTAGGTTTTTAAATTTATCTTCCACTTAATTTTTTTTCCAGACCCTATACTCACAGAAAAATCACTGGGCATAGCCGGGAATCGAACCCGAGACCTCCGGGCTGCCAGCCAGACATGCTGACCATTACACCAGTAGGCCGAGAAAATTATATAATAGTTGAATTTTCTTGCAAATAACTATTTAATTTTAAAAATAATTTTTAAGAAAAAATTCATTTTATTTTGATTATTATTGAAACTGAAAAAGACCCCGTAAAAGCTAAATGCGAGATAAAATTTCTTCACAATGAACTAGAATTTTTTTTCTTTAAATTAAAGGCTTTCTTTTTATTCGAATTTAGCTATTATTAAAATTATATTTATCTGACATTGATCTATATAGTTCAAATTTAGAATTGATCTACTTCTCTAGCCGATGAATAATCTATGCGTGAACTTGATGGGCTTCAATCCATTATAGTCTTGAATAAATAAAGCAAGCTAAAGGCGGATTTAATTCAACTTTTATTAAACAATTGTCTTGAAAAATTATTAGTCATTGAAAATTATAAGTAAAGGTGAAGGAGACAAATATTTCTATTAACTGGATCTTTATAAATCAATTGAGACACTTATCGTTCAAATTGACCTCAATAGGTATGTAAGCTCTTGAACTCATAGGTAATTTTTGCACAATAACCGTGACCTTATGCTATTATCTCATTAGACATAAATTTAGTTAAAAAACATATTAGTTATTATAAGGCTAAATGTACTATATAAATAAAGGTGTCAATTAATGCAAAATAATTTCAATTTTTCGTACAAAAAATAGTCGTTTTTTTTCTAAGATGAGAAAATTATTTTTATAAAGTTTAGTCTTATTTGGTTATATTATCTAAATTTAAATGTAGAAGGAAGGGATAAGCATACAAATTTATTGATCTTTTTTATATAGGGTGAGGGATAAACGCCTAAAATAATAATTAAATATTATGCTTGCTCAAAGATATTTTTTAAAGCTTGAAATAACATGTTTTTTTTTTAATAATAATAATGATAAGAGAAGGAGTTATACCAAAGAGGTGTATCCCCTAAAGCCCTGGTTTGGCCCCTCCATCGTGAAAAGAAGAAGAAATAATTTTATGGACTGGGCGTTACAGTCGACTCTCGATAATTCGAACTCTTCAGCTGTTAACTTCGGTAAATCGAAAAGATGCTGTATATTTTGATACTCTCGATAACTAGAAATCCTTTTCCTAACAAGAGAGGGAGAGAATGTTCTATAATTCGAACTAGTTCACTTCCCCTCTTTATAATTCGAACTTTTCCTAGCAATGTTTACTCCTCATTTTTCGCGTAATGTTGGTTATTATCTATTGCAATATTAATACATATGTAATTTTTTGTTCTTTTTTTGTCGTTTTCATTATTTTTACTTTTTTACTTGAGGCTATATATAAAATCTATATAAGCTCATACATATTTTCAAAAATATAATAAAAACTCTTAATAATTCGAATTTTTTTTCATTCCTCTTGATAATTCAAACTTCTTGATAATTCGAAGTCTCGATAATTCGAATTTTTCTTGTAGTCCCTTGGATTTCGAATTATCGAGAGTCGACTATATTTACTTTTTAACCGACTTCAAAAAAAGGAGGAGGTTCTCTATTCGACTGATTTTTTTTTTTTTGTGTGCCTATGTTACCTCATATCTCCGTCAATTGTCAACGGATTTTGAAAATTTTTTTTGCATTGGGTCCAGTCTAGCTTCCGATTGGTCCCATTTTTTTTCGTTTTTTTTTCATAGGTATTAGACCTTTTTTATTAGGTTTGTTTAGTTAGACCTAACCTCTTTGTTTATGATTTCGATGGTTCTTTTTACTTTATCCAATGCGAAGCATGGGGAAAGTATTGTAATCGGTCTCGCGGCAAGCGCGACTTCAAAGGGTCCTCAGGTAAAGACTACGGAACCCATGGACTCAATTAAAGTCACAAATTGTAGTATTCAATTAGGTTGAATTTTAGCACGTGACGGTTTTGTCAAAAATTACAAGGGGTCTCGTCGAGAGGCCAAAAAGTGCGATTTTTTCATTTAGTGCGTGCGGATGTCTGTATGGATGTATGTTATCGTTTTTCTGGTCCACGATTTTTTCCACACCGTTACACCGATTGAAATGAAATTAAAAACCTACCATTAGTTTAACAAAATGAAGCGCTGATTAGTTTTTGGTACATATTGGCCCACAAACATTAGTACTTTATTTCAGTACTTTTTTAGTTTTTTCTAAATATCTTGAAAATGAATTAACCAATTTTGATGAAATTTAATATCCTAATTAAGTACCCTGGGGACCATAAAAAAGGTTAAATAAAGTTTTTAGTAAAATTATATTTTAAAGTACTTAACTCAAGAGTAAGATAGTACTTTTTTAAATTCTTTAAAATTTATTCATTTAATCGTTTTAATATAGCTCATATAATTAACCTTGCTTAAGTAAGAATGGATAGGCTTCTCTCTGTGAAATGCTAAAAATTTGGGAGGACATTTTATAAGTAACCATAGCAACTGCGTTGTTTTCTTATCCGTTACCTAAGCTGAAGACATGGAGGAATCCACTTAAAATCAAAAATAGCGATTGATTCTCATCTAGGTACATGAGGAATAACCATTCTATATTGGATTTTTGACGTTTCGGTTTTTATTGGCAACCATTGCTGAAGACAGTGGAGGAATCACCGGAAAGAATTGGGGTAAATATTGTGTCATAGTATCATAGGTAAACAAGTTCACAGGAGCCTAGAGCAGCGGTGCCCAACCTACGGCCCGCGGGCCGGATCCGGCCCGCGAAGAAGCTCAATCCGGCCCGCGAGCTCCTAGTCGGATATTCGTAAATTATTGACCAAATACCGCGTATTTTTTAAATTTATTAAAGTATTTTCTGTGAATTTTATTAACTACAATATTTCTGATATTGTTATATGTATTTTGATTGAATAATTTGTATTTGTACATGACATCGGCATGACACGGTGTGTCATGCCGATGTCGACTAGTGCTGCCGCGAGTGGCCGATAGTCGAGGTGACTACAGAGTGAAGTTAGTTATAATCATGGAGTTACTTGTGGTAATTATTTCATAGGAGATGCTCACATATGTTTACATTAACTTTTGTATTGAATATTTTTACCCCAAATAATGTCGACGAAAAAACGTAAAGTGGATAGTGAGTGCCGCGTTTTTCAAGAGAAATGGACAAACATGTACTTTTTTGTGGCGCAAGGGGAAAAATGCTTATGCCTTATTTGCAAGGAAAGTTTATCTGTATTTAAAGAACATAACATCAAACGACATTACGATTCCAAACATAAGCAGACATATAACAAATACGTCGGTGTGTGCCGCGAAAATAAAATTACAAATTTACAAAGTGAAATTGGCGGATTAACCAAACTATTTAACAACGCGAAAAATATTAATGAGTCGATTGTGCGAGCTAGCTATCGAGTATGTCACATAATAGGCAAAGAAGTTCATCCATTTTCAGATGGGGAATTTGTTAAAAGGTGCTTAATGGCGGTAGTGGAAGAAGTGTGCCCGGAAAAAAAGTGCATTCGAATCTGTGAGTTTATCACGTATGACAATGACACGAAGAATAGAAGATTTAGGAAGTGATCTTATGGTACAATTAAAATCAAAAGCAAGTCAGTTCAAAATGTTTTCCATTGCTACAGATGAATCTACGGACGTGACTGATATTGCGCAATTGCTTGTATTCATCCGTGGAATAAATAATAGTTTTGAAGTTACGGAGGAACTTGCTGCAATGAAAAGTATTAAAACAACTACTACGGGTGAAGATTT
The DNA here is from genome assembly GCA_024734495.1 of Forficula auricularia. Taxonomy (NCBI): domain Eukaryota; kingdom Metazoa; phylum Arthropoda; class Insecta; order Dermaptera; family Forficulidae; genus Forficula; species Forficula auricularia. Next base: position 94,827,661 of record JALMQS010000099.1, read on the forward strand.
ATTTAAGGAAGTATCCGAAATTTTTGATGATCTTAACCTTGACTGGAATAAATTAACGGCCATAACTACAGATGGCGCTCCATCTATGGTTGGTCGGCACAATGGGCTAGTAGCCAGATTAAGGAAAAAAGTGCTGGAATCAAATGGATCACCGCCGTTGGATATACATTGTATCATTCACCAACAAAATCTTTGTGGAAAAATTTTAAATTTAGATCATGTTATGAAGGTAGTTACTAAATCCGTAAATTTAATAAGATCATATTCTACGAATCACAGAATATTCAAAGAATTTCTTTTACAAATTGAAGCCGAATATGGTGATGTGGTTTATCATAGCGAAATCCGCTGGCTGAGCCGCGGTAGGGTACTACAGCGATTTTTTGATTTGAGACATGAAATTGATATATTCTTTATTGAAAAATCAACTCAGCTCCACGAACTAAGTAACCCTGTGTGGCTGTGGGATTTAGCTATACTCTGTGATTTAACTGCGTATGTAAATGAACTTAATCTCAAATTGCAATGCAAAGACAAACTTATTTCCCATGTATATGCTGATTTATGTGCGTTTCAAACAAAATTAAAGCTTTTCATACAGCAAACGGAAAAAGGACAGTTGACGCACTTTCCGACTTGCACTGCTTTACGTAAAGAAAGGAAAAATGATCATTTTCCAAGTGAAAAAATTACCAAGATGCTGCAATTACTCAGCAAAAGTTTCGAAGGTAGATTTGCAGATTTTCACCGGATTAAAAATGAAATACGCTTGTTTGAAAATCCTTTTACAGTGGATGTTTCTACGGCGCCAGGTGATTTACAATTAGAATTAATTGAATTGCAATGCCAAACACCATTACAGGATCTTTTTCGCGAGAAGTCATTACCAGATTTTTATGCAGCGTTAGATTCTTATCCGAATTTGAGAAACCTTGGAATGAAAATGACAACGGCGTTTGCAAGCACGTACATTTGTGAACAAACATTTTCAACTTTAAAAAGAGCCAAACCAGCGTCTCGCGCTCGACTTTCAGATGATCACCTTCATTCCATATTAAGGATGAACGTCACTCAACTTGAACCAAATATTAAAAAATTAGTTTCTGAAAAACAACATCAGACTTCACATTAATAAATCGTGAGTACAGATTTTGTTCTTTTGAAATTTTAACCTTTTATGATTTCATTTAATTCTAAAAATAAATTAAAAAACGCAACATTTTCATAAAATTTATAAATATTTAAAAAAAATGAATCAGCACAAACATATTCGTGAATTCATTGAAAATGTTGAATTTTTTTTCAAAGGTGTTACTAAGATATGCAATTATAAAGAATCCGGCCCGCGAAATCGTATGTCATGATGAATCCGGCCCACGGACAAAAAAGGCGTTGGGCAACCCTGGCCTAGAGGACGTGAGCGAGTCCCTTTGTATTGGACGTTTAATAAATCATCCCCCAAAGATTACATTTTCGTCGCCAGTTGGCGCTAAAGTCGTGACACATGGTCACTATAAGAAATAAAAAATAAAAAATAATAAGATAAACATAAATCTACGCACTGAGTCCACGCTCAGCCATATAAGACGAATGAAATTCAATTAAAAACTTTAAAACTATTGCCGACAATCCAGGGTAGAAAACTGGTATTGTTTTTTGAGGCCAGTACTCTTGGTAACCAATTTTGAATTTTACTTTGAGTTCATCGTTAGAGGCGAGTGAAAGTCGAATGGTATTCAGTAAACACGGCTAAAAAATTGATAATGTAAATGAGGGGGGAGATAGGAGGGGTAAATGAGGGGGGAGATAGGGACAATGGTTCCCCGTTGCGAGGGCTATATAAGGGGGAGAGAGACAGGGAGATGGTCAGTATGTGTCAGTCAGTGACGAGTGAAACATCGACTGTGAGTGTAAGGAGGGGGGAATATAGGGACAATGGGAACCTGGTGAGGGGTATATAAAGGGGAGAAAGGTAGGGAGATGGTAAATATGTGTCAGGCAGTGACGAATGAAACATCGACTGTGAGTGTTTCAATATAGCCTCTCCACCTTCATCCGCCCTCTCAACTGACTCCAACCCTCACTAATAAACAACTCTTCATACCTTATATTATTTAACTGCATAGAATCCAAGAAGCCATTAAATATAAATTTATTTATTAAATTTGCGAACGTGAATAAAATATTAATATCTGGGTAACGGGTAGGTAGGTACTTCTATTGTTCTTATAGATAAAGATATACAGATCCACTTCAGGTGCTGACATCCCTGCCCAAATATTAAGAGAATCATGTCCTATCCCTAATCCTAACCAACTGTTTTCTATCCATGTTTTCACAATTACTTATTCCTTCGAAGTGTTTCGCGAGTATATATTTACTTGTGCGGGAGTGTACGTAAGTGTGTTCCGTTCCTGTGGGGTCACAGTATTCCAGGTTCAGACACGAGACATTGGCTCTAAAGGTAACATATCTTTATAATACTCTATTCTTATAATTATATAAGTAAGAATTACTATAAATTTTTCAAGTACTTTTTTATAATTTTTAAAAAATAAAAAACCATTATATAAATAATATATTAAATATAATTTTATTCCGAATATTTTTTAAAAAAATACTTTCACTTCCCTATATGTTTTTACTAATAATATTTTTTTCTTTTTCCAGGTAGGTGCTCGTCCTACTAATATTAACATTTGTGGCCAGAGTATCTATTCCAGGTCCAAGCAAGAGACTTTCTCTGTTAAGGTAAGATATCTTTATAATACTCTATTCATATATAAGTAAGAAATACTCAAAATTTTTCAAGTAATTTTTTCGATTTTTTTAAAAAAAATTCAAATTTAATAAATAAATGTTAAATATAATTTTCTTTAGAATATTTGAATAAAAAATACTTTCACTTCCCTATATGTTTTTACTAATAATATTTTTTTTCTTTTTTTCAGGTAGGTGCTCATCCTACTAATATTAACATTTAGAGTAAGTATTAGATTTTCTTCATTTATGGAAAATCAAATACTTTATCTTTTGGGTAACGGGTAGTTGTGTACTTCTTTATTCTTATAAATAAAGATGTACAGACCTACTTCAGGGCCTGGCGTCCCTGCCCACGTGAGCTTATATCCTTTCCTTAATCCTATCCAACTTCAATCCCTGTTTTCACAAATCCATATTCCTTCGAAGTGTTTCGTGAGTATTTTTTTACTTGTTCGCGAGTGTAAAGTGTGTTCCTCTGTGGCCAGAGTATTCCAGGTCCAATCCAGGAGACTTTCTCTCTTCTGTAAAGGTAAAATATCTTTATAATACTCTATTCATATATAAGTAACAAATACTCTAAATTTTTCAAGTAATTTTTTGGTTTTTACTTTATCCAATGCAAAGCATGGGTAAAGTATTGTAATCGCTCTCGGGGCAAGCGTGGCTTCAAAGGGTCCTCAGGTAAAGACTACGGAACCCATGGACTCAATTAAAGTCACAAATTGTAGTATTCAATTAGGTTGAATTTTAGCACGTGACGGTTTTGTCAAAAATTACAAGGGGTCTCGTCGAGAGGCCAAAAAATGCGATTTTTTCATTTAGTGCGTGCGGATGTATGTATGGATGTATGTTATCGTTTTTTTGGCCCACGATTTTTTCCACACCGTTGCACCGATTGAAATGAAATTGAAAACCTACCATTAGTTTAACAAAATGAAGCGCTGATTAGTTTTTGGTACATATCGGCCCACAAACATTAGTACTTTATTTCAGTACTTTTGCGGTTTTTTCTAAATATCTTGAAAATGACTTAACCAATTTTGATGAAATTTAATATCCTAATTAAGTACAGCTGGGGACCACAAAAAAGGTTAAACCAAGTTTTTAGTAAAAATTATATTTTAAAGTACTATCACGGTCATTTTAATTAAGAACAACGTAATCTCGTGCAAAAACATTTATTTAACAACAATATCAACATATAAATATAAATATAAACAATAGAACGATTAACAATACATCAAGAAACGGCGTTGTACGCATCAACTCACCCTCCTTAAGAACGCGAACGCAGCTTCTCACGGGATCATTCTTCTTTCTTCCTGAGGTTCAGAAATAACTCGAATGATATTTAACTAACCTTCCCCTTTCAATACGACTATTTTCAACCACATTTTTGCTCCGATCCATCGATTCTTCTAAATATCATTTTATTTGATGAAGTAACTCTTCCTTATTTTGATTTCCACTTCATCTGACCAGCATCTAGTTTCTCCTCTTCCGCTATATTCAACTCATCCTCCTTGACTTCCTTCCAACCAGTACGGAATTAAATCATCTTCATTAGTTAATGCCCTTCTACTTTTCCTCTATTTGTAATTCCATTGATGGCCGAATGATTTGCGAAAATTTATTCTCACAACAACATATATGACTAGAGCTCTCACTTGCTATTGCCACTTTCTTAGGGAATTCCTGCTGCTTTTTGGACAAGGAACTCCCTTTTTCCTTGCCCTCCACTGGTTTCCCTTCTTGAAGCAAGTCTCTTCCCCATGTCCTTCCTGCCTACAGAATCCACAAAAACATCTATCCTGAATGCAACTTCTATCCTGAGTGGGACTCGACTTCTCTTCTTTATCCACATCCTTTAAATCCCTTTCTATTCCCTTCTACCGTCTGCATAAACCCTTCAATATCAGTGAATTTCATTCCCCTAATGGACGATCTAATACGTAGGAGTAATCATCTCCACTAAAACGGGCAAGGATTGAACCAGCATCTTCGTCCGGAAAAAACTCTCTTATATAAAGCCATCTTGTTCTCAATAAATAACTCCATAGGCTCGTCTTTTCTCTGTTTCTCTTCATAAGCATATAACCTTTAACTTTGAGACTGCGATTAAACTATCGTATTCTCCGGAGAAATTTCATTTTAAGGCATCTTTTTCCAATCCAGCGCTGGAAATTGATTGATCACCCGCCACCATGTCTTGGCCTTGTCTAACAACTGATCCTGAAACCACCATGAGCCAAACATATTCCGGTACTTTATATTTTAATAGAGTATTCTCGACCTTTTTTTAAAAATAACTTCGGATCTTCCTCTTGGGAGAGCTCAGAAACACTGGAAGGAATTTTCCCACGTCTGCTAATTGAATATTCCTATTAATCTCGGAAATCACTTCCCTTTTCCGAATTTTCGCTTCCTTTTTATTATTTCTTCCAACTCTATCCTCTTCGTTTTTTCTCCTCTTCCAAATCATCTTTTAATTTTTTTATTATTTTTTCGAATTCATTTTTTAATTTATTCACCTCCTCTTCCAAATCCATTACTCTATGCTCTACTTTTTATATGATCCTTGATCTTCGATATCTCCTCCTCGTTATTTCCATATTCGCAAAATCATTTTTCTTATTCCTCTTCGCTAGTGGTCTACTAGGTTTTCTTATCATTTTCACATTGTTCGGGCGCCAATATCACGATCATTTTAATTAAGAACTCGTAATCTCATTAAAAAACATTTATTTAACAACAATATCAACATATAAATATAAATATAAACAAATAGAACGATTAACAATACATCAAGTAAGCGTTGTACGCATCAGTACTTTACTCTAGAGATGCAAGATGGTACTTTTTTTAATTTTTAAATTTCTTTAAAATTTATTCATTTGAAAGTGCTAATATAGCTCATATGGCCTTGTAAAAGTAAGAGAATGGATAGGCTACTCTGCGACAAGTGCTAAAAAATTTGGGAAGAATTTTTATGAGTAACCATAGCAACTGCGTTGTTTTCTTATCCGTTACCTTTACTGCTGAAGACATAGAGAAGTCGACTTTAAACCAAAAATAGCGATTGATTCTCATCTAGTACTTGAGGAATAATCATTCTATATTGGATTTTTGACATTTCGGTTTTTATTGGTAACCATTGCTGAAGATATGGAGGAATCGACTTAAAATCAAAAATAGACATCGATTCTCATCTAATACTTGAGGAATAACAATCCTACATTAGGTTTTGACGTTTCGATATTATTGGTAACCATTGCTGAAGACATGGAGGAATCGACATAAAATCAAAAATATACGATCGATTCTTATCTAATACTAGAGGAATAACCTTAATGTATTCAATTTTTGATGATTTGACGCATTAATGGCAGCCTGTTGAAACAACGTGAAAGAATCGACTTAAAATCGTAAAAGACTAAATTCTCTTTTTGGTAAACAACTCAAGCTTTCCGAGCTTGCTTTGCCATAAAAGAATTCTAGTCCTTTTGATTTTAAGTCGATTCTTCCACGTTTTCAATAGAGGTTGCCATTAATGGTCAAAACATCAAAAATTGAATCAATAAGGTTATTCCTCAAGTATGATGAGAATCGATGGCTATTTTTGATTTTAAGTCGATTCCTCTTATGTCTTCAGCAATGGTTACAATAATAACCGAAATGTCGCAATCCAATGTGGAATGGTTATTCCTCAATTCTTAAATGAGAATTATTTTTGAATTAATGTCAATATGAACTACAAATTGCAAGTGATATCTGATTAATAAACAAAGGAACAAACATATTAATATTTCAAATGAATTTGGATAAAGTTTAGCAACGAATCCGTTGCAGTTTATTTTTTTAATTTCAAATAATTTCAAAATTAAACAAATAATATCTGTAAATATAATTTTCTTTAAAATATTTAAATAAAAAATACTTGAAATTATCTATATTATTTTACTAATAATATTTTTTCTTATTTCAGGTAGGTGCTCGTCCTACTAATATTAACATTTAAAGTAAGTATTTGATTTTCTTATTTTCTTGAAAACCAAATACTTTATCTTAGGAAGTAACGGGTAGATGTGTACTTCTTTATTCTTAAAAATAAAGATGTACAGATCTACTTCAGGGGCTGGCGTCCCTGCCCACGTGAGCTTATATCCTTTCCTTAATCCTATCCAACTTCATTCCGTGTTTTCACAAATCCATATTCCTTCGAAGTGTTTCGCGAATATATTTTTACTTGTGCGGGAGTGTAAAGTGTGTTCCTGTATGGCCAGAGTATTCCAGGTCCAAGCAGGAGACTTTATCTCTTCTGTAAAGGTAAAATATCTTTATAATATTCTATTCATATATAAGTAAGAAATTCTCTAAATTTTTCAAATAATTTTTTCGATTTTTTTAAAAAAAATTTCAAATTAAATAAATAATATATTAAATATAAATTTCTTTAGAATGTTTATATAAAAAAATACTTGAAATTATCTATATTATTTTACTAATAATATTTTTTTTCTTATTTCAGGTAGGTGCTCATCCTACTAATATTAACATTTAGAGTAAGTATTAGATTTTCTTCATTTATGGAAAATCAAATACTTTATCTTTGGAGTAACGGAGTAGTTGTGTACTTCTTTATTCTTAAAAATAAAGATGTACAGGTCTACCTTCAGGGCTAGCGTACCTGCCCACGTGAGCTTATATCCTTTCCCTAATCTATCCAATTCAATCCTTGTTTTCACAAATCCTTATTCCTCCGAATGAAATGTTTCGCGAGTATATTTTTAATTGTGCGCGAGTGTAATAACAGTGTATCCTATGAGGTCAGAGTATTCCAGATCCCGGCATGAGTCTTCGGTTGTTAAAGGTAACATATCTTTATAATACTCTATTCTTATATTTTAAATAATTAAGATATTCTAAATTTTTCAATTCTTTTTTCGAATTTTTCAAAAACGATCAAATAAAATAAATAAATATAATTTTATTGGAATATTTCTATAAAAATCTCATAATTTCACTATATAATTTTGCTAATATATTTTTTTCTTTTTTCTAGGTAGGTGCTCGTTCTACTAATACTAACATTAAAATTAAATGATTAAGTAGAAATAAATAAAAAATTAAAATTGTTATATCTTTTCTAAATTAAATATGAGATATCTGGTTTGAAACAATATCGCTTTTATATTTTTCAGTCTAATAAAATTATATTATATATACAAAATTTGGTTGAGTTTGGTACAAGAGTCTATATTTTCATTTTTAACCACCCATTTTGGGCGGTTAGTTTTTGCATTTTTACACTTCTGGGATCCCACTGATTATGTATACAAAATTTGGTTGAGTTTGGTAAATGGCCAAGAATTTCAATTTTTGACCCCCACTCCCCATTTTGGGCGGTTAGTTTTTGCATTTTTAGACTCCTGGGGTCCCACTGATTATGTATAAAATTTGGTTGAGTTTAGTAAATGGCAAAGATTTTCAATTTTTGACCCCCTCTCCCCATTTTGGGCGGTTAGTTTTTGCATTTTTAGACTCCGGGGGTCCCACTGATTATGTATACAAAATTTGGTTGAGTTGGCTCAAATGGCCTAGATTTTTAATTTTTAACCCCCCTCCACCCCCCTTAATTTTGGGTCGATATGCACCAAAATCTAATCAGCTCTTAATCTCAATGGACCAAAACTACGTGTGAAATTTGGTTTCGATATTCACACTAGTTTTTGAGCTAGCTCTTCCACAAAAATTTGATAACGCACAGACTAACAGGTTAACAGATATTTTGACAAAACAATTATTATCTCGAAAATATAATTTTTTCGATGTTCACTTATTAGCTTTTTTGTAGAGCGAAATGCCATGGTTTCGCTCAATTATTTTAATCAAAATAGTTTCAGCCGTTTTTGAGATATTTCGAAAAAAAGAAGGAAAAAAACACTTTTTTCATGCACGATTACAATACTTGACCATACCCTGTATGGTAAAGTAAATTTTCTTTTTCTAAATTTTGAATTTTATCTAAAATTTTAGTATTCGAAAAGTCAACATGATGCTCCAGGTTAGTTGAATGGCTAGCTACTAGCATGGTAGATAGATATTATTGTTATAATATTTTCACTAATATAAATTGCCCCGCCAATGTACCATATAATAGCTAATTATTTTATCTAAATATAATAATTTTGAAATAATTAACCCAATGGTTTGAGTATCTTTTTTTGAAAATAAGATGTAATTTTTTCAAAAATACAACTCACGGTATAAACCAAATATATCAAGATAAGAATTTATATTTAAGGTCTCTAATCCAAGATTTTAATAGAATAATTTTATATTGCATAACACAGGGCCTCGTCCCCTCAGGAGTTGAACCCGAGTACTAACACGCTTGCCGGTCCCTCTGATATGCAATATAAAATTATTCTTTTAAAATCTTAGATTAGAGACCTTAAATATAAATTCTTGATAATAATTTTGGTTGAAAAAGAAAATAACAATTCGACAAAAGAAAAAACTTAGAGAATAAATGAAAAGTACGCCTAGCCACGATTGAGAACCGATTATTTATGTCCATGCTTAAGGAGGTTCTTTCGCGACAATCCACACAAAAAGTTTTAGCCTCGTAACCACTCTATAAATATGAACGGAACTAAAATTTTAGGTTATGTTTTTTTAACGTGATTGTCCACTTGCACTACGAAATCTCTATATGGATACACACATACTTGCCGGATCGTTTCCAAGCTATTGTGCTTATATCCCCTCCACTAAAAATAATCGCCCAAATATGTTTGCTTTTTTTGTTTTTTTATCAAAACTAAGAGGTAAATAATTTCAATTTTTTTTTAAGTTACTCCGAATATATTGTTCTAACAAATATTTGTTTTTCATCAAGATGGTGAAAGTCCTTCAATGAAAAAAAATAAAATAATAATCATATCCCCACCCTTTCCCTATCTACCCTAAGTAAAAAATGTCATTTTTAATTGCAATTATTTAATGTTTGGTGTGGTAAATCGTCTTCAAATTTTAACAGTATGTGCATTATACTTTTAATAACTTATATTCCAAGTTCCAAAGACTTCTTGAATTTAGGCATTTATGAAAGAACTACCTTAACATTTATTGTATGAATTTGAATTTTATTATGAAATTTAAATTAATATCTATTATTTAAATAGAATAGGAAATTTTGGTGAAACACCCTGTATAGTCATGTCTGGAATTGACATATAAACGTAAGTTACTTACCGTGAATCTTTAATACTGCTTGTTCATCTTTTGGTGTCCATTGTAAATTAACAATATATACTTTAGGACGTTTTTTAGCAGGCTTATCCATTGCCCAAAGCCAAGGATAACGTTTGAGCACTTTTAAACTTGAACCAAGGCACAAAATTGTATCTGCTCCTTCTGCTGCCTAGAGTTGGACAATAAAGTGTTTTTTTTTTTTTTTTTTTTATTAAAAATATTTGATGATATATATTTCAGTATGTATCTATTTTTTATTAATTACCTTGCATGCCCCTGACCAATTCAACGGCCAACTTAAAGTACCCCGTTCACCAAAATGAACTATAGTGTCAATTAACGGACCATGACATTCCCGACACCGACGACCTGTTTTATGGCTAAACCTAGCTGTATGTTCAGTCACATCAAATGAACGTAAATATTCTCGTGTGGGCTTGCAAGCTCGGCATACCTAAAAAATTAAAAAATTGATATATTTTGGACAATTTTAGATATATTTCTATATTATAAAAATAATTAATGGTAATAATAAAATAAATTTAATTAAATATTGAAGTTATTCAGCTGAAAGAAATGGAAGACTGCCCAAGGGTAGTGAAGAAAGAAAAAATATCACATATCCAAATAAGGTGTTTTTAGTGGACTGTCATTCTTTTCCTTTTAAACCAACGTTTCGGAGGATTCTTCCCTCTTTCAAAATGGTTTCAATGGTTCTGCTAAGGAAGAAAAAATTTCAAACACTGCTGAAGGTGAGAATAAGGAAACATCTTGTTTTTTTCCTTAAGTGACCCTTTAAAACCCTAAAGAAGGAGGGAAGATCCTCCGAAACGTTGTTTTAAAAGGAAAGGGAAAGAAACGAATGACAGTCCAATAAAAATATTATTTGGATATGTGATAATTTTTTCTTGCCTTGGGCTGTCTTCCATTATTTTCAGCTGAAAAATTCTACCACTCAAGCTCTCCCCAAAGAGAAAATTTCTTCAAATATATTGAAGTTATTATTTGTCTTTTGAAAAATAGATATAAAAAATGAATATGTTTTTTTTTAATTCTAATAATAAATACAGGGAGTGTTTTTCAAGTTTTTTCAATATTGTTATCGCTGTCGTGTGTTTAAAGATTGGCATATAAACGTATCGTGCAGGGTAAAGCGGATTCAAAAGAAAAGAGGCAGATCACCAGCAAGATGGACGGATCAAATGAAGGCCTAACTTGGCATTAATACTCCATGCTGCTAGGGCTGGCGGGCTGCAATTAGGAAGACTAGGGCTGTTAGAATATGGAGGAGATGAGGGTCACAACTCCTCTGGAAAGAGGATTACGACATTGAAGAAGATAAAAGTATTTATTATTAAATGCGCAAGATACCGACTGCAAACATTTATCATCTATTTATTATATAGGGGGTCAGATAGGCTAGGGGTTAGCGCGCCAGCCTGCTAACCCAAGAGAACCCGGGTTCGAATCTGACTCGAGGCATCCGGCTAAAATCTGACCCCGGGAGTAGAGACAAATTTGAAAAAATAAATAGTATCTTAAATTGACTTATGGCTAGAAAGGCCGAAAAGGCAAAAAAAAAAAAAATATTATATATATATATATATATATATATATATATAGATCAGTGGCGGGCGTGAATTTTCAGCCAGGGTTGCTGTCTAATTTTCAAAATTTTATTTTATTCTTGGCTCCTTTTTGCAAAATTCATGGATATGGTAATTTTTCAAATTTAGGATTAGATTTTTTTCAAATGATATTAAAGCGAAAGCGAATATTCTATCTTCACTTTGGCTACTTCTGCTGAATGTTTTAATCTATTGTTGAAAATGAAATTTCATCCGTGGATGGTATACTGCAAATTATTTGTATTAAATCAAAAACTAGAAAATCATAAGATGGTGTCATCTATTAAATCCGATGGAATGGAATATTTTTAATTATATGTCAGAGGGGTTGTTTTTCACCCCCTCGGGAATCGAACCCGAGTGCCAGTAACAGCAAGCAATCCGGGCCACCTGGCTCACCTGCGGGATACGAACCTCTCTGACATATGCAAACGCGTAAAATATTTTACTCAAAAGATTGTTATCTTAATTTGTAAAATTTTGCGATATAGTGATTCTAAATTTAAACATATAGCCATGCCATATAATTTAAATAAAGGTGTAATTTTTTCAAAAATACAACTCAAAACTAAATATATCAAGATAAGAATTTATATTTAAGGTCTCTAAACTAAGATTTTAATAGAATAATTTTATATTGCATAACAGAGGGCCTCGTCCCCTCAGGAGTTGAACCCGAGTACTAACACTCTTGCCGGTCCCTCTGATATGCAATATAAAATTATTCTATTAAAATCTTAGATTAGAGACCTTAAATATAAATTCTTATCTTGATAATAATTTTGGTTGAAAAAAAAATAACAATTCGACAAAAGAAAAAAACTTAGAGAATAAATGAAAAGTACGCCTAGCCACGATTGAGAACCGATTATTTATGTCCATGCTTAAGGAGGTTCTTTTGCGACAATCCACACAAAAAGTTTTAGCCTCGTAACCACTCTATAAATATGAACGGAACTAAAATTTTAGGTTATGTTTTTTCAACGTGACTGTAGCACTCACACTACGAAATCTCTATATGGATACACACATACTTGCCGGATCGTTTCCAAGCCATTGATCTTATATCCCCTCCACTAAAAATAATCGCCCAAATATGTTGTTTTTTTGTTTTTTATCAAAACTAAGAGGTAAATAATTTCAATTTTTTTTTAAGTTACTCCGAATATATTATTCTAACAAATATTAGTTTTTCATCAAGATGGTAAAAGTCCTTCAATGAAAAAAATAAAATGATCATATCCCCACCCTTTCCCTATCTACACTATGTAAAAAATGTCATTTTTAATTGCAATTATTTCATGTTTGGTGTGGTAAATCGTCTTCAAATTTTAACAGTATGTGTATTATTCTTTTAATGACTTATATTCCAAGTTTCAAAGACTTCTTGAATTTTTGCATTTGTGAAAGAACTACCTTAAATTTGCTAACGTTAAAAAGTTTCATACATTTTAAATTAAAGCAAATCGAAATAAGGCTACAAATATTACACGGAATGAAAATACTCTTGACCTTTTGAATTTGAGGGATGCCCAGCATCCACAGCATCCATGGGCCACTGATGTATATATTTACACTCGGGAGCAGCTAAATCGACTCAACCTCTAAGCGCGCATACAAAGTCGTTTTTCTTTTAAATGGCCAAGCCGATATTTATAAAATAAATATATCTTTAAAGCTTATTTATTTAGCTTTACATTGATATCAATTTCAAGCAAATCGGCTTATTACTTTTTAAATTATGTGATCCGAATGGCTGAACTGGAAAAATTGCTGTTCCTAGCTGCCGCTACTTGTTAGTTACAATTTCCTTATAAAAACCAATGTAACCAATTATTCTTATTAATCGATTTTCAGCAATTGACCTGAACACATCTACGCAAATTGACACAATTGTTTTCAGAAAATCATGGATACTAAGCCAGAAGTTGCCGCTCAAGTTGTTGCTCTGTTGGAACAGAGCCTTACTCAAAGAGAAGTCGCTCGTCAATTGAACTTAAGTCAGTCTACTGTCTCAAGGGTCTACAGAAGGTTTCAGGAGACTGGTGCCTTCACTCGGAGACCAAATACCCGCCGTCGCCGGTGCACGTCTGAGAGGGATGAACGTTTTATCGTCACGACGTCTCTCCGAAACCGCCACCTCACTGGTGTCGATGTCCAGCAGCAGCTGAGAGAAGTTCGAGGTCTGGCTGTCAGTCGGTGGACAGTCAGAAGACGCTTGAAGGAAGCCAACCTCACTTGCAGAAGACCTGCCTCTGGACCAAAATTAACCTCACGTCACAGTCAAGCTCGACTTCAATTTGCTCGAGAGCATCTCAATTGGAGTATCGACCAATGGCGGGCTGCCCTATTCACAGATGAGTGTAGAGTGTGCATTCATGGCAGTGACAGGAGAAGTCGGGTCTACAGGCGCCAGGTAGAGCGATTTTCTCAATGCTGTTTCTCTCAAACAGTGTCATATGGTGGTGGTTCCGGCATGATTTGGGGTGGCATTTCTCTGGAGGGAAAAACAGATATTGTTTTTGTGCCTGGTGGAGGCCGGAGAGGGGGTCTAACAGCTGACCGTTACATTGCTGACATTCTCCTGCATCATGTTGTTCCATATAAAGGATTTATTGGGGAAAATTTTTTACTGATGCATGATAATGCCCGGTGCCACGCTGCGATGGTCACTCGGCAATACATGACCGAAGTCGCTATCCACACCATGGAGTGGCCAGCGCTCAGCCCAGACATGAATCCCATCGAACATATGTGGGACCACCTCAAACAAAGGGTTCGAGTCAGAAATTCGGTACCTTCGACCATTGATGAGCTTAAGACAGCCTTGTTAGATGAATGGGAAGGCATCCCTCAAGATTTTATAAAAAAACTCATCAGGTCGATGCAGGATCGCATGCGGGCTGTTATAAAAGCTAGGGGGGCAACACAAATTATTAAGAAAATAAATTTTCTTTGTTATGTTTAAAATGTCAATTTAATTTTAATTTTGAACATCCCTACTTTTCCTTTCCTTTACATCCTTTTTTCCTTTCATTGTCATTCAGATCACATAATTTAAAAAGTAATGAGCCGATTTGCTTGACATTGATATCAATGTAAAGCTAAATAAATAAGCTTTAAAGATATATTTATTTTATAAATATCGGCTTGGCCATTTAAAAGAAAAACGACTTTGTATGCGCGCTTAGAGGTTGAGTCGATTTAGCTGCTCCCGAGTGTATTTTTAATGCGTAGAATGCAAGAAGATGCAACTCTGTCTTGGCAGATCAATCAAGGGAGGAGTAAAGAAGGATCAAGTGAAAGGGTTGATAAGTAGGGCTGTGCATCCGCGTCTTGAAAGATTGAAGATTTTCGAGAAAGAGAATTGCTGGGAGAGAGTTCCAGTCCCTAGGAGTCGTAGGAGTATTGGCAAATGAAGTGGTTGGACAGTTATCCGATTTTATCGAGATTATTACATTATTTGCTTTTGTAAGCAAAACTGCCAAAGTAGTAGTTATGATATTATTTTTATTTAGAAACTAGCTGCAAGGCCCGCCTTCGGCGGCCCTCTTGCTAGCCAGGGGGCACGCTCCCTGGACCCCCAACCCACGAATCCTACCCTCACACTACACTCCCCCCGACCCATCCAGCACCCCTACCCCCGCACCATGAACCCGTGCCCCCATACCACAGAACCCAAACCTCACCCCCCACTCCAACCCACCACACTCCACGAAACCCACCCAGCACCCCAACCCCCGCCCCCACACCACCACTCTAACCTGCACCCCCACCTCGGACCCCCACCCCGTACCACCCCACTACGCCACTGGACCCTCACCTGAACCCCCCATCCACCAACCTTGCACCACCCCCGTGCCCCCCCCCCCCCCCCCACTCCGCCATACTCCCTCACTCCACCGCCATTCCACTCCGCGCATCCCATGCCCTAACCCACCCGCACCCAGTTTTTGCATTTCTAGCCTTCTAGTGACCCACAGATTATGTAAACAAAATTTGGTTGAGCTTGGTCCAAGAGCAAGAATTTCCATTTTTTACCCCCCCCCCCCCCATTTTGGGTGGTTAGTTTTTGCATTTCTAGCTCTCTAGAGGCCCACAGATTATGTATATAAAATTTGGTTGAGTTTGGTCCAAGAGCAAGAATTTTCATTTTTTAACCCCCCCCCCCATTTTGGGTGGTTAGTTTTTGCATTTATAGCTCTCTAGAGGCCTACAGATTATGTATACAAAATTTGGTTGAGTTTGCTCCAAGGGCAAGAATTTATATATTTTTCTCCTTCCCCCCCTTTTTGGGTGGTTTTTGGGGGAATTTTTTTAAACAAAAGTTGTCAGAAATCACATCCCCTACAACTTTGCTCATTATAAAATTTCCTGTAGAGTTAATAGTTTAAGAGTTATTTGATAATTTTCATTCGTGCACCCCCCAAACCCCCTTTTGGGGTCAAAATATCAAAACGTTATATAGCTAAAAACGTAAGTTAGAAGACCTCTGATACAAATATGAAATTTCATAATAATCCCTTCAGCCGTTTTGACGTGAATCGTGAGCAACTTTTCGCGGAAACCACTGAAACAGACACTCATACAGACAGACAGACATACAGACAGGAATTTTGTTGAGGGTGTTTTCGTTCATAACTTTGCTTGAAACGTGTGCAACCAAAATTTGGCGTGATTTGGACCAATGTACAGACAAAACCTTAATTTTATATATATAGATATATATATATATTATTTATACATTCAAAGAGAAATTTTTAAAATTTACCTCAATATACATATTACCATGGACTTCTGAAATTGCTATTTTTGGCAATCCACTTCGCAAATGTAAGCCATCGCAATTTTGTGAAACAATATGTTTAAGTATTCCAACTCGATATAATTCTGAAAGAGCCATGTGAGTAAAAGTAGGTTCTGCTTGACTTAAATCATGTAGCCTAAAAACAAAAAAAAAGAAAGAATGTTTTTATTTTATTTGAATTAGAAAAATTAATTAAAAATTGAATCGCATGATGAATAAATTTCAAATTTATTTAGAATATTTCACATGATCTTATGTTTCCAGCCTTAAAACATTTTCAAAAAATCGTGATCGACAAGCAGATGGGCCTCATAGACACAGAGAAAAAAGTCTTTTCTGCCATTTTCATTCCTCTTTACAAAAAAACATGATAGAATTATCAATAAATAAATAATAAAATGTATAATTTAACCATTTTTTCAAAATATATTTATATTACATACTTACAAATAGCCGTGCCAGATTATTCTTATGAGGACTTTTGAAAATATTTTGCTAGCCAAGAAATCTGAATTACAAATCGTAGGCAAATTGTAAGTTCGTCTAACAATTCACTTTCCGAACATATAATATAATTTTTTTAAGCCGTGGTGGGAGGTTAACACTTTAATCGCTCAGTGCAAGCGACGAAATACTTGAATAAAAATGTTTAAAGTGCATATAAAGGAAGTAAATTTATCGATCATAATTTTTTGAAAATGGTTTATGCCTATTCAATATTGGCTAAAATCAGAGGGGCTAATTAGCGGGGATGTAAATGCACTTGCTCTATTTTTCAACATCTCTTTAGTAAAACTAATGCATTTTTCATAATGATGCTCTAGTACTGATACCATTTTTATAGTGTGATTTGTCAAGTCCCTCAAAATTCTCATTGATGACAAATCTTTTTCCTCCGAGCCATTTCTTAAGGTTAGGAAACAGATGAAAGTCGCTGGGGGCTAAATTTGGTGAATACGGTGGTTGGGGGGAACAATTCGAACTTCGATTTGTTGATTTAAGCCATCGCAACTGACGAATGAGCGGATGCATTGTCATGGTGAAACAAGATTCTTTTCTTTGCCAGAAGCACTAGTTTTTGATTCACTTCGTCACTCAAACGTTGTAATAACCCTGGGTATTATACACCATTGATGGTTCTACCCTTCTCAAGGTAATCAATGAAGATAATTCCTTTCGAATGCCAAAAATTATTCGCAATAACCTTATTCGCAGATAAAATTGTGTTTGCCTTCTTTGGAGGTGCTTTACCTGATTTTCTCCATTGTTGTTTATTTTCATGCGTATAATGGTGGACTCAAGTTTCATCAACAGTTAAAAATTCACTGACATTTTGCTTATACAGTGCCAATTCTCGGTTAAAACAATCTTCCGGCGCAACTTTTGATCGATTGTTAGCAAACGCGGCACCCACTTAACATAGAGCTTCTCCATGCACAAAAGTTGATGTAAAATATTGTGAACAGTTCAGTTGACATCCTAGTAGTCTCAGCTATCTCACTCACTTTCAATCTAAAAGTGGGAGATAAATTTAACCTAATTTATCGCGCGGAGAATTTACCACTGCTCGAAGCCCCTAAAACCTTAGTAAATTGGATATTGAATTGTATCTAATTTTTTGAGATTGGCTCGTGATCCCGGCTTCTTTTCCTTCTACTCTGTTCTTTTCACGATGGAGGGGCCAGCCCATACAGGCCTTTAGGGGATGGACCTTCTGGTGTATCTCCTTTTCACATCAATATCATTAAAAAAAAAAAAAATCTGCGGTCTTCTAGCACGATTTATCTATTTTCTTGATCATTTCGCCATTTGGGACCTCAATCAGGCGTCCTGAACCTGGTTCGTCATCAGTGCTCGTGCGAGTTGTCTTAAATTCAGAAATCCACTGTTTGACCGTTGAATATGATGGAGAAGAGTTTTTCAATGTTGAATCCATTTTTTCTTTGATTTGAATTGATGTTAAGCCTTTCAAATAGAAGTATTTTATGACCGCACGCTTCTCCAATTTTTCCATTTTCACACAAATAACTCAGGTTTTTTCTTCAATAGGCTGTCAAACCTATACTATCAGAACAGTAGACCTAAAAATTGGTATGCATGTTAGGCTAGGTTATTACTATAGAATACGAGTCAAAAATTAGAACTCTCTGGGTCAGGTCGGAAACTTATCAAACCATTCTCGTATGACATAAAAATAGTGCAATTTTATTTTAAAATATTATATTAATAGAGTAATTGTATAATTAATTTTAATGTAAAAAAACTAATTAAAATTTATGTTTTACATAAGAAAAATAATTTTATTTTATTATTACCCGATATCTTTTCCTTGTTGTAATAATGTCCAAATACCCTTAGATCCTCTGTAATCAGGAATTCGAGCTGCTGTACTAATTCCTGCTCCAGTATAAACAACAAGATTAGTGGATTCAGCTACAGCTCTTGCAAGTGTATCACATTTAGAATCTATAATATCAGGAGGATCTTCAATTTCTTCCATCCGAGCTTTGATTTGTTGTCGACGTGCTTCTCTATATAAAAGATAATTATTAAATGATATAGTGTGACCTCTGATGAATTGAATTTTCGGTTTGAGAGGTTTATTTGTAACAGTTAGGTGTAAATGTTTGCTTAAAATAATTTTTATATTATTTTTATTTTTTATTTTACCATACAGAGTATGGTTAAGTATTGTAATCGTGCATGAAAAAAGTGGTTTTTGCTTTGTTTTTTCGAAATATCTCAAAAACAGCACAAACTATTTTGATAAAAACAATTGAACGAAACCATGGCGTTTTGTTTTACAAGAAACCCTTTTAGAGTGTATATAGAGCGAACATCAAAAAATTATATTTTACGAGATATTAATTATTTCGTCAAAATATCTGTTAGTACATTACCAAATTGTGTGTAAGCTCTAGCTTAAAAACTAGTGGGAATATCAAAATGAAATTTTACAGTAGTGAGATTGAGTTGGTTAGATTTTTGTTGAAATCCAACCCAAAATTAAGGAAGGTTCGTAAAAGATTTTAATTATAAAATTTGCAAACTAAAAAAAAAAATGAAATTTACTAGAAAATGGACCTATAATAAAACAAGTCATTATTTCTTTCGGGATCCAAAATGGGGGGGGGGGTTCAAAAAATAGAACTATGAATTTAAGTCCTAGACCATTTGATCGATTTGTACGAAATTTCGCAAATGCCCCCTATACGACGACATTATGAAAATGACTCACTATGTGAAATTGATAGTGACCCCAAGAGGGAAGAGTTCAAAAATAATTTAAAATAATAAAATTTTCAAACAAAAAAAAACTAATTTTACAATAGAATAGTCACATATTTAAAAGGAGGGATAATAATTACTAATGGGCCCACAATAAAGGGCCACTCTTATAAAATTAAATTAAAAAATAAGTCTCCGTGTGAAAGTGATAGGTGACCCAGAGGGGAGCTCAAAAATAATTAAAATGATAAAATTTCCCAACAAAAATACTAGAAGAGTTCCATATTTAAAAGGAGATATGATTAATTGCTAACGGGCCTGAAATTCAGGGGAAGGGAGTTCTTTTGTTAAAAATCATAAATTATTTAATTAAATATTAAATAAAGGAAGAGGCATTTAGGTATAATATCCCAGTCAATGGGGTACAATATGCTAGTGAATTCGTTAAAATAAAAATATCGATATATATGTATTTATAAATATACAAATATCTCGAAACAACAAAAAATGGACTTGTGCCACTTTCAAAATAAACGGTCCATATGTATTTGCATCAAGCAGAGGACAACCAAATTGATTTCCTATTAAAAATCTACAACTCTACCGCTCTTAGGAAGAAAACATTTTCAGATTTTAGGCTTTCTAACTTTAGAATTACCAGATGAAAAATGCAGGAAAACAAAACGAAATTGATATGTGAGAAGTTATGGAACAGTAATAACTAATGAGCGGAAATTTAGAACATAACACCAATTGTTTCTGAATTTACTTCAGAGCTTAAGCACTGGTCAACAAATTGGGCGAATAATTCTCATTTGTCATCTGACACCACGTGATATACTTGTTACTTTAGTAAAAAAAGAAAACAAAATAAGCTGACGTGTTCTGATGTGGCCATCCACTTGACTTTACCATACAACCTGGCCCCTCACTTATATTTAATATTTAATAAAATTATTTATAATCATGTAGGGGAGGGGGGTTAGTTTTTGCATTTTTAGACTCCTGGAGGCCCACTGATTACGTATACAAAATTTGGTTGAGTTTGATAAATGGCCAATACTTTCATTTTTTGACCCTACACCCCCCCCCCCATTTTGGTCGGTTAGTTTTTGCATTTTTAGATTACTGTGGGCCCACTGATTATGTATACAAAATTTGGTTGAGTTTGGTAAATGGCAAAGATTTTCATTTTTGACCCCCATTTTGGGTGGTTAGTCTTTGCATTTTTATACTTCTGGAGGGCCACTGATTATGTATACAAAATTTGGTTGAATTTGCTCAAACGACCTAGATTTTTAATTTTTAACCCCCCCCCCCCCCCCTTAATTTTGGGTCGATATGCAACAAAATCTAATCAGCTCTTAATCTCAATGGACCAAAACTACGTGTGAAATTTGGTTTCGATATTCACACTAGTTTTTGAGCTAGCTCGTCCACAAAAATTTGGTAACCCACAGACTAACTAATAGACATTTTGACAAAACAATTATTATCTCGAAAAATATAATTTTTTCGATGTTCACTTAGAGCTTTTTTGTAGAGCGAAATGCCATGGTTTCGCTCAATTTTTTAATCAAAATAGTTTCAGCCGTTTTTTAGATATTTCGAAAAAAAGAAGGAAAAAACCACTTTTTTCATGCACGATTACAATACTTGACCATACCCTGGTAAAGTAAAACAACTTATTTTCACAAAACATCATTTTTTAAGTTTAACATGTTTTGATCATCTTAATTTGCTCATCTTCAGGGTTTTTTCTTCTCTTCACTCACACACAAATAATAACATCATGATTAAAACTTCTTACCTATCTTTTCGCTTGAATTGTTTTCTCGACTTGATTTAGAATTTTAGCTTTTTTTTGGATCCGAGTTGGTTCTTCCTGGGTTACTTTGGTTTGCGACTTTATCAGACATGGATGTTTTTCCAGCTTACGGCTATTACAAGTTTAAACTCTGCATTGACCGCTGATAAGCAGAAAGTCTGGCGAAATGGTTGCAAGAGTGTAAAATTTATTGTAAATAAAAAAAATATTTGAATGAAAAGTTTTTGTTTTGCCGAGAGTAGCAGAGTTGTTAAATCATAAAGAGAAACAAAGAGGTTGTCCTCTGCTTGATACAAATAAATATACACCTATACAGGGCCGGATTTAAGCATAGGCTACTTAGGCTGAAGCCTATGGGCTAGGGTGGAGTGAAAAACAAAAATTTTTGAATTTTGATATGCCTGACCTCTTAATAGTTGCCTATGGGGCTCAAAACTATTCTCTAAAAATTTTGAGCCGGAATTCAAATTGCTTGAGGTTGCATATTTTATTTAAAGTTTCAACCATATTGTGTACAGTATGGGCCCGTACCACAAAGGTCCCGCGGACTCCCGCTACACTGTACCATTGTCAGAGGAAAAATGATTTTACGTCAATTTTTTAAATCAGGTTTTCTGTTTTAGTAAATTAATAGTATAAAATTTTGGTAATCTTAATTCTTAAACGTTTATTTTCAAGTTTTTAATTGAATAATTGATGAAAATGTGGTTTTTGTAGATTAATTTAAAAAAAATATTTTCCCCGGTAGGGTCCGCGCCACAGATCCAGCCTAGGGGCCCACATATCCAAAATACGGCCCTGCACCTATATATGAATGCTTCACTTGCCAAATCGATTAACTCGATAAAACAAAAAGTGGAGAAATACGATGAAATAATTAGGATTTGTAGATTATTACATTATTTATTATTCAAAGACCAAAAAAATTTTGTCATTTAGTGGTGTTAATATTAGAGAAATTTGTTTTGAATATAAATATACAGTTAAGAGTCATTCTTGGACATTAAAATTTAATAAAATTCAAAGGAGAGTTAATCAATTTGGCAAGTGAAGCATTCATATAAAATATATAAAAATATATATCACATATTTGTTTGAGACCATCGTTTCGAGGCCTGGCCTTCATCATCAGTCTTTTCAATATTATCAATATTATTTAATTTTCTTCTAACACGGCGAGGTAAGTAAAGCCACGTGAGAACCAGGTATTAAATTCAATGGTGAAGACAAAGCATTCATTCAATGATGAAATAAAGTACATATAGTACTTTATCAATATCTTGTAATTGTTGTTTATTTGACAAAAAAGAAACGATTCAGTGGTCATTCACCACCATCATTCTGACCACTGAAACGTCTCTTTTTTGTCAAATAAACAACAATTACGAGATAAAGTACTATATCGTCGCCTTAGAGTGTAAACCTGCTAAGTCCATTTTTTATCATAAATGAGATATTAATACCGTTCGAAAGAAAAAGAGATGCAGTATCGTCCAAGTATAACTGCTACTTAAAATTACGATCGTAAGTTGTAGAAAAAAAATGTGAAAAATAGTTTCTTTCCATAACAACAATATTAAATTTTATTTGTTTTTCTCTGCCCTTTAAAATTTCCTTGTGAGTTAGCTGGTTTACAGATTTAATTTTGTTTATTTGGCCCCCGAGGAGCGGGCCGCCTCTTACAAAGACAAAAGACCATTATACAAATTTATTTACAAACTTTTCGCCACCCGCTCTATATGTTCTTCTGCTGAAAGTCTAAGGCGACGATAATATGTACTTTATTTCAACATTGAATGAATGCCCTATCTTCACCATTGAATTTAATACCTGGTTGTCACGTGGCTTTACTTACCTCGCCGTTTTTTTTTGTTTTTTTTTTTAATGACATTGATGACCAGAAGGTGCATCCTATAAAGGCCTGTATGGGATGGCCCCTCCATCGTGAAAAGAACAGAGTAGAAGGAAAGAAGCCGGTATCACGAGCCAAATCTCAGAAAGTTAGATATAATCCAATTTGCTAAGTTTTTTAAGGGCTTCGAGCAGTGGTAAATTCTCCGTTCGATAAATTAGATTAAATTTATCTCCCACTTAGAAGAAAATTAAATTATTACAAGCCATCAGTGCCTTTTTATATAAATATTATTTCTCATGGAGTCAGTATCACGTGGATATAGAAAAATGTTTACATATCAGGCTTGCCAGCTAAAGACGCGATACTGACTCCATGAGAAATAATATTTATAATTAAAAAGAGTGATGATGAAGGCCAAGCCTTCGTAACTAAGTCTCAAACAAATAAATTATATATATGGAGTGGATATTGATGAGGAAGTCCAAAAAAAGAAGAAGATAATTTATACCGAGAGGTGAACCGCGACCTAAAATTATGTACACCTACTTCCACTTTCATTTCCAAGTAGAAGACAATAGATGACAATAGAATATCTAATGAATTCCAACGTATTTCCAAATAATTCCAAAGACGGTGTACACCTAATTCCAATCGCGGTTCACCCCTCGATTTATACTATCTTTTTATTCATAAACCGACGTTTCGGAGGCTATTCCCTCCTTCTTCAAGGTTTTGAAAAGTCATTGAAGGAATTCCAATGTCAATGGCAATAACAATAATATATTGTATTTCATTATCAGCAGACTACACTATAATTCTACAGAGAATAAAATACAATATATTGTTACTGCCAGTGAAAGAGGAGACAGAGGGGAATGTCGCATTGGATTTCCTTCACTGACTTTTCAAAACCCTGAAGAAGGAGGGAATAGCCTCCGAAACGTCGGTTTATGAATAAAAAGATTGTATAAATTATTTTCTTCATTTTTTGGACTGCCTCATCTATATCCACTCAATTTCACTTATCAGTCCGTCTCAAAAAATTCCTTCAATCTTATACATATTTATATTAGATATATATATTTTTTAACTTCTAAGTCGGAGTTTTCTATATCAAATTCAGGATGTTTCAAACGAAATTCAGGATTTTAAAAATCAAAATCATACTTTTTCAAATCAAATTCAGAATTTATTAATAAACAGTTAAAAAAATTAAAAAAAAGTTTTAATTTAATTTAACTCTCAGGAAAAGTTTTCAGCTAAAAATCTAAAATTTGGTGCATTGTAAAATATTTGCGAAGCAATTTTCAGCTCATTAACTAAAACCTTTCAAGATTAGCATTTTATACTCTCAAGAAACGTTTTCAGGTAGAAAAAAAAGATTTCATTTAATATGTAAAATATGCATGGTTTTATAGAAATTCTGAAATTGATTTGGAAAAAGTCTGATTTTGAAGTTAAAAAACCTTATATCTGTATGTTTATTTGCATCAAACAGAAAACAACCTCTTTGTTTTTCTTTATAAAAAATAATATTTGATTTTTTTCAATATCTTTCGCAAAACACCTAAATTAGTTGCTCTAATTAAACCTCCCAATTCGAAAATCTATCTATCTAATGAATGAATAATAAGAAAATAAAGAAATTGAAATAAGTGTCATTGATCTCCTACCTTGAATGAATTTCTTTAACCAATTCTGAATAACAATGCAATACTTCTTTATCTTCATCTGTTCGTTCTTGTTCGGCTTTTTGTAAAATTGAAGAAACCTAAAAAAATATTCAAATCTTATATTTTCATTTAGAGTTATTGAATTATTTTTTTTTATAATTAGATTTCAATTTTAATTTTAACTAGGAATGTAATTAGAATATAAATATAACCAAACAATTAAATTAAATAGATGATAAAATGTTTGCCTTTTTATAGGATGCATTTCGTTCTTCTTTGACATGAATAGTTGTATTTTGTGAACGCCTTCGTCTTGAAATTCCACATTTAACTTCGCTTTTCACAGCCATTTTTCCTTGCCCCTCTAAAACACTGTCAAACACTCTGGATAGGAGAAGGGAAAAAGGGAAGAGGGGAAGAGTGTGTCGATAGGGGGGGTTCCCCCACCGTTGCCTCTTGGTGCTTGGCCATCTAAATATCTAAATGCGCCATGTTAATTTTTAACCGACTTCAAAAAAGAAGGAAGTTCTCAATTCGACTGATTTTTTTTACTTTATTTGTTTTTTAATGCAATCGAATGCAAGAAGGGGCGCACCAGTAAAGAAGCATCCCCTTTGTGACTATGTTACCTCATATCTCCGCCAATTGTGAACCGATTTTGATGATTTTTTTGCATTGGGTTCAATCTAGATTTCGATTGGTCCCGTTTTTTTACTTTATCCAATGCGAAGCATGGGAGAAAGTATTGGAATCGCTCTCGCGGCAAGCGCGACTTCAAAGGGTCCTCGGGTAAAGACTACGGAACCCATAGACTCAATTAAGGTCACAAATTGAAGTATTCAATGAGATTGAATTTTAGCACGTGACGGTTTTGCCAAAAATTACCTGGAATCTCGTCGAGAGGCCAAAAAGTGCCATTTTTTTGGAAGTGCGTGTGGATGGATGGATGGATGTATGTGTGTGTGTTATCGTTTTTTTCGTCCACGATTTTTTCCACACCTTTGCGCTGATTGAAATGAAATTGAAAACCTACCATTAGTTTAACAAAATGAAGCGCTGATTAGTTTTTGGTACATATCGGTCCACAAACATTAGTACTTTATTTCAGTACCTTTTTAGTTTTTTCTAAATATCTTGAAAATGACTTAACCAATTTTGATGAAATTTAATATCCTAATTAAGTACCTTGGGGACCACAAAAAGGTTAAATAAAGTTTTTAGTAAAATTATATTTTAAAGTACTTTACTCAAGAACATATTAATATTTCAAATGAATTTGGATAAAGTTTAGCAACGATCCGTTGCAGTTTATTTTTATTGGTATTGGACCTTTTTTGATATGTTTGTTCAGGCATAACTTCTTTGTTTATGAACCGATTTCAATGATTCTTTTTTTATTGGAAAGAGTGTGCCTTATAGTCCAAGAGCTGGTGACACATTTTTGAGTACGGATTTGAGCCAACTAGAAATAAGTACCTGGTCCACCTGCTTAGACCAGCCAGACTGGCTATTCCTTGTACAACTATCATAGACGGTACTATTACGCATTATTTCTAGTTGGATCAAATCCGTACTCAAAAATGTGTCACCAGCTCTTGGACTATTAGGGATTGTACCATATTAATTTGGTCAATGACAAAATATATATATATATATATCAAAAATATATATCTGCATATATATTATTTATTTGTTTGAGACTATAGTTTAATTTAAATTTAACTTGCTCTCGGTGAAGTGAAGATAAAAGAATTCAATATCCATGCGATATTACTGACCCCATGAAAAATCATATTTATAATTAAAAAAGACTGATGATGAAGGCTAAGTCTTCGAAACTATAGTCTCAAACAAATAAATAATATATTTATAACCTTCAATCTTTCAAGACCAGCATCCACAGATACCTTCGACTCCTACCCAATCTCTAAATCTCTTCTTATCTTCACGATACAAGAGGCTGTACCTTCTTGGTGCAACTTCTTCTTGTATCAATATCATTATATAAAAAAAAATATACAAATACCTATATATTTTTTATATATGTGTGTATGTTTATTTGCATCAAGCAGAGGAAAACCTCTTTGTTTCTCTTTATTAATAATCGTTAGGAGATCCAGCACACACTCGACTCCCTAGCCCACCGTAGATCTGTCGCCGTCCATTCCATTTCTTATAGATATTACCATGGCTTTTGTTCTGACGAGATAAAATCAATAATCCTTCCAAAAGCTTCATTTGCGCGAAATACACGATTTTCTAAGATTCAATATCCCTTACTAACTGAACAAACGCATTCGCCAATTCGTTAATCCCTCTTGACTTTTAGAGACTGGAGCTCTCTTCCTCTGACCGTCTTTCCAGCTACATATGGTATAACCTTCAGTCTTTCAAGACCCCCATCCACGGATACCTTCAACTCTAATCTAATCCCTAAATCTCTTCTTATTTTCACGATACAAGGGTCCACCTCGGACTACAGATGTACATTTTTGGTGGAATTTCTTCTTATATCAATATCACTATAAAAAAAAATAAGTTAGATCAAGAATGTTAAACTCCTGAAGTCGGGGATAGACTCTTGCATCGTGCAAAGGAGAAAAGAAATAAATCTCAGCTATTGGATCGTAGTCAATGGTGAATATGTGTTTTTAAAATCTGAAGAATGTATATCGTGGTAAAGACGGAGGCACAAAGAGACTTAGGGCCGGTTGTATGTCGCAAAGTAAATGCTTTTACCACTAATAAACGATAGATGGTAAATGGAGCCACTGGGATGGCCAATCAGATGACAGAGACTTTCAGTGCTTGTCATCTGATTGGCCATCCCACTGGCTCCATTTACTATCTACCTTGGTTAGTGGTAAAAAACATTTACTTTGCGACATACAACCGGGCCTTACTGTTTCTAGATTGCATTTGTTCTATAACGTTATCATGTCAGAACAAACGCCTTATTTTGGTTACCTTGGTTAACTTTTTTATGAAACCTCCTGATGAAGGGTTCATAGCTCGAAATATGTATAGAGATAAATAAAAATCTCCAAAATAATTTAAAAGATTTTTTAATTTTTTTAATTTTATTTCCACTTTGTGAAACACCACTATAATCCGTTAAATAATTCCTGTGTTTAATATACGTTTCACTATAAGCAACATCGCTTTCCTTAAACTTTATAAAATTAAGGTTTTGTCTGTACATTGGGGTGATGGTGTGTATAGGTTTCAAGGGGGAGTGGGGTTCGAGGGGTGGGGGTCCAGGAGACGAGCCCCCTGGCTAGCAAGAGGGCTACCGAAGGCGGGCCTTGCAGCTAGTATATAATAATATTTATTATTATTGTGGGTTTTAAATATGAAAAAACAATTAATTAATAAAAGCCCAGTGCTCTGGATTATGTAAACACAAGGCTCGCGCCCCGCCTCGCCATTCGCGAGTCGATTTGGCTCCCGAGGCGAGCTCCACGAATCGCGAGGCGAATGACGAGTGAACCGACTATACATATTCGCCTCGCCACTCGCGCGAATGTGTAAACCTGACTTAAGATAAACCAGGGAGTGGGCTATTAAGGCAGAATCTTTATTAATTTGATAGGTCATCAATTGCTGCTGCTCAATGGTCAATGGTCATCCTTGAAAATGATCTCTCTCCATGTTTCAGATATTTTACGAGTAAGCAAAAAATGACCCGCCCCCCCCCCAAAAAAAAAAAATAATAATAAAATAAGCTGACGTGTTCTGATGTGGCCATCCACTTGACTTTACCATACAACCTGGCCCCTCACTTAAATTTAATATTTAATAAAATTATTTATAATCATGTATAGGGAGGGAGGTTAGTTTTTACATTTTTAGACTCCTGGGGGCCCACTGATTATGTATAGAAAATTTGGTTGAGTTTGGTACAAGAGCCTATATTTTTATTTTTTGACCCCCCCCCCCATTTTGGACGGTTAGTTTTTTGCATTTTTAGACTTCTGGGGTCCCACTGATTATGTATACAAAATTTGGTTGAGTTTGGTACAAGAGCGTATATTTTTATTTTTTGCATTTTTAGACTTCTGGGGTCCCACTGATTATGTATACAAAATTTGGTTGAGTTTGGTACAAGAGCCTATATTTTTAATTTTTACCCCCCCCCCTCCAACCCCCTTAATTTTGGGTCGATATGCCACAAAATCTAATCAGATCTTAATCTCAATGGACCAAAACTACGTGTGAAATTTGGTTTCGATATTCACACTAGTTTTTGAGCTAGCTCGTCCACAAAAATTTGATAACGCACAGACTAACGGACAACCAGACGGACTAACAGACATTTTGACAAAACAATTATTATCTCGAAAAATATAATTTTTTCGATGTTCACTTATCAAAGCTTTTTTGTAGAGCGAAATGCCATATGGTTTCGCTTAATTTTTTAATAAAAATAGTTTGAGCCGTTTTTGAGATATTTCGAAAAAAAGAAGGAAAAAAAACACTTTTTTTCATGCACGTTTACAATACTTGACCATACCCTGTATGGTAAAGTAAAAATAGATATTTTTGAGTAAATTCAATAGGCTGGCGACTGGCGAGCCAAGCTTGCCGAAAATACCAACTCGGCTTAGTTCGTTTCTAATGGTTCTTTTCAGACCTCTCCTCCGTCATGTATCTCGTCCTTTCTTTCGCTCCTTTCTCGCTTGAATATTTAATGCTAAATGAGTCATTCTTTTCTTGGAAAATTAAAAATAGAATAAATTTTATTTAATAACTTCTAGAGAACACAGATTGACAGATTTTTAAATTTGACATTTTTGTGTATGAAAAGAAGAATAAGAAAATTGTAAATGAATAATTTGAACAATCAAGAATATTTTTTAGTTTGCATTAAATAATAGGAAATCTTTTTAAAGAGAAATTCTCATACCCACATGGAAAATGTTCCTAACTATAAATTAGAAAAGTTTCGAAATACAAATTAAGTAATTGCAACTATTTTTGTCATTTCAAATCACAATGGAGGGAAAAGTTAGTACTTTTTCAAGAATTTTACTTTCTACAAATTTTTGTCAACAAATAGAAGTTTGAAACTTAACACAGAGGTGAAGGTAGTTTATTAATACTAATTTGTATGTCGTATTTCGGCTCATTAGCTAGAATTTTTTCTGATTTTTTTTATATTTTCCGCCCTTATCTAGGCCATTTGAGCAAACTGAACCAAATTTTGTATACTTAATCAGAGGGACCCTAGAAGTATAAAAATGCAAAAACTAACCTCCCAAAAACTCAACCAAATTTTGTATACATAATCAGTGGGCCCACAGTAATCTAAAAAATGCAAAAACTAACGGCCCAAAATAGGGGGGAGGGGGTGTAGTGTCAAAAAATGAAAATCTTGGCCATTTACCAAACTCAACCAAATTTTGCATACATAATCAGTGGGCCCCCTGGAGCCTAAAAATGCAAAAACTAACCCCCTCCCCTACATGATCATAAATAATTTGATTAAATATTAAAGTGAGGGGCCAGGTTGTATGGTGAAGCCAAGTGGATGGCCACATCAGAACACGTCAGCTTATTTTGATCTTCGTTACCATTGAAGACCTCAGAAACATAAATTTAAAAAAAATATTTGGCACATTCACATAAACAATTTTCCTTCTTTTCTTTATATTAACAATTACATTAGATAAAACAGAAATAACATAAATTTTATCAAAGATCCTAGTAGATTATTATGTATATATTATAATTATATGTCAGAAGGTTTTGCTCCCTCATCAGGAGTCGAACCCGAGCTCTAACACGCTATCCGAGCAGTTATCCTAATCCTTAATTTAATTATTATTTATTTCCTTTTCGAGTTCAAAAAAGTGTTTTTTAGAAAGTCATTCTACCAATATAGACCTGCACATTTTTAAAAATGACTCTAGAAATAAGTGTCGAAACTGATTAATTTTCTCAAAAAAAATGTGCAATCTAGAAGGTTTTAGCCGAATCTTTTGTTTCGATAAACAATAATTCAACTAGCAAAGCATCCAATTATCAAGGTTTTTAGAAAATATGTCTGTATATGTACGAATTTTTCTGGATAGACCTTTTAGAATTGATAATTATGAAATCTTTAATTTAGAGCTTATTAGTTCGATATCTCGCCTTAGAATTGGATCCAAGGTAGTAAGGGAATGTTTGGAGGGTCTCTGCAGTTCTTGCACCAATTTTATTAAAAATAAGCTGATATGGCCATCCATATGACTTGTGGCCCCCTTATATTTAATAAAATAATTTACGAAAGAATACCCTCTAAATTTTGGACCTATTAGCAATTTATGATATCTCCTTAAAAAATGAGTATCTTCTAATGTAAATATGAGCATTCTTCCATTTTTGTTTGGAAATTTTAATATTTTAAATTGTTTTTGAACCCTCCTCCTTTTTGGGGTTCACTATCAATTGTAAATTTTGGGTATACTCTTCCGACTTACCTGGTTTTCGGTTGAGCTGGCTTTATCTGCAATATCTCTATTTTCAAGGAGGACTTGTGGTAACCAAAATAAAGGAAAAATAAAAATTAAAATTTATATGAAAAATATTTTTGTTTTCTTATTTATATATTTTACCTAAACTTGCAAGGAAATGGATCCCTAGCTCATATATGGTAGGTACATTCTAGTGAATTAAAAACAAAACAAATTTAATTCAAATAATAAGTATACCTACATCATAATTTACAAAGACATTCAAACATTTAACAATTCCCTGGAATAACTAAATTAGCCATCCCGGCATTCGCCTTATTTTGTTAAGGAAAACCAGGGTAAAACCTTAACAAGGATGGAAAGAAAATCACTTCATAATAAATTGATTATACCAGACAGCTAAATCAACATTAGCAAAAATTCATATTCGTCATTAATCATTTGAATTCTGCTTGCTAATTACTAATTGAATTGAAGAAAAAGGGGATAGGTCTAAGTGAGTAATTCAGATAGTATGATAGTACTCCATCGAAAATGCTCTGAACAGGAAAGTATAAAGTGTTACAACTTCACAGCGCCACGACCCACTGTGATGACTAACTTTGGATGGGAGGCCTTGGAAAAAAGGAATGGGGAGCAAATTATGAAGGGAATCACTTGACCTTTGAACACTATTATATTGTATTAGATGAAAGAGGAGGTATCAGGCAAAGTTGGATGCGCTGGGTTAAATAAAACACCCTGAATAAAACGTTTCGGACTGAATTTATTTGGGCATCTTCAGTTAATTGGGAGTTATACACAAAATGCTGTACACATATGTGATCGAACCAAGTCTTGTCAAAAATAAAAATTGTAGCTTCATGCCAATTTATAACATGACGGGATGGCTAATTCCAGGGAATTGTAAAATGTTTGAATGTCTTTGTAAATTATGATGTATGTACACATATTATTTTAATTAAATTTGTTTTGTTTTTAATTCACTAGAATGTATATGAAATTGAAAGTTTTTGCCGAGAGTAGCAGAATTTTTATATATTGAAGGAGACAATAAAGAGTATCTTCTGCTGGAATTATAAATTTTATTTATTTATAACGAGACTATAGTTTCGTTATAAATAAATAAAATTTATAATTCCAGCAGAAGACACACTCTTTTATTGTCTCCTTCAGAATGTATATGACCTGGAAGAAGACCCCCAGGCAGACCAAGACAAATATGACTGGATAATGTCGTCAGAGATCTGCGAGAGCTTGACGTGGGAGTGGGATGGGAGCGATTGGCCCAGGATAGAGGGATATGGAGAGGCATCACGCGAGAGGCTCAAGCTCTACAAGGGCGATTTGGCCATCGGAAGTAAGTAAGTAGTATTGTAGTATATGACCTAGAGTACAATTTTTATTTTTGACAAGGCTTGGTTCGATCACATGTGTACCGCCTTTTGTGTATAACTCCCAATTAATTGAATATGGCTAAATAAATTCAGGCAGAAACGTTTTATTCAGGGTGTTTAATTGAACCCAGCGCATCCAACCCTGGCTGACACCTCCTCCTTCATCTAATACAGTTTCATCACAGCCACGAATTCTAACAACACTATTATATTGATTAGGAAATTATGACTTATTTAAGTTGTTTTCGCTGCCTAATTGCTTTATTACTTCTATATTTCTGTGAAAGCTGGAAGGCTTGCACTTTAATAGGATCATTAATATTATCACTTAAAGAAGATGTTAAAATTCTATTTATATTTTTTACCCATGTATGACAATAAAAATCAACAAAAATCTCTAAAAACAACTTTAACAAATTATGCTGATGGCATAAAAAAAATATATTAGAATTTATATACCTTGTTAATATAAGCAACAATTTTTTCCTTATCATTTTCTCATTACAGATTTTTGGTAGAAAATGTTGCATTACTTGGCAGCTCAAACCAAATAATTCGATGAATTTGGTATTGGGTTTTAATAAAGCATTTGCATTAAATTTCCGGATTAATACATGTTGACTTTGATATTTATCGGTAATAAGTTCTTTCCGACATACGCCACAATTGCCAATGATTTTAAGTATTTTTTTGGCTACGAAGCAAGCAACATTTCCATGAATTTGCACTACAATTTCTGAGTCAACAGGAGCTAATTCAAAAAGTGGATCAGCACCATAATTTATGGGAACCATAGTTTCACATTCCACTGGTTGGCGACAGTTCAAAAATTGTCGTAATCTGTTTAGAGCTCCTTGAGATTCATCGTGTTCACAATTAGCTCCTTTAATTTTTTTTTGTTTATAAAAACAAGTTGGTTCATCTGGTTCATAATAAGTTCGAAGAGAATGAGAAGCATTTAAATTAGTTATAATCAAAGCCTTGAAAGAACTCCTAAATGTATTACAAGAAGGATTAATATTTATTTCCCGAATTAAAGAAAAAAAATTTTCTAACGGGTCTTGGTTTAAATTTCGGGGTAGCAAAATTTTGAATCTAACAGTCTTTAATTTATTCCATATTAATTGTAAATTTTTTAAAGATTTAATCCAGAGGTCGATAGAGGGGGGAACAAATTCCTTATTTTCGGAAAAAATGTTATTGAGTTCAGAACTTGAATACTCTCCATCCAAAATGCAACATGAGGGGATTTTTTGGTCACGCCACATCTAAAAAAGTTGTTTTCGATGGGATCGTCTAGTGAACCATTAACACTATCAAATAGACTGTTTAAAAATACAAGAAAGTGTCCCGTACCAACTGCTTCTGGTGGTATTGAAGGTTCAAGTCCTAGAAAAAAGAAAAATTATCAGACAAATTATATATTTTTAACTGAGTTACTTATTTATATGTATAGCAGCAAATTATTATTTATTTGAAAGTTTATAATAGGAAAATAAGGACAAGTTTTTTGTGTGACTTTTTTATTTATCAGTCAACATTTCGTCGACTTTGCCGGTTGCTTCAGGGCTTCAAATAGTCATGCCACACATTCTGTCTAAATTTTCTTTTTATATTAACAATTACATTAGATATAAAACAGAAATAACATAAATCGAATGAGGCAACACTTTTTAAAACCAGAATAGAATATTTTTTCTTTGATAAAGAAATCTCAAATTTAAATTTAATTTAAAATCACGAAGGCGGATCCTGGACTGGACTAAAAGAAGTCGCGGGTCGGGGTTTCTACATATTATGTAATATAATTGAATCAAAAAATAAAAGGAAAATATTAGCAACAATCACGATAAGAACGTTAGTAGTTGACTCAAAGTTGAACTTTAAGAGTTATTATAGTGAGCTCTTGAAGAATGTTAACAGAAAAGTGCAATACTTTGGTAGAGCTAGTAATAATTTGAATATGAACACTAGAATTAAGATCTATAGAACTATAATTAGTCCTAGTTTCTCTTACTGTCCTACAATATTATATTTTGGCACTCAGGAGAATATTGATAAGCTGCAACTCTTACAAAATAGATGCATGAGATTTATATTAAAATGTGACAGATTTACATCAATAAGTAGTATGCTGGAATGTTTAGGACTTATGAATGTGAAGCAATTATCATTTTTACAGACAATGTGTTTTGTATATAAGTTATATCAAAGGCAGCTGCCAGCCTATCTAAATTTCACATTGGTCAACGAGATCCATGATCATGAGACGCGAATTAGAGACGATATATTTATTGAGAGGGCGAGGAAAGAGGGCACAAGAAATTCATTATATTTTAGAAGACTTGAGGAATTTAATTTTTTCAGCTGAAATGAGAAATGCATCAGGTCTGATTCAATTGAAGAACCAAGTGAGGATATATCTTAAGAGGGACAGTTGAACATTTCTATTGAGAAATATTATAACTTTAGTATTAAGATTTGTAAATATTGTATATATATATGTATGAAAAATACATTTAAATATAAATAAAATAAAAAAAACGACATATACAGGGTGTTCCACAGAATTCGTTCATTAAAAGTTTTCATGGAAGGACTTGAGAGAAATTTAAATTTAAATTTAAGATTTCTTTATGAATTGTAAGGATCTAAAGAAAAATATTCTATTCTGGTTTTAACAACAGTGTTGCCTCATTCGATTTATGTTATTTCTGTTTTATATCTAATGTAATTGTTAATATGAAAAGAAAAAAAAGAAAAATTGTTTATGTGAATGTGCCAAATATTTTTGAAATTTTTGTTTCTGATGGTCTTCAATGGTAATGAAAATAACAAGAAAATTTAGACGAATGTAGGGCATGACTATTTGAAGCCCTGAAGCAGTCGGCAAAATAAAAAAGTCACAAATAAAAACTTCTCCTTATTTTCCTATTATAAACTTTCAAATTGATACAAATTATGGACGGAAATGATAATAGTAATTATTATTTATATAAAAATTATTATCTATTAAATTTTAGAATAAGTACCATGCATCGCTATTAATGTAAGCGAGGCGCCCACCGTGTGTGATAAAACTTGAGCAGCTTTACTCACTTTCATTTTTTTCAAGCGATCTTTTTTTATGTGTTTATCTGTTAATTTAATAAGTCTTTGCGAATTCCCTTCATATGATTTGTCAAGATCATAGTAAGTCTCGATATGTTTCCAAGACGCAATTTTTTCTCCATCTTTCCAGGTGAAACGGACATCATAATTCAACATATTATTTCTAATATCTTTAAGGAGATGAGGGAAATCAAAAAGTGGAAAAATTTCTCTATTAGCTACTTTAAAAGAATAATTTTCATGACTATTTCCAGTCTTGACAATGTCTCTTTTAGTCTCTTCAACTAAGATATTAATTGCGCGATAATTATATTGGTCACATATAGTAGCATCTACTTTTAGACCAATAGATAGCAATTCCCTTATAATTTTTTTTGTCCATGTGGCTATTTGGATATGTTTCATTCCATTTCGCGAAAAAAAATATGCGATTGGCTGTTTGTATTTTTCGGCTAATCCATTGATCATAAACACCATGACCTTATTAGCAATTTTTTTGAAGAATATTCTCCTGAAGTTTCTTCAAAACCATCGATATATCCGTCATTTTTTTTATAAAAAAGAGATGGGTGCAAAGCCATTTCATCAAAAATTAAGGTACAATGTTTATCTTTGTTATTCTTTGTTACAATTTCCCTTCTTAAACACTCCATTATTGGTTTATTGATACCACATTGGAAGGGAATCTTTTTTAGCATTTCGATCAATGTTTTTCTTGACGGTAAAGCAAACAATTTTTGTAATAATAGATAGACTTTTGGGTTTTGTTTCAATAAAGACAATGCAAGTGTTTTATCTACCACGTTAAAAGGAGGAACTTGGGGCAATTTTCTTTGTCGAATAATTTGTAAAAGAAGAAATTTAAATGCGGCTCTATTCATTTTTGTTCTACAAAGGTCACTTGAATCTGCATAGCTTATAGCATTTTGTATTCTCGTATTGTTGTTGTCCAAATGCAAATTTAGTCTTTTGGCAACTTTTCCCACGTCTCGTGCTATATTATAAAGTTTAGCAGCTCTGGGTATGAAATCTTTTTCATTCAGCAAATTTACTTCATTCAATAAGTTTCTTCTTCTTTTAATAATTGATGATGTTTCGTTTAGAGAAACTTTTTCTTTTACGAGCTGAAATTGATAATTGAAATTGTTATTAGTTATGCTCGTATATGCTATAGAATAATATATTATATTAAAAAAAATTGCTAAATGTACCCTTACCATAAAGGGAAACAAAGAGGTTGTCCTCTAATAGATGCAAATAAACATAAACATATATATAGTGGCGTAGCGTGATATTACGGCACCCGAGTGCGAAAGGATAAAATGCACCCCCCCCCCGTCTAATCTATATATATAAAATCCTTTGTGGGTATGTACGCGATCGACCCACGCCTAAACCACTGAACGTATCGAAACCATATTCACACCATATATTTGCTTAGTGCTCGCGATGGTTTATCTAAATTTTGAGCCAAATCGGTTTGATTTGATTTTTTATTTTTTTATTTAATTGATTGACAGATAATATCTATAGAAATAGAGCTTCTAAAATGGCCAAGCAAACAATACATTATCCCTGCCCTGAAAGGTCAGGTCTTAAACAATGAAACCCCTCTTAACAAAAGAAAGGGGAATACAGGTAGTCAGGTCAAAATTTCAGAAACTTTTTTTTTATTTATCTATCTATATATATAAAATCCTTTGGGTGTATGAACGCGATCGACCCACGCCTAAACCACTGAACGTATCGAAACCATAATCACACCATATGTTTGTTTAGTGCTCCAGATGGTTTATCTAAATTTTGGGCCAAATCGGTTTGATTTGATTTCACA
Source organism: Forficula auricularia (assembly GCA_024734495.1). Lineage (NCBI taxonomy): Eukaryota > Metazoa > Arthropoda > Insecta > Dermaptera > Forficulidae > Forficula > Forficula auricularia. The sequence goes on from JALMQS010000099.1 coordinate 94,865,500, forward strand.
CGATTTTACATAATTAAATTAATTATTCTCAGGTAGAATGCCAATTGGGGTTTTAAAAAAGGTTTATCTTTTCTTTTGTACCCAGGAAGACAATGGGTGTGGGTTAATTCATTGTTCTCAAAGGCCTTGAAGAAGTATTATGATTATATTATAGATATATTTTGTTTTCCCTAAACTTTAGAATTAAACTGTTTCACAGAAATACACCATTCTCTCTTAAGTAAAAAGAAAAATTTATATTTTTAAATGTGATTATTTTATTGTTATTAGTTGGCTAACCTGAGCCTGTCGGAAAGAAACATTCCAAATCTTAATCAATGTTTCTTATTATAAATACATTTCCCAGTATCTCAGTGCATTACATACATCGAATCATGGTGCATGCCTAGCATTACGATTGTTAGAAGAAGATTGCATTGGGATACAACTCTTGCCGATGCTGCTCTCGGTTCATCGCCACATCAAATACGATGTTTGTTTGCCATTTTATTGACAACGTGTTTTCCAACTAACCCGCCTAAATTATGGGGAAAATATAAGGCTTCAATGAGTGAAGATGTATTACATGCTCTACGTAGAATTCGAGGAGATCCAGATATAAATTTCTCGCTAGAAATATATAATGAATCTTTGATTAAGTTGGAAGATTTATGCATGATCATTTCGAATCAACCACTAATTAAATTAGGGATGCCATCAGCTAATCGGCCAGTAAGTGATTTATTTAATCGCGATATGCAACGTGAACAATCGTACAATGTTGATGGTTTAAATGCATATGTTCAAGCAAATGAACCAAAATTGTTACCAGAACAAAAATTACTTTATGATAAAATTATGCATGCAGTCGCTGCTCAAGAAGATGGTTTCTTTTTTTGGATGCACCAGGTGGAACAGGGAAACATTTTTAATTTCGCTCATATTGGCACAAATGACATCATCTGGAATTGCTGCCACTTTATTAGACGGAGGAAAAACAGCACATTCAACACTAAAATTATTATTGAACATTCAAACAAATGAAAATGCTGTATGTAACACTAAAAAGAATTTTTGGAACTGTACATAAATCAAAATTCATTCATGTATAAGAAAATATTAGAAAGAGTAAATCTATGCTTCGTCGTTGAATTATTTAACCTATAATCTTCAAACTAACGTAAGAGAGAAAAAGAGAATGAAATGAAAAGAGAGAGAGGAATACTAGAAGTTTCACTTCCGTCGTGCGTAAGCTTGACACACTCAGAATTTTTTATTTTGCTTTCGCAATGAGTTAGATTATTTCTTGAAGCTGATTTTTAATTAATAAAATACGAGTATATTTAATTAAAATACAGTTGAACAAAATTATATTGCAAACAAACTTTTGGCCGTCTCGAGACGCTGCCCGCCAGGGCCACCCGCCCGGAGGGCCAAGGTAGACGGCGTGCCGGAGGCACGCCTGACGCAGCTTGTATTTTATATTTCAATAAAAAAATGTTTTTTCACGACCGGGTGTAGTAGTTAGTTTCTATGATATCAAAGTAGGGATAAAAATATCATATTATTTCCTACGGGAGTTAATATACATTATTTCCCGTGGAAATAATTATAAATAAAATAAATACAATTTGTTGTTATGAGCAAACAAATAAAACTGCAACGGATCGTTGCTAAACTTTATCCAAATTCATTTGAAATATCAATATGTTTATTCCTTTATTATTAATCAGATATCACTTGCAATTTGCAGTTCATGTTGACTTTAATTCAAAAATAATGACCTATTCTCATTTACCATTTACCTCAAAAATCATTCTACATTGGATTTTTGACGTTACGGTTATTATTTGTAACCATTGCTGAAGACATGGAAGAATCGACTTAAAAATCAAAAAATAGGCATCTCAAACTTGAGTTGTTTACCAAAAAAGGATTTAGTCTTTTTGATTTTAAGTCGATTCTTCCACGTTTTCAGTAGAGGTTGCCATTAATAGTCAAAACATCAAAAATGGAATGCAATAAGGTTATTCCTCTAGTATTAGATAAGAATCGATCGTTATTTTTGATTTTAAGCCGATTCCTCCATGACTTCAGCAATGGTTACCAATAAAAATAGAAGCCTCCACACTCTTCCTAATTTATATAAACGACCTTATCGATCAAACGGCAAACCCCACTTATTGTTACGCCGACGATAGCACTCTACACGGCAAACCCTCACTCCCGAATAATCGAATCAATGTTGCCTCCTCAATTACTCTCGACCTAGACAAACTGAATAAATGGGGCTCTCAAAATTTAGTTAACTTTAATTCAAACAAAACTCAATGTTGTCTAATTTCTAGGCGCGAAAATAAAGATTTCCCTGATATTCACTTAGACTCGAATACCCTGAAAATGTGTGACAGCCTATCCATGTTGGGCGTCTCTGTCGCATCTGACCTGTCTTGGAATGAACACATCTCCTCTGTGGCGAAATCTGCAGCAAGGAAGATTGGCTTCCTTATTCAGGTCCAAGCGATTTTACAAACCCCCACAACTTCTCACCATCTACAAGGCCCAAATCCGCCCCTGTCTCGAATACGGCTCTCCATCTACGGAGAGGAGCCTCAAAATATTCTCTTGCTACTCTGGATGCAATTCAGAAACGAGCCGTCAGGCTAATTGACGATTCTACCCTCACTGACTCCCTCGACTCGCTGGCTCATCGAAGAAATGTCTCTGCCCTTTCCCTTTTCTATAGATACTATCACGGCAGTTGCTCTGATGAGATAAAATCAATAATTCCCCCCAAAGCATGCTTTGCACGTAGCACGCGTTTTGCCGACTCCCAACACTCTCTCGTGATCAAATTAGAAAAGTGCCGGACCACTTAATTCGCAAATACATATATCCCCATGACTTCAAGGAACTGGAACTCTCTCTCAGCCTCCATCTTTCCCAGCACCTATAATCTTCAAACCTTCAAAACCGGAGTACATAGACACCTACGTCTACACCCTCTCACTTAATCAACGTTCCCTTCTCTTAAAATTCAACCTAATTGAATACTACAATTTGCGACTTTAATTGAGTCCTTCACTAGAACGATCGCGCAAACATAGCCTCCTCAATAAATTCAGACTTAAGCATGCTAAAAACATGGCGATCTCACAACTTGGTAAACTTTAATGCTGGTAAAACACAATGCTGCCTAATTTCTAGGCGCGCAGATAGGAACCTTCCGGACATTTCCTTTGATTCGAGCTCATTGGAATTTCGTAATAAAATATCATTGTTAGGTGTCACCTTAGGTTCTGACCTCTCTTGGAATGACCATATTATCTCAGTAGCAAAGGCTGCAGCATGTAAGCTTGGCTTTCTTTTCCGAACCAAACGATTTTTCACCCCCACTCAACTCCTTATATTATACAAGGCTCAAATTCGCCCCTGTCTTGAATATTGCTCGCATTTGTGGAGAGGGGCCCCCAAGTATTCTCTTGAAACCCTGGACGCAATTCAGAGACGAGCTATCAGACTGATAGGCGATCCTACATTAACTGACACTCTCGACTCCCTAGCCCATCGTAGATCTGTCTCCGCCCTTTCCCTTTTTTATAGATACTACCATGGCTTTTGTTCTGACGAAATTAAATCGATAATCCCACCAAGGGCTTCATTTGCGCGAAATACACGATTTTCTAAAACTCAACACCCCTACGCGCTTAAACTGGATACTAATCGAACAAACGCATTCGCCAATTCATTTATCCCCATGACATCTAGAGACTGGAACTCTCTTCCCCGACCGTCTTTCCAGCAACTTATGACCTTCAATCTTTCAAGACCAGCATCCACAGATACCTTCGACTTCTACCCAATCACTAAATCTCCCCTTATCTTCACGTTACAAGGGTCCATCACGGACTACAGAGGTTGTACCTTCTTGGTGCAACTTCTTCTTGTATCAGTATCTTTATAAAAAAAAACAATACTTTCCCCCATGCTTCGCATTGGATAAAGTAAAAACTTGAAAGTAGTCAGGGCCGGATAAAAGGCGAGGTATGCTCCAATCGGGCCCTGCATTTGAAAGTGGCCCCGCGTTACCATCAAAATGTACAAAAAAAAATTTCGAAATTTAAAGCAAATTGCTTTTGACGATAATGGATAAATGATGAATTATTCAAATAATTAAAAATATATCTATTTTAAGTTCGAATTGCTGGATGAAATTTATTAATGTGTTTATTATTATATAATATATACTTTATAATATAGAAAACTGATACCCGTAAAAGTTAATGTCAAATGTATTGAATTTAATCGGGATAGTCCTATATTAGAGATTTTGCACTACGTAGGTATCTGATGATCCATGACATTTGATATATATATATGTCGGAGGTAGAGTCGACCAGGGTTTAAAGGGGCAGCTGAATTATCTGTCACCCAAAACAGCGTTCGAGAATCGCGCCACTTCAGTTGACATTTCAGAGACTAGAGTTGTTCCGAAAAAGCTCCACAGGCTCTCGGAGGGGTGGGGCGGCTGCCGAGGACAAGGGATTCTCGAGGAGCAGCATTAGGTTGGCAAGGAACGACACGGGGAGCTCTTGTGTTTGGTGTCAGTGTGCGTGCCGCGGACTTGGATGGCCTCTTCTAACCTTGAGATGATTAATTGAATGCTGAGGACTGCCTACAACTACGAAATATATATATATATATATATATATATACTGAATTTGAATTTTATTTAAATATTTAATATATAGAGAGGGCTCCCGCAAAAAAAATCCAATCAGGCCCCCGCACCTATTCGATCCGGGTATGGAACTAGTTACTTATATAAATAAATATTTTATCGTTCAGCGCCTTAATAATTCAGCGCCGGGGCACCGATCGCACACCCACGCTACGGCTATGCATATATATATAAATAAAAATGTACTGTTACGCTTAAGTGATACGTTGAAGTATCTCGGAAAGTTCTTCACCGATTTCTTTGAAATTTTCACAACATTCCATTCAAATACACGAGTGTTTTTATACATAGCGTTTTTATAGATATCACACTTGTGGCATGTAAATTTTTTTTCGAGGAAACAACACCAGCGCCTCTCTGGGGGTAAAAGCAAACAAACAAGATGGCCGATAATAGCTTTTTAGAAATCTTTCAACTGTCAATATTATTTTGGTTAAGGGAATAATTTTGACAAGTAATATATAATTCATTTACTGTTTTAATACCTATTCTATAATTATTTGCATTTTCAATTTATTTTCAAAACTATTATTATTTTTTAAATATATTTAAATATCTATATAAATTTTAACCATAAAATGAGACGGTTCCCGCCAGTGTTGTCAAATATAAATATGTATATATATTATTTATTTGTTTGAGACTTATAGTTTCGAAGGCTTGACCTTCATCATTAGTTTTTTTTAATTACACAAGTGTTTGACTAGAAGTCTGCTATGTAAACAGATGTGAATATCCACGCGATACTACCCCTATAAGAAATAATATTTCTAATTATACTGATGATGAAGGCCAAGCTCTACGAAACTAGTCTCAAACAAATAAATTATATATATACATATTTATATTTGATATATAGATGTTGCAGTAAAAACCGGTATTTAGTAAGAACGCGTGCTTACTAGTTATAAAATGCGTTTCACTGAATATCTTTGTAGCGAACTAGAATTTACGGATGTTGGTTGAGTTTGGTCCAAAGGTCTAGAATCTTCATTTTTGACCTTGCTGATTTTGGGTGTTTATTTTCACTATTTTTTAAACGAAAAATGTCAAAAATTACATACTTATTAGAAGTAAAGTTGTAGAGAATGTAATTTTTGACATTTTTGTTAAAATTTTTTTTGAAAATAAACCCCCAAAATGAAGATTCTAGACCAGGGTTTCTCAACCTTTTTTGGCCCGCGGACCAGTAAAATTTTGTAAAAAAAATTCGCGGACCAGTGATATTTTTTGAACAACAAAATTTTACTAGGTAGTAAAGAACTACTACATAAGTTAATTGTAACACTTTTTATTATCATTTACTTACAATAATATTTAAGTTTTTTTCGCGGATAGAAAAAAATTGTCCGCGGACTAGTAAAATTTCTACGCGGACCACTGGTGGTCCGCCGGAGCAGCGTTTGAGAATAGCTTTGGATCAAACTCAACCAACATCAGTAAATTCTAGTTGCCACAAAGGTAATCAGTGAAACGCGTTTCAACTAGTAAGAACCCGTTCTTACTAAAACCGGTTTTTACTGCAACATATATATGTGTAATGTGTATGTTTATTTGCATCAAGAAGACAAGGCTGTTTCTCTTTATGATTCAACAACTCTGCTACTCTCGGCAATACAAAATTTTTTCAATTGTACCTCTTACTTGTCATTGTGGACAGCATAGTTAATAAATTATCTGTTGTTTGGGGTGTTTGTTTTTCATGAACTTGATTAGTTCCTTCTAGTAAATTCATTATAGAAGATGTACCCTCTTCACTTATGCTGGTGGACGGTGTATCTAAAAAGATATTGGTTGGTTGGGAATCCCCTTTTCCGGAAACTCTATTTGTGTCTTCCAGTAGATTTTCGCTAGTTCCTGAAACAGTATCAAAATTCATAATAGATTCATATATGTTTCTCGAAAACGGCTATAACGATTTTGTTTAAAATTGATGTACTTATCAAGTCTCATGAGTTATTAGTCGTGTATAAATTTTAATCCGATCGAAATAAAGGAAGGGGGTGTGTTAATTAGGATTGTCGTAAAATAAATATTTTAATCGTTCGTATCTCGTCTTCGGTAAGTCGCAGAGACTTGAAATTTGAAACTTAAGCTATTTAGAAGCTATAAGAAGTACCACAAGATTTTGGCTAAAATCGAAATACCGGAAGTTGATGTTTACGTACGTAAGAATGTACCACCCACGTGTTTCTCAACCATAAGTCTCAGAGCTACGAAATTCGAAACTTAAGCTCGATGTAGGCTAAAAGCGAAATCTGCAGCAAGGAAGATTGGCTTCTTATTCAGGTCCAAGCGATTTTACAAACCCCCACAACTTCTCACCATCTACAAGGCCCAAATCCGCCCCTGTCTCGAATACGGCTCTCATCTATGGAGAGGAGCCTCAAAATATTCTCTTGCTACTCTGGATGCAATTCAGAAACGAGCCGTCAGGCTAATTGACGATTCTACCCTCACCGACTCCCTCGACTCGCTGGCTCATCGAAGAGATGTCTCTGCCCTTTCCCTTTTCTATAGATACTATCACGGCAGGTGCTCTGATGAGATAAAATCAATAATTCCCCCCAAAGCATGCTTTGCACGCAGCACACGTTTTGCCGACTCCCAACACTCTTTCGCGGTCAAATTGGAAAAGTGCCGGACCACTTCATTCGCGAATACATATATCCCCATGACTTCAAGGAACTGGAACTCTCTCCCAGGCTCTATCTTTCCCAGCACCTATGATCTTCAAACCTTCAAAACCAGTGTGCATAGACACCTACGTCTACACCCTCTCACTTAATCAACTTTCCCTTCTCTTCGGTAATGCAAGGGTCTTTTCGAGATCCATAGGAGCTACATCTTTACTGGTGCACCCTTCTTGCATTCGATTGCATTAAAAAAAAAAAAAGCAGTATAGCAAGCTTTTGGTTGAAATCGAAACACCGGAAGTTGACATTTATATGAAAGATTTTTCGTTTTTTTATTTTCTCAAAAATGGCACTAACGATTTTTTTTTAAATTGATGTACTTTATCTTATTTTTAATATATAGCTTTTAACTGGAGATAAAAGTTACTGAGTATCGCTCGGTGCTCCAGGCACATATTACTATGTAAATATAAAGTTGGTATCTCACCGCATTTCAAATTTGAACTATTTTCGGTTTTGAACCAATTCTAAGTTCTCATCGAAATGAATATCGCAAACTCGGAAATTTTCTCGAACACTATTAAAATCTTGCTCCAAGAGATCCTGCCGGCTTATGGCTCTTCACCAAGTCTTAAATTCCTAAAATAATATCAATATCAATTTAAAAATATTTTAATTAAAACATATTTAAAAAATATTTTATTATTCGTGTCCATGATTAATAATTAAAGGAATCGTAGGGAGTTGGACAAGACTTTAAATTCAATTAAATACAAGTTTTGATTAAATATGCCATACGTTTCGTTGCTGTTTTGCAACTTCTTCAATAAAAAGATGTCTAATGGCTTTGTTTCACTATTTCAGCCACTGAAGAAGTTGCAAAACAGCAACGAAACGTATGGCATATTTAATCAAAACTTGTATTTAATTTAATTTAAAGTCTTGTCCAACTCCCTACGATTCCTTTAAATATTTAAAAAAGATTTTCTACTATTTAATTAATTTAATTATAAATAAATATTTCTTTTTTTACGAACCTCAATCTCTTTGGGAAATAAATGAAGCCTAGTTCCTTTTTTATAAATACAATATCGAACACAACATTTTGTCAGGCATTGTTTATATTTATTTGCAATAAACTTGTAATAAATTTGTAATAACAAATCATGAATAATTAATAGTAACACAAAATAGATAGTATTAATATTATAAAATTAATATGAGTTGAAGCAAGTTTTATCGAATAACGAATATAATTTAAATAAAAGAGGTTGTCATTTTATGCAAGTTTTACTTTGGCCATCTATTGGCTTGTTAAAATATTTCTAGAGCGCGCGCTCAACTCAAAAATGAGAAAGCATGGCTACTTGTAATCATTGCCTCCACCAATTTGAAATTCACTAAAAATCCTTTGAGCGCGCACTCCCTTGCGGTAAACCGGCCTACGGGCATACTTAGGGCAGTTGGTAAAGTCTTTGTAAAAGTTGACAAAGAGTAAAACATTAGAATTCTCCTTGTGACCGGCGGGATGGCCAAATAGATGAAGTGCTTGTCATCTGATTGGCCGTCCGGTCGGACACAAGGTGAATTCTAAGCGAGGACTGAACCGCGACCTAATATCGTGTACCCCTACTTCCATTTCCACTTTCATTTCCAAATAGAAGACAATAGATGAAGGGCCATTATCTAATGAATTCCAAAATAATTCCACATAATTCCAAAAACATGTACACTTAATTCTTTTACAAAGATTTTACCAACCGATATACAACTGGCCCTAACAGTGCTGTTTATGCGCCCGGTGCGAGCTTCTATAACTGCGCCCTTGAAAAAAAATATAAGTACTTGGTAGAATTTTGAATAAGTATATATAAATTAGGTAAACTAAAAAAAGTTTATTCGAAAATATTTGCCAAAATACAAAACAAAACTTGGTCCTGGTCTGGTCATTTCTGAGTCCTATGCCTGGGCACCGCTGGCACCTCCCTAATATATAGTTACGGCACTGCATACTAATTATAGTCAAGGACTCTAATCATTCGGGCAGGATAGAAACTTAAATTGTAGGATTTGTCCTCCCAAAGACACAGAAGCCAGTGCTACCGTTACAATAAATATGTATTATAATATTTACAATACATTTTTTGACAAGTACAATAGTACACTAACATTAAAATAATTTAGTTTCTAGTACATTCCATAAAATATCTCAAACGTAGTACATTTATGATACATTACAGTCCTGAAAAATATAAGCTTCAAAATATCAATATAAAAATGATAGATTTAATACAAGATGATTTTGGAAGCATTAATTGATGATAAAAATTCTCCAAAAAATGTTTTAAATGAATTACTCTTTCCGACACCAAGTAAATTCTTGAAAAACATATATCATGTTTACCACATGGAAAAAACCGCGTGTATGTCAAATAGTCACGGCGACCGAATCGACTAAAACCCCCGTCTAATTCATCGTCCCAGGGCAGGGGTGGGCAACCTGGGGCTCGTGAGCCGCATGCGGCTCTTTCGATGTCAAAATGCAGCTCTCAAGTTCCATTTAACCAAACTTTCAAAAGACATGCAAGGCCAATGCTCTCATTGATGTAACTATCTATTATTTCATAATTATAGTTATATTATTCCCTAGGGGGTCCGGTAAGAAATTTCCAGGGCCCCAAAGTGAGTAAATCGGCCCTGCCGGGACTATTCACTTGAATAAAGAAATATTTCTAAGATGGCATAACAGTAAAACTTACAGACGCCATCCATAATGCCGCTAGATTGTCCATTCCTTTGAAACGTTCCTCTTTTAAAGGAGACCCTTTACCAGACAATATTAAAAACATCATTCGTCAACGAAATCAAGTTAGGAGAGCGTGGCAACGTCATCGGCTTGATATATCACGCACTGAAATGAATCGTCTCTCTGGTGAAGTAAAGCGAGCAGTAGCTGAATGGAGGAAAAATATTTGGATTGAGCGCATTTCTAGTTTAAATGTTAAAGATTGTTCTCTTTGGAAATTTGCTCGACGTTTACGTGGGTCTAAAAATTCTATTGGTCTTATTGCAGGACCAAATGGTCTTGAATATTCATCTGACCGACAAGTAAATATCCTAGCAGGAATATATCAGGATCAATTCACAAATACAGAACAATCTGAAATTAGTGAAAATAGCTTGATTTATGAAGTAGCAAAAAAGCTGGAAGATCAAAGTGATGCAGCCACCTATCCAGCCGTAAAACCTAGGGATATAAAAGCAGCTATAAAGTTAATTAAAAAGAAAAAAGCACCAGGGCATGATGGTATACTACCTGTATTCGTACATTTTCTTCCAGGAAAAGCAATTTTATTTTTAAGTCGAATAATTACTGCTATATTCAAGCTGGGACATTTTCCATCGACTTGGAAATGTAGTGAGATAATTCCGGTCCACAAACCAGGCAAGGATAGGTCTCAGGCCACTAACTACCGACCCATCTCTTTGTTACCTGTTCTGGGGAAACTAGCAGAGAGATTCATCCTAAATTGGCTAGAGAGGGAGACATCTGAAAGGAATCTTCTCCCAGATACCCAATTCGGTTTCAGAAAAGGACATTCGGCAGTTCATCAGATTGTGAGAGTCAGTCATTTTATTAGGGGTCGTTTAAATTTAAAAAAGCCACTGGGATGGTACTGCTTGATGTTGCTAAGGCATTCGACAGTGTTTTTCATTTAGGATTGGTAGCTAAATTATATCTTTTTGGTCTTCCCGGTACCCTATGTCGAGTTATCGATAATTTTCTTAAGGAGAGAAGTTTCAGAGTGCGGGTGGGTCGTTCTAAATCATCCTGGTATCCTATAAGAGCAGGCGTTCCTCAAGGCGCTCTGTTATCACCTTTGCTCTATGCTCTTTATACCTCGGATCTACCCAAGCTAAAATTTGCAAATATCGCTCAATATGCCGATGACATTGCTATTTATTACTCTCATCAGAATTTCAAATGCTTAAAGAGAAGAATCGAAGAGGAAACACAGGTTGTGTTAAACTATTTCAAAGATTGGAGACTCAAAATAAACCCAAATAAGTCTGAAGCTATTCTTTTTACAAGAAAATTTAAATATATTAATACTACATTAGATATTGGTGGATATGAATTAAAATGGCAGCCTAGTGTGCGATATCTTGGTGCTACACTTGACCGTAGGGCGAATTGGGCTCTCCATACCAAGTTAGCCAGAGAGAAGGGTCTCCTGGCAGCAAAAATCATTTGGCCTTTGATTAGACCTGGCAGCCTGCTTCCTCTGAATGAAAAGTTGACTCTATACAAAATGCTTGTTCGGCCAGTCATGGGATACGCTGCCCCTGCATGGCTCCCCTTCGCCTCCAAAACCAGGCTCAACGATTTGGAAAGGGTCCAGTCAAAAACATTAAGGAAAATGACCATTCCTCCTCCTGGAATCAACAACCATATAATAAGAATCGGGCTAAACATGACTTCTCTAAAAGAAAACCTAGAAAATAGTGTTAAAAAATTCGAAAATAATGCACAATCAAGTCTCAACCCTCTAATTAACGAACTATACCGGATGTGACACTTCATTTCTCATTTAGTGATATTCATTTCATCATCATTCATTTTGTTTTGTTTTTGTTTTCTTTTTTTTTATGTTAAAAATAAAGTATATGGGGTTTTTTTATCAATTTTTTCCCTTACCATAATAAGGAGTGAGAATAATGTATAATAAAATAAAAATAATGGACATTCGATGGTGAGGCTTTCGGGCCTCGAGGTCGAAGTTTTTTTATAATTATAAAACATGTTGTATTTTTTATTTTATATTGGATAATAAAGATCATTATTTATTATTTATTCTAAGATGGCATAAACATGGGTTTCCAAGATCTTATGCGGATTCCGGGGTTAGATTACATTACTCCTCTTATTAAATTCTTGTTAAAATCATATAGGAAACCATCCTTTGGGTGAATTCTAAGACTCAACACGCCCCAGCGACATATAACCTTCAATCTTTCAAGACACGCATCCACGAACTTCTTCAACTCTGACTCAATCTCTAAATCTCTTCTTATTTCCAAGATACAAAAGGGTCCACCGCTGACTACAGAGGTTGTTCCTTTTTGATGCAACTACTTCTTATCAGTATTATTATAAAAAAAAAGAATGGCGGACCTCCCTCAGAGACCGGGCCCCTAAATCTCTTATTTCCAAAATACAAGGGTCCACCGCGGACTACAGAGGTTGTTCCTTTTTGGTGCAACATCTTCTTGTATCAGTATCATTATAAAAAAAAAAAGAATGGCTGGCCCCCTCAGAGACCGGGCCCCTAAATCTCTAAATCTCTTCTTATTTCCAAGATACAAGGGTCCACCAGGGACTAGAGAGGTTGTTCCTTTTTGGTGCAACTTCTTTTGTATCAGTTTCAATATAAAAAAAAAAAAGAATGGCGGACCCCCTCAGAGACCGGGCACCGAGGCTACAGCCCCCTCGGCTCTACACGCCCCTGAATATAAATGCTAAGAAATCAATGGGAGAGCTTGTTATCTTCTATTTATTAATTCAATTATTTGTTATTTTTAAATTCAATTCAGGGGTTCATGAGTATACTTGATATTTTGAAATTTGAAAAATTCTAGGGATTTTGTTTCTCTTTTAAATATATTTTTTTTAAATTAAAATTCTATATTATTTTAGAAAATAAATATTAATAATAAAATAAAAGTTTGCATTATATACAAATTCATTACTTTAACTATTAATTCAATTTCTAAATAAATACTCATTGGGTATTTTAGCTTTATTTTGAATTATGTGGTTATTGTCATGTCGGATGGAATCAATGAACAAGTAAAAAAGTTCTTTTTTACTTCCACTAAAAACTCTACGCCTGGTACTGAAATTGAAGGAATAGAAGTTCTTATTCCAGAGGTTAAATTTTATTAATAATTTTTCTAATATATTTTTAAATTATTGATTAATAATGCTTTTTGTTTGTTTGAATTAAAAAGCTACTGGAATTACACCTTACCTAACCTTACATTTTTTTAACCGGGTCTCTATCTAAAAAATATATATTTTTTAAAAAAATCATAAATAAGCTATAATTAGAATGTTCTTCATTGTATTATTGTAAGAATTAATAGAATTCATTTATAATTTTTTTTTGTAAATCTATTTAGAATAAATCAAAGTGCCCCTTCTTCATATAAATAAGTTTATAAAAATAAATATATAGGTACTTATATATAAATATATATTTATTTACTTATATACATAGTTTTTAATTTAAAATTTGAATATATGACTTGACTTGATGTCCAGCTAACAATTTAATCATTTAACATTAATCTTCTACTTTCTTCACAAAGTCGATTTAATAGAAGGCTGTTATCTAGTGATGGAAAAGTCATGTATTTATCTTGTATATTATGTTTCTGTTAATGTTATATATTTAATAGTGCATAATAAGGTTGTGATCGAAGTCTTCTATTAAATTATTCAACCATAGCTTTAATCAAATCAATTTAAGTTTTAACATTCGCTACAGTATATGAATTGAATATTTTTGTGAAATATTTATAATTCTCAGAATATAAACATAAAGCCTACGCAACTTTTTTATAAATTTATAAAAATGTACTTCTCTCGACAAACCCATTTAATTATTTGACTAATGTTTCAGGAAAATATTATTACCATTATCAAAAATATTATCTCTAAAATATCAATAAATGAACGTTAAATATTATATTAAACAAGTTTGAAGACGGACTGGTAAATTAGTATTACAGGATTTGGATAAGGCAGTCCAGATTCCAATAATAGAAGTTATTAACTTTAAGGAGATAGGTGATTGTTCTAGGTAGAAATATTTTAATATAATAATAAAATTGTGCAAGATGCGAGGTAGGTTTCCCAAAAAAACCTACCTCCCATCTTGCTCATGTTTGATAATTTATAAGAGAAATTATATCCAACAAGATGTCATTTATTAGAAAAAGCTTTTTCTCTCTTTATTGTTTTTAAAAGCTTCTGAGCTTTTTCCCTCCTTCAGGTTCTATAACCATTAAATGGGATTTGGCCATCATTATTATCAAGATTATTACAATATTACTACAATACATGTTGTAATCATTCCCTGAATTTAATACTTTGGGAGGTGAAGAGTGGAATATTTATATCAGTCGTTTAAATCAACATTTGGAATCGCATAAATTAATATAAGAATGAATGAAAAAACCTCCGAAACGTCGGCTTTTAAAAACAATAAAGATAGAAAAAAGCTTTTCCTAATAAATGACATCTTGTTGGATATAATTTCTTCATTTGAATCTGGATTGCCTCATCCAAATCCTGTAATTATATTAAACCATTTACTGATGATTTTTATAAAATAATTTATTGTTCCTGAATGTATTATTATAAGAGAAAATTCGATGCTCTAAGGCGTGGTTTATCCACACTGCATCTACGCAAAACGATAAGTATTCTTCATTAGAGCAGTGCTTCCTAAACTTATTGAAGTCGCGGCCCCCTTGGAACCCAAGTCAATATCTCACGGCCCCTCTATTTTTTTTAAATTCAGATTGGTTAAAAAATAATTAACACATAAAATCAATATCCTTTGTTATAAACAGTTGGAAATATATTAACATTTCACTACATTATCAAAATATTATAATTCAAGTATTTAAACTTGTTTAACAATAATAATTTATTTGTTACATTTGCTACTCTTCGCCCTGCGGGTAATCCATGGCTCCCTAGGGGATTCACTCCATTAAGAAGTAAATTTATAATTTTCTCATTAATATATCAAAGAATAATTAACATATTAACGAGAATTGTTTTTGATCGCACTTTTTAAACAAGATATATATCGCGAGACTACTGCTGATTGAGGCTATTGGAGTCTGCTGAGTCTGTCTCTTAAGTCTCGATATATATCTTGTTTAAAAGCGCGATCAAAAACAATTATAATAATAAAATGGTTCATCTAGAACAGGGGTCGGCAACCTGCGGCTCGCGAGCCATATGCGGCTATTTCGATGTGAAGATGGGGCTTTATTTTAAATCAAAAATCAAATTTATATATATCTAATCCTAATCAAATACCATAATATTGAATTAAATATGTTAGTGGCTCTTTAAAAACTGGGAAATTTTGTAAATTGTAACTTTTGGCTTTTCCGTCTCAAAAGGTTGCCGACCCCTGACCTAGAACCAACACCTAACTCCTTAAAAGTTAAAAACAATTGGGAGGCGCTGGAATATTTAATTGTTTAATTAATGAATCAAGGCCTAAGCTGCGAAAAATGAACGAGGAGAGGATTAAAAAAGAAATTCCATAATTCATATAGACAAAAGGTATTAGTTTGGGTTCGGGGATCAGTAGCTTGGTGGATATGGGAGCTAAAGCTCTTATGACAAAGCATTGCAGTACACATGCAAAGATCCCGGGTTCGAGCCCCGGCTGATCCTTTTGTCTATAATAAAAATAATCTTTTCTTCGTTCCCTAAATTTAAAATTTGTTAAAAACAATTTTCGTTAATATGTTAATTATTCTTTGATATATTAATGAGAAAATTATAAATTTATTTAACTTCATTATTTCAAGTTAGAAATATATAAATTCGGATATTATTTTCACTTAATATTTGACAAAAATCACCTGCATTCGATTCGCCATCGAATCAAATACAGAAATCTTATGATTACATTAAAAAGCATTGCATTCGAGCATAATACGTTATTAATGTTTGATTTATAAAATAATTTTATTTAGTTCTTAAAGAATTATCTATTTTTTATATTAAAAAGACATCTTTCATTGTGTGAATAAACATTTTTTCAAAAAATCGTATAAATATGTATAATTTGATTAATTTTTTATTATTATATTTTTGGTTTTTAGCAATTACAAGCTTCATATAGCTTTTATACGTGGCCATCTGCTCCAGTACTCGCTTGGTTTTTGTGGGATCATCGATCCGAACTTCCAGGAAAACATATTCTTGAATTAGGAGCTGGAACTGCTTTACCTGGAATTTTAGCCGCTAAATGTGGAGCACATGTAACTCTTACTGACTCTGCTCTTTTACCTAAATCGTTACAACATATAAGCCATTGTTGTGAAGTTAATCATCTTGATCCCACCCAGGTATTCATTTTACTATTTTAACTTTTGTAAAATCAAATTATCATCGCACTCTTAGTATAAGACTACCACATTCGATTTTTAATATTTTGAGAAAAAAACTGAAGTTTTTGACCCTTTCTTTAAGCTGTTCTGATCCTCTAGTTCTAGTTGAATTTCATTTCAGATCATTATTTTTAAAATATGATTAAATCACTATTATGACGACACTAGTTATTATACAACTTAAAATATACGCAAAAAATTCAAAATAATTATTTTCATTCTTGTTATTTCGATTCGAAAATATATTTCTTTTACTTTACCATACAGGGGTATGATCGTGCTCGAAAAAAGTTGTTTTTTTGCTTCTTTTTTTCGAAATATCTCAAAAAAGGCAGAAATTATTTAAAAAAAAAAAAAAATAGTGCGAAACCATGGCGTAATGTCCTAATTCGGAGTCGGATTAGCCGAGCTGGCTAACGCGCTAGCCCCGCTTCGGCATCGACGATGACGATTTTGGAGCGGAAGGCCGGGGTTCGATCTTGGCTGGCATATAAAATTTCTAAAACTCGGCTCCCTCACTAACATAAAAAAACACTAACACTTTACTGATGTGCTGTCTAAATGGGCTTTGTTCCTGGTGACAATAAATAAAATAAAAAAAAAGTCCTAATGAATGAACATCGAAAAAATTATATTTTACAAGATATATTCATTATTTTGGCAAAATATCTTTTAGTGCGTTGCCAAATTTTGTGTACGCTCTAGCTCAAAAACTAGTGAGAATATAAAAACCAAATTTCACATGTAGATTCTTTATATTGAGATTAAGAACTGATTAGATTTTGGTTGAAATCGAACCAAAAATTAAGGGGGTTCTTAAAAAATTAAATTTTCCAACTAAAAAAAACTAAGAAAAATGGAATTTACATTTTTTTCCGGGGACCAAAATTGTGGGGGTTCAAAAAATAGAACTATCAATATAAGTTCTAGGCCTTTTGATTGATTTGTACGAAATTTCGCATATGCACAATATAAGACCTTACGGAAATGACTCTCCATATGAAAGTGCGAGTGACCCAAAATTATTAACATGATGAAATTTTCCCACAAAAATACTTGAAGCTATTTCCCCTTGAAGAGTTGCATATTTAAAAGAAGATATGATCAATTGCTAATGAGCCCAAAATTAAGAGAGGAGGGGGTTCTCTCGTAAATAATTATAAATTATTTTATTAAATATAAGAGAGTGGCCAGGTGTATGATAAAGTCATGTGGATGGGCACATCAGCTTATTTTTCTTTAAATTATTATCATTTGAATTGAATGTAATGGAGGTAGCCCAGGGTAGTGAGGAAAGAAAAAATTAACACATATCAAATAAGGTGTAATTTATTGGAATCTTCCTCCTTCCTTCAAACCGCTTTCGGAGGATTCTTCCTCCTTCTTCAGGGTTTCAAAGGCTCAATGAATGAAACAAATAAAATGTTTACTTTTTTCTCTCCACAGTAGTGTTCAAAACTTTCTTCTTTTTCTATGCCTTTGCTAAAGAAGAAGAAAGTTTTGAACACTTACTTTGGAGAGAAGAAGGAAACATTTTATTTGTTTCATTCATTGACTCTTTGAAACCCTGAAGAAGGAGAGAAGAATCCTCCGAAACGTCGATTTGAAAGGAAAGGAGGAAGGATTCCAATAAAGTACACCTTATTTGATATGTGTTAATTTTTTCTTTCCTCACTACCCCTGGGCTGCCTTCTATTACATTCAATTAAAATTTCTACCAGTCCGTCTCTCTCCAGAGAAAATTTCGTTGCAAAAAAATTATCATTTGAATATATGCTTTACAATAATCAAGATATGTTATACCATATATAACCATTGCAATTATATATAATGTAGCTTCCACTGCTTTTCATCATCGTGGACTCGCTACTTCTCTCGACGCTTCTCCGTACCCAGTCTCCATTTTTCTCGATTCTGACTATCTAGTTCGCCTAAGTTTCTGGAGCGCATAGCCTCGTTCACGTCGTCCATCCAACTGGCGACTCGATCCACTCTTCTAAATCGGCAACTTCTACGAAGATAGTCCATTTCGGTCGAAAGCAACTGATTTTCAAAAGCTATAAATATATTTTTGTTTTTTCTTTAAATTCTTGAGCTCATCGAAGACAACTCGAGTGTTCAGTAATAGAATTTTCAATAAAATATTTAATACATTAACTTTGAATTCATACTATATATTATTATTGTTTTTAATATTTAATTTTATAATACTTAATTTAATAACATATACTTAATTCATAAATATTTTAAAAATAATCATTTCAAATGAAATTCAAGAACAAAAATTATTTTTAGAAGTAAAATTAAAAAAAAAATTTTATAAGAAGAGCTTTACGCTTTATAGTAGGTTGAGTTTAGGGGTGTTTGATATATTATATGTATTAAGGGGTACCAATTATAATTTCATTCTGCCTTTTTAAATTTAATTTCTCAAAGATTTAAAGAACAATCTGTTGAATTATGGTCTAAATATAATTTACTCACCTAAAGTCATAATTCCAGATATATCAGCAAAGAAATCTCTTCTCGTTCTATAAATGACGTTATCATTCGAAAGAAGGGCAATTTGTTTAATTAAGCCTTATCTCAAAACATGCATATTTTCAATTGTGGTAGTCTTAATCCAAGAATGTGAATCATAGGATGTTTCATATGACACCTATAAGCTTCGGGAGCTCATTAAAAAAACAGTTGCGTGAATCTGAAGATGCTTTGTTAAGGAGATACACAACCCTCATATTAATTACACTTACCATATATAATCACCTTGTTTGATAACTTCAACAATAGATGCATTAATGCAGTATTTCTCAAACTTTTTCGAATGTGGAACCCTTTTCCGTTTGGAGGGTAAGCGTGGAACCCGTCAATCTTGTGATTCGAGTTAAAGCGTTGTTATGGGAATGGGATTCACACAATTAATCCAAAACTGCACCTTCCTTTTGAACGCTAGAATTTTTTCACCTGCCGTGAATTTTTTTGCGGAACCCTAGGCGAGTTTTCATGGAACCCCATGGTTCCGCGGAACACACTTTGAGAAACACTGCATTAACGTTTTAAAAAAAAATTTCTGACTCTATTTATTTATTTGAATTGCGTTCAATCAGGCCCGACGAGGCGGGGGGGGTAGTTACCCCCGGGCCCGAAAGGGGCCCGGCACTAACACTGTTAAATAAATTTTTGTACTACTAAAATCTATAATTTGTTTAGGTTTAAAATAAGAGACGTGCAGCTTCAATTTTTTTCTTTTATTTATCAATTCCCACTAACGTTTCGGCCATTGGTTATGGCCATCTTCAGAGCAGGAATTAGTCAATATTTATATAAAAAAAATTTTTTTGTGATACACTTGTCATTAGTTAAAAGATATCTTTCGGCCTTCTGGCGAACACCCTGTAAAAAGTTTTGTATATATCCTATTTATGTTTCTTGTATATAATTTTAACTAATGACAAGTGTATCACAAAATTTTTTTTATATAAATATTGACTAATTCCCGCTCTGAAGATGGCCATAACCAATGGCCGAAACGTTAGTGGGAATTGATAAATAAAAAGAAAAATTGAAGCTGCACGTCTCTTATTTTAAATCTAAACAAATAAATTACTACAGCTATAAAAAACTCCCTTAATAAATAAAATCTATTACTTATTATAAATAAAAATATAAAATAGCAAAATGAGGTAACAAAGCATTTTAAGTAACGGATTTATTTATTTATTAAATAATAAAATATTTTACAAATTGAAAAATGCAGTAATTTGATTTGTCCCAGCATTTAGGGGTCCACTGGTTTCATTTTACACCAGGGCCCGTAAGAGCTCTCCACGGGCCTGTGTTTAATATTACCTTTGTACCCACTTCGAAGATCATTATATAAGCGTAGTGCAATATTATTTTTGATTTGATCTAAATCTTTCTCCTTTTTCTGTTTTTGTTTTTAAAATCTAATTAGCCATACGAAAATATATAAAAAGATATTCTTGTTGCAAACAGATAAACTCAATCGATTTAGAGATATTTAAATTTTCGAATTTTATCATTTATATCTATATGAACTTGTTTTATTGTTTTGATGTGCTGAATTAGAGAGTAATAATCACATAATACAACAAATTCAAATTACCCTATATAAGTTTATACTTAACACATGTTTTCGGATCCACCTCCTACGAACTTATTTTCTTAAAATGAGCCAAGAAATCTACTCCTGAAGTTTGTAGAGGTCATTTCTAAACAGCCTGTATAATTATAATTTTTCTAGAAGATTTATCTAAATTAAATATTTTTTTATTTAAAAAATTAAACTAACTATTTAATTTTTTTTCAATATTTTTAGGTACGAGTCGTTGGCCTTTCTTGGGGATTATTTTTAGCTGATATATATAAACTAGGACCCATTGATTTGATTATAAGTTCTGATTGTTTTTATGAGCCTGCTATTTTTGAAGACGTTATAGCCACTGTAGCTTTTCTGTTGGAACGTAATCCAGACGCTAAATTTCTTTGTACTTATCAAGTCAGATCTTTGAAATAATATAATATAATATAAATATATTAAATTTAAAAACCTTTTAATATTATTACTCTAAATAAATTCTCCTATAAATTTAAGTAGAGCTACACCTACCAAGTAAATACAACTGGACTAATTGAAAAAATAACCTTTCTTTATATTTACATATTTAAAAAAGTTATTATCTACAAATAGATAATATGTAAAACTTAGTTAAGTTATATAATATAAAAAGGTTTAAAAGCCGGATTGTGAGAATGAATTGTTCGTCAAGAATTTGGTTTTTACCATTTGTTGTCGGTGTTTTGTCCCGAGTCCAAGCACTATTGCATTCTTGCTTAATTCACATATTTGCTTATTTGTGAAATAGTATTTGCATAGGGGTCAACTCAAACCACACATTTTTACGTTATGTATTTATATATATTTTTAAAAAATTTTTGCTGATAGTAAGTAGGTATTTTTTTACCTGCTTTATATTATATTATTAATAATACTCTTAATCTATATTTTTCATCGTTGGATTATTTCCTCACCACTTTTTTGAAATTACATATACAGACATGATTTTGATTCTTTCATTTACTTAACTTGAAAACCTGGATATCGTTTTTCTTCCGTCTTAAAGAAAGACCTGAGGTAAAATTATAAAAGTCCTCGCAAGCGCTCACTGGTAGTTGAAGGATGTCTGACCTAATATGTTTGGCTTCCAAAGAAGGAACGCTTCTTCTTTTTGTGCCCTATTCTATTCCAAGCTTTAGCCATTACTATTTAAGGTACAGTCGTCATAGTAATTTTTCTAGGAAAATTCTTCACAGAGGCAGTTTTCCGTTGAATGGATGATAATGGAAGCCAATATACGGCAATTGTCCAATACCGTGTGGATTAAGGCCTCTCGATCGATTCAAAGTCACATTTCAGTAAATTTCAACATAAATTAAATACTCTAATACTACTAGATGTAGAAGTTGAACAGCACTGACATCAACAGTTCTTCTTCTTAATAAAGTTATGTATGGTCTGTTTATTCTAACTCGTCCTGCCAGCGTTTTTTTGGTCGACCTCTGCTTCTTTTGCCTGCTGGCTTGTTCGTTAAAATTTTCTTGAGAATTCGGTCTTAAAACTAGAAGAAGGCTGACAAAGAGCATTTCAGTAAACCAAGGGATTAGGTATTTAGGATTCTCTTAGCTCATTACTATTCAACATAGTAAAGAGCGAGATAATAGAGGGAATTAGAGACCTTAAAGGATACACACGGAAACATAAAAACTAATTGATGAAAAAAAACTATAGATTGAGTTCTTATAACACAAGTTTCTTTCTTATGAATGTTGTTTACAAGACTAGTCAGTATTAAGGCATAACCACTGAAGAGAAGAATATTTTTATATAAATATATATAAGGTAATCTTAAATTTCAATAAATTATTCTTTGATGTTAACTTTTTTGTTCATGTAATTAATAATGAGAAAATATTTTAAAATTAAAAATTGCATTTAAATTTTCAGCCTTTAAGTGAAATAATCTGAAAAATATTTTGTCTTCTCAGCGGCTCCAGGCATATAGACATCGATACCTCTCCTTCCTATCACTACGTCACTGGGACATGGATAATAATTTCTCGATAAACTCGATCCCGTATACATTCAATGGCTTGACTCGATATGTCGCAGATCTATAAATTCATTTTTGTGTCTGAGAATATCACTAATTTAAAAGTTGCAGTTTGGTTGGTGTAATGATAGCACTCACCATGTGTAATATGAAGGGATCGAATCTATCAAGAAATTATTTACCGGGTCCCAGTGACGTATCCGATAGGAAGGAGAGGTGGGTCGATACGGCTGGGGCCGCTACAAAGACAAAATATTTTTCAGCTTATTTCACTTATTTAAAGGGTGAAAATTTAAATGCAATTTTAATCTTAAAATTTCTTCTCATTATTGATTAGATCAACAAAAAAGTTAACATTAAAGAATTGTTTTTTGAAATTTACGATTACATTACATAATTTTTATACATATAAATATCATAAGTTTCCTGTATTTGATTCGATTCACGATCGAATCAAATACAGGAAACTTATTATGAATTAATAGCAAACACCTAACATACGTGTTAACAGATCTAGCGCGCTGGACTGGGAGATTGAATATATAACATCTCAGATTTCAAATTTGGTGGTCCATATCAGTCTTTGATATAAAAAAACGTCTTGCGGGCTAAAGGCGAAATGACGTTGGATTATAGCTAAATGAAAAGTTTTTGTTTTGCCAAGAGTAGCAGAGTTGTTGATTCACAAAGAGAAACAAAGAGATTGTCCTCTGCTTGATGCAAATAAACATACACACATATATATCGAGATGATATATCTGTATATAAGTATATATTATTTATTTGTTTGAGACTATAGTTTCGAAGACTTGGTCTTCATCATCAGTCTTTTTAATTATAAATGTTGTTTTTCATGGAGTCAATACAATTCTAAACTGACCACCAGTGAAGGAACATTAAATTTTCAATATCCATATGGTATTGACTCCATGAAAAACATTTATAATTAAAAATAGACTGATGATGAAGACCAAGTCTTCGAAACTATAGTCTCAAACAAATAAATAATATATATATATACAGATATATCATCTCGATATATATGTGTGTATGTTTATTTGCATCAAGCAGAGGCAACCTCTTTGTTTCTCTTTGTGTATAGCTAAATGGATCAAATCTTTTTCATTCTCTCTTGGTCCAGACTTAAGACTCAGCAGACTCCAATAGCTTCAACCAGCAATAGTCTCGCGAAATATATCTTGTTTAAAAAGCGCGATCAAAAAAATTCTCGTTATATGTTAATTATTCTTTGATATATTAATAAAAAAATTATAAATTCATATAAATATCCTTCTCCTCAGTGGTTATGCCTTAATACTGACTAGTCCTTGTTTAAAGAATATAAGAATATTCATAAGAAACTTAAGTTGAAGGAACTCATTCTAAAGTTTTTTTATCAATTTGTGCGATGTTCCATTTTCTTAAAGAGATCTCAAAATTGATTAGCTTTAATACACACAAGACTTCAACGCTGCTAATTTCTAGGTGCTGTCCCAGCAACTTCTCACCATCTACAAGGCCCTTTTTGCAGTCGATCGCATTAAAAAAAAATGTGAATTCATTTTAAGAGTATTATAATCGCACTGGAATCCAGAACTGTTAGATTTCCTTTAATATTATGACTCTAATTTCAGAGTCCCCCTCCAAATAATAGTTCACTCGTTTAAAATCACATTGAGATGATTTAAGTTTTAACAGTTGTTCATATACTTGTCGTTCATTAATTTTTTTGGGAAATTGCTCTCTCAGGCTTTTATAGATTGGACATTCATATAATAGGTGCTTAGAAATTTTATTTTTAAAATTTAAATGGAAATAGATTATTCTAGTGTTGACTATAATCTGGCCTGATAACTCTTGCTTTTTTTTAGCAATTTTTGAACCGTCCCGGCCATAATCCAACAATATCTACCTAGATGTGTATTCCGACTTGATGATCTTGTCTGTGTCAATTTTATAATAGTGATCGTGGAATTTCTCCACCAAAAATTTAGTATTGGCAGTAGTAGTACTGTCTAGGACTAACCTTCCGGGACATTTTCGTCTAAAAATATTTTTTTTAAATAAGTTACCAAAAAACCTTTTCTCTCATTTTTCACTGGTATTTATAAAATTCATTAGGAATTCCACCCAAGCCGAGGGATTTTTCACTCTTGCTCTTTTTCGAGTTCATTGGTATTTATCTCTAAATCTGATTCCAGATTAATCATTATTTTCTGGAAGGTTTTTGTTTTTATTTGGATTACTGTTTCTTTGAAAATTTCATAGTAATAAACTTTCCATCTATCCATTTCTATAGGATTTATTGACATTTTTTGATTCTTGGGATTTTTATAATTTTGCAGAATTAGAAAGTTTCTTCAAAATATCTTTTTTTTATAGTAGAAATCCTTATTTATAGTTTAATATTTTTTTTAATCTCACTATTTTAAGTATATTAAATTATTAATCTAGAACCTTCACTTAAAACATACTTATTTCTCTAGGTCAGATCTTCTGATTGGTCTATTGAACGATATTTAGTGAAGTGGCGACTTCGTTGTGAGCAACTTCCTTTAACTGGGATAGGTGCTAGTTCTGGATTGGATATTACCCAGCTTATGCTTGGTCACACTATACATCTATTTCAGATTTCTCGAGTCTAATGGCTAATTTGATCAGAAAGGTGATTTTTTTTTCATTTAAAAATTTAAAATAATAATTTAAAATATACTAATTTTTTTTTTTTTGTTAAAGGGACCAAAGATTTTTGTTGGGAATCTTCCATGGACAGTTGGTCACCTCGACCTTGAAAAATATTTCTCTAAATTTGGACGAGTGGTTCATAGTAAGGTTATCTTCAATAAAAATACAGGATTATCAAAAGGATACGGATTTGTTGAATTTGACAGCAAAGAATCAATACCAAAAGTATTAGGCCAAAAGCATATTCTCGAAGGAAAATTTATTTCCACAGAAATTAACTTAAACTCAAATTAAGGTTTATATAATGTATTATTTATATTTTATTATGTCTTAACTCATTAAGTCTAAACGAGGGCCGTCTTTATGAGGTATGAGGCCCTAGGCCCAGGTATCAGATGGGGCCCCTAGTAAAACTAGCTCTGCTCTAGTAGTGTTGAAAGTTTTTATTGGAAACTCATTAGGTGTAGACTTAGTGGATTTAGACTATGCCGGGGGACCTAGGCCCCGGCCTATTAGGCCTTTTACGTAAAGACGGCCTTGTCTTAACTCATTAAGTCTTAACAAATGCAACACACATATTGTTATTTTCTTGATTTCAGTTTTTGGAACAAAGTTCCTTTTCAATTTATAATATAATGTGGTTATATATATATATATATATTAAAAATTTTAATCAAATCATCCAAATGTCTGTTTTTATTCTTTCACTTTTTTACAAATGAAATGATTAATGTTTTAATGTATAACATGAATAGCTATAATAAACTAGCAATATATATTCTAGCTGTACGATGTTCTTAACAATCTATCTGAACAAATTAATAATAAATTATTTCATAAATTGACCCAATAATGAAGAGTAGCAAAAGAACAGCAAACGTCGAGATAAATAAATAGTTCCGAATAATAAAAAAATTAAAATATTTGTCACTCGAGATCTCTTAGAATTTTTATTTAAATAAAACTACTAAATCAGAGGTCTTAAGGATAATTTTTATGTTTAATATTATATATTAATTATAATTAATTATCATTCGATTTTATTTAATTAAAATTAATTAATAATTAAATATAATTATTATTGTAATAATAATATAATTTTTATGTTTATGTCAGAAGGTTAGTATTCACCTCTACAGAAATCGAACCCCTATGCCAAAAAACCAATTGGTCGTATTGCATTTTAGGCATTCGTGTTCATTTCCCTAAGACTGATGAACAAACTTTTAGAAGCCGGCCAAAAAACAAAAACAAAAAAAATAAACTGACGTGTTCTTATGTGGCCATCCACTTGACTTTACCATACAACCTGGCCCCTCACTTATATTTAATATTTAATAAAATTATTTATAATCATGTAAGGGAGGGGTTAGATTTTGCTTTTTAGACTTCTGGGATCCCACTATTTATGTATACAAAATTTGGTTGAGTTTGGTCAAATGGCCAAGATTTTAATTTTTTGACCATACACCCCCCCCTATTTTGTGCAGTTAGTTTTTGCATTTTTAGACTTCTGGGGGTCCACTGATTATGTATACAAAATTTGGTTGAGTTTGCTCAAACGGCCTAGATTTTTAATTTTTACCCCCCCATTTTGGGCGGTTAGTTTTTGCTTTTTAGACTTTTGGGGGTCCACTGATTATGTATACAACATTTGGTTGAGTTTGCTCAAATGGCCTAGATTTTTAATTTTTAACCCCCCCTTAATTTTGGGTCGATATGCTCCAAAATCTAATCAGCTCTTAATCTCAATGGACCAAAACTACGTGTGAAATTTGGTTTCGATATTCACACTAGTTTTTGTGCCAGCTCGTCCACAAAATTTGGTAACGCACAGACTAACTAACTAACTAACAGACATTTTGACAAAACAATTATTATCTCGAAAAATATATTTTTTTCGATGTTCACTTATAAGGAGCTTTTTGTAGAGCGAAATGCCATGGTTTCGCTCAATTTTTATAATCTAAATAGTTTCAGCCGTTTTTGAGATATTTCGAAAAAAAGAAGGAAAAAAACCACTTTTTTCATGCACGATTACAATACTTGACCATACCCTATATGGTAAAGTAACAATATGATTTATTATAAAACTCAATAAAGACTAAAAAATATAATACTATATTTTTAATATTCTTATAATACTAATATGATAAATGAAGCTGTGACTGCATTTCTAAAAGTTCCCCATAATCTGGTTCAAACCTGGATTTACTGATTCTGAGAAGTAAAGTTAAATGCTCATCTGTCACACTGTTTCTAATACAACTTACCTGGCATAGGGGTTACCATGATCAAGAAGGTGGTTCCCTCATGGCGCCACCTATCCATTGCAATTAGGACGGGTTGACCCGTGCGATTGCCCCAAATGTGGGCAATTCGGCCGCGTAATATTTGGTAGGTTGGTTGCGAAGTTTCATTATAGAAAATATCTTTTCACATCCATAATAGGATGAAGCAAACAACACTAACTTTCTGGGCGTGAGATATCAGATTTGGGACAGTCGATTTCGACAAAGTCTGTATAACTCTAATTTTGGGACATTAAGAAACAACTCCATGTGGTGATTGTTAGATTGCAATTCAATTAATTCAAACTGCAAGTCCGGTTTCACTACTTCAGATTTCACATTAAAAGGCAAACAGAAAATGTCTAAGTCTTTTTCAATGACACTGAAGTCTTGAATCTTGGTTCAAATTGGGGTTATAGTTTTCTCAGGCTATCTTCGTAGCTCTTAAGCTTGTTTTTCTTTATAGGGGCTTTTCCATTTAAACTCGTGAAGTGCTAAGTGATCAGCAAACCGAATAAGTTGTAGTTCAAAACCTCTAAGTTGGCCTCAGATATTGTCGATAAATTGATTTTTCCTTGACATTCAACTTATTCATGTGACAGAGATTATCTGTGAAAAATGACAAGTCCAAAAGCCATTCTGTATCTTCCAACACTAAATGGAACATGCCCTTAAATGAATTTTTTTAAAACATTGAAATTTTCTATACCATTCGTCTTAAAATCTGGCGGGCCTGTTAGAACTGCAAAGTGGACTCCATCTGACCCCCGTCGTAGTTTTCCCACCATTGTCCTAAGCGGTGAATTCAAACCTGATCTAAAATAAAAATTGTCCTTAACTCCTAGAAATCACTAAATGACAACCTCTTAGAAATCTCAAATCTACTATTATAGGCAATTTGAATTTTTTTATTCAAACTTGTTTCTCATTAACAAAAACGACAACATAATATGTATATATGTTATTTTTCCCAATTTTAATTAATAAAATAGGTATATTGAAAAGGAGATTTTTGTTAATAATTGTATTTCTCCAATTAAGGAAGAAATTTTCAAGATTTCTATTTTGTTTTTATTATATAAATAAATTCAAATCTTTTATAAAAAACAAATCTTTAAAACACAGGAGAATTTCTCCCTTTATCGATGGAATTTAATTGAATTTCCAAAAAGAAAAAAAATTGCTTTATTAAATGTATAGGTATATACAACACTCTCTTGGTGCTCTATATTCATTTCATAAAGCAACTTTTTTTTTTTTTTTTTTATTTATATATGAAGGGCTACGGCTAAAAACGATCATCGTCACTTTTGCAAAGCTTTTCAGAAATTTAAATTGAAAGTTCCAAGTCTAATTGAATATGCAATTCCGAAAAGGGCACATCTCGAATTTTTCGACAAATACACTTTTACATATAAATGTAATCTAAAAGCTTCCCTGGACCTCCTATGCTCGAAAAAGGCACAACTGGTATTAATTATACTGCCAACGTCATCTGAAAATTGCAGACATTGCAAAGGTGAAACAATACATACCGACAGAATTTATAGACTTTTATGACGAAATAGTGCAATGGCCAAGTACAAACGAAAGAGAGCCTGCAGAAGATTTTTGAAGAAAGTCTGTTACTTATTTTTGATTTATTATGTTTAATTTTTTAGATACCTATAATAAAAGTTTCGCAAAATTTATATAGTTTTTTCTTTAAATTTTGTGTACTCAATACCGTAAATTTAGAAAATCGCATATCTCATACATATAAAATATCTGAAAATGTATATATACCCAATAACGTTTAACATCAAATATTTCTGTAATTTTCGATTGCTAATTGACTCCAAAATGTAACTTAAAAACAAATTTTATAAATTTTACACTACTTTAGAAAATAATTAGTTTTTTTTTCATTCCTGAGCATTTTCAATTTTCAGACAATGTGCCCTTTTCGAAATTGCATATTCAATTATTATTAATTAAGTTAGTGGAAGGCAATAATATAAAAAAAATATTTTTAATGTTTATTATAGGAAAACTACAAACATAACAATTTATCAAATTATGTTTAATATTTGTACTTATTTATTACATATTAATTTAACTATAGTTCAGATATACTAATATCTAATAATTTCAAATTTATTAAGATGGATGATAATAGTAGAGAAGAGGAGGAGCTTGAAAAAGCCTTTACGGAAGCTGCAAACTATGTTACTGCTCATCCTACAATTGGCAATCAAGATACAAACATTTTACTTGACTTATATGCATACTACAAACAAGTTACATCAGGCCCCTGTCAGGCTCCTAGGCCTTCATGGTACCAGCGAATTGCACGTTCTAAACATGATGCTTGGTCGAGTCTTGGTTCCCTTTCTAAAGAAAAATCAATGAAAGCCTATATTGAAATAGTAGACCAATTAGCACCAGAATGGAGAACATCAGACGGTGAGAATTAATCAATTTCTCTTCTTTTTGGACTATGAGATGTAATGTTTATAAAATATAGAGTCAACAATCAAAATTAGCATGATTCTCTTGCTGCTTTCATCTTTATTCAATTCTAATTTTTCTGAGATATATAAATTAAGCTATATGGACGAAGTATGCATCCTTGTGCAATCCATGCAGCGTCGGCAGAACCATGGGATCAGGGGGGTCAGCTGACCCCCTGGGAATTTGTCTACGGGGTCAAGGGGGTCAGCGGACCTCCTAAAGGAAGAAATTTTACCGTTACATTGCCCTAAAACAACTTTGTTGCCCAATTGTTGGTTGTAAAATTAGTGTTATACTATTATCTGTTTGCGTTAACAAAACCTTAAAACCTTGCTCAGTAACGTTAGCCAAATAATTACTAATTTTACTTAAATAGGTAGGCCAAGAACAAACAGGCTGTCGCCTACGTCAAAGTATATATTGATAATTAATTTCGTTTTATTTTATTACCTTTTGAACCTAAACTTAAGCATTATAACTATAAACAAAAATTTGAACTTTTTTTTTAATGCAATTGAATCCAAGAAGGGGCAACAGTAAAGATGCAGCCCCTATGGATCTCGAAAGACCCTTGCATTACCGAAGAGAAGGGAGAGTTGATTAAGTGAGAGGGTGGAGACGTAGGTGTTTATGCACTCGGGTTTTGAAGGTTTGAACCCTTCTTTTCTTTCAGTTTTCAATAAAACCACAGCTACAAATTGCTTAAAAATGGGTTAAATTGTACCAATTTGCTTAAAATTTTTCTGGTGGTGGCCCCCAGACCCCCCGCTAGACCTACATCACTTTCCAAGTTTTGTCTCTCTGGCCTAAGACGGCCCCGCCGTGCTTGAATCCATGGGACTAAAAATTTTGACTATTTTGGGAATGACACCTATAAACTTATTGGTTAAGTTATATTGTCTTTCTCGAATTCTTTAATTGATATTGAGTCAGGCACTTGATAAATATAAACAAAATTCTGGAAGTCGGGCGTTAAATGCACGGACAATCTGGTCTTTTTCTTCTTCAGATGTCCTTTCAGTCTTTTTCACTATGTTTTTGTTTATATTAACAAGACGGTATGTTACATTCCTTGGCCATCTATGCCAGCTCTTTATTTTCTTGGAAGATCACTAGAGCTTACCTTATCTATCTTTTAAAAACATTTTCATTTTTCTGACAATTCAGAAGTATCCAATTGGACTCAACTTCAAAATTTCAAATGGGAAAATAGTAGGTCTAGATGAAGATATTTTGTCATCCGAGGCAACATTAGTATTTGTC
Organism: Forficula auricularia; assembly: GCA_024734495.1. Classification (NCBI taxonomy): domain Eukaryota; kingdom Metazoa; phylum Arthropoda; class Insecta; order Dermaptera; family Forficulidae; genus Forficula; species Forficula auricularia. The sequence goes on from JALMQS010000099.1 coordinate 94,896,926, forward strand.
GCCTCCTACACATTATTGGTAGGAATACTTTTTGTGAACCATTTGAAAAATTTGCTTGCTATTTTTATATTGGTTAAATTTTATTATCAACTCTTCAAATGATAATAGTTTCATTATTAAAAAATTACAATCCTGAAAATATAGCAAGCAAATAACTTTGAAGTAATATAGTTTTCGGAGACGGACTTGTAAATTTAATATTGTATAATAGGATTTGGATGAGGCAGTCAGATTCAAAACAAAAGAAATAATATCTAACTAGATGTCATTTAAATAGTTAAAGCTTTTTTCTCACTTTATTTTTTCAAAAGCCGACGTTACGGAGGTTTTTTCCTCCTTCGTCAGGGTTTTGAAAAGGTCAATGAATGAAGTAAAAGTGTCGCTCTCTGTTTCCTCTCTCAGTGCTCATCAATATTCTGCAACTTTCCATCATCAGCAGAATTTAGGGCTAAAGGAGAAAGGGGGAGCGACACTATTGTACTTCCCTCATTGACCTTTTCAAAACCCCGAAGAAGAGGAAAAAACCTCCGAAACGTCGGCTTTTGAAGAATAAAAAAAGAAAAAGCTTTAGCTATTTTAATGACATCTGGTTAGATATTATTTCTCTTGTTTTGAATCTGAACCTTATCCAAATCCTACAATATTAAATTTACGCAGTCCTTCTCCGAAAACTATATTACTTCAAACTTATTTGCTTGCTATTAATTAATCATAAGTTTCCGATATTCGATTTAATCGCCCATCGAATGCAGATGATTTTTGTCAGATATTAAGTGAAAATAATATCCAAATTTATATATTTCTAACTTGAAATAACGAAGTTAAATAATTTTCTAATTTATATATTAAAGAATAATTAACATATTAAAGAGAATTGTTTTTGATTGCGCTTTCAAACAAGATATATATATCAGCGAGACTACTGCTGATTGAGACTCTAATAGCTTCAATCAGCAGTAGTCTCGCGTATATATATCTTGTTCGAAAGCGCAATCAAAACAATTCTCTGTAATATGTTAACTATTCTTTAATATATAAATTAGACAATTATTTTTTATTTCCTTGCTATATTTTTAGGATTGTAATTTTTTAATAAAGAAACTTATCATTTGAAGAGTTGATAATAAAAATTTAACCAATATCTCTTTTGCTATAGGTCAGCAAAATATTGATTCTATAATTTTTAAGATTTTTTTAGACGTAATATCTCTAATGAATTTACTGATAATAATTTTCAATTTTAAATGTCTTTTTTTTGTTAAGGGAAAATGGGGTAGGTTCTTGGTGAAACATATTTTAATAAAATAAAGAAAATTTTAAAAATTAAAAAAAAAATTTTGCGAAACCTTCCTAGAATTTTATATTATATTTTTAAAATTTTCTTTTCCTACTTATTTAAATCTATTATAATAATAAGTTTGAAAAAAAAGTCGAATCATAACTAATGGAAATAAATATGTTTATTTAATAAAACAACCCTCCATGATCTGTAATTTAAATATTTTAAATTTAAATTTTATTTTTTCAGGAGATGGATCGAACGATGGCTATAGGGTATCTGTAAGCCGTTTTGCCAATCAATCTGAAGATCCCCCTTTGTCTGATTCAGATAAATCTATTTTTGATTGGGTAAAGGAAGGGAATTTGACTCAAGTAATTGAAATGGTTCAGAAAAAACCTGGTTTAATAGGAATTACTGATGAAGAAGGCATGAACCTGTTACATTGGGCTTCTGATAGAGGTCACGTTGAGATTTTAAGAACACTTTGTGAACGATTTGGAAGCGATATCAATGTACGTGATGCATTTCAACAAACACCATTACATTACGCTGCATCATGTGGCCATCGAAATGTTATAGAATTGTTATTGCAATTGGGAATTGATTCCAAAGCAAAAGATGTGGATGGTGCAACAGCTGCCGAGGTTGCTCACGACTCTGAAATAGCACAACTTTTATCTAAAGACTAATTTCTAACTAATGTAGCATATAGTAATTAAATATTGATTTTTCAAGTTTATTAAAAGCATTGATGTATTATTTAATTTTTTAATAATAAAACTCCTTTTCCTTTTTGTACTATTGAAAATTGCTCAAAAAATTTGAAATAACTATTTTATTAATAACAAATACTTTATTATTTCATTTTAAATAATAACAATAAATTTTAATTCATATTATTCAACCCAAAAAAGAGATTCAAAATATAGAAAAGATCAGAAAAATTGGTCACAGATTGTTTTTTCAAACATTTATTTTTTAGCTTTAATAACGAATCATCAAGACTTAGTACCACAAGATTATTTCAAAAACTCTTCTCTGTAAAAGAGAAAATTCAAAAATTTCTTATCTAAGCCATTTATTTCAACGAAAAAAAAAGAGACAAGATTTTCAACTTTATTATTATATATGGTATATAACTAGCTGCAAGGCACGCCCCCTGGACCCCCAACCCACGAACCCCACCCAGCACCTCCCACCCCCAGCACCCGTGCCAAACCACCACCCGCACCCCAGCTCCCGCACCACCCCACTACGTCTCTGGACCCTCACCTGAACCTTCCACTCCACCCCGCACCACCCCACTAAGCCTCTGGACCCTCACCTGAACCCTCACTCATCCACCACACCCCCGTCCCCTCCACTCCACCCCACCCGACCACCCTGGACCCCACCTCACCCCACCACGGCCCTGGACCCTCATCCGAGCCCCCCCCATTACGCCTCTGGACCCTCACCTAAACCCTCCACTCCACCCTGCACCCCCGGACCACCCCGTGCCCTCCACCCCCGCACCCAGTTTTTTCATTTCAAGCCTTCTAGTGACCCACAGATTATGTATACAAAATTTGGTAAAGTTGGCTCTAAGGGTAAGAATTTTCATTTTTTGACCCCCCCCCATTTTGGGTGGTTAGTTTTTGCATTTCTAGCCTTCTAGTGACCCACAGATCATGTATACAAAATTTGGTTGAGTTTGGTCAAAGAGCAAGAATTTTCATATTTTGACCCTTCCCCCCATTTTGGGTGGTTTTTTGGGGGAATTTTTTTAAACAAAAGTTGTCAGAAATCACATCCCCTACAACTTTACTCATAATAAAATTTGCCGTAGAGTTAATAGTTTAGGAGTTATTTGATAATTTTCATTCGTGCGCCCCCCCCCCCAAACCCCTTTTGGGGTCAAAATATCAAAACGTTATATAGCTAAAAACGTAAGTTAGAAGACATCTGATGCAAATATGAAATTTCATAACAATCCCTTCAGCCGTTTTTACGTGAATCGTGAGCAACTTTTCGCGGAACCCACGGAAACTACAGAAATGAATTTTGTTGAGGGTGTTTTCGTTCATAACTTTGCTTGAAACGTGTGCAACCAAAATTTGGCGTGATTTGGACCAATGTACAGACAAAACCTTAGTTTTAAATATATATAGATTTCGAGTCAATACAGGTTGCTGAATTTATTATTATAATTGGCAAATCACTAGGGTCCTTTACTACAGAAGTCGGCAACCTTCTTTTAGATAAGGCTCAAATTATACAGTACAATTTTTAGCATATACCAATATTGGTAACGTTCCTTTGTTTAGCTGACACTAGATAAAATACCAAAAATAATAGTCTCTTGAGTTAAAATGAAATTTTTCACCGCTTTCTATATTATTTGGGGATTCAATTTTGAAAAAGTGTCTCAATATACAGTGGGTGTCCAAATTATTATACTCATTTGAAGGCCAAATTATTACTCAGTTGAAAAATTATATCTTTCATACCTTTTTAAGGGTTTAGCTTACTATTAAACTCATAATATCGTTTCTTTCAATTGATATCTTTATAGGTTTATTAGCTTAGGACAATACAAATTCAACAATACAAATACAATTCAAAATACAATTTCCATATTTAGTGAATCCTGCCTTTCGAGCAATGACATTTTGTATAGGGTGTGTCATGCTGGCAATGCATTTGTTGGCTATTTCTTGAAGTGCAGGTGTATTGTACCACGCTTTAATAATATTTTCTATCAAGTCTCTTTTGTTAGTAATTATTTTATCTTTGCAAATTTCTTTATTTAGGGCCGCCCATATATTTTCGATCGGGTTGAGGTCTGGCGAGTTGCCAGGCCAGTCAAAAGGCTTATCAGACTAGATTAGGTACTACTAGATTTTTTGAAAAGTTTGAATAAAATAAATTTACTTGATAAAAATCATTTGAGTATAATAATTTGACCACAGTGGGTGGTATATAGTACATTTAGAGTATTAAACGATTACTTGATAGGCCGAATGCAGCCCACAGGCCACACGTTGCCGACTCCTGCTTTTCTGAATCAGAGATAATACTATCAATACTATACTTTTTATATTACTATTACATTTCAGAAGAATTGTATTTATTTTCACTTAATTTCATTCCTCTAATAGTCATTCCATCGCTTTCGTCGTTTGAAGAAATTTAAAATTCTTAACACCCACAAATATATTTATATTTAAACTAAATGGTAACTTAACATTACATGCTAAAGGTTATCTAAGTTGTTGTGATAGATAAATTTATATCAAATCCAAATAAATAATTTTTTTTAATGATATTAATGCGAGAAGAAATTACACCAAGAAGGTGCAGCTCATAATGTCCTGGTTTGGCCCCTCTATCGTGAAAAGAGGGTTTGATTCTTCAGGCGACCGACAATCGTTTTGATTTATAAATAAACCCATCTTAGATACATCTTAGATAACCCTCCAGAATAGGAATACTTTACTTCTCTAAGAAAAAAAAGTAATTTAGCCAAATTACAAAATAATACTGATTGTACGTTAGCTGTCTCAATATTATTTATTCATTTTTTTTAAAGAAAATTAATTTTAAAGTTGTCTATTTTTTTTAACATTTTTAAGGTCATTTATGAAAAAACTAATATAAAGTAAAAAGTTATATTTTTATACATTTTTCATTTGGTTAGACCTATTCTCACAGAAATTCAGAAAGTGTTCACCTGTAAGAAAGGCAACGATTTCAGCCCAAATTCTTTTTTACCTTGTTTAAGCGGATCTTCTTGGGCAAAACTCTTGCTCTGCGATGTATTTTTAAATGCAATTAGATTTTAAGTGAATTTCAAATATTTAAGTAAATAGTAGCTAGGCAGATCAAGTCGGTCGTTCGACTTTTTCCAGTGTTGTAATCGATAATAAGAAAGAAGGATGTTCTAAATAATTAGGGGTAATAAAAATAATTTCAAGCTCAGAAAAAGAAGAAAGGTAATTTTCGCGGTAAGATAAGGTTTAATATCGTATAAATTGCTTATAATTATTTCCTATGGCCAGAAATTGAGAGTATTACATAATCAAAGCTAAGAAAACGTAAAAAGCTTATATTTCGAGAAAAGATAGGCCCTTATTTAAAAGGCTTGGTGAGAATTACTTGAAGGTCTGTATATCACCATTAGAGGGGGGGAAGGGGCGTGTTCAAACAATAGAAATTACAAGCCCGTTGACCGATAAGAAATTTTGCAAATTCACCTTTTAGGATTTTGATGAAATTATTGTATGAGAAACCGATCTAGAGATAAAATAGGGAAGGCCCATTCCAACCATTACTCTTTCTATATTGTAAAAATTAATTCAATCCAGGTATCCTGTTTTATAAAAATTTGAAAACTACAAATTCGACAAATTGAATAGCTACATAATGATGTTTCCATTTCATATTCTTTTACCGATTTAGCTATTAAGAAAGAGTTATTTAAGGACTTCTTTACACTTTTTCTGAAGTCCTTTTCTGCGTTTTATAAGGTCAAAACGCGCGTGATTCAGAAACCGCGTTAAATAGTCTGTGTTAACCAATAATTTTCCATAATTTGTAAATAGCGTTATATTCAAATCGCGTTATAAAAGTACCGATGAGGATTACCTGATTATTATTTAACCCAAGAGAAATTTCAAATGAAAAAAACCCCAGATTAGATATTATTAATGACGCAATCTCATCAGAACGCAGATGCATTTTGATAAAAAAACTCAAACATTGAAGCATCAAATTTACAATTAATATTATTGATTATGATTTAATTTTGGCAAACTAGAAAATGCAATGTGATAATATGAACCAATCATAGAAAATTATAAAACTTTCTAGTTTAATATTGAAAAATTGAGACATACTTACCGTTTTTAATCGTTATACGACCATTTTTTACTTTTAGATGTTATTTATTTATTTTTTAATATATAAATTAAATATATTATAATATAATCGACCAGCGTTTCAGGTCGAAAAAATATATGTCGCCACTAATGTGATTGAAGTACTTTGATGAATAATCTACTACATCTACAACAATCAGCAAATAAAAATAGTTTACTCAAGAACACAACTATATAAAAATTATCATCTCCCCTTATGTTCTAAGAGCTAGTTAACATTTTGGACGATTATTTCTGAATGCAAAAACATATCAGGCAGCCCAGGATATAGGACAGTATGGAGGAGGATCGTCCGTGAGGCTAAGACCCACGAAGGGTTATAGCGGGCAGGAGTAAGTAAGTAGTAAATAACATATCCCATACTGTAGTGTCATCAGCACACACCCCGAAAGTAAAATTCTTACTCGCCGAATCCAGTTTTAGGGGTAAATGACCACTGAAAATGACAAAAATATTGTAAAATCAAGTCATTTCAGAATGGTTAAATATTCACAATGACAATAATTACTATTTTATACAAAAGGCAGAAGGATAGCCCAGTCGCTAAGAGACACCAGAACCCCCACCCCCAATATGTCAGATTTAGTTTAAATTTCAAGTCATTTCAGAAGCTGTACGCACCATACGCCTGAATATAGGCAATCCTTTCGTCACCTCTTCTTCAAAGTTGCGTAAAATTTAGGCTCTACGGTAAAGTACTTGAGATTTTGAGTTCATCGATAGAAATCAACAAAATATGCATGCCTCCCTGTCGGGATGGCCAAAGTATTAAATTCATTATTATTACTATTTATTTAATTATTATAAGGAAATTCAATGTAAAAATTCATTTTTCATAGATTTTTCCTTATTAATTTTAAAATAATATCTAAATGCAAAAGATGCCCAGAATTAAAATCTCTATGAAATTTTTTAAATCGTTCCTGTAGTATAGAAAAAAGACCTTAAAAACTCAAAAATTACACAAACCTGGTTTGATTTCAAGATATCCTAATTTCTCCGCAATTACCGGAACTAATAATGCTTGAAATTTAATATGAGGCTACTCTAAACCAGTGGTCGCTAAACTTCTTTGACCGTTGACTCTTTCAAGACTTTCTTGAAATTTTATCAAACCCCTCTATTTTACTTTTTATATATTGTAATAAAACAAACAAACAAGGACGCCTGTAAAAGTTTATATTTTTAGATTTCCCTAATTTACTTATTCATTAAAGATCCCTGTTGCTCAAATATATACGGATGAGTAGTACACAATATCGTGATTTATATAGAAACTATGGGACTAATGAAATATTGAACAAATTTATAAATACAATGATGTTATATATTTTTCTTCGGTTAATAAAAAATTTCACTTTCGGAGTGTGTGCTGATCACACTACAATATGGGATATGTTATTTCCATTCTGAAATAATCGTCTAAAATGTTCACTAGCTCTCGGTCTATTAGTTAATTGAAACCTATTTAACATTATTGTTTTCTTTGTTCCTTTACCAGACGTTCTTTTAATCTGTTTTACTAATTTTTATTTTTTCAAAATCTTTAAATGCTTCTTTAAGAATTAAAACGTTTATCCATAAGTTATTAGAAAATATTTTTTAAAATATAAGGCTAAGTTTAAGTATTTATTTAGAAAACATTTTTTATATTTAATCTAAATTTATTCAATTTTTTTAACCGCTATTAGTACATATTAAAAGTAAGTAATAGATAATTAATTACAAAGATTCAGTGGCGTATCAAGAAATTTTTTAGGGAGGGCTGAGCTATTTTGGGGAAGGGCTATTTTGAAAATGTCTGAAACGTTGAGAAAAATGATTTCAAGCATTATTTTTTTACCTAAATTCGTCTAGAAACAAAATGTATTTCCAAACAAACGAGTGCATTTTTAGCTTCAGAACATCCAAATATAAAATGCAGAAAATCAGAAGAAATCTATTTTATATATCGGTTTCTATCTAGAGGCTATAATTAATAAGCACACAAGCATGAATTAATCAAATGCGCTTCCGTGTAAAGTTTTAACTTTTTAGCTCAAACTGTTTGCTAATAAAAATTGCCAAATCACTCAAATTAGTGGAAAGCATACTGAGTCTTAAAAAAGTTTACTCTTTTCTTTTCTATTTACTTTCAAATCGAAAATTTATAGAATTGATAAGTGAACCTGGAACATCTTCAACATCCCTATTCCACTCCAAAATATCGTTTTTATTTATTTTTATCTTCATAATATATTTGTTGAATCCAATCTTTCTTAATTCATCGAATTATTAATTCTAGAGAGATTATTATATTGCATTCCAATCCGATATTTAATCAATTTAAATTTTTAAGCATGAACTTCAAAGAAAAGAAAATATTTATTGGAGTAAGAAAAGTTATTTGAAGCATCATACAAAATGGAAATACATGTATATGTTCTAGAAAAAACCCGTTTTTAGTAAGAACGCGTTCTTACCAAGCCCGTGCTGGCCGGGGAATAGGGGGACTTGTCCCCTTGCGTCCTTTGCCTAAATGGCTTTTTGCGCCCCTGTCGTAAAATCGTGAAAAAATCTAATAAACAAAAACAATTAAAATTTGTTTTAATGTAGTCAAAAAAACCAAAATTAAATTATTTATCCTCGAAATGAATAATATTAATATCCTTATAGAAGAACATATTGGCATATTGAATCTAGCTAGCTATTTTTACAGATAATTTTTGAAATGAATGTTTTAAAGAGAAGAAATATATATATAGAAATACTCTCAGAAATGGCGCGTATGTTACTGTTTTAGTATAATAATTTGTAATTTTGTAATTTTTTTGAAATTATAACGTAACGATATAGTAAAAGAACTTTCAATTTCTTGTTTCCCAAAAACATAGGTATTTTTAAAAAATAAATTTGTAGTAAAAATATGCCAAATTTTGAATATTTTTGAAGCCAGGCTAGATTTTCAAAATAAATTCAGTTACTGTCAGACCCCCCTAGCGCCCCATCACCTATTTTGTCCCCCGCCCTTCAGAGGTACCCAGCACGGGCCTGGTTCTTACTAGTAAAAACGCGTTCACTGAATAACTTTATGGCAACTAGAGTTTACTTATATTGGTTGAGTTTGGTTCAAAGGTCTAGAATCTTCATTTTTGACCTTCCCCTCATTTTGGGTGTTTATTTTCAAAAAATTTTAAGCGAAAATTTCAAAAATTAGAAGCAAAGTTATAGAGGATGTAATTTTTGACATTTTCGTTTAATAATTTTTGAAAATAAACATCCAAAATGAGACGGAAGGTCAAAAATGAAGATTCTATATCTTTGAACCAAACTCAACCAACATCAGTAAACTCTAGTTGCAATAAAGATATTCAGTGAAACTTAATTCAATTAGTAAGAATCCGTTCTTACTAAAAATGACTTTTTACTGCAACATATATATGTAGAAATAATTTTTTTCATTGAAGAAACAGAAGTCGGTTACTTTTATGCTATCTGATATAATCTAATGGCCAAAACTTTTTATTTACTAGTCCGGAAATAAATAAGCGCATGATATAATCAAATAAATTATTAATTTCAAATTCATAAATGTTTATTCATCAAATATTTGGTGAAATTCTATTTTGTTAAAAATTCCCGAACGGATCTTATTGAATTTACATCCTAGAACAAACACTTCTTGTCAAGGATTTTCTTTCATCAGCAACTTATCTGAAATCATTGTCTCTTTCTCTCTCTTTGTTTCCAAATCTTGGTAAGAAGCATTTCAAATGGTGGATGCGTTGATGGCATCGGTGGTATTGTTCTCGGCGGGTGGATGGAGAGCCAGGAAGCCGTGGCCGAATGTTACATCATGGGGCCCCGGGCGAGGGCGTCGCCCCTCGCTGGACGCGGGGCCTCACTCCAAGCCGGGACATGCGACTAGTGAAAGGAAGGTCCACTGTCTGGACACGTGTTCGCGGACCTCAGTAACCAGGGAGGCTCAAGTTCAATGAGGGCTTTAGCGAACATACCCTCTGAACTTCTTATAGAAATCCTCAATTTCAACAATCCTTATAATAGTCAGCTAACAATGATAATGCACCTCCTAGCAAATAATTGAGAGATTTTAAGAAAATATATGACAAAAAGAATAAACTATTATATATGGCCTACATTTAGGAATTAAGCTATTCAGGGTGGGGCATAAAGTTCTACCACATTTTGAAGAGGTATAAAAAATGAAAAAATGTAACTAGAAAAAAACTGAATATATTTTTGAAAAGAACATAAAATATTTTTTTTTAATGTTTTTTAAACATTATCAAACAAAAAAAAAGGGGGGGGGGGGAGTCAAAAATGAAAATTCTAGCCCTTTCGACCAAACTCAACCAAATTTTGTATACATATTCTGTGGGCCACAAAAAGACTAGAAATGTAAAAACTAAAAATTCTAGCCCTTTCGACCAAACTATGTATACAAAATTTGGTTAATTTTTGCATTTCTAGCCTTCTGGGCGTCCACCGAATATGTATACAAAATTTGGTTGTTTGGTCGAAAGGGCTAGAATTTTCATTTTTAACCCCCCCCCCTTTTTTTTGTCTGATAATTTTTAAAATCCATTTAAAAAGAAAAATTATTTTATGTTCTTTTCAAAAATATATTCAGTTTTTTATAGTTACATTTTTTCATTTTTTATACCTCTTCAAAATGTGGTCGATTTTTATGCCCCACCCTGTATATTTAGAGACAGCTCAGATCCTGCTACTGCGTAACTTATTGTATGACTCAAAAGTCCGATATGAGTTCTGCAGCTATCTCCACAGCTCTGATAAATGAAAGTAGGGGAAGGGTTGGCTTAGTGACCACTTCGAGTAAAGTGGTCACAGAGGCTTAGGGGGTCTCAGAGGTGCCGTATCGCACGGGGAAAGCCCGAACTTGTTCGACTCAATTCTAACAGTCACTTTGAGAAGGATGATCTGGTTAACGTGTCGTTTTTGACCATCCAGATGTAAGGGAAGTGCTCAGTTTGTGTATTTCTTACTATGAAACCAAGTCACTTACAGTTTTTCAAGGAAATTGTTTTGAAAGGGTAGTACTTGACTACAAAATCCCTTAGTTCCATCAGGTCGTTAAGGAAGAACACCTGTTGTGGCGTCAATCCGAGCAAAGTGGCCAACAGCTTTCCAACTTCTTCAATGGCATCTTATAAAAACTTCATTTTTTTCCAAGTTATTTTGGCAAATCTGATCTTTTGTAACTTTTCTATAAAATAAAATACATTATTTTCTAAACTATATTCAAACGCCTTCCCAATCGATCACAAACTCAAAGGTTGAAAATTATTTTTTCTTTACCCCGGGGCGCAACCACAACGAGGCGACATCGAAAGACAATGATAAATTAAATTAAATTAGATGTTCTCTAATTTAATTTAATTTAATTATTTTCTAAGTTTGGATCGTTTTTTATCACTTATTTTTTACTTAGATGTTAAGTGTTAATCTTTTCAGGTGCTTTAACTTATTCCTAAGGTGATTGAAAATTTATTTTAGGCTATTTGAAGAATATAACCACTAATTTTGATATCTATACGTCGATTGCAAGTTCCCTCTATGCTCCTCGCCTGAGATCATGTGTTGTAATATTCCATTCTTGATTGGTTACTTGATTTTTCTCCTTTTTTTGCATATGATGGGGATGTCGTTCTAAGTATCTCTTTCTTTCCATCTTCCCGATTATTGACCCGCTCTGCTTAAATTATGATCTATTTCTAATTGCCATTTCTATGAAACTATTTTTAAATACTTAAATTATATTGATTATAAACGAAAAATTAGATTTTACTAGTTAATAATAATATCAAATTGCTTAATTACCATGGATTAAAAAAATTATGAAATTAGAATAATTGAATTTAAATTTCTAAAAAAGAATCTCGCCAATGGCTTTGTGTTTTTTCTCTATATAAATTTCCATACAATGTAGGATACATTGTCATATATTTTTAAAAAATCTAATCTTAAATTTGCAAAATAATGAAAATGATGCCTTATTCAAAGAAATTTGCAAAAAAAAGCAAAAATAAAAATAAAAATGAAGGTAGTTTTTTGGACATCATGCCCTGGTTGAAAAGTCACCAAGCGTCACTGATTTAAAATCTTTTTTCATAAAATCAATAATAAATCAAGCATATTAGAAATTTTACAAAACATAACAAATCAAATGAACGATACAAAATTTATTTGTGTCCATGGACATTTTAAAGTTTTTTGTTAGAGTTGAGTTTTAATACCTTAGATTTATACATGTGACGTCACGAAGCTTATGACTCGTCCCCTCCCCTTTGTCACACGATGTCATACTTTGTTGACCCCTCCCCCTTAACGTGTGAATTAATTTATGGATGGCCCCTAGTTTTGCCAGTAAACTCTCAGTATGCGCTTTAGACAGACAAGAAAAAGACAGTGGTCGTTTCTGGTGAACTTAGGAAGTCTATATCCAGATTCTCCTTTACGCATGGACCATCTAGGCTAGAGCCCAGGGTCCCACAATCCATGGGAGCCCCAGCCCTTTCGACTAACCTACGATTAATTTTTATATCAGTAAAAGATCCAAATACTATTACAAGCTAATTTTGTATTAGCTATTCTGTGACATATTGTTTTGTTTACTTTACTAACCAAATAATTGGTAAAAGCTATATTAAGCTGTAATCAATTAGACAATTTTTGTATACTGTGTACAACGGAAATCACAAGATCGGGACGTTATTTTTCTTGGTTTTGTACTCTTAATTAGTTTTTCGCCATGTTTTCTGTTGGTGATGTTTCGCGACAATCACTGATTATTCAAGATAGAAAATGATTCAAGAAAGTAGATTTAGTAAATAGTAAATTATGTTTGTAAATTTTCAAATATTAAAATAACAAATTATACTAACTAAAATGTTGTTCGTTTCAGTTAATACCGTTCCTAAATTTCTCATAAAGGGACCAATATTATACTTAAATGCGCTTGAAAATGGGCCTTCACTTGGCTTAAGGCTTTCTCCATTAGGGTGGGTCGAAAAAACTGAAATTTTTTTTCAAAAACACTTTAGTGCGGAAAAGTTGCTTATTGTAATAAGAAGAAAAGCGGCATAAAAAAAAATTAAAATCGGTTAACATCTTCCGCTCCCGCACCGAACTTAAAACTTAGGAAAAATTGCAAAAATCAGGATAGTTTTGTAATTTTTTTCTATTAGTTAAAGTTTTTAAAATAAACACACTAGTTTATATGCTTGTTTTCTGGTTTAAATAAGCTAAATAAATTAAATTCTGATCAACAATATACTTTTTTACGTTCGCGCAACATCTTAGGGAAAATAGAATTCGATCACAAATAGAAATAGAAAAAAATTACAAAAATATCCTGATTTTTGCAATTTTTCCTAAGTTTTAAGTTCGATGCGTGAGAGGAAGATGTTAACCGATTTTAATTTTTTATGCTGCTTTTCTTCTTATTACAATAGGCAACTTTTCCGCAGTAAAATGTTTTCGAAAAAAAATTTCATTTTTTTTGACCTACCTTATTGTCCATATCTTACGCACATATAGATCGAAACGGACTCAAACACGAGAATTTATAAAATAATTTATTAGATCATCAGAATTATCATTTATTAAAAAAACCCCTTAAATAGGTATTTACATTTTTTGTTGAAAATGATATACCTATGTATATTATTATATAAATTTATAAAAGGTAAAATTAAAATTAGAATAAAAAGTTAAAGTTTTTCAAGACAATACTCTTCCTGAATTTTTACAATTAGCGATTTTTGTCCATGTACGCTTTGAGTTAGCAAATTGAAATTCCACCCAGATTTGAAATTTATTAACACAAACATGTGTGACAAATTTCATATCATTGTTTAAAATTTCTATGGTTTTATTGGATTTTATATTAAATATTGAAACGAGCCATTGGATTAATAGTAGATTCAATCCTTACAGTTTCTCTTGATTCACTGGTCCATTGTCGAAGAGTCTCCTATCATGGCAAGTGCTAGGATGAAATAAAGTAATGATTCCTCTCTACTTTCTGTATACGGTGATTTGTTAGTATACGATTCGAAGATTCCCTGTACACGTTTACGATAAAGCTGATGAAATTTTAAACCAACTCATTTCTCAATACGTTTATTCCATAACTTCTAGGAACTAGTATTCTCTTTCTGCTACCCCTTTCCTAGAATATTTTTTTATATTGATACTAATACAAGAAGAAGTTGCATCAAAAAGGTACAACCTCTGTAGTCCGTGGTGGGCCCTGGTATCTTGGAAATAAGAAGAGATTTAGGGCTTGGGTCGTTGTTGAAGGTATTCGTGGATGCAGGGCCGTTCCTGACCCATTGTGCCCCCTCTGGTGCAAGTTAGGATTTGGTGCCCTTTCTGAAAAATACTAGAAAAGAACGCTCCTGCCCACTAAACCATTAATTAACAAATACAATAATTTTATCTTATCTCTCTTTATTACTTTACCATAGACGGTATGGTAAAGTATTGTAATCGTGCATAAAAAAGTCTTTTTGTTTTGCTTCGTTTTTTCGAAATATCTCAAAAACGTCTGAAAATATTTTTGTTAAAAAAAATTGAGCGAAACCATGGCGTTTTACTCTATAATAATTTTTAAGAAAAAAATAAAACCGACTTCAAAAAATTAAATGCAACAAATAAAATACACTAAAAGGTGTAAAATAATTATTATCTTATTTAATTACAACTAAACGACGAAATATTAACATGAAATTACTTTTTGAAGTCGGTGCCAAACATATACATTTTATGAATCGCACTCGACGGATCTTACTTAGTACGTTTGGCAGGTACGCTCGCTTATAGGTATAGTTTTTGAAGTCGGTGCCAAACATATACCTTTTATGAATCGCACTCGACGGATCTTACTTAGTACGTTTGGCGGGTACGCTCGCTTATAGGTTAGTTTGTTTGGCACCGACTTCAAAAGTAATTTCATGTTAATATTTCGTCGTTTAGTTGTAACTAAGTAAGATAATAATTATTTTATACCTTTTAGTGTATTTTAATTGTTGCATTTAATTTTTTGAAGTCGGTTTTATTTTTTCTTAAAAATTATTTTTATTTTTCTCTTTTTAGTGATGTTATTAATAGTGATCATTTCATCAGAACTTGACCAAATTAATATGGCACCATCCCTAAGATACCCCCTTTCCAAGAATCATCGAGATCGGTTCATAAACAAAGAAGTTAGGCCTGACCAAACCTAACAAAAAAGGTCTTTTTTTTAAGGCAGAGGTTTTTCCCCTTCCTGGCTTTTGGTCAGAACCATTTAGCCAATCACATTCTTTGTATTATTTTATAATTTTAAATATTTACACTAGCCCTTAGTACAAATCTCTGAAGAGCCATCACAACTTTTTCACTGCACTCACACAAGGACAAAAGATAATCACTATTTATTGGGAATTTTACACTTTCGTTGATTTCACAGTATAGCAATTGTGTCCACTTTTTGTTTAGCTCACATTCAAGTAGCACATGATTGAGCCCCTCACTGGTAAGTTCACACCTACACAATGGGGACTCCACCACTCCAATTCGATACAGATGTAACTTCAGTGATGAGTGTCCAGTCCTCATTCTTGAAATTGATGTAATAGCTTTGCGTGGAATGTTAACTGTTTTAAACCATGGTAATAGGGACATCGTAGGTTTAATCTTATATAAATTTCGACCTTTGGTATCCTTTTCCCACGTTTCTTGCCATAATTTCAATGATTTACATTTTTGGACAACAAAAAAGGTCTAATACCAATGAAAAAAATGGGACCAATCGGAAGCTAGGCTGAACTCAATGCAAAAAAAAATCATCAAAATCAGTCCACAATTGGCGGAGATATGAGGTAACATAAAAAAAAAAAACGATAACATACATCCATACATACATTCATACATACATCCGCACGCACTAAATGGAAAAATCGCACTTTTTGGCCTCTCGACGAGACCCCATGTAATTTTTGGCAAAACCGTCACGTGCTAAAATTCAACCTAATTGAATACTACAATTTGTGACTTTAATTGAGTCCATGGGTTCCGTAGTCTTTACCTGAGGACCCTTTGAAGCCACGCTTGCCCCGAGAGCGAATACAATACTTTCCCCATGCTTCGCATTGGATAAAGTAAAAATGGCAGTTTTTGGCCTTTCGACGAGACCCCATGTAATTTTTGGCAAAACCGTCACATGCTAAAATTCAATCTCATTGAATACTACAATTTGTGACTTTAATTGAGTCCATGGGTTCCGTAGTCTTTACCTGAGGACCCTTTGAAGCCACGATTGCCGCGAGACCGATTGCAATACTTTACCCATGCTTCGCATTGGATAAAGTAAAAGGAAATAACAACAGCTTCCTTGTTGATTAATTTTGGAGATATTGGAGATCTCTTTTTAATCAATACATTCTTTATTTTGGACATGATACCTATACCTACTTATATAAATCTTATTTTCAATTTATAATAGACTCACTTAACATAGTAACTTTATATTATATATTTGTTACTACCTAATAATGACTATTAGACTTTCTATATTAGAAAGTACAAATTATCAAATGAATTGAATCCTTAACCACCTATTTTTTCCCTATTTCTTCAATTAATTTACTCATTACCAGGATACAATTGATCATTGAAGTGAAATGGTGAAGTCCGTTGGATAATGCGCTCACGTAGAACTATTGACCATTTGATGCTTTTAAAGAAAGTCCATTACAAATCCGCGTTCCAAACGTAACATTCAAACAACGCAGGAAGAGAAATGGGAAATGGCTAGGCAAAAATACCTGGAAAATAAATCTCAGACACGCCTTCAATAATAATCAATTAGCACTAGCGGGAAAAAGATTTCAGGCATGAAAATGAATAATAAAAATTGAGTTCAATTCGATTGTTTTAGAAACATATTTTTATTAAATTATTTTTAATTAAATCACTTTTTAAACCGTTCTTTTCATTTTAATAATTGTTTGTTTAATTTTAATACAGGAATTTTACTAAAGATCTTAGTACATTTTTGCCCAGTAGTATTCGCTTTTTGAATCAAAGAATATAATTAGAATTATTCAATTTCATGCACATGTGTATGTTACTTGTTATTACTTATTATTATGCATATATTAATTAATTTTTTCAATTTCACATATTTTTCCGAACATATCAAATAAATGTACTTAATTCTTGTTTTTTGGTTTATTATTTTTCTTCATTTCTTCCAACTTCTTCATCTTTTCCAAAAGAGTGTCGTATACCTCACTCTTTCCATCTTCATACCTATCCCTGTTTCAACACTTTTACAGTTCATAGGCACAGGTGCATTAGCGTAGTCCCTATTTTGTGTATTTTCGAATTTTTACGCTGACAGAGGCTCATATGGCTCGAAATAATATCCCCCAAGTTTCAAGTCTCTATCTCAATTTTAACCTGTGTCGCACAGCAGTGCAAGTTTTCCATCTAAATAACATGGGGTTTTTAGCATTGATGATCAATTTTTTATTTCGGCCAAAGTAATGGCTCAAAAAATTTGAAACTCTGTAGACTTTATCCTTATAATAGTAACTATCCCTCATAATTTTTACAGATTTTTAGCTATTACAATTTTGGAGTCTCTTACTTACTAGCCGTAAGATATAGTAGTAATTTATCTAGCTGTAACTCCAAAATTATAATTGATAAAAATCTGTAAAAATTCTGAAGGATGGCTAGTATTATGGGGATAAAGTCTGAAGAGATTCAAATTTTTTGAACTGATCAATTTGCCCGGAATAAAAAAATTGATCGTTCAATGCCAAAAACCCGATGTTATTTAGATGGGAAAGTGGTAGGTCGTTGTCGACTTAGATTAAAATTGAGATAGAGACTTGAAACTTGAGAGATATTTTTTTTTATTTATTCCGAACCATCTGTCAGCGTAAAAATTCGAAAATACTCAAAATAAGGACCACCCTAAGGTACATAGATACGTTTTTAATCCAGGAAGGGTCAACCAGAGATCAATTGCAAGATTATTTCATCATTCGTCCTACCCGAGTTAAAATAAAATTAGCTTGGGAATTGAAAATTTGGGAAATGGCAAGTTGGCTTATAATAATCGTACTATATATCGTAATATCATTCAGCTCTTTGGGTTAGAATCATCCTATTGCTTTTTATATGACAAATTGTATGCAATACTTGGGCTGCCCGGCAGGCCCTTTGCCTGTCTGCTGAGCATACAGAGTTATTGGTTCTAGTCACTCGCTATAGGGGGGAATGAAACTTTCTATACTATGTACCATGTTTACTAACTAATAAAATCTTCATAAGATATATCTTATCATAACCGAGACAAAGATAATTTCATTTTTATTAATTTTTTTTTTTTAAGGACACGGCGACTACGAAGGTCATTAGCGTATTTTTATTAATGAATCAGTAAGTTTGCAGTTGGTAATGTTTTTATACAATTATCATTCTATAAAAATTAAAATTAACTTTTTACTATTTTTATAAAGAAATCTTATATTATTTTTATTTTTACATCATTTGAAAAAGAAAATTCCATTTTCTCTCTAAAATTATCATTTAATAGTTTTTTTTCATTATATTAAAATTTCTTTTTTCTGATGATCAGAAAGTAAAGTGATTTTTTTTAACCATCTATTTGTGGTTATTTCTCTCTTCTATTCAATTTTTCTTTGTAAGAATTTTTTTTTAATTTCGAATCTAATTGATCGAAATTATTAACAAAATTGATTTTTTTTTTAATAAAAGCAAATAAAATTTCAATTCATTTTTAGCTATTATGCATATTCAAGGTGTAATGTTATAGAACTGGGCTGTCCAACCCGCGGCCCAGGACTCCAATGGATGCGACCCGACATAAAATTATCAATTTCTTTAAAACAATTTGGCCTGTATTTTTTTTGTCTAGAATAAGAAGAAACTGGACAATCACCTCAAAATTTTCGGAAAATAAAATGGCAGATTTTAAATTTTCAATGCGAAAAAATATATCAATATTACCGAAAAAATATATCAATATTACCGAAAAAATAATCAATATTTTTCAAATTTTTACTCCAATTTTTGATTAGATATAAATATTTTAAAGACATTTTTGATTCTTTCTCTTGGAGGATATCATTATTCTACATTATTAACTATCTTTTTTGATTAAAAAAATAATTCCAAAAGAATTAGTAAATTTTACCTGCGGCGCGAGGCATTTTTTCACTTTAAATGCAGCCCGTGTAATCCAAAAAGTTGGTCACCACGTTATAGACTATAAAATATTAAAATCATTTAAGACCTCAAATTGAGTAATTCTTCTAAAAGAATCGCAATTTTAATCAAATATCTATTTCTTATGTTTTGCGTAAATAAATTTCTTAAATATTAATACAATTGTTAATAAATAATAATCATTGTTTTAATTAAAAAAGTGGAAATGGGATTTAACAATTCTAAAGCAAGATCAATTCTCTATGCAAATTGAGGAATGATTTAAAAAACATAAAGCTATTCGAAAAACAACCAATTAGAAGGATCTTTTATTGATATATCTTAAATTTGTCAGTAGAAGAATTTTATCCATTGACACTTGTATAGACGTTGTATTTCTAAAAATTTTGTAAAAGTCAATTTCGATTTATAAATTAAAGAAAAGCTTAGTTAGAAGAGATAGTCTTATCCTATAATAAATTTAAACTTTAAATTTTTGACCATACGGTTTCGTATAATTTTCTTTGATTTTATTTAAAGATTTTATTATTTGCCTCGGCCAGCTGCTCAAGGGGCCAGCATTGGTGTAACTCAGATAAACACTGGTCTAGCGCCCTAGTTATTCGATATATAAAAAAATTCAGGTGTGTGCTTAAGACCACAGGCATTTATAATTCTAATATTCTAAAATTATTAAAATTTATATTTTTATAAAAAATTTTTTTTTAATTAAACTTTTAATTATATTTGTTAAATGTATATTTATGTTGTGTTATTTTTAAATATAATATTATTATATTTAATGATTAGTTTTTTTATTCAGGATTTTGGACTAAGTATTTCTATTTTTCAATTTAGCCTATGGCGTGACGCGTGAAGGCTCAATCCCATTTACTGCCAAGTAAAATCAAAAGTGTGCAAGACGCGTCAAAGAAGTTATCATATTCAAAAACTCTCATAAAGAAAATTTAGATTTTATAAAATCCTTAAAAATCTCATCTTATTTAATTATATCCGATCAATATTTTCGTAGCTAGAGAGAATTTTAATTTCAAAATTAAATAATTATTTTCTGAAAAAATTAAAGATTATTGTACAAAAATAAAAGTAGTTTTAGATAGAGTCCCCTTAGTATGAAGGTGAAATTTTTTAATGAAATCCGAGTCATCAACCAAATTCGAAACTTTTATGAATCGAAAAAATTATCTCGCTAATTCTCTGAGCTTGAATTTTTATTTTGAAACATATTTACTTAGATTTCCATAACTTGCAAACTATTGATTTTACCCTTTATCTAACAGCTTTTATTTTTTGTATAATAATGTTTACTTTTCTCACAAAAATTAATATTTAATTTTGAAATTTTAATCTTTTCTAAATAGTTAAATAGTCATCGGAGCTAATTACTTAATTAGGTAATGAACTTTCTATTTAGGACATTAGAATATCAAAATGTTTCTTCATAGAGTTTTTGATTATATAGAATATATAGGGCGCTAGAGTGTTTATGTAACTTTCCACATTTCACAATTACTGCCTAACCCTTTGAGGTACCAATTTGTATAAGGACGCGTTATTAAAGTACACTTATCATATTCCAACAGAAAAGTCAATTTGAGTAGAATATCTAAAATCAATAGTTTTCGAGTTAAAAGATATTCCACTATTGTAGAGTTAATGAACTAGATGAATCAAACAAATAATGTGTTCCCAATACTTAGTTTTTATAATAAAATAATAACTTTTGAATTATTTAATATTAAAGATTATTGTAAAACTTAACGGATAATAGTAGCTTCTATGCACTCTTTGGTGTGTCTTTAGTCTGCCCAAGGTTTTTTTCTATATAATATTTTTTTTAAATTATTTTATTTATTTATTTATTGTAATTTATAATCGTACATCTAAATATATTAAATTATAATGTTACAAGATATATATAATATTGAGGACTGAATAGAATTGCTTGACATTTCCATAAGAAATGCCTCCGCGGTAGCCATGCGGGCTTACAGACCTCTGGTATAATAGACCAAAAGAATTATAAATGAGAAAGAAATCAATGTTATTTTATCGATTTCATCTATCTATCCAGAATTTATATTTAATATAAGGAAATTGAATTTTGATTGTAAGTTTCGTAGTTTAAATAGAAAATGTAGCGAAAAGATTCAATTTCTTCTCTGCGGGAGCGGAATCAACTAGAAATGGCAAAATGTTTTATTTTTTTCTCATTAGACATTTATTCAAATCTATTGAAATTTCATTTCTGTGTGTTATTTTCATTTATTTTTTATATCAAATAATTATTTTTAGGAAATTTGCATTTTAAAGGGCAATTTATTTGAAGTTTAATTTGAAAAAACGTTAATAAATCCGTTGAAATTTTTTTAAAAATATGAAAGTAATACATATTATAAAACAATTAATTTTTAATAATTTAATTTAATTTTGAACGAAATCGATTCAGTTACTTTTGTGAGAAAATGGTCAAAAACTATCTGAACCGTCAAAAAACGATGTTTTTTGAAAGCACGAGATGCCTTTGAAAAAAGTTAAAAAAGTCATATGAAACGAAAGAGTGACTTGTGACATGGAAGTGAATTTTAAAATGTTTCTAAAACGTCCTTTCATAGACGGTTTTCGGGGTTTTTGACGATTATCTCAAAAGTAATGAATCGATTTCGTTCAAAATTGAATTAAATTATTAAGAATTAATTGTTTTATAATATCTATTAATTTCATATTTAAAAAAAAATTTCAACGGAGTTATTAGCGTTTTTCACATTGGACTTCATATAAACTACCCTTTAAAATGCAAATTTCCTGATAATAATTATTTGATATAAAAGATAAATAAAAATAACACACAGATATACAATTTCAATAGATTTGAATAAATTTCTAATGAGAAAAAAATAAAACTTTTGTCATTTCTAGTTGATTCGCTCCCGGAGAGAAGAAATTGAATCTTTTCATAAAATTTCTTTTAAACTACAAATTTCTTAATCAAAATGCTATTTTCTTATATTAGACAGATACTGTAAACCTCCAGATAGATGAAATCGATGAAATAACATCGATTTCTTTCTCATTTATAATTCATTTGGTCTTTTATATCGAGAGGCTGGTTCGCAAGCCCGCATGGCTGACGCGGGGGCATTTGTTATGGATTCAACAATTCTATTCAGTCCTCAGTATTGATATATCTTGTAACATTATAATTTAATATATTTAAATGTACGATTATAAAATATAATAAATAAATAAATAAAATAATTTAATAAAAAAAATATATTATATAGAAACATAGGCAAACACAGACCCAAGACTCGTAGAACATAGCAAAGCTATAAGTACTATCGTATTTAATAGTTTTAAATAAATAATTTTAGTAATAAATGATTAAAAGCGTTAATAAAAATTACCATCTACATATTTCAAATAAAGGACTGGGCCTAATAAGAAAGGCTCGTTCCAGGAGCTCGAGACTCTGAAAACAAATATTATCTCATTTTTCTTCTTCAAGTTCGATTCCGACTCGGCGAATCGGCGAATCCTGTGGAGAATATCCACATCCAGTCATTTTTCCTGGGGAAATTTTTGACTGGATTCTATCTTATTAGTATTGAATAAATCTTTTTATTGAAATCCGAGTCCTCAACCAAATTCTATATTTTTTGATTCAAAAAAATTACCTGGTTAATTCATTGGGCTAGAATTTTTATATTGAAAAATATTTACATTCCCATTAACTCATAAACTAAAATAAACTTTTCTGTTAGTAATTTAAACTATCTTAATAAAAGTCATTATCACAAAGTTTCAATTTCGGTATCCGATTAGAGATCAACTAACTTTTTAGTTGAATTGGCATCTTTTGGAAGTAACGTATTAATTTAATGAGAAATCCATAAGTGATGCCTCGTAATAATTTAGTTTTGATTTTTCAAGGGGGCAATGAGTTTTTTAGGGGGCGCTGCACCCTTTGTCCCCCCTCCTTACTACGCCCATTAGAGCCAGTAAGAATCGGGTCCCCTGTGACTGGGGCTGCTCATTTATAAAAATTATGCTTTAGATCTGTTAGTAGTCATAAAAAAAACTTTTTTAAACGTTTATTGAGACAAAAATATGTTATACTAATGACTCAATGTTCATTAAAGAGCTGAGATAATTGACACGTAAAACCTTTTATTGCTATTTAACCATGGAGGCGAGGAATTTAAGCATCTGCCGTAAGTGGTTGTTTTTCTATTCTTCTACAATTTATTTTTGAGTTACATAAAAGGTATCGTTGTAAAGCTAATTAGAGTGTAGAATCAATTCATAAGTAATGAACATATAATAATTTAAACAAAGTTTGGTTATCAAAAAAAAACTGAGTTTTCTAAATAATAAAGAAAATCATCTATATATAGTGAGCGTTTTAGGCAAACAAAGCATAGTAATACGGGGCCTAAGAGAATGTGTCATGTCATGACTTGATATAGTCGTTTTTTTTACATTTCTGAAGATATTGTTTAGAGGGCTGAAAAAGAAGCTGTTTGATTATGCAGATTTCGAATGACTGGAGATTTTAAGACTCGGGAAAGAAGGAGTTCCAGTGAGAGTCTTTCAATTACTTGGTACGAGCTCTTAGAGAAATTATTGTTAAATCCATTACTACTAACTAGATCAAGTGATTTTTTCAAAATAAAAATAAATAAATGAAAAAAAATAAACAAAAAATATGATAGGTTAATATATTAAATTGAAAGAAAAGTGAAAACTTTTCCAAGACACGGTATGCTCTTCGGTTGGAGCCACACTAGTAATAAATTTAAATATACCTATTATTTTATTAAAAATTGATTTTTTCATTTTAATTAATTTGGGATAAATTATATTTCTTAATTAATTGTAATATATTATGCAACCAGCTGCCAAGCCCGCCTTTTGCGGGCATCTAGCTACGCCCCCTGTACTCGTGGGTTCTAAAATAATCATTTGAATTTCCTAATTTTAATAAATTTTATGTCATGAACTGGTTTTAAAATTAAAAAAAATCGGCGTTGTCACACATGCCTATTATAATAAGTATAAATAATAATGATGAGCTATTTGTGGGTTTAAATGAGTAAATTAATTCAACGATAAGCTTTTATCATAACAACGTATTAATATAAAATTGGTAAAAACAAAAAATAAATAATTTTTTTTTATTTTTGAACAAAAAGTTAATAAAATGTCATATTACTAAGAACTAAGAAATAACTAAGAAATACAACTATTTTGGAACCAGAATAAAATTTCTATGCCGATTCGTTTTTTCATGGGTGTCGAAAGAAACCCAATACACAAAGGACACACAGGCACCCTGACAGAAAAAAAAATCTTTTTTCTAAGTGAGTAGGGGAAAGTATGTGGTCATGCAGTACCTTCCTCTTCAGAAGTATTTAAGACAATTAGATAATTATTTGATTTAAATAAAATTCACCATTAATTAATTTTTAATATTTTTTTATAAAAGTATATAAAATAAAATTAGAAAACAAACAAACGTTTTGTACACGCCATATTTTTACATTATCCAATGCGGAAAATATTGTAATCGGTCTCGCGGCAAGCGCGACTTCAAAGGGTCCTCAGGTAAAGACTACGGAACCCATGGTCTCAATTAAGGTCACAAATTGTAGTATTCAATTAGGTTGAATTTTAGCACGTGACGGTTTTGCCAAAAATTACATGGGGTCTCGTCGAGAGGCCAAAAAGTGCCATTTTTTGGAAGTGCGTGCGGATGGATGTATGATGTTATCGTTTTTTTCGTCCACGATTTTTTCCAAACCATTACACCGATTGAAATGAAATTGAAAACCTACCATTATTTTAACAAAAGCGCTGATTAGTTTTTGGTAGATATCGGCGCACAAACATTAGTACTTTATTTCGGTACTTTTTTAGTTTTTTCTAAATATCTTGAAAATTACTTAACCAATTTTGATGAAATTTAATATCCTAATTAAGTATCTTGGGGACAACAAAAAAGGTTAAATAAAGTTTTTAGTAAAAATATATTTTAAAGTACTTTAATCTAGAGAAAGATAGTACTTTTTTTTAAATTCCTTATTTTACCAAAAATTCTTTAAAATTTATTCATTTGATCGGTTTAATATGGCTCATTTAAACTTGATTAAGTAAGAATGGATAGGCTTCTCGCTGTGAAATGATAAAAATTTGGGAGGAATTTTATAAGTAACCATAGCAACTGCGTTGTTTTTTTATCCTTCACCTTTGCTGAAGACAGAGAGGAATCGACTTAAAATCAAAAATAGTCGATTCTCATCTATTACTTGAGGAATAACCATTCTATATTGAATTTTTGACGTTTCGGTTTTTATTGGTAACCATTGCTGAAGACATGGATGAATCGAGTTAAAATCCAAAATAGTGATCGATTCTCATCTAATACTTGAGGAATAACAATTCTACATTAGGTTTTTGACGTTTCGATTATTATTGGTAACTATTGCTGAAGACATGGAGGAACCGGCTTAAAATCAAAAATATCGATCGATTCTTATATAATACTAGCGGAATAACCTTATTGCATTCCATTTTTGATGTTTTGACTATTAATGGCAAGCTCTACCGGTAACGTGGAAGAATCGACTTACAATCAAAAAGACTAAATTCTTTTTTAACCGACTTCAAAAAAGGAGGAGGTTCTCTATTCGACTGAATTTTTTTTTTTTTTTTTTTTTTTTGTGCCTATGTTACCTTATATCTCCGCGATTGGTCCCATTTTTTTTTTCGTTTTTTTTTCATATGTATTAGACCTTTTTTATTAGGTTTGTTTAGACCTAACCTCTTTGTTTATGAACCGATTTCGATGGTTCTTTTTTTATCCGAAAGGGGGTGTCTGAGGGATGGTGTCATATTAATTTGGTCAAGTTCTGATGATATGATCACTATTAATAACATCACTAAAATGAGAAAAATAAAAATAATTTTTATGAAAAAACATATTTAATACAGCTGGATTGGTCACAATATCACGCATGTGCTGATACTCAACTAGATTACTAACACATTCTTCCTCTCTCTCTCTCTTCTCTCTTATTTCCCCTCCATTTAGTCATTTCTCCTTTATTGTAACAAAAATTTCAAAACAGAAACGTCGCTAAAGAAGTTTCACTTCAAAAAGTGAAAATTTTCGAGTTAATCCATTAGTCATCCTTAAAACTATCTGAAGAGGAACATTTCTAGTCTTGTTGGGGCAAGAAAAACCAAAAAGCCCTTTTTTGAACTGTAAGGCTGCTGGAGGGCTGAGAGGGGTCGACCTCGATCCGGGCACGACTCGGCCGCCACTGTCTGCGCCGAGCAGCCATTCACTCGGCGTGTGATTGGCGGTTTCACTGAAAGAGACAACCCAAAAAGAAAGGAGACAGACAACCTCTGATTCCGGGGGTTCTAAGGGGGACGGGGGACGTGTTCCCGATTCGGCCACAGCGCGAGGAAAGTGTCAGTGCAACAGCGACTAGTGGCTCTCGCGCTTTAGTGCCAGTAGTAGTGCTTACCAGTGGATTGACGGTTTTGCCATTCTTCATATCTATCCCCTTTCCAGTCTGTTCTTTCTCTTTTCAAGGGGATTCCAGCCATTTCAATCGGTAAGTTCTATTCATTCAACTCTCCTACCAAATTTAATACCTAACTTGCGTATTCAAGTCTCTATAAATAATTTTTATATATCGCTCATTCATGTCTCTACAAATAATTTTTTTACGTCGCTCATTCAAGTCTCTATAAATAATTTTTATTTCTCACTCATTCAAGTCTCTACAAATAATTTTTTACGTCGCTTATTCAAGTCTTTATAAATAAATTTTACATGTCGCTCATTCAAGTTTCTACAAACAATCTATTTTCAGAGGGAAACATATTTGACTCTATTGTCAAATTAAATACCCAATTAAGTATTATTTTTAAATTTAAATCACTGCATAACAAAAAATTTAGTTTACACTGTTCTTATAAAAAATACCTACCTACAATAATTCTCATCATTTCTAATTTAGTTTTAAATATTAATATAATAAAAAATAATATTATTAGAGATTTTTCAAATTTGAATAATTTTTTCAAGCATAAAATCTATATCAAATATCAATTTAGTAAAAATAACTAAAAAAAAAACAATTAAAAAAGAATTACTCTATATATTATTTCATTATTACTTATTTGTAATTTACTTTTCTTTTGCTCTTGGCAATTTTTAATAAACTATTTAATTAGGTCATACTTATTTCATAAATTATAGTCCTTAGAATTTTGATAATTTTTTATAAATGCCAAAGAACGATATTTAACTAGGTATGATATTAATTTTATAGTAATTTGAAATTAATTAATGATTTTGATCAGATTTCTTGACATGATTTCTAATGTTTGGACAATACTCTTTGTATAAATACAATATTAGTAAATTAAAAAAAGGCAAGTATCTTAAAACTGACCTTTACCATCTTTGATAATTGTTTTTGAAACAACCAATGATCGTTTCCAATCATTTATATCAAAGGAGCGAAGATGTAAATCAGAAATCAGAAAAAAAGCAAACATAATATATGACTTCGATCTTCAAAATATCAGAAAGGTTTCTAACATTATTCAATTGAATTATGTCAATGTTGTGTTATAGAATATTCATTAAAACTGTAAGTAAAATCCACCTGTTACAAACCTCACCCATATATTAGTAGTGTTGTTTTGATCGTAGGTTTTCTCGGATCTCGGCCGATGTACCACTTTCCCTTGGCTCTAGGCTACCCGCAGTTCAGTTTCTATTGAAATCACTCAATTGTTTTTAGTTCTATTTCAAAATTAATTTTTAATATTTCTTATAATTTGATAAATATATCAATTTGTTTCCATTTTCATCTTTATCATCCCTAATTATTTATTAATTTTCTTAACTGATTTCCACTATTACTTTTTCTTATTACAATACTATTAGAAGCACTCTATTTGATTATATGTTAAAAAGACAAAATCGAATAAATAAAAAGAAAAGTAATTATACAGGACTAGGTTTCTATTATCAAGCACAATGAACTTCTTCAAGTTCTTATGTAAGGAGCTTAAAGTGCTTTCTCTTGACCAAGAATTTGTGTTATTTGAAACTATTACTGGAAGAGATCTAAAAGCCTGACCTTAAACTATAGTAGTTTTTACATTATCTTAATGTTAATAATATCGATAAAGGGACATTGTCTCTATTAAATTATATTCCTTAATATATACATATATTCTGTCATTTTGTATTTTTAAAGATATTACCATATATCAAAAACATATCAAAATATTTATTATTTTAATGAATCTTCTTCACCAAAAAATATTTTCTATTATGATGAAAATCTAAAACATCAAGCTTAATAGGTTTATTGCGAATGACCTGATATGTTAATGTTTACTTATACTCTATGAGTTCACTCTCTCCATAATTTTAGAACGTTCAAAAGCAGTTTACTAAAAATTATTTTCTCAAGTTAATTTGGAAGTTTTAACTGTAAAACCTCAATTTATTCATTTGAATTGAAAAAAAATTGAATTCCAAAGAAAATAATATATTTTTAGGCAAAAAAAAATTTAATGAATTTTTTTAAATATATATATATATATATATATATACTTATATACTTCGTATACAATGGAATGGTGTAGATTAGATTAATTGATATTAAACTTATTATTACTTGATAAGGGGATTATTAACGGAAAATTTAAATTAGAATTCCAAATAAAAATTACAATGAAACCCTATTAGTAAGGTATGTCTGTCTCTTTGTCAGTCTGTTAAAGAATTTTAGCTCGTAAACCAGAGACGATACAAATTTGAAATTTACATGTTAAATGTATTTATTTCCCCCTCTTCCAAAGCAAAAACCATGTTGTCAAATTTTAATCGGATGATTATTTTAGGCGGGGTTAAAAATAAAGTTAAAAAATAAAAATATTTTTTATCTTGATGTGTCAAGTATCCCGGTGAAAATTAAATTAAGTAGAATTAAACTGAAATAGAAAATTTAATTCACTTTAAAATGATTCACGTCAAAATGTCTATTTTTAGACGACTTTTATTATCTAAACGAATTTCAAGATTTTTAGACCCCCCTCCCCCTGAGCCACATTCTGTCACATTTTCATTCAGCCCCATCTGTATTGTGACATCACACTATCAGTTTTATACCTTATAATTTATTACTTGTAGATTGTATATTTGAAAAATTTTAAAAAATTTTAATTTGACTTTTGTGACATCAGAATTTTTAAGATCCCCGGGCCCCCTGTCACATTTTGTCACAAATCTGAGATGCCCCCTCACTCCATACTGTGTGACGTAATTTATGGACGGCCCCTTTGCTTGTTGGTGATTCATATTCATTATGAGAATTGTTGAAGAGTATTTTTTGTTTATTAATAATAATAACAAATAGAAATTGAAACTATAACCTAATGATTCTTCTATCAAGTATGAACACATAAAAGGATTACAACCAACTACCATAATCATACACGTGCAAAAATTCCTGCTCGTTATCCCCAAAAGGCGATCCACTTCCCAAGAGAATTCTTCATTTTAATTACTGATTTAACTATGATATATACCCGAAAAATATAACAAATAAAACCAAATTACAATCAAAATTTTATTCACCATCTATCATCAATCAAAAATTCAACAACAAAGCCTTACTTAAATAAATAATGCCAATTGTGAAAAGGAAATATTTTGCAAATGCAATAAGGAAGTTAAAGAAAGAATTTTTTTTGAAAGGTAAATAGTACAGTATGTAATCATTAGTTTGTCAATATTGTCATTCTTTTCTCGTAATCACTCATTTCACCTACTTAAATACATACCAAATATTTAATTATCTTTTCCTTTTAATATTTAAATTGTTATACAATCTATAACTAAAATAGGGACACCTAATGTACTATATTATATAGATTTTTGATTTAACCTTTGTAGGTTCATAGCTCGTAACTGGGACTCAAAATAAAAATGATAAAATTTCAAGTTTTATAGGATTTTAAAAGAACGTTATTGCTTAGATAGGATGCACTAATTTGTTAACATTTTTAATCTCAAAGCAGCCAAAATAATTTTCGTTAAAAGTAGGTACTCATACTAAGCTACTTTATGAATTTTTACATAATTTTATACAAAAGGACTACAAAGTTAGGAGGGCGACTTTAGCCTATAGAAATAAAAATTGCAACATTATATATTTAATAAGATTCTAAAGACCATATTAAACGGTACCTCTTGGACACGTGATTACTCAAAATTTTTATTTTCCATTCTAATTTTTTATTTATTATTAAATATATATTACATCTCATTAATTTTTTTTTAAGATAGAAAGAGAGAGAGAGATAGAGACTAAATATTTTACACCAGGGCTGCCCAACCCGCGGTCCGCGGAACCCATGCGGACCACCACTGCAATGAGTGGGGCCCATCATAAAATCATAAACTTCCTTAAAACATTGAGATTTATATGTATAGATATGAAACATGAATGTACATTTGTACAATACGTGAAGCTTTTTTCAAGAATAAAATTCACTAAAATCAAAATTATAGGCTTAACTATATAAGAAAAAAAAATAATAATGATGTTTTGAATATTTAAAAAATTTTCTTCTTCTCATATTTTCATTTTCTAAAATATTTATTATTCCAGTAATTTATATCCTACGACACTAACCAAGTCTATAGTTATCATTCTAGTACGAGGAGACAATAAGAATTTATGGAGTTTTCTAGAAGAATCACAATTAATTGATAATTTCTCTACTGGACTAAAAGTTGTCAGGACTTGTCTTTTAGATCTTTGCACTTTCTTACATGTCAATAGATAATGGATAGTCAGAGATTATTATATCCGTGATCCTTTTAAAAAATAAATTATCATTTCTCATATCCTTCTTTAATCCCATTCGATTTAAACCAGGGCTGTCTAACTCGTGGCCCAATATAAAGTCATTGTGCCTGATAATTTTTTCCTCTAAAATAAGAAATGTGAAAATCTACTGTGAAGTTTTCGAAAAATAAAAGTGCTAATTTTAAATTTTGAATCTGGAACTAGATTTCAAGATTTCCGAAAAAATAATCATCATTTTGCTCTATTTTCGATTTCATTTTCATTATAAATAAATTTTCTACTTGTAAACGTTTTGATTGAATGTTCTAGAACAACGATTAGATACCGATCTGAAAGAAAAATTGAATATTGTCTCTTTATTAGAATTTTATATTAATTATCTAGTCAGGAAAAAATATAAACAAATACTAATACATAATATCAGTTTTTGTAAGTACGTATACCAGAAGATATTTTCAAGTGCATATAAAATTTACGAAAAGTAAAAGCTCACTATGAACTAAAAAAATAATAAAGTTCTTATTTCTACATTATTAACTATCTTTTTTGAATAAAAAATATCAATAAAATTATAATATTTTATCCGCGGTCCGAGACAATTTTTTTCTTCAAATGTGGCCCGTGTAAGCCAAAAGGTTGGACACCCCTGTTTTACACTTACCATTTCAATATGCTCGTAAATTATTTTTAAATATTTGTATTTTTCAAAACGTATTTTAGAAAATCTTTATTACATACGTACCTATTTTCGTTAATAAGCAAAGGTGCACCTAATATATATTACCATTAAATTTAATCATATAGAACATTTCATAATCAATTTATCTTTAACCTAAATCAAGATAAAAAAATCATTCCATTCCATTTCCATTTCGAGTAATTATTATGAGTAAATCAACAAATTATTTTTTGCTTAAAATAAAAATTTGAAAAAATGGGGAGGTAAATTTATTATTCTTATGGGAGAAAAAGTTTATTTCTCAAATAGCTTTCTGCCACTAGATATTAGAAGGGATGGATTTTCTATTAAATTACAAGTAATTAGTAATTCTAAATAACACGAAGATATGTCACGCCTATCGTGATTTATTTATTATCCTATACGAAACAAACAATTTAAAACTTCTGAGGCAACATAACTTATTATTAATGACTTGAGTATTTATGAATCGCCTTTCGAAATACTTTCAAATTTTAAGTTTCAAGGGAAAATTTTAGTAAAATAAATTTAACTAAAATATAATTGTAAGAACACGAGTTATGAGGCTAAATTTAAGCGGTAATCATTTTATGATACGCGTGTCTTAAAAAGACTTGTTTTAAATTTTAGGGTTCCGTACCAAAAGTGGTAAAAACGCATCTCTTATGATGTGACTTGGTTGTCCGTATATCACCTCTAGCTCAGGCCTGTAGTTTTTAAAATATTCAAGCTGTTGATAATGCTGTTTATAATGTTGAACTTTGCTAAGTGGTTAGATTTCAAATTTAAGAAAGTCAAAAAAATAGTTTGTCCCTCTTTAATCATATTGAATACAAATTAATGCTGATAAATGAAAAACTTGTAACAATTTCTCGCATGTGATATGAGTGAATATA
Organism: Forficula auricularia; assembly: GCA_024734495.1. NCBI lineage: Eukaryota > Metazoa > Arthropoda > Insecta > Dermaptera > Forficulidae > Forficula > Forficula auricularia. The sequence continues at coordinate 94,929,904 of JALMQS010000099.1, forward strand.
TCTTTTAAAATCTTATTATTAAATTTTATTGTCATTTTATATGCAATCTATTATAAAATCATTCATCTTCCACGAATACCGGTCATCCCTATTTCAGTTATTAATATCTAATTTACCGTCTACCAATATGCTTACAACTTAATTATTTAATTGAACCCGTGTGTCACAATTAACAATCGGGCTTAATTAATATCTACTATTTAAGGTGAACCCTCTGATATTGTTAATAAATAAATATTTCATTCAAAGATTTAATCTTGATTTATAAAATTTCGAATGACTTTAATGGCCTTCGAAATTTGAAAAAATTCAAAATTCCAAACACTCAATCATCTTAATTTAAACTATATGGCATGGCTATCTATTTAAATTTAGAATCACTAAACCGTGAAATTTTACAAATGAAGTTTAAATCTTTGAGTGAAATATTTAGCGCAGAGCAGTTCACCTCACAGGGTAGCTATTAATTGAATCGGAATGCTAATTTTGGTTCTCGGGTTCGATTCCCGAAGGGGTAAACTCAACCCTTCTGACATATAATTAAAAATTAGTTATTCCATCTCGGATCCCTCATAATTTACGATGTACTATCAGCATATTTTAATTCTTTACAATCTTAGCAACGGCTATAGTCCTTAAAAGGAGATAAGCATTGGTAATATAGGCAGAAGCTACTCTATTATGATTATTTTGATATTTAAACGGAGATTTGAGGTTCGGATTTACTGAGAATGTAACTACACAAGTGACTCCCGCACACTGTTTATGGGGCATTCAACGCCAAATCGGACGGTTTGAAAAATTTTAATTTTTGATTTCCTTCATTTTTTTGACATTTTTTAGTATCCATCAAAAAACCCTTCCTGGTAAATTTTGAAATTTTTTTGATCACCGGTTTAAAAGATATCGAATTTCTGTTTTTCCTTATAACTTCTTCAAAAATGGTCCAAATTCAAAAATTTTTTTTACATACTTTTTAGAAAAAATACAGAAAAATTATTTAAATTGTTTTTATATGCGATTTTTAAGTTTGAAAATTTTAGTCTTGTTTTTGAAACTGTATGTAGGTACTCTTCGATTTTTTTCATATCGATAATTTTTTATTTTAAACTTCTATTCATTCTACAAATTTTAAGACCGGGTTGATAGTGGTTCTATGATAATTACTATTTTTTTCGATTTTCGATTTTTTATTTTTATTTTCTTTCAACAAAGTTCCAGTCTCTAGATGTCATAGGGATAAACGAGTTAGCAGTTGAAAACTACCCAGAATCAGGTATCGAAACTTTGTGCACTCTGGTGAGAATTTCTAATTAAAAATGCCTAATCTTATTATTATTTTAAACAACATATAATTTTATAATTTGAATTTTTTTTCTGAGAGCAAACTTACGAAATACACATATTGCTTAAAGTAGATTAAATTTTTTTTAAATTTTTTTAATTGAATAATTACAAACTTCTTGATGGAATATTAAATTTTTTTATGCTTATCATATTCATAAGGGAAAGTTAATTTAGTACATCCCTCCGCATTTTACAACATCATTATACAATTTCAGCGACTTCTTAAATTTTAATAATTTTATTCATTAATAACAATGAAATTAAATAATAAATATTTTTGTAATTAATACTGAAACTGTTCCATGTTTTATTAAATTAACAATAATCATTAATAAAAATTAAAAATCATTTGAAAGTTTTCATTTTTTATTTATTCTATTTTTCAAAGCGAATGGGTATTAGTGCGTTTTGTCGCTGTTATTCTAGATTCTTGTTTATTTCCTAAAAGCATTAAAATCAATTACGGACGAACGGTTTTCGACGATTTTCCTTTTTGCTGGACGTGGGTGAGAGTCGTCCCGAAGGTTAAACTGGGTCTCTGATCCTTCTTCGGAAAGAATCGAAGCTAGTGGGTCATCGGGGCCAGACTAGGCCACCGGGGCCGGAAGAACACCTCCAAGGTCGTAAGCCAGCTACAGGCGGATCCCTCCACCCAGCTTCATTCTTATTTCAACGCCATTACAAGCTCAACATAAATTATTACTAGAACAAAACTTAAGTATCAACTACAGCAAAGATCAAGTAATTAAAGAGAAATTTTTATAGTACCTACTATTCAAATCTATATCAACTAGTTAAACATGTTAAATACAAAATGGAAAGTAGAAAAAGTAAAATTGATTTTTCCTTATAACTCTAAATGTTAGATTATTTTTTATATATCATAATATTTTTATCTAAATTTTCCAGCGGAAATAAGAAATAGGAACTTCTGCTCTTATTTTAATTGGATCCTTTGATTTTATTTCGGCTTGATCTAATTTTTTAAAATAAGTTAAATTAGCTTAACACGGCTTTTATGCCTCAATTTTTAAATAATTTAACATAAGTAAAATAGGTATAAAAAATAAATAAATTTATATATGTATATGTTGCAGTAAAATCTCGTTTTTTAGTAAAAACGGTTTCTTACTAGTTAAAACGCATTTCACTGAAAACCTTTGTGTCAACTAAAGCTTACTGATGTTGGTTGAGTTTGGTTCAAAGTTCTAGAATCTTTATTTTTGACCTTCCGTCTCATTTTGGGTGTTTATTTACAAAATGTTTTAAACGAAAATGTCAAAAATTAGAACCAAAGTTGTAGGGGATGTAATTTTTGAAATTTTCGTTTAAAATTTTTTGAAAATAAACACCCAAAATGAGGCGGAAGGTCGAAAATGATGATTCTAGACCTTTGACCTAGACTCAATCAACATCAGTAAGCTCTAGTTGCCAACAAGGGTACTCTGTGAAACGCGTTTTGACTAGTAAGAACCCGTTCTTACTAAAAAAACGGGGTTTTACTTCATTATATATTATAAATAATAAAAATAAATGTTAATGACTCTAATAAGTCAGGATTTACTTTAGCTAGCATCATAAACGAGAAAATAATTTAATATATTGGATGGAGTCGAAGGTACTTCTGGATGCGAGTCTTGAAGTATGTTGTAGGTGGTAGGTTGCTGGAAAGAGAGAGGTGGAATGGTTGTTCCAGTCTTTAAAAGTCATAGGGATAAGTGAGTTGGGATATACGTTTGGTCGATTGGTTTGTAATCTAACTACGAAGAGGTGTAGAGAGTTTGAAAACTATGTTTAGAACAAAATTGACTTAGAAATTTAGAAAATTTCACGATTTATTTTTCCCAAGCGAAATTAACAGCATCCTAGTTCCATATATAAATGAAATCAAACTTATATCTGGCCAATTTGACAATCAAATTCAATATACCATATATGTGATATATGAGCCGTTCACTGCACAAATTGATTAACACCATAAAACAAAAAGTGGAGAAATACGATGAAATAATGTACCTACATTATTACATTATTTATTATTCAATAGCCAAAAAAATTTTGTCGATTAATGGTGATAATCTTTATTATTTGGGAAATTTATTATAAATATAAAAAGCTATGACTGAACCAAGTGGTTTTTAAGATATTTTAAAAAGTGGAGTTAATCGATTTGTGCAGGGATTCACAACGAGGGTAAAACAATTCTGGGAAATTGTTGGTGAGATCATTTTAATAAAAAACAACAAAAAATCGTTTAATATCATTTATAAAACTATTAATGTTATAATGAATACTCATAAATCATTTTATTTATTTGAGTAATTTTTGGAGACGGACTGACTGATAAGTGAAATTGAGTGGATATCGATGAGGCAGTCCAAAAAAGAAGAAGATAATTTACACTATCTTTTTATTCATAAAACCGACGTTTCGGAGGCTATTCCCTCCATCTTCAGGGGTTTGAAATGTCAGTGAAGGAAATCAATGAGACATTCCCCTCTGTCTCCTCTTTCAGTGGCAGTAACAATAATATCTTGTATTTCATTCTCAGCAGAATTATAATGTGGTAAATTATTTTCATTTTGTGGACTGCCTCATCGATATCCACTCCATTTTATTTATCTTGTATATCTATTTAAATTACATTAACTGTTAGATTCAATTTAAAAAAAGGCATTTTTCTTATTACTTTAACAAAACCAAGTGTGCCTGGGGACTCGAATACAAAATAGAAGACTTTTAAGTAAATTTTCAAAGATGGATATAAATTAAAATTTTTTTATCGAAATCTGCTGTTAGGCGATTTTTAATTAAATAGGAGCAAACATTCAGACGAACTTCACCAAAGTTGAGAGGTGAATGGTTCTCTCATTTTATTCATTAAATAATAATTAACTGTTTTATAGCATTAGTCGACTGGATTATTTAAATGTCAATGAATATACATGGTTTTATTTTACCCATATTTTCATTCAGACAAACAGATAAACGAAATTTTTCCGAATTTTGATATCGTTAATGTAGCCTTTTGACTTTACATTGGAAGACTAAGGTTCCTTGCTCACTATTTACAAATTTAACTGGCTATAATTATGCTCCTACAGTTATTTAAACAGTAACCCATGAATACTCATAAAGCACAAAAACCATATAGTTACTGGCAAAAAAATAATTAAATATTTGTATTAATAATTTCTTGAGTAAATAAAATAACTATATCATTGAAAAGGTGTACTATTTATTTTTATTATTATACGAGCTGTCGCGGACGGGCCTCAGATCCGCCATCATAGCTTGGCTCACCTACCAGGCAGCGTCTCTGGTCAAAATATTTATTTTTATTTTTATTTATTTAAACTTCATCACCTCACCGAGTTGGGGTTTGGTGCTCATTACGTTAAAAAACAAATAAAAATAAGCTGCAACGGATCGTTGCTAAACTTTATCCAAATTCATTTGAAATATTAATATGTTTGTTCCTTTATTATTAATCAGATATCACTTGCAATTTGTAGTTCATATTGAAATTTATTCAAAAATAATTCTCATTTAAGAGTCGAGGAATAACCATTCTACATTGGATTTTTGACGTTTCGGTTTTTATTGGTAACCATTGCTGAAGACATAGAGGAATCGACTTAAAATCAAAAATAGCCATCGATTCTCATCTAATACTTGAGGAATAACAATTCTACATTAGGTTTTTGATAATCGAAACGTCAAAAATCCTAATATAGAATTGATTATTCCTCAAGTATTAGATGAGAATCAATCGCTATTTTTGGTTTAAAGTCGATTTCTCTATGTCTTCAGCAATGGTTACTAATAATAACCGAAACGTCAAAAATCCAATATAGAATTGATTATTCCTCAAGTATTAGATGAGAATCAATCGCTATTTTTGGTTTAAAGTCGATTTCTCTATGTCTTCAGCAATGGTTACCAATAAAAACCGAAACGTCAAAAATCCAATATAGAATGATTATTCCTCAAGTACTAGATGAGAATCAATCGTTATTTTTGATTTTAAGTCGATTCCTCCATGTCTTCAGCAATGGTTACCAATAATAATCGAAACGTCAAAAACCTAATGTAGAATTGATTATTCCTCAAGTATTAGATGAGAATCAATCGCTATTTTTGATTTTAAAGTCGATTCCTCTATGTCTTCAGCAATGGTTACTAATAAAAACCGAAACGTCAAAAATCCAATATAGAATGATTATTCCTCAAGTACTAGATGAGAATCAATCGCTATTTTTGGTTTAAAGTCGATTTCTCTATGTCTTCAGCAATGGTTACTAATAAAAACCGAAACGTCAAAAATCCAATATAGAATGATTATTCCTCAAGTACTAGATGAGAATCAATCGTTATTTTTGATTTTAAGTCGATTCCTCCATGTCTTCAGCAATGGTTACCAATAATAATCGAAACGTCAAAAACCTAATGTAGAATTGTTATTCCTCAAGTATTAGATGAGAATCAATCGCTATTTTTGATTTTAAGTCGATTCCTCTATGTCTTCAGCAATGGTTACCAATAAAAACCGAAACGTCAAAAATCCAATATAGAATGATTATTCCTCAAGTACTAGATGAGAATCAATCGCTATTTTTGGTTTAAAGTCGATTTCTCTATGTCTTCAGCAATGGTTACTAATAAAAACCGAAACGTCAAAAATCCAATATAGAATGATTATTCCTCAAGTACTAGATGAGAATCAATCGCTATTTTTGGTTTAAAGTCGATTTCTCTATGTCTTCAGCAATGGTTACTAATAAAAACCGAAACGTCAAAAATCCAATATAGAATGATTATTCCTCAAGTACTAGATGAGAATCAATCGCTATTTTTGATTTAAAGTCGATTTCTCTATGTCTTCAGCAATGGTTACTAATAAAAACCGAAACGTCAAAAATCCAATATAGAATGATTATTCCTCAAGAACTAGATGAGAATCAATCGCTATTTTTGGTTTAAAATCGATTTCTCTGTCTTCAGCAAAGGTAACGGATAAGAAAACAACGCAGTTGCTATGGTTACTCATAAAAATTCCTCCTAAATTTTTAGCATTTCACAGAGAGAAGCCTATCCATTCTTACTTAAGCAAGGCTAAATGAGCTATATTAAAACTTTCAAATGAATAAATTTTAAAGAATTTAAAAAATTAAAAAAGTACCATCTTACTCTAGAGTAAAGTACTTTAAAATATAATTTTACTAAAAACTTTATTTAACCTTTTTTGTGGTCCCCAAGGTACTTAATTAGGATATTAAATTTCATCAAAATTGGTTAAGTCATTTTCAAGATATTTAGAAAAAACTAAAAAAGTACCGAAATAAAGTACTAATGTTTGTGGGCCGATATGTACCAAAAACTAATCAGCGCTTCATTTTGTTAAACTAATGGTAGGTTTTCAATTTCATTTCAATCGGTACAACGGTGTGGAAAAAATCGTGGGCCAAAAAAGCGATAACATCCATCCATACATCCATCCATACATCCATCCATACATCCATCCATACGCACGCACTAAATGAAAAAATCGCACTTTTTGGCCTCTCGACGAGACCCCATGTAATTTTTGGCAAAACCGTCACGTGCTAAAATTCAACCTAATTGAATACTACAATTTGTGACTTTAATTGAGTCCATGGGTTCCGTAGTCTTTACCTGAGGACCCTTTGAAGCCACGCTTGCCCCGAGAGCGATTACAATACTTTACCCATGCTTTGCATTGGATAAAGTAAAAATCACAAATTCAAATTTACATTTATATGTTTCAAGTTTTTCTTTTGGAGACGGACTGATATACTAATATCGCTTGATTTGGATGAAGGCAGTCCGAAAATAAACAAGAACTATAATATATCCAACATCTTTTTGAACCATGAGGAAGGTAGGAAAATCCTCTGAAACGTCGGTTCCGAAACAACACTAAAGAGAAAAACTTTACTTAATAAATGATATTTTGTTGGATATAATTCTCTTGTTTATTTCCGGAATGCCTTCATCCAAATCCTGAGATATTACATTTATTCTGAATAGTGTTGGTCAATATATTTAAAGAAGAAAATAATACAACTAATTTTTCTTATATGGCTTATTATTGGGAACTTGGACTATGAAATACAGTCGATTCTCGATAATTCGAAATCTAAGGGACTACAAGAAAAATTCGAATTATTAAGAGTTTTTATTATAAATTTGAAAATATGTTTGAACTTAACATAAATTTTATATATAGCCTCAAGTAAAAAAGTAAAAATAATGAAAACGATAAAAAACAAACAAACAAATACATATATGTAATACGTATTAACATTGCGATAGATAATAACATACCGAATTAAAAAAAATTAAGAATAGTTTCTTGCAAGGAAAAATTCGAATTATAAATTGGGGAAGTGGCCTAGTTCGAATTATAGATCTCCCCCTCTTGTTACGAAAAGTATTTCGAGATATCAAGCGTTTCAAAATACAAAGCATTTTTTCGATTTACTGAACTTAACAGCTGAAGAGTTCGAATTAAGAAAAAATTCGAATTATCGAGAGTCTACTGTAATTGGAAGTTAAATTTTCAAAAGTTGAAGCGTAAATTTTTCGACTTCTTCAGAACTTAACCTTAACCTCCTTGTATACAAATTTTTTTTAGCATGGACGATAACAACACTAATTTAATAGAACTAATGTGTGTAAATTTTCAAAATGGAATAATAGTGTTTAATTCTGGAAACAATTAAATTTAATTAAAGAAAATATTTTAATTATGTACATTTCAATACATTCTGCCTTTTGATTAATTAGAGCAAATTATAATATGTAATTTTTTTTATTACGATCAGGAATTGAATTTCAAACCTTATTTTCACCATACTGTATTTTTATTCTTTCATAGGGCGAGTTTGACTAATAAGGAGAATCGTTTGCCAAAATTTCACCTTTCTAGGTCAAGGGACAATGGGCTGGGCGTTGGTAGTATCAGTGAATGACTGACTGAGTTTCAATTTTATATATATAAATCTTCTTAAAACTTTTTTTTTGATTTGCAATTAGTTCGACTTATTTTTTGACCAATTTATTCATAGTAAATATTTTGCAAAGTCAATGGCCTAATTTTTTTTCAATATGTAATCAAAATCCTATCGACGTCATAAAAACTATCTCATTAACTGGACTATGTAACAAAAATAAGAAAGAATTCAGTTACAAAAAATAAATATTAAAAAAAATATAATTTTGCGGTATGAGGCATTGTGGCGATATTCAATCGATAATTTAGTTTTTCTTGATTGGATTCGACTTCAGCCTTCGGATTTTTCAAGCCGGTCTAGCCTTCAGTATAAGCAAAGCCACAATCTAGGTTACTTCAAGACACTGCGAGACCATTACGCCTTTTGCCAAGCACTCGGGCGGGGTAAACTAAAGCAGAGCAAAAAATCTTTTAAAGACCAAAGATTGCGTCAGCATATTTGATCCTTTCTACCTTCCAGGAAGCTTTTTGCGATATATTAACAATGAGCGGTCGATCTAGATATTTACTTTCTTGGTTGAAATTACATTATATGAATATAAAAATCATGAATTGATAGGCAAAGCACGAATTAATCACACTAGCAAATCTCTCTATGAGATGCTTGGAGCCCATACACATAGCTTGTTACTTTTCGCTACGCCTATCACTTAAAATGGAAACTCAAAGGCCGCGTAAATATTTAATTAATTTTCTAATTATGTACATTATAGGTAATTTCTACATCTATAGAATTTTTTTTATTTATTTTCTTAAAGTCAATCTAATTTCTATAATAACCGACTTCAAAAGAAAGGAAGTCGGTTAAGAACAACAATCTTATGAAACTGAAAATATTTTTTTTTGTCTAACCAGATCTTTATAACATGTTGTGTTTACACTATAGAAAAAATAGCACAATATAAAAATCGCACGTAAAATCTTCGTATCATGGAAATGGGATTAAAATATAATATTCTATCGAAAACTTCTTATTAATGAAAAAAATTAATTTAAATGGTCTTAATTTCTTTGATATTAGTTGAAATATTTTTATATTGCATTATCAGAGGTTTTGTTACATTTTAATATATTGCATGTCAGAGGTGTTTTGTCCTGAGGGTCGAACTAAGATGCCCGGAAAGTGTGTTAGTGCCTGGGTTCAACTCCTGGGGGAATGAACCCTCTTATAATGCAATATAAAAATATTTCAACTAATATCAAAGAAATTAAGACCAGATAAATTAAATTTTTTCATAAATAATTCGGTTGTCACCGCGAGTTGTATTTTTGAAAAAATTCCATCTTTTTCAAAAAGAGATAGTCATTTTCTTTTTTATTAATAATTCTATCTTCCTCGGTTTGTCCTCAAGATCTCTAAGATTCAACACCCCTACCCTACCCTTAAATTGAATATTAACTGAAAAACGCATTCCCCAATTCGTTGATCCCTATGACTTCTAGAGACTGGAATTCACTTCCCCTGCCGTTCTTCCCAGCATCAACAGATACCTTTAACTCAAACTTAAAAACTGGGGATCCCAAAACTTAGTTAACTTCAATGCAGGGAAAACTCAGTGTTGCCTTATTTCTAGGCGCGTCGACAGAAACCTCCCAAACATATCATTCGACTCAAACTCACTAGAATTCAGAGATAAAATTTCAATGCTAGGCGTAACTCTAGGGTCTGACCTTTCATGGAATGACCATATCTCAACCACTGCTAAAGCTGCAGCGCGCAAGCTTGGTCTCCTATTTAGGTCTAGACGCTGTTATACTCCCAGTCAACTTCTTATACTGTATAAGGCTCAAATTCGTCCCTGCCTCGAATATGGCTCTCATCTGTGGAGGGGTGCCTCCAAGCATTCTCTTGCTACACTGGATGCAATTCAGAAGCGAGCAATTAAACTAATAGGAGAACCGGCTCTAACCAACTCACTCGACTCCCTGGCTCACCGAAGAACCGTTTCTGCCCTTTCCCTGTACTACAGATACTATCACGGTGTCTGTTCAGTCGAGCTGAATTCAATTATCCCTAATGCCCTCTTTACGAGAAACACGCGGTTTTCGAACGCTCAGCACCCCTTCGCTGTCAAATTGGACAAAAGTCGAACAAGCGCTTTCGCCAACTCTTTTATCCCTTTGACCTCCAGAGACTGGAACTCGCTCCCTGCCACCATCTTTCCCGCGACTTATAACCTTCAGCTATTTAAGACCCGTATCCACAGATACCTTCGACCCACGCCCAACCCATAAAATTCTTTCTTCTTCTTTTCACGATGGAGGGGCCAACCCAGGCCTTTAGGGGTTGCACCTTTTTTGGTGTAACTCCTTCTCTCATCATTATCATAAAAAAAAACTCCGATCCAATCCCTGAAATCTCTTCTTATTTTCATGATACAATGGTCCAATGCGGTCTTCAGCGGTTGTACCTTTTTGGTGTAACTTCTTGTATCAATATCATTATATAAAAAAAAATGAATTTAAACAGAGCAATATTAAGGAAACGGACTTACGAACCAAATTATCTGTAAAGAAAATTTTAAAAATAAAGATTTTAACAGACTAATTAGTTGAGTTATTATTGGATTCCCAGGAGATCAATAAATAATACCGCATAAAATATATTGTGCAATATTATTCGTATTGGGTCTGGCCTTGTGATTGAGAATATCTATTGTATAATTCATACTGAATAAGATAACAAACATTAGTATATAAGTGAAAAATATGTGGCTAGAGAAAAATAAATTCTATCTCTCTAAACATTAAGACAAGATTAATTAAAATAAAGACGATGCGTTTCTAAAGGCAACTCCTTTGAACCATGATGATGATAAATATATTCATATAGACTTTCACTGCTAAGTTTTCTAACATAGCAAAAACAAGCAAGAAATTATTACTGTTTGTCTAAATTATATATTATGTATACCGATTCTAAATAATTATTCAAACTCAAATAGAAAGCATACTCATTGATTGTAACCAATCGGGCACCATTTTTAAATTGACAATGCAGATTTTTTATATCTATGTGAATTAAATAGATATAATTAAATTATGTAATATAATTTAACTGTTTTTTATTTCGAAATTTAATTTAGTTTTCTATTGAGTGTGTGCATATGTGGTCAAATTTGGCATGTTCTTTTTACTTTTACTTCTTTTATATTGAAGTTAAAAACTTATTTGCTTGAAATCCAATTTACTTTTGACATTTTTCTAAAAACAATTATTATACTTACTATCTGTTAAAATGTCGATTTTACTTTCTTTAGTATAGAAGGCTTTATTGTAGATTTTAAGCCAATTAAATTTTTAAAAGCGTCTATCCAGACCTAGTTTTTAACCATGTGTTCCGGGTTGCCTATAAACAGGCGTTTGAAAGAATTATTTTAAATTCTTTATCAGTGCTCTTATCCAGCCAGCAGAAGAAGAATGTATTTATATTCTAAGGATATCTTTTCTGGGCATTGAAGTATTCTTTGAAAACCCTCACAATTTCCGTAAATATTCTGGGGATTTTCTTAGAATAATACAATATCCCCTAAACAATCCTCTCTTATATTATACACTCAAAGGATTTTCCCTGAATATTCGTCTTAAAATTCTTACGATATAATTATTCTAAAAATATCCTAATAATAATTGGAATATGTATATATTTATAATAAAGATGGATATTTTGAAAATCTCTTGAGCTAGCTGGGTAAGGGCGAGTTCGTTAACACCAGTTAAATTTGGCTGGATATCATCATAGGTATAAACATAATTTAAAATAATTTTGACAACAAATTATATAACAGGCATATTTTAATGCAATTTTCCATAAATTTTTGAGTTTTATCCGTAGTTTAGATTAAATGTAAATGTAAAATTTTGACAATTATTAATATAATATTTTTGAAAAAAGATGGAATTTTTAAAAAATCAACCCAGGACAATAATATTAAGAAGAATATTTCTACTCTTCTTTGTATCTGCTCTACCAGATACCTACCTCAAAACATTGTTCACTAATAAATAAAATCTTTGATTCGTCCCTAAATAAAATAAATTCGTTTCTTAGTAAAAGTTTGAATTTTTTTTAACTAACTGCCTACTGTCTCAACTTAATTATTTATTCAATTTGATTATTTTATACCTATATTAAATTACACGTTTCTATAATAAAATATTCAATTTCATTTTATACTTCATGACAAAAATGATTATTTACTCGATACGAAAGCCTGCTTCCCGGGAGACTCCTACTATTGGATTCTTATATTTTTACTTTATCCAATGCGAAGCATGGGGAAAGTATTATAATCGGTCTCGCGTAAAGCGTGACTTCAAAGGGTCCTCAGGTAAAGACTACGGAACCCATGGTCTCAGTTAAAGTCACAAATTATAGTATTCAATTAGGTTGAATTTTAGCACGTGACGGTTTTGCCAAAAATTACATGTGGTCTCGTCGAGAGGCCAAAAAGTGCGATTTTTCCATTTAGTGCGTGCGGATGGATGGATGGATGTTATCGTTTTTTTGGCCCACGATTTTTTCCACAACGTTGGGCCGAATGAAATGAAATTGAAAACCTACCATTCTTTTAACAAAATGAAGCGCTGATTAGTCTTTGGTACATATCGGCCCACAAACATTAGTACTTTATTTCGGTACTTTTTTAGTTTTTTTCGGAATATCTTGAAAATGACTTAGCCAATTTTGATGAAATTTAATATCCTAATTAGGTATGTTGGGGACAACAAAAAAGGTTAAATAAAGTTTTTAGTAAAGTTATATTTTAAAGTACTTTACTCTAGAGTGAGATAGAACTTTTTTTATAATTTTTAATTTTAAATTCTTTAAAATTTATTCATTTGATCGTTTTAATATAGCTCATTTAACCTAACTTAAGTAAGACTGGGTAGGCTTCCCTCTGTGAAATGCTAAAAATTTGGGAGGAAATTTTATAAGTAACCATAGGAACTGCGTTGTTTTCTTATCCGTTACCTTTACTGAAGACATAGAGGAATCGAGGTAAAATCAAAAATAGCGATTGATTCTCATCTAATACTTGAGGAATAACCATTCTATATTGGATTTTTGACGTTTCGGTTTTTATTGGTAACCATTGCTTAAGACATAGAGGAATCGACTTTAAACCAAAAATAGCAATTGATTCTCATCTAATACTTGAGGAATAACGATTCTCTATTGGATTTTTGACATTTCAGTTATTATTGAGTTGTTTGCCATAAAAAGAATTTAGTCTTTTTGATTTTAAGTCGATTCTTCCACGTTTTCAGTAGAGGTTGCCATTAATAGTCAAAACATCAAAGATGGAATGCAGTAAGGTTATTCCTCTAGTATTAGATAAGAATCGGTCGTTATTTTTGATTTTAAGCCGATTCCTCCATATCTTCAGCAATGGTTACCAATAATAATCGAAACGTCAAAAACCTAATGTAGAATTGTTATTCCTCAAGTATTAGATGAGAATCGATCGCTATTTTTGATTTTAACTCAATTCCTCTGTCTTCAGCAATGGTTACCAATAATAACCGAAATGTCAAAAATCCAAAATATATTATAGAATTGTTATTCCTCGACTATTGAGAATCGATCATTATTTTGAATTAAAGTCAACATGAACTGCAAATAGCAAGTGATATCTGATTAATAATAAAGGAATGAACATATTAATATTTCAAATGAATTTGGATAAAGTTTAGCAACGATCCGTTGCAGTTTATTTTTATTTGATCATAGTGTTTAAATATATCTAAGAGTAATTTTCAACTATTATTTGTGTAACTGTTGATTTTGATACCATCGATAAATATCAAGAACGGATGGTCGTAGAGAGTTCATTCTGGTGCCAAATTGTTTGTATATTTATGCGCAAATTGATTACATTTTGACTCCCTATCTTTAAAACTTACGGTTCAAAAATGCAGAAAATATAACTTTTTTCTCAAACGAGCGTACATAGTCTAAAAGTTTTTTTGTATTAATTTCTTTGGAATTATAGTTTATATATTTTGAATAAACTGGTAAATAACTAAAGTAATAAAAAACAAAGAAAAAAACCGCCACATTTGACTATAACTTTCAATTCAGCTGACAGTTCGAAAGTTCAAACTTAGCTGGTAAATTCACAGAATTGATGTTTATTTCAGATTTTAATTTTTTATGCATTTTGTGTTATATGAGAAATAAAATAATGAAATCAATTCAAGTATTACCTGATCTAAGATTGATTAATCCACATGTTGATGAGTCTTAGAATAAAAGTGATTCATTTTTCTTATAAAAATGTAATCTTCAAAATCAAGAAACGCCGCTAAAGTATTAATCCTAGAATCTTTCTTGGATTTATTGGTTTTGTTCTTCTCTGTCCAGCGGCGACCGTTTTTGGTCATCAACCTGTAGATTTCAAGGACTTTCAGATCATAATACAGGTTTTTCGCCCCCAATGTCTTAAAAAATGATCCTGTTTTGTTTCGCTTATATCACATAAAAAGTATCCTCTCTGGTTGAAAACAATTCTAGAGAAGTTTAAAGAAAAACAATTTCTAGCTCAATTTTAGATCATTAAATATAATAAACAATAAATATTAAACGTTTTGATGTCACCGCCAAAATCTTTATTTTCGAAGAATATGTCATTAAGAACTTAACACGACTACTAGCCCATAGGTATTTGAATATTTCTAAAATAATCCTTAAATAAATATTGAAAATATTTGATCTATTTGTTTGATTACATCCGCTTCTGATTTGTTAATACCACCTCCTGACCATGAAACTGAGCTCGTTCGTCCTTCGCGAAGCAAAAGCAAATTAAATCGGACTTGCATTTGATTCTGCTTCAAAGCAAAGTTTCGCTTTGAACTCTGTAAAATTGTCCTTGGATTTCTGAAGAATTCTACTTTTCTCGCCTCCGGCAATTATACCAAATCGAATTGCAATTGGAGAGACTTTTTTCAAAAGCCAGAATCACATAATAATTCCACGATCAACACAATTTCTTTTCTATTTCATTTTCTAATCTTACTTTTCGAATTCGAACGTTTAATTAGATTTCATAAAAAAACCTAACCAAAGAGATAATTTGGTGTACTTAAATTAAAAAAAAAATATTGAATAAAATTTATCATCTGATGCAGTCCTTTTGAAAGTAGTTTCTTGTTTAGACTTTGATGATCAGACTGATAGTTTTGGAGAATCTTTGGTGTTGGACCACCTATAGTGAAATTCTGATAAATAATACCTATATAAAATTAATATTAATTATTTTTCTAGATTCACAATGAGTGGTTCACCCCAATACTTAGAAATTAATTTTTCCATGGTTTAATATGCTTTAGAGGATTAATAAAATATTGCTAATGAAATTAAATAGAACTTAACTAAACGATTAATTCGAGGGGACATAAAATGAAATCTCAAAAATATCAAATATCTTGAGATGCCCTAGAATATTTTACACAGATTATAAAATATATGGGATGAGACTTTTAGAGAAGTAAAAGAATTAATCTAAAATTCGAATTTTTCATAGCAAAAAACTATTTAAATTGGTTAATTAATGAAGTCAAGGCCAAGCTGCGAAAAATGAACGAAGAAGAGATTAAAGAAATTCCATAATTCATATAGACATTAAGTATTAGTTTGAGTTCGGGGATCAGTGGCTAAGGATATAGGAGCTAATGCTCATATGACAAAGCATCTCAGCGCACATGCAAAGATCCCGGGTTTGAACCCCGGCTGATCCTATTGTCTATAATAAAAATAATCTTTTCTTCGTTCCCTAAATTTAACCATTCTTAATTTTTTTAATTAGGTATTTTATTATCTTGCAATGTTAATACATATGCAATTTTTTGTTCTTTTTTGTCGTTTTCATTATTTTTACTTTTTTACTTGAGGCTATAAATAAAATCTATGTAAGCTCATACATATTTTCAAAAATATAATAAAAACTCATACTAATTCGAATTTTTTATTTCCTCTTGATAATTCAAACTTCATGATAATTCGAAATCTCGATATTTCGAATTTTTCTTGTAGTCCCATGGATTTCAAATTATTGATAGTCGACTGAATATATAACTGCCACTATAGGCAGACCAGACCAAATTATAGATAGGTTCGAGAAACCGATCCCTAATGTATTCTTAATCTTTACATGTGTTTCCATATATTTAAAAATGATCTAATTCATACTGGTTTTGTTCAGAACCTCTGAGAAATGAGCATCACAAACATAGCAAATATGAATTCCAGCGTGCAATACATTTTATAGAATGAATCGTAAAATTCACAAGTCGCATTCATTTAAGATAGTTGTTTCGCGACAATACTAGCAAAAAGCTAATGCTAGAGTATATAGAACAGACAATAAGGATTCATAATTCATAAGCCCAAAACTTTTTGCTGTTTATGTACCACTACGTGCTCGTTTGACAAATCTGGCAACATTGTTCGAGCTTGAACATTTTTATCATAGAAATGACAGATAAAATACATTATAAAGGGAGATTTATAAAACAAAAAGCTCTTAATAAGCGATTGAAAGCTGTTGCGACAATGGCTGAAGCAAAAAAACGTCAAAAAAAGTACTAAAGTTAACACACTTTTTAGGTTAAATACATGCGTTGTTGCCAGCTTGTTTTTAGTGTAAATTTTTCATTATACATCTTTCATTATTTATTCATTATTATCTCAAAAACTGTGTTGTAACTATGAATTTTGTTAAAAAATGTTTTAGTTATTGTTTAATCTTGGTTTAGTTTTTTATAACAATGGTAAAAAAGAGTTTCTTAATTATAATTAAATATGTATGGAAACTTTCCGATATCCCCTATAGTGCAAATCTATCTATGGAATTTAATATCTCCGGAACTATATTGTTCATAAATTTAATTTTGCCATCAATCGATGCAGAAGTATTTAAATAATAATCTGTCTAAATTTCAAAAAAAAAAAAATCCTAAGAAAATCCATATGGTTAAACAATTACCTTAAATAATAATTTACTCATTCAAAATTTAAATATATATATATATTAATATAATACATATTTAATTGTGAAATACTAGAAATGAAAATAAATATAAGAGTTGGTACTTAATAGTTGGTATTTAAATCTAATAAATTATATACATTTCCATTGGTTAATAAATGTTTATCTAGAATCAAAGCGAATAATCTTTCATCAGAGCTGCGAAGGATATTTTTGAATACTTGGCATAGTACAATTTCTCGAAGTCTGCCCAGTGGCCGTTCCTTTCTCTCGCCTTGGATTACGCCACCAACATCAGACCCGTCCATCTTGTTTGCCAGTCTTTCTGTCCTTTTGTTTATGTATATGTCAAACAGCCCGTCGATGCACAACTTTGGTTTTAACTTACGCCATATTACATACATTATTATTACCTTTATATATCCGCTTAGAATAATCAAATTTCTGATTGCATATGATGATTTTTGAGGGTATCTTATGATTTGGATTTAAGTAACAGAAATACTACCGCCGATTATTCATTATTTGTGTAGATTAAATATACACAAAAAACTTATAATCACCCATCTAAAATTTAAAAATTTGAAATTGATAATACTTACAGCATTTTATTTAGGATTTCAATTTTTTTTTGTCATTTCACTAATTAATTTTAGTATTATGATAAAAATAAGCTGACGTGTCCTGATGTGGGCATCCACTTGACTTTACCATACAACCTGGCTCCTCATTTACATTAATATTTAATAAAATTATTTATAATCATGTAGGGGAAGGGGTTAGTTTTTGCATTTTTAGACTCCTAGGGGCACACTGATTATGTATACAAAATTTGGTTGAGTTTACATTAATATTTAATAAAATTATTTATAATCCCATGTAGGGAAGGGATTAGTTTTTGCATTTTTAGACTCCTAGGGGCACACTGATTATGTATACAAAATTTGGTTGAGTTTGGTAAATGGCCAAGATTTTCATTTTTTGAACCCCCCCCCCCATTTTGGGCGGTTAGTTTTTGCATTTTTAGACTTCTGGGGACCCACTGATTATGTATACAAAATTTGGTTGAGTTTGGTAAATGGCCAAGATTTTCATTTTTTGACCCTCACCCCCCCCATTTTGGGTGGTTAGTTTTCGCATTTTTAGACTTCTGGGGGTCCACTGATTATGTATACAAAATTTGGTTGAGTTTGCTTAAACGACCTAGATTTTTAATTTTTAACCCCCCTCCACCCCCCTTAATTTTGGGTCGATATGCACCAAAATCTAATCAGCTCTTAATCTCAATGGACCAAAACTACGTGTGAAATTTGGTTTCAATATTCAAACTAGTTTTTGAGCTAGCTCGCCCACAAAAATTTGGTAACGCACAGACTAACTAACTAACTAACAAAAAACCAGACAGACGAACAGACATTTTGACAAAACAATTATTATCTCGAAAAATATAATTTTTTCGATGTTCACTTAATACAGCTTATTTGTAGAGCGAAATGCCATGGTTCCGTTTTTTTAATCGAAATAGTTTTAGACGTTTTTTGAGATATTTCGAAAAAAAGAAGAAAAAAACACTTTTTTCATGCACGATTACAATACTTGACCATACCCTGTATGGTAAAGTAAAAACAAATATATAGCTATAAATAATATTGGGTAAAACAGTTTATTAATATTTTCAATTAAAAAAAAAATATTTAATACTTAAAAACTAAAACGACAAACCTCCCTTATTTTAAAATCATAACTAATTAATTAAGGTACTCAAAGATTAACTATTTATAAGCTATTCAATGGCTGCCCAAAAAATTAACTTTTGACATAAAGATACCATTCTAGTATTAAATTCAATCAAAAATGTTTAGTTTTTCATTTTTTCCCTATTCGTATTTAAGAATCACTGAAACGTGTAGAATAATTGACGAGTTATTTTCTCTGCATGTCTGGATCCGCCCGGATCACGATACCTACGATAACTAAAAAAAAAATGAAAGGTGTACTGGTACCAATATACGATATATATACAAAATTATTTCGGACCCTCTATATTTAGAAATTTTGGCTACAACATGAAGAAAATCATAAAAAAATCGAATCGTTAAATAATAGACTCTTGAATAATATTAGCTAATGATATGAAATTCGACATACATAATCATGTGTTAATAATTTCCATCCTTCCACTAAATTTTAGCTTACTAGCTCAGACTATTTGCTGTCCACAAATTGCCAGATTACCAACATTTGCGCAGAGCATACCAAATCCAAAAACAGTTTTCTGTTTTTTCTCTCATCTAAATAATATAAGATAAATATGCATATGAATTATCTGTATTTTTAATTCACTTAACGTAATTATTATTCGCCTTGGCACGTTGGCAGCAATCATACAAAGCTAATCAATTCATTGCTTGCTTTTGGATTTGCACAATGTATTGGTTCAACAACCTAATAGCCTTACCTAATAGCAAAACTCAAATAGAGTATTCTTTAATCAGAACTTCCAGTATAAATAAATATCAAAGGTTACTTTTCATATAATTTTCTTACCAATTAAAGAGGTAGGTAGGTATTATGTAAATTATACCTTAGAATGTTTGTTTTCTGAAAAAGAGCAGAAAAAACATTAAGAGAAAAAATAAGATTACTAAAACATAAATGATTAAATTATTGGTAAGTGGTTTTTGCCACTACGCAATCTCCTGGTCGAAAATATATCTAAAACAAACGGGTAAGCTGCACAGTAATCAATCATGTCGAGGATAATTTTTCAAAATTGAATTGCCGAAGAATAATATAGCACTTAATATTGCATAAGATAGTAAACAGCAAACCAATAATCTATCTTATTTGTTTTTTTTGTTTGTTTTTCAAATAATTTTCTTTATACAATAAAAATAAATTTGACCCGATTATGTTAGTTTTTATTTTGACCACCAGTCAGCGCTGTTAAATCAATAAGGGGGATATTCAGGAGTTGAAGGTTATTGTGAAGGAGGAGCTTGAAGGATTGAAGATTATAGATCACTGGAAAGATTGAAACTGGAACATAGCTCCAGTCTGAATTTGTTCAATTTGTTTCTAATTTGATCGCAATATATGTTTGAGCCCAAATCAAGTGACATTAGTGGGATGAATATCTTTATATCGTTTAAATTTAATTATTAAGCATGGTAAGTGCTTATTAACTGTCGAGGTTAATGTTTGACCGCATTCATGATTCCCACTACTAATTAACATATATATAATAGAACATTATGTTTCTAACATTTTTTTGCACAATTTAAAAAAAAAAAGAAAAGATTTCACCACAAATTCAAAGGGCTAATGTGATAAAATTATTAATAACTGCAAAACAAATTTATGAATATACCTTTGCACGTTCTTCAATTTTTTCTATAGCTCTATATTCTCGGACGACGAAGCAGTGGTTTATAAAAAATAGTAATAAATACACATTTAAAGATATAATAGGAAAATAATTTTATTCAACTTTTAATAAAAATAAAAATACATGTATGCACCTCAGTATTTAACATTTATTCACTATCGGAAGAAGCAATAATACATGTACATTGTACAATGTACATGTATATTGTATATGGTTCCAAAACTGAACGAAAAATTTTAATTATTGCATCTCCGAAGACAAGCAAGGCTGTGCTTGCTTGAAGTTACATAAATTGGTTTGATAATGTATGTCCCTTATAACGCGATTTCCTATTACACGGAACTTACCCCCGCGTTATACGAGAGTCCTCTGTATATCTTCCAGATTATAGTCGTTTATAGTAGGACGCGGGACTTGAACTTGAACTCACTGCAATTTACAATTAGCTATATAAAAATTAACCATAAAACATCATTGTCCTTCGTACATCATTCTTTCTTTAATTGAATTGAGAAATCTGAAACTCTCGAGTAATCAAGTTATTAAATACTTTTTAAACATTAGAATTTATTCTTTGTCATGTAGTATATCTTCTTTCCTTGTTTGTCATTGGTAATAGTCCTCTCGTCTATAACTTTCCCATATCCATTTAAGCAATAATATTTTTTAATCAAGCGAATCTATATCTTAATTGCACCATCTATCAATGATAAATAATTTTATGACTATTTATTTAAATTAGAAATCATTATTCATTTATATTCACCAACATATATTCTGAGTTATTTTTAATATTTTCTCTGCAACATCTCTTGTTAAAACCACCCTTATTGTATTTTGAAAATTATTCATCCTCAACGATTATTCAAAGCGCGTGTCTAACATTTTTAATTAAATACTCGAGAACACATAACCATATGATTCATGTGGGATTTACTTGTAAATAAACACCACCATAGACTAACTATAAGAAAGAATGTTCCCAAATATTTAGTTAAAAAATAAATAACAATTTTTCTACAAACCCAAAAAAATCTCTACTGAAAAAAAAATTTCGAGCTCTTATTTTAAATAAAAACGCCTCAATTTTAAGGGTTCCGTTTAAAAAGACAAAACGAGACTCCACAGTGTCACTACACTGCTTATCTGTCTTTCTGTTTGCTGTCCGTATATCAAATCATTGCTCTCGTATACAGTAAATAAGATCCAAACTTGAAATTTAGAAGTTATATGAAGTCATTTATTTAACCAAAATAAATAATAAAATAAAATATATTAAAAATTTTATTCAAATGATTAATTTGGGTAAGGTCGAATTTTATATAGAGTCACACAAAAATAAAAATAAAAAATACTATCCTAGATGGTGAGGTACCTTTTTAAAGATCTTTTTATGTAGAATTAGTTTTTTTTTTTTTTTTTTTACTTTTATTTCACTTCAAAAATGTCGATGTGGGAGAGTCCCCAAATGACAATTTTTCGGTGATTTTTGCTCCTTTTTGGCGTTTACAAATAGCTCAACTTAAATGAAAAATTTCATAAATTTACTCATTCTCTCTGTATCAACGATAAAAAAGAATAAATTTGATATCAAATTATTTTGGAAGTTATACCCTCCCCTGACTCACACTTGGCCAGCTTATTTATCTTTATTTAAATTTATTTATTTTTAAAAAAATTAAATATTTCAGCTTTTTTATCGAATGATTCAAACTCAAAGTATAAAATATCCTGGGAAGCAAGCCAAAGCTTGTCTTAACCTATCATATTCAAGGAGGTTTTTGCTAATCCAGTCGCATAATACACTCCAGAGGCCGAAAAGGTCAAGGTTTCTCACAACCCTCCTGCTTATCCAGTTTATATTTTTGAGAATGCAGTAGGGAATGGATTTGTTCAAGACAGAAGAAAATGAAGTAATAATTGTTTTTGATTTTGATTACACTATTTAATAATTACTATTGATGCTCTTATTGAATATATTAATAACAAATTAGATACATGTAATGATAATGAAGGTTTATTTCTTATAGTGCTCATGTTGCATATTAATTAAAATGAAACGGGAGTTTTCGAAGAGTGACAATTACTGTCTTTGTTATATTTCTATTCTCGAGTGTTCAATCACAAGAACTTCTTCATGACAACATTTAAAAAATTATGTATGTTGATTAGTAGCCTTCTCATTTGAATCGGCCATTTCAAAAACCTCCTAAGTCACACAATCAGAACTTCTCAGGAATCAATAACAACTGTAATTCCAAGTAAACGAATTTTCAAGCAATTTTTTGGGCTAAATATAGTTTTGGATTTAAAAGTTGGTGAATATCGAATAATCTTTATAAATAAATAATAAATTTAAACGAAAAAACAGAAAAAAACTATTTTTGTCTTATGTTGTTTTAGCAACAGGGTTACAGGGTTAGGTGGTATTAAATTTGAACAAAACAATCATATTAACCAAGTTTTAATCAAAATTAATGAAGATAACACTTAAACAGTTTGTGAATATCGAATAATCTTTATAAATGAATAATAAATTAAAAAACAAACAGAAAAACTATTCTTGACTGTTTTGGCAAGAAATAGTTATTAAATTTGAACAAAACAATCATATCATAATATGATATTTCTATATCATAATATGATTGTTTTGTTCAAATTTAATAACTATTTCTTGCTAAAACAGTCAAGAATAGTTTTTCTGTTTGTTTTTTTAATTTATTATTCATTTATAAAGATTATTCGATATTCACAAACTGTTTAAGTGTTATCTTCATTAATTTTGATTAAAACTTGGTTAATATGGTATGACTTGTGTCGTTTAAGCAATGAACGACGACTTCGGGGTACTGCTTGAAGAGGAAATAATTTTTTGACGTGCATGATTTTTGCTAAGATTATGGGTTTATCTTTAAGAAAGTGTTCTCGACAATATAAGCATGTTTCGAAAAATCTTGAATTACCTATGTGGTTTTTGAAATGACCGATTCAATTAAGTCCCAAATATTTGTCTCTCCTTTATTTCTCTCATGGCAACGATGCAAGAAGACGTATATCTAATAAGTGCAGCACCTATATAAGCGATATCAGGCTCTGGCATTTCTGAAACGAACATAGTGTTCAGAGGCTAGGGTGAAGTCGAAGGTGTTTATTCAAACCTGTTTTGAAGGACTATGAAGATTGATAATTAATCAAATCATTCAATTATGTTTTAATATGGCATTTTTCAAAAAAATTAATTAAATCATATTTAAGTGAATATATGATATACATACATACAGTGAAACCTCAATATAACAAAGCTGAAGGGGATTAGAAAATATTCGTTATTACAAGTAATTTGTTACACTGAGGTTAGGTTGGTCTAAGATTCGTTTTAACAAGATAAGGAATGAATTCTTGTTAGATGGATTGGTAGGATACGATATGTAAAGGTTATAGGTTGATAAAAAACGTTATACAGAGGTAAATTATACTTTCCATTTATGTTCTGCAATGATTGAAAATTCGTTAAAAAGAGATTTTTAACAAAAAGTATTCCAAATGTAAAAGTATATTTTGCATTAACTCTTACGGGCAGTTTTAGGGGATTTCGAAGAATTTGTTAATTCGAGAAAATCGTTATATTGAGGTTTCACTGTATTTTAAATAAATTTAAATCTTAGTTAATTACATTTTACTAGGCTCCCTTTTAGACCTTAAGCATTGTTGTTTCCAGTCTTTTGTATTGATGAAACAACTTAATAATTTCAACTTATTATGGATATTTCAAAACATAGTAAATTTTGTTATGGTTTCAATTCGTTCGTTTACCTTTCTTGAGCTGTGGTTGTCATATCAACACCTTTTCCTGATCATCTTTCAACGTCTCGTGTTTTGCACATATCCCGAATGATCGGATTACTGATCTTGTTCCTTCAAGTTTTCACTGCTACAATCCTTAAGATTTCCGTACCGACCTTACTAAGATTCCCTCTGAGATATTCGTTTCTATGCGAGTTTAACTTCTCATGCCCCATGATGGTTTGATGCATGTTTGAATGAAATTTAACCTGATTCATATAAAAGGGTAATAACCTATGTAGAATATAAACTTTCATGTCAAGCTCAATGAATTTTATTTTATTTAACGTTTACCTTAAATGGATATTCAAATATAAATATCTGATATTGATTATTGTATTCAGAGGGCTTTAAAATGAGGATTTCTATTGAAAATGCGAATTTTTATTTCTAGAGCTCTGTAAAAAAGCCCTTAAATTACAAGAATGGGTTAGTCATAAGAAATTTTGAAAACCAGAGAGCATCTTCCCCAAATACCTGGCGTAACCTTTTAGGCCTAGTTTAAATTCGTAAAGCAAAATTGAACGAATTGAGCTCCGTCGTTAATATTTTTTTCAGACACTGAATATCAACTAGATTAAGTTTGAATAACCTTATTTACAAACAAAACAAATTTGAAATAAGATTTAATTGACTTAACAGTATAATAATCAGAAGCATAGCCCCCGCAAAGGGGGGTCAAAGTGCACCTGTGGTTTATGGGCCCTGGCGCCGCAGTTTTTTAAAGGGGGTATGTTAGAAAAAAATGCCTAGAGTGACCAACTGTTTCCACTTCATAAAAAAAACTTATTACATAATTAGGGGCCCGCTTCAGATTTTGGGTCCCGGGCCCGAAATTCCATCTGGTGGCCATGATTAGAAGTGTATAAACAAAAGATTAAAAGAAAAACGAGTAAACTACAGCGGCAACTGGTAGTTTTTTTTTGCTTTCCTTATTGCTCCCTTATGAGATTGTTGTGATTATTTTTAGAGTTCTAAAAATATGTAATATCTATATGTGTTGCCTGTTTTTCATTTTACTTCTTTTTCTCTTTTTCTTCTTTATTATAATTTTTTTCTAATTCATTCTCTTTAATTTATTTCTCTAGTTGTTTCATCATTTGTCTCAGGCCCTAGTCCGCGAAATTGTGAAAAAAATCTTCTGATTACTCTAACTCCGATGTTTTTAAAGTAAAGAACATTTTTCAAAAATTTTCTTTACTTTATTTAATATGTTTCACCAAGAACCTACACCATTCTCCCTTAACAAAATCCGATGTTTTTTGTTTTTCTTCCATTTTATTATTGATTGTACTATTTCAGAAGTGCCCACAGGGTGGTTAAGACGCAGATTGCGTCATTGACATTTCTGTAGGGGGGAGGGTTGAAAACTGTTCCAAAATTAGCATTATATGCTAAAAATAAAAACGATCAAGTTAATAACTTCAACAAAATGTAATAAAAACTTCTTATAATTCTTTAGAAGTGAATAAAATAAAAAAAGGGGGGGGGGGGTTACTTTTAAAGAAAATGTGGGTGGGTAAGTCATGAAGCTAGGTGGGGAGATGGGCACCCCTGCTATTTAAACACAGAAAAGTTTAAAAGTAAGAATATCATTTGCTACTTAACCTTATTACATATTACTATTACTACCTTAAATATTATTTCTATGACCTCATTTCAATGTTTTCTCTTTGCAATAATTTCATGTCATGTTCAAAAAGTAAAATATCTCGCTTAGCGTAATGCATAATTAGATAATAGGCTATTTTGGACATGAAATGAATTCAGCTCACTTACCATATGTGAATATGTACATTCACTTAGAATGTTTCGATAAGATTTTTTTAAATAGAGAACAAAAATTGCAAATTTCTCTTTTAATGAATCTATAATAGCATTTGTTTCGTAAGGTTACAAACAATTTACCAAAAATATTAGGATTCTAGGAACATTTCAATGAATACTTTAATTAATTTAATTATTCAATTGTGTAAGAAGCTAATTAAAATATCTCAGGTGGGGAGAATCTATCTTTCATAATAAAAAAACCAGGCCCTTTATAGAAACAAGGGTTGCAAAAAAAACCCCTGATACTTTTAATGATTTTGATTGATGTGTTATTCATCGATGGTTGAATGTTATGTAGAATAATAAAAATAGTAAATGAATTTTTTTTAGAGTATTATGTATTTCTTAAGATCTTTTCACAAAGTTAAATAAACTACCACGGATCTTTGCTAAACTTTATCCAAAGTCATTTGAAATATTAATATGTTTATTTCTTTATTATTAATCAGATATCACTGACTATTTGAAGTCCACGTTGGCTTAAATTCAAAAATAGCCATCTATTCTCATCTAATACTTGAGGTATAACCATTCTACATTGGATTTTTGAAGTTGCGATTATTATTGGTAACCATTGCTGAAGACATGGAGGAATCCACTTAAAATCAAAAATAGCCATCGATTCTCATCTAATACTTGAGGAATAACAATTCTACATTGAATTTTTAACGCTTATCTCATTATTGGTAACCAGTACTGAAGTCATGGAGATGAAAGAATCAACTTAAAATCAAAAATAGCCATTGATTCTCATCTAATACTTGAGGAATAACAATTCTACATTGGATTTTTGATTCTTCTGATCATTATTGGTAACCAGTGCTGAAGACATGTAGAAATCCATTTAAAATAAAAAATAACGATCGTTTCTTATCTACTACTAGAGGAATAACCTTATTGCATTCCATTTTTGATGTTTTGACTATCAATTGTAACCTCTACTGAAAACATACAGAAGAATCGACTTAAAATCAAAAAGAATTTAGTCTATAATACTTTAGCCATGCTTCGCATTGGATAAAGTAAAAACGCAAATTTGCTTTTTTTATTAAAGTCTTTAATCTGAATTTGATTACTGAGATACGCACTTACATTCAAAATATATATTTGAAAAAATAAATATTTGAATAACTAAAGTGGATAGGTATTGAGTATTATGAGAATATCATTGGCCTGCTATTCAAAAAATTCTAACAAAAATTCTAACAAATACTTTATGTGAACGAGAGTAAATCCATTACTGATTTCCATAAACAAGCATATATTCACTTATATTTTTCACACAGTTTACAAAATGTTTAAAAAATTTCACTTTCTCTAAAGATGATGTTTGACGATTTCTTCATTTCTGAAAAATATAAATTTGTCTATATAATTAAAATTATTGCCTAATGAATTAAAGGTATACAAATAAATGGTAATATACACTAATTAGCGTGTAAATTTATTATTACCTATTAAAAATGATATTTTTCATATCTAATTGTTCGAAATGTTTTACCGAAAAATTATATATTAATAAATTAGCCAATAGATTGTAGGCATATTTATTAATTCAATATGTATTCTTCAAAACCAAATTAGAGTTTATATAATAAACGGGTTTTATGAAAAATTTTTTCTATGCAATCAAGAGAGTAAAAAAATACATGATTTATATTAAAATCTTTTTAGTTAATATCAAGAAACAGAAATAAATCGTGATTATTAATTACTTAATAATGTTTAAGTCATCGAAAATAAATAAATACAAATTGTATAACATTTTTTATTGAAAAAATATGTATAAATTTAATATAATGAATTATATGATAAGTACCGTACTTTATAAAATTTAGATACAGTCTAAATTTTGTTGGTTCATTGGATAATTTAAAAGTGCATATAAATTTTTTTATGGGTTGAAATTAAAAAATTATAAATTATTAACACTGTTTTTTTTTTTAATAACTATATATAAAATACATATAAAAAATAGATATCTTTTATCTCATTGATATACCTTTGCCCTTTCTGAGAGAGTTTCGAGGGATAAACTTAGGAAGAGAAATTTTGAACAGGACGGAATTCATAAAATATTTCGTAGAACTGCCTGGAAATATCCTGTCGAATTTGTAAAGAGATTTAATTTTTGATTTTGAAGCGAAGCTTTTATTCGGACGTTCTGGGGCTCGCCGCCCCGGACACTCTATCCGAGCTAACCGTCAGATTTTAAAATCGTAACACGAGTGGTGCGTGCGCACTGTCCCCCAACCTCAGTAGGCGTGGTCTGATGTCACACTTTGGTCAGACGAGGCATGGCTTTCGTCACTTTTAATGTTCAAAGTATCAGAGCACATGCCATGGATCTTACAGATTCTATAATCAGCAATAGTAATATTTTACTCTTATCTGAAACAAGAATGTTGAACAATGAAACGATAAGTGTCCCGAATTTTAATTGTGTAGCTCAGTTCCAAAGACAGAATTATAGGTCTGGAGGAGTTGCTATTTTACAACATCAAAACGATAATACAAACTTCATTACACGTAATATGTCTTTACAATTCAGAAGGAACGAACTGAATGAAGTTCATGCAGAATTTTCAGATATTGGAGAGATATGTTCTTCTCATTTAGCAATGCAAGATGGACAAACTCTAGTTCTGATAGCAATTTATATATCTCCTGGACATAGCGTTAAAGATATAATAAATTTCATTGCAAGATCACTAATGATTTATTCGGAATATGGATCAAAATTTATCCATGTTGGGCGTACTCTGTCGCATCTGACCTGTCTTGGAATGAACACATCTCCTCTGTGGCGAAATCTGCAGCAAGGAAGATTGGCTTCTTATTCAGGTCCAAGCAATTTTACAAACCCCCACAACTTCTCACCATCTACAAGGCCCAAATCCGCCCCTGTCTCGAATACGGCTCTCATCTGTGGAGAGGAGCCTCAAAATATTCTCTTGCTACCCTTGATGCAATTCAGAAACGAGCCGTCAGGCTAATTGACGATTCTACCCTCACCGACTCCCTCGACTCGCTGGCTCATCGAAGAGATGTCTCCGCCCTTTCCTTTTCTATAGATACTATCACGGCAGGTGCTCTGATGAGATAAAATCAATAATTCCCCCCAAAGCATGCTTTGCACGCAGCACACGTTTTGCCGACTCCCAACACTCTTTCGCGGTCAAATTAGAAAAGTGCCGGACCACTTCATTCGCGAATTCATATATCCCCATGACTTCAAGGAACTGGAACTCTCTCCCAGCCTCTATCTTTCCCGGCACCTATGATCTTCAAACCTTCAAAACCAGGGTGCATAGACACCTACGTCTACACCCTCTCACTTAAACAACTTTCCCTTCTCTTCGGTAATGCAAGGGTCTTTCGAGATCCATAGGGGCTACATCTTTACTGGTGCACCCCTTCTTGCATTCGATTGCATTAAAAAAAAAAAAAACGGGAAGTAATGAACATACTATGCCAATTATTTTAGGTGGAGATTTTAATTGCAATTTTAAGGATGAGAAATCTAGGCCATTGGTTGGATTTCCTTACAGACAAATTCTAATTTAAAGATGAATAATGATCCAAACTCTGCGACAACTCAAAACAGGAACAACTATAGATGCAATATTTACAAGATTCATTGAAAAAATTCAATCAAAAACTTTTCTATCATATTTGAGTTACCATCATCCAATAGTTACTTTCGTACCATATAACAATGAGAATAGTGGTGTACAAATAATCTTAAAGTACTTATGATGAACATACAGATAATAATGCTTTGAGAATTATTCGATAATTTTATGTTTAAACTTTGTACATATAATACATAATATATGAATGCAATAAATTTTATTATGCAAAAATTGCAGGATTCAAATTATTTTCTTATTTGTATTACTTGAAGGATAAAAAAAGTGCCGTCTAGGGACGCCCGAAAGAAGCGAAGCTTTATAATATAAAGCGAAGGAACTAAGCGTTCAAAAAAATTAAGACTTGAGAAAAGCAAAGCCTTGAGGGATGAAAAAAATAAAGACTTGAGAAAATAAAAAAAATAAAACTGATAACTTGGGAAAATAAAAAAATGAATACATTAAAAATAAAAGACGCGCCCAAAAACGCAAGGCTACAGCGGAGCTCTCTTCACGATTAGAACAAAAAAATAGTGTAGTAAATTGTTTGTATTATTATATAGTACATGGAGTGCACCGAGCGATGCTCGGTAACTTCTTCCTTCAGTTAAAACCTTATTTTAATATTATTTTTAATTTAAAATTCTGATAAAAAGGTCGATTTTTATTTGAGAGCCGTTTTCAAATTAAAAAAAATACAAATATATATAGTATTCGCCCAATGTACCCCCCCACCCCGCTTGACCCCACTCCCACCACTGCACCCCACCTTCTGCACGTGTTTTGATTCAATCATATGATTCATTTTTATTCATCCAATTGTTAATAAATAAAACCTCTCAAAATGTATTGTTTTTTCAGAAAATTGAGACCTGCTTATGCGAAATATATTTTTAAATAAATTCTTGATTATTTTTTATTTTATTAAATAAATAAAATTCTTTATAAAAACAATTATAAAACGTTTATTAATATTTCTAACGTTTAGGTTGAACAAAATATGTTAAAAACCACAATCACAATACTTCTTCAAGGCCTTTGAGAATAAAGGATTTACCCGACCCATTGTCTGCCTGAGCTCAAAAGGAAAAGGGAAACATTTTTTTAAAACCCTAAGAATGGGATATGTCTACCTGAGAATAATTAATTTGATTACGAAAAAACCCATCAAAAACAATTTTGTCGAAGATGAGACAGTGACAGATCGAATTGTCACCCCCAAAACCCCCTAACTCATGAATTTCATCAAAATCGTTAGAGTCATTTTCAAAATAGAACCAAGATACAAATATATAAACAAATAATATATATATATATATATATATATATACACAAACAAATATACAATTTTTGCTCGTTTAATAAGAGTAGATTAAAATATACTCCTACGATATGATTTATTATTCATAAGCATTTATTATTATTATTATTCTATAGAAAATACATTTCACTTATTCATCCAGCCTAGCTGGATCCTGCATCTTTCATCAATATCTATAGGTATAATAAATTAGCCGGTCAAGTGCAAACAGGGCCGCCTAACAAGAGAGTTCTTATTTGTCGTTGATAAGGAAAGAATTAAGAACTTCGTGAATTTTTTTTATAATTTTAAGTTTAGCCATTTCTAAGCGCCGGCTGGTATAACAATAATGTAAAAACGAAGCTCTCTCACATTTAAAGCGAAATAAATTAAAAAGCCTAATTATCGTTAGAGATCTTTACAAGGATATTTTACATGCCATGATAAGAAAATATCTTATATTTTGATCCCTCCGAAAAATTCGACCATCTCCAAATTAACAATCGATTCATACAATATTTAATTTGGGGGTAATACTACATATAAGTTCTAAATCATTGAATTTCTATCTTTGGTATTTAGTTTATGAGATACAACTCTGACAGACGACATTGTAGCGACACTAATAGGGTCCCGTTTTACTTTTGAACAGAACCCTAAAAATTGAAATTCATTATTTCAGTAAAATTGAAATATATTCTTTGAATTAAAAATTAAAAATTAATTTGAAATTATATTTATAATTGGAAATATATTATTGAATAGATTAGTAGAATCGACTTCCCAAGTTATTTATTGCGGATAATTATATAATACCGTGCCTAAGAGAATACCGTTTCAAGACCTTGACTTAAACATATCAGTCGTAATTTAAGAGAGACTTTTTGTTGTTTATTCTGATTTCATAGTTTAAATTTTTTTGACATTTTCGTACATGTATTGAATTTTTATTTATTCCATCGTGAGAATGAAGCTATCTAAAAGTTATAAGTCAGAAGCCATAACAATCATAATGCTAGATACTTTCCTACTAATGTTTTCTAGCAAGAGTTATTCTAATAATTTCTCAATTATAAGATTTCTAAAATTCCTAAGCAATCATGGTGTTGATAGGTAGGTATATTTATTGTCACTCGACTACAATTCAAGCGGAATATTGTAAAACTACTGAAAAATGTAGTTATTAAGTATTTTATTGCTATATATTTACGTTTAATTTTTGATCTTTTATACGAATATTTTTTAAAAATAATTAAAAATCTGTTTTAATAAATAAATGACATTAATTTAAAGATAGTTTTATGTAAAACATTTCTATAATACTTTTTTATATGTTTAGTAAACATTCTTGGGTGATGACTTGGCTCTTATATAATTAATTCTTTATATTATCTTGCAATATGTCTGTAAGGTTTTAACGTAACATAATTTTCTTTAACTAATGTTTAATTTATTATTTATCCATGAAAAAATTTACATCTGTCTGATATTTACATTACCCCGTCTGTATCATTCAAAAATAAAGATTATTCTAATAAATAAATTGAGAGGAAAAGTGAACACTTTTTCAAAACTAGTCTTGGAAATTTAGAGATTTATTCGTCTGCAAACAGTTTGAGCTAGAAATCCTGCATAAAGATGCATCTTATCAATACAAACTCTTGTGAGAAATTTCAGATTATACATACGTTCAAGGGCATTTTTTTAAATTTGATTTCCAAGACGATATTATGAAGCCAAAAAGTCCAAAATCTAACCAGTTCTGGAAATATAAACATTTTGGCACCAGAAAATATTTTATACGAGTACGACCTCCCCTTTTTGAGTTATATTGGATATTTCAGGCAGAGAGACTGAAAAAAATGCTTAAAATGCTTAATCTCTAAATTTAATTTCTAATATGAAAAGTAAAAATTGAAAATTTTTAAATGGATTTAGTACTCCGGCATAGCTCTCTGAGAGTTAGCTAGACTAGACACTTCCTTTTTAAATTGACCATATTATAAACTTTTGGATAATAATATCTGTATTGAAAATAAGAAATTACTGCTGATATGTCTAGATAATTTGGAAAAAGACATGATAAAACTATGGATGATGAAAAGAAGCCTAGCTGGAAACAGGAGAAAGTGAGAGTGGTGTGAAACCGAACCATCGAAAGTGGCGATGTAGGTTAGCGAAGTTGGTTTAGCTGACGACTGTCTTATCGGACGGACAGGTGTCCTGTCCCGTTAAACGTTCTACGGCGGTCTCAAGGCCCGACTCAAGGACTACGCCGCTGAGATCCATCAGGAAGCATCCACGGAAGTGCATCTCTCTTTTGATGATTAACCATCGTGACTGGCATAGAGTGACTAACTAACGGAGAAATTACCAATAAATAATAATTGAAAAATTGCTATTCATAAAACAATTTTATCATAAAGAATAATATAAGAAATAATTTTAAGAAGAAAGTCTTTGTAGTTTAGAAACGCATCCTGGAAAGAAAAGTGGGGAATTTCTGTACAGTACATGATGTTTCATCTCAACCCATCATAACTCTTAACTATTATTATGCACACAAGTGAGAATATTTCTATAAACAGGGGTTACACATTAAACATTATTCATTTGTGGTTGTCCTTCTCAAGAGATGACTAGAAATATTAATTAACACAGGCATAATTGGGGACCAAGGTGCAAGCCATGATTTTAGAACTCCCATGCCATTACCCCAATCATAGTATTTTACTGCTGTGTTTACAACATTACAATTATGATTCCATTAGAAATTGGTGGTTCACATAACGTTTTTTAAGTCCCTGTTTAGGTTAATATTCATACAAAAACTCGGGAATTTCACATTTGGTGACTGATGTTTATTGAAAATAGTAAGTATGCATTTTTTTACTAATCAAGTAATGAATATACATTAAACACGTACTCTAAATACTGTTAGTGATTAAAATACGAAATGTATATTACTGAATTAAAGTCTCTGTAATTAAGAAAAGAACGAAATAACAATCCAGATTCAATCTATGCTAATTTTAACTGTTGTACAAATCCAGAGTCGAATGTTCTTTCTGATTTAAAATAAGGAGGGGCATATCGTGGGTTCCGTATCTTATAGCTTTCAAAACACTTGAGATATCAAATTCGTTCTTATATGTCATTGTTAACAAGTAAATAAGGGAATTCTAGGAGTTTTTTCATAATTTTAAGTCAAGCCATTTCTAAACGCTTACGATTCAAAAATAATCTAAAAATTGGCTCTTTGGGGCTCTCTCACACAGTCATTTTAAATCAAAATAAATTAAAAAAAATAAGTCTTATACTTTAAGAGATCTATACAGTAATACTTAATAAACAATGATAAAAAATTATTTCTAACTTCCCAAAAAATCGTTCGAATAAAATTTTAACACGTATTTTTAGAAAAATTAATAAATACAACTTCTAAATTTCAAGTCTGTATCTTATTTATTATACTAGCTACAATGCTCTGACAGACAGACATATCAGTATAAAGTGTAGCCCTACTAATAGGGTCTTTTTTAATTTTTAAACGAAACCCTGAAATCAGAACGCTACACTTGCGTTCCCAGCATAAAGCCCGGTTCACACTAGGCGTTTTTTGTTGATAGAAATCGAGATGGCTGGGTAGGCTAGATCCGGAGGCTTAAAATGACGTCACTGAGGGCTGGGAAGCTGGCTATCATGTTGGATTTTCTGATTAGAACATGTTCTATTTTCTCCTGATAGATTGTTTGGAAAATTAGGGAGAGAACCAATCGGAAAGCAGTATTTTATCACGTGGGTGACATGCGCATAGTAAACCAATCATGGACTACACCATAGTCTGGGCGGATTGTTCAAACGTTTTTGTTTTCGCCGTTTTTCACAAATTAATAAAAAAGCAATAACTGCAGTTCCTCTACGATTAATAACCTCTCAAATTATATTATTGCCAGCCATTTTTTTTTTAATTTCAATTTTTAATTTTTTTAATTTCAATTTTAAGTGAACTCAAGATATTAATTTTCTG
Organism: Forficula auricularia; assembly: GCA_024734495.1. Lineage (NCBI taxonomy): Eukaryota > Metazoa > Arthropoda > Insecta > Dermaptera > Forficulidae > Forficula > Forficula auricularia. The sequence continues at coordinate 94,965,303 of JALMQS010000099.1, forward strand.
GAATATTATTTGTTGACTTTAATGATATACGAAATATTGTGTTAAATTTTGGTTAATTGTTAATGACAAAAATAGTTATATATTATTAGTAGTAATTTATCTAAATTAATCTGTCGGATTAGCTTAATATTTATATATGCACGTAAATGTATTTTCTCAAGAGTTTTATGCACATAAATTATATTCATGTTATGCAATTGAATAACTCTTAATTTATTTTCTCAAAAAACATTTTTTATCCAACTTAAGGACATTCTATAATTATTAAAATTCAATCTTGTAGCAAGAAATTATTTCGGGTAAGATAATATGATGAAAAAAAATTGTTTTTTCAATGTATTTAATAAATATTTAGACCTGCAGTAATGTATGTATAGAGTTGAGGTAAAAGTGATGTCAAACACTGGACTCAGTGTGACAAATTGAATATCTTGTAAACAATATGACCAGATGTGGATCGATATTACGGCCACATTACAATAAGGTCAAATTACTTGTTTTTGTGCCTTTTTTTATTAGAACCAATTTATTATGCTGCTTGGCATCCTAAAATGCTAAGTATATATTAAATTCATGCACTAATCTGCAATCTACCCTTTGAAAGAATTGTATTAATTTTAATTGAATTTTTTTAATTACTTTTAAAACATATAGCACTTAGTAAACCGGTCTTTGCTCGGTAATTTTTCGCTTTAGTTAAAAGTGATATATTAATTTTATTTTTAATAATTTGATAATCTTATGTGTATTTTATATATACCTATAAATATAATATATATATCAAACAACAAATAGTTGAATAAAAATTTATTATTATCTGAATTACTATTTCATTTTCACACCTTTCCCAAATAAATTTCACAAAACCGTTTTTTTACTTTTTCCTATATATTATATATATATATATATATATAAATATATTATTATATATATATATATATATATATATATATTTATCTGTTTATATATAAATACACTTTTTGACAACTGCTGAGCGATTGTGTGCGCACGCATCTGATCCTGCTTTTAGAATAAATCCAGCTTTACTGCAAATAGCAGAGTGTGAACCCAACAACTAAAAATCTATCACGATATCTAGCGGCTGCCAAGCCCTCAAGGAAAGCCATCAAGGCTACCATCAGCAAAAAACGCTTGGTGTGAACCGGGCTTAACATATCGCTTGAACCACGGGTTTTAAGGCGCTATCACAAGCTAAGAAAGTAATTAACATATATTTTTTCACAAATCCGATATAAAAATTATCTTTAAAATTAAAGTATTATTTGTGAAAACAAATATATAATAACAAAATCAAATTTTTAACCTACTTCAAAAAGGAGGAGGTTCTCTATTCTGACTGAATTAATTTTTTTGCATTGGGTTCAGTCTAGCTTCCGATTGGTCCCGTTTTTCATTGGTATTAGACCTTTTTGTTAGGTTTGTTCAGGCCTAACTTCTTTGTTTATGAACCGATTTCGATCATTCTTTTTTTATTGGAAAGCGGGTATCTTAGAGATGGTGTCATATTAATTTGGTCAAGTTCTGATGATATGATCAATGACGAAATAAAGTAAATCTCCAATTCTTATGAGCAAATAATCGAAATTATGATAAATAAAATCTTTTATAAAAAAATCTTATAACATTCATTTAAAACCCGCAAACGTTTCGAGAGAATTTCTATATTTATGAATTGAATTTTATTATCATTTTCTGATTCATTCGCCTGACGCTTTCTCTTACGAGATGCATGCAAGGTATTATATTAAGTCACTATTAATAACATCACTAAAAAGAGATAATAAAAATAATTTTTATAAAAAAAAAAAATAAAACCGACTTCAAAAGACTTAAATGCAGCAAATAAAATAATAATAACTTAAAAATAAAATAAAAATTCACTAAAAGGTATAAAATAATATATCTTATTTAGTTACAACTGACGAAATATTAACATGATATTACTTTTTGAAGTCGGTGCCAAACATATACATTTTATGAATCGCACTTGACTTTTACTTAGTACGTTTGGCGGGTACGCTCGCTTATAGGTATAGTTTGTTTGGCACCGACTTCAAAAAGTAATTTCATGTTAATATTTCGTCGTTTAGTTGTAACTAAATAAGATAATTATTTTATACCTTTTAGTGGATTTTATTTTATTTTTAAGTTATTATTATTTTATTTGTTGCATTTAAGTTTTTTGAAGTCGGTTTTATACATAATAATGATCAAAATATGATTAAAATTAATCATAAATCATTGAAAATATGTATTTCTAAAAATGTCATAAAAACAGTATTTCATGCATGACCTCATCGATAGTCTTTAAATTTAAAAACTAATTTCAAGGCTGGTTTTAAACGAAGTTACCCTTGAGTTAGCTATGGTCAGCTTTATCTAACAGTGAGAAAAGTGACCTTAAACATTCCAATTTTAAATAAAGAAATAATTACTCTGCCATGATTATTCAAAATGTAAAAACTGAATACTTCGTTTAAAAGTACCGAAACATTATCATATTTTCAAGTAGATTGACAATTTTCATTATTGACAAACTGAAGTTCCTTTTTATGTATTTAAATATAATAAAATTAATATGGATTTCTTGTTAATATAATATATTAAAAAAATTGCTATCATTTCTAGTTTTGCTTAGAACCGATGTTTAGAATTTTCAAAATTTTTTTTGTTATTCATATTTAGAGAGATTTTTCAAATGGAAAATGCAGAAAAGCAGAAGAAAAGTGAATTCATAAATGAGTATGTTATAATTAGGGCTATGACACATTGCGTTGAGGCGTGTTAATGCGTGTTTATCACGGTGTTTAACGAGCGTTAGTAGAGCTCCATTTCGACCAAATTGATATGTGTTCAGTCTACACTAAAGCGAGCGGGTTTCTATCTTAAACCGTTCACTGATGAAATTTTTTCTAAATTTACAAGAAAGCGTACCGAGATTTGAAAAAGTTTTCACTTATACATACATATAATTATTTATTTAAGTTCAGGAAGCATTTATGACTTAAAAGACCTAAAAAATTTATTAAGTAGAGGAATCATTAGAGGTAGGATCTAGGGATTGTAAACATTAGAAAGATTGGGAGTGAACTAAATTGATCAATTGACCCTCATCACGTATGTTTCTTGATTCCAAGTGGTGATAGCGAACTTGAAACTTTGAATAGTATAGTCGCAAAGTAATGCTTTTACTACTAACTCAGGTAGATGGCAATGGAGGACTGATGGCCAATCGATGACAGACACTTCAGTACGCGTCATCTGATTGGCACACCAGTACCTCCATTTACCATCTACCCTAAGCTGTGGTAAAAACATTTACTTTGCGACATACAACCGGCCCTTAGGGCAGTAAAATGGTTGGTAAACTTTAAACGTTGACAAAGGCTAAAACCTTAAAATTCACCTCGTACTGATTAGGATGGCCAACTCAGATGAAAGCGCCTGTCATCTGATTGGCCATCCCACCCGGCACAAGGTAAATTTTAAGGTTTTAGTTTACCCTTTGTCAACGTTTAAAAAAGTTTACCAACCGACATTAATCTTTATTCGCTACAAAGAAACCAGCATTAATCTTGGCAATGTAAATAAAAAGCTAGCGATTAAAATATACTTACTGATGATTCCAAATTTTAGGGGCTTATCTGCGAAATGAGCACTAAACAACAGAATATTCAAAAAATTATATTGTTGTATTCGTACTAAGATGAAAGATTTGATTATTTGTTTGTCTAGCTTTTAAAGAAAGAAACTAGGCAAATAGGCAAAATCCGGTCCTTAATTATAACATTGCTGAAGCATCGTGAAAATCATCTAGGCTAGATTAAAGAAAAAAAATGAAAAAGAAAATTTTAATAACAGAGTATTTTTTTTCATAAGCATTTCCAATACCAAATAAGTGTATGATTATTTTAGATGAATATCAATATAATAAATTGCTTTTGATAATTTTTTTGGCTTAGGACCATGCAAGCTGTATATTTTATTATAATTAAATTTTTCTAATTATATGATGTGTGGTCTTAGTTTAATAAATATAGAAAATTTTAACTTTAAAATAAACACTTTGCATCATGAATAATTATAAAGGGAAATTTTACACATATTAATAAGAAAGTCTGTCTTCCTTAATCTGTACGGATCAATAGACATTTATTTTCATTACCAAATTACATTTATTATTTATTTTTCTGTTAAGTTTTTTCAAAATGTTCCTTTCGCTCAGAAATATTGCTGTTCAAAAAACTAACCTTTAAAGTCTTTATAGCCATCTGTTGCAAGTTAATCCGTTTTGCCATCTCAAGGAACTAATCCATAACTTGCATTGCAATACTCACAGCGGATTATAAAAGGATATTGAATGGCGACAGGCCAAAGCTTTCGAAATTTTCTTTAATGAAGTGAAACGTTAAATATTAATTATCTAATAATAATAAATTAATAATTATTGATCTAACATCTTCTAATAGAGAATAAATAGTGAGGAGAGTCAACAGTCTTCCAGATGCCAAATGTTGTAATTATTTATTAATCGTTTGGAAATATTCATATAAAAAGTGATAACTTGTTTTAGCTAGTTTAATTGCAAAGATTCTACAAACCACAAACAATGTTGAGATGACCTGGAGACAATTGTATATAGAGTTCCTCAAATATCATCATTAGGATTCTGTACAAACGAAAAACAAAACACTATTTGTCTCGATACATGTCTACGCGCGAGGGGTGAACAGCGACCTAATATGCTGTACACCTACTTTTCCACTTGTACTTCCAAATATTTCCAAGTACTTCCAAATATTTCCAAGTATTCCAAATATTTCCAAGTAATTCCAAATATTTCCAAGTACTTCCAAATATTTCCAAGTACTTCTAAATATTTCCAAGCAATTCCAAATATTTCCAAGTACTTCCAAATATTTCCAAGTACTTCCAAAATACTTCCAAAGAGGTGTACTCCTACTTCCAATCTCGGATCACCCCTCGTCTACACGTCTATACGTCTGTCAGAGCATTAGATCATGTAACATGTTATATGTATCTATTTTTCCCAAAATCAAAAATCGTATTAGAACTTGAATCAGGTGATTATTTTGGTGAAAGACGAATTGTTTTTGGGGTCAAAAAATTTAGATTTTAAAAAATCTAATTCATTTTGATATGATAACCTAGAATGGAGTCAAATTTTCAACTTTTACACGATTTTTGTACCTAACGCTATTCCTAAACCAATTAAATTTTTTATTTTTTTATTTAATTTTTTTAGTATTACTTTAATAACAATAATTATAATACAACAATAAATCTGATTTTTACTTTTTCCAATGCGAAGCATGGGGAAAGTATTGTAATCGGTCTCACGGCAAGAGCGACTTCAAAGGGTCCACAGGTAAAGACTACGGAACCCATGGATTCAATTAAAGTCACAAATTGTAGTATTCAATTAGGTTGAATTTTAGCACGTGACGGTTTTGCCAAAAATTACATGGCGTCTCGTCGAGAGGCCAAAAAGTGCGATTTTTCATTTAGTGCGTGCGGATGGTTAGATGTATGGATGTATGGATGGATGTATGGATGGATGGATGTATGTATGTATGTTATCGTTTTTTTGGCCCACGATTTTTTCCACACCGTTTCACCGATTGTAATGGAATTGAAAACCTACCATTAGTTTAACAAAATGAAGCGCTGATTAGTTTTTGGTACATATCGGCCCACAAACATTAGTACTTTATTTCAGTACCTTTTTACTTTTTTCTAAATATCTTGAAAATGACAATCAATCTTGAGTTGTTTGCCATAAAAGAATTTAGTATTTTTGATTTTAAGTCGATTCTTCTACGTTTTCAGTAGAGGTTGCCATTAATAATCAAAACATCAAAAATGGAATGCAATAAGGTTATTCCTCTAGTATTAGATAAGAATCGATCGTTATTTTTGATTTTAAGTCGATTCCTCCATGTCTTCAGCAATGGTTACCAATAATAATCGAAGGGTCAAAAATCTAATGTAGAATTGTTATTCCTCAAGTATTAGATGAGAATCGATCGCTATTTTTGATTTTAAGTTGATTCCTCCATGTCCTCACCAATGGTGACCAATAATAACCGATATATCAAAAATCGAATTTAAAATGGTTATTCCTCGACTGTTAAATGAGAATCGATCATTATTTTTGACTTAAAGTCAACATGAACTGCAAATTGCAAGTGATATCTGATTAATAATAAAGGAATAAACATATTAATATTTCAAATGAATTTGGATAAAGTTTAGCAACGATCCGTTGCAGTTTATTTTTAATGCTATCGAATTCAATAAGGATTGCACCAAGAATCCTTAAATGATCAAGCGAAAGGATAGAGGCTTAGGTGTCTGTGCACCTGGGTCTCGAATTTGATTATTAAATGTTGTCTGGGAAGAAGAAGTTCTGTAAAGAGTTCCAGATCCTTAGCGTCATGGGGACAAACGTATTGGCGACGTTTTGCCACTAAGAGCCGTTTTTTGCGAAAATTGATGTTCAGTTATTTAAAGCAAGCAAATTATATTTAAGCAAGAATTATTTTCATATATTTATTTATTAGTATGAAACACTAGGTATGCAAGTCCCAATCGCACTTTGCCGCTTTTTAAATTTTAGTAAATAGGTAAATAGTAATTTGATTATTCTACAAATGTAAGATGATTCAACAAATATATATTCGACACTTTTGTTCCAGAATTTGAAAAATATCGATCCAATATAATCCATTTCAGGATCCTTATTACTAAAAAAGGTTTTAAGTATCCCTCCTCAAACTGATCTATCCTTTATCATTTAAGAGTTCCGGATTTAATCTAAGAGATGAATGATTTATTTTTTTTTAATTTATGAATATTTCATATTGTATAAGCTTACACAATTCAGAAAGTTCTCAGAGTAATATTCATTATAAGATTAGAATAATATTAACCTAATGTGTTTTCAATTCTTTAAACTTTTCTAATTACTATTTTCTTATCCTAGAAAATAGGAATTTAATTTATACACCTGAGGCCTGAAAATTTTTAAGTTAGTCTTACATTTGATTTGTGATCGTTATTCTGGTTTTATTTTTAAATTTAATATATTTTATTTAATTCGAAAAAAAATTGTTAAAACAAAATATTTTCTGAATGTATTAATAAGAAAAATTCGAAATTTCCCATTCATATTAATAATTAATTTTATTTTTGAACTTTGTGATCGTTATAACGTATGAGATGCCATCATGGAAACAGAGAAGCTAAACTTTTGCTGAAAACAGTTTCTCAGTTTCTATGATGGCTCATATTTGATTTGATAACTTCCACGATTGAAATGTTCGAAATGTCGTGTATTTTGATTTTTCTATGTTTATTGTACCGGGTGATTCAATAAGGGTGACGAGGTACCGTATCTCAGGAACTAATAATCGTAGAAGTTTGGGAAAAAAATCCTTCAGAGGAAATGGACCAAGAAAAATTTCTGGAAATATTTTTTAAGTTCATACGTCCACCGCTAGGTGACTAAATAGCTTCGATCGTATAAAAAATGCAATTTTCTCTAAAATTTTCCAATAAGTTTAGAAATGAATACTCTCACGTTAATGCCACCATAATAGTCCATCTTTTTGATAAATAACTTTTTATTGTAGGACGTAAAATAAAGGCGGGAGAGGATGCTAAACTTTTATGGACTCTAGTGTCTATAACTTAAGTTTGACTTAACGGAAATTTGTTAACATAGTCTGGTTCAAGAAAGGAAGGTTTAGTGAATAAAATAAAAAAACATCCACGCCATTCTAGTTCTTGCCGCCCTCGCTAAGGGGCGTGTTTTATAAAGTTAAAAGTTTTATTAATTTTGCTCCGAAATCTTAAATAGAACCGTATAATTATTTTATTAGATTCAAAAGTAGATCAAATTTGCAACAAAATATGTTCAAACCGCATGTCGATATCTTCATTCGTTTAACAGTTATTGCTTAAAGAATATTTTATTAACTAATTTATTAAAGAAACAAAATAGGTAATTGAGTTTTCAATTTTTTTAAGTTTCGTAGTCAAGCATGCCATGGACAAATAAAAAAACATTTTAATACTTTGTTCTTATTTTCATTTAATCACAATAATAATGATAATACCGCTTTTTCTTAATGCTTTTCTGTGTCGCCTGTGAGTAGGTATTAAATTTCAAAAATGTCTAATTTCTTAGAAGGCCGTGAAAGACTTGGTTGACAGTTTCTATGGAAACGGCATTTTTCACAAATAGATGTTAATGTTGTAATTTTTATTTTATTATTTGTTATGTTATATCATTATTGTTGTGATTAGATGAAAATAAGAACAAAGTTTTAAACTTTTTTTTATTTGTCCATGGCATGCCTGACTACGAAACTTAAAAAAATTGAAAACTCAATTACCTATTTTGTTTCTTTAATAAATTAGTTAATAAAATATTCTTTAAGCAATAACTGTTAAACGAATGGAGATATCGACATGCGGTTTAAACATATTTTGTTGCAAATTTGATCTACTTTCTGAATCTAATAAAATAATTATACGGTTCCATTTAAGATTTCGGAGCAAAATTAATAAAACGTTTAACTTTATAAAACACGCCCCTTAGCGAGGGCGGCAAGAACTAGAATGGCATGGATGTTTTTTATTTTATTCACTAAACCTTCCTTTCTTGAATCAGACCTTGTTAGCAAATTTCTGTTAAGTCAAACTTAAGTTATAGACACTAGAGTCCATAAAAGTTTAGCATCCCATCCCGCCTTTATTTTACGTCCTACAATAAAAAGTCATTTATCAAAAAGATGGACTATTATGGTGGCATTAACGTGAGAGTATTCATTTCTAAACTTATATTGGAAAATCTTCGAGAAAATTGCATTTTTTATACGATCGAAGCTATTTAGCCACCTAGCGGTGGACGTATGAACTTAAAAAATATTTCCAGCAATTTCTCTTGGCCGATTTCCTCTGAAGGATTTTTTTCCCAAACTTCTACGATTATTAGTTCCTGAGATACGGTACCTCGTCACCCTTATTGAATCACCCGGTACATAGTAAAAATTTTATTTAATAGAGCAAAATATGGATTTTATTAAACATTTAAAGTTTTAACACATTCAATTTTCTTTATTGTATTTACCATAAATGATTTAAATGGGAAAAATGTTTTTCCCAGATTATATAAATATTTAAATATTTATTGGAATTATACTATATACTATTATTCATTTATTAAATTCTAATGTTTTCATTATACCTATATATAGAGAGAGATTATTAGAATCCAGAGGAGGTGAAGATGCCATCGAGATAAAGTTATTGAAAGGGAAGTAGAAAGAGCTTTTTTTGCAAATGTCAAATAAACCTGTCTAGAAGTTCGCAAACGTTAACTTTATTTTTTTTATTCCTATGAACAAGACTATCAAGTATGATTTTTTTTCTCGTTGTGAGTATCTAGATTTGGATACCATCCATAATAAAAGGAGGAATATCTTAAGAATGTTCGTTTAGGTATAAAAATATTTGTATTCCAAAAATTTGGGTTTTCTATCTTTCGGATGAAAAATAAAATAAAAATTTGAAACAATTTAATAATTATAAATAGGAGATCTTGAACGGTATTAATGGGCTGAAATCTGGTACAAAGGTTGTTAATAAAAAGCTGCCAACTTTCAATTTCTTTATAGAAATTTGCAAATCACCAAATTGTATAAAGAGTAGGTATACATTCTTAAAAAGTGTCATGAAGAAGGGCAAATTGCGGATTTTCGATTTCACCCTTATCAATGCCCCAAACTCTACCACCATACGGAACATTATGGAAAATTGCACTTACTTCACCCCTTGATGTCCTGAAGAAGGAAATGTTTCAATTTTGAGATTTTACTCTTTATTAACTCTACCAACATGCCAAGTTTTAGCATTCCATAGTCATTATATTTTCACTATATGTTAATCTAGCTTATAAATTTCACCACCTTTAGTTCCTAAAAAAAGCAAACGTTTCGTTTTTTCAATTTCCTCCTTTACCAAACTTTACCAGTATGCCAAATTTCAGTATTCTAGGATCAGCGGAGGTACTCTAGAATTTTGATGAGTCAGTGAGTGAATGGGTGACGGAAAAGATATGAAATTTGATAATATAGTTAAGCTTATCGACCAGTATTGCGGAAAATAAATTCAGACATATACAGGTTTTTAGTGCGAAGTTACAGAGGCGTCAAAATCGCTTGAGTTGCTTCCTATAAGGGTAGACTGGTAAAATATATCAGATTAGATTTCATTAGAATATTAATTAAGAAATGAGGTAAATAATGAGCTTTCAATGGGCATGTTGAATACGAGAACAAATTAATTGAGAAATATTATATCAATAAACTCATATTTTCTTTAAAAAAAGTTTCAATATAAATTAATGTCTTACAATTTATAAACTGTCACAAGCATTGAATAAAATAAAATGTATACATTTTCTTTGAAGTTTCTTTTCCTTTCTTATAAAATCAAATCGATTGCTTCAACTTAAGCACCAGACCACTTATTTATTGAACGAGAAACGATTAAGCAATCAAAACTTCTTAATATCATCTTCAGATTTACAAATCGCCCTATGATTACATTTCGGAAGAATCATCTACATAGATTATAGATAAGTCGTGAAAAACTTTCTTTTAAATTAATAGTCTCGCTCGAGCCGAAAAGAACTTATTTTGTCCAATTAGATTGAAAAAGATTCCCTTGAAAACAAATTTGAATTTAGAAAAAAGAATGTAATAGAATTCATCTCAATATTTATAACTAGCTTATTAAAAGATTCTAAAATGTTTTTTTTTTAATTTTGTTTACCAAGAAATACCAATTTAAATTTATGCAAAGTGTTTCCAAAATGACGACATATAGCACTTTTAAAATTTCAAATAATATACAAAAATCGTTATATCGTACCATCTGAGCTGGTTTAATTAAAAAATAATTGTTTTAAGATAAGGGAAGATTAGCCAACTCCCCTGCTTAAAGTTGACATGAATAGCCAGTGACAATTGAGGAATAATTACTTACTGCTGGGTTGGATTAAAATTCTCAGACATATTATCTAGAAAATAGTGTTAATAATATTTTGTTCTAGGAAGGGGATAGACGGGCAAAATGACTAAGCTAAGGATTGCTGATTTTTAAACTGACTTGCAATGAACGTATATACTTCAAAATTAGTGGTTATATACTTCAACTATCCTTCTACTTAAAATAAATTTTTAATCACCTTAGGAATAAGTTGAGCACCTAAAAAATTAAATTTACAAAAATTAACCAAATGGCCACTTTACCCGACATGGTCAGGTAATGCAGGAAGAAAGTATTTGTGTCGATTCTGAGCTTTTTTTTAAATAATTCCACTATTGCAAGAAGATGTCACACCAAAAAGGTCCTACTTCTGCATCCTGAAAATAAGACGAAGAAAGTTCAAGAATTGGATCCTAGTTTAATGTACCTAGGTCTTGTTTTCGCTTTAAAGACGGACGCTGGAAGAAGTCATAGGGACAAATTAGTTGGCAAATGTGTTTGTTCAGTAAGTATCTAATTTAATTGAAAAGAGGTGTTGAATGGTTCAAAATCGTTATCCAATATTCTATTATTTACAAGGTGTTTCATGACTCGATGGCCATGGCTTAATAGTGTATCGATGAGGCCATTTTATGAAAATTCATGGCCATATTAATTTGGAGTTTTTGAACACATTTTTATTTCATGGAAGAGAATAAAACCATAGCAAATATCCCTAAAAATCATTCTTAGAAAATTGTTGGTTGTATAAAGATTTATAAATTTATTCATGATAAAGATTGTCAATTCTGAATGTGAATTTCGAATATTCAATAAAACATGCATACTAAATCTGACCTCATCTGTAGTAAGCATTATATATTGTGTAACATTGGATTAGCCAAAAAAGCGAGACTAGCTTTCAGTTTTTGAATAGAGCCGTCATATAATTTTTTATCTTATTATTCAAGTAAATCTCTGTGAAAAAGCAGACTCTAAGCGGACTGATCTCCGATCTCTGTAGCTCAACGGATTGGATAAGAGCTCAAGTGTTGGGTTAGTTAAGCGCGCCTAATGTCTTTCCTGTAATATAATATCGTCACTGTTATAATATCAAAATGTCGTAGGTATGTCAAAATAGGCAAAAAAATTTTATGGAAGAAAAACACTTGTATTTTTGTTAGCTACATCTATTCTCCAATTGTTGTTTGTTATCAGGTGATAGAACTCAAGTTACAGATTAAAAACAAAACACTAGAGGTATCAAATATTAGGGTTAATACAAAATGAAAACAGAGCTACAGAAAAGTGTTTATTTTTACTTACGACATTTTGATATACAGCTACGATATATCTATTAATAAATAATAAATAAATTCTAAACTCCCAAGAAGAAACATGAAGAAAAAGACATTATATATTTTTCAAAATTTTCTATGTATAAATCTTAATTTGTAACTAATTTGAAATATTTGTGATAGACTGATGATGAAGGCAATGCCTTCGAAACTATAGTCTCTAGAAATAATTAAAAATTATTTTATTTAAAAAACAGAAGACTCTCTCATTTTATTTTATTTTTAACCTAAAATAAAAACAATTCTGTTACCATCGACAGTGAAATCTTTTATTCAACTAATATTAATAAATAATTTATAAGTGAAAAATAATTAAAATTACATATTTTTTTTAAAATTAACTTATAAACTAAAAATATATATCTACGACCATTAGCATACATGCATAAAAGCTGAGTGGTTACCAGGACTCTTGGACAAAATGCTATTATAACACTGCTTTGGAGTTGGTTCAATTTAGAGAGGCCAAATCTAAATTCAATTCTGTGTTTCTGGTTGCAGATAAACAGGGGCTTAGAAGAACTAATAAAAATGAGCTTTAGTAACTAAACTTGAAATCTCAAATTGATCTAAAAAAAAACCTAAAAAATGAAATCCCCAAAAATAATAGAAACTTAATTTAAATAATTTTCGAATATATACATATATATCATTTATCTAATTATATATTAAAAAAAATTATTTGTATTATGCAATAAGTGACTATTTTAAGATAAAATAGTCAGAGTGGGGTAATTTCCGGAATTAGGCTGTAGTAACAGGTTACCTAGACAGGTTTAAGCCCCTACTAGAGTATTATTTAGATTCAAGAGCGATCATCTATCTATCGTATGATTCTGAATCGATTCCCCCTGAGTTCACAATACAAATGGAAAAATCAATATAGTGATATCATTTTACCAAAACATTTAATACCAAGGCTTGAAAACAGTGTTGTTAACCATCTTTAATTTTATAATTTGTAGAGTTTGTTTTTTCGGGTGGAGAAGAAAAAGGCCGTGATGAATCTAGGGTTTGATTTAAAGAGGTATCAATGAAAACTTATAATTATAATGATTAAATTATTATTATTTTGTGTGGGTTTTCTTAGAGGAAGAATTTTGAAATCAAAGGATGACTATAGATAAAAAATAGTAAAATAAGAGAAGAACTCCAAATCTCAGGGATAGATAGTGTCAGGGATAAATATAAACAAAATTGGATTGACCACCTCGAAAGGATGGAAGACTCAAACTCCCACAATATGTCATGAACTATAAACCCAAAGGAAAAAGAGATCGTGGACGCCCTAGAGGACATTGGCAGAATAATGTCTTAGCCGAAACGGCCGAACCCTTGACTGAAAATGATGATTATTATTTTGGGTTCTGTGAATATAATATTTTAGTTTATTAATCACTGAATAATTGTTAACAGCTGAAAATAAGGCTCTCCCAAAATATATCTTTATTGAAGAAATTATGATATTTCATAGTTTCATAACCATTCTTGTATAATTCTTATACGAATAACACCTGTTTGATAAAGTTTAAACGAAATGGAATTCGAGGGATTTGCACACCGGTTTATTTGGTTTATTCGTGTTAAATTCCACAATCCTATTTAGATTTATTTGAAATAATATAAATTCTTATTTAATATAATATTAAAAATGTTAGGAATTTATATAACTACGCTTAACCAAGGCTGTTGAACATTGAATTATTTTGTAAAATATTTTTAGGATGTTTCATAACAATAAATCTCTCCTTTTTAATTTATTTAATAAATAATGTATAAGAGCTAAAATTCCATATTTTTAAATTAACTTATTCTTGAAATCAATTCTTTATATTGATATTTTATTCCTGAGGTACTATTCTAAAATAATAGAAATGCTGATATCTTTTTTAAACTTAACACACAGACTATTAAAATACCTTTTTATTAGTTGTGATTTTTGATAAATGAAAAATCGTTAAAATTAGGTTTTCTATATTTTCTTGATCTTGGAAACAATCTGTCTTGCTTATCGTATATTTATGAAGTCTTTAAGGAAATAAGTAATTTTTAGAAGAAAATCAAATAATAACTAGTTATCATCAGTAACAATGGAATAGAAAAGATTTACTATATTTATTAGACCTCACAGTAAAGATTTTATAAAATATAATTGGGACATTATTTGTTTCACAATAATTTATACCTAAATGAAATGAAGATCTTAGAGTAGTGGTTTTTAATCGAATAGTGTCTATTTTTATATCCATCTGAAATTCTTGCTTCCGATATATATGTCGTAAATTTTATACAATATTTATCATTGGTGCCATACAAATTTCAAGTATATAATATCTATGTCAAATCTTGAAGATTTTAGGAGTTGGTAGATTCTTTGAAGTGGGTGGCTTATATAAAAGTAGAGACTCTCAAGATGACTAGTAAATTCGCTATTTTTACGGTTTTGTAATTTTTATTTTAAATAGAAAGTGATTTATAAATAATTAAAATAAACAGTTTTTGAAAATGTGATGGGCTTTATAGTATTTAAGTTATTTTAAAAGAGTTAATAATTTATTTATTGGTATTTGTACATGCTTTTATAATATTACAACATATAATGGCATTTTCTCAATATAAAATATGTGATGCGGTGACTTTACTACTAATGAGTAAATGTGACAAATTTGGTACAAGTCGATAAAAGGCTCCCACCTCCCCCACCCTAAATTTTGGTCTATTTTCAATCAACTTTTAATAAAATATCGAAATTTAAAATTTTGTTTTGATACCTCATTTGTTTTCGAGTTAACTAACAAACTAACCCACTAAACAGGCATTCTGACAAAATAATGAATATCTCTTAAAATATGTACTTTTTGATGTTCACTATTCAAGGTTTTATTGTAGACCGAAATGACGTAAATTCACTCAATTTTATTTCATCAAAATAGCTTTAGCTGTTTTTGAGATATTTTTAAAATACGAAGCAAGAAAAAGAAAACATTTTATTTGCACACGATTACAATTTTAAATAATAAATAAATTAACAAGTTATAGTCGAAAATCAATGAAAATTTTTGATTTACAATTGACTAATGTTTTCAGTTATGGTAGGTCTAATCTTCAAAGAAGCATTATAGAATAGTTAATTAGATAGTTATTTATTATTATTTATGAATAATTATTATTTAAATGAATTCCTTAAACTCCTTAGATATGCAATCCATAAATGGTTAATCTTGCAGTAAATGATATGGTCCAATAAATTTTTTATGTAGATTTTAAGTTTATTCCTCCTTGTCTCAATCAAAGTTTGAAGGTTAAATCTGAAAATTCAAATTATTCTTACAAGAACATGAACATCTAGATTTCAATTTGATTACTTCAAAACTTCACTAATATCCACGAATAGTAGAATTTCCAAAAATGCATTTACATTGATAAATCCTTCAATCAAGAACTAATAGATAATTTAGATTTTTAACTTATTTCTCTATTTCATCTAGAATGGTAACCTCCTTGATGCAATTTTAATTATAATAAAAATGAAATATTCTTGTAATACTAAAAAACATTTTTCATTTCATCATAATCATTAATGATATATATATATATATTATAGATAGGTATATTTATACTATTGTGATTAAAGAAATAATTTAAAAATTTTCTAATTAAGTATCTCTCTAACTATACAATTATAAAACTTAATAAAAGATTTCGAGAGAACGCTTTGATAGAAAATGAAAAATGACATTGCAATCTTTTTTACAACAAAGAAATAATTATAGGACAAATATTGACCAAACGAAAATTGACATGCTTAAAAAAATCTAACTTTTTAAAGGAAAGTGAAACGAATCAATGAATCAAAGATTGAAAAGAAATCTAAACATTATTTTTTTCCATCAAAAAACAAAAAACAACAAAAAAAACAACGTGATAGATGAAAAATTAATAAATCTTAAGCGATAGAAACCGTTTAAATATATTTTCCAATTTCACAGAGTGAAGTAAAATGGAAATGGAATTACATAATAATTGTTTTAAATGAATAACAGCATTTTCGTATAATATGAGGGCATCCCAAAAATGTTTTTTTTTTGATGAGAAATATTCAAAATTGTATTGAAAACTAAAAGTTGAAATCAATTTTCACATCAAGGAAAATAAATCAGATTGGAAATTCGAAATCTCAACAGTAAGAAAGAATTATATATATAATATAGGTATAGTATATACAATAAAGGATATCTACATAATTGAATTACCTGGAGCATGGCGACCAAGGAATTTGAATCTACGCCAATTTCTCGCTGACAAGAATGTCCATGAAAGAGGGGTCGAGGTGATAGCGAATGTGATGGCCTTTCAGCAAAAAACATATGGACACGGGATCGGTGACCAAGGCCAAGCCCAAAAAACCACTAGATTGAAATCTAGAGCGGAAACCACGGGAAAGCTGAAGAACTCCATGAATAGAGGGTACAAGTGGTCGTTGATTCATTGCCACTACAAAGATTATATTTTCTATTAATAAAACATAGTTTTTAATAAGGGAAAAACGAAAGGCCGTGTACTATTTATGGGATAGGGACATGATCGCCTGCGGCCAAGGAAATAACATGAAAGCAATCAATCAACTTTAGTCAAACACTTTGGGCATAGAGTCAGCTTCAATGTTTTATTTCATCCATCTTTATCAAAATGGTTCTCTTATTAATTAAATCAAATAAACTCTTTTTAATATAAAAATCGTAGTCATATAACTGAAGTTGTAATTAATTTAATTAAAAAATGAAAAGAGTGAAATCAAGGAATTATATTTATTATATATCCCTAATATATGTATATTTGTCATTTAAAGAATAATTATTTATTACTTTTATATATAAAAATATAGCTACGTAATAAATCAATACATACTGGGACAAAAGATTATTATTATTTTTAATATATTGAAACAAAAAAGTACAATTTTAAAATTCTACATTAATTTGTAAAGAAAATATCAAAATAAAAATAAACTTTATCAATAGGCGTTTGAAATATTAATATGTTTATTCTTTTTATTATTAATCAAATATCACTGGCTATTTGAAGCCAAGTTGACTTGAAATCAAAAATAGCCATTGGTTCTTATCTAATATTTTCGAAATAAAAATTCTAAATTGCATTATTGACGTTTCAATCATTGTTAGTAACTATTTTTGATTTTAAGTCGATAACTACATGTCTTAAACAATTGTGACCAATAATAGTCGAAACTTCAAAAATTCACAATCTAAAATAGTTATTCCCCAAGTATTATGCTATATCTCAATTATTCAATCCTTTATATTTTAATAATTGTTCCTTTTATTATATTATCTTTTATTTAATAAAATGTTAAGCATTTTATTCTGAACAAAATGACACCTTAATTTTGAAAATCGGTTGGCAATTAATCGAGTTATTAGGTTTTGTTATTAGGTTAGTGTTTCTTAATTGATTGAGATGAAATCGGCCATCATCGAAATTCCATCACAAGTTTAAACTTTTCAATTTTGCATATTTGAATTTCCAGTTGATTAATTTTTCACTACTGCCATCTTACATCTATTTGTTTAACTCTATTGTCTAATTAATTATGAAAATTCAAACATTTGAATCTGTGATTGAATCCAGCACCATCTGTTACATTTTATTTAATTTACTTAAGAATAACTAACCATTACTATTAAAACAAAAAGACCACCATATCTCAGTTAATAATTAACCGATTTGAAAAAATAAGGTGTCATTTTGTTTATAAATAAATTATTAATATTTTATTAAATATAAGATAATTTAATAAAAGCTAACGATATATTGATAAATAAAGAATTAAAAATTGACATGGCCGCCATTTTAAATTTTCAAGCCAGTATTCATTTTAATATTTCCTTTATTAGCGACAACGATAAGCGATATGAAGATGTGCACCAAATATTAAAATTAAAGGAGACAATAAAAGAATGTGTCTTCTGCTGGAATTATAAATTTTTAATTTTGTATAGTCTCGTTATAAATAAATTAAAAATTTATAATTCCAGCAGAAGACGCACTCTTTTATTGTCTCCTTCAATTTATAAAAATTCTGCTACTCTCGGCAAAAAGAAACTTTCAATCTAAATATTAAAATTACTGAAAAAGATTTTGGGATAAAATTTTTTTATTTAAAAAATGATGGCTATCAAAATCAAGGAGAGTTCGACATTTTTTCATGCGACATATTTTGTTCATTTTTGAAAATAAATTACAAATAACTTTTTTTTTATATCCTGCTTCAGGGTTTGAACAGTTTACGATTGCGTATTTAAGATAAAAAATACTTTAATATTATTTAAAAGTAAATAAATTTAAATATGCTATTAAATTAAGCTTACATTTCTCGGTCTAGATGAGTCTCAAAGCTGTTTCTATCTTCACCGGCAAGTAATTTCCAAGATATTTAGAAAAAACTAAAAATGTACTAAACAGCGCTTCAATTTGTTAAAGTAATGATATCTTTTAAATTTCATTTCAATCGGTTGAACGATATGGAAAAAATCGTCGACGAAAAAAAGGAAACCATATATACATACATACATCTCCATGGACTGAATGAAAAAATCGCTCTTTTTGGGCTCTGAACTAGACCCCACGTAATTTTTGGTAATTCATGTCCTACAATTCAATCTGAATGAATACTTACTACAATTTGTGTCTTTGTTTGAGACCAGTGGTTTAGTATTTATATCTGATGACCTTTTGAAGTCGCGTTTGGGGTGAGACCGATTACAATATTTTATCAATGCTTTGCTATGGATAAAGTAAAAAATTAAATCCAAGGTGGAGGGGGGCAAGTATTCATTTTTGTTATTTTTATTTTTTAAATTATTAAAAGTATTTTGACAAGTAATTATTTCTTGCACAAAGCAATGGAAAAAGATTAAAGAAAAACAATATTTTTTGTAAAATCTTGTCTTATATTTACAGTAGTATACATTAGGGTACATAAGCTGTATATGTAAATAATACAATTGTTTCGACAAGTGTCTTGCATCCATTATATAAAAATACTGAATAAACCTTTTAATTAATCATCCATTAGTGTAGGTAGTTATTGTGTAATATAACGGAACTTCTCAAGTTTTAATATTTATTGAAAAGTTTAATTCTATGTTTGGATTAATCATTTAATAATCATATTTATACTGAAGATCATAACAAAAAGTCATTAATATGTATAAATAAATGATTCCCGAAGCCAATTATTAAAAAAATAATAAATAAACAAACGATTTTATCTAGCCGCTGAAAGCTCATTTAAATTTTATTCCAGAAAATATTTCGAAATTAATATTTAAGATTTTAATATTTTGTTATAGTAGGTATTTAAATTCAGTGGAATATAAAATTTGCTCACTTTGTAGAGAATTTTTTTTGGCAATATATTAATGAGAATATAATAAAATTTTACAAAAATTTAAAAATTCCATTTTTTTTTTCATTTTGATTAATAAGTAAAAATTATTTTAAAGATTAGATTTATGATTTTTGTAAATTTTGATGATTATTTAATCTGATAATAATTTGATCTAGATAATTCTGAAGCTTGACAGCTCAAAATATAATCACTTATTTTTTCCGGAAATGCCTACATTTTAACAATAGATTGAACTTTCTACGAGTTTTCACGTTAGCTAGCGAGTAAATTTTGAATGATCCTGGAAATCCTCTCTCTTAAGAGGAGAACATCCTCAGAACATTCAGTAAATAAATCTATATCTAAATCTAAATCTTTGGAGTGATCTTTTTAATAGATTATTATTCACTATGAATTTCGGTAAGACCAATTCATTAATTTTCTGATCCCATTTAAACGTTCATTTCTGACCGTTCCTCACGAACAACCAAGAATGATGTAACAATCGGTGATTAAGTTAAAATTTTTCTTATATAACAAAGATATATGGCTAAAAATCAATTTAACTGTTAGAATCATAAAAGAAATACAGGTTGCCGCAGTTTCCTGTTTTACATTAAAGGATCCGACTTGATAGATAGCGCGATGTAATTAAATATTCCGTGTTCCTGATTATGTAATCGCGGAATAACTAATGACGAAAATTTGTTTATAGCCTGGCTTAATAGTTAATGGGCAAAGATTCCAAGGGCAGAGAAATAAATAAATAGAAAGTAACAAGTGCAATGTTCTCTAGTGTCCAGATAGCATCGCAGCGCCGTTGCATCAACGCAATTACAATACCATCATCATCAACAACAATTATGTGAATAGTGAAAAATTGATTAAAATAAAAAATATTTAAGTTATTATGACAAAAGCCAACATAGTCAATTATATAGGTACATAATATTTATTGATTATTTAGATAAAGAACTCAATTTAACTAATGATATATTTAATAATACAAACATGAATTTGAAACTTATTTCCTTCCTTTCTATAGAATGATATTTACTTCTTCTATTTTAAAACTATTCAATTTAAAATAAAGAGAAATTTATATTTTAATCAAATTGATTATTATGATTATTTTTTTGTGACTATTGGCGAAAATCTCGATATGGTTAACATCACTTCTAGCTATATAGAATTAATAATTACATGTAATGGAATAGCGAATTCACCCCTACTGAGATCTGGTTCCAGAAAGCTATCCGGGGAACAATAATTGGCGTAGTTAGGGAGTTTTCTTAGGGGGCAGCCGGCCATCTGATTAGCCACCAGAAGGTTTCAATTTCGGTAATCAGATCAGAGATCAACATACTTTTTAGTAGAATTGACAAATTTCAAAGTAACGAAATAATTTAATGAGAAATACATAAGTGATGCCTCCTAATAATGAAGTTTCGATTTTTCTAGGGGGGGGGGGGCAATTAGTTTTGTGGAAAAGGCACTGTTCCTCTTGCCCCCTAACTACGCCCATTACAACAAACTATTGGTAATCTGCGAGACCCATAGGAGAAAAATAAGAAAAAAATAAACTATTGACCTATCAACAATTAAAATGTTTAGCTTTTAATAAAAAAATATTCACTCATGATAGCCAAAATAAGTTTCGTATTGTATATGAACAGTTTTAAAATTGTAATTACATTACAAGTTGACTCTGCTAGAGTCTCTCGTGAGCTGATTCTCCTGGTTCAATTAAAAATTCATCTTCATGGTAAGGGACACCCTTTAACAAAAATCCCTTTATTTTCGTAAAATAATGTTTACTTTTAAAAAAATTATTTTAATTTTCAAATTTTAATCCTCCCTAGCTACTTAAATAGTCATCGGAGCTAATTACAGATATAGATTCTGTTAGTAAATTAAAATTTCAAAATGTTTATATATTAGAGTAGAATGTCTATTGCGGTATATCAGTATTTATCTACCTTTCCATTTAAATTTCACCAATACTGTCTAACCCGTTGGGTACAAAAATGTATAAAATGAGCTTTATTAAAGAAGATTTAATTTGCAACAGAAAACCATATATGAGTGAAATGTCTAAAATCAATAGTTTATGAGTTATAAAGATATTCCAATATTGTACAGTGAATGGACCTAATAAATAACAAATAATCTGTCTCTGATAACGACACAACCTCTTGATTATAACAAATCAAAAGAAAAGTAATCTATTTTATTTCATCGATTTCATCTATTTGGAGGTACATAGTACCTTTTTAATATAAGAAAATAGCATTTTGATTAAAAATTTTGTAGTTTAAAAGAAAATGTATGAAAAGATTCAATTTCTTCTCTCCTGAAGCGTATCAGCTAGAAATGGCAAAAAGTTTTATTTTTTTCTCATTACATATTAAATTAAATTTATTGAAATTTCATATCTGTGTGTTATTTTCATTTATCTTTCATATCAAATAATTTTTATAAGGAAATTTGCATTTTTAAAGGGTAGTTTATATGAAGTCCAATGTAAAAAACTCTAATAACTCCGTTGAAAATTTTTTTAAAAAATATAAAATTAATAAATATTATTAAACAATTAATTATTAATAATTTAATTCAATTTCGAAGGAAATCGAATCATTACTTTTTTAGATAATCGTCAAAAACCCCGAAAACCGTCAATGAAAGGCCGTTTTAGAAACATTTTTAAAATTCACCTCCATATCACAAGTCAATGTTTCGTTTCTAATGACTTTTTTAACTTTTTTCAAAGGCATCTCGTGCTTTCAAAAAACATCGTTTTTTGACGGTTCAGATGGTTTTTGACCATTTTCTCAAAAAGTAGCCAAGCGATTTCGTTCAAAACTGAAGTACATTATTAATAATTAATTGTTTTATAATATATATTCATTTCATATTTTTAAAAAAAATTTCAACGGAGTTATTTCCATTTTTCAAATTTGACTTCAAATAAACTACCCTTAAAAATTCAAATTTCCAGATAATAATTATTTCATATAAAATATAAATTAAAATAACAAACAGATATAAAATTTCAATAAATTTAAATTAATATCTAATGGGAAAAAAATAAAACTTTTTTCCATTTCTAGTTGATTCGCTCCCGGATAAAAGAAATTGAATCTTTTAATACATTTTCTTTTAAACTAAGAAATTTTTAATTGAAATGCTATTTTCTAATATTAGACAGATACTGTGAACCTCCAGATAGATGAAATAAGATATATTTCTTTCTTATTTATAATTCTTTTGGTCTTTTATATCGAGAGACTGTGTTGCAAGCCCACATCGCTCCCCGGGCATGAGCGAATGCATTTGAGAATGAATTCAACAATTCCATCCAGTCCTCAGTATTGATATACCTTGTAACATTATAATATATATATATATTATTTTATTATTATTATATATATATATATATATATATATATATATATATATATTTAAATGTCGATTAAAAAAGTGCCCGCCCTCCTACGAAACTCATTGTCACCAGAAAAATCAACTAACTTTTTAATAGAATTGACAAATTTTGGAAGTAAATAAATAATTTAATATGAAATACCTCGTAACAAAGGTGTTTCGATTTTTCTATGGGAACAATGAGTTTTGTAGGGGGCACTGCCCCTTTCCCCCCTCCCCCTAACTACGCCCATGGAAACAATTTAAGACCCGCATCCACAGATAACTTCGACTCCTACACAGGCCATAATATATCTTCCTCCTTTTCTTTTTACTATGGAGGACTCAATCTAGGCCTTTCTTGGTGTATCTGCTTCTCGCGGCAATATCATTAGAAAAACATTTCTAGCCTACCATTAAAAACAATAATTCATTTACTCTCTTGTTAACTAGCGCCTCTGATTTTTGTCAATATCAATCTACTGGAGGTTGGAGTTAGCGAATCTAACTTGTATGCTTTCGAAATTACAAATGTAATTAATCGCATATCTTTATGCCATGCATCTCCATCTTCTAATGTTTGTAAGAATGTCATTCCCCCCTTTCCAGGATTTTCTAACTCAAAAAGAGTATATTTCATATAATAATGAAAATACAAGCTATTCTATTTTATTTTCGAGATAAAGATAAGTACCTAATATTTACCTAATAAGAAAGCTGTAGTTATTTTTTGCCTGTTCTTTAATATGTTCTTTTGAAATTTGTAAGCTTAAATTGTACCCTTAAAATACTAAAATTCTCCATTGAAGGAGAATTATTCCACCCTGGTTGAAAACCTCTACGCTAAATGAATACTCTTTTATTTAAATCACTTTAAAAGTCTGATTACAAAATTACTGTAGTAGATTTTTTTTATTGTGATAAAATTCGCCTTTTAATATTTATCATTGAAAGAAACATTTTTCTATGCCAAGCTTTCAAATGAGAAACTTTAAATATATAAAACTAGCTAGTAACTTAGCTTACCATACAACGGGTCTATTTCTAGCCAGGGGCTTTTTTTACAAATAAATTTTTCTTTTAGTAGACAAAAAATTAATAAATATATAAATATATAAAAAGTAGAGACATTTTCACTCTCTCTCTCACTAATTAACACTTATATTTAATTAAATAATTAATCAATTTTGGATTTGAAATTTAGAAAAAAAAACTTTCACATATGCATGATTATTTTAAAATTAAAAAATTATTCATGTTGACACCTATTGCAGTCTAGGAGGAATTTTCGCCACTAAATTAAACGAAATTAAAATAATTATAATGATTATTTCTAGTCATCAAAAATCGTTTATTTTAATAAATATATAGTTAAAAAAGGATTTTAGTTAAGTTTAGCAAAAATTTCTGTAATGCCTAATTAATAATGTATTATTGTATAGCTTTTTCTTTCAAAATCTTTTCACAATTATTTATCGAAAAATGCATCTTTGGGAAGATCTTCCTTATGAAGTCACAGTTTATCTTTACCATTACTTTAGTTCAGGGTTATTTCAGAGTTGTTACTCATGCTTTTCATGATTCAATCTGACTTGAGAAAAAAATCAATCTATAAACTGTCTTCCAGTACTACAATATACATATATTTATTTATTTATATACATTTAGTCATTTATTAGCGAAAATATCATAATGGATATATTATAGTTTCTTAATTTAAAATGTAGTGAAGATGAAATGTTTTCAGTAGGTTGTAAAATAAAGATCTGCTGCGATCATTTAAAAATTAAAATGAGACTTAACTATGGTCTGCCTCCCTAGTACATTTATATAATTTTATTTTCTCTCCTAGACAACAAATAGATACCTATTAATCCAAATTGTTGATTTTTGTTAAAGAATTTATTGATGGAAGTGTGTGAATACATTGTATAGGTATGTATTAATCAAAATATTGTAATTCTGAAAAGTTCGACGTAGAGTTTTCTTGAATATAAAAGCTCTGGCTTTATTTTAGTGGTCGAATTTTAAAATTTTTAATGAGTTTTTATTCGAATATTTTCTAGTTTTTCGAAATTTCAAAAAATGCCTAAAAAAATAGTAATGATGTCATTAAGACCTAGAAAAAAACTTAAATAGTAAATATCATAAAAATGCATATATGAGCTGTTTATCGAAAAATAAATTATAGGCTGCACATTTTTAAGATAAAAGACTCATCAGAATGCACGCCGTTTCGCTAAGTGCTTATTTCTAGAGTGGTTTTCAAGTGCTCAAGGTTAATAAATTTGTTTCTTGAAAATCTACAAACTTGATGCTTTTTAACTTTTAAGAAATTAGGTGTTGGTTCTAGGTGAAACATTTTAATTTAATAATAAAACTTGATCAACATGCAAGGTAGGTTTCACAAAAAAAAAATTAAAACAAAATCGATATATTTAGATGATTTTAACCGAAATTTCTATTTCGGTAATTGTAACATTTATATTTTAAGAGAAATTTATTATTTTTAGAAAAATATCAAGATAGCCTGGTCCATTTTCAAATAAAATCTATTCAGCTCTTTATTTGAATATGTACACTTTTTATTTTTTTTATTTATTTATTATCACCAGGAAAGCCCATTTAGACAGCACATCAGTAAAGTGTTAGTAGGGTTAGTGAGGGAGCCGAGTTTTAGCCGATAGAAATTTTATATGCTAGCCAGGATCGAACCCCGGCCTTCCGCTCCAACATCGTCATCATCGATGCCGAAGCGGGGGCTAGCGCGTTAGCCAGCTCGGCCAACCCGACTCCCCAATATGTACACTTACTAAATAGAAAATTTCGATAAGAATTTAATTTTTTGATTGTTGAGAAAGAGCGCACTCAAAATCACACAAACCTACGTATGCATAATGTATACTAGTATACATACACTGATATTTTTTCATAACTTTTTTGTCACAAGAGAGCTTGAAACATAATAATTTACAAACTTGGAAATTTTTATAATTCTTTGATAATTATTCATTTAATTTAATTAATTTTTATTTTATTTTTTTTTACAGAAAAGAAATACATCCCAGATTCATTGAATAATCCAATAAATTATTAGGTAAGTCGAGATTTTTTATTTCATAATTTATACAAATTGTTTTTTTAATATAGTATATCTATTATTTCTATCTATCTATCCATGCATTCATCCGGAGAGTATTATTTCTGATGACATCCTCTTGAGCTTGAGCTGACCTCTGGCCTCCACGATCACCCTCTCCTTTCTTTACTCATCTTTCTTAACGATGCTTTTAATGCTATTCTCTATTTCACCTTCACCTACTTTTCCATTTTACCAATAAACAGTTTACTAATTCGATCCTAAAAATAAATATATCATTCCATATGGAAATTATTTATTTCTTTATTAGCTATAAATACCATATGTGCATCTCAATTCGGAGGTCATCAATTCAATAGTTAAGTACTTTAAAATAAATTCATAATGAAATCATTTCACACCAGTATGTTAAAATATTTTTATTAGAGTAAAGACTTTGATATTCACACTAGTTTTTGAAATAGAGCGTACACACAATTTGGTAAAGTACCTACGTACCAACAGACATTTCACGACAAAACAATTAATATCTCGAAAAATATAATTTTTTCGATGTTCACTCGTTAAGGCTTTTTTTAGACCAAAACGACCTGGTTTGCTCGAATTTTTTTATTCAAAATAACTTCAGCCATGGGGAGTCGGGCTAGCCGAGCCGGCTAACTCGCTGGTCCCGCTTCAGCATCGATCGATTATGACGATGTTGGAGCGGAAGGCCGGAGGTTCGATCCTGGCTGGCCAATACAAATTTCTACCGGCTAAAAACTCGGCTCCCTCACTAACCCTACTAACCCTTTACTTATGTGCTGTCTAAATGGGCTTTGTTCCCGGTGACAATAAATAAATAAAAAAAACTTCAGGCATTTTTGAAATAGTTCGAAAAACGAAGCAAAAAAACAATTTTTTCATGCACGATTACAATACTTGACCATACCCATGGTAAAGTAAAATGGGATTTTGGACTGTACTTTTAAAATAAATGCGTACTTAGAAATGTGTTTTTAACAATAATTGATAATCAGGGTAGTATACTTGGCAAAAAAAGTGAAATTTTCTTTCAAGATTAATTAGTCTTTCTGCAAAATTTAAGATTTTTTTGTCAATGAACGAAATGGAGCAAGTAAGCAGAAGTTTTGAAAGACAGATGATTATATTATTTCTGAATGAACAGAGAGAATTGCACACTCAAGAATTCATGAAAGAATTACGGCTTATTTACTATATCTTCAATCAGGTCAAAAAAGGGCAATGAATGTTATAAAATAGCGTAATACTTGTAAATGAGAGTTAAGAGAAGATTATTGTCTTTTATATTATGGTAGTGTCTATGAAGCAATTGGCATTGAACGATCAATTATTTTCGACCAAAACAATGCCTCAAAAAATTTCAAACTCTGTAAACTTTATTCTAATAATAGTAGCTATCCTTTAGAATTTTTACAGATTTTTAGCTATTATAATTTTGGAGCTACAGCTAGATAAAATGCTGCCATATCATAGGCTTAGTAAGTTATACACTCCAAAACTATAATAGCTAAAAATCTCTCTGAAGGACAGCTACTATTATAATATTTCAAATTTTTTCCCCGGAATAAAAAAATTATTTTTCAATTCCAAAGACCCCAAATTATTTAGATGAGAAACTTGCATCGCTGTGAAGCAAAGGTTAAAATTAAAATACACACTTGAAACTTGGGGGATATGTTTTTTATTTATTTCGAACCATTTGAGCCCTTGTCAGTGTAAAAATTCGAAAATACTCAAAATAAGGACCACCCTAATGAAGCAAATAAGACTGCAAAATGTTTTTCGACTGATCAAAGTATACGCCAAGCATCGCATCTTTGTGGCAAGAGAATGAAGGCTTGAAAGGGCCTCCTCACCGACTCAAGTCAATTTGAGCCTGGGCTAATTTGGACCTTGTATAGTGTGAGAAGTTAAGTAGGCGTAAAATATTTATCGTCTGGACCTGATACCTGAATAGAAAGCCAAGTTTCCTTGAGGCAGGTTTGAATGCAGAGATTAAATGACCATTTTAAGAAAGGTCAAATCCTATAGTGACACCTAACGTTGATTATCTCTCACAAAGCTTCAAAGCCAAGTAATATCAGTAGAGAATAAAATTAAATAGAAAATAAGCATTAACTTAGTCATGTTATTCACCCAGATTTTACTCTTTATATTTGTCTAGTATTTGAATATTTCAAATAATTCAATTCAATCCTTTCAATGACAATTAGAGAAATGATTTAATGAATATCTTAAATAAAATCTCGGCAACGTTTTCTCGTGATTGTTTTTCATCCTTTCGCTTTTCTCTACACAGTCACGATACATCAGAGTGCATTCAAATGCCCCTGGGAAAGAATCTTCCATAGTCACAGAATTTGTCATGATAAACAGTTTTTTCGATGTGAATCTGAGAAAGTTACCAATATTCAGGTTTATTTAAGCAGGCGAATTTTTATAGCTTTTTTAATTATATCGACACGAATGATCGACTTATATCCAATAAATAATTTTATATCAATTTCTCCAGAGGAAATCATTAAAGTAGTTCTCTTTATTTGCTGATTATAATAAGTTTTATGAAAATATGCCCACTAAAAAACATTTAATATTGTTTATCAAAATGTTTCTTTGTTTGTGATCTAAGTGAAATTCAGTATTGATTTAATAATTTAATTAATTATCTTAGTAAGAACTAGAGGAACATCAAAGTAGTATCGTCATTTAAAGGTGCATAACTGAATAAATATTTGAGATACCAAAAAGCGGTTCTTGGTCTGAAATTTGTAAAATATAATGTTAACATTTTCACATTTTCATTTAGTTTTATTTTTTATTAATTAATTAATTTTTTATATTAGTTTAAACATCTAAATCATCTACCTACATAAGTCAATATTTTATTTTATGAACTGGAAATAGGGTAAGAAATTATCATCGTATATTAAATTCTGACCAGTATAAAAAAATCGAATTTTATGTTTTCCCATTAAACGATAATTTAATACTCAAACTTTCTCATTCAAATTGATGAATTTGATGATTATTTGTTTTGAATCGAATCCCTTATTAAAAAAAATATTATTAGTATTTTAATTTAATTTTATTTTATTTCTTCATATTTTTCGGCCCAATCTTAATGTCTTAGTAAATGCAAATTCCCTACGAAAGGTAATATATCTATTCGCTTAAGAATAAATAAATAACAAATTTATTAAGCAATAATAAAAAAAATACAAATAATGTTTAACAATTTCAAATACTTTGACCTCGAGGCCCGAATGTCCTTTTTTTTTTAAATATTTTATATATTTTTCTTAAATTTTTATTTTAGTAAGGGGAAAAATTCGCTTAGGAATATTTTATTTGTTAATAAGCTTGTATTCAAAACCACATAGAATTATAGGTATGTGATTTTGTCAAATCCGATTGATATAATTCATTAAACTTATTATACTTGAGTAAAATTTTCTCTCTTAACTAAGGGATCAATAGAAAATTTTTTCAGGATGTTTTAATGTATAATGTATAATGTAATTATATTTATCTCTATATAAAATATATATTTTAATAAAAGTATAATTTTTACAAGAGGTGACCATTTCTAAAATTTGCTCCCTTGATGAAGGGTGTGAAATGAGATTCTTTGAATATAATTTAACAAAATTATATTTTTTCATTTGTATACTCATTTAATTAAAAGATTAATATTTCAAAATATAGGGGTTTTGGGGAGTTGGCGTACCCAAGGTTTTGGCGGCTCACTCAAGCGACCTTAGGTGTAAATCAGTTGCGGTTTGCGAATTTTCAACCAGGGATGCTGTCCAAAAAGTAGCCTTCATGTTTTTTAAATTTTATTTTAATCTTCGCTTTTTTGTGCAATTTTCATCGAATACGGCATCATTTTCGTAATTTTTCAAATTTAACATTAGATTTTTAAAAAATATATTTTGAGACCTTCACCCCAAACGGATACTGCTTTGTGTGATTGAGGGTAGGAGTCAGAAATTAAATCTTGTGACTTAAACTACACAGTCCTTGAGATAAAAATCGACCATCTTCCTAAATGAATCAGCCTGTCCAATAAGAAAATCTTAAATTTCTTCTAATTTTATTGCTATTACCAAGCTATGACTTATCTATAGCACTAATAGTTATTTTCGATCTTATATATTGAGAGTTCTTAAAAATGAGTTAGTCCAAAGATTCTCGAATCATCTTTATTTATTCCTTTTTTGTATTATTACTATTTTAATAGTTCCTCAGCGAGAACAATTTTTATTCGACTAAAACTCGTCTCGACTTGTCTTTGACATGCTTGAACTTGAAGATATACCAGGCAGGGAATTCAAACCTTCTATCCGCACTCTTTTGTGAAAATCATTAATTTTAATTTCCCCTTTAAACTATTTAACAATTTTATTTCATTTCGAGAACCAATATATTTTTCAAAACAAAAAATGTTTTCTATAGAAATATTTATTTGAAATGACGGATAATAATTTGAAAATTTAAAGATCCTCCTGAAATTTTGAAGTCGACCTTACTTACCTATATATTTATGAAAATATTCTAAATGTTTCAAATTTTAAGGATGCACCGCATCCCCAGCATCCTTGCACCGCACGCCACTAGTGTAAATCATTTTGTCATATTGGATTTTAGCATAAAAATTGCATAAATACATTTATTTTAATCCATTTAGATGACATTAAAGTTATTTCTTTTGTCTGATGTTTTTTACTTAAAACTTATAAGAGAAATATTTTTACCTTTTTCTTTCAAGGTTTTTATACGATTACACTTGACCAAATATGAAATTTCCTTTCTTGTAATTTTTATATTTTTTTCTAAAATGTTTTTTAAACAAGATAAATATTTATATTCGTAATAAATAAAATACTATTTTATAATGTATTTACCTTTAGGGAATCTTAATTTGATAATTAAATACTATTTATCACTTATTAAAAATATTCTGTTTAATTTTATCTTTGTGATAATTCTTAGATTTACATAAATAAAAAACTAAGTAATGCCTAGTTTTTCAAATATATTACGATTCCAAATTAAACATTTTCATAAATAATGACGAGTAATTGGATATAATAAACCTTAATTGCAAAGCCCCAAATCAAAATTTTTTCACTAAATTGCAAAGCTGTCCGATCTATCTAGAAAGTTCCCTATTTATTTTTTCTTATCTATCAATTCTGCTTAAATCTTCCATTAGTGAGTTGTATCTTCAAAAGTAAAATCTCACTATAAATATAATGTATCTGATATACATATATAGTCAAGCATTTTCTTTTCTGACTCTTATTCTGTTTCTAATTACTTAACCTTTCTCATTTCTAATTATTAAAACGATACTTAATACAAAAAAAACTTTTCACATCTTATCTTGAATGAAATCCAGGTCGGAGTCAAGACATTTGCACTGCAATTGATACCTTTTATTATTGCAGACGGTTCGCTCCCTCTTTCACCTTTCTATTTATACATGTTCACTGTTCACTCACATTATGTTCATAGCCAGAGATGCATTCCTCTAGAACTCAATATGCATACATTACATACATTGGAAAGTAACCAATTCAAGGCCGCCTCTTTATACTTTATTTTTTCCCTCAATTGTTTTATTATTATTTATTATATTCATATATATTTGTGTTTTTGATGAAATAAACAAAATTTTTTCCCTATGGTAGTTATTATTTAAATATATTTTTCCTTGTAAAGAAAGATAATTCTTTTCCATTATGTAAAATTAATTTAAATAAAGAATTTCAATTTATTCAAAGTCAAAAAATAATATATTTCAAAATTATTTTTTATTCTTATTTTATCTTCTATAACAGTGTTTCCCAACCTTTTTTGTACCATGTCCCACTTAAGCCTTTCTAAAATTCTCATGTCCCCTATGTAAAATATTATACATAATTTGTATTTATATTCTAAAAATGAATTATCATTAATGTAAATAAGTAAAAATATTGCTGAATCTACTTACTATCAAATTTTGCTAACATTTATTTTTTCAAATTTGGATAACTTATTTTGTAGATTTTTACTATATATTTATCTGGACGAGCCCATTTTTCAATTGCTCCCCTTAAGAATCGAATTTCCCCCTTGTGGAGCCTGGGTCCCACTTTGGGAAACACTGTTCTATAGTCTATTAATTTAAAAAAGTAAGTTTTGAAAATAAAATAAAATTAATACAGTTTTTTTATAAAATCAATTTCTGTAAAAAGAATTTGTCCCGAGAGGTTTGGTGGTTTAATAAACGTTTTGATAGTGGCTTTATAAAATAACTCATTTTTATTTAATACAATAAATGAATCAATAATTTATTTCAAAATAAAACAATACTTTGCAATGGGGTTAGGGAGGGTATGTGGTTGGAGGGGTAGGGAAATTAGTTTGGTAAGGGGACGTTTAAGGGGAATATTCCTGAGTGTGAGAATACTAACCTTTATAGACGTGGAGGTGGTGGTGTAACTCAGTGTATCTCGTTGTACTAGTTTGATAAACTACTGAATTTACTCTTATGTTCAAATTCTACGTTACTGAAGTTAATCTGATGCAATGAATTTACAAAAAAAATAAAAAAAATAATTCTAAATAGGCAAAAATAAAATAAAAATACTTAAATGAATTCTAGCTGCAAAGGAGAATGGGGAAATTTTCTTAACAGTGAAAGATAATCAAGAATTCAATTTATAATATATGATTTATTGAGGTCCTTGGTGAATTTAACAGTCAGAAAGAATTAGATGATTTGATGGCTTTAAGGGGTGAACGGAGATCGTTCAAAGAAATTGTGATTAATTACGTTTGCTCTTGAAGTATGCTGACTGGTTCAAATAATTCGAACAGCGCTATCTGTGCCGTGTCCACCTCTCGCTCAGGTTCCGTAGACTGCCACGTCGAAGAGTATGTACTGTCCCAGGAGTCTCGCCTTTTTGATCAGCTTCCGTGGTGTCTTCACGAGAGCCGGACAGGTATTCTTGTCCGTGCTATTCAATTAGCTATCGTGCTAATGATATAAGTGCCAATGGAGGGGCTAGCAAGTAGATGAATGTAGATGTCCGTTAAAACGGCTCCAGGACGAAGAGATATACTCGTGATATCGAGTTTATATAGGCGCCGTGAATATTGGATGAATAGCGATATAGTGGAAGAGAGAATATAGATAGAGAATAATATAGAATGTAAGATGGATCGAGTAATAGAGATGTAATGTAAGAGAGAGTAAAAGTAATAGAGCAGGATAAAGTAATAGAGGTATGATGTAGAGAGGATAGAGTAATAGAGGTATAATGTAGAGAGGATAGAGTAATAGCGCTGGATAAAGTAATAGAGAGGAATATTTCTTCGTGTCAGCCTTTTTATTCATTTCCGATCGTGTCTCCTTGGTGTGTGGAGGCTATGTTTTATATAATTCTTAGTTTTCTACCCCTTCTAAGGGACATCGCCAATCATAATGTTCTATTTTGTTAAATGAGGGTGTTTGACCCCTGTTCAATCTCACTCCCCTGACTGTATTCAGAACTGGGCCTTAAAGCTCATATACCACGAATGACTTTAGATAATCCCGGCTTAAGCCAGCTTCTCTTTAAATATGAAAAATAAACTAATTTTTACGAAATTTATTCTATATTTGGCTTGTCTGGGTAATCTCTTTCCTATTTTTAAGTTATTAAATTAATAAATTTTGAAAAAGTTCAGATTTAAGATTTTTTAACTCTACTATGCATAAAAAAAACATACTTCTAAATTTGATTCTTTGTTCAACAATGTGCGAAAATGGGTTGTTACCATTTTATGACACCGCTTCCCTTCAAAAAAAAATTTTTAAACTAAAAAAATTTTTTTTTAAATTATTAATAAACTGAAAAAATTTCTTTTCAAATTATTAGCCCAGGCTATTTACCCCGTGAGACCACAACTAATCCATCGAAACGCAGGGGTCACAAGCAATTTGTTATTATATCTCTTTTTTAAGTTCAATTATCCAATACTGATACATCGATTCCTGATTTCACATTTCCTTTTTCATGTCTATCCGCATATTGGGATCGTGTTCATCTCTTCTATATGGATGCACGAGTTCCCATCTCTGTGACGGACCATTCGACATACTATAAAAAATTTTCAAGAATTTATGTTAATCGTAACAATAATTAATTCGCTCATGTGAGATACTGTTTGCAAATGTACTTGTTGGTTACCGCTTTTAAATGTTTTAATTTTTAATTGCAAGGGGCTTATTCAGGGGCTAAAGGGAGAAAATTGTATTTTTAGTTTTGCATGTTCCAACATTGTTATGATATTGAGAAGGAAAGCTGAATCTAATAGAATGTTATTATAAAATTAATAAGTGGAGCAATTGAAAAATTTACATCAATACTAGAAAATTTTATTTAAATGAACAGAAACATAGTGAGGGTGGAAAGAAATTAATATTGACTGATTCTATTGATACAAACACAGGTTAGAATTTAATTTAAATTTAAATTTTAAAATCACAGAGATAGTCGACTAGAGAGGATTGAGTCGGGTTTATTTAGAATGAAAAATTGTTTAAAAATGAATTTTGTCTATTGTGACAAATGAGGGTAAGATTGTATATAAGTCTCATCGTGATAAATGAGTTATGTTGATACCAAATGATAAAATTATAAAAAAATAAAATAAAAAATGAATACTATTAATGATTTCTAAAAATCATTGAATCGATAAATCTACTGAGTTTACTGAAGTTAAATTACAAAAGGGCCTGCTGGATTTATATAAAAAAATGGAAATACAAAATTATGATAGAAATGTGGATTAAAAATTTTAAATGGGGACCTATGTGAAATTGTTCTGCTAATATAAATAGTTATATTAGAATATTTATTTTAAATTAGACGAAAGAAATAATAGTGTGATGATTCATGATTACAAGAAATTGAATTAAATAATTATCAAAATTATTTAAATATGGATTTTAAAAGAGAATGAAATGTATTATTTTTACTAAATTATTATTTACATTTTGCAACAACAAACAACAAAAGAAAAGTATGAATTGACGGGGCTATATGGGAATTTACTAAATAAAAAAAATGGTTTGCTTATAAGCATTTTCGTTTTTCGAGGAATTTCAAGGTATAAAGGCAATTTTCAAAGGTTTCATATGGGTCCATAAAAATTGTTTTCTTATCATTTTTATCGGTTGATTCCCCGCGAGGCGTATAAAGTTCTTTCTAGTGCTCGCTGGCAATGATGCGATTCATTCTGAATCACATCACGGATATGATTCATAATGAAATTTATTGTTGATAATTTGACAATCGAAAATGTTGTGAAATAATTTTTATACTTTATATGCAAACCAATTAAAATTTTTACTAGTGGAATGAATTTATTTGGGGGACTTATATTAATTTTTATTAAAGGTGGTGGGGGCGGAATTTCAATTATTTGTTGGCAAATTATGGGTGTGTGAATTTCTATGGCGGGTATACAAGTTATTGTTTTTAATTCTATGGAGGGTTCTATAATGGGGTCTATATTAATTTGATTACAAGGGGCTGAAGTAAATTCGAGGGCGGTTTCTAAAAGAGGAGGGTCAACAATGGTTTCAATTGTTGCTAACTTGATTTCTAAGGGTGGCGATTGTTGTATTGTTGCATCATGTGACTCTATTTTATTATCTATTTCATCAAAATTGGCCTCTGATTTATTTTGTTGTTCATCCATTTTTCCATCGCTTGTCTCTATTCTATTAAAAAGGATGTAAATTTTTCATTGACTTTGGCTATGGAATTATTTATATTACTATTAAATTCATCCCTCATGGCCTCTATTTTGTTATCTATTCTATTAAAATTAGCATTTGTTTCACTTTTTTGTTCATCTATTTTACTATTCATTGACTCTATTTTATTTTTTTGTTCATCTATCTTGCTATCTATTTTACTAAAACTGTCTTTTGTTTCATTAAAATTCGCCTCTGCTTTACTAAAATTTTCTTTCATTGTCTCTATCATATTAGCCTGTGACTCACTTGTCATTTCTTTTATTTGCAACATTATTTGTTGGAGCATGCTATTAGTATCGAAGGGTGTGGGTGGAGGGGGGTATGTGTACTTGCGATTTGATGTTCACCGTCAAGCGCATTTGCAAACTCCCTTGTATCTCGTAGCATGGCTGGAAGTGTCGATTCTTCCATTTCCGCCGGTGTAGGGGTGGACATACAGGTCCCAGAGTCTAATGCCATATCATCAGGATCGATCGGCGTGTTGGACAATTCAACTGTTGCCTGTTGGTTGCCTGCATAAATCGCCCTGCGTTCGTCAAGACTCTGTTGTGTGCCGTCCATTCTCGGTGTGTATTTGTAAAAGAAAGAATCAAATATTAGAAGTTGCTATTGTTTATTTATAAAATGTATTAATTTTATAGAAAAGAAAGTAAACAGTTCGCCAAATAAATTCTCAGAAAATTTCAAAAATAGAAGTGTTGAAGCCGGGATTATTCAATTAACCTTTGATATCCCACTGTTAAGAGAATTTAAATAAATAAAAAAATATGAAAAAAGATAAATTAACGGTACGGGGCAATATACTATATTTTTTGTTCAATTTTAGTACAACGAGACAGGTATCGCGTTCGGTTGCAGCCTTACTAAGCCTGGTATTCTCACTTCTCAGAATATTTTTAATATGGGATTTTGAATTTAGGGATATCTGTGGGATAGGATGGCTTAGATTTTCAAATCCCAGCAGCACCTTCACCATGCAATGGGGTTGGGGAGGGTATGTGGTTGGAGGGGTAGGGAAATTAGAGGGCGGGTTGTTCAGGTGACGATCCAGAGTCACGGGTGGGGGTGCGGGGGTAAGCACGGGGTAGCATGGTAGTGTGGGGCGGGGTCGAGGACACGGGGTGAGGTCCAAAGGGTGGTGGTGTAGGGTCGGGGTTGGGGTTGAGGGTGTGGTTCGTGGGGTTGGGGTTCAAGGGTTCAATGGGGTTAGGGTGGGTTGGTGGTTGGAGGGGCATGTAATCCCAGCGAAACCTCCACCATGCAATGGGGTTAGGGAGGGTATGTGGTTGGAGGGGTAGGGAAATTAGTTTGGTAAGGGGACGTTTAAGGGGAATATTCCTGAGTGTGAGAATACTAACCTTTATAGACGTGGAGGTGGTGGTGTAACTCAGTGTATCTCGTTGTACTAGTTTGATAAACTACTGAATTTACTCTTATGTTCAAATTCTACGTTACTGAAGTTAATCTGATGCAATGAATTTACAAAAAAAAAATAAAAAAATAATTCTAAATAGGCAAAAATAAAATAAAAATACTTAAATGAATTCTAGCTGCAAAGGAGAATGGGGAAATTTTCTTAACAGTGAAAGATAATCAAGAATTCAATTTATAATATATGATTTATTGAGGTCCTTGGTGAATTTAACAGTCAGAAAGAATTAGATGATTTGATGGCTTTAAGGGGTGAACGGAGATCGTTCAAAGAAATTGTGATTAATTACGTTTGCTCTTGAAGTATGCTGACTGGTTCAAATAATTCGAACAGCGCTATCTGTGCCGTGTCCACCTCTCGCTCAGGTTCCGTAGACTGCCACGTCGAAGAGTATGTACTGTCCCAGGAGTCTCGCCTTTTTGATCAGCTTCCGTGGTGTCTTCACGAGAGCCGGACAGGTATTCTTGTCCGTGCTATTCAATTAGCTATCGTGCTAATGATATAAGTGCCAATGGAGGGGCTAGCAAGTAGATGAATGTAGATGTCCGTTAAAACGGCTCCAGGACGAAGAGATATACTCGTGATATCGAGTTTATATAGGCGCCGTGAATATTGGATGAATAGCGATATAGTGGAAGAGAGAATATAGATAGAGAATAATATAGAGTGTAAGATGGATCGAGTAATAGAGATGTAATGTAAGAGAGAGTAAAAGTAATAGAGCAGGATAAAGTAATAGAGGTATGATGTAGAGAGGATAGAGTAATAGAGGTATAATGTAGAGAGGATAGAGTAATAGCGCTGGATAAAGTAATAGAGAGAAATATTTCTTCGTGTCAGCCTTTTTATTCATTTCCGATCGTGTCTCCTTGGTGTGTGGAGGCTATGTTTTATATAATTCTTAGTTTTCTACCCCTTCTAAGGGACATCGCCAATCATAATGTTCTATTTTGTTAAATGAGGGTGTTTGACCCCTGTTCAATCTCACTCCCCTGACTGTATTCAGAACTGGGCCTTAAAGCTCATATACCACGAATGACTTTAGATAATCCCGGCTTAAGCCAGCTTCTCTTTAAATATGAAAAATAAACTAATTTTTACGAAATTTATTCTATATTTGGCTTGTCTGGGTAATCTCTTTCCTATTTTTAAGTTATTAAATTAATAAATTTTGAAAAAGTTCAGATTTAAGATTTTTTAACTCTACTATGCATAAAAAAAACATACTTCTAAATTTGATTCTTTGTTCAACAATGTGCGAAAATGGGTTGTTACCATTTTAACTTTATCCATGTTTCGCTTTGGATAAAGTAAAAATTAATAGATATTATTAATTGCTATAAAGTTTGATTAGTATTCTATTTTTTGTATACCTATTTTTAAAAATAATAATTCTTTGTGAAATTTTAGTTGAAATTATGCAAATTATCGTAGAGTTTAACACGCCACAAATGAAAAAGATAATAAGAAAGGAGAAATAATTAGATGTCAATTAGAGTGTGATTCCTCTCTAGAAGGTGATGACGGATAATAATCAACGAGAGAGTTAAAAAATAAAAGATTTTTGGTTTGAAACAGAAAATAGAGCCGTCTTGTTTACGCTTCAATGAATTTCAGGAAGAAAAAATTCTTCAGAAACATTTAAATAGAATAATTGAGTTGGCACAAGAAATGAAATTAAAAATTGAACCATGAACTGTAAGAAAGTCGATAAGAAAAGGTGGTTATTATGTTTTATTATTTATGAACTACAGTCGGAACCAATATGATTAATTTCGAGCTTACGGAATTACTTTGAAGATTCTCGGCAAGGTAACGTAACGCCTTGCCCAATTGCTCAGCTGGTTGCCTTCCCATTAGGCGCTTACAACCTATTTACATTATAGAGAAAGCAAGTGTTTGTATTGGTTTATGAGAAATATCCTAGAAAATATACCTACTAGTGATTCAAAATTTGTTTCATCACTAGAAATTATATTTCACCCGCCATTTAATAAGTTATGTTTTATTTTGTTTACTACTTAGTGAATTGACCATTACTGGTCAAGTCGGATAATTTAATGCGTAAAAGCCAAGTTTTAGGAAAATAATTTCAACTAAAAATGTGAAATTAATTAATATAGAAGGACATATAAAATGTGTTTTAATTGAAATTATATATTCTCGACTCATTTAATAAATTGATGATGTTGAACTTGGCAACACATTAGATGTCGCTACTTTTTTTGACAAACGGTTTTTATTAATAGAACTTGGCCTTTTTTTTAAACATGTGTTTTGTTGAGATTTTGTTTATTTCTTAGTGAATTGACCAGTAAGTACGCTCAAGTCGAATTAAATGAACTTCTTGAGCACATTTTATTACAAACTCTGCATACAGCGTTTAAGATATTTCAAAATTATATATATAATAATTTTTGGAACTAAAAAGTGTTAACAGAAATGTCTATAACTGCATATATCTATCTAAAACAGATAGCCTATAGAATAACCATTTAATATGTTACCTTTTGCAGTACAAAAATAAACTAAAAAATTGCAAACCGGTTTGTTAATTAAGCAATGAATCCTTTTCAAAATAAATTATTTACATACACCTCGAGTACTGAAAGAGATAATAAATGCATTTTTTATTAGGTTATTAGCAAAGAAATTTAGTAATTATTACAGTATTAGTAAAAACTTGGTCCTGCTTAATGTTATTGTAAAAATAATTAATTTAATTGTTTTGATATCATATTAACATATAATTTGTATATTTTGGATTTTTTTCCGAAGAGAGGTAACAAATTTTTGGGTACCTTTGGAAACAGCCCATTAGAAAAAATACTCGCTTCTGTATAGTGGACTATTTTCTGGTTTTTATAATCACTTTAGAAAATTTTATTAGAGATTTTTTTTTAGAAATTTTTTTATAAAAGAATTTCTGAGTTCCAAAAAATATATGAGACTATTATAAGAAAAGCAAATTATACAAAAAAATATTATAGAAACATTTTCTTTTGGCTTCTATAATACAAAATCCTTGGAAAAAATTATGTGGTGACCATCTTTTTGCTAGAGAAATCCTTATTAATGTTTTTACTTTAATTTTTATTATTATTATCATTTTTTTTTAGTCTATGTTGGGCTTTTGGGCTTTTTAACAATATTTTTCATTACTTAGAGACAAGTGAAAAATTACAAAATTCAAACTAATTGTCTAAATTTATCATTAAGTATTTTAACTCGAAAGAATCTTCCTGATCATTTATATAGAAAGGATAGTTAGATAATTATTCTGATAAAAGTTTTATTGGCCAATGATTTCAGTGAATGTGAATTATATAATATTTAAAAATGATCCAATTTATTTATAAAAATCTCTTTAAATATGTGTTTTTTTTAATATTCGTAGTTAATTATTATCAACTTTCAGTATTTATTTGAATACATATACCCTACATTTATAATTCTCTAAATAATTTAAAAAATTTAATAATCCAAGAGAGTTCATTAACACCTGGAGTAATAATTAAAGAATATTTAGTCTAGTATCTTAAAAAAGTAGAAAATATTCTGGACCGGGTCGGAGTCGAAAGTACTTAGGACAGCTAATCCTTGAAGGATTAGTTATAGAATCCTAGAAAGAGGAAGCAGAAAGAAAGTTTCGCAGTCTCTGTAAGCCACAGGAATAAACGAATTGAGAAATGCAGTTGTTTGATATGATTCTAATTTGAGTACCAAGTGAGGTTGTGTGTGTGAAGATCACGTAATTGACATCAAATTAACTGTCTCAAATGCATTTAGTAGTATTTTTAAAATTTCTTTTTAAGACTGATTTAATAAGTACATCAGTAGGTATATAAGTCACTCAGAAGCCAATACGCTTAAGTCCAATTTAGGAAAATTTCTAAATTTAAGTAAATTCTTTTCCAACAAAATATGTTTATTTTATTTACTAAAATCAGTAGTTCACTAGGTCATTTGTTTCACGTATAAGAAATAAAAGAGTGAGAGTTTTCTCAATATATATATTTCGGGCTGTCAACCCATCATCAGAAGATACAGAAAATAACAACTTATTTTCGGGCTGTCAACCCATCACCAGGAGATACAGAAAATATATCATAAGTTTCCTGTATATCTTGTATTAAAAAAGCTCTATCAAAAACAATTCTCGTTAATGTGTTAATTATTCTTTGATATATTAATGAGAAAATTTACTTCACTATTACAGAAAATAAGTTATTTTCTGTATCTCCTGATGATGGGTTGACAGCCCAAATATCTCTCTCTCTCTCTCTTTTATTTCTTACATGTGAAACAAATGACCTAGTGAATAACTCAGTAAATAATAATTTTCCAAAAAATATTTTTACTTTTCTTTTATTAAAATATGTTTCACCTCACATCAACACCAGACGCTCTAAAAATTATTTAAGATATAAAACCTTTCCAAATTCTTAGTTTCTAAGTATTGTTTAAATATAATATTTAATTTAATTAATCGATCTTTAGCTAAATGGGCATCTAGTTCCCGAAGCCAATTATTGTTTAATAAAAAATAAAATCTTTGCAAAATATAGATAATAGACACGTAGCGACACTAATAGGGTCTCGAATTAATTTTTCAACTGAACCCTAAAAATGTTAAGAAGAAATAAAAATCTTAAAACTATATTTCTGACATTGATTTCATGACAGGTGATGTTAAAAATACTAAAACTAATTGTCTCTAATCTATTTTAATAGTATTATTTCTGAAATCCCACGTGAAATATGATTCTTCTCACAAATTCTCTAAATTCTCCAAATTACGGTACTATTTTTTATCTTTCGGCGACACCAGTGATTGAAGTGATGGACTCTTTATCGCTAGGCTCGGAGTAATCTCTCTCTCAAACTAGAA
Organism: Forficula auricularia; assembly: GCA_024734495.1. NCBI lineage: Eukaryota > Metazoa > Arthropoda > Insecta > Dermaptera > Forficulidae > Forficula > Forficula auricularia. Next base: position 95,007,814 of record JALMQS010000099.1, read on the forward strand.
AATTGTTACCAATGAAAAATTCGAGGCACTTCATCAATCAACGAGAAGTCACCGCAACTCCATCCATCAGCACTTTCTTAGGACAAAAATATTGAGAAAATATTTTTTTTTTATAAGTAGACGCCAAAGCTCAAAAACTAGTATATCACAAGAAGAAGAAGAATATATTAAATTGGTATCTGTTATGAGGACATGACTCTTTTTATTTAAGTCATGAAATCCCACGTAAATAAAAGTTTAAGCAAACATTTAAATGATTGCGTTATGTTAATGACTTCTTCAATTCATGGATTGCTATTATTCTAAAGTAAACAGAGCTATTGTTTCGTTGATAGATGGCCTTCACATGAAAGGTAATTTGCACCTCCTTTAATAAATAACAAACAAAACATTTTCAAATCATTTATTCTAATTAAATTTTTATTTAAATTGAAATTTTTTATCTCTTTTCATCTTAGAAAATGAGCATCACTTCATTTGAATTTGAAACGTTCTACTTATTAACGAAAATTTGATTCTTATTAAATAAATTAAGAACTAGAGTGCTTAATTATTCGAATCTAGGAATTAGTCTGATTAAACTAATGAAAATCATGTTTGTTAACAAAATCTAAGCACATCGTAATTATTTCTAAAATTTGGTTAATTAACGAAATAATAAATAAATTTATTCCTCTTTAGAGGCAAGAGTCCTCCAATCATCAACCCGACCCGTTTAGAGGGAAGAGTCCTCCAATCATCAATACAAATTTAATTACAAATTAATAAGCATCAATACAAATACAATTGTAACAAATTAATAAATAATTTTAAAAAATGTATACCCATTAACAAATAATATGACCATAGATTTCCACCAAGAGACAAAAAGTAATTTAAAAATTTCACGCAAAAACCCGAGCAAAGGACGCACTAGCCATCTCGGCATTTCCCATAAGTTGTTACGGAAACCTAGTCAAAACCTTAACAAGGATAGTATGACCCAAAAAGGATAGGATAGATGCTCTTTGTAATGATCTCTCTTCCTTAGTTAATCTCTGCTTTTTAAAACTAGATAAAATTTTTTACTTCTCTAGGACTTGACAAAATTTATAATTTATAATTGACTTAATCGTATCATCAAATGAGTTCAAAAACTTGTATTCACCTTTCCATCGTGTCATTAATTAGATTTAATTATTATTATTATAATTGTTTTATTATTATTAAAAAACATAGGGGTCAAGTGCTTGTGGGGCACTTAAATGACAGATTATGCATTTTTTGATCTTATAGGAATTAAAATAATTTTCTTCGAATGTACTCAATTTTAGCTACTTTAACAATTTTTACAGATTTTGAATCGAAGAATTTCAAAATTAGGGGACTTTGCCAATGGTGAGAAGTCTCATATCGCACGATTGGAACATCAAAATGAAAATTATAAGATGTTTGATAGAATTTTAAAACATCAATTTAATGTATCTTTACTCGGAGCGTGTTGCATTAGTCATTTCTTTATTGCTTTCATTTCACTGGGGAGACCATGTGGAATATTGTTAGCTGTGACTTCTTTCTATTCATTTAACTACTATGACTATGGTACTCAAGAATAAATAATACTATTTCTGGCACTAGAATGAAGTTTGCCAATCAAGTCAAACAAAGATATTAAATTAAACAACAAATTATGTTTACAAAGAAGCTAGGTTTTGTTACATAATTGACATTTCGCGAGTGCTAAGAATGAACATTTTTAGTAACTGACATTTAATTTATAAATATAGTTAGAGTCCAAACAGGTTTTTGTAAAGGTAATTCTTTAATGGCCTATGTTAAAAGTAGATTAAGTTAATTTGCATGATGTGATGCAGACTTAAAAAATAAATATGTTCTTTCAAAGAACCTACTCTCAATCTCATTAAAGAATTATAATATCTGGCTTTGTTTATTAACACGAATACTTTTGAAACGTCTGATCTCTCGAAGATCATCCAGCTCCGCAGTAACGACAAGATATTTATTTGTAAATTTAATTTAATTTTTCGAAATATCTCAAAACAGCTTATTAAAAATAATAGAGCTAAATTAAGGGCGTTAAGGCCTACAGCAAACATTGAAAAAAAGATAATTTAAGAGAAATTAATCAATTTGTCTCAATGTCCATGTATTCGTGTGTTAACACATTTAATTGTGAGTAGTCCAAATTTATTTGTTCCTACTCAAAACTCAACTTCAAAAAACAATTAAATGAAACTTCATATTTAGTTATTTTATATTTAGACCATTTGGGAGTCGGCTTTCGGCGGGCATCTTGCTGGCCAGTGGGCTTTGCCCCCCTGGACTCCCCAATAGGTTTTAAAATAATTTTTTTGTCATGAACTATTAGTGGGTTTTAAAATTAAAAAAATCGAGTCAGTGTCGCCTCGGAAGCCGATTATAATAAGTAATAGATATAGATAAGTAGCTGAATAGAATTTAATTTAAATAATTATGTTAGAACCTTTTTCTCTCTATCCATTTTTATAACTTCTTCGTGACTTATGCCTCCCACGTCCCACTCCAAAATCATTTAGCTAAAACTATATGGAATACCATATATATTAAAATTTACGTACATTTAACTGAAAATATCTCATACAATTTTTAACGTTAATTTTAAAATAAATATGATTTAATAGACATTTTGCCTCTCCCTTCACTTAGGAATAATTTCTGAATACGTATCTGCAAGCATCAATTTATTGAAATCAAATGAATAATTTCACACTAAAGTTTTATGTACTAAAAATAAAAGATTTTCTAATATTTAGCTCGACATTGGCGTAGTTAGGGAGTTTTCCTAGAGGGCAGCCGGACAGTTGATTAGCCACCACAAGGTTTCAATTTCGGTAATCCGATTTTTTTTTTTTTTTTTTAATGCAATCGAATGCAAGAAGGGGCGCACCAATAAAGATCCAGCCCCTATGGATCTCGCAAGACACTTGCATTACCGAAGAGAAGGGAAAGTTGATTAAGTGAGAGGGTGGAGACGTAGGTGTTTATGCACTCGGATTTTGAAGGTTTGAAGATTATACGTGCTGGGGAAGATGGAGGCTGGGAGAGAATTCCAGTTCCTTGAAGTAATGGGGATATACGCATTGGCGAATGAAGTGGTCCGGCACTTTTTTAATTTGAGCGCAAAAGAGTGCTGGGAGTCGGCAAAACGCTTGCTACGCGCAAAGCATACTTTGGGGGAAGTTACTGATTTGATCTCATCAGAGCACCTGCCGTGATAGTATCTATAGAAAAGGGAAAGGGCAGAGACATTTCTTCGATGAGCTAGCAAGTCGAGGGAGACGGTGAGGGTAGTAGAATCGTCAATTAGCCTGACGGCTCGTTTCTGAATTGGATCCAGAGTAGCAGATTAGAGATCAACTAACTTTTTAGCAGAATTGACAAATTTTGGAAGTAACGAAATAATTAAATCAGAAATACATAAGAGTTTCGATTTTTCTAGAGGGGGAGGGGGCAATGAGTTTTGTAGGGGGCACCGCCACTCCCCCTACTCCTATACTTCTCGAGGTCATTAAAAATAAACCAACAAATGCAATGACCAATTCATTCATCCCTAAGTCATCTAAATTGGTTCCCGAGTAGTGGAATTTTCAAATTTTCTAGAGCTTACTCCACAAGTACCTTCAACTCTGACCTAAACCTTGAACCTCCAACCGCTTCTTTCAAGTTTGCGAGAGTCATTCTTGACTTAAAGGCTTTCCACCCGCTTATTCTTCAACTTTCTTTCACCCTTAATATAAAACATTTCTTAATTAACTCAAATATATAAATTAAAATTAAAAATGAATGATTTAAAATCCATGAAACTTTCTTTCCAACTATTTTTTTCTTTTTATTTACTAAATTTAAAAGAGATATTCCGTTGTTTTTATTTGAAAGTTGACTTTTCTTTTATTTAAATGCCTTTTTTTATCTTATCCAGAAAGAATAATAAGAATTATTATAAAATTCTCAGATATAAATTCTTACGATTAAAATCTGAATTTCTATACTTTTGTTCTCAATTCTTTCCCTTCCCTCTTATAATCGTTTTAATTTCTACTAATTTTTTAAACAATTAAACATACACCTATTAAATACTTATTTTATTGCATTTACTATTTATTACTCTAAAATCTGAAGTTTAATTAGCTAATATGAAATTTTTCATTTCAAACTATTATTTCAATTAAATCATTAATTAATGTATAAATACATTTCTATAATGGTGAGAATTTATTAAGCATCTATTGTTTGTCCATCTGTTTCCTACTAATGCAACTTTGATCAATTTTTGTAAATTAATACAAGCTTAAACATGTGCGTTTGCATAACTTTTTTCAATATAATCAATTTTCAATAAAAACAATAAAATATATGTGAAAAAGTCACTAGATTAATAAATCAAATGTAATATATGGGAAAAAGCCCACATTAAGGACTCTAGATCTGTATAGTTCCTAAGCTATCATTATGCCATTACAATTTATGGTATTGAGATAGTTCCCCAATGTAAAATTAAAGGATATTATTAAAAGTCTTTATTTATATAGATCTATTATACTATATATAGTATATTATTATTATTATACTAATATAATTATTTTTCTTTCTTATTTTGATTCTACCCTTTAATTTTCTTATGAGTTTTTAACTTTCTCAATTCTCTTTGCAATATTTAGAAATTTTAAAACTTTGAATTTATTTTATTTTAAATCTCAAACATAAAATGTTTCCGAAAAATAAAATATTTTCATTTGGAATCATCATATCTTATAATATCTTACATAATCAAGTATCTATCTATTTATCTATACTTATTGTAATCGGAGATGTGAAACGACGGCGGCGTGATTTTTTAACTTTAAAACCCACTTATAGTTCATGACAAATAAAATTTATTAAAATTAGGAAATTTAAATTATTATTTTAAAGCCCACAGCGGAGTTCAGGGGGACTTTGGCCGAAGGCGGGCTTCGCAGCTGGTATAGATATTAAAGTCTTTACTGGCTTAAGGCACCCACCTGCCTCTATATGATTATATCTCGCATGCGAACGAACTCTTTCACTTTTCTAAAATTTCAGCATCCAGAACCTTCATTAAGAAACAATAAGAAAACCATTTTACGAAACTAAAGTTGAATTTTTGAAAAAACAATTATTTATACTTTATTGACTTCATAATTGAATTTGTTTAAAAGTTTATGGATTTCTATTTTGATTAAATGCTTTCAAAAATATCTATTTTGATGATTTTTGACGTCATTGAATTTTTTAACATCAGAAACCAAAATTACATAAATTTCTAATCTCACCTATAAAATTTTGTTTAGTATAATAGTCGAATTAGAATCATTTATGATAATTTTTGAGAATCTCTTGATATCTTTGTTCTCTCTGAAAGTTCAGCTAACCAGGGTGTGGTTTGAACTGATTACTGACCTTGTCCGTATGATCTCGACGTAAACGACGATAACCTTCGGCGCTCCTTATACTCGTATCAGAAAACCAGGTCCAATTCCACCTACACTAAATCATTAAAATTTCGAACAGGCTGGAAAGGGCAAAGGCCTCGACCGCAAATAAATTAACTCTTTTAGATCTAACCTAAACTCTAATTCGATATCCATTGTCTTTTAAGTACTAATTAGTCATTTTTTGGGGTAAAAATAAAATATTTAATTATAGGCTCTATCTATCTAATTTATATAAAATTAAGTTTTTGTCTGTACATTGCTCAAAATCCCTCCAAATTTTGGATGTACATTGTACACGTTATGAACGCAAAGTTATGTAAAAAAACACCTTCAACAAAATTCCTGTCTGTCTGTCTGTTTTCTGTCTGTCCGAGAAAGTTTTGTTCGGAATTGGCAAACAAACGGCTGGTGGTATTTTTCATGAGATTTCCTATTTGAATCAGATATATTTTTCAACTTAAAAATTATTGTAATAAAACATTTTGATAATTTGAGTCTAAAAGGGGTTTGGGTGGGGGTCACTAATGGAAATTATCAAATAGTTCTGCTCCTGAACTATCAACGCTACGGCAAATTCCTTTAGAAGGAAAGTTCTAGATGATGTGATTCCTGACAATTTTCGTTGAAACTTTTTTCAAATTGGGTAATCAGCAGAGGAGATAATTTACAACAATTGATATTAATTTCCAAGGTAACAAGATTTGTTGATATTATAAATCAAAATATTTATATACCAAACGATATCTAATATTCACCCACAGCGGATAATTTAATACGTTATTCAAGAACATTACTTATAAATAACAGCTTTTTTACTTCTAATTATTATTATTTATCTATACCTGTGTGCATGTTGAGCATGTATGAAATATACAAAATAAAATAGAAATCTAAAATAATTTTACTTATAATAATAACCTCAAAGGTGCATAATTTTTATTTTTAATATTTCCATATACAAACGGTTTAGTATCCAGAAGTAAACTTGGCCTTAGAGTCATAGCCCCCGCATGAAATTTCGGTCTCCTTATTATGGAAGAGGTATGTGTTTTTTATGAAGTGGAAAAAGTTGGCAGAATTGGTTTTATTTTTTGTTATTTCGCCAATTGAAATGGAATTGTTCTGTTATTTTAATGAAAAAAAAATATGGTGCCTGGAGAAAGTCTTAAAAATAAAAAATAAACTAAACTACAATCACATACATTTTTACTTTCCAATTATACTAAATTAAATAAAATTAAAAAAAATTAATATTAGGTAAACATTAATTTTTACAGTTATAAAATATTTTTCAGTTTTTTTTTCTAACATACCCCCATAAAAGAATGTCTCTGAATGTCCTGGAGATGCAAATATATATATCTCAAAAGAAATGCCGGAAAAACGTGAGGTCGACTGCTTCGAAAATTAAGAACTTTGCCTTCTGAGTACCTCTTGAGTTTTAAAAGGGGTCATGGCTCTCGGGTTAGTTTTATCGTATAGATAGTGTTTAGAAGAGAAGCTATTGGAAATTTAAAATTACTTGAGCCCATTAGATTAAAGAAGAAATCTGAAATTAGGTTAGTTCTTGTATAGATTGCTTTCTTAGAAAAAGTCTACTGTTAGCTTGTTTATATACGTTCCAAACCCAGTTATTGTTTCGTGCATCCCTCTGGGGTTGATTTAAGAAGCCTAAATGTAAAACACTATTTCCCCTTTAATCTCCAAGAAATGAAACGGCTATATCCTTTAAGAACAGACACTTCAAATACAAAGAATTAGTCATTTCGTAATCAAAATAATGTCTCATACCTTAGACCTAACAAGATTATTATACTTTTTTTGGAATTCTGAAACTTCAATATAATTTACAATCAGTTGATTCATTTTTCATTGCCGCTCCCAAACCAGTTTTTTTCTTTCTCAAGATTTCTCACAGTTCAGTTCTGAATGAAAAGACAGTCAATGAAGGACCAACTTCCTGTGGGTGCGTCTAGTCCATGATCAAATGTCAAGACCAATTCGGGTCCAGTTCAATTAATTGAATCTTTAATAATAATGATTCTTTTCTTAAATTTACTTCCAGATAAATAATTTACAAGGCTCCCTAGCCAATTAGTAAACGGAAATATTTACGATTAGCTGATTCACGTTTAAATACTAGGTTATAATTTATTAGTATTAAATATCTATAATTTTAGAAAAATGATGTTCTTTCAATATAAGATCAAATGAAAAAAGATTTTGAATGATTTATTTGCAAAATTGAATTTAATAATCTATCTTTTCCAGTAAAATACAGTAGGTACTACAAAAAACTTAAAATAAGTGTTTTTCAAACTTGTGAACATTTATCTTAATGTGATTGTATTGTTTTTATTTATGAGCCATCGCTATTTTTATTTTATTTTGCCAGCCCTTTTAATATGAATGCATTTCTTTCCCTCTAAGCATTTATTGTTATCAAAGATAAGAGTAAATAAATATTTTATTTAATATGGATTTACTATGAGTTAAGGATACTGGGTCACTTATTTCACATTAAAATTAAAAAATTAAAAGATATAAAATTATAGATAAAAGTCCCCTACAAAACTCATTGCCCCTCTATAAAAATCGAAAGTCCATTATTACGAGACATCACTTATGTAATTCTCATTAAATTATTTCGTTACTTTCAAAATTTGCCAATCCCACTAAAAAGTTAGTTGATCTCTGCTCGGATTATCGAAATTGAAACTTTGTGGTGGCTAATCAGCTGGCCGGCTGCCCCCCTTTAGGAAAATTCCCTAACTACCCAAATGTGTATATTCAATATATTGTCCATATTGTTTATTTTTAATAATTGTATTAATAGTTAAGTTTAGTTTAAGCATATGATTGCGTGAAGTAATGTATCTTATTATCGAAATTGTATTATAGTATAGTGTTTGACTTTTTGTATCTCTCCTCTATGAATGAATGAAATGATATATATATTTTTACCAAAGGATAAATGAACGAATACTTGATGAGTTGGAGTGTATTGGGGTATTATTGATGTTAAAGTAGTATGTCATATTATGTAGCTACATATTCTGTTTTTATTGAAATATTCGTTTGTATTATTGTTGTTTTTGCTGATGTTATTGTTTAGAGATATAACCACGTCTAATAACGTATCTTGTTCAAAAAGATACCAGTTGTAATCCAAATGTTTCTTCTGTATGTTCTGCTCTAAGAGGCAAGACGCCTCATTAAGTGAATAAAATAAATAAATAAATAGTAATAATAATAATGAACTGTTCAAAGATGAGGAACTCGTTATAGAAATAACTAAATTTGGAAATTGAATAATGGTGCAAATTCTACCCCATCGTTATCCCGGCGAAAGGCGTTATCTCAAATAATATCAAGAGAACATTCGAGGATCTTGCACTAACGAACAGCCTAATACGAATAGAGCTATCTATCATATTACAAACACACATCGTATGCAAGTTCCTCAACAAATAAACACTGAAAACGTCATGTGGACCAGGATCAACTTACTCTTCTCATCGACCGAGCCTAATCCCATTCCATCTAAGGAATAGGTGAAATTTTTCCAGCAGCAATGCTGAGAAAGCACAATAAAATCAAATAATAATAAAAGAATTTTTAATATTTTAATACCTAAAGCATAAACAAATTAATCTTATAATTAAAATAATTTTTCAGATAGAAATGTATATTGTAAAATTTGAATCTGATGTTCTTTGAAGTTTGTAGAAAAAATGTATAATAGATTGATATTCATGAGAAAAATATGTTCGAGACACTTGTATGATTTGGAGAATGACCCAACCGCAGCAGGTGAATAATTATTGTTGTTTATAAACAAATCCCTCATTACAAACATCTTAAATCAGTTACATTGGTAGCTATAATAAAATGGTGTAATTTTTTAATTATTGAAATTTCATTTAAAAAAGGCTTGGCTATATTATCTGAGTGTGAAAATTGCATATCGTAATACTAAGGATTAGGTACAATTTTTTCCACTAGGGTAATATTCATTCCACGCATCATTGAACAAGTGGGATACGTTTTCTGTGAGTGGACAGAATCACAGTTTTCTCTAATGCCATAAATGTGTTAGCTATTTCTCTATGTATTTTTTAATTTTACGAAAATATTTTGATTTGCGAGGATTTCTTATTACAGAAAAAGTATAGGTATTATTTCCAATGACTCTTTGTGACTATAAACATTCTATTAACTGTATGTATAAGTGAATGTCTAAAGAAATAAATTATTAACTGTATTCTCAAGGTGAAATCTAAGAATTGCTCATTTTTTTACATTTACTCTACTTTACACGTGACATAGTATTCGCTCATGACAACGGCCTTGGCATGTTGAAATAATCCAAATCTATAAGATTATTATCTATCTATTATCTCGGAAGTTAAACAACCTGTAGCGCCGTGAGTTACTGTTTGGATGATCCTGGATGCTAATGACAAATTTACAGCTGTAACAAACCCATTTGTGCTTACATCTCCCTCAGAAACCTATCCAAAATGTGTTCTGGTGGGTGGATGCCCAAAAATATTTATTTATTTTGAAAATATTCATAATTTTACAAAATAAATTAAAATAAAAATATTGAAAAAAAAAAAATCAATAAAAATATTTGATATTTGATTTCCTTAGTGTAGACTAAATAATTTCAGGGGGGGCGCATTGCATCCCTGGTATAGTAGGCATAGGGAACTACAAAATTATTTATTCACTAAAATCTAACGGCTATATTGCCATTCATTATTGTCAGAAGCTACTTAAAGAGCGGAAAATTATTTTCTATGACTTTTGAAACTGAAATTTTCGAAGATTGTATTTCTACCCACTTTCAACCCCCCTGCAACTCAGAACCCATTTGAGATACAGAGCTGAAATTATACACATGTAATTATATGTAATTATATGTAATCCATATTGAAGAGATTACCAAATTTCAATAATATGATTAAATAGATTCTGACATATTATAGTCTTAAGAAAATGGCTAATTCTGGCCTCACCACTTACGAACTAACTAACAGTTCATCAAAACCTATCGGGTACTTCTAATAATTCCAGCATCATGAATTTTCGCATGCTGATAGAATTTGGGACACAAATAAAATTTCCAAAAACCCAAACTTTCTCTCTTTCAACCCATAAAGTGAAGGTCTGAATGTAGGGTAAATTTGCATCTGTGATTGCATATGGTATGAAATGAAACTAAGATGCAAAAATTTTGCATAATGGTAGATTTTGAGGTAATAATAAAGGAAAAATACGAAAAATCCAGACAGTGAAGGGGTTAAGATTGTAGGGAAAATTTTCATCATTTTTAATTAAATATGTAATGACCATAGGATATTAAGATAAAATTTGGCGATTTTGTAGAGTTTGGGGGATTAATAAAAGGGAAAATGAATAGCAAAAACTTTACTTTGCATAAAATGAAGAAGGGAAATTTATAGGGTGAATTAACCCCACTCAAATAATAAATAAAAATAAAAACTTCATATTGGCTTATAGAGAGCTTCAAGAAGAGAAGCACCCAAAACACTTTGGTGAAAAAACAGTCCAAGTTCGAAAAATAGTGAAATCTGGCGAAGGAGCCAATTTAAATTCGGAAATAATAATTAAGGTGAGAAAATAGTACGTTTAATTAAAATGCATTCTTTTCCATTTTGGATGACAATCTAGATTTGTGGATTGTAAATTTTTAATTTAAATTATTTTCATGAAACTTGGCTGTTACGCATTATGCCATGAGGGCAAACAACGATATTCGTGACCAGCCAAGTTTCATGAAAATAATTTAAATTGAAAATTTACAATCCACAAATCTAGATTGTCATTCAAAATGGAAAGAACGAATTTTAGTTGAAAGTACTATTTTCTCATCTTAAATATTATTGCCAAATTTAACTTTGCTCCATCCTAGATTTCACTACTTTTTCGAACTTGGCCTGTTTTTTCACATAAGTGTTTTGGGAGGGATAAGTCTTAGGTAATGTAATTATTAATATTTAAACATTTAATTGGGGACTGACAGTTTTTACAACAAAGTAATTAATTTAATAGAATAGCAAAATTTCAAATAAAGAAGAAATATTACTTGCAAGACATTCTCTAGGAAATAAATAGATTGAAAGCGTAAAAATTGTCTAAAACATTGAGCATGCCTGACGTTCAATAAAATTTGAAGAAAGTTCCGTAACGTGAATTTGAATATTTGCTATCATGATTTATCTATTAAAATCAATGAAGCACATAAGATGGAATAAATTTCAAGCAAATTAACAAATCTTTGATTTTTTTAATGAAATTGAATGCAAGAAAGAGCGCACCAGGAAGATGCAGCCCCTATGGAACTCGAAAGACCCTTGCATTACTGAAGAGAAAGAGGAAATTAATCAATCAAAAGGGTGGAGGCGTAGGTGTTCGTTCATCCGGGTTTTGAAGTTTTGTAGATTATAATTATCGGGAAAGACGGAGGCCGGGAGAGAGTTTCAGTTAAGTAGATAAGACGATAAATATAGAAATCATTTTTTTTTTGTTTTTGACATCTTAAAGAAAAATTAAATGATTGTTTTACAAGTAGATTTTTATTAATTTAGGTTTCATTTAATTAATTTTGATTCAACACGTGTAATATAATTTAATGATTATATAAAGAATGTTGGTATATGTCATGAAAGATATATGCCGTTAAGAAAAAGGGAAAGGAAAGTGTAAGATTCCAAAGATATATTCGTCGAATGATAATATTTGAAGATTTTGGATAAGAATATTTTAAAATAATCTCTCTTTTCTCTTTTTAATTAAAGACAAATTTCATTTTCGTCAGATGCCAATTAAATCTTTCCTTAAAAAAGATAAATTATATTCCTAATGATTATTACACAAAATATAGTTTCATTGATTTTTAAGTTTTGCTCTTTTCCAATGTTTTTAATGATTAATATTTATTTAGTATTCCTAGTTTTTTTTTCACTTTACTATACCTCGGGGGCGCGTGACAGAAATAAGTGGCGCCTTACTGTAGACAGGGCCATATTACTACACGCCGATCGCGACGCCTCATTTATTGAGGCATACGACTTAGAAGAAGAAGAATACCAAAGAAGTATTGTCATGCAGGGAGGGAAAATTTATTTTTTGTTAAAATGTCTAAAACGGCTATTAAAAATATAAAGTATTTTAATTAATGAGAAAAAAAAAATTGAAATGAAATCAAGGCGTTAAGGTCTACAAGAAATAGTAGAAGTATCTTTTAGTGAACATCAAGAAATCAATTAATGACCATAAAATTTAAACAAATCGTGAAAGAATTAATACATTTTTAGCACCCCCACTACTTTTTGAATGGATATATTCTCAGAAAAAAATACATTTTTTTGTTTCTGATTATGAGTGTCCACTTGGGGCAATCATCTTTAAGCAACAGTTTTTATGGAAATGTAGTCTTTTGAAGAAATAATTGGGTTTTCTATAAAATAAAATTAATCTTAGACGAGCTACTAAAAATGATATCGCAAGCTACAGGCACCTCTCGAACGACAATTTAACGACCACTGATATAGACCAATTGAAATACATTATAATATTAAATTAAAAGTTTCTTTTTACCGAGAAGAGCAGAATTTTTGTAAATTAATGGAGATAATAAAAGAGTGTTTCTGCTGGAAAACTGATTCTTTTTTTTAAATTTATTTATAACGAGATTTTAATTTCTAAGGCTTTCCCCTCTTCATCAGTCTATTACAATTCCTGTGAATCAATTGTAATAGACTGATGAAGAAGGCAAAACCCTCTAAACTAATGTCTCGTTATAAATAAATAAAAAAAATATATTTTTCCAGTAGAAGACACACTCTTTTATGGTCTCCTTTAATATTATAATAATATGTTTAAGGTTACATTATAGGTGTTTGTTTGTATGATCTCTGGATATAATTTCCTAGTTCATTATAAGGGTTTTCCTTGTTGATTAATTATAGAAAAGAAAAAAACAAATGTCCAAAATTGACAAAATAAAGCCCGCAATATGCAGGGTCGAATCTAGGGGGGGAGGGGCTAAAGGGCCACGTGTTCATTGCGGCAAATTTTAAGAAGCGAGAATTTTTGTTTTATATTTAGTGTTGGGGCAGTGGCGGCAGTCAAGCTTGCCCCCCCCCCCCCCACCTGACAAAAGACCTTAGATCCGGATCTGGCATAGATCCAGATCATGTGGTAGACATTCTTATATCAAGCTATGAGAATATATGGATGGATTTCTTATACTCAATGAATAAAAAAAAATAATAAAGATTAATTGTTATTAGCCCAAGGGTAAAGGTTTTCATAATCTCAAGATATAATGAGATATAAAGTAATTGAAATATATTACCTTGAAATTATTATTGTACTAATTTTTCTATTGGTAAGATGTTCATCTCGTTTTTTATTTAATTTCTTATTTATTTACAAAGAGACGAAGCTTGTTTTTGGATAGATTCAACAACAGTGATACCTTTCAAAAGATCAGTCACTGATATTACATGGTTCTAATGCAATGAAAATTCAAATTTCCAAATAATGTCCATTTACACAAACAATTTCTCTTGTTTATGGGAAACAGATATTTACCAACAGCATTTCTTTAAAAAAAACAATTGGACAAATTGTAACGACCTTGCATGGCGCCATTCATGCAAGAAGTTTGCAAACTATTATACTATATGTATAGATATATATGTTGTTTTCACTTATACTTTTAATTTTTAATGTTGAAATGTTAGGTAGTGATCAAAATATTTTTGAATCAAAAAAGTATGTTTGTGTTTAAAACTTTTTCACATTTTATATTCTCTTTTTGTTCTTGTATCGGACTAGATCCCGAAAACTTAGTAGTGAAGAGTAGAATCTTGTTAGTTTGAAGAAAAATCGTTTATTGGGTGGTTTCCCATTACCTTCTTTACTCGATAAAGCATTAAAAAATTTTGAAGAAGTTAGCAAAAGTTTAGAAAAATGTGGGAATCAATTATAATCAAAGGTGCAGCTCTAGACCCTTACATTCAAGACTACACGCTCGAAAAGAATAAAAGTATGAAATAAATTATCAAAACTTTGAAACAATTTTCCTGTCCTTAGAATAGATAGCTCAATTTTGATTATAATAAAACTTATATTGAAATCAAATCTGAATACTAATTTTTTTGTATTATGTTTTTTCGTAATTCTAGCAAACTACTAAGTTAACCGATCGATCGTTTCCATATTTATTACTGAGTCAATTGTCTACTATAAGATCTAACCCGGATCAGGGATATAACTACAATCAACGGGTTAACAAAGTCGGGACTGACCCAGGGCTTCCTAATTATAATGATTTCCGAGTGAAGTGGAAAACACATTAAGGGCCGGTTGTATGTCGCAAAGTAAATGCTTTTTACCACTAACCAAGGGTAGATGGTAAATGGAGGGACTGGGATGGCCAATCAGATGATGGAACTTTCAGTGCCTTTGGTTAGTGGTAAAAAGCATTTACTTTGCAGCATACAACTGGCCCTGAACCTTCCGTAAATGGATTATAGTATATCAGTTTTAGATTTAGATTTTTCCTAATATTATTTTGTCAGATAAATTAAAAAAATTTAAATAAAATCTTCGCCAGCATATTTTTTTCGGAACTTTCAAAATATTCCAATCCTTTTTAGATCATTTACTTAGAAAAATTGAAAAACTTATTAATATTTCAAACTTTTCACACTTTTGGAAATATTTTGAATTTTGGACAAATTTTTTGTCCCTGGGTCTTAAAAGCTCCAGTTACGGTCTTGAGCGGAAACCTTTTCTATCGAGTAAATTAAAAATATCAAATTCCAAAATTATAAACAAAAAAGCAACAGTCCTTCCCCGCGTAGCAGCAATTTTATTACCTTTTAATTATTTTGTTGATTGTGAAATGCATATATTTATATATATATTTTAAATAATAAATATAACTTAATAAAGGAGGGAAAAACCTCCTTTATGGAAAAAAAGTGCTCTTATGTTTGTTTAGGATAGATAAAGTAAAAAAATATTTAATTTTAAGAAATTATTTTTTTAATCATGATTCTTCATTATTTCTGTTTTATTTCAAAATCACGTTTTTACTAAAACAATATTTATGATAAGGAAATTCTTTAACGAATTTTAAAATAACCTGGGTTGATTTGTTTTTGAGTATGACACTTTTTTGTTTAGAAAAAAAAAAAAAAAAGGGTGAAAGTTTATAAGAATTGTTCTTAGAAATAAAAACATTTTTTAAGCTGTGGTCCCAAGAACTATTAATAAAAATTGATGAAATTTTGATTTTCCAGATGGCGACCCGGTGGACGTGGAGATTCTGCCAGTTGGCAGTATTGCTCCTTGTACTTTCCACTCTCACTACTCAGGCACAAAGTAAGTAGAATCGATAAAAAAAGAGGAAAATAGAGCAGTTATAGATCAAATTCATCTTATATAACTGCACTTGAGATTGGATAATTAGATGATCCGAAAGAAAAGAAATTCTACGTAATCTCTTCATTAATTATCATTTTAATTTCGAAAAATTTTATGAACATTTAAAAAAGTGAAAGTAATGTAACTATAAATTTGATGATTAATTAAATATACATTTCTAGACAGCCTTCCGACAGGAAAAACTTAATAATTTTTTTAAACAAGAGAGATTTCGAGTTGGCCCCTTATAATATATTTATATAAATTTAATAATTTGTTTGGATTTTGGTTATTTAAAATTATGACAGTTCTCAATTTAGTTTTCATGAGTATTAAAGAATGAGGGAAGTTGACTGAACACAGGCACATAGTTAATTAATATTATGTTAATATTTTTTGAATTTTCCTGATAGTGAATTTTTCTGTTAGAGGTAGGGTCACCTAATATCCAAAACAACATTTATTTCCAAATATTTATCATGATACCCGAAAAGTCTAATGTGAATTTATTCTGGAAATGCCTTTCAAATGAGCTTAAAAATTCCTCCAATAAAAGGAAACTATGTAACATTTAAGTCTAGTTTTCTATAAATAATTAATGTTTGAAAATGGTTCTTAAACTTCCGTGCAAATCTTAAACTCTAGAACCTTGTTATTTTCTATGTCGAAACATTCCCTAGTATGTAACATTAATTTTATATTAAATCAGTCTTTTTAAATCGTTCACAACTGGAAAAGAAAATCGAAAATTGGTACCTACATTTGATCTTAGCCTTGTGATGAAAATATGAGGGCATATTAAATTGCGTTTGTCAATACGATAGTTATATTTCCAAAATGTCGTTAAAAACATTATACAAAATATAAATATTTTATCTAGGGCATTGTAAATAACATTGATTATGTGCTTTTTATTTTATATTCGTGGAAAATAGACCAATTTACTATTTTTGTAAAAAGTGTAAAAAATAATCTATTCTAGAGGGTAGGGGTGGTATTTTTGCCTCTCCTTGGAGCATTCCAGAGGGAAAAATTTAACCATTTTCCTCCGTTTCTCCATCACTGTTTCTTTTAAGGTACCTATATAGCATTTGTGTTACAGGCATTTAAAAGAGAAATATTAAGAATTCTAAAAATTATAAACATTCGTAGGGTTGCTAAGAATCAAGGATGTCGGCTTAATTGTGTTTTAAAAAGTGTTGATATTAAATTTGTTTGATCTGCTAACCAAGTGGAACTGGGTTCGAATCCAACTCGAGGCATTCGGCTAAAATCTGACCTCCCGGAGTAGGGACAAATTTGAATAAAATAAATAGTATCGTAAATGGCTTATGGCTAGAAGGGCCGAAAAGCCAAAAAAAAATTTTGTTTGATTGTTTATACTAGCTGCGACGCCCTCCATTGGCGGGCCTCTTGCTAGCCAAGGGGCTTCTCACCCTCGACCCTCCCTTACTTCCCTCGTCCAAACAAAATTTGGTTGAGCTTGGTCCAAAGGGCTAGAATTTTTATTTCAGACCCTCTCCCCCAATTTTGTGTGATTAGTTTTTGCATTTCTAACCTTCTGGGGGTCTACAGAATATGTATACAAAATTTGGTTGAGTTTGGTCGAAAGGCCTAGAATTTCTATATTTGACAACCCCCCTTCCATTTTGGGTGGTTATTTTCAAATAGATTTTTGAACAAAAATGTCAAAAATTACATTCTCTACAACTTTGCTTCTAAATGGAATTTGTCGTAGAGTGACAGTTTAGGAGTTTTAATCAAATAATTCCTAGGGGGGCGGACATACAGACACTGGAACAGACGGACATATAAATAAATAGACATAGGCACAAATGCCCTTTAGTAGTATGTGATATATGTATATAAATAATAGTGTATATATACATTAAATAACATTTTTCATTCAGCCAAGATACTCTGTTTTTCTCTTTTTTGTCTGAAGGATAGGGATAAGATTTCCTATTGTGTCAATAAAGTTGACTACTTTTAAGGGGCTCCAAATTTGAGATCATGAACAAACAAGAAAATGATTTAAAATTTTATTTTTCGTTCAACTTTAAAGCAACAGTTAACAAAATATTTGTGATATTAATTAAAATTCTCCACGGTCTTTAGTTTTAAAAATGAATTATCTTCTTGCAAAAGGTATTTGCAAAATCTTCCCAGTTATCGAGTTAAAAATGCATTTTACTCTAATGATTCCTTTAACTGAATGAATCAACAAGTGATTTCTAACATTTTACTAATTCTTTTAATGGTTTCTTGTAAAATTAAACCAAAAACATAATAGACATATATTTTATTAAAGGTCGAATAATTCAAAAACAATTTAAATAACTGAAAGATATGGGAAAATAATAAAAATCCGGCCAAGTGCGTGTCGGACCGCATACCAAAAATTCCATGATGAGGAGAAAATGAGAGAATTCGTAGAATTTTTTTCATAATAATTATTAAGTTAAGAAATCATCAAAAAAATAACCCTAAAAATGGCCAATTGGGGGTTCTCTCACATTTAATACATTTTTTTTTGTTTTTGGTGAAAATTAAAACAGACAAGTTGTAATTAGTTCACGAGCTATCTGACATATGAATTATAAACACGCATTATTATATTATACATTCTAAAGGCGGCCTCACCGCCCATTGGATACCGACAGACATTGTAGCGTCACAGGGCGAACGAATGCTCTTTCGGGGCGAATGCTCAATGTATGTGCGGCTTAATAGGGTTGCGTTTTACTTTTGAATGGAGCCCTAAAAAACTCAGAACATCTCTGACAAAACTCGGACAGATAGCAACCCTATTATTGCTCTTTCGGAAGAATTATTTCATATTTAAAAAAGATTTATTCAATAAAAAGAGCTTTAGAATAGTTTGTCATTTTGTGGGTGGTCCAGTTTTTCAAAAGGATTAAAATGTCAATATAGTCTTTTGAGAAGGGACTGATACACTCCATGTTTTGTAGGATAATAAATATGTTTTATAAAATGTTCTAACCTTCAAATAATGTAATATTTTTAAGCTTTTACAAGTTTATTAAATAGAATTGTTTTGAGTTTCATAGTATATCACATTTTACTCAATGAATCAGAATAAATAAAAGCATTAACAGAAAAGAATTTATTTTCAAAAATAACATAATGGAAATGACGAAGGATGTTTCTAAAATGGTAGTTGTTATTAATTCTAGTTGACTCTTATTTGAATTTTGAGCTTTAAATGAATTGCAATTATCCTCTGAATAGTGAGAGTCGTTTTGTAGCTGACTAAAGTGATGAGCAAATTTGAAAGGACGCGCTCCAGGGCCAAAGAGAAGAAGTGAGTCTGTCTCTCTGATTTCCTTATGATGATTAAACCTTGTAAAAGGTTTATTGATGTTGGAGTGTGTCAGGTGGTTGGCTTTGCTTTGTCCTTGATCGTGATGTTTATCTACATTAATCTATATTTTTGTTTGTTACAACGGATGTTGAAGGCAACTTTTCAAAAAGAGAATGGACGACGAAGATTTTAATGATTTCGTGAGAATAATAATAGGAGATTTTTGCAAAAGATTTTTACGAAATAATTTATTTTTTTCTCATTGTTCACGAAAAAGTATAAAGACTTAAATCTTTATTTAGTTACTCAAAAGCTCATTTGAATAGGCATTGAAGTCATGAAACTACGATTCTTAAAAATAAAATAAATCAACTACTACAGTTAAACGGGAAAGTTTTTATCTCATTTTTTTCTAAACAAAGTAGCAATGTAACTCCTTTCAAGGCCTTCTTGTAATGGATTGACTGACTTATTAACTTGAATTATCTAGTGGAAAAACAATCGAAGAATGTTAATAGCATAAAATAATTTCAATTACTTAAATCGGAATTAAAGATGATATGTTTCAATTTCTCGATTCTATGAATCTCGAGAAGATAAATGGGAAAAATTTAAGATTTTAATAAAAAATCCATATCAATTTGTTATTTGAGTTTTTAAATGGTTCACCTGAAAAGGAATTTATTCTATTTAAATAGAAACGTGTTTGGTGGCCCAAATTTTATTTCAATGAATTGGCTAAGGGGACATTGATGGGAAAAAGTTTAAATAAAAGTTATATCTTATTTAATCCCTTATTTTAAGCAGGCATAATCGATATATTACACGCTTCGAGCGCTAAACCGCTGCTCTTCTTCAGTGCACGTCAGCTGGAAACATCAGTGGATGTTTTAATTTTTTTTTAACTTTTTATAATACATTTTTTAAATGGTAGAATGGTTTACATAGTCTCAGCCAAGTCACAAAAACACGCACAATTGATCTCCAGCAGACGTTTTTCACTGTGAAATGATTCTATATGTAAAACGTCTGCTGGAGATCAATTGAGCGTGATTTTGTGACTTGGCTGAGTACTATGTAAACCTCAATTCCACCATTTAAAAAATTTATTATAAAAAGTTTAAAAAATTTAAAACATGCACTGATGTTTTCCAGCTGACGTGCACTGAAGAAGAGCAGTGTAGGGCTCGAAACGTATCGATTACGTCTGATTAAAATAAAGGATTAAATAAGATATAACTTTTATTTCAACTTTTCCCATCACGGCCCCTTAGCCAATTCATTAAAATGGAATTTATTCTTTTTGTTCTAGGCTCCAAATGTAATCTTTAATTTATTGTCAGTGATAAATATTATCTGCCGAGGTTTTTACCTACCTTCCCTGAATTAATCTGTGTTAAGTTTAGAGCAGGATCCAGATTCGAGTAGAGTAGAAGTCAAGCTTTCTTTTTATACACTTTGCTTATTATACCTTCAAAAAAAAAAAAAATAAAAAAATGAACCGAATTAGAAAGACAAATAAATATTTAATTTATATTTCTTGTTAATTTAAATGACATTTAATGTGTTTTAAATTATTTACAAAATTAATGCAAATTACTTTCCCGGACATAATAAATATTAGGTTTATGAAAGAAATTTTCCGACTTCAAATAAAATAACGTTGCTGAATCCGGCTATTAAGAAGAAATAAAAAAATAATAAATAAATAATTGACAACTCATCAGTGAAAGTGGTTTTTTGTGCCTCTGGCGATTTCCAAGACAAACGCAGTTATGCTTTAAAAGAAATTTCAAATTGTCCACCTGAATCGAAGCAAAACTAATAAAAAAGTCGGACAGTTTGACTTTGCAAAAAAAAATAAATAAAAAATAAAATAAAATTTATCTCTCATTCGTATTTTCATTATTTAAGATAAATTTCTTCCAGACTACCTATATCATAAACTTTAAAAATAATTTATATATCATCTTTTTTAATAAATCTTGCATATTTTTAAGAAAAAATTGAAAATGAATCCTTTTGTTTAATAAAAATACTTTGCCGAGTTATTGATTCAGAAGAAGAAACTAATGAGTTGTTCTTTGATTGATGCAAATAAATAAATAAATAAATATAAGTTTTTTGTATATTTCTTTAATACTAATTAAAAAGACTGATGATAAAGATCAAATCTTTGAAACTATAAGTCTCTACAAATAAATTATATACCTATATACCTACAGTCCTACAGATATATAGATATTAATTAGAAAAGAAGAAAATGTTTTTGGCTGATCGTTAATCAATTAAAAAATACAAATCTTTTTTTATAAAATAATCTTGAACATGTTTATTTTAAAACAAAACGTTTTCGGGAGAATTTCTTTCTTTTCCAATGGTGAAAATTAAAAAAAAAATAAAAAATAAAAGGTTGCTTCCTTTAAAACAGTGTTGCTTTCAAAATTTTAGAGGAGGCAACTTTTTTTTTGAAAATTTTCACTATTGAAAAGAGGAGAAATTCTCCCGAGAACTTTTTTGGTTTTAAAATAAACGTGTTTCAGATTGTTTTATAAAAGATTTGTATTTCTTATATTATGTTAATTATATATTAGGTATGTTTATTTGCATCAAGCAGAAGACAATCACATTGATTTCTTCTTATTAAAACTCTTTAGTTACACTCCTTACACCATCAGAGTTACGAAATAATTTATGAAGGTATTGTGTATATTTTTATATAATAGCATTAAATATTATCCGGAAAAGGCTTAGGTCCAGCTTATTCATCTTTAGTTAACCTTGTCTAGCTCTCATCTTACCCTAAGAGTCAAAATAACTGTCAGATTGCGGCCATAATTTGCTTTAGTACTTTTTATAATGCTTATTCCTAGGGGTGCCCATCCCCCTAGCTAACTCACCTCCTTCTCCCTAGTTTCATGAAAAGTAAACCCCCCCCCCCCCCCCCTTATACATTATATTTTGTTCACTTCTACAAATTTAGAAGAGGTTTTTATTACCATTTCTTTAAGCTATAAACTTTTTATTTTTAGCATACTATATATTGGTAATTTTAGAACAATTTTCAACCCCCTCCCCTGAAATTTCAATGACGCACTCTGGGTCTTAACCTCCCCTCACTGTTGGTACCCATGTTTTTACCTATAATTTAATCTAGAAATTAGGCACTTTAGAGCTAGAATAGTTTACGACTACATGGGGATGTATGTTTTAAATAAATATAACTAAAATCGTTAAGACCCTTTTTCTAAAAGTACAAAAATACCTTTTAAAGGTGACTTTTATTTAAAACATTCATATTGTTTTCCAAAAAGTTGCAATTTCTGAATCATATTCTTAAGGCTTAATAGTTTAGATTTAATATCTATAATGGTTTGTAAAGCAAACATATTATAACTCCAAAATTGTTTGCAATAATTAATAAATGACTTTAAATTACATAAAAATTAATTAGCACACATACATAACTCTTCATGTTTAATGTGAATATAGTATTTTGTAAATGAGTTTACTGGAAATGCATAATTTTTAAATTATTTTTGTGAACATCGGAATGCGTCCTTCCGCTTGTGAATTCCTTCCAACTAGAACGAGGAGATCCTAAAGGCTGTTTCTTGTAATTTCAGGCACGAACACGAGGCGTCGACTGAGACGACCACCGAATTCATCCTCTTCTACTTCGGTTTTCACGCGCTCTAAAGATCAGGATGCGTCCGCTTCAGTGAACCGCTTCCGGGTACGAAATCGAATTGCGGCAGCGCCTTCCGCGAGTAGGAAGTCCTCCGACGACAGCACTGAGCTCGACACCCCCGGAAAAAAAGGCGACTACAAGGTGAATGGATGTTTAGAAAAAACTTGTGTAACCTTATTATAGCTAAAGATTAAGAAAATAATTGGATAGAATTACTAATTTTTTACTCTAATTTGTTTGGTAGATACTTATTGGTTGGTTTAATGAATACTGAGGAAGACATTATGATAAATCGAAAGCTATATAAGGGGATCCTAGTATATTTATTTATGGCTTCATTCATGCTTCTCAATCTGTTGAATCTATGTACTGAATCCTGATACATAAAAAAAAATACTTTGTGGAAGAAATTAGAAAGAAGGGATCTCCTATTGTCTGAGCTGATAATATAACGAACCTTTAAGACATGGGGGTATTTTTTGAGAATGAGATAGGAAAATAACCTTAAGATCTAAAGGATAAAATATTCCTCAATTAATAATGGAAATGGGGGTTGTAGGACTTTTAAGGTTTAATATTTAAGCAGATGGAGTCGAGGAATTATGTGAAATTAGTCTTTGAACTAATTACTAACCTTACGATATCAAAACTGTTGTTAAGGATATATGATTTTTGATAATTAATAGTAACATTTCTTATTTTAAGATTTCTTATAAAAACTAATTTTTTATATCTGTGTATTATATTAGGGAAGTTTAATTCAAGTTTTCACCCAAGTTAACTTGTACCCAAAAAGTCAAACTAAATCCAGCTAAATCTCACATTGAAGTCTTTTTGTAAGTCAACTTGAATGGAAACTACACTGAAACTTTAATTGTTTAATTAAAACTTAACAAAACAAATTAGAAATAGAAGGCTTTAATTTATACGAGAAAAATACATTCACTAATATTCTCCTCTAATTTCCTTTTTAAATTTCTACTTAATATAATAATTAGTAATCGTGACTTATAGGATTTTGTTTGAGATCTCACATTACGAAGCTGGAATATAATTTCATTAATTGAATTTGAGTAAATACAAATAATACGAATAACGCGTATCGTATTGGCCCGAGTGCAAAAGCCATTCCTAGAATAATAGAAATTAAGAAATTAATCTCAAATAGTCTGAAACACGTTTGAACTTGTATTTGGCATCCTGGCACAGCCTTCTTCGTCTCTAAAGAAATACAGATCAATCTATCCACGCCGCTATTTGTAGTTATTTTCATCGAACAATCTATATATTGGAAAAAATTAATCAGACTGCTGTAGATTGTTAAAATCATTCTATATATGCAGGTTCTGACTGGTTCATAAAGAAGCCCGGATTTAAATAATTTTTCGGAACTGATAGGATAAAAACTTCAATTTTGAAATCATCTCAAATATATAAGAATTCCAAGAGTGATATTAAAAATTGATATTAAAAAAAAAACTATTTTCAGTTCTCTAGGACCCCTGGTTTTAGTGAGTTTCCATAATGGGTTGCATCCGATCCACAGTGCACACGCTTGATGTAACACATTCAGCATCTTAATAATAATAAAAAAAAATTACGTGTCCTAGAATTGAAAATATCATTTCAGTAAAATATTTTGAATAAATAACTCAATAAATAAATATATAAAAAATGGAAAGTTACTTTTATAATACTACTTGTCTAAAAGGGAGATTTCAGCCCTATATGGAACTAAAGGAAATGATTGAAATAAAAGTAAAAATATATATATATATATATTTTGAATCTATTGTACCTATGAATAGCTCTTAATAATAGTATGATAAAAGTTAAAATTATTATATTTTTAACATTACAAAATTTAATCTTAAAATAAATGAAAAATTAGACTTTAAATTTTGTTAAAAATCAGTTTCTTTTGCATATTTTATAGGTGGT
The DNA here is from genome assembly GCA_024734495.1 of Forficula auricularia. Taxonomy (NCBI): domain Eukaryota; kingdom Metazoa; phylum Arthropoda; class Insecta; order Dermaptera; family Forficulidae; genus Forficula; species Forficula auricularia. The sequence goes on from JALMQS010000099.1 coordinate 95,032,733, forward strand.
GTGTTATTATACCAATTGGTCTCAATACCGTTCAAAGCATGGTAAATTTTTACCAGAGGATATTCAACCCGATCTCTGCACCCATCTCATTTTTGCTTTTGGATGGCTGAAAAAGGGAAAACTTTCTTCATTCGAATCAAATGATGAAACCAAAGATGGCAAAGTTGGACTTTATGAACGCATCATCAAACTAAAGAAAGCCAACCCCAAATTGAAAGTTCTCTTAGCTCTCGGTGAGTAACAAATGATGACTTTAATATTAAATTATTATGATTAATGTAAAGATTTAAGCATCTTTTTTGAGTTTCTTTTTTTGAAAAAAGATGGAATTTTTCAAAAATCAACCAATTATATAATATTGAAAAGTGAATTTATTTTTATTTAGGAACAAATCAAAGATTTTAGTAGAAATATTTTTACATTGCATATCAGAGGGTTTCGTCCCCTTGGGAATCGAACCCAAGCGCTAACTAAGCTTGCCGGGCTGTTAGCCAAACCCTTAAGACAAATCTCTCTCCGATATGTAGCTTTATTTCTTATATATGTTGCATATCGGAGAGAGATTTGTCTTAAGGGTTTGGCTAACAGCCCGGCAAGCTTAGTTAGCGCTTGGGTTCGATTCCCAAGGGACGAAACCCTCTGATATGCAATGTAAAATATTTCTACTAAAATCTTTGATTTGTTCCTAAATAAAAATAAATTCACTTTTCAAATTATTATGTTTTTAAAACCTTAAAATCTTAAAATTATTATCAAGGGAGCTGTACTTTATATTATTAGCAGCTGCGAAGCCGCCTTCGGCGGGGATCTTGCTTATCTAGGGGCTGCCTCCCCTGGAATTCGTAGTGGGTTTTAAAATAATAATTTAATAATAATAGTATTAACTATGTAGAAACAAAAAGAAAGAAAATAATATTAATAATAATAAATTTATTGAACCAATTGTATTGCATGAAATAAAGTTTATATTGAATTTGAGGCTTCGACTTCGGAGATTACTACCCCACTAACGACTATCCTTGATCTTCTTGAGCTTGCGATAATCTTTTTAGTCCTTGTTTTTAATAAGAGGAAAAAATTAATGAAATAAAAAACCTGTTTGCCATCTTGATCCTCTCAGGATTTCCAATTCATTTTCATTCTTCAAAATAATAATTTAAGTTTCCTACTTTTAATCAATTTTATTTTTCATGAACTATTAGTCGGATTTAAAATTAAAAAAAATCACGTCGTTGTCGTCGCCCAAGCCGATTATAATAAGTATAGATTATTATTATTAATAATAGGAATAGTAGGGAATTGGATAATTTAAAAATTAAAAACGCAGTTTTTATTAAGTGGGCCAGTGGCAACGTTTCGTCAATCTATTTTGCCTTCCTCAGTGGCTCATTTTTTCATGTTTTGTCTTGTAGTAAAACTGTTTTTGACAAAGAGTGATAAAATGAACCACTGAGGAAGTCAAAATAAATAAATGAAAAGTCAGGCCTACTTAATAAAAACTCTGTGAATTTAATTTTTAATTTATTCAATTCTCTACTATTCCTGTTATAAATTTACTATGGATACAAATGACACATGTAACATTATTATTATTATTTTAATTTTTCTCAATGAATATTTTTTCAAAGCCTCTCTTTCCGTTTTATAAATTGTAATAAATAGCTTTTTATAATATTTGCTAGTTAATCTTACTCTTGTACTTTTTCTCTATTTTTCAAATCCCTAAAAGGGGCTTCTAAACTCACATTTGAAGCCATTTAATCTTAGTCAATCAAATAATTGTTTATTACAAGAATAGATATTAAATTGAACTGTTTTGTTTTTAGGTGGCTGGTCTTTTGGTACACAAAAGTTCCAAGTCATGTCAGCAACTCGTTATGCTCGCCAAACCTTTATTTATAGCACCATCCCCTATTTGCGAGATAGAGACTTTGATGGACTTGATCTTGATTGGGAATATCCTAAAGGAAGCACAGACAAAAAGAACTTTGTTCTCTTACTTAAGGGTGAGTACTCAAGTCTATTTTATTAATTTTATTCACTTAATCTTAAAACAAGCTTATAAGACTTCGTCTATGATTTTCCTACATGAGAACAAACTATAATAATAATTGAGTTGAAACTTTGATAATTATTAGATGACCAGCTTAATATTTATATCATACTATATGTGAAATTTTAATCCGATTACAAACATGAATTTGAATTATCCGATCTTAAATTCCGATTTTCTGTCAAATCAAATTTAAATATCGAAAAAAGTATGAATTTAATTCTATATCGTATAATCACTATCCAAAAGAAATTCTCACGTTCTTAGTACAAAGACCTTTCTCTCTCACTCTACAACTATTTTCAAATTCAAACGGCTCCTGTGTAACGGATTCGCTTTATGTGGTCAAAATGTGAGATGTATTTTTTCTAAAATAAATATTTAATTTTTGCGACATTTCTATAATATCTGATTTTACCTTAAATAAATATTGATAGAAAAAAATAAATTAAGCACATAGGTACTACAAAAGATATGAAATTATATAATAGCAATAATGACGAAAAAGATTTAAAAATGTTTATTCTAATGATTAAAGTACAAATGAATAAGAAGAAAGAAAACCAACTCTTAATATTAAAGTATCTTTCAATTATGTTTTTGTTTTACGCTACACAGGATTTTTGCTCCGTTCCTAATAAATGTGTTGAAGTAAACGATGGCTATTAAAATATCAATCAAATACCACCATAGCCATTTTGTTTATAGCTTAAAATAAATTTATTCCGTATTTATAATTTTAATTGAGGCGTTCAAAAGCAGAGTGGACTATCCCACAAATCTCATTTTCGCTGATAAACCTCTATAATCAAGTAGGTTTTAGATAATAAGATGACCTAAAGAAATTCAATCAAACCCAGCTTAAAAAATAAATCAAGACAGAGTGGATCAAACTTAGTTTTTAAACGTCCTGCTAAATTACAGCGCAAGTACCACTTTTGCCTGGAATCTTTACCTTTATTTTGCTTGATTTCTCATAACAAACCAATAGTGGGATAGTCCACTCTGTTTTTAACGCCTCAATTATTCAATTTTACGAATATTATAATAATAGTTTGTATTAAAAACATACACAACAATACAACACTTACTTCAAAAGAACTAATATCATTGCGGACCAGGCTAGTATCGTTCGAGCTATGAAAGTCAGGTTCCAATCGCTGGTTACACTGTTTAAAATTTAGTTGTCTATAATTTGGATCCAAAAACTTTTTTACAAAACACACACAAATAAGTTTAAGTTGCCCAAAAAATCATATAAATTGCCCTGACTTAATGGTCTAGAATCCGAGATAATAATATAAATAAGTAGATTTAAATAAATTATTATTTAAGGAACAAAGTTTTCTTTGTATGTTGGCATTGGTCTTTAGTGCAATCTTTTATGCTAAACATCTTATTTAGTGCAAAACACTTATAGACTTTTTTATTAACAAATTAGTAATGAATTTATTATTTTAAATCATTTTCGACTTTATTATTTTTACTTGGGATGATCCTCAAAAATTATAATTTTGAAATCAGAATTTCTTATCAGATACTATATTAAAGCGTTTTCTCCAAAATTTAATTTTTGATTTCAAAATTAATGAAAATCTTTTTCACAAAATTAGGCCTTGCTTTAAGAATCGTTCGAGCTATGAGACTCAGGTTCCAATCGCTGGTACACTGTTTTAATTGTCTATAATTTGGATCCAAAAACTTTTTCACAAAACATACACAAATAAGTTTAAGTTGCAAAAAAAATCATATAAATTGTCCTGACTTAATGGTCTAGAATCCGAGGTAATTATATAAATAAGTAGATTAAAAAACAATATTATATACGGAACATAGTTTTCTATTAGTTCCTTGTACGTTGATCATGGCATTGGTCTTTATTGCAATCTTTTATGCTAAACACCTTATTTAGAGCGCAAAACACTTCTAGGCTTTTTCCTTAAAAAAGTAGTAATGTATTTATTATTTTAAATCATTTTTCACTTAATTATTTTTACTTGGAGTGATCCGAAAAAAATTATAATTTTCAAATTAGAAACTCTTATCAGATATTATAGCGTTATTGCCAAAATTAGGGCTTGTTTTAAATGTTGTTAGCAAGATAACAACACTTAGTGTAACGCTTCTAAAATAAATTCAAATGATTTATTCTAACCTTGTTGATTCATTACCTCAATGATGCCTTTGGGTTAATTAGAGTGCGGTTTCTTTGAATATTCATAACACGGCGTACTCTATTTTCCTTGTATAGAAATTATAAACAACTTCAAAGTAAAACTATTATTCCTAAGTATATTATTATTTTTATGAAATAGTTAGAAATCAAAATATTGCAAAATCGAAAACGCCCCCGCTCTTTTCCATTCAAGTGAAAAATAAATGGTAAATATTAAATTCATTATTTTCTAGCTTTTAAAATTCATTTGAAAGAATAACATGTTATAATGATCGAAATAATTTCCTTTAATCATTTGATCGTGAATATTTGCAAAGGAGAAATCTTACCTAGGCTTAAAGGATTCCTTATATGTTTAATAAAATGTTTATATAATGAATTTTTAAAGCCATTGATATCAAGCGATCTACTAATCATTATATAAATAACATTTCTATATCAAAAAAGTATATTTATTTATTTGACCAGGAATTGGAAAAAAATAACATTCACTTGAAATCAAACCGATTTTCATTTCTTAAGTGTTTTATTACTCTTTTCAATTTCATAATAATTTTAGTGAAAGTAAGAAGAAAAAAGTAATTTTTATTTTAGAAGAAAAAAGTTCTAATTTTTATCAAAACCAATGGTTACTTATAAGGAGAGATTAGTTTCCTAATGAAGAAAAATAAATTAATTTTTTATCCTCGTCAATAATATAATTTACTGTGTCTTTGGTTAAACTAGGTTGACTGCATTTAAGGTAAAATAACCACAAGGGCTTTCCTGCCTGAACTAATTGAAGGTGTTTATAAATCAATAAAAAATCTTTGCACACAGAAAAACAATTCACAAAAAGTGCCATAATCAAATTAATAAATTGACTATGAAAATTTTTAAATGGTCTTTCCACTTAATCGCTTTTTTATGTTCATTACTATAAACAAATAAAAACCGAAGTCTTACAGGTGGAAATTTTGTTTTTGTGAACAAATTAGAAGTTGAAATTTTGACACATGTTTATCATTCAAAGCCCCTCTAAGTCCAAAAAGTGGTTTTTATAAATTTTTGTATGTGTAATAGTAACAAGAATAGTAGGGAATTGGATAAAATTAAAAAAAAAAACAGAGTTTTTATTAAATGGGCCATGGGCCACTGAGGAGGGCAAAATAAATTGACGAAACTTCTGGCTCATTTAATAAAAACTATGTGTTTATAATTTTATCCAATTCCCTATTATTCCTGTTACTAATTTACTATGAATTCAAATGATGCAGCGTTGGTATGTGTGTTTTACAAATTTTGAGACGAAAGCGTTTTACTATTAATAATGAGATTTTGAGTTTAAAGGTTTTGACTAAAAAGATAAGGCCAATTTGTAAAATGATTTTATTTTATTCCAATAATTATTTAGTATTTTAAAGTTTCTTAAAACCTGATCTAAAAAATTTAATAAAAAAAAATTACATCACCTGAAATTGTTAAAGTTCCAGATGAACATCCCGAAAAAAATAGTAGGCATTATATTTTTAAAATAAAAAGACAAATTGGTTGAATTTTTCTTAATAAATTGATTACATATTAATTTATTTAATAAATATTTTTCATAATAATATGTAAACCAAACCTCCAAGAGCTAAGCGTCTGATTAGAAATATTATCCTTTTAGGATTGAAGGCACGAAGCCGAAATTGATTTTTGTACTAATCTATCTATCTATCAATATATATATATAAAATTAAGGTTTTATCTCTACACTGCTCCAAAATCGCCCCAAATTTCGGTTATACAATATACGCTTCAAGAAATGTTACGATAGAAAACCCACTCAACGAATTTCCTGTCTGTCTGTTTGTTTTCAATTGGCATAGAAACGGCTAGAGGTATGATATTTTTATGAAATTTCTTATTTGGATCAGATGTTTTCTAAATTAATATGATTGCTATAGAACATTTTGATATTTTGATTCCAAAAGGGGGTTTGGCGGGGGACACTACTGGAAAAGATCAAATAGCTGCTAAATAATTAACTCTACTGCAAATTCCGTTTAAAAGGAAAGTTGGATAACAATGGTCTGCAAAGAAAAATGAACCTAATTGTCAAGGGAAACAGGAAACGAAGGTATTAAAGAGCCCATGGTCACATGGACATTTGTGGGAGAGCCACACTGAAGGGGGCCAAATAGCCACACCGAAGTGGCCAAAGAGCCACATGATGGCTCGCGAGCCACGGTTTGCCGATCCCTGTTATAGAGGATGTGATTCCTGACAATTTTTGTTTAAAGAAGTTCTCAAAAAAAAAAAAAACAAAAAAAAAACACCCTAAATAGGGGAGGGTCAGAAAATGTAAATTCTAGGCCTTTAGACCAAACTCAACAGAAATTTGTATACATTATCTGTAGGCCCTCCAGAAGACAAGGAATGCAAAAACTAACCACCCAAAATAGGGAGGGCGTTCAAAAAATAAAAATTTTAAGCCTTCGGACCAAACTAGGAAAGATATGGTTTATAACTTCTGACTTTTCATAATCTCTTAAAATAAATCAAGTTCAATTATTTCAACATTTTTCTCTTTGGAAAATAAGGATTAGTTTTCAAATAAAATAAATAATTTATCTTTTCCAAGTTTTTTGAGGCTGAAATATCACACCCCTCTTATACCTATCATGTTACGAGTAGATGTTCTAAGCATAAAAACTATATTTATTGAAATCTCATGTATATTTTTTTGCTCTACTTATTGATGAACATAATTACAATTGTTATGAAGAAAAGATCACGTTTTCTTTGCGCATTCTTTGCATAAAATAGAGATCTGGTAAGCCTTGAAAATTCTTCCTGTCTTTTAACCACTGTGAAACAGTTTATCGATAAGAACATTCCAAACAATTATGTTTCAATTTATATAAGTTGGAATATTTTTAATTCACCTTTGATCTTTAAATGATCTTGGGTATTACTATAGAATATTAAACACAAATCGTTTGTATAAATTATTAACACTTAAACTTATTTTACAAAGTCACATTCAACGTCTGCTCAGCATTTCAATTAAATAAAATATTTAGAGAAATTTTAGTAGACTAGCCTCACTCATGACGTGATTATGGATTAGGGTGGCTCATATTTTGGGTATTTTGGAATTTTTACGCTGACAGAGGCTCATATGCTTCGGAATAAATAAAAACAATATATCCCCCAAGTTTCAAGTCTCTATCTCAATTTTAACATGTTCCGCACAACGATGCAATTTTCCCATCTAATTAAATAACATTGGATTTTTGGCATTGAACGATCAATTTTTTATTCCGACCAAAGTAATAGTTCAAAAATTTTCAAACTATGTAGACTTTATCCTTATAATAGTAGCTATCCTTCAGAATTTTTACAAATTTTTAGCTATTATAATTTTGGAATTACAGCTAAATAAAATACTGCTATATCTTAGTGTTAGTAAGTTATCGACATCAAAATTATAATGACTAAAAATCTGTAAAAATTCTGAGGGATAGCTACTATTATAAGGATAAAGTCTACAGTGTTTCAAATTTTTTGAACAATTACTTTGGCCGAAATAAAAAATTGATTGTTAAATGCCAAAAAACCCATGTTAATCAGATGGGAAACTTGAATCGATGTGCGGCACAGGTTAAAATAGAGATAGAGACCTGAAAGATTGGTTGATATTTTTTATTTATTTATTTCGAACCATATGAGCCTCTGTCAGCGTCTAAATTCGAAAATACCCAAAATAATGACCACCCTATTGTGGATACATCTGTTACACTACTCAGAGCAATATTTTTAGGGTTCCGTTTAAAAGTAAAACGGGCCCTTTTAGTGTCACTACAATGTCTGTATGTCTCTCCGTCTGTCAGACCATTTTGTAGCTCGTAAACTACAAGACTCGTAAACTATAAGGCACAAGCATGAAATTTATATATATATGCTTACATAAAGATGTTTCACCTTGCACCAACACCACAATCTCTACTAATTATATGCTTACACTATGTTTACATAAAGATTATATTTAATCTATTTCTAATAACATCTCGTGTATTTTATAACTTGATCACTTGGTTCGTTTGGGCGACCCGTATGGAAATAAATGGATTTTCGAAATATGTTTTTTATATATTTTTAGAAAATAAATTAAAAATATAAAATTTTTGTCTTAAATTTATATAAAGTTTATGTTTTCTATATATTAATATAATTATATTTTAAGAATATATAGAAAACATAAACTTTATATAAATTTAGCACTAAAATTTTATATTTTTAATATATTTTCTAAAAATATATAAAAAACATATTTAGAAAATCTATTTATTTCCATACGGGAGAAATAATAAATTAATTGAAAATTCTTTCACTAATTTATGTTTAGAAATGTCTGGACCGTAGAGAATAATAATTTGATTTTTCCTGTCTGCCTGTGTGTCTGGCTGGGATCTGATATTCATAATAGCAGAAAAACGGAACGCCTATCTGATCAGAGTGATCATTTCTATAGCATTATGATAACTTTTTCCTGATGAAACATGCAAAAAGTCGAATCCTTATCGAACGGTTGAAGCCTATGATCTTAAACGTGACAGATCTGATTCTATAACAACAAAATAATAATTATAATATTAAAACCAATTAAATGGCCTAATAACATATTTTCTCAAATGCATAGTTGAAATTGAGCACATTCCTCTAAGTTAACACAAAATGAGAATGAATGATTCTGTTATTTTGTCCTAAAATTAAATTTATGGAAATTGATTAAACATTGAAAAGATATTTACATGATGACTTGCTACTTTGGAATTATATTCTTGAGGGTGCTACTTCTCGAAAGAGAGCTTTCATTTTTAAACATTTCCTCCAAACGTGAGTACAACAGCGTGACGCCTGCCGCCCCAAGCAAACATATCGTTCTTCGTCAATACACTTCTATCAAAGCTCATGGAAAGGAATGAATGAGTGGGTGCTTGATGATGAAATCAGGTCAATTTCCTTCCTGTGAAAGTATATGGCATACAAGCTACTAACTCATCATCGAGCCCTATCAATGAGACATTCAAATTTTGTTAAATATAAGTTCAAATGATCCCATATTGCCTGCCTTGTCTTTTAGAGAACCTAATTGAGGGCGAAAAAATAGGGAACTTTCACTTTTTGATTTATGTCTTTATATATTCATTCGTTGTAGAATATAAATAGAAAACAATGTTTTTATGGACATAAATCTTTAAGTTGTTTACGATGCGTTCCTTGAGTTTATAACTCTATCCTAAATAACTTTGAGAATGAGATTGAGTTATACTTATGAAATTTTTCGGTATTATAATTGGCCTGAGAAAATATTTAACTATTGTTTACTTGAAAATGAAAAATATTAAGAAATCAAAAAAACAAAACAAAACAACTAAATTAAGAATGTTAGATTGTGAAACATAGGTATATCTAAACAATTAAATCTCAATTATAATTTTGTAAAATTATAACAATTTAAGTAATTATGGAAAATAAAAGTATTTTAATGAGTTGAATTAGTAATTTCTTCCTATTTTTTTTATTTTGAAATATAATGGTCACGAATTATTAAACTATATAGATTGTTTTTAAATATTTTTTCAAATTTTAATTTATCATACTTTTTTGATAAGACCATAGTTTCAATTATTCAGTAGAGTTTATTTACTCCGACACGGCAAGTAAACCGACACTGAGCTGCTAAGTAGGTACATGACATTTTTGTGCCACGACTTGTGTGACACAGAGAATATTGTGTTCAGTGTACACTAAATGACATTCATTCACTATTTGTTTGTTAGATCTTGCCATGTAGTCGAGAAAAGCAGTCACTATTGTGATTAGTATGATAGATAAATTAAATTGAGATCCAAGTGAGTTGTTTGTACTGTACAGTATGCAGTTTCAACTTAGCGTTTTTTTTTTATTTTTGTTTGTTAATATTCGAAATATTTCAATATAGAAAATGTAAACAAATAACTCTAACTTTTCATGAACAGGCGGAAATAGTTAATCTTCCGGCGGGCGCGCTGTGTAATTTCCCTTGAGCGGGCGCTTGTCGTAAATTTTACGTCATCAAGTTTTCTCCATGTAAATGGTGTTTTCTTTATATTAATGTTAGAGAATTGCTGTAAGGTTATGAAAAATGATAAATGACAGTACTTTAAAAAAAATATATTTGACTTTCTTAAACAAAAAACGAAACAACACTAAATATTTCTTCTAGCTCTTTTTGTGTTAGCGGCCTACGAGCCATAATGGAACACGTCTAAAACCAAAAAATACATTTAGCTATAAAAAGAAACGATATAAAATGAGAAAAAAATGAAAAAATTAGTTTATTTAATATACTTATACTTTAAGGCGCGTGTCGTAAAATTTACGCTCAACGGAAATTCTCAAATATCAATGAATAACAAAAACTTCTAAGCACACCTGTAGTTTAGAAAAACCTGACCCTCGAATAGCTCGGAGCTCGATTCTTGAGACTAAGTGGTAAAAGTGGTGGAAGCGATAAGGCGCATGTGTCGTAAATTTTACGACAGCGCGTCCGCTAGAAAGTTAAAGAAAATTGAAACGGGCGAAATGTTCAACACACTAGACCAGGGGTCGGCAACATTTTGAGACGGAAGAGCCAAAAGTTACAATTTACAAAATTTCCCAGTTTTTAAAAAGCAACTAACTTTTTTGTTTCATTATTATGGTATTTGATTACGATTAGGTATATAAATTTGATTTTTTATTTAAAACAAATAGCTTTAAATATGAAATAATATTTATTCATATAAAAACATACAAATGTTTCTCACAAAACATATTAAAGTTATTGAAATTGTAATCAATTAAAATGAAATTTGGCCATCATTACAAACAAGATCATCACGATTTTTTCTTATAAGTACAATTAATATATAATTAAATACAATTTTTTTTTTTTTAATCAAAAATATTCGACTCACATCGAAAAGTCAGGGAAGGAAATCCAAAAATTTTGTGATGATCTTGTTTGTAATGATGGCCAAATCTCATTTTAATTGATTATAGACCTGATGAAGGAGGGAATAGTCTTCGAAACGTCGGTTTATGAATAAAAAGATAGTATAAATTATCTTATTTTTTGGACTCCCTCATCAATATTCACTCAATTTTACTTATCAGTCCGTCTCCAAAAATTATTCAAATCATATTAAAGTATTTTAGCTAGCTCTGCTAGAATAATAAAATTAGTAATCAAATAATATAACTATAATTATTGAATAATAGATAGTTACATCAATGGGAGCATTGGCCTTGCATACCTTTTGAAAGTTTGGTTAAATCTGGCTCATAACTTGTTGTTTTCAGTTTCAAGCACGCCTCTATATTTTTATTTGTTAGTTGGCTTCTTACTTTACTTGCAGTATATATTTTTTGCAGTATAATATTTTTTATGAGTTTTGAAAATAAAATAATATAATTATTAATATTTGCACATGGAACTGGAGAGCCGCATCTTGACATCGAAAGAGCCGCATGCCGCAGGTTACCGATCCCTGCACTAGACCAATAATTGCGTTTAACCCATGTTTCTTATGAGCATTGGAAAACAACATCATCTGTTGGTTCTGAAACTTTTTGAGAAATAAATAATAATTCACTTCCAGTAACTATGGTTTTGTATTTTTAAAGATCGCAGATGAAATTATCAAACCGTCGTGTAATTTTATGGTCTTTGTTAGTTGTTTATTAAAAAAATACAATATGGTTTCTCCGGATCCGAGATATATCGAATTGGATGGGTATATGTTGATTGTCGAATAATTATTGAATTTCGAATAAAAAATAGAACTACAAGAACAAATCGCTTGTTCGGTTATTATGTTATTACATTATTAGAAAAACATAACACCCAATACAGGGTATATACAGGTTTTGCTTGTATCTTAATAAATTTAATTTATTTTCGGTGTCCATGAATAATGATTCTTTTAGTTAAATATCGATTACCTAGCATGTTATTGTTTTAGAATTGCGGGAAGCCTTTGAAGCGGAAGCCCAAGAGGTGAAGAAACCGCGTCTTTTGTTAACTGCCGCAGTCCCTGTCGGTCCAGACAACGTAAAAAGCGGATATGACGTCCCAGCAGTGGCCAGGTAACGGAAACACTTTGCCTACATTGTTTACCTAGCAAGATCATCTTCAAATAAGATTTATTTTCAATAGCCATTCTTTCATATTACACATAGGTCATGTAAGATCTAAAACATGTTTTTTTTTTGAAGATTAATCATAATTAAGTATATAGTTTAAAATACACCATCGAAAATATTTAATTAATATCGTGTTTTTTTTAGAATAATAAAATTCTAAATAAAAATTCTTATAAATATTAAACAGCTCAGATATGTAGCCTGGAATATTTGTCAGAGTGGGCATTACTATTTTAAATATTAGGTTTAAAATAGAGGTATTTATTAGAATAAAAATACATATTATAAAACATTTATATTACAATTTTGTTTAACTAGCTTTTCGTAGATTTACAACTAGTGTCAACTAGACCATTCCGGAGAGGGGGAGGGGGCTCATGAGCTACCTTTTAAATACCTCCTTGGTACAATTCAAGAAAGCTATATTATATAATTGTATAACTATTAATTTACAATTGGCTGGATGATTGTTAAAAACCATTTCAAGTTGAATACATTTTTATTATTTTCACTCGTCGATCTGCGGCAATTTTCATTTGTTAAAAAAAACATATCTGTTAGTGGGTTACTGTAGAAGTTGTCAAATTTTGTGTACACTCTAGCTTAAAATGACGGTATTAAAACGATATTTTAAATTCAGATTAAAAGTTGATAGATTTTGGTTGAAATGGGACAAGAAATAAGAGATGTTGATTAAAAATTTGAACTCTATGTCTGATTTGGACCAAAATTAGTACAATTAGCCTTTAAAGCCATATGAAAATATTAATACAAAAATAAGCTTCCTAAAATGGCCAGGGGCGGAGGGGGGGGCAGGTGTATGGTAAAATAAAAAAATGGTCATATTACATATTTTTTTCATCGTTTTTCGAAATTTTTTATTTTTAGATAAATATATTATATTTTCAAAATGGAAAAACGAATAGAACAAATTTTAAATGAAACTTAGATATTTCACTTATTTTTCAAAAATAAAACACTCACATATTTGTATTAATTTTTAATTGAACGGTCCCGCATACTGAAATTTTTCTTTAGTTTAAGCTTAATATTAATTTGCTTATCAATTCTCAATGAATAGTGAAAATTTTTAGCTTTACTTATATTATATTTAATATCGAAGGCAAATTTGTATCTAAGATTATTTAGGCTAACTGCACGGAAGGCAAGTTGGCACTCGGGTTCGACTCCGAGGGGGCGAAACCCTCTGACATGGAATATATACATAATTTTCAGTTGCGTACGGTCCATGGATTCTGTAGATGGGGGGCATTCCTAAAATTTCAAAATATTTACAGTACCTATTTTCATACAGTGTCATAAAAAACTAATGTTAAATTTGAAAAATAACGAAAAATTCTATGATCTCGTATTCGATGAAATTTGCAAAAGTAAAGCGAAAAATAAAATAAAATAAAAAAAAATGTATACTTTTTTAGACAACATCCCCTGTTTGAAAAGTCTCCACCCGCCACTGTGATAGATTATCTATTAAGATCTTTGATTTGACCTTAATAATTTATTTTTTAAAATTAGATATTTTTGTTGGTGGTGTTTAAATTTTTTATTCAGGGTTTTGGTGGCTATACAATATACATGTTTCATTTGTAAAAAAGGTTAAGAACCTGTGATCTAGATTTTGAAGTTAAATTTTCACTGTCATGTTAAAATTTAGAAATATATTTTTCGCTTTCGTCTTATAGAAATAAATTTCCTTTCTTAATTTACGATGTTATGGAATAAATTTTTAGTTACTTGGATATCATTAATTTGATGGCTTACGATTTCCACGGCAAATGGGAGCGCGAAACCGGCCATAATGCTCCACTTTTCGCGCCAAGTTCCGATTCGGAATGGCGAAAACAACTTTCGGTATCGCACGCAGCCAACATGTGGGTATCAATGGGTGCTCCGAAAGAGAAAATCGTTATCGGCATGCCTACCTACGGAAGATCATTTACATTGGCCGACCCATTGAACAATCGGGTGAATGCACCTGCGTCAGGAGGTGGCAAAGCTGGCGACTACACCAAAGAAGGGGGCTTTCTCGCTTATTATGAGGTACATTAAATTTAATACGAAAAAATAATTACCACTTACAATCGCAAATAATAATTCTTTAGATCTTATAAATAATTTTTCATTTGAATAAATAATCCTAGATATTAGCATCAGACTTTCTATTCTTACTTCATTCATAATCATCACAATTGAGACATATGCGTTACTTTTGTTGTTGAAAGCTCTCCTAAGCTGGCTTTATTCCAGAAAAAAAAACCAAACATTAACATATTAATAGCAAATATTAATTAATGAAAATATTTTTTTAATATTCAAACTTGCTTTACACATATGCAACATTGTAAATAATTATTTAAACAGCTCACCATTTATCACGTCACCCAGTTTAATGCATTGAAGTTTGCCTTTGATGCTCTGTAACTTGAGAATTATTGGTCGTACACACTTGAGTCTAATAAACTTTTTTGTAGCAAATTTTATGCCCTACAAAAGCTTAATGTTCATTTTTTAAAAAATTTTAAATACCGAAAAATCAACTTGAAACCTACATTTTTTTCTCATCTTATTTAAATGGGAACTCGAATTTTTCGAGGAGCTAATCCCTTATTTGACTTAGAATTATTTTCCATCGGGGATATTTTTTTTTATTCTATAAATTATCAGTTTCTCGGATTGGGAGAAAAAAATGTTGCCCTAAAATGAAACATCCCAATATAATATATCAATCAATTTATCACATGTCCATATATCTATAGTAGTCCAAGAGCTGGTGACACATTTTGACTACAAAAAATTATAATTTATAGTCAATTATAAACATAATATATTCACTCCAAACCATTTGAGTGGTGGAACGTGGAACCAGACCACCTCCCACCACTCAAATGGTCTGGGGTGAATATATTATGATTATAATTGTCTATAAATTATAATTTTTATAATTTCATTGTGGGTCAAAAATATTTTTTAACACATATGTATTTTTTACCGCACTCACACCATGCGCAGTACCTGGTCCACCTGCTAAAGCCAGCCAGACTGGTCATTCCCTGTACAACTATCATAGACGGTACTATTACGCATTATTTCTAGTTGGGTCAAATCCGTAGTCAAAATGTGTCACCAGCTCTTGGTCTATAGGATTGTGGCGTAAATCTTTCTCTCGTGAATAAAATTGTAGATACTTTCTAGTACTCTAAACGTGTTTTTCAAACACGTTACAAAATTTATTAATCATTATTATAATATTATTATTTTATTAAATTAAAATTAAGGCTTTAATTCAAAAAATAACCACTTATATATGATTTTCATTTTGCTTGTACAAGTCATTAACATTTTGTTCATTATTAGGCGTTTATTTACCATATAAGGATAATGAGTACAAATATATTTTATTAATTCTCAGCAAAGTAATATAAGAATTAATATGTTTAAGCTTGAAATTTGCTGTTTTTTTATCTAATATATATCAGAATATATACATACAAACATACATGTATTAATTGAGATAACATTGAAATGCTATTGGATTATTCATTTGTTAAATTTAATTTAATTTATTTAATTAAAAAACGAGACTGTCTACTATAATATTATTGTAATTATTAAATTAAATATTGTATTGATAGCGTTTATCTTTAGGAGACGGACTGGTATAAATATGCAATTTGATGTTGATGAAGGCAGTCCACGGTGGTTGTAAAAAATAAGACTATAATGGTTTTATTATTTTATATTTATTTGTTAAACCGACGTTTCGGAGATTTATTCTCTCCTCCTTCAGGGTAACACAGGTTTACAACCACCGTGGACTGCCTTCATCAACATCCAATTACATAAATATTGTATATTTTCTGCTAATTATATTTATATATGTATACTAATAAAATTTTAGTTTCGATGGCCTTTTCTTAAAAACCATCAAAACTAAAATTTCACAAACAGTTTTATGCAACTTTTAGTGTTGAAAAAATAAATTCCAAATGATATAACAATTTTTCCAGATCAAATTGAATAAGTATTTATTTTCGAAATTATCTCATCTATATAAATATGTTGAATTCTTAAATTAATTTATTAAAACTAGAGAGAAAAGATACAGTAATATTTATAATAAGGTATATTTGGAGCTAGTAAGTAAGAAATTAATTAAATTCCTTCTCATACAGGTATGTGAAATGCTGAAGAACGGTGCAGGCTACGTCTGGGATGACGAGATGAAGGTACCTTATGCCATTGATGGCGACCAATGGGTAGGCTTTGATGATGAACGTAGTATCCGAAACAAAATGCAATGGCTTAAGAAAGAAGGCTATGCAGGCGCCATGATCTGGACTGTGGACATGGACGATTTTACTGGAACTGTGTGCGGCGGGGGAAATAAGTACCCACTTATCCAGGCTATGAGGTAGGAATCTAGTCATAATTACCTAACATTTCTTCAGATATTGTTTTGGCCAAAAAAATGTAAGCAAAACAAATTATGGCTCTGACTTGTCAATGGCAGACCTCTTATGTCGACAAGATAATAAAAAGCCATTAAGATGAACGTTGATGCGCGATACAGGCTGAATGTAAACTAAGTGATTTTGGCTAGAATTCATGCTTATCATACGCATTCTTTTATGACATCCACTTTATCTTCTTCTCTATCTCTGACTTTTCACATTTGCTATCTTGTCAGAACTCTTCATATAATTCTCCAGACTAAAACTGGGCCCCGAGAAGGGCGAACTATTAAATTCGCTAGAAATTTGATATTTGATTTTTGCTTATATGAAATTTCTTAAAAGTCAGGTAAAATAATTTTCAAACATTACTTTTTACTATATCCAATGCGAAACATCAAGTGATTCATTCAATCAAATCCAGGTTCAAGATATAAATGTTTACAAAGGTTCTTGAACAGTTCGGGTCGAAACGACTATGGATATACTTACATCTTACTTGAATTTATTGGAGTATCATAAGCATTCATATAAGGTTCGGAAATATGTAATCTTGGACTCCTTGGCAAGTCTCTTCCGGTTCCTGATTTCAGTAAATGCACGAGAGGTGTACATTCATAATGGCGAAATAGGTTAACTTTGGCTTCTTTTAACTTGGACAGTATAAACAATAGAATACGAATAAAAAAAATGTTTAAAATTTTTGAGTAAATTCAAAATTCCGACCGCCTGGAGAACTTCACCCATTGAACAACGTAAAGAGTAAAAAATGTTCAATTAATTTTATAAGCCAATAGTCAATTTTATTTTTTACAATCATGAGCGAAAATTGATAATTGAATATTGTGGTAGCTCTTGTCCGAAATAGAACTTGAAATATTTTGTTTTATTTAGATTATTGTTCCACGTATAATAAAAATAGTGAATTATAAAAATATAAATAACTGTACTTATAAAAATCCTCAAAATGTAGCCTGAAATTTAACTCCTTTTATGACGTTGGAGCGCCTGTATTTAGGCAACACTTTGCGCGCAGGAGAATGAAAGCTGCGTAAGAGCTAGGCGAGTCCAGTCGATGGAATGGTATCTGTGCCATCAAGTATGTATGAAAGGATAATTTTTCCATAAGCTTTAAATAGTCACAGAATAGAAAAGGTTTACCATATAAACATTAAAGTTTTTGCGATTTGCTGCCTCAGTTCCATTATTATTTTTATTATTAATTGATTTTGCTTTTTACTTTATCTAATGCAAAATGGATAAAGTATTTGAATCGGTCTCGCGCCAAGTCCTCAGGTAAAGACCACGGAACCCATGGTCTCAAACAAAGTCACAAATTGTAGTATTCTATCAGGTTGAATTTTAACACCTGACGGTTTTGCCAAAGATTACATGGGCTCTGGTCCAGAGGCCAAAAAGTGCGATTTTTTGATGGCGGAGGATGGATGGATGTTACCCTTTTTTTCGACGACGATTTTTTCCACACCGTTCAACCGAATGAAATGAAATTGAAAACCTACCATTACTTTAACAAAATTAAGGGATTGTTTTTTGGTACATATCTGCCCACAAACATTGGTACTTCATTTTAGTACTTTTTTAGTTTTTTTTAAATATCTTGAAAATTACTTAACCAATTTTGATGAAATTTAAAATTATATAAATTTAAGTACCTTGAGGACCACAAAAAAGTTTATATTAAGTTTTTAATGATATTATATTTTAAAGTACTTCAAACTAGAGTAAGATGGTTAATTTTTGATTTTAAGTCAAAGTGGACTTCAAATGGCCAGTGATATCTGATTACAAATAAAGGAATAAACATATTAATATTTCAAATGATTTTGGTAAAGTCTAGCAACGATCAGTTGCAGTTTATTTCTGACTATGTTTCTGAATTTATATACCCACGATATATCAAGGGTAGAAATCGTGGAAAGCTTAGTCTAATGTCAAAATGTGTGTATTTATAAAACAAAGAACTGACTAGATTTTTCGTTTCCCAGTTTAATAATTTCTGGTTCAAAGATACCGAAAATTGGACAAAATCAAATAGTTCTATCGAAGGGTTGTAGCTAATGAGATTAATTTCGGCGCCCGCAATGAGGAGAGGGGGTGAATTCCTCATTTCTCCCTATTCATTTGATGTTTATTTATAATTCTTTAGATTCAAACTTATAGTCATTTTAAAATTATTAGAAAACTGACATGACCTGGTATATAGCAACAATATTAGCAGTTTTTCATTGCGTATGGTGCATTACTTTTTTTACGCTCTGTAATAAAATGTTCAATTTTAAAGTTTAATGTTTAAAATTATATTAAACAAGATTAATAATACCTTATATTAAATTTAAACTAATAAATGTCATCTGATATAATGCAATATATAATTGGACTTTATTTTTTAAATATAACTTTCTTCATCTGGCATAGAAATACTTATTTAGATTAAATAATATGAAAAGTAAAAAAGGACTTATTATATAATTTTTTAAAAATCAGGTCTCGCTAATGCTCATGTGTCCCTAAAAGTTTAAATAAACTGCAACGTATCGTTGCTAAACTTTATACAATGTACTATCTTATTCTAGGGTAAAATATTGTAAAATATAATTTTACAAAAATTTTAAATGACCTATTTTGTGGTCCTCAAGTTACTTAACTACAATATTAAATTTCATCAAAATTGGTTTAGTCATTTTCAAAATATTTGGAAAATACTAAAAAAGTATTGAAATGAAGTACTAATGTTTGTAGGGGCTATATGTACCAAAAACTAATCAGCGCTTCATTTTGTTAAAATAATGATAGGTTTTCAATTTCATTTCAATCAGTTGAACAGTGTGGAAAAAAATAGTGAATGAAAAAAACGATAACATCCATCCATCCGCACACACTTCCTGAAAAAATCGCACTTTTTGTAAAACCGTCACATGCCAAAATTCAACCTAAATGAATACTACAATATGGGATTATAATTGAGTCCATGGGTTCCGTAGTCTTTACTTGAGGACTTCGCATTGGATAAAGTAAAAAAAGCCATTTGGACACAGACGGCTTGCACAAAAATAAATAAATAACTTACCATTTCACACTCGAACGTTTGTAAAGATTAGCCAAATAAAATACAAAAAATTCTACCCTCAGCTCCTTGGGAGGGAAGGATGCGGTTGTAGAAGGGAAGTTACCAGCAGCCCCTCGCGCGACAATTCAAGTTCCTAGATAAAAGTTTGACATTTGAATACCCTTCTGCAAATCAGCCAAGTAGTTAGCCTACTTTAGCAACTGCAAACCACTTGATAAAATAATATTCTAAGCAGTATGAGAATTAAATTTAATAAAAGATAATTAATAATAAAATAATAAAAATCTCTTTCAAGTCTGGTAGGTAAACAAAAAGCTGTTTTAAGAATTTAAAGGTTTTGGTAACTTTTTATTATAGTTCCTTTTTTGTCTCTTTTGGGGAGAGGGGTTTGTTAACTCTTCTTTCCATTTAGAGATAGGAAAAGCAAGGGTTGGTTTTGAAATTAGGCTGGAATAAGGAAATCTCTGTTTTGATAAGGTATTATATTTTGTTAATTTTTAAAATATTTTTCTTTTTTTAGATAATATGGCTGAAAGGGGTAGTCAATCCACGGTTGGGACCAATGGCGTAGTCAGGAAATTTTCTTGGAGGGGGGGGGGGTGGGGTTAATCCACAAAGCAAAATATTTAATGGGAATTTATTTTTATTAAAACAAATAGGTACTTCAAGAAATTAAAAAAGAATATAATTCTTGATTAAACATATGAAATATATTTAATTATGGTTAGTTTGCCATAAGAAACGGTTTGTCGTTGCCGTTACTCATCCCATGAGCCCTGCCCTGTGGGGGGGGGGTTCTGACCCCAAAACACCCACCCGTGGCTACGCCCCTGGTTGGGTCTAGAAGTATAGGTGTTGGAACCAGTGGTGGGTTTTGTTATGAGGATGATTCAGAGAGGTATTTAGATTATAAGGATTTAGGGAAGAAATGGTATTAATTTAAATAGATCTGGTTCAGATATTAATGTATGTTTGCATTTATTTGTAGAATCTGGGATTTATTTGTGGAACAGCCTGTCTTTTACTACATGGGATTATAGTTCTCTGCCCCCTATGATTAAATCAATTATAAATTTTGTCAAGTCCTAATATCCTAGAGTGGTAAAACATTTTATTTAATTCTCACAAGCAGAGAGTAGCTGAGGTAGAGACAGTGGCAGATTCACGATATTCCCGCCGGTATGATGAAATATTTTGCCACCTATTCTCAGGGCCAGATTTAAACTCTTTTGAGCCCTAGGAAAAATCTTTATTTCGGGCCCTTAGGTAAAAACATAAAATGAGCAAACAGCATAGGCTATTCAGCCGAGAGAAAGAAAGTTTCCCGTCTAAATAAAAATTCATAAAAGCCTCAAAGTTGAAATTAGGTATCCGTCGAAAATTTGCCTACGTTAAAAATCTGCCGCCGTAGGCTTCAGCCTAATTAGCCTAATAGAAAATCCTCCACTGGGCAGAGAGAGGTCATACCATCCTTGTTAAGGTTTTGTCCAGGTTTCCCTAACAACTTATGGCAAATGCAAGGGATGGCTAATGCGTCGTTTGCTCCTGGTATCTGGGTTTTGCGCGGAATTTTTAAATTACTTTTGTCATTTGATAGAAATCTATGATCATGTTATATTAACAGAAATGAGCATACATCTATTTTTTTTTTTTTTACTTGTTTATTATTTGTTAAATTGTTGTAGTTATTTGGTATTGATGTTTGTTAATTTATTGTAGTTATATTGTATTGATGTTTGGAGTACTTGTGCCTCTAAGCAGGCCAAGGACTAAATATTTATTTGTTTATTTATTTAATTATAAAAAAATGTATTTTTAGAGAGGAGCTGCTTGGCATTCCTAGAGACAAGAACGCTAAAGATGTAGATTGGGCTCGTATTGCTGCCAAAGTTGAAGTTGTAACCAAACCAGCCCCGATCAAGATTCCTGTTGCCGAAGTGTTGAAGAGAGTTAGACCAAATAAAGCACCCGCAGCCGCCTCGGATGTCTCCACCGCCATCGTCGACGCTGACAGTAAATCTCACCCCTAATTTGCATGTTTTTTTACATTAAAAATAAATTTAAATTATAAATGAAATTAATTTTAATTCAATAGCGCGTCCTGCTCAAGTCTTCTGCTACATGACAAGTTGGTCTCAAAAACGTCCTGGTGCTGGTCGATTTGCAGCTGATAACGTTGATCCGAAACTCTGTACCCATCTAATCTACGCCTTTGCTACCTTGAAAGATCATCGACTTGCCGCCTCTAACGAGAAAGATATTGAAAACTATCAAAAAGTTGTAGCTCTTCGAGAGAAAAATCCTGATCTTAAAGTAAGTTTTTCATAAAGTTAACAATTTAAAATAATCTTATTATGAAAAATATTTAAATTACATCAAATTTATATCTATATATATAATATTAAGTTTTTGTCTGTACATTGGTCCAAATCACGCCAAATTTTGGTTGCACGTTTCAAGCAAAGTTATGAACGAAAACACCCTCAACAAAAGACCTGTCTGTCTGTATGTTTCCGTGGTTTCCGCGAAAAGTTGCTCACGATTCTTGTAAAAACGAAAATAATTTTTCTTTACAAGTTTTTTTAATAAAATTACAATTTCAAGGATACTTAAACATACTGTTCAATGTTTTAATTCTGGAATATTTATATTCATTCGAATACATTTTATAAAATTTAAATTAAAAAAAATATAAATTACTACGTAGAATTCATATACTCTATTTATAGAGTCTTGCTCATAAGCAATTTCGTTTATTTGTGAATCCTACCTAGTAATTTATATTTTCAATAAAATTGAAGTAGTTTTTGGACACTGAACTGATAGGTAAGTGAATTGAGTAGATTTTGCTTAGGCAGTCCAAAATTCAAAATAGAGAGATAATTTAAACTATCTTTTTTATTCAAAAACCGACGTTTCGCAAGTGTATTCTCTCCTTCAGGATTTTGAAAGGTCAATGAAGGAAATCCAAAGTGACATTCCCCTCTGTCTCTTCTCTCCGTGGCAGTAACAATATAATAGTGTAGTCTACACTAAATTTTACTGAGAATGAAATACGATATAATATTGTTACTGCCGCTGAGAGAAGAGACAGAGCGAATGTTGGATTTTCTTCACTGACCTTTCAAAGCCCTGAAGAAGGAGGGAATAAACTTCGAAACGTCGGTTTTTGAATAAAAAAAGATAGTTTAAATTATTTTCCTTTTTTTGAATTTTGAACTGCCTCATCAAAATCTACTCATTTATATTTTTAAATTTAAATTGTATTAAATATATGTTTCACCTAGAACAGTGATGCCGAACCTTATGAGTTTGGTGTGTCAAAATTCGGAAAAAACCTGATTTTACTCGGGTGTCTTGTCACATTTAGAAATATTCATATTTTGGTGATAGTAGGAGCACTAGTAAAAAAACAAACATATTTTTGATATATTTATTTATTCAAAAACAAAACCTAATTACTATTCTTTACATTAGTGACTCGAGCGCAACTTCTGTTGACTCTTCTTGAGCGAAGACCGTCCGTAAAACGATGCGTGTCACCCAAAAATGTCTTAACGTGTCACTTTTGATACGCGTGTCATAGGTTCGTCATCACTGACCTAGAACCTACACCATTCTCCCTTAACTAAAATGAATACATTTTTTTATATTTAGTATAAAATTTAGTAAAGTCTGACTATGAATGTTATTCCTTTATTAATAGGTATTACTTGCAATCGGCGGATGGGCTTTTGGATCTACTCCATTTAAAGAACTTACCTCAAACGTTTTCCGCATGAACACCTTTGTCTACGAAGCGATTGAATTTTTGCGCGAATACAAATTCAATGGATTAGATGTCGATTGGGAATACCCTCGAGGTGCTGATGACAGAGCTTCTTACGTGAATCTGCTAAAGGAATTGCGAACTGCTTTCGAAGGAGAAACTAAGACCTCCGGTGAACCTCGTCTTCTTTTGTCTGCCGCCGTCCCAGCCAGTTTCGAAGCAATCGCTGCCGGGTGAGTTTCATCTGATAATGTGTAGTGAAATTTTTCTTATCTCTAATATTCTAAGATCCCGACTTAGATCGACCTTCACCTATCGAGTTTCCGTAATGAAATTAATATTTTGATAATATAATGTATTAATAAACAAATCTTGTTAAAATTTAAAAGCTTTTGTTTTTCCGAGAGTAGCAGAGTTGTTGATTCACAAAGAGAATTTTAACTGGGACCTAGCTAAGTAAAGATCGTAAATTTTCAATATACATACGGTATTGACTCCATGAAAAACAATATTTATAATTAAAAAAAGACTGATGATGAGGACCAAGTCTTCGAAACTATAGTCTCAAACAAATAAATAATATATATATATACAGATATATAATTTCGATATATATGTGTGTATGTTTATTGGCATCAAGCAGAGGACAACCTCTTTGTTTCTTTTTGTAAATCTTGATAGGGTCGACATCCAATTTCCATGTATAGCTAATTTTAATAAAAAAGTTGTTAATTTTATTACATAAATGTAGTTATTGAGTTTCCGGTTAAATATATTACCAATCGAGAGTAAATCATTTATGTAAAATGCCAAAGTTGGGTCCCTCTGCATAAGTCAAGGTAGACAGCTTATCAATAGGTAACTTCGAATTAGTATTTTGTAGTTATAGAGTTTTCTTTATTGTTACATATGACAATGTAGATAATTAAAAAAAAATAATAAATAAAAAAAAATCTAATAAATTAGAAAAAATAGCTATGCAGGGAAATTGGATGTCGACACTATCAAGTTTTGTTTATTAATACATTATATTATCAAATATTAATTTAATTAGGAAACTCGATAGGTGAAGGTAGATCTAATTCGGGATCTTGTACTATAAGTACTAATGTTTTCTCTTCTGTTTAGATATGATGTTCCTGAAATTTCCAAATATTTAGATTATATTAATGTTATGACTTATGATTTCCATGGACAATGGGAGAGACAAGTTGGCCATAACTCTCCACTTTACCCACTTGAAAGTGCTACGAGCTATCAGAAAAAACTTACAGTTGTAAGTCTTCTATTATAAGTATTTTAACTATCATATTTATTCATATAGAGTGGCCTACGCATTTCATCCAGGGATCCAGGGACATCAATCTGTTGGTGGAATTATTTAATAAAAGCCTTGATCCTTTCTCTACTCTCTACTTTTAGGATTCTCTTGTTCTCCTATTTCGGTTCTGTATTTAATTATTTCTATCTCTCTCCTAGGTAAAAAAATCCAAACACTATTTTTTTCTTTAGTTTTTACTTTACCATACAGGGTATGGTCAAGTATTGTAATCGTGCTTTATAAAAAAAGTGTTTTTTTCCTTCTTTTTTTTCGAAATATCTCAAAAACGGCTGAAATTATTTTGAAAATTGAGCGAAACCATGGCATTTCGGACTACAAAAAAGCTCTAATAAGTGAACATCGAATAAATTATATTTTTCGAGATAACAATTGTTTTGTCAAAATGTCTATTAGTTAGTTAGTCTGGTTGTTAGTCTGTGCATTACCAACTTTTTGTGGACGAGCTAGCTAAAAAACTAGTGTGAATATCGAAACCAAATTTCACACGTAGTTTTGGTCCATTGAAATTAAGAGCTGATTAGATTTTGGTGCATATCGACCCAAAATTAAGGGGGATAGAGGGGGTTAAAAATTAAAAATCTAGGCCGTTTGAGCAAACTCAACCAAATTTTGTATCCATAATCAGTGGAACCCCAGAAGTCTAAAAATGCAAAAACTAGCCGCCCAAAATGTGGGGGGGGGAATAATGTAGGGTCAAAAATGAAAATCTTGGCCATTTACTAAACTCAACCAAATTTTGTATACATAATCAGTGGGACTCCAGAAGTTTAACCCCCCCCCCTCATGATTATAAATAATTTTAGGGGCCAGGTTGTATGGTAAAGTCAAGTGGATGGCCACATCAGAACACGTCAGCTTATTTTTTTAATGCTAGGATAGGATCCTAAGAAATTGATCAATCATTATTCCAGAATTGATATAATCTAGTCTCAAATATTGTTTTGAGATTTCTTTCGATCTGAATCGATAGACTCACAAATTCGACAGTTCTATTCATTTGATTAAATTTTAGGCTTTATCTAGATCATACTTTACATCAGGGGTGGGAACTAGCGACCATTTGTTCTGGCCCTGTCAAGAGTAACGCCAGGAAGGACCCGTGCAACTAAATCTCTGGGATTTTTTCATAACAATAATGAAGTTTTTTATACGCATAAAAAATAAATTAAATTTAACTTTTTTTATAAAGAACTATGTTGTTTTCCAGAGCTATTTAAATTTAATCGTATTCTAGATATTTTTAACTGAGTTAAAAATAGGGAGGCTATTAACATGTTCATTTGAAAAAAAAACATACTGAATGTTTGACCAAAAGTTGAATTTGTAAGTTAATAATTTTCCCTGGCCCCAGAATGATGTTATAAATATCCAGAGAACATGTTCTCAACTCCTGTTTTACACCCTCTCATTTTGACTAAATTAGTTATTTATTCTTATTGTAAACATTTCTTGAATTAAAATGGCAAAAAGATTCATCTATACATATAACATATATTAATATTTATCTTGATCCTGTTTCAGGTTTTGTGATTAAGTTAGACCAAAACCCTTCACAAACATACATATACACATAATCTTGGAGAAATTTTTGGTTTTGACCATGAAAAAATGATAAAATTAAATAAAATTTTCTAATTTCATCATGGGTGTTTCTATTTGAAAGATTCTTCCAGGTCATCAGTATGACCATCAAATTCTCAACAAAAAACACACAGATTTATTTTTAATATATATTGGCATTATAAATAGTAAATGAAATTTATTTTTTAATAAAGTAACTAATATAGCTTTCTTTTTTAGGACTTTTCTGCACGAGAATGGGTTAAACAAGGAGCACCAAAAGAAAAACTTATGATTGGCATGCCCACCTATGGTCGATCATTCACTCTCGTTGATAATGCTAAATTCGATATTGGTGCTCCTGCATCTGGAGGCGGCGATAACGGAAAATACACCGGCGAAGCTGGATTTATGTCTTATTATGAAGTATGCGATTTCTTACATGGAGATAATACTACCTTAGTCTGGGACAATGAACAGCAAGTGCCATTCGCTTACAGAGAAGACCAATGGGTCGGTTTTGATGACGAAAGGAGTCTCAAGACTAAAGTAAGTTTAATGATTTAAAAATATAGTACAGTAGATCGTTTATCCGGACTAACTGGGACCAAATGCAAACCGGATAATCAAAAATCCGGATAATCCGGATATATGGTTAATAAAAACAAAACAAATCCTCAAATAAGAGAATTTGAATTTATTACGATAAAAAAACATGTTTATATCAAAATTACATAGAATTGTTTAAAAAATACATAACTGAAATTTTGATTGAATTGAATTACATTCTTGCTATCAGAGTTAAAAATTATTATCTATGTTTACGAGGGAGGGAAAATATCGGAAAAGAGTTTTTTTATTTAATTAGTTTTTTCCTCATATTAAAAACAAGGACTAAAAAGATGTTGGCAAGCTCAAGAAGATCAAAGGCAGTCGATGGTGGGGAAGTAATCTCCGAAGTCGAAGCTCAAATACAATGTATACATTAATTCATGGAAAATAATTGGTTCAATAAGATTAAACTAAAAAAATAAACACTGTGAACATTTATTAAAATAAAAATGTCTACAAATTTGATCGGGATAAATGTGGGACGGATAAACGAGGTTTTACTGTAATTAGTGAAAATGACTTAAATTTTATTGAAAATTTCATAGCGTACATCCAAGTTCTAGCATTGGCCGTACACGCTCTACTCTATTTACACGAACCATTTCGACCCCCTGACAGCTCAGAACTTTTTTGTGAAACAGAGCTGAAATTATACATATGTAATTATGTAATCCATATTAAAGAGAGTACCAAATTTCAATAAAATAGCATAAATAGATTCTGGGATATGGAGCTCAGAAAATAGCTAATTTCGGCACTAACTGACAGGTCATCAAAACCTACAGGGTATTACTAATGATTCCATCATCGTGAAATAATAATTTGTCGAAAAAGTGAAAATATTTTCAAGCTCGGTATTCTTGGCGTAAATTTTGTAGTTTTGGTAATTTTTTGTCATCAAACAACATAAAGCTATAGCTTTTGGCACAATTTATTAATAAAACGTATCAACATTAGTTTAATTAAATATTTATTAAGATGATTAAAATTATTAACAATTAAAAAAATTTAAGGCTTTAAATATGTGAGCGCCTAATAACGCAACCAGCATATTAGAACGTTCTATTTGAATGCATGACCCTACCATTTACAGGCGGCGCTACTATTTTTCTTATCAGTCATGGTTGGAGATATTTAAACCATAAAGCCACATATCTTAAAATATCAGATGACAATAAAAAACTTTATTCTAAATAATTTACAATAAACGCTACCTAAAATGTTGCCTACATCTGCTCTATTCAAACAAATCATCTCAAACAAATACTTAATTAAACTTTATGTAGAGAGGTTTAAATAAGAGACGTGTAGCTTTCATTTATATCTTTTTTCTTTATGAAATTACCGAAACTACACGATTTACGGCCATTGTTTGTAGCCGATCTTCAGAGCTAAATTCACATTTTCGACAAACAATTATTACACAATGATTAAATCGGCCTTGGAGAAATAAACTGTAAAGCTGCACGTCTCTTATATAAACCCTTACTAAATTAATACTACAGCTATAAAGAATTCCTAATATAAATACTTATTACGTTCGTTTGTTTTATTTTTTATATGCTTTTTGTTTTCTTGGCTAGTCTTGTAATCAAATTTTGACCTACTGAGCCTTAGTCAATTAAATTTATAAACTTATAATGACAACCATCATCAATACCAAAAATTAATATGGAAAAATATAATGTACATGTATTAACAACGCAGCTTTTCCAAGATATTATACATTATAGATAAGTCTATCTTATTTTGTATTCTTTATTTCACTCAATATCAAATTCAAATTTCAAAAAACTATAAAGCCTATTAAATACATTTTGGAACTCTCTAAGTTTTCCTCATATTTTAGTGATTTGCTGATTTTTGAACTTAATTTATTTATAATAGGTGTACTACCTTGTTTGAAATGCAATATTGTTGGTATTTTTAGATGGGCTGGTTGAAGGAAGAAGGATTCGGAGGAGTGATGATCTGGTCAATTGATATGGATGACTTCCGAGGGACTTGCGGAACAGGCAAATATCCTTTGATTCATGCCATGAGGCAAGAACTGGAAGACTACAAAGTTGCTCTGGAATATGATGGACCATTCGAGAGTCGAGGACCTCAGGGACGGTACACCACAAAAGACCGTAAGTTATTCTAATTCATAATTTTTCTATTAATAAATTATTTTAATCATAGAAGTGGGAAAAACAATTGTAAAATAATAATAAAAATTAGCTTACAATTTCGTATGAAATTGGATAAATAAATAATAATATTAAATAAGACGTACGTGACTTCTTCAGCTAGTTATTTCTCAACTCAATTGCCCAATATCATTATGTTAAACATTCTTTCTTTTTCAATTTTTTATTACTTCTAAACACATTGATTTTTCTCTTTATAGTTCTAACAAACAATAAAATCCATTGTAATTGTAACCATGGCAATTAAAAGAACATATTATATAGAATTAAAAATAAATCTACTTTCGAGTACTGTGGTTTTTGTACTTTGTTAGAACTATAAAGAGAAAAATGTGTTTAGTAGTAATAAAAATGGAAATAGTATAATGTTTCACATAATGAAATTGGACAATTGAATTGAGAAATAAGTTGCTGAAGAAGTTACAAATAAAGTGACGAAACGTATGTCTTATTTAATATAAAACTCCTGCGATTTCTTTACTTATCAAATTTTCTACGATCTTGTAAACTAATTAAATTATGGATACGATTAACCAAACAATAATAAAAATAATGATGATCATCATCTGTAAAAAAATATCAACTAAAACCTCATTATAATGCGAAACATTTCCACTGGAGTCAATTTTTTTTTTTTAATGCAATCGAATGAAAGAAGGGGTCCACCAGTAAAGATGCAGCTCCTATGGATCTCGAAAGACCCTTGCATTACCGAAGAGAAGGGAAAGTTGGTTAAGTGAGAGGGTGTAGACGTAGGTGTATGCACTCCGGTTTTGAAGGTTTGAAGATTATAGGTGCTGGGAAAGATGGAGGCTGGGAGAGAGTTCCAGTTCCTTGAAGTCATGGGGATATATGTATTGACGAATGAAGTGGTCCGGCACTTTTCTAATTTGACCGCGAACGAGTGTTGGGAGTCGGCAAAACGCGTGCTACGTGCAAAGCATGCTTTGAGGGGAATTATTGATTTTATCTCATCAGAGCACCTGCCGTGATAGTATCTATAGAAAAGGGAAAGGGCAGAGACATTTCTTCGATGAGCCAGCGAGTCGAGTGAGTCGGTGAGGCTAGAATCGTCATTTAGCTTGACGGCTCCTTTCTGAATTGCATCTAGGGTAGCAAGAGAATATTTAGAGGCTCCTCTCCATAGATGAGAGCCGTATTCGAGACAGGGGAGGATTTGGGCCTTGTAGATGGTGAGAAGTTGTTGGGGTTTGTAAAATCGCTTGGACCTGAATAAGTAGCCAATCTTCCTTGCTGCAGATTTTGCAATTTGAAACACTCTGAGATACAATATAGTATATTACTAGAAGCCAGCATTTTACTCCATTCAACTCGAACGGAAAAAGTAGAATTTCGGATCTGAAAAAAGTTTTCAGACAATGACTATAGACCATTCATTAAAATAATTAACCCGAAGGTTTGACTATCTTTTTTTGAAAATAAGATGGATTTTTTCAAAAATTCAACTCACGGTATAAACCAAATATACCACAAGGGCTGAAAAGTCCCGGACCTAACAAAGAAAACACGTTTTTGTTGTTGTTCAAAATTAGCTTTATTCTTAGTTGAATAAAAGATTTCACTGTCGATGGTTAGCTTTATTCATCAACGTAATCTCCATCAAGATACCACTTTTGTAGAATGATTTATCTTTTGCCCCAAAATAGGCCTCAGTTTCAGCGATAACCTGTTCATTTGTGCGAAATTTCTTACCGGCGAGAATTTTTTGCGGTCAGCGAACAGCCAGTAGTCGCTGGGAGGCAAATCTAGCGAATACGGTGGACGTGCGAGCAATTCGAAGTTCAATTCATGTAGTTTTGCCAGTGTTTTGATTGACTTGTGACACGATGCATTGTCTTGATGAAACAGCACTTTTTTCTTCTTCAAATGGGGCCGTTTCTTTGCAATTTCGGCCTTCAAACGCTCCAATAACGCTATATAATATTCACTGTTGATGGTATTTCCCTTCTCAAGATAGTCGATGAATATTACACCACGCACATCCCAAAATACCGAGGCCATAACCTTTCCAGCCGATTGTTGTGCTTTTGGGCGCTTTGGACGAGGTTCACCAGTTGCTGTCCACTCAGATGACGATCGTTTTGATTCCGGAGTGAAGTGATGGATCCATGTTTCATCTATTGTCACATATCGAAGCGAAAATTCCGGTTTGTTACGTTTAAACATGTCCAAACACGGGTCAGAATCATCAACACATTGTTGTTTTTGGTCAACAGTGAGCAAGCGAGGCACCCACTTTGAACAGAGCTTTCTCATACTCAAATGCTCATGCAATATAAAGCCAACACGTTCTTTTGATATCTTTACGATGTCAGCTAACTCACGCAGCTTCACTTTTCGATCATTCAAAACAATTTTGTGGATTTTTTGATATTTTCTGGTGTTACCGCCTCATTTGGACGTCCACTGCGTTCTGCATCATCGGTGTCCCAAAGACCACGTTTGAAGTCAGCGAACCAACGTTTTATTGTTGTTTCTAATGGAGAGGAGTTCCCATAACACTTTTCAAGCCATTGCTTTGCTTGAACGGTATTTTTTCCCATCAAGAAGCAATGTAAAATTAAAACACGAAATTGTTTTTGATCCATTGCTCTGAAAAGCGTCACTCTTAGCACAATAACTCACAAACTAATGAATAGAATATCATGAAATTTTGACAGCTGTCTTTTGAAGGTTAGTACTATCTGAAAAAGAGGTGAATTCAAAAAAGCTAGCGCAATGTATGTGTTAGGCCCGGGATTTTTCAGCCCATGTGTTATTAAGATAAGAATTTATATTTAAAGTCTCTAATCTAAGATTTTAATAGAATAATTTTATACTGCATATCAGAGGGCCTCGTCACTTCAGGAGTTGGACCCGAGTACTAACACGCTTGCCGGGCACGTTAGTTCGACCCTCGAGACAAAATCACACTCTGACATGCAATCTTTTCATTTATAATTTTCAGTTATAATCTGGCTCCTTACCATGGCGCATTGTCCAGCTAATTAACATCATGATCAGCCTTGATGATATTTTTGATTATAATTATTTATTTTACTTTTTTTTTATAAAATTATGATATTCTATAAAAATCAATTTCTAATAATTTTTTTTTCATTCAGCTACCACTGTTTCTTGCGAGGAAGAGGATAACCACATTTCTTACCACCCTGATAAGGCTGACTGCACCATGTACTACATGTGTGAAGGAGAACGCAAACACCACATGCCTTGCCCCAGCAACCTGGTGTTCAATCCTAACGAGAATGTATGCGATTGGCCAGAGAACGTGGAGGGTTGTATGCACCATACACAAGCACCTCCCACCAAAAGAAGACGTTAAGAAGTTCCAAGTCCTGCACCTATCTCTAATGCTCATTGTTTATTTTATCGTGCGTGATTTTCTTCAAATTCTTTCCAAAATTACTTTTTCTTATGATCTATCATTCGATTACTATTAAGAAGAAAGCAAAAAAATGGATTTTTATTTATATAAAAGATTTTAAAGAAAGTTAATGCTTAATCTGATTTTTATTATTACAAATTTTTAGTGTACTATGAAATAAATTTATGGAAATAAAAAATAGGTCCGTATGTGAGAATTTCAAAAAATAATGTTTTATAAATTTTCATTTTTCTCATTATAACACTTCTAGTAGCACAATGTTACAATATAGTTTGAAACATTGTGCTACTAGGGACATAGCGAGAACTATTGAAAAAATAATGTATAGCTCAAAATAAATGTACATTTCGGAAAATATGGATCATAATATTACAGGTAGCAAAGGAAATTGCCAACCCACCACTACACCTTCGGAAAATACATAAAAGTAAACAAGGCAAATATTTCAACAACCTCCATGGATAGCCTATTTTATCCATCCAAAAGATCCTTTTCATTTAGTCGACTTTCTGTATCTACTTAATGATTATTTCCATTAATTACTATTAATCGATAGGCTCTACCAAAAGAACGTCATTAATGGAAGTTTTAGAAAAAATGAATGAAATTATTTAATATAAGTATTTTAAATATTTTGACATTCATTTTATCTAATTACCTACACGATCTAATTAGATTTCATTTAGGGGTAGAATTTATTGAGGAGAGAGAAACGATATGTGAGCCCTTACGAGAAATACCGTGGGATGAAAATAGACAACCCACAGGATTCTATTAATTATTTTTTTTACTAAAAAGATAAGAAAATTTTTTACGTTTATTGATATAGTTCTTAAATTTAAAGTAAAGCCTTACTTATCCCATTAAATGTTTAATAATTAAATTAAAAAAAGCACAACTATATACTTTTCTGGTATTATAGGTTTAATCAAATACAATATTAAATTTAAATTTATCTTTGCAAATATTTTTATTATTTAAAGAATTCATTATAAATTTGATTAAAAAAGTGAACTATTTTTATTATTAATATCGTATTATCCCTGGCATTTTAAGAAATGTTTCTTTTAATAATGTCAAAGTTATTTATAAATTTTGCTTTAAGTATTGTATATAGTATTTTTAGGTAGTTTTTATTTAAGGATGGAGGCCATTTTCAATTATTCGCTTCTTATCGTTCCAAGAGGCTTGAATTAGTAAAAAAAAATCATTAAATTTATTTAGACACTAACAGAAAATTAAATCATTTTTTAATGACCTGTTTTTAATCAATTTAACTTTTAAAATTTTGTAATTCTATTTTGTTTCAATTTTATATTACAAAACACATGTATATTGAATTTTGTTAAGGAGAATGCATTTAGTAGACTCCATTCATATATTTTGATATTTAATGAATTTTTATTATTTTTTTTTATTTTTATTTAATACAATGTTTATTTACTTATAAATAGTATTAATAAGTCCTAATTATGTGGAATTTGTTAGGAAAAATACTAAAATTTTATAAATATTTAAAATGAAAAATTGGATCTTTTTTTGATAAATTGTTCACAATATGCAGTCACTAATATAAATATATCTCTATAAATCTAGAAATATTATACTGATAAAGTTTGCTTGGATGGCATAGAATTAGTTAATTTTTTTAGCTAGTGTATTACAGAAAAACAAAAAAATTTGAAAATTATATCATACATTTTATTTAGGGATAGAGTTGAACTTTAATTATATTTACTGATTTTCCAAATTTTTTTTCTAATCCATATAACCATATAATATCTGAGCTATATTGAAAAAGTGTGTAAATTGTTTACTTTTATCAAATTATAAACGATTTAAAAGAAAATAAATTATATTAATTAAGCTGGAAAATTGACTAAAAAAATGATACAAATTTTATTTTTCCTGATAATTCTGTATATACCTATATATTAATCTATGAATTTCTATTTAGAAGCTTGATCAAGGTCCTATACTGATTAAAAATACTCTTTATTTTTTTATTAGTTAAGATTCTTTTACAAAACCTTTAACTATTTATTCTATTTTAATCTCAAAGTTGATATTTAATTGATTTTGTACAGAGGCTCTTTGTTTTCTTTTGTTAATTTGAGTGATTTCTTCTTTCAACTTCTTGTGTATTTGTTATCGGTGGAATGAGCCCTCATATCACTTTGTACATATATTATATATATAATATAAATATATATAAATAAATGAATGTCTATTTCTATCGATGAAGAAATAAAATAAAATTTAATAACAAATTGTATTCATATATTTATTTTTCATTTCTAAACCTTATATATTCATTATCTTTATTAATAAAATAAATAATTCCCAGGGCCCTCATAAGATATGCGGCGCCTATGGGCTACTAAAAATAATCCGCCCCTCTTCATAAGAAAATACACGGGATGCCTATCGGGAGCGGGGTGACCGGCAAAGTTGTACAAAAGTGTGAGAACTAGAAAAAGTCAATTTATTACCATTAC
Organism: Forficula auricularia; assembly: GCA_024734495.1. NCBI lineage: Eukaryota > Metazoa > Arthropoda > Insecta > Dermaptera > Forficulidae > Forficula > Forficula auricularia. The sequence continues at coordinate 95,068,100 of JALMQS010000099.1, forward strand.
ACTAAACAAAAACTTAAAATTCAAAAAAAAAAAAAATAATAAAAACTTAATAGTAAATAAAAAACAAAAGTATATATTTATTTTCCTAGCTTTTTCTTTAGCAAAGTGATTAATAATAAATAAGTTAATAAATAAGTCACTCTCTATGGATAAAATACTCAAATCATTTAATTTGCTCTGTCCCAAAGAAGACCGTAAATAATATTTTATCCTTTTCAGTGCTGACCAAGATCTTTTCTATTTGTAGTAGCCACGTTAGGAAATGTAGACTCATTCTTTACTTTATTTAAAATGTTTTACCAAGAACCCACCACACCATTCTTCTTTGACATAATTTTTAAGAAAAAAATAAAACCGACTTCAAAAAATTAAATGCAACAAATAAAATACACTAAAAGGTATAAAATAATTATTATCTTATTTAGTTACAACTAAACGACGAAATATTAACATGAAATTACTTTTTGAAGTCGGTGCCAAACAAACTATACCTATAATCGAGAGTACCCGCCAAACGTACTAAGTAAGTTCCGTCGAGTGCGATTCATAAAAAGTATGTGTTTGGCACCGACTTCAAAAAGTAATTTCATGTTATTATTTCGTCGTTTAGTTGTAACTAAATAAGATAATAATTATTTTATAACTTTTAGTGTATTTTATTTGTTTCATTTAATTTTTTGAAGTCGGTTTTATTTATTTTTTTAAATTATTTTTATTTTTCTCTTTTTAGTGATGTTATTAATAGTGATCATATAATTAGAACATGACCAAATTAATATGGCACCATCCCTAAAATACGCCCTTTCCAATAAAAAAGAATCATCTAAATCGGTTCATGGTGACTTTAATTCAAAAATAATGATCGATTCTCATTTAATAGTCGAGGAATAACCATTCTACAATTGGATCAAAATCAAAAAGACTAAATTCTTTTATGGCAAACATCTCAAGGTTGAGTGGACGGTGTGAAAAATCGTGGGCCAAAAAACGATACATCCATCCATCCATCCGCACGCACTAAATGAAAAAATTGCACTTTTTGGCCTCTCGACGAGACCCCATGTAATTTTTGGCAAAACCGTCACGTGCTAAAATTCAACCTAATTGAATACTATAATTTTAAACTTCAATTGAGGCCATGGGTTCCGTAGTTTTTACCTGAGGACCCTTTGAAGCCACGCTTGTCTCGAGACGGATTACAATACTTTCCCCATGCTAACGCATTGGATAAAGTAAAAAAAAATAGGACCAATCGGAAGCTAGACTGAACCCAATGCAAATTTTTTTTTCAAAATCGGTTCACAATTGGCGGAGATATGAGGTAACATAGGCACAAAAAAAAAAAAAAAATTCAGTCCAATAGAGAATCTCCTCCCTTTTTTGAAGTCGGTTAAAAGGTAGACTCAATTTTCGAATCAATTATTATCCTTAAAATAAGTTCCTCTGTAGATATAATTTCTTTATTTTTTAATCAATATACCTGTTTAAAATGAAAGCATTCTTCAATAAAATTATTTTCTAAAACGTCGATATACGTTTCGTACAACTTTGCAACATTCTTTCTAATTGTTTCTTCATTTAAATTTTTTTAAATTGATCAGAAGCCCAAATTTTGAGCAAATGTCATCATAGGCACACTTTCTCTTTATTTACTTATACTTCTGCTATAAGTTTATCAGTAATAGCACAATATGTGTATTTATGCGGAATTATTTATTGGCATCAAATGTCTTCTTTCGACGTATTTACGTCTTACTATTTTTTTTCTTCTAAGTCTGAAAGTAGATTGAATGATTTAGAAATTTTATCGATTCAAACTGACACTATGAATTCGATTTTATTTGACGAAAATTTTCGTTGAGAATAATTTCAGACAAAAAGTGTAATGCTAAATATCTATAATATAATATATGAGTTTTTATATTCTGTTGGAATGAAGATTTTGTTACATTTTATGTGATTCTAATAAACGTTTGTGAATAACTTTCGTATTCCTTATTTATTTACCTATTTTTAGTTTTCGATAAGAAACTAGCTGAACTAAATAAGAATAATTAATTCTAATTTTGAACGAAATCGACTAGTACTTTTGAGAAAATTGTCAAAAATCCCGAAAACCCTCTATGAAAGCCCGTTTTAGAAACATTTTTAAATTCACCTTCATGTCACAAGTCAATATTTCGTTTCATATGACTTTTTAAACTTTTTTCAAAGGCTTCTCATGCTTTCAAAAAACATAGTTTTTTAGACGGTTCAGGTGGTTTTTGACGATTTTCTCAAAAAGTATCAAATCGATTTCGTTCAAAATTAAATTAAATTATTAATAATTAATTGTTTTATAATATCTATTAATTTCATATTTTTTAAAAATTTTCAACGGAGTTATTAGGTTTTTTCAAAATTAGACTTCAAATAAACTACCCTTCAAAATAAAAATTTCTTAATAATAATTATTTTTCATAAAAGATATAAGAAAATAACATCCAGATATGAAATTTCAATAGATTTAATTTAATATTTAATGAGAAAAAATAGAACATTTTGCCATTTCTAGTTGATTCGCTCCCAGAGAGAAGAAATTGAATCTTTTCGTACATTTTCTTTTAAACTACGAAATTCTTAATCAAAGGGTTATTTTCTTATATTAGACAGATATTGTGAACCTTCAGATAAATGAAATCGATAAAATAAGATCGATTTCTTTCTCATTTATAATTCTTTTGGTCTTTTATATCGAGAGGCTGGGTCGCAAGCCCGCATGGCTGACGCGGAGGCATTCGTTATAAATTCAACAATTCTATTTAGTCTTCAGCGAGGGGTGAGCCGCGTCCTAATATGCTGTACACCTACTTCCATTGTACTTCCAAATATTTCCAAGTATTCCAAATATTTCCAAGTAATTCCAAAATTTCCAAGTAATTTCAAAATTTCCAGGCACTTCCAAATGATTTCCAAGTACTTCCAAATAATCCCAAGCACTTTCAAATATTTCCAAGTACTTCCAAATATTTCCAAGTACTTCCAAATATTTCCAGGTACTTCCAAAATACTTCCAAAGAGGTGTACACCTACTTCCAATTGCGTATCACCCTCTGGTCCTCAGTATTGATATATCTTGTAACATTATAAATTCATATATTTAAATGTACGATTATAAAATATAATATAATAAATAAAATAATTTAATAAAAAGAGATATATAGAAAAAATGCCTTGGGCTGGCAAACACGAATCCAAGACTCATAGAGCAGAGCAAAGCTATAGTATTATCGTATTATTAAGTTTTAAATAAATAATTTTAGTATTAAATAATTAAAAGCGTTAATAAAAATTAGTTATTATTTTATTATAAAAATATAGTATTGTTGTAGTGTTGTAAGTGGACTACTAGTCCGTAAAATTATCTAAATAAATAAATAAATAAAATAAATTGTACACCTGATGAATCTGCAGCAAGGAAGATTGGCTTCTTATTCAGGTCCAAGCGATTTTACAAACCCCCACAACTTCTCACCATCTACAAGGCCCAGATCCGCCCCTGTCTCGAATACGGCTCTCATCTGTGGAGAGGGGCCTCAAAATACTCTCTTGCTACCCTGGATGCAATTCAGAAACGAGCCGTCAGGCTAATTGACGATTCTACCCTCACTGACTCCCTCGACTCGCTGGCTCATCGAAGAGATGTCTCTGCCCTTTCCCTTTTCTATAGATACTATCACGGCAGGTGCTCTGATGAGATAAAATCAATAATTCCCCCCAAAGCATGCTTTGCACGTAGCACGCGTTTTGCCGACTCCCAACACTCTCTCGCGGTCAAACTAGAAAAGTGCCGGACCACTTCATTCGCCAATACATATATCCCCATGACTTCAAGGAACTGGAACTCTCTTCCAGCCTCTATCTTTCCCAGCACCTATAATCTTCAAACCTTCAAAACCGGAGTGCATAGACACCTACGTCTACACCCTCTCACTTAATCAACTTTCTTCTCTTCGGTAATGCAAGGGTCTTTCGAGATCCATAGGGGCTGCATCTTTACTGGTGCACCCCTTCTTGCATTCGATTGCATTAAAAAAAAGAGATAAATCAAATCTATCTTATCTTTAGTTAATTAGTTATTAAGTTATTATTTATAAATACTTTTGTAATTACCGTTCGTATGATTGTTCCAAATTTGTTTTCGAATTTTAACTCCTTTTTAATAATATCGATTTTCTTCATTTATCATTTTGTATTCCATATTCTCCAATATTCTTTACAGGTGTTTTTTTTTTGTGAATTTAGCATTTTTCTTAAAACCTATATTCCATATGTCTTCAAATTTCCTAGTTATATAAAAAATTATTTAACCTTTATTCTGCAATAAATTTCTTTTATTTAATTTTTTTTCCTAATTATAAAATGTCCATATATATGATGGTCTCAGGGAAAAGAGCCCTTATTACCCCTCACCTGGTCAAAAATTCACTCAGTAATGAATTTTTGAATATTTAGAAGTAAAAGTAAAAGTTTTGTGTTATAGCCGTTTAAATTTTGACAATTTTAAGCCTACAAAAAATACGACATTTATTCCATTTCTACCCTCGCTATAATTCCGGCTGAAAATTTGCTACTGAATTCAAATATGTAATTAAACTACATTAAACACACGCTAAAATCTGACCCCGGGGGTAGACACAAATTAAAAAAAAAATATAACTAGTATCGTAATTAGGCTTATGGCTAGAAAAGCCGAAAAGCCAAAAAAACAAAACAAAAAAAATAAGGTCCCTTTCCCTGACCATCACATATTATATATATATACATAAAAATTAGCACTATTTAAATATATAGGATATACTAATATGAAATATAAATCAGAAAATTACCTGGAAAATATTTCATACTTCTTTCATTTCTTATTTGATTAAAAACGTCAGGATTTGGGGAAGTTACGATCACCGTGGGACTTTATTATGATAGCAAGAGGTCCCACTTCGGAATTACCTCGCAGCTGGTATTTGTATATTTTTTAGCTGAATGACATACAAATGTAAAATATTATATAGAAAGAATATATTTTTAATAAAACATATCTTTCACCATACGTACGAATTTTATAATAGGTATAGTTTTAAGCAGGCAGGCGAAACACGCACACATACTCAGGGCCTTTCAGAGAAAATGCAAGACCCAGGACAACTAATATTTTTGAGAGCCTTCAAAATTCAAAATAAAACTCTGGAAATTAAAATTGATTTTTTGATCCAATACTATGTAATAATAATTAGATAAAAAATTGATATCTAAACGTTCATGTTAAATTTATTTTCATTTATCTTTTACTGATAAATAATAATATTTTCCTTTTTTTAAATAAAAATATTCTTTTATATTTTAGAAAATCGAGCCCACCTAGAGAAATGCTTCAAGATAATAGAAATTAAAAACATTTTATTCATTGGTGAGGCAGAAATCGACCAGATCAGACGCAGCAGCCATTCTTCCAAGGTAAGAGCAAATCAACTAAACTCTAATTAATTTGGATATATTATTAATACATTAATTAGTATATAAGTCATATTAATAATACGACATCATATTATACTCAAAACAACCACCTCTCAAAATGAAATCTTTATCTTTTATTGAAAATAGTTAATTTAAAAATAAAAGGCAAATCTTTTAGTTAATATATCAAGAAACTAGTTAATTATAGTTCTTAATTTCACTGTTTCTCTATCCGATCGCCTATTCGAACCCTTGATAAATAAATAATAGATAAAATATCTGTATTTAAAATTTAAAATACTGATGATTAAGTTCATTCCTTTGAAACTATAGTGTCTAACAAATAACTTGTATATTGGTATAAAAATGCGGTCCATGGATGCTGTGGATGCTACACATCCCTAAAATTTCAAAAGTCAAGGGTATTTTCATACCATGTCTTAAAAATGTAATGTTAAATTTGAAAAATTACGAAAAATTCTGCGTTTATCAAGAATTTTATAAAAGGAGCGTAAAAATAAAATAACATTTTAAAAATTGAAGAGTTCTCTTTTGGACAGCATTCTCGGGTTGAATGTCTCCGGCATATATATTTATTCGTTAAAATTGTGAATAATATTATAGGAAATGATTAACATGATGGATGATTTTATTATGTTTGGCTCGAAGGGTTAGTTGGAAGGAGATTCGCCGGGCTTGGATGGGAGATAATCTTCAAAGGTTAGAATCTCTCTTGGCGGCGTTAAAGCCAGAAAAATGCTATTTTAAAATAAGAATTTGCACTAGGCAGTTGAAAATATGCTTTTCCAAAATATGAATATGCCAGAGGCAATTGGAAACATGCTTTAAATAAAATAATGGCACAAGGCCCGCATTTATTGCTTCTTCGTTACAGAACGTGTATACAAATTACTTCTTAGACACAAGCCGTTTCTGTTCCCAGGTGAGTTGTCTCCTTCGATGAGCTTTATCAACTGAATAACAACTCACAACAGACGAATGACAACTGAGCTCGCGTCGAGGAGCGAGCTGCATTTATAACCTGGCTCTAATTAGCAATTAAGCTGATTGGTTAATTATTCCCGTCTTTAGGATGACGTGTGCATAACTTTTCACGCCATTGCTTCTCGTTATAAAAGGGGCGTGTCCCTGCTGCTCATCCGTCAGTTTATCGAAGGATTCTGACCGGCAAACAGCAAGCAAACTCCTTTTTCAAGGCGAAAACAAATCTTTATTTTCAAAAGAATTTTACATTGAAAGGAGCGTAGAATAAAATCCCACAATATTGTAAGTACCTACATGTTTATTTGCATAAAGCAGAGGATCGCCTCAATGATTTACCTTTGTGATTCAAAAGAGAGAGTCAAGAATAATTTAAAATAATAAAATTTCAAAACAAAACGAAGAAAACTGATATTTAGAATAGAAGATTCTCATTTATAAGAAGATATCATAAATTGATAATGGGCCCAAAATTCAGACGGGGTTCTTTCGTAAAGGATTATAAATTATTTTATTAAATTGAAAGTAATGGAAGGCAGCCTCAGAGGTAGTGAGGAAAGAAAAAATTAACACATATAAAATAAGGTGTAATTTATTGGAATCCTTCCTCCTTTCCTTTCAAACCGACGTTTCGGAGGATTTTTCCTCCTTCTTCAGGGTTTCAAAGGGTCAATTAAGAAAAGAAGGGAAAAATTTTTTTTGTCTTTCTATGCCTTTTGTTACAAATGAAGAAAGTTTTTGAACACTACTGTGGAGAGAAGAAGGAAACATTTTATTTGTTTCATTCATTGACCCTTTGAAACCCTGAAGAAGGAGGGAAAAATCCTCCGAAACGTCGGTTTGAAAGGAAAGGAGGAAGGATTCCAATAAATTACACCTTATTTTATATGTGTTAATTTTTTCTTTCCTCACTACCTCTGGGCTGCCTTCCATTACTTTCAATTAAAATTTCTACCAGTCCGTCTCTCTCCAGAGAAAATTTCGTTGCAATTTTATTAAATATTAAATATAAGAGAGGGGACAGGTTGTATGGTAAAGTCATGTGGATGGCCAAATCAGTTTATTTTTTAAAGTGTTTAAACAAAATTCTCAATATCTTTAGCTTAATGACCAGTATTTGGTATAAATTCTAAAAATCTCTCTACTATTTCACCATTTTCACGTATATATAATCTGATCGACATGTGCTATATTAAGCGTAGAATATACACTACTTAGCGTTTTGAACTCCAGTAGAAATTTGTTGTAATATTTTATCACAAATCAATTTTCTTAAGAAACTTTTTGTTTAACACTTTAACAATTATTGTAAATACTTTACTGAAATTTGTTTATACATTCACAGCAAAACTAAGTCAAATCGATTTTAAGATTTTGCAGCATCTAAAATTTTAGCGACCCTAAAATTTTGCTGTCCTAGTCCAGGGCCTCATGAGCCTAAACGTAAATCCATCACTAGGTACCTATAACGTAACCATAAATGAACAATTTATATATACGTTAAGTTTATTAATAATTACTAGGGCAGCTCTAGTGTACCGAGTCGAGAAAAAGTTTTCACTTTTTTATTATTTAATGTACGGGTGAGCGATTCTTTCATTAGAATTTGATCGATGAAAATAACTACAGAAGAGAGAAAAGAGCACAGATAGAATCTCTTTTTTAGAGTTAAGGTGTATTACAAGGATGCCTAGCACAAGTTCAATACCTGCCCAATTCAAGTCCAGACCTGTTTCAGACGATTAGAGATTAATTTCTTAATTCCTATTATTCTAGGAATGGCCTTTTGCACTTGGACCAAAACAATACTCATTATAGAGAGAGAGTATATTCACTTGGATCTCATTAAAATTCAGACACAAATATATAAAAGAAATTACTTGTTGCTGCTCTTTAGCAAGCTCTGCCGAGAATTGAAAAAGTTTTTACTTTTTCTTCTATTTATTTGTATTTTTAATTGAGTCGAGAAATCCACTAAAATTTTGTTCACAATTAACTTTGCCATGGAAGCACTTAAAATTTTTTTTTCCAAAAACCGGGACAAAATGACAAACTAACCGGCACACTTGAACCATACCTTCAAACCGAGACGTATGGAAGGCTAACTAAACTATAGGATTTTTGAATGTCTTAACCTCATGATTTCGCTTAATTTATTTGATCCAAATAGCTTTTGATGCATCTCTTAAAAAGCCCTAATTTTCACATATTACACATCATAAAGTAAATTTTTTTCCATCTAAGAAAAAGAACAAATATAGTTGAATACCCAGATATAATTTTTTAGACTTCGAAATTTCATTTAGTTTATATGATAGGTATGTATTTGTTGAAATGATTTTTAAAATTATTATAATCAAGAAGAAATATTTCTTTATAACCAAGTTGATTTTTTTCGAAATAAGTTTATAGTTTTTTAATCCTATTTAATTGAGACAAAGTATTAAAATAATAACATTCCCAGTTTAGAGTGTTTTCAAACCTTTTTGTTGACTTCCTCTATTAAATGAACATTTCTAATATCTTTTATATTATCTATTAATATTACTAATTCAAAAATAATTATATTGATATTTCTTGTTTAATGTTTGCAATCATAATTTATTTTCATTTGACATTTCCTGATAGTGAATAAATAATATTGTATTTCGAACTTACAAATATCCTATTGTTTTGTGTAATATAAATTAATAAAATTCATTATCAAGATCATATAAAGTACATTTGTATTCTCTCCAACATTATTTTTATTTCATTTTACCTCACGACAAAGATATTAATTTTTATTTATTGCTAGATTAATTTACTCTAAGAGAGTTAAGTGGGTGGAGGTTTAATATTACATACATAGTTTACGCTATCATTCAGTTCCAAGACGTAACCGTAAAAGCGCGGAAAATAGCCAACTGACCCTCGGTCCGTAGTTTGGGGACCACTGTTATAGACCAATGATGTCAAAGTAAACCTAAGAAAACTCAAAGAAGGGAGGGAATAGGTACTCGTAAAACGGCAGTATCTGAATTTGTAGTGTAACTATTTGAAATTAAAATATTTTCATTGAAATTTTCTAATGCATGCAGATTGAAAATTCTTTAAAAGAAAATTTGATTGAATTAGTTTCTAATAAGGGTCTAAAGCCCAACGTTATTAGCGAATAATTCCAAATTGTATCCTAAATGATGTTTTGATGTGTAAATGTTGTTATGCTCACATATTTAGTGAAACATGAATTCACTCCCGAAATAGACAAATCGATTACAAATGCTGAAACGGAGTGATTTAATTCCAAACAAAACATATAAAAATTAATTGTATTGTGTAGAAATCGAAAGTGGTGTATTTAAATTAATTTATTCACACTCGAATAATACCTATAGGTACAATTTTTCAAATAAAACATATTTTCTATGACACACCATATTTTAATTATTATTAATAGAAAGTTTAAAATTTTTGCCCTTCTATTTGTCGACTAATTTTAAATAATTAAATGTTAATAATGACTATTCAGTCATGGCAGTCCAGCCAGCAGTCAACCAAATATTTAATTACTCATAGGCTAGTAAAGAAGGACGCTATGAGTAAATTGCTGAAATCTCTACCCTCCACCATTTCAATTTTTTAAATCTGATATTCAAACAAATTTTTATTTTTAACAAGCCACAGAGAGCTGTAGATCGCGAACACACCAGAATGTTTGACTTCGTCAAATTATGACTACAAATTTTCTCGAAATACAAAAAATATAATTATTTTTTTCATATTTCATATTTATTAATAATATAATATTAAATCAAGTTCTTGATGATATAAAATTGATTAAATACAATTTTTCATATAGATAAATATATAAATTAATTGAATATTATAGAAAGTACAGATAATTTTTCTGACATCACAATTAAAAAAATGTATTTAAAAAAAATTATTCTGATTAGTCATGTGATATGTTTTTACTACTTTTACTTATATAGGTATTTATATCATCTAGACCCTGATAATTCAATTATATTACGTTCTACAACGGTGATTAGCATTGGCGTAGGGAGTTTTCCTAGGGGGGGGGGCAACCGGCTAGCTGATTAGCCATCACAAGGTTTCAATTTCTAATCCGATTAGAGATAGTCTACCAACTTTTTAGTAGAATTGACAAATTTTGGAACTAACGAAATAATTTAATGAGAAATACATAAAGTGATGCCACGAAATAATAGAGTTTCGATTTTTCTAAGGGGGACAATGAGTTTTGTATGGGGGCATTGGCCCCTTGTACGTCCAAACTACCCCCATAGTGATTACCTACGAACGCAAGCTAAGTCCTGGTAGATCATTCCCTCCAAGCCCAGGTCCTTTATCAACAAGAGGTTTCGTGACAGTAATCAATATCCACTCTCGAATCATATTTTTTTTTTTAATCATATTGATGTGAGAAGGAAATACACCAGTGCATCCCCTAAAGGCCTGTTGGGATGGCCCCTCCATCGTGAAAAGAACAAAGTAGAAGGAAAGAAGCCGGGATCACAAGCCAAATCTCAAAAAGTTAGATATAATCCAATTTACTAAGTTTTTTAATGTCTTCGAGCAGTGGTAAATTCTCCGATCGATAAATTAGGTTAAATTTATCTCCCACTTAATAAAATATATAAGTCATTATTCTTTAGTACGTATAGTATAAAATCTATTGATTTCATCTGCTTTTGAAAATCTTCATTTGTTGGTCGCCTACCTTAAAACCCATATTACACCGCGGGTCAGATTAAAATTTAAGACAAGAATACAAATTATTTTATTTAATTATCAGGTGTTTCAAGATAAAATAATTTTTCTTACCTACCTGACTAACAATGCAAATTTAAATCAAATTCAAAATGACATTTTTTAATAGTTTTTACGGAATTTGGTGTTGGTACTTTGGTGAAACATTTTTTAAAATTATTGGATAAAAATACTTGGTAGGTTTCACATTAAGATATAAAAATAAAACGAATTTATTTTTGTAGAGTCTTTAATCTCGATATATTGTATATTTCGGGTGACTAACCCATCTTCAGGAGCAACAGAATGTAACTTTATATCTTAATGTGAAACCTACCAAGTATTTTTTATCCAATAATTTTGACATTTTTTACTTAACTTGTATACTACGTGTATGAAATCACTCCTACAAATTGGAAGACTTCATTCAAATTAAATTGTAATTCATTTCGAAAGTTTATAATTTTTCATCTCCAATTGAGAATTTTTTTTTTAATTGCTCGTTATCATTATCATTTGTTGATTAAAATCTAGTTATCTAATAATTTTCCAAAGTAGATTCATCGCCTCTTTCGTACCGCTAGAGAACCACCACTATATATTATATTTATTGCAGCCAATTAAGAAGTTTCATAACCTTTCTCTGGACTTATTTAGGACGTTTTTTTAATCAACTTAATATAAATAGTCACATTACAAAAAAATCCAAACATGTTTCTCTATAGGGAATGAAGAATTGAAAGGTGAAACTTGGTATTTTTAGCTCAAGTTGGCCACCACGCGAGGAGGCTGGGCACCTGCCATTCTGCCTTCTCTCATCAGATGATGATTCGTGAAATCGCCTGAATTAAAATCATTTCTCTGATGAATATGAATCATCTTCAGATCGGTCAAGTGCATCTTTTTGAGTGCCCTGCATTAGAAAGTGGAAATATATTTGTGTCAATAGGTAAGGTGTAGTTATTTATCAGCACCAATTCAGGACCACAACTGGTCCGTCTACCTTCTGATTTGTTATTAGCATCAATCGCCCGAAGGAAAAATTATTAAATTATCATTCAAACATAATCCCATTTATTTATTTACAAACTTGACATTTCTTAAAGTAAATTGGACTATCACATCAACTTACGCTATTCTTTTAAACAGTGAAAAATCTCAGATCTCTGTTATTTGAGTTGTTTAATAAAAATCTACATAGAAATTTAAATTGAATCTGGTTTAGTTATCATTTTTCTGAGAACATGAAAAATGCAACAAAAAGTAGGTACTTTCTTTCAAATGGAAATACAAATAATCAAAAAGAAAAAAAACAAACAAGTAATACCTATATTTAAAGTTAAATTTCTTGAAATTCCAGTAAAGTTTAAATCATACGTTGTCTTTTTTTAGCTTTAGTAATGTTTATCTCAACCAAAACATTCTTTGAAAAAACAGGCCAAGTTCGAAAAAGTAGTGAAATCTAATGTGTAGCCAAGTTAAATTCGCCAAGAATAATTAAGTTGAGAGATCTACTATTTTCTCAACTAAATTATTCTTGGCGAATTTAACTTGGCTACACACTAGATTTCACTATTTATTCGAACTTGTCCTGTTTTTTCACAGAATGTTTTGGTTGAGATTTCTCTTCTTTTTGTAAACTGTGAGGAAGCCCGTTGGTCCAAAGGGCTAGACTTTTTATTTTTGACCCCCCCCCCTCATTTTGTGTGGTTAGTTTTTGCATTTCTAGCCTTCTGGGACCCTACAGAAAATGTATACAAAATTTGATTGAGTTTGGTCCAACGGGCTAGAATTTTAATTTTTGACCCCCCCCCCCATTTCTAAGGGGTTAAAAGATAGAAAGTTTTGATTTTTCCTTTGTTTTTGTCACAAACTCTACTAGCAGGCGAAATTTCACGATGCTAGAATAATTGGAAGTACTCTAATAGGTTTTGATGACCTGTGTGAGTGAGTGAGTGCCAATATTTTCTCAGGTCCATATCTCAGAATCCATTTAAGCTATATTATTGAAATTTGGTACTCTCCTCAAGATCGATTACATAATTACATGTGTATAATTTCAGCTCTGTATCTCAAATGGATTTCCAGCTGCAGGGGGGTCGAAATTGACTCGAAATGGTTCGTGTAAATAGCGTACAGCATGTGCGCTTTAATATCGCTTACCACACTATATTTTTTTCAATTTGTAATTTATTTAAAATTAAAAAAAAAATGTTTTTTTAATTATATTCTAAGAATGAGTTGCGTAATTTCGTCAAACCTGTCTTAGGACTGTATACTCGATGATGATCATTTAAAGATGAAAGCTTTAACCTTTGTATAAATATACATTTGAGGAAAAATTGAGAATACATTTTCAAGACTGTGTATGCTCTCGATAATTTTTACAGACGCCTTGGTGGACATGTTACATGGAGCTAGGTGATAGAGAGCTGCCGCCCTGGTATTAAATTTAAATAAAATAAACTATTTACAATTTGAACAATAGAAAATACAAAAAATGAAAATTTATGAATTAATTCAACACTTGGACCAAAGGTTCCCAAACTGTGCGCCGCGGCCTTTTCACAGGCGTGCCGCGAAGCTTAACAATCAGGGCCGCACAACAACAACAGCATTTTATTCACACCCGATAGCAAAATAAGTTTCGTCCTGGATATGAACAGTTTTTAAATTTCAATTAAATTACTGTAGTTTATTTTTAAACCTACAAACAATTATATGTAATTTATTCCAACATATTATACATTAGAAAAGATTCATACTTGTGTGTGTGTCTGTGACTAATTTAATCATTTGCATTGAATCGCTTTGAAAGCTTAAATTTTACTTTTTTTACTAAAAAAAAATTATTTCATACGTGTTTTAATCTAAACGAAAGATTGAGAGTAAAATTCTTTATATGTGTTTTTATTTTGCAATTTTTTAAACATATTTCAACTCTTTATAATAGTCTTTGTATGCAATTATTAGTATTAAAATAGTTCGCTTGTGTTAAGGAGAAGTAGAAGCTATTGATAAAACTCGTACTATACTTGATTAATAGAAAATTCTTTATTTCGTGTCTGAGCTTGTCTCCAATGGATATGGACTTGTCCCGACATGTATCCAGGATTATTATAAAAGTGGCCAAATTTATATTTCGCATCCTTTTCTTTCTATACCGGGGTGAGACATTCTACCACAATTGCATTTCAGAGAATTTATTATTTTTTTAATTTTTATCTTTAAAATATTTTTATTGAATAAGGGAATTATTTTTTCGAAATTTCGGTAAATTATTTTCATTTGCCTTTAAGGAAAGAAAAAAATTTATCGAATATATTTTTTTCATTAAATTATTATATACAATGAATTTATTTTTATTAGGTAAATTTTTTAATTAAATAAATAAGAATTAACAGATATTTATTATAAGGTGTTCATTTTAGAAAATCAATTCATTCGAAATTTGTTTTTAATAAAATTAATAATTTATTTTTTCTTATAAAATTTATTCGGTAGGCTTGCAAGGTAAAGCCTGCTGGGCGTGTTTAATTTGATAATAAAATGTCTAAATCAAAAAGATTTAATTTTTTATTTTCGTAAAAATTCGAATTCGATTTTTTTTCCAATTTTACAGGTACCTTAAATCCAAAAATTGAAAAATCTCTCTCTCTCTCTCTATCTGTGTGTGTGTGTGTGTGTGTGTGTGTGTGTGTGTGTGTGTGTGTGTGTGTGTGTGTGTGTGCGTGTGTGATCAAATCAAATATAAATTTTTTGACACGAACAAACTGAACGATTCTGGATTCTTGACTAGTGATAAGAATGGGGAATAAAAAAAAATTATGACTTTACGTTTTTGAATTATTGTGGATTATGGGAATATAGACAGACATTATTAAATTAGGTTGGAGTTGGTGGTGTTTCACAAGGAGAAAAATTAAAATACAAAGATTTTTTTAGTTTACTCTATATATTTCGAGCTCTTGCCTTAACTCATCGTCAGGAGAACATTGACTGAAGATAACATAAAATAATGAACAGAATTTATTTTAATTTTAATATGATGGACAGTTATTTATGACTTAGTGTAAATATGAAAGAATTATCAGGGGATGGGATGGCCTTAGAGCCGAAAGAACAGATGGAGCGGACAGAGGGCTAAACGGGAATAAAGAAAAGATATTTATACTTGGAAGTTGCCGAAAATTATGTATGTGCCATAAAGGAGGGCAATAAACTATGGAATGTGATGAGGGTGCATAGTGAAAATTTCCATCTCTTATTTTCTATTTAAAAAAATAAAAAATAAAAATGAACCCACCATACACTCTCATCACATTCCAATTCAAATTAAATATCATTGATTAAGATGTCAATTATTGGTGAAGTTTTGATGTCTGTTTGATTGTTCAAAATATTTTGATTAAGTTGTATGGCCTTTTTTTAATTTCAGCTGACTCAAATAAATCTAATTTCCTGCTTCTTGAAATGAAATGTAAAGGGAGGGGGTTGACTCCAACCTAGTTTAATTTTAACAATGATTCACTATAAACCAACACCGCGTTCCCTAAATTTGATAGACAGACATTAGATATTATTGTGGGACCTGAGTGAATTTTCTACGACCTTTTGTTTTACCGCTATCGCGTGGTATAAAAATCCGAATTAAAACATACATGACCGAATCAACATTTGTCAGTTTCAGACATTTCTCAAACCATAGATATTTATTAGGCTACGAAACTCTTAAAATTCGAGTCTCATTCACAAATTACTGAAAATAAAATATTTTACTAGTCTCAGATCCTTTAATTTAAATAGTATTTAAGATAAGTAGTTTTTAAAGATAGGGACTCAGTCACTTAGTTAATTAATTAATTTTTAAAGACAGTGCTGAAAACTGATTAATTGTGATCCTTCTTGTTTTCGCTAAACAGCTCTCTTGATAACCTAGAAATGATAAGCCTAGATAAATAGCTAAATGGCTGAATTGGCGTGACTACTCAGACATAATTAATAAAAAATATTTTTTATAAAAATAAATGCTCTTAAATTGTAAGTTCCTATATAATTTCATATACTTTAGCAATTAACCTAGTTCAAAAGGAAAGATAGGAGTACTTAAGCACTGACGATGAACCCAATAATATTTTCTTTACTTCAACTCAGATTAAAATGTAATTAGATATCAAAGAAAATAATATAAATTACTGTCCTGTTTTCCATCACATTCAAACTCAAATTTATTTCAATATGTAACAATATATAATTAACAAAGTAACGATATTCGTATTAATTAATTTGAATAAAAACCTTTGTTTTATAATTGGCTAGCGGTCCTTTAAATGTTTCCACTTGTGACCAATTAGATGAAAAGATAGAATGGCCAGGTGAGGTCATTCATGGTCAAGGACGGACAAAATCATTAATTCTCTGATGTATCTGAACATTCGTAGAAAATTCCTGACTCTATCTGTGTTGTTATTAACGGGCAGATGATTTGCACCTCTTTATTTGCAATTAATAATCGAGATTTGCCCCTCAGGACTTTTGCAATAATTTAATGCTATCTATGGCTCGATATCTTCAAGCGTTTGTGAAGCTGTCTTTAGTTTTATTTATTTATTTTTTATCTTTTCAAATTCACTCGTATAGTGTTGTATTTACAATTTAATTTATGTGCCCGTATCTTAATTTTTATTACTTTTCTGTGGAGTATCTCATGTTATGAAAAAAATTATGACATTTTTTTTACAATTAAATTACTTATTATTTTTTAGGGAGCCCGTAGCCGAACGGATAAAGAGATCGATTCTGCATATATTCTGCAAAAACACATCACAAGTTCGATCTCAGCTAGAAGCCAAAATTTAAAAAAGTTAATATTTGCAAAATATTAATCATTTTGGCTCCCCTGCTTCAGGAACTGACAACCCCTGGTTTTAAATCCAGGGGAAGGCAATGGGAAACCACCCATATGAAAAATTCCCCCAGGAAAATTACAATGGAGAGGATACTCTCCATAGTAATCGCCGACGCTCGATTGAGAAGTAGATAAAGTTTAAAAAAAAATTTATTTCGATTTCATTTAAGCTTGCAGAACAATTGACTTTAACAATTTTAAGAAATATATTTTAACATCTGAAATCTGTATCTATTTGTACTTGAACTATCTTAGTCTATCAAATTTAGGGAACGCGGTGTTGGTTTATAGTGAAACACTGTTAAAATTAAATTAGGTTGGGGTTGGTGGTGTTTCAAGGAGAAAAATTAAAATACAAAGATTTTTTTTAGTTTACTCTATATATATTCCAGCCCTTTGTCCCCTACATCTGTTCTTTCGGCTCTAAGGCCATCCCTATGATAATTCTTTCATATTTACACTAAGTCATAAATAACTGTCCATCATATTAAAAATTAAAATAAATTCTGTTCAAAATATCATGTTATCTTTAGTCATTGTTCTCCTGACGATGAGTTAAGAGCTCGAAATATATAGAGTAAACTAAAAAAATCTTTGTATTTTAATTTTTCTCCTTGTGAAACACCACCAACCCCAACCTAATTTAATTTTATCTTAGTCTAATTTATTTATTAAAATGAAAGTTTTTGCCGAGAGTAGCAGAATTTTTATATATTGAAGGAGACAATAAAAGAGTGTGTCTTCTGCTGGAAGTATACTTCAATAATTTATTTATGATTTCGAAAGATTTTGTATATAGGAAATAATATAAAACTTTATTTTAAATACAAGATATTTTGGTTCTGTACCATAATCAATGAAATAAGAGTTAGGATTGATTCTTTCATAGTTTCAATCCTCTGTTTATAGGTAACCACAAACACGGGGTTTATTTTAGTTTAGTGGCTTGGATCTCTGTTAATAAAAATCATAATTTTATCAACTTTATATACTAAATAGTCATATGTTCGGACCAATTGAAATACTCTATCTAATTCTTCATAAAATTCTTCTTTCTATCTTCATCCGCTCCATATGTAGGTGCATATGCTTTGATAATGGTCGAATTGTAAAATTTACCCTTCAGCCTCAATACACATATTCTTTCATTTATTGTCTTAAACAGCAGTACTGCACTTTGAAGAGTGTTCTTCACCACGAAGCCTACTTCATAAATGTGTTGGGATGGATGACCACTGTAATACATTGTTGAGTTGCCCAAGTTAGCTTCCCCATCATTAGTCCATTTTACTTCTTGTTGAGCACATATATCTATATATATATAATATATATTTGATACCTCTCTAATTCACTCAATAACAAGATCTTGAAGAGAATAAGCGGAATGATTAGACATAGTGTTACCGGCGAATGGAGGTTTAGAAGTGCAAGGGAGGTGAGAGAATTAACAGGGCAGTCTTACATCACGAGCTGTATAAGATCACGAAGGGTGGTTTTGGTGGGACATGTGGTGCGTGCTGATGAAGATCGAGCTATCAGAAAGATTTCCGAAGCAAAACCGATAGGAAGAAGACCACCAGGTAGACCACGGCAAAGATGGATGGACAATATATAGCCAGAGATCTTGAAGAGTTGGGTGCTCAAGAAAATTGGAACTCTATAGCACGGGATATTGCAAAATGGCGAGGCATTATATAAGAGGAATTTCTCCTGAAACGTCTAGTTCAAAAATAAACGTTTTCAAGATTGTGTTATAAAAGATTTGTATTTTTTTATAAAGTATGTACCATATATTAAATAATTAGTTCAGATCGTGACGTCATACCGGCCAGTCCGAATTTCCGAGACTCGTTTCCTATCTACCCTACTCCCACTACCCCACCTTGGATTAGGATTCAGATTTGCAAGTCGGGCGGGCGAGCCTATACGGTAGTTTGGGCTCGCAAGCCACTCTTTTAACATCTCCCCCACGCGTCAAAGGAATCTTGACCTATTTTCTCTTTAATTTTGGAGTAGATTTTCTTAAAAAATGTTATATTTTAATTTTTAAACCAATTAATCATCTGAAGTGAAAATTTAAAAAATTAATCCTTTGGAAGATGAAAAACTCCAAGCTCCAAGGCGACGCCTAATCTCTTAACCTGTGTAATCTGGATTTAAAAAAATTCTTGATTGTTTTATTAATTAAAATAAATACAATTATTTATAAAAAAAATCGAATATCGTTTAATAAAATTCAAAAATTTCATGAAAATTTAAAAAATATTAAACTTTATGGAAGAATTTAAGTTATATAGTTGCATTAAGTAACACTTGTTTATATTTTTGAAATTTTCAAATGATAAAAGGAAAATTTCTCCCAAATCGTATATATAATATATACAGGGTGTTTCAGGAGGAATAGTAAATATTTTAGGAGGTGGTAGTATAGAGGAATTTCAATAAAAAATGCCATATAACATGTGTCAATTTTTATTGAGTACAGAGATACAGCTGTTAGTATGTAACCCAATATCGGTATACTTCGCATGTGTAAATAGGAGCGGCATGTGTAGTTGATTTCAAGGGGTGGCCAGGGACGCATCGTCCATATGTGCAAGGTCGTGTGGTGGACGACGGCCCAAAGGTCTTAAAGGCGCCGACAGTATTACACAGTTCAAATGAATAAATTTTAAAGAATTAAAAAAAGTACTATCTTACCTACTCTAGGGTAAAATAGGCACTTTAAAATATAATTTTACTAAAAACTTTATATAACCTGTTTTGTGGTGCTCAAGGTACTTAATTAGAATATTAAATTTAATCTAAATTGGTTAAATTATTTTCAAGATATTTAGATAAAATTAAAATAGTACTGGAATAAAGTACTAATGTTTGTGGGCCGATATCTATCAAAAACTAATCAGCGCTTCATTTTGTTAAAGTAATGGTAGGATTTCAATTTCATTTCAATCTGTTGAACGGTGACGAAAAAAGGAATCCATCCATCCATCCATTCATACCAAACTATCCGCATAAACTACATGAGTACAGAATACACAATCTCACTTTTTGGCCTCTTGGCGAGACCCTATGTAATTTTTGGCAAAACTGACACATGCTAAAATTCACCCTAAATGAATACTCAATTTGTGATTTTTGATTGAAACCATGGGTTCCGTATCTTTACCTGAGGACCCTTTGAAGTTGCCCTTAGAGTGAGACCGATCCAATACTTTATCTACTTCGCATCGGATAAAATAAAAATGAAATGGATTGGTGCTTTTTTAATTTCACATATTATTCTCTATATCATATAATATGAAGTATTGCGATCGCCTGCCTGGTTTGGAGGGTAGTCATACTCTTAACTGATCTGCCAGTCTAGTTGTCTAACTAGCAGGGCTCCCATTATTCGAAGTGTTGCTTTTTAATGACCTGGCTGATGCTGCTACTGGCAAAAAGCGAGCGTGCTGCGACAAGCTTGAACATGATTGTGTTTGGTGATGTTTCCACCACCCTCTGATAGCCTCTTTTAAATTAACTCTTATTACACTTATTACGCTTACCTATTAATGGATATATGAGGTATGATGAAATCTAATAGAGCATTAAAAATTTTTTTTGCTTTTATTTTCGAAATATATCAAAAACGGCTGAATCTATTTATTATTCGCCCTATTAGTTATTTTTGCAAAAAAATTTTGAAACGTGAAAAAATGTTGCAGCAGTAATTTGGGCTAAGTGCTTATAAAGGCGCCAATCAGTATTTCGCACGATGACGCAAAAGGTACTTGGAACGTCCCTGGGGGTTGACATAATAGGTAATAATGAAATTTAATTTTAATTTTAAAGAGATATATCTAAGCTCTTATCTTAATTTTTTGTATTAGTAATGGGCTACTTGAATGGAATGTATTTATTAGCCAAAAGCTAAAAAATTATATATCCTATATCAATTTATTTTATTCTATTTAATAAAGCATTTACAACTCGCCTATGACCCTTTAAAAATGAGGTCAAAAGAAAAGGCTTCATGAGTAGTGAACTTCAACAATGTTGTCCGGTACATGTTTACTTGATTTCCTTAGTTATTTTTGCTTACTTGAAGGTATTCTACGTCATAGGCTTTCATAGAGCACGCCCCGTTTTGCCGCTGCACTCCATCTATTAAAATCGTTTTCTTATAACTTTGTTATAATGACAGTTTAAAAAGCAATTAAAATCATTTTCTATTTCTTTTCTTTTAACAGCATCCCTTTAATTTGAACTTTTAACTTTCAATAGATTTAATTATTAATTAAATTTTATATGAGCTCATTAGTCAAAGTTCTTAGAAGTCCCAATCCCAAATAATGCCCATTGTATTGTGAAATAATACTAATAAGCTTTAGTATTCCCAAACTGGTAAGGTCTCTTGAGGAAATATTTCTGACTATTCAATTTTTAATTTTGTCTTCATACCCCGTAATTATAGAACTTTTTTTATATTTCAACTTATATTTATTTTTATTCAGCATTACCAACGTTAATCGAAATTTGATAGCGACTACTTATATCTTATAATTAAAAGAAAAATTTAATTATCTTTTAACTACACCATGTGTGGTCTAACCGAAATATACACAAATTCAATATTTTTTTTTAATTAACATTTAAAATCAAAATTGTATTTTTTCTTATTTTTTATACAAACAAATTTTAATTTCGAGGCGTATAAATAACCGTATAAACAAGTGAAATATAGTAATAAGTTGAAAACTTGACTCCAAACCCAGTCAGTAATTTTCTGACAGGAACCTCTTAGAAGAAAAAATGACCTAGTAGAGATTAAGACCATATCTTAATAATTATAATTATAATGATTTAAAATTCAACTGGAACCAAATATTAAAACACGGGCTTGAGAGTTTCAAGTTTTTCTTCCCGCTCCGCACCCTCGTTTCAAACAAGATACACAGATAATTCATTTTAAATACTAGTAGGTAGAGAAGGAAACAATAATAAATAATAAATCATATATATCTATATATTATAAGTTGGCAATGACCAGGGGCAAGGTCTTGAAATTGCGTAAATCTGTTTAAAAAATATTATATGATTCTGGTTTGAAACTTAGATCATCAGCTGCACCTCGAACCTGGCGCCTTGAGACCAAGCAGTCTCGCGTTGCTATTAATTTGTGTTAATTTGGATTTTGCATAATAATAAATATTAATTATAATCCTAATTTTTCTAAATAGCTTAGAAAATAACAATTTTATAAAAAAATTGCTAATAAAAATAATTTTTATAAAATAAAATAAAACCGACTTCAAAAAAATTAAATGTAACAAATAAAATAATAAAAACTTAAAAATAAAATAAAATACACTAAAAGGTATAAAATAATTATCTTATTTAATTACAACTAAACGACGAAATATTAACATGAAATTACTTTTTGAAGTCGGTGACAAACAAACTATACTTATAATCGAGCGTACCCGCCAAACGTACTAAGTAAGATCCGTCGAGTGCGATTCATAAAATGTATATATTTGGCACCGACTTCAAAAAGTAATTTCATGTTAATATTTTATTTTATTTTTAAGTTATTATTATTTTATTTGGTGCATTTAATTTTTTTGAAGTCAGTTTTATTTTTTTTTATAAAAATTATTTTTATTTTTCTCTTTTAGTGATGTTATTAATAGTGACTTAATATAATACCTTGCATGCATCTCGTAAGAGAAAGCGTAGGGCGAATGAATCAGAAAATGATAATAAAATTCAATTCATAAATATAGAAATTCTCTCTAAACGTTTGCGGGTTTTAAATGAATGTTTTAAGATTTTTTTATAAAAGATTTAATTTATTATAAATTTGATTATTTGGTCATAAGAATTGGAGATTTACGTTATTCCGTCATTGATAATATCATCAGAACTTTACCAAATTAATATGGTACCACCTCTAAGGTACCCTCTTTCCAATAAAAAATAATCATTAAAATCGGTTCATAAACAAAGAAGTTATGCCTGAACAAACATATCAAAAAAGGTCCAATACCAATGAAAAATAAACGGGACCAATTGGAATCTAGGCTGAACCCAATGCAAAAAAATTATCAAAATCGGTTTACAATTGGCGGAGATATGAGGTAACATAGGCACAAAAAAAAAAAAAAAAAAAAAAAATTCAATCGAATAGAGAACCTCCTCCTTTGAAGTCAGTGTTAAAAATCAGTCAAATTGAGAACCTCCTCATTTTTTGAAGTCGGTTAAAAATATCAATTACCATACGACTTGATATTTTAAAATACTTATTAATTAATTTATACAATAAAAATAATAAATAGTTCAATTACATTTAAAGAAGGGAATATGAATGTCGTGTGGTGAACTCATGAGTTAATTTTTCGAGTTCCGTTTAAAAGTAACTCTGGACTCTAATAGTGTCGCTATAATATATATCTGTGTCCGTCTGTTATAGCAGTGGTTCTTAACCTTTTTAAGCTGCGACCCAAATTTTAAAAATATGTTTATGTCGCGACCCCCTCCCTCCACCGTCGAAAAAATTTAATTACCTTTTTTTAGACGAAACTTGAGAAATTTTCAATGGTGACTTTTTTAACTATAATATTATTTTGTAACAATTAAGATAACCAAAGGTACTTTTCGATCTAAGGAAAATTTAATGAAAAAGAGCGTGTTTTTATTTTCATTTTTTATAGTATTGAATAAATCAAAATATATTTTTCAACTTATAATAATAAATAAAATATTTGATTAACGATTCTGCGCAACCCAACGAATATGCTTTGCGACCCAATTTTGCATTTCAGAGTGTGTTTTTGTCTCAAGGGTCGAACTAACAAGCCCAGCAAGCGTGTTAGTACTCGGATTCAACTCCTGAGGGTTCGCCCTCTGGTATTCAATGTAAAAATATTCTACTAAAATCTTAGATTTTTGACCTTAATTAAATTCTTTCTTGATTTATTTGATTTTCACCGTGAGTTGTATTTTTGAAAAAAAAAAACATCTCGTCGCCTTAGAGAGTAAACCTGCTAACCCACAACAAGTAAATTTTACAGGTCAGAGAAAAATCAAACAAAATTTAATATTGTTGTTATGGAAAAAACTATTTTTCCCATTTCTTTTCTACAACTTAGGATCGTAATTTTGCTGCATCTCTTTTTATTTTGAACGGTATTAAAATGTCATATATGATAAAAAATTGAGTTAGCAAGTTTTCACTCTAAGTCGACGGACTAATTTTCAAAAAAAGATAAGCTATTCAAACCTTAGAGATAATTATTAAAAAAAATATTTATTTTTTATCATGTTATCTGAAGTATCCCTCTAAAAATTTTAATTATAATCGGCCTTTTTTTAATTAAATACACTTTAACCGACAGTGTGAGAATAAGCCTCCAAAGTGGCTCAGTTTTGTACCTCCAGCGGTGAGAAGTGTCTTAATTTAAAATTATGAAAAAACTTCCTCATCCTTTCTTCATCAGCGATAAATAAATTGGAATTTAGATATCTCAAATATTTCGAGAAAATAAGAGCATGAAACCCGAGGAATGACTCGCATTTGGTCGCTTTGTTTTATTTTCATCATGGGTGGTCATAACCATAAATATCTTCATTTATATCATTACCAATTCAAAAGATTCGAATATAAGAAATATTGCATTTTCTTTTCCTTATTTACTCCCTTCAATTTCTTTGATTTATTCTCTTTAAATATCAGAAGCGTTGACATTGCCTAAATCAAGGCGAGCTAGGAAACTTCAATAATTTAACTGGTAAAAGAATCTAAAATTTTATTAGATTTTAGAGGGCATTGAATATATACATTTGACATTGATTCAAAAAATATTTCTATAATAATAAAGATAATGTAAGCTACTTGTTTTTGATAATACCTACTCAGAGGTTAACTAAAAGTATATGAATATAAATATGTTTAAAAATCCATTATTAGTCACTTTAAAGTTGAATAGAAATAAAAATGAATGTTTATATAGTTATTTTATCAGGGAGTTAATTCAAATGCCTTCATCATCAGTCATTTATTTTATAAAACGTTTAAAAACGATTACATCATTTAAATTTAATGAATATAACAAACAAAAGAAATATTGATAATGCAAGGCTATTAAAATACTATATTAGGTTTGAAATCTAATTTATATGTTTTATTAATATTTTTTGTAATAATAAAACGTAACAAATAAATTTAAGTTAATTGATGACTGTTAGCCTAGAGTACTCATTAGAGTATATATTATTATTACAGGAAAATAGGAATTCTTTCGGATTTATAAAAAAGATCAAAGCGAACAAGTACATTTGCTACCAATGACTTACCATTTAATATTATTTACCTATATTTTATTTAAATTATTTTTAATTAGAAATTTATTCATTTTTTTCTACTTATGAGCGCCCTTGGACCAGGTGTCTGGTAAATGAGCCATTCACTATCGTATTTTTAGTGAATTACCATTTTTATAAGCTATATATTTATATATATTTTTCTTTCCTTTAAATCGGATGACATTTACGGAAATTAACTTTTTGAAGTCTTATATTTACAATAAGATCAATTCGCCTTTTATTTTTTTAATTCTAGTTAGAAGTGAAAGTTAATATCTTTAATTAGAGCGCAATTAAATAAAAACTCCGATTTGTATTACTTTGAATTTTCCAGAATATTTTGGTCTGCCTGATTGTAAGCTTAGTAAATTTAAAAGGTTAAATCTCAGAGAAAGAAAATACAAAATTCAAGTAAGTTATAGGGTTGATAAAATCACAGTAAAGTTCACAAAGAGAAACAAAGAGGTTGTTTGCTTGATGCAAATAAACATACACACATATATATCGAGATGATATATCTGTATATATATATATATATTATTTATTTGTTTGAGACTATATTTTCGAAGACTTGGTCTTCATCATCAGTCTTTTTTTAAGTAAAGTTCTTGTTCAATTCGGTCTACCTGAAACATCGCTTTTAAAAAATTTTTTTATTTATGGCAGGAATCAAGAATTATATCTTGTTTGTGAATAATTTTTATAAATATTGTATGTTCACAAGTTTCCACCCTTTTACACGAGGCATATTAATTTTTTCTTATTCCTTTCTTTTTCGGTACACTCAGTGAGTAAAATGAATTAATTATTTTAAAAATGTTATTGTTTAAACTAAAAACAAATGATATGATAAAAAATATTTGTGAGCCTCATCCACATAAGCTCACGGAAGAAGTGAAACTTGTTTAGCCGTAGATGTTATTTGTACATAACTACCAAAAAGTTTATTCCTCTTAAAAAATCACGCTCCAGAGACATATCTAATATCTTAAAAAATTTGTATGTAAAATTAGTAATGAAGCTGTTGAAGCTTTTATTTTTGTGATTAATTTGATTAAAGTTTAAATTTTTTGTATGTAAAATTTTAATTATTTTTTTGAAGGTGTTAAATATATATTTATGTTATGTTATTTTTAAATATAATATTATTATATTTAATGTTTAGTTTTTTTATACAGTATTTTGGACTAAGTATTTCTATTTGTCGATTTAGCCGTAGGTATTTAAATTTTTTCACACATTCAATAGAAATTGAATTGCTCTCAATATCCATATCTTCACCATCGTCTCCGATTAGTAGATATATATTTAATTTTATCATAGTTTATTTCTAGGTCCCATTTTTTATATTCTTCTACTAGTTCTCGAAGCATATAATTGATACCTTCTTCATCTTCGGCCAAAATGACCTGGTCGTTTGCAAATAGGAGGGTATACAAGTTGGACTCCCCGATGTCTACTCCCATACGGGAGCATTTTCTTCGACAGTTGATTAGGGCTTCTTGGATGTATATTTTAAATAAGGTGGGGGTAAACAGCACACCTGCCTCAATCCTTTAGATGTTTTAATTTCTTTTCAGATTCTGCCACTTCATTTCACCAAACTTATACCCTCTTTATTTACCTGCAGAGCTTCCCAGAGTTTTTTATTGGCACTGTGTCATATGCTTTCTTCAGATCTACGAAGATTGAAGAAGGACTTCTCTCGGTTTCGCGATAAAACCTAAAATAAATTCTTAATTCTCATTAAATATATTTTTCTTTTTAATTAGTTACTTATCTGATGAATTAGTAATGTAATTGAATATTTTGCATATTTTGCATATGCAGTGGCGGATCACCGCACAGGCGCAAGAAGCGCGCGCTTGGGGCCTCAGAATCTGAGGGGCCTCAAAAATAAAGCATACTTTTAATTTTTTCGCGTTTTTTAATTCTGTTTTCTCAATACATGTGTAGTTGTAAGTTCTACCGCATAATTTAAATTTGATTGCTCACTGGTCAGTCATCGTCCACACGGCGGTGGAATATACTCATGAACAGTATGCCACATAATAAATTCCAACATATTAAAAGAATAATAGATACTAGATGGGCATCAAGAGCAGACGAAATTTCAGCACTGAAATCTAATTAACAAAATCTAAAAGAAGCCCTGATTCAAATTAGTATGTCCGATAATGAAAAACCGATGAGTAAATTAGAGGCAAAGAAGTTATCAGAATATTTTGATGAATACGAAACAGCCTCATTAACAGTTTTATGGGATAAGTTACTACAACGAATAAATAGTACCAGTAAATCATTACAAGATATCCAGTACAATTTATTGTTGGGCACAAATCTTATGGAATTTCTTTCCAATTTATCATGGAAGTCAGAAACGTGCATAATGTTATTTGTGACGTACTCATTTCAGAAATATCTAGAAGAAGCAGTGAGGTACTAAAAGATTTTCAATTCTTTTTCAATTTTAAAATAACCGATATGGAGTTTAATGAATGTGTAGCAAGAACATCTGCAAAATATAAGGAAGATATTGACATTCGCTATTTCAAAGATGAAATTCTTCATTTCATTTCAATCATAAAGGGAGAAAACGTCATTAATCCTGTTGACATTTATAAATTATTAATTGGGGGTTACAATCAACATTCTCGAATGTAGAAACAATTTTACAAATTTTTCTGACAATACCTATTTGCAACGCCAGTGGTGAACGTTCATTTTCGGTTTTGAAACGTACGAAAATTATTTATGAAGCTATTGGATAAAAATACTTGGTAGGTTTCACATTAAGATACCAAGTATTTTTATCCAATAATTTTAAAAAATGTTTCACCAAGTACCAACACCAAATTCCTTAAAAACTATTTATGAAACTCACTAACACAGACACATTTAACTATAACTAATTTATCAATAATGTTTATAGAAAACGATGTAGTTCAGACTTTAGAATATGACTATAATATTGATAAATTCGCTAAAGTTAAAGCGAGAAAAGTTCTATTTTAATTTAATTTTATATATAGTATGTAATGCAATAATAAATGTAATTTTGTTGTGCGATATTCAAACTATTTTTTTCCATGGTTATTGAATATGTTTTTATTTATTATTGTAATAAACATGCTCTTTTTGAACATATGTACTTTCAATAAAACGTCACTATTTTACAATCAGTAATGTAGGGGGCCTCAAAATGCTTGATCCGCCACTGTGCATATGAATTATATTAAGCCTGACGAAGATGAGTTGATCATTGAAACATGACTAATAAAGAAAGGAGTAAAAAAAATAATATCTTTCTAAGACTTTTTGTTTTTTGGGTTATGTTGATTATTGAAACCCAGACAGACAGACAAAAAATAGAAATTATGTTTCTCCATATTTCAACAATTTTAAAAACATAAGTAGAAAAATTGAAAATTTTCCAGTGAATCCAATATTTCGGCAAGCACCGAGTAATTGTATAAAGAAGCAATTTCAGATTAATTGAATATGCTATTATATATTTTAATGCGGACAGTTTTTTATACGGATGCAAGCACATCAATCTTTAAATATTTTTTTTCAATCTTATGAGTATATTTATATGAGGTACTACATTCATTCACTTGTACTATACAATTAGAATTTAAATCCTTCAGGTACGCTCTTTTACGAGTGCAGATGAAGCCAAGAGCTATCTATTTATATTGGTGAAACTTTAATTCTCATGTAAAAAGGAATTAATAATTTTAAATAAAAATCAAGTTTACGCCCAACACCTGCTTCAGACTGCATAACATATCAACACTGTATACCTACGCAATAAATTAAAATAATAGCCCGACAGAAGTCAAACTAATATTTTTATTTTATTAATATTTAATTAGTTTTTTTTTACATACTAGTAGATAAATAGAATATTTACTTTCATATAACATAAGTTTTTTCATGTTTTATCCGGATCCCACGCTATTTAGAAAATTATTCAAAGAAATTTTTCAAAATTAACTATTCTTATGCAATTTGAGAATCAATTTTAATTAAATTAGTTCACGATTTATTTATTCGAACATTTGAGTCTTTTATAAATTTTTATAGATACATTTTTAAAAAATAGTAAAAACAACTGTCTTATTTATTTAATTAAATAGAAAACTGACACCTGAGTTCAGAACTCTTTATTGTGTCAATTATTATTATTAAAAAATATCACATTAATAAATAAATAAATAAATAAATACATATTAATAAACTTCATACATAGGTGCTGGAATGTTGTTCCCTTTTTTATTCACATAGAAGGTCTTGTGGTGAAAATTTTCAGAGGTCTTGGGGAACACTTTGGTTGTTCAATAATGAAATGAATCACTAAATTCATTTTAATATTTTTATTGTGTTTGCAGTTAACGGGTAGACAATAAGTACATTTTGTATCGCCTAAGCCCCAGCAATTGTACTGGGTCGCTGCGAAATGCCTATAACAGGTGTTGCAGTTATATAAAGGGCTGGACTTTGCAAAATGGTAGCTATAATGTATTTTTGATTCATTTAATTTCGTTTTATTAGTTTTTTCTTTTGCTTTGAATTCTCTGTTGAGTATAGCCAGTTGTTGATTGGCACTATCTTTTTTCTAAATTTTTACATGAGTTTTTTTTTATCAAAAACAGGTGCTGATGATGCCATCTTAGGGAAAACAAAATGTACATATTGTCCACCCGTTAACTGCAAAACAATAAAAATATTAAAATCAATTTAGTGTTTCATTTCATTATTGAACAACCAAAGTGTTCGCCAGACCTCCGAAAATGTTCACCACAAGACCTTAAAGTAATAATCAAATTGAAAATAAAAAAAATATAAATAAATAAAATACAATACTCAATAGTGCATTGTTAAAAGTTATAGCATCCAGGTTTCAATGATTTTGCTCTTCAAGGTACCAGATGAGTAAAACACCCGCACTTATGAAAAGCATATACTATATATTTTCCAATGGAATTATCATTCGAAAGTCCTAAAAGGGTCATTTAATACAAAGATCATTAATTCATATTTAATTAGTAATTATTTATTAAATAATTTATTTTCTATTTTGCTTCCTTTTTTAAATGAGATGTAAGACATTTAGAGAGGTCAAACAGCTGGCGGGAGACAGAGCCGAGTGGAGACGGGTAGTTGCGTCAAACCAGTCTTAGGACTGTATACTCAATGATGATGATTTGTAAATGAGTATATTCTCCAGTCTGGATACCCAGTCACTAGTGAAATAAATTTATAGTTTTCTATTTATTAGGAAATTAGGATATTGTTGACATGTTTAAAGAACAGGTTCCCAAAATGCATCTTTATCCCATTAGAATTTATTAGCAAGTGAGAATTACGATCCTCTATCTTTGTTAGAAATGAAACGGTTATTCTTCTAGAATATGACCCTTTTGAACCCTGAAGCAGGAAAGATCATCTGAAACTTCGGTTTCAAAAACAATTATAAAAGAAAAACATTCCAATAAATACCCATTTATTGGAAATCATATTTTTTATTTATTTCTGGACTGGCTTCCATCCAATTCTCAGTAGTACCTATAAAATATTGTCAGTATAAAGCTGATCAACGGCTGTTATTTCTAGACTCTGTTTTCGAGATAGATACATCATTAAATTAGATATGATGATCACATTAGTAAGGGATTCGACATCGATTTATACTATTTATATAGAATTGTTTAATGCAAATTCCAATTAATCTCAAAATCCACAAATTCTTTCTTCTAGAATTCAACTTCTGAGGATTCTTACAATTTTATAACTCATCATTTCTTCTATACCTTATAGTCATCTTCCTTGCTATTTTGTCCTTCATAATATTTTGGCGTGGGATTAATTTGATTCTCATCTAATACTTGAGGAATAACAATTCTACATTAGGTTTTTGACGTTTCGATTATTATTGGTAACCATTGCTGAAGACATGGAGGAATCGACTTAAAATCAAAAATAACGATCGATTCTTATCTAATACTATAGGAATAACCTTATTGAATTCCATTTTTGATGTTTTGACTATTAATGGCAACTTCTACTGAAAACGGGGAAGAATCGACTTAAAATCAAAAAGACTAAATCCTTTTTTGGGAAACAACTCAAGCTTGAGATTATTTTTGAATTAATGTCAACATGAACTACAAATTGCAAGTGATATCTGATTAATAATAAAGGAACAAACATATTAATATTTCAAATGAATTTGGATAAAGTTTAGCAACGATCCGTTGCAGTTTATTTTTTCTTTGCCTTTAATGGTTGAAAATATCTAAAAATGTGAAGAAAAAATAATTTTCAAAAAAAAAATTTCTGTCTTAATTCGGAGGGCTTTCTTTTTACTATCAAAATGTTTGTATTTCGACAATGAAGAAGCAAGTGTGGGCTTTATAGATTCAGAAATTATATTTCAAAATTACAAGCAAAAATCGGTATTTGAGGATTTCGAACGGTTGCAGCTAATAATCTGAAATCTCGATCATACCTCGTAATGCAACTCTATAAGTTTCAGCTTATTAACTCAAAAAGTAGTTTCAACTTAATATGGTAACTCAAAACTTCCACTAACAAAATTAATAAAATAAATTAACAAGATTTACTTAGAGCGTACCGAAACTTGAAAAAGGGAAAATAATTTGAAAAGTGAAAGAGTCTTTTAACCATGACCCTCAATTATGGTCTGTATTCTTCATGCTCATTAAGTTTATTCAATTAGTGTTTCACCTTCTTGATTTCTTATCTTTAAAAATAAAAAGATCGTAAATTCTAGTTTTGGTTCGATGTGCCAATTCAATTTTCATAAATTTCGGACATCTTAAACAGTCCTCAGCAATGTGATTTGTCAATGAATTCTGGTACAACCTATGCAATTGAATACAGCCATGTTCGGATCTAGAAGATATTGGTTAGATGTGTGATATCTCAACTTATGGTTAGATGACATTTATAATTTAAAATAAGAATAAAACAATATTTTAAATCTGATTTTTTTTATCGGATAATTCCCTTTCCTATTAATTTACTAAATAATTCAATACTTAATTTATAACGATAGTATTTTCTTATTGGATTTTTTTCCTATTCAACAATTTCCTTTTCTTCAGCACTTGATTGCTTCAAATCAAAATTGGTATTATTGACCACCTCATTCTTTTTCTTCATTGAATTGCAATAATACATTTTGATTTCATTGGTGATTGGACTTTTTTTTATCATTCAAAATGAACCAAATAATTTCCTGTTCTTTTAATCGCATTGTTTTTATCTATAAATATAGCTATATTAAATATTTTTCATTCTGAAATCATATTCCTGGTTGATCATAACTCGAATTATTTTTGGTTCGTGAAATTCTCTTCTGAACTGATTGATCTTCCACTTTCATTTTAACAGTTGAAAACTTTGTTAAATCAACCACGAATTGAGATAAATAAATAGAATAAAGATTGTAAGATGGCAAGTCAATATTTTTTATAGAGTCATTATATAAATACTTCCTCAAGCCAAGGGCTTTTATGAAATAGATCATTGTATGTCAACACAATATGTAAATAACCTCTTGATGGTTTTTAAATTCTCCATTACAAAGAATATGTAATCAATTATATTCCGAAATTGGCTCGAATTTTTCAAAACGCTTGTAAAAAACGAAGAACTTCGCCCCGCGGCTTCCGCGCCGGATGCTCTCAAATGGACCGTGGCCAATCTCCTTTGCGTGATGTTCTCTTCTCTCAAAGCCGATGGTCCAGAACATCAACATCTCGGTGGTTTCTTATTGCCGACAATTTACTAGCAAAGGTTCGCTCGCACGCAGGAAGACATTAATCTTTTAAAAGCGAGAAATGCTTGATACAGATTATTATTATATGTATAGTCAGAGGAGGGAAAAAAGCGAGAGAGGAAAAGGGTGATTGCCTTCTACGTTTTTTTAGAGCTCTTTGATGGGATATTCATTCTTCTATGAAAATTAATAGGTTTAAAAGCCCGGAATTAATCTTTATGTAATCATGTTTTTTTCTCTCTCCAGGTGCTTCTTAAGAAATTTATCATAATTATTTCTATGATTCTCCATTTCACCATGTCTTTGATATCGAAAAAATAAAATTCTTGCAATTACCTGAAAATTAAAATTATTCTAAATAACTGAAAAAACGTCAATGTCAAAACTATTCTTATTATAGGTATATCACTTTTTTACTTTACCATAAAGGGTTTGGTCAAGTATTGTAATCGTGCATGGAAAAAGTGTTTTTTATCGTCGTTTTTTCGAAACTATTTTGATTAAAAAAATTAAGCGAAATCATGGCATTTCGGTCTATAAAAAAGCCCTAATAAGTGATCATCGAAAAAATTATATCTTTCGAGATAATAACTATTATGTCAAAATGTCTGTTAGTAGATACGTTAGTCTGTGCGTGCGTTCCCAAATTTTTGTAGACGTACTAGCTCAAAAACTAGTATGAATATCAAAATGAAATTTCTCATAAAGTTTTAGTGATTTGAGATTAAGAGCTGATTAGATTTTGATTGAAATCGAACACAAAATTAAGGGGGAGGGATTAAAAATTAAAATTATAAGTTGAATAAAAGATTTCACTGTCGATGGTAACAGAATTGTTTTTATTTTAGGTTAAAAATAAAATAAAATGAGAGAGTCTTCTGTTTTTTAAATAAAATAATTTTTAATTATTTCTAGAGACTATAGTTTCGAAGGCATTGCCTTCATCATCAGTCTATCACAAATATTTCAAATTAGTTACAAATTAAGATTTATACATAGAAAATTTTGAAAAATATATAATGTCTTTTTCTTCATGTTTCTTCTTGGGAGATTAGAATATAACTGGCTCAATATCTGGGTTGCTCTTTTGTTTAGGCATTTTCTAATGAGTTTTACCTGAATGAATGGAATGTTTTTAAAAAGGGTCAAAGGGTAAAAAAGGTTGTTTAGGCATTTTCTAATGAGTTTTACCTGAATGAATGGAATGTTTTTAAAAAAGGGTCATTGATAATTTCTAGTTTTTCATTTAAAGATTCAATTGGGCTTTTTCCAAGGATTTTAAAATTTCAATGGATTCTTTTAAAGAAAGAATTAAGGGGTCATTGACTTCTTTGATCAATTTAATTTTGGATTGATCTGGAAAACTATGATTGTGAGCATTTAAATGCTCTGCAAATGCATAATTTTCATATTTTAATTTGTAGGCTCTCTTGTGTTCATTGATCCTAATGGATAAATTTCTTTCCGTTTTTCCTATATAAGTTGCATTGCAATCTTGGCATGTCAATTTATATACACCGGATTTTTCATTTTCCGGAATTTTATCTTTAATTTGACTTAATTCACTTCCTAATGTATATGGTGATCTAAAGATTGTCGCGTACCCTAAAGATTTTAATTTATGTTTTATTTCCCAAGAAGAAACATGAAGAAAAAGACATTATATATTTTTCAAAATTTTCTATGTATAAATCTTAATTTGTAACTAATTTGAAATATTTGTGATAGACTGATGATGAGGGCAATGCCTTCGAAACTGTGGTCTCTAGAAATAATTAAGAATTATTTTATTTAAAAAACAGAAGACTCTCTCATTTTATTTTATTTTTAACCTAAAATAAAATTATAAGATTTTCAAACTAAAAAAACAAGAAAAATTATATATACCTACTATAAAATTAACTTATAATGAGGAAAATATTTTTTTTTCTGGGGCCAAAATTGGTGGGGGTGTAGGGACAAAAAATTAAAATCAGGCTCTTGGACCAAACTCAACCAAATTTTGTATACATAAACAGTGGGCCCCCAGAAATCTATAAGAGCAAAAACTAACCGCCCATATGATATACAATATTTGGCTAAGTAAGGCTTAGATTTTCATTTTTGATCTCCCTCCAATTTTGCCCAGTTAGTTTTTGCATTTTTAGTCTTCTGGGAGCCCACTGTTATAAATACAAAATTTAGTTGAGCTTGGTATAAGGGCCTAGATTTTCATTTTTTGACCCTCCTCCTTAAATGATTATACGATAAATGATTTTATTAAATATTAAATATAATAGAGGAGCCAGGCGTATGGTTAAGTCATGTGGATTGCCACATCAGTTTATTTCAGTGGCGGGCCGTTTCTTTTCATCCAGGGACGCTGCACAAAAACAACTCTTCTTTTAAAATTTTATTTTATTCTTTGGCTCTTTTCGAAAATTCAATATTTTTATAATTTAACATTAGATTAAGAAGTGAATTTAATTTTATTTTATGAACGAATCAAAGATTTTAGGAGAAATATTTTTACATTGCATATTAGAAGGCATTGGATGTTTCAATTATTAAAGTATTAAAGACAGGCGGGTAGTTTAACTTCACTTTGAATAAAACTTAGGGAAGGCGGTGGTGGGTTTATAGTGAAACATTTTTAAATGATGATGGGCTTAAAACCCGAAATATATTGAGAATTTAAAAACTAAATGGTATAACTCAAATTATTTTATTTTTCCTCACTGTGAAACCCCACCAACTCAAACCCATTATAATAATCTTTACTTTGGCTACTTGTGGCGATAGTTTTAATTATTTTCATATTTGAAAATAAATCTTCAGCCTACACGCTCGTGAAAGGATTAGTGCAAATTAATTGTATTAAATCAAATATTTCTGCAAAAACATATTTTATTTAATCTTTCACGATTAATTTTTTATGCAATTTATAGATTTGAAATGAAAGTCAGGCGTCGAGTATATGTAAACTAATTCACCTTTCAACCTCATAAAATCAAAGCATTTTCCATAAGATAGCTAAAGAAGTGATTCAAATAGGAAATATGGAAAAAATATTTCATTTTCTTTAAATTTGTTAACGTTAATGAATTTTAAATTTTACCAATGTGAAATAAAGCTACGAGATTCACATATGACACGTTTAAATTCTCAGTAGAAGGTTTTGGTTTGACAAGAGGTCTAGCGAGTTCTCTCGGGTTAAAGAAAATGATTGATAAATATAAATATGATTTGTTAAAAATAACATTCCTCGGGTGTATGTGCGTGAAAATATGTTCAGATATTATATCTTATTTTTTGATTAAATGGAAAATGAAGCATTCAATTTTTGAGCTCTTAGCCATAATTTTATTAAAGAACAGTTAGTGGTAGTTAAATTTTTCGAGGAGAGCACCAAAGTATTAAAGAAAAAATTTTTTTTATAAAATTATTATATGTAGGTATTTATTGTTATAAAAATATTGGATTAAAAGCTACTATTTTAAATAAGATAATTAGATTTTTGTTAATTTATTGATACAATTTAATGGCTGTATATGTATATAATTAAGTAATAAAGAGGGATTCAGCCAATCGGTAGCCTCTGCTGATTAAAAAACTCCCAATTATGGAAAACGTTTCGGCTTTAATTAAATAATGCCTTCATCAATTCCTAATAGTTCATGAGTCTCTGAAGACGAGCGCCATATTTGTGTATAAGGTGTCCGAGCATGATGATATTCCTCGATCGTTATAAAGTTGATACAATTTGATGGCTGTATATGTATATAATTAAGTAATGGAGAGGGATTCAGCCAATGGGTAGCCTCTGCTGAATAAAAACTCCCAATTATGGAAAAACGTTTCGGCTTTAATTAAATAATGCCATCATCAGTTCCTAAGAGTTGATGAGTCTCTGAAGACGAGCGCCATATTTGTGTATAAGGTGTCCGAGGCTACCCATTGGCTGAATCCCCATTACTTAATTATATTTTGTTAATTTAGTTTTTATTTTTATATTTATTGTCGATCAGAGAGCTTGGGGGGGGGGGGGGGGTGGCCAGGCCCTAAATAGTTTTTTATGTTTGGATCCCATGGGTTCTTACCTACCACTAGTATATAAAGTATGAGGGTGCGTTCTAATGCAAGTACGAGTAAGATTAGAGAACTTTTATCTCGCTCTCTTTCTCTCGCATTATACATATATCTGCAGAAGCGTGTGTGTGTGTGTGTGTGTGCGTGAATTAAATATATTTCTGTTATTATTTTATTCGCTATAAGGTGTGACGTCACAGCTGCTGATTCGAGTTTGGACTTGTCGAGGAGCCCTAGACGCCGGGTGCTTGCTTCCCCCGCCAATTCAGTTCAGTAACGTCCATCATACTCGTAATTACTCTGTCATCTCTTGCATGTAAGTTTCAATCTATTATCTATATTGTAAATAATTAGAAATGTTTCTAATGAAACTGATGGTACTTTAGTAAGGTATATTCTGATTGGAATGCACAACGTTTCAACACCTAATTTTAATCGTTTCCAAGAATTATAAAAGTGCTTAAATTCATGCTAGTCTCTATCTGAATTCAAAAAATGTTCTCCATCATTTGAAAACGAATTCATGTTCATAGTGTCTTTTGATGGGAATTTCTCATTATAAATGTCGTCACCGTAACTTTTTTTATTGATAAAGCAAATTTTCCAATCTTCGAATTTATCCTATAGATGAGACAGGGTCTAGTTGATACACTTTTTACTTCCTGATTTTTGAAATTTTTCCTGTCATCATTTTGAAATAAAATAGGTGTAATTCGTAACTATGTATAACTATTTGGCTATAACTTGTGATATTAAAATTCTTTATAAAATTAAATTTGTCTTATCAAAAAAAATTGCAAGATGTATCAACTTGACCCGGCCTGGGTCAAGTTGATACGCATTTGAGTAAACTAATACGGCGTCAAGAATTAATAAAATAATAGACAAAACAGAAATATGAACAAGTTTTATTGTAACTATAAAAGATATTTTAAAATCTACAACATTTTGGGAAAAATGAAAGCTGTAACAATCATTGATTGTGACCGATTACTCCAACTCTGAAGAGGAATTTGGGTCTGATTGACAGTTAATGCAAGTGTAAAAGGAGTTGTTCTCTGCACAGGCGATGTGTGGCCACTTCTTGCAGGAAATACACTGGATCCAGTCTTGGCCAGGTTTGGATGAAGAATAACTCTTGAAACGCTTGCGAGTTAAGTTGATACACCGTATCAATTTCACCCAAAATAAGCGTATCAACTTGACCCAAACATCGCCATTACACTAAACTCTAAAATACGTGAATCCAGAAACAGTTAGAACAAAGTTAAAAAGGTAAAATTCTTACCTTTATAACATGTAACAACGTGATGTCGTCGAAAACACAATTTACGAATAAATTAACTTAGAATAATAATTGAAATACAGTAGTGAAAATTTACTTTCGACGATGAAAAACAGTTTTTAGTTCACAACTAACAAAGCGAAGCAACCTCCTCCAAGTGATCACGCGTGATTGCAGAGCACCAATCGGTTGTCTAGCCGAGCCAGTCGCCACTTGCGTCTACGCATTAGGAAGTGTTTTGGCCTGTATCAACTTGACCCTGTATCAACTAGACCCGGTCTCCCCTACTAATATTGACATTTTTTTCTTTTACTTTTTGAAATTTTCTTTGATTAAATTCAAGATATTTTGATTTCTACTTTGAATATTTTCATTATATATTTGATTTATTAATATAAATTTTTTTTGCTTGTATAATTGTATAATAATATGTATAGGGATTTTGCATGTTTTAATATTTTATTTAATATATCTTAATTTTTTATTCTCTTTGAATAGAAGATAAGATTTGAACCTTTTTGGGGGATTATTATTATAGTGCCCAATTGGTTACTTCACACGCTATGCACGGACAGAGTCAAATTCATTCTTTAATCGACCCAATTTTGATTCTTAGAATTTCTTTATTTTATACTTTAATATAATTCTTAATAAATAATATTAATTATTCAATTTTTTCGATTAAAATAAGTGACTCATTTCTCGAAATTTCCCTAGTACCTATATTGTCAATTGAATTCAGAGTCGAATACTTTTGTAATTAAATTACACTTTTTTCAATTCAAAAATTGCGATGGGTTTAATTTAATTATTTTACCATTTCAAGTTTTTGGTAACTCAATTTGGAGAGCTGAGGGCCTTGATGATGAACCTGAAAATAACGTTTCTAAGTTAATAAAATATTTTTTGAGTTTTGTAATTAAACATAGATTAAAATTGAGTGGATATCGATGAGGCAGTCCAGTTTTTTGGACTGCCTCATCGATATCCACTTTGCAATGGTCCTGGAGTTGAACCATAATTTATTTTCATAATTAATCAATTAAATTCTTATTTTTATTCATCATTAAGTCTAATTGAGGCAATCAACTGATCATCAAACAAGGGAAACTTATGAGTTCTGGGGAAAGCGTAGCAATGACCGGTGATTAACAACATAGAAGAGCATTGACATGAGCAAGTTCCGCAGTCTGTCATGAGAGAAGCGAATGAGTGCATATCTATTGCTATCGAAGTGACTCTGAATACACCTACACTTATACTTATATTCAAGTTCCGCAGTATTGGCTTGAGAGAGACTATCCAGTGAGCTTATACTACCAGCGAAGTGCACAGAATACATATACAAATATCTATACTCTTATAATCAAGTTCCGCAGTGGATGACTTCAAGAGTGAGTAGAAGCGAGAACGCAGACTTCTCCTTTTTATACATATACTTCTGCCTTATAATTAAATATACACGCAAGGCCAGGAGTGAATAGGAGAGCTCTTCTGTCTTATATATACACATATATATATATCTACACACACGGCGGAGTGCCCTACACACATACGCGGAATCACCTGTTACAAAGGAGTATACAACGAGCACACACACACCAAGGCTCCTCTCAGGACTTCGCTTGCAATACAGATACAGAGTGCATTGTACATCAATCAATAAAAACATCTCATTGTCTCTATAACCGCTGGTCTGTATAACATTATTTATAGCATTAGTACCAGGAAGCCCATTTCCCTACATCCTTCACTCATCACCTCAAATTTCATTCTCCATTTTAGGGACGTGCCACTTGGATCAGACACTGAGGGACACACCCACCCAATCAACAATAGCGAAGCAGATTAAACTAAGATTAACGTAACAATAAAGCCCAATTTCCCTAGTACATAAGTTACATTCACCCCCCTTGCCCCTAATAACCCCCACCCCCTCGTGTGGTGGAGGTGCTGGGATCGAACCCGGGGCCTTTCACTAAATTACTCTAAATAAACATGTTAGTCGTGTGATTGTTCCCACCCTGAATCTGGATGATTAATATATATACCCTAGTGAATTGAGTGAGGTCTCGGCGATGCGTTTTCGAGTTACCGTGCGTTCTGGTGAGTCTGGAGTCCGTCTGTCCGCAACCACGATACATAAATAAATAATCGAGCATTTTTGTCCCCAATAAATACCCCATAAATAGTACTAAAAGAAAAATAAATAAATATCTATCAATATCCCTATAATATCTCAATATAATTAATCATTTTTCTTTACCATAACGTCGGAGGTGCAATGGTCCTGGAGTTGAACCATAATTTATTTTCATAATTAATCAATTAAATTCTTATTTTTATTCATCATTAAGTCTAATTGAGGCAATCAATTGATCATCAAACAAGGGAAACTTATGAGTTCTGGGAAAGCGTAGCAATGACCGGTGATTAACAACATAGAAGAGCATTGACATGAGCAAGTTCCGCAGTCTGTCATGAGAGAAGCGAATGAGTGCATATCTACTGCTATCGAAGTGACTCTGAATACACCTACACTTATACTTATATTCAAGTTCCGCAGTATTGGCTTGAGAGAGACTATCCAGTGAGCTTATACTACCAGCGAAGTGCACAGAATACATATACAAATATCTATACTCTTATAATCAAGTTCCGCAGTGGATGACTTCAAGAGTGAGTAGAAGCGAGAACGCAGACTTCTCCTTTTTTATACATATACTTCTGCCTTATAATTAAATATACACGCAAGGCCAGGAGTGAATAGGAGAGCTCTTCTGTCTTATATATACACATATATATATATCTACACACACGGCGGAGTGCCCTACACACATACGCGGAATCACCTGTTACAAAGGAGTATACAACGAGCACACACACACCAAGGCTCCTCTCAGGACTTCGCTTGCAATACAGATACAGAGTGCATTGTACATCAATCAATAAAAACATCTCATTGTCTCTATAACCGCTGGTCTGTATAACATTATTTATAGCATTAGTACCAGGAAGCCCATTTCCCTACATCCTTCACTCATCACCTCAAATTTCATTCTCCATTTTAGGGACGTGCCACTTGGATCAGACACTGAGGGACACACCCACCCAATCAACAATAGCGAAGCAGATTAAACTAAGATTAACGTAACAATAAAGCCCAATTTCCCTAGTACATAAGTTACATTCACCCCCCCTTGCCCCTTAATAACCCCCCACCCCTCGTGACTTAATTCACTTATCAGTCCGTCTCCGAAAAATTATTCCAATCTTATAGATTAAAAATTTCAATATAATTTTTCATTTTAACAAATCCTTTCATTATATTATCCATTTTATTAGTATAAAATAAAATGAACGAAATTTTCTCTTTAGAGAGTGAGACGGACTGGTATATAATTTTCAGCTGAAATTAATGAAAGGCAGCGAAGGGCTAGTGAAGAAAAAAAAATTATCACAAATCCAAACAAGGTGTATTTATTGGATTTCATTCCTTTCCTTCTTCCTTTCAAACCAACGTTTCGGAGGATCTCTCTTCTTCAGGGTTTCAAAGGGTCAATGAAGGAAGGAAACAAGATGCTTCCTTACTTTCTCTTCAGCAGTGTTTGAAATTTTATCCTTCCTTAGGAGAAGCATTAAAATAGAATTAAGACAAAAGTTTTTTTCTTTTTATTTTAATTCTTCTGCTAAGAAAGAAAAAAGATTTCAAACACTGCTGAGAGAGGAAGGAAGCATCTTGTTTGTTTACTTCATTGACTCCTTTGAACCCCTGAAGATGGAGGGAAGAATCTTCCGAAACGTTGGTTTAAAAGGAAAGGAGGAAAGAAGGAAAGGAATGACAATCCAATAAATACAGCTTATTTGGATATTTGATAATTTTTTTCTTTTTTCACTACCCCTGGGCTTTCTATTACTTTCAGCTATAAAATAAAGTATTTCTTATCAGAACCTGGATTGGCAAAGGACATGTAGCCATTTTTTTTATAAAAATACATAATTGTATATTATAAGAAATGGAAAAGTGAAAAAGCTATTTGGATCACTGTATATTTCAGAAAATAGCTCACGCTAAAAAAGAAGTTCCAAAAGCACTCATCTAAATTTTTTCACATAAAAAAAATAACTATTTTTATTTCGAAATTCTTTAATTTTACATTCTTCACAAATTTGTAATTCATTTTAAATTTTCTAAAATTTGGATGTAAATTTAATTAATATCGTCAAATACCACTAATTTTTTGTCCCTCCCACAAAAGTGAAAATTTTACAATGAGATTTCATTTGATTTTGATAAAAAATGAAATTTAATAAAAATTACTATTATATAGTAATTGTATTCTAAAATATAAGAAAACTTTTAAAATTTAATTAATTTTAAATTAAAATTTGTATTTTTATATTTTATTTTGAATTTTATTTTTTAAAATGAAATTTCTTTGACCGCTTTTTAATTTAATATTAATATATGTATCAGTTGCATGCGGTCCATGGATGCTGTGGATGTGGCGCATCCCTAAAATT
Organism: Forficula auricularia; assembly: GCA_024734495.1. Lineage (NCBI taxonomy): Eukaryota > Metazoa > Arthropoda > Insecta > Dermaptera > Forficulidae > Forficula > Forficula auricularia. The sequence goes on from JALMQS010000099.1 coordinate 95,111,288, forward strand.
TCAAACATTTAAAGAATTTTCATAAATTCAGGTGGATCTTTAAATTTTCAAATTATTATCCGTTAAATTTCAAATATTGTTATAAAAAACATTTTTTGTTTTGAAAAGTATATTGGTGATCTCGAAATTAAATAAAATTGTTGCATAGTTTCATGAAGGAATTAAAATGAATGATTTTTCCGAAAAGGGTGCTGATAGAAGGTTTCAAGTCCCTGCCTGGTATATCTTCCAGTTCAAGCATGTCAAAGACAAGTTCAGGCGAGTTTTAGTCGAATAAAAATTGTTCTTGCTGAGGAACTATTAAAATAGAAATAATACAAAAAAAGGAATAAATAAAGATCATTCTGGTCTAATCCATTTCTAAGAATCTATATTTTCTTATAGGACAGGCTGATTCATTGTGGAAAATGTTCGATTAAGGGACTCAGGGACTGTGGAGTTTAAATAATAAGATTTAATTTCTGACTCCTACTCTCAAGCAAAACAGTATCCGTTTGGGGAAAAGGTCCTAAAATATATTTAAAAAAATATAATGTTAAGTTTTTAAAATAACGAAAATGATGCCGTATTCGATGAAAATGGCAAAAAAAGCGAAGATTTAAATAAAATTTCAAAATATGAAGGGTACTTTTGGACAGCATCCCCTGATTGAAAAGTCACCAACCGAAACTGATATATATAGATATTATATATATTTTTTTTGTAGTTAATACGATACCTTCTCAACATTAAATTAGAATTAATCAATTTCATTACAAAATTAGAATATAAATTATTGCTAGTCATTGTTTTTATTTTACTCGGTACACCCGGCAGGCGGATGAAGGCTTTCTAGCTCCAGATATTCCGGCTAAAAAATGCAAAGTTAATAAAGAAATCATTTTTTAAATAATTTTTTGAGATTTTAATCCGTTTCTATAGTAAAAAAAATTAATTAAATAAAGAAATAAAGAATCTAAGGGGGGGGGTATTTTGCACCATTTACTAGCATTATATGGAAGATTGGCTTATTTTGTTGAATAATGTCTAGAACGTTGAGAATAATCATTTTCCAGCATGATTTTTTCTGTATGTTTATCTATCTATGGGCCGGTTGTATGTCGCAAAGTAAATGCTTTTTACCAGTAACCAAGGGTAGCTGGTAAATGGAGGGGCTGGGATGGCTAATCAGATGACAGGCACTGAAAGTTTGCATGTATTAGCTCTAGAATTGCCACAGTTATCCAAGTAATATAATGTATCATCTAATAAATCATAACTGATTTAATGAGCCATTTGCGGTTTCACCTTAGTGTGGCTTGCACTGAGACAGGCATGGCTTAATCTTTGAGAGAAGCCCTATGTGTCTGAATGTCTGCATGTCTGTGCCTGGTGTCATATACCCACGTTATTTAATGACGAAAATATAAAAAATTAAAAAAAAATTTAAATAATTTTTTGAGATTTTAATTTGATTATATAGTAAAAAAATAAACAATCAAACAGGTGTGTTTTACATTATTCACCAAAACTGCATACAACGTAGCGTGTCTTGAAAAGTATCACTTTTAATTTGTGACAGATGGAATTAAATAACTCCAGGCTATAAATATTCATTTAAAGAATTTCAATTTTGAAAATAATCCCAATTTGAAGTTTCAAAAGATATAGAAATAGGATTCTTAAAAATGTATTTTATAATCTCACCGTGGGTGTTCTAATCTCAAAAAACCCACTTGGTTAATCAATTGCCATTAAATTTAACTATTATATAAAAAAACTCATGCCTCTTTCTCTCTCTTGATTTGACTATTTTTTTTTTTGATATTTTAACATTTGAAAATAATTTCATTGCAAAATTTCTATAAAATTTCATTTCAAGTCAGTTTCAATGATGGTGGTGGGGAAGAGTTTAGAGGTGAATTTGCGCGAATTTCTGTGGCCAGTGATTCCTCACGTCTTTTTATCGGCTTCCAGGTCAGAAAAAACATCTTGCGACATTTCTATCTCACGACACGCCGACATCGAGGAGGCATCATGAAAAACGCCGTTCAAATTGACTGTCTAACTACAAACAGCCAAACTTAACACCCGGATCAACAGGACAAACGGAAAACTGCAAGGTGAGAGCATTTATCATCTATTGATCCTTGTTTTTAGTATTTTATTCATGCAATATTAATTACTTGACATCGAATATAGATGAATTTTTCTATTTATGTTATATTATATAAAAGTAGAAGTTTATTTCACTGTTCGATTAATTTATTGCTTAAAATCAGGGGTCACCGAGCCGGAGTAAATTACTTGTTGTGAAACATATAACAACAACAACAATTTGTATTCATACATACAATATCAAAAAAAAAATAAACAAAAAACAATCAAGAATGTATTTTGAATTACAATATCGTTAAGTATCTATAGAAATTATGAAAGGTTGTCATCTACTGCAACTTTTCCAATTTTATTTCAGAAAAAATTCAATTAATTTCAGAAAATCCCAATTGTATATGTGAATTCTCAAATGAATATTATAAAATCACAATGGTATTTCAGAAATCTCAATTGTATTTCAGAATTCTCAATTGAATATTAGAAAATCTCACTTATTTTTCAGAATTTTCAATTTAATTTCAAAATATGTCAATTGTATTACAGAAAGTAAACATAGTATATAAACACCTAACTAAACAATTGACATTTTCTGAAATACAATTGAGGTTTTTTGAAATACACTTGGGGTTTTCTCAAATAAATACACATCGAAAAGATGTAGATAGGTACTTTTCCTTGCCCTTTTTTCGTTAAAAGATTTCAACTCAGTGTGAATTTCGCTAGGTTTTATTGTAAATTCAAAATAATAATCTATTTATTTTTATACTTTATTAAAAACCCAACTAAAAACCGGTTAACCTTTATGAAAATCCGAAAACCGGGTTTTGAAATTTTATCGGGTTTTTACAATCCCTAACCTGCCTTAAAGAGTCAGGAGTACCGAAATGAGAGAAGCAAAGTCAAAATTATACTCAAATGAACACGAGCAAAGAAAAAGCTTCGAGGAATTGTTGAAAGAGTGTCAGAAAAACAGATTGGTGAAAATTGTCATATACATACTTGGTAACTCTGTCACCAAAAAACTATAAGACGCTCACTAAAAATTTTCTCCAACTCAGAAGCAACATGAAAAAAACAAAAGAAACCTTTAAAAATAATGAGATTAAATACTATTCAATAACTCAGAATTTGGATGAAGGCAGATCGGAAATAAATAAAAGACTATTTCCAAGAAATAATATTTATTGGAAATATTTTTCCGAAAAAATATTGTTTCGAAACCGAAGTTTAGGAGAATCTTCCCTCTTTCCTAAGGGTTCAAAAGGGCCAATGAAGTAAGTAAAGGGTGTTTTTTAGAGGTTCACAACTTTAAATCAAAATAAATCAAAGAATAATATTTTTAATATCAATGAAACTAGCTTTATTGAAAAGATAATTTTATGCCATTAATATTTGAATATGATTTCGGCCATGTGACCGGCGAGGCTATCACGAAGATGGCGCAATCTGGATTTCCAATTTTCACACAATTTTCGCAGCAATTGCGGTCCTATTTCGCCAATAATTCGCAGAATGTTGTGATCCAAGTATCGTCTCTGGTTTATCGGTTTTGGGGATATGTCAAGTCACTTGTCTACTCCGATAAACCAGAGACGACACTTGAATACAACATTCGGCGAATTATTGGCGAAATACGGCCGCATTTGCTACGAAAAGTGTATGAAATTGGAAATCCGGATTGCGAATATCTACGCGGCAGTCGCGGGGGCCACATGGCGGAAATCATATTCAAACAATAATGGTATAAAATTATCTTTCCAATAAAGCCAGTTTCATTGATATTAAAAATATTTTTCTTTGTTTTATTTTAATTTAAAGTTGTGAACCTCTTAAAAAACATCCTTTACATAGTACTCTTCCTTCTTGCCTCCTCTCTCAGGGTTAGTTGATATGTAGACTAGTAGATGAGTATTACTCTGTTCTACTAATAATGAGATGTCTTAAAACTTAAAGTATTCTCTACATACCAACTAACACTGAGAGAGGAGGCAAGAAGGAAGAGTAGGTACTATGTACTTCCTTCATTGACTATTTTGAACCCTGAGGAAGGAGGGAAGATCCTCCAAAACCCAGATTTCGAAATAATATTATAAGGGAAAAAATTTCCAATAAATATTATTTGTTGGAAGTAGTCTCTTGTTTATTTCCGGACTGCCTTCGATCCAATCTTGAGATATTATATATCAGTCCGTTAAAAAAAAAAAAATTAATAACTTACCATTCAATAATCTTTTCTAAAAGGTTTGGGACATCTTCTTAGAAAAAAAAAATTTAGCTAGTGGAAATTTTTAATTCCAAAGTGTATATTTAAAGAAATCTCACATTATTAAATATATAAATAAAAAATAAATATTAAATATTTTTATGCATGCGTTATTTGAAATGTGAAAGCAAAAGCTGGAGTTAATAAACTCAAAATACTAAAGTATTGATTATAAATTATACTAAATTGGATACTATTTAATCGTTAGTAATAAGAAAGTGGATTTGTCGGATGGACGTTTCATAATAAAGCAACTTAATAAAATATCAATTGCTTTAATGAAAAAGTAATAAAATAAAGACAAAATGAAAAGTAGTTTTCTGTAATAAAAATATCATTTGAAGAAAATAAGAGGCAATCCTTGAATATTTGAGCATTTATTTCGAGATATTATCTAGACCCGCAGCTTTTCTGTTTTTCAGTGACGTTAGTTCTTGTCTAACTCTTCTTGTGTTATGTTTATATCATCGCCAGCAAATTGGAAAACTGGGATATTATATTTAGGGGCTTGATAGGGACTTCTGAAAATTTTTTCCTATTCTTTAATCGTTATTTTACTATTGGTCGTGAACTTATTCTTTCAATTTTGCTTTTTCTTAAGAGCTTCCACACTTTCTTTTGAGCACCATATAATATGTAAATTAGAGTGGGTCGAAAATACTGAAATTTTTTTTTCGAAAACACTTTAGTGCGGAAAAGTTTCCTATTGTAATAAGAAGAAAAAAGACATAAAAACAATTAAAATCGGTTAACATCTTCCGCTCGCGCATCGAACTTTAAACTTATGAAAAATTACAAAAATCACTATATTTTTGTAATTTTTTCTATTAGTTAACATTTTTAAAATAAACACACTAGTTTTTTATGCTTTTTTTTATGGCTTAAATAACCTAAATAAATTAAATTCTGATCAATAATATACTTTTCTACGTTCGCGCAACATCTTAGAAAAATCCCATTTTTTTATTTTTTCTAAAATGTTGCGTGAACGCAAAAAAGTATAATATTGATCAGAATTTAATTTATTTAGGTTATTTAAACCATAAAACAAGCATAAAAACTAGATTGATTTATATATATCTCATTAACATATGGATCATCAATTGCTTTTTTACTTTGTTTTCTATTCGAGATGAAAAAGAATTTTTATAATGTTTTTTGGCATTGTCAAAGGAGACAGAAAGTAACTATTTTTTGAACTACTTTCATTGACTTTTTGTTACCCTGAAGAAGGAGAGAATAAATCTCCGAAACGTCGGTTTAACAAATAAATGTAAAATAATAAAACCTCTATAGTCTTATTTTTTACAACCACCGTGGACTGCTTTCATCAACATCCAATTGCATAAAAACTAGTGTGTTTATTTTAAAAATTTTATCTAATAGAAAAAGATTACAAAAATATAGTCATTTTGCAATTTTTCATAAGTTTCGATGCGCGAGCGGAAAATATTAACCGATTTTTATTTTTTTATGCTGTTTTTCTTCTTATTAGGCAACTTTTCCGCACTAGTGTTTTCGAATTTTTTTTAGTTTTTTGACCCACCCTAATGCAGATGGTTTTCCACTCTAGCTGTGAATGTTTCCCAATACTCCTTGATTTTTTCTATTTTAGAATTTACATTATTTCTAATTGTGACGTTATCTCTATTGTCTTGATCTAGGACTTTTATTTCTTGTGTATTCCAGTAGATATACCATGATGTCGTCTTTTTCGTTTAAATTTATAGTACGTAGACCTAAAACTTCTTCACTAGCTCTAAGTATAGATGTTTTTAATTTTATCCCCATTGTTGCCTATGTATTCTTCTTTTGAGATAAATAAATACGTTTTTGAGTTTTTCATTCAGTCTTCTGGTATATAGAGTTCATTTACACTTTCGTGTTGAAAAGATTCTATATTAAATTTAGTAACTACGACATTTACTCATCCAATAAACGTTTGAAGATTGTATTTTATAAAAGATTTACACATGCATTGTCTTTATTTATTAACATTATTTTATATTAAAGAACACAGAAGTAATAATGTGCTTAACAACTTAATTAATGATATTTTTTTCAATATTTAATCGACTATAACTAGCTCATATTTCATATATTTCTTAAGCACAAATATCTATTTGATTATTTTAATATGTTATTGATTAAAATGAAATGATTAATTTTAAAATTCTATCCACAAAAATTCTCTCTACCTGAACAGACATTCGAGGTGTTTAATGTTTAAATATGTTTTACCAGCTTATTCAAGTCTTTTTTAATCAATTTTTTAAATAAAATGAAAATGCTCATATTTATTAATTAGTTCAATTTGAATTAAGAAAGCGATCTTTAATGGATGTAGTTCCTTTATACAAGATATATTGAGCTTGTATAGATAGATTCTTATTAATATTTAAATGTTTTAATTATTATAATATGGAATACACTTTCGCTTTATGTTATTGAAAAAAAATCATAAACCATAAAATATTCCATTTTGTTAATTTAATTAATTCTTATGAATTTACCCTTCTCCTAACTACTCGTATAAAAGAAAATTCACTCTGCTTAACTTAATAAATATAATTAATTTAAATTCATTTTTAATATATTTGTTAAACTTTTGTATTTATAATTATATTAATTATTTATTAAGTCTTTTTGATAAAAAACAAATTAAATTCTATATTAGGTAAATAGATTTTAGAATAAATATTTAATATTGATTCGACATTTACGCTAAAAATTTGATGGTCTTTTTCATATTACCATGATATAAACTTTTTCATTTTTTTTAATGCAAGAGGGTCGTGAGTTAACGTGTTACGTATTGTAAGTATTAATATTATGAACAGAAATAATGAACATTTTTTTATTTTCATTAAAATATTAAGTTAGTGAGAGTGTTGATATATTGATTATTATATTAAAAGTAATATTCAATTTTTTCCACTCTCATTACCTAAAATCTTAAAATAAAATAAAAAATGTTAATAATACTTACACTTCTCTTAATTAAAATCTTGTTTTTGCCCAAAAATTTCAAGTCTGCATTCATTGTTATGATTTAAAAAAATTCTACTTTGTAATTAATATTCTGGTAAACCAATAATTAAAAAATCTTTTTTGTTCACGGAGCATGGTTTTGCTTCGAGGTGAAACATATTTAATAAAATTAAAATTAAATTACTTGGTAATCAATGTAGACTCGTGAATATGTGCTCGTCGATCAATATATTGACTCTTGTCATAAACAATATATTTTTTTTATCTGTGAACCTACCTAATTATCTAATTTTAATTTCAATTTAAAAATCGTAAATTTAGAGTCTACAACTAAAAAAAAGTATCTTCACTCGATAGACCATTTTATTCTAGTAATTTTTTCGTTCCAGTTATTTTCTAGTTAGTTCAAAATTAAAAAAAAACTATGCTATTTTAAGAATTTTGAATAAAAAAAATTCAATTCACGACTAGCTACAAGGTCAGCATAAAACTAATGGCGTGAAAATTATGTTTTTGAGATAAATTTTTTTTTAACTTTTCAAAGTCTTCTTTTCAACTAAAAAGTTTTTCAAAATTCTTTTAGACATTTTGAGAAATTTTCAAAGGAATTAATTTAAATTTTAAATAAAAAATAGATAATAAATCGATCGAACTGCATTCTGAAATTTTAAATTCTTCCAACTCTTGGTTATCACCTATTTTAGATTTGTTTAAAAATGATCTAAATGGAAAAATGTTACTATAAATTCAAAAAATTATAACACCTCTTTAATCTACGAAAAAGTTAAATCATTTTCATTAATATCTAGATTTAATCTTTCTTTTTCTTTTCTAAATACAGCTGAAAAAATATTATAAAGTATTTGCTAATTGGTAAATTGGTTTTGTATTTACATCATGCGCTATTTAAAACTAAAGACCTTCAAAATCAACGCATCCTATTGATCAGTTAGATCCCAATTATTATTCCAAAATGTTAATTCTAAAGGGAATTTTATTATCTGTTTAGATTTATGATCCTGTTAACCAGGGTCATCTGATTAAGACACGCACATTTATATACATTTAAGAGAATACAAAAATGATTTCTTAATTTGAAAATTCAATTTTAAAAAGTTTAGTAAATTTAGAAATTTTGAATCATACAATTTATCAAAGATTAAATAAAATAATGAACTTATAAATAAAATTAAAAACAAATCAGTCTAAAATATTCGTCTTTTTTTCCTTTATAATGACTTCTCTAGAGGATGTATAAATTATTTTATTGCTTCCATATTTCCTGAATCTAATAATATTCAATCTTTTAACACCCAACTCCACGGTATCTAGAAATATTTTCACCGTGCATTCAAGTCTCCAATTTTAAATTAATTTTGAAATTATTCTAATAAATGATGAAGATCACTTAACTAAATAATTAAAATCATTTTATAATTTAAGTTTAAGTGAAAATCAAGAAGAATCGAGTGAGCTTATACGATATATATGATTAACAAGAGAAAATTTTTAATTTAAGACATTAATACATATTTTTCTAAATGTCCAATGATCTAGCCGTGATGAAAGCAAATTATCCTATGGATCTCTGAAATTAGGCTAGGTGTGACGAGGTTTTTCCTTAAATAGATGGCAGGGATGACTAATTGGGGACCTTTATTGACATGTGAATATTACAAAAATTTTATGAATTAATTTTTTTGAATACAAATCTTGTTCTGATTGACACCTTTACATCTGTATGTTTGAAAACAAAACTAGTAATTTTTATATAGGTACTTTAAACCTTTACCAGAATTCAAATATTTCTTATCGTGCATTAAAATCACCAATTCTATTTATGTTAATTTACTTTTATACTCTCTAGTGACGATTCCACTATGGTAAAGATGTAATATTTTTAAAGTTTCTCCGAAATTTTTGGTAGAAACTCCCAAAAATAGTATATCCAATTGTTCACATCGAATAATAAATTAAAAGAACAAATCTATTTACTAATATTTCTATCGTAATAACTTTCATGACTTCAATGTTGGTGACAACAAACAGAGATGACGTTAAATTTGTTAAAATTTTTTACTTAAATATTTAATCTTAATCATTAATCAATTTCACCGTCAAGTGTTTATAAGTCTAAAAGTACAATCAAACCATATATGGTAATTTAAATAAAATTTAGCGAGTGTTTTGATTTTTAGTAATTTTCGAAAATCAAATTTCAATGGAAGAATATATGTACTCTTAAATGAATATAAAGGTCCAAATTACCGATCTAGGACAATTAAGATCTAATGTCTAGATCACCGAGCGATGTTTGGTAACTTTTTGCCTCTATATAGCTTAAGTTTCAAATCGACTTACCGAAGAAGACATATGAACGATTAAAATATTTATTTTGCTACTTGACTAATTTACACCTCCTTTCTTTGTTTCAATCTAATTAAAATTTATACACGACTAATAAATCATGAGACTTGATAAGTGCACCAATTTTTAGCGAAATCATTAGAGCGGTTTTCGAAAAAACGATTCTATATACAAGAATTGTTCGTTTAATATAATAAGATAAAGGAAATCTAGTCAAATTATCTACTACTAAATCAGAGTTGTTATAGATTATTTTTAATATATATCAGAAGAGTTTAGTAGTTAATATTCTCTAGTAATTTTCTTTAGACAACTATTTACTTTATTATTCAGTACGCAATCGGTGTGTTGAATTCACTAAAAAAACTTTCAAATTTTGCTATCGATATTTAATGGTATTTATAATTTTATCAAAAATAGGAAATTTATAATTAAAATTTATAAAAACAAGGGTATTAAACTCTTTGCATCCCTCAGCTCCAGCTCTCAGATAATTTACCTTTAGATAGGTGTGAGCGCATGCGCGCAGATCTCCTCGCGGCGCTCCCTCATGGAGTTCGGAAGACAGTTCCAGTCTGCAGCCGGCAGGTAAGCAGTCCACCTGGGTCACCGGTAGTCTGTAAAGTGCGTGTTTCGGTTTCATTTATTGTGAATTATAGAACGATTAATTAAAAGTTCTCTTGTTATTTACCAATTTCATTGTGGATGATGCACTGTGAGTGATCTCTACAACGGATTACTCTCCTAGGTGAGTTAATAGTAATTCCATCAAAATTCATACAAAATATAATTTCTACCCTTGAAAAATATTTAATAAGTCTCATAATATCTATATGTATTTTTTAATAGATCCATTTAAGTCATAGCTTTTAAAATTTATCGAATAACTTATTTTGGTTCCTTAAAACCGGCAGAAAGATTTGGAATTAGATGAAAATTTTAGAATGATTTTTATACAAATTTTTTATTTGTTAAATTGATAAGATCAATTTATTAAAAATATTATTAAAACATCGATAAAAAAATAAAATTAAAAATATTTTTAGGCAAATCAATCACAAATTTTTTAAATTTTACTATTAATCTTCAATTTATTTTTGAAATTTTTTAGTATTTTAGTTTATTGCAAAATTATTCCTGATTCAAATTTTTTAACATGAATTGACTTGGAAAAATCACAAACATAATTACAGGAATATCATAATATTTTTTGGTACCTATAGATATTGAAAATTTATAGTTTTTAATTCGTTTTATTTATCATAAATCACGAATTATATTAGGCCATAGTGAATTTATTACAGAAAGCAATTGTGACATTATCAGTATTATTCTGCACTATAGGTACTATTACACCCCATCCATTACTCGAATTCCCAAAGTACCTTTTTTAACCCAATTATTTCTCATATTACATTTAAAAACATGATTTCCTCGTGTCATGTACAGTTGTGTTCGAATAAATATGTTAACGCTAACAACCAGTTAACATATCATTAATTTGGTTATTACAGCTGAACCCCAATTTTATTATTATAATAAATAAATTGAGAATAAGAATAGTAGATAAACTCGTTCTAAATTAGAATATTTGGAAATATTAATTATATTTTTTGATTACACCAACGAATTATCAGCTTTAGTTAGAAATATGCATAATATTTGAACAATGTTATCAATCACACACGTTATTTCTCCTTATCATCAAATATTTGATACTAGGTAGGTTTTTATTGAAAATTATGACTAATTCTATGATTTCACTTATTTTATCAATAATAAAAATTCAAAAAAAGAGATTTTTCATTTATTCATTCATATGATTCAATTTTATTTTGATTGAAAATATTATCATTATTCATTATTTCCTAAAGCATATATCAATAAATTCTTTGGTATTATTTACGATTTTTTTTTATTTTATTTTATTATAATAAACGAGCAATTCTTGTTATATAGAATCGGTTTCTCGAAAACGGCTCTAACGATTTCGCTAAAAATTGGTGAACTTATCAAGTCTCATGAGTTATTAGTAGTGTATAAATTTTAATCCGATTGAAATAAAGGAAGGGTGTAAATTAGTCATGTCGCAAAATAAATATTTTAATCGTTCATATATCGTTTTCGGTAATTGAAATTTGAAACTTAAGCTATTTAGAGGCAAAAAGTTACCGAGCATTGCTCGGTGCTCCAGGCACTAATTATTTATTTTTTTGGATGCTTTATTTTAAATAAACCATCCAGTCACAAGAAAATCGAAAGCAATTGTCTTTAAGTCTTGAATGGGTCGATTTGTATTCTTTGTTGCTGGCTCTGTGCTCCATTTATTTATTTATTTACTTTTTTCCTGTAGTTATTTATAAAAATGAACACAGAGGAGAGATGTCCTTTTCCTAGTGTGGTTGGTGATGGATCATTGGGCCTTATGTCCGAATGACCAACATGGCTTGCGATGGCCGCTCTTTCTTCGCCCGCAGGTTCATCGACTCGGGCAACGTCTTTGACACGCTGCGATACCTGACACCACACACACACAGACACAATGCGATACCAAACCAGATATGCACTTCGGGCCCCAACATTCCACTTTTGGATTTACACCCACCAAATAGATTTCGATTTCTTTTATCAAAAACCCGACATGTCCAATATTATATAAATGAATAATAAAAAATTTCTTTGATTTGAATAAATAATAAAATAGCATTTGAATAGCTAATGATTTCCGGATTACAATATAATATTGTATTAAGTCTTTTCGTATAACCTGTTCTATGTATTAGACGTTTAAGTTTCAAGTTTTAAGATCTTCCCATATAAACTAAAATACTTTTTGAAATGGACTATCAGATAAATGTTATTATTAAATGTAATATCGAAGCATCTTCAACAAACATTTATTTTCATTAAGCTACATATATCTTTATTAAAATAAATATTAAGATTTTAAATAATACTATTGAATATGACTCGCATATGGAGAGGAGCTTTTAAGTCACCCTGAATGCAATTTAGAGGCTATATTCAGACTAATAATAATAGCCTTAACTAGCTCCTTCGATTTCCTGGACAATCGTAGAACCGCCTTCATCCCTAAATTCCTACCATTTTTTTAATGAATGTTTGTTCTGACCAGATAATATCAATTATCGCGAAAGACAAGATTTTCAAAATTCAACACCTCTCCGCGATTAAATTTGATACAAATCGAACAAACGCTTTCGCCAACTCGTTTACCTCTATGACTTCTAGGACGTAAACTTGCGTCCCGAACCCGTATAATGCGATATAAGTAACCTTCAGTTTTTCAAGACCCACTCCACAGGTCAAATCCGACCCAATCCCTGAAATTGATTTCTATCCTCCTTCTTTTCACACTACCAAGGTCCTGGTGTGACTACAGAGATTGCACCTTCTTGCATCAAGATCATTAAATAAATAATAATGATAATTATATTAATTTAAAATAGTTAGACTTCGTCTGCCACCCTCCCCCCCCGTCATACAGAGTAATTGTAAAGGGGTTAATCAGAACACTATTCCATCCAGAGCAAAATGATATGTTGAACTTTTGCGAAATATTCTACTGCACAATTCAAAATAAATAAATAAATAAAAAAAGTTTTTTGTGGAGTTGGATCTTGAAAATTTTAATATTCTGAAAGATGCTAGCAATTATTTATTTTATTTGTAATTGATGTTTATTTTTAACAGATCTTTTTTTGTTAATTGATTAATAAGTTGTTTTTTAATTTCTATTTCACTAGGACTCACAGATTATGTATGCACATTTTATTTGATATATATAATAAAACATGAATAAGATGCGAGGTAGGTTCTGTAGAAAAAAAAAATGAGTTTTGAATTCGATATATTGGAGGGAGCCCATCATCAGGAGAGAATGTTTTCTTTGACTCCTGATGACGGACCCATCCCCGAAATATATCGAATTCAAAAACTCAATTTTGTTTTATTTTTTTTTTGTGAAACCTACCTCGCATATTGCTCAAGTTTTATTATTATATTAAAATGTTTCAGCTAGAACCAACACCTAACTCCTTAAGAGTTAAAAATTTTATTCGAGTTTGGTCCAAAGGCCTAGAATTTGACCCTCCCTCCATTTTGGGTGGTTTGTTTTTGGATTTCTAGTCTTGAAATTAACAGAGAAAATTTTGGAATTTATTTTAAAATTATTATAATTTGGCAATCTTAACAAAATAATTTAGCAGTAGCGCTGTCATCTATTTCTAACTAAATAAAGTACTATATACCTACCTATCTGGTACATGCCAAACTTTTTATTTTATTAATATAGCTAGATGTATAAATTATTAATGGATTATAAAAAAACAATTAATTCGTAAAGTGAAATGAAGCTCTGAAGCTAGAGAGGCTAAAATCCAATGAGTTTTCCGTTTTAAAAATAACACATTTTTACACCAGAACTTTCTGTGGCTTTTCGTGGGTAACTAAATCCAGATACCCGGACTGACAGACATACAAACTACAAAAATATGATGTCAAATGATTTTCATTCCATTTATCAGATATTAGCAAATAGAATTATAAAAAATTTTGCATGTATTCAATACCAGAGCCGCTCGGCAAGCAAACAGACCAAGATGAATAAAAAAAAGTAGGGGAACACAAAATGTTTGACTTCATCACGTTTAAACCTTTCGGTCATGATAGATAGCACCTACCAATATTTTTAGATTATTTCTCATTTTTTCATTTATACCTAATATAATTATTTAAGAATTTCCCTAAATATAAGCTTTGTTGATCTAATAAATAAAGATGTTGTTTTAAAGATTGGTTTTCTAATTAGTGTCAAATTAAATATAATCGTTTTAATGTGCTTACTCCTTAAAAGAAAATTATCAAATATATAAACATTTACTATTCATTATACAAATAAGCCTCAGGTGTAGGTATCTCAAGATGAATTATTAAAACAATCAAATAATGATTTATTTATTCAATTTCAAAGACTTTATTTAGTAAAGATAAAAACAATCAATATACATACATATATTCATTACGATTTATTCGTATCTTAACAATCGTATATTTTTAGTAAGAAAAAAACGAGTATCTCACCGAGCAGATTATCAAAGGCGGGGCAATGGGTGGGGTCCGACACGGGTGCAGAAAATAAAGAGGTGCATTGTCTTGAGGAAATTTAAAAACAATTATAAGCCAATTATATCTAATAAATTTTCTGAAAACAGAAACTGTAGATTTAAATTATGATGCGATTATTTATTACAACAGAAACATCATTAAATACTCGAAAGAAAAACAAATGGATTTTTAAAAACCTATCAAGTTCTTCATCAAGTGCCATACTAGATTTTGAGCCTCGTCGATTACTATGGAGAGTATCCGCTCCAATGTAATTTTCCGGGGGCAATTTTTCACAGGGTGGGTTTCCCATTGCCTTCCCCTAAAGGAATCAGATTATCAAGTTATTTTTTAATATAATATTAGTAAATAATTAATTCTATTCTTTCTTCTTCGAGTTCCATACTCGATTACTATGAAGAGCATCCTTCATAATAATTTTTCTGTTGAAATTGTTCCCGGGGTGGTTTCCTGTTGCTCTGGATTTATTGAGGCACCTTGTTTTTTGGCAGCGGTGACATTGCTCTGACTGAGGCTAGATTCCGTAGTAAACTCGAATAGAAGTCATACACTTTAGCCACTGGACTTTTCTTTAATTGTTTTTTTCTTTTCGTTGAAGTTTTGTTGGCCCCTGAAGATCTGAAATAATATTTCGGATTAGATCAAACATAAATAAAGTTTTGCAATGTTTTTTAACTCTTTTCATCATATAGTGAAGTACACGTTGTAAGCCTCGATTAAGCCTACCATTTCTATGTAGTAACGAGGTGTTTGGTTCTATTTTGATGCAATTCCAATGAATTAAGGACTAATTGGTCTAATAACTTTTTATTATTTTCCCCTGACATATGTGACCAATACCCGCAATTTATTTTGCTGGGAATGAAATACGATATATTATTGTTACTGTCACTCAGAGAGGAGACAGAGGGGAATGTATTGGATTCCCTTCATTGGCCTTTCAAAACCCTGAAGAAGGAGGGAAACGTCGGGTTACAAATTTTTGACTGCCTCATCAATATCCACTCAATTTATTATAAGATTTTCACAATTCAAATTGAAGGGAAAAGTAAACATTTTTTTATTTTCGCCCTGCAAATTTCCATATTCTTTTCTACATACGTCTTGAGATAGAAAGTTGTAACCTTCCACAAAAGTCAACTATTTCAATACGAATTTTTGCTAAATTTCTCCAGATTTCGTGGATATTCGAATCCAAACATACAGAGAGTCAGAAAATACATCTCGTTGTCAATTTTTCGGAGAATAACATCCAGTGTCGCCTTCATTGATAATTTTGGTCTTTGTTCCTTCGGGCGCTTATTGTCTGAGAAACGACTTTTTGTAAAAATTACCAGGTGTGGGTGGGCTTTTCGAATTTAATTTTTCGGACCACAATACTTTAAAAAACAACTAATTAATTATTATTTCATTGTTGGCATCCATAATCAAATATATTATTTAAAAGAATCCTAGGGAGTTGGATCAGAATTTAAATCAAACGCAAAGTTTCTTAATTAATGGGCCAAACTTTTCGTCACTGATTAGCGACTTCCTCAGTAGTTGAAATAGTGAAAATAAGAGAATTTTATTAATTATTTCATGTATTTTACAGTAGTACAATAGTAGAAGTTAGGCTAGTTTTTACATCATTTTATAAACTTATTTGTCAGGAGTTCTTACTACAAGAAAAAACATTCAACAGAGTATGTCTTCACAGAATCATTCAATTTGTTATCAAGACAATATAAAACATTAAAAAAACAATTGCAATTGTTCTTCGTTATAATAATTATATAAAAATCAAAATTGAATAAAAATCTTTAATTCACCATTAAATCTATTTTCAAGAAACGCTTTATTTGACATTATTATGCTTACTAGAAATTCTGGAATTTATAATTGTTTTATTGAGGTCTTTACGCTGATCCTTCCTGAAAATACCACACTACTTGTTAACTCTGTATGTTTAGTTGATTATCTATAAGGCGAGCCGTTTGGATACTTACGCAAGAGATAGTCGAAGAATTTCGACTTATTTATATTAAGACATTTCTATCTGAGATGTAAATCATTTATAATTCCAACAATTGGCAGACAAAATTGCTCTTCAAACATTGTATTAAATGAATATAATAATCTTCTTTATCTCAATTGTTTTTCCATTTATTTTAGTAATCGTTAATTTTTCTCTTATATGAGATTTAGTCATGTGTAAATGTTCTCGTCAAACTTTTTTCTCTTAATTTCTCTTTTGTTAATTTTACTTCGCAATCATTTTTGCGATAAGTATTCAAAATTTTAATGTGATTCTTATGAAATTCTCTAACCATTTAGCAACTAAAATTCTGATTTTTCTGATATAATAATAAATTTATGAATGAAGGTTTATATACCTAACATAATTATACTTACTTATTCCTATGGAATTTGAATTTTCGTTTTATATTCAGTAACTTACTGAAAATAGCCTAATGAAAAAAGTTAATAGATTTTGTTTTAATAATATTTTGAATAGATTCGTTGAAATAAATATTACATTTTATATACCTAATATGAATATAAATATTTTTAAATACCAATATTTTTCACACCTGTTGAGTAGACAACCCCTTCCTTTCTTAAGCGATTTTGTTTATATTTAAATTAATCAAATTGTGAAATACATATAAACAGCTTACAATTAAAAGCTTTTGATTGCCTAAAACGATTATACGACTTCGATTGAAAAGTCATGTTTTTTTTATTCACTCCATAAGTATTGTGATGTTTTACCTAATTTTATCAAATTGCCTTTTCTAATTGATTCGATTATGGAATTTGTTTTATGTCACCGATTCGATTTCTGATTTTTAACAAAAGGTTATTGCGGAATAGCTGTTGTCCCATTTATAGTGGAAAATTTGAAACAAAATGTTTTTATTAGTTTCGCATTAAATTTATTAATACCTTAAAAAATCACAAGACAGAAAATAATAATAAAACCCAGAGGATGTTTGTCCTTTTTATAACATTTTTTAAAGTAATATTATTAAATCATTATCACAATGACAATTTCTTCTCCATTGAAACTTTAATGAGAAAAATTATGAATTAAGAAATGTTTTTACTTCTCGAAATATTTCTAAAATGTTTTCATAATATATTATACCTTGTTTAAATGAATATGATTATTTCCCAGGAGACTTTAATGAGCTGAATTAGGTGCTAAAACATAGATACTTTTTTATTTTTAAATTTAGAATAGCGTTTTTTTGGGATATAAAAAATGGCAACATCAAAGTATCCAATTATTCGAACCAGGCGCAACCTAATTAGTTCTTGGCGCTCTATTTTAAATATCAAGACCTTGAAATTCTCAATATCTTATTAAAGAATAGGGTCAAATATACCAAACAACCTTTTATTAATGAATTAATGAATAGTTTTTTGTATTATTTTAGTCGAATCCTTGAACTTGACTTTCACTTTTATATTTTAAAAATAATTCCGTGCATGGAGAGTGAGGTTGTATTTATCAATCATGTCTTTAAACATTGATCAAAAATTCAAAATAGTATTAAATTAAATAATGATAAATCTGTAATTATATAATATACCAAAATATTATTTTTACCTTTTAATCATATCACTTAATATAATATTACATTTACCGTTTCTTTTGCTTTTAGAGAATATTAATTACATGATTTATAATTTAGCTATTACAAAAATATATTATGCTAATGGTATTTTTATTAATTCGACAAGTCTTTGTAAAAAAATGCTTATACAAATTACTTAATTAAAAGCCCATAATAAAGAAGGATCAGAATAAGAAAACAAAGTAGGTATATTATTTCTTTCAGGATTTCAGTTTTATATCTCTTTCCTTCAGGCGATTTTATTCTCGCTTCGACGCAATCTTTCTTTTCTTCACTTACGTGAATTGCTCGAATGTAGTCATATCTATTGGATATATCAGACTGCAAATGGGTATGTTGTAGATATACTAAAAAACAGAGCCTTTCTAGTCATTCATCTATGAACCAATCACACAAATTTTGCTTAACCCTCATGATCTTATCTTGAATGCGTGTATAAAAGCATTCTAGTAAAATATTTACTTCTAGCCAAAGAACTTCACATTATATGGCTGGATTTTTGAACGTAAGTTTAGTGTGTATGAAACTAAAGTTTTGCAAATCGTTTTATTCTTTTTTTTTTTTTTTTTTTTTTAATTTAGAAGCAAAGTTATTTAAGAAAAATTGTACCTCATAATTCACAAATTAATTTATACAAATTAATATCCTTTTCTAAATGTATAAAGCGACACATCTTTTTTAACACACCTAAATGAAATATACCTATTGTATAAATTAATATATGAATTTATGGAATTATAATATTTTATTTAAGTTAAAATAACTAATTTTTTAGACTTTAATTTTCTGATTCTGATGCAAAAATTTAGATTCTTTTTAATGTTTAAATTCAAAATTAATATAGCTTTCCTTCAGTCCACAGAGAAATTATTTAATTTTATATAGACAGAAACTTTTGAGTGTTAAATTTCTCTATGATACCTATAGACGGGGATAATCAATTATACTTGATAATATCAATTTTTTTGCGACAGCTGTTCTTGTTTAGAGATTCTCATGAATAATATCTTTTGTTGTATTTCGATTTTGTATTATTTGTTTTGTTTCGTGTTTTACAGACTGATGATGGGACATCGTTGTCGAAACGTCTCTCATTGAAAATAAAGAATATTAAAAAAAATATATTATCAAGTATAACCTGTGTATATCAAAGATAAATTTTCCACTCAAAGTTTCTGACTATATAAAATTCGAATTAATAATTCAATCTTTGGACTTTTTGAAGATTTTATTTTTCCTATTATCTATTTGAATTAATTATCCAATTAAGTGTATAATATCAATTCAAAAGTATGTTTTCTGAACATTTGATTATTTTATAGAAAAAACTTATAAATTAATCTTCGATAGACTAAGGGATTAAATTTGATCGTATTATAGTAAATCATAATTTTGATCATTTATTACTGAGTAAGGCGGAAAAGTAGAGCTAATTACAATTTAGTGATATACTTGGGTCATAATCTATTTATTTAGGTTATGTTCGCGATTTCATCAAAATAGAGGCATAATATCTTTCACAAATCTTTAGATAACCATCTAAATAAACTATAATACTAGCTTGAATATTCTATTGTATAGATAGAAATCTAGATTCTTAATAATATATAGTTGATTCAAATTCAGCTGGGTATTTTATGAGAAATCATTTATCTTATGAACTTCTATTCAAAACTTCCATTTCCTTCCAAAGTTCTAAATAAATCACTTAAAAAGAAATAAAACAATTCACGATAGCCAATATATATTTAGGCAGTACCAGACCACAGACTATATCTTTATGTAAGTCATACCTGTAACAAAGTTCTAGAGACCAGAAAAGAGACTCTCGTAGTATCCCTGGATATTTTAAAGGTTTTCGACCAAGTTTGGGACAAAAAACTTCTTGCATATCTGCCAGTCTTTGGCTTTCACAATAACACTTTGAAAATGGTTCGAAAGTTTCCTTTCAAATCGTGGTATTAAAGTTGTGGTTGATGGAACATTATCCATATTTTTCTCTACAATTCTCACACATCTGTGGAGAGAGGCCTCCAAACATTCTCTTGCCACTCTGTATGCAATTCAGAAAGAGCTTTCGGAATAATAAACGATCCAACAAACAAATGGGGCTGGAAATAGGAGAAGAAGAATGGATACAGCACTTCAAAGGGATGTTGGGTGATTCTGAAAATCCGCCACTTCATTAGAATGGTGGAAATAAGGAAATTATTTTAAATGAATCAGAAGAACTGAGAGAACTCAACAAAGACTTTTCGGAGGAGGAACCTAATTTATCCATAAGCAAGAAATGCAAAAAAATGAAACCACCGTGATCAGACATTTTCAGGAAATAATTTTATAAATTTATGGACAAAAGAATACAAATCGAACTGTTAAATGGATTTACTGAGATTTGGAAGAGAGGGAGATTGTTGATGAGTGGAAAGAAACGATCAATTTTACTATATTCAAAAGGGAGAAGAAAATGATCCAAACAACTATAGGAGAATTGCACTTTTAAACGCTCAATATAAAATATTTTCAGGACTAATAAATAGAAGATTATAAGATTGGTTAGAGAAACACGGAAAGATCAAGGAAAGCCAAAATGGATGGAGGGGCATAGGACCCAGAATGCAATATTTGTAATGAATGGTATAGTTAAAGAAAAATTAAAAAGGAAAAAAGGATCCCAATTCTAATTGAATATTGGATTTTTTATAAATATGTTAAGAGATTAGAAATATTATTAAAATGAATTCCTAATTTTCTATATAAGGGTTTAATCGTTAGGTTTTTAATGAATGGAAATTTGATTAATATGAACTTTTCTTCAATTATTTATTAACCTTTGTGATCTTTTATCAACCATCCTCAAATATCAAATTACACCAGTAGCATATGAAGTTTTTTGAAGGAGGAATGTGTCTTCTTCAGGTGGGGATTCTGAAGCTCCACTGGATACTCACATACTTAAACTTATTACAGTAAAGATAAAAAATATTTAAAATTATTTTCATAAGATTTTATTCAAAAATCAAACAAAGTGTATTTTGTGGATCGTTATTTATTATACTTAGGCAACATATGTTCTTTTGAATTATTTATTCAAAATACTTCTTCAATGTTAATTGTTACTTGATTGATATCAATTGGTCTTTAAGGATTCAGGTTACGTTTAGAATTTTTCTACTTACATGGATAATTTAATTCCATTAAACTAGTTATTAGTCACTCACAAATCGATCCAGCATATTAGCTAGTCTTCCATCTTTAATGCTTATTTGATATCTCTCCAGGAGTTTCATAATATCATCCTTTCCTTATTCATAATAAGATCATTATAAGAAGGCCACTTCTAAATGCATGATTGATAACTAATAATTGAATATGTAAAAAAAGTTTAATATTAATTTCATGTGATTATTTTTAATTATAAAATAAATATAATTCATATTGTATAACTTTTATTCATGATTATAGGTAAACGTTGTTTATATAATTATAGAAATGTATTTTTATCCAATTCATTAAAGCTTAAAACTTGAATTCGACTTTTAAAATTTCATGAGAATATAGTAATGTTATGTACACACATATATTAGTTAAAAATTGGTGAAATATAAAATGTGATTATATAAAAATTCAAGCTATAAATATAGCCAACTTCTGTCTGAACGACACTTTAAACCTAACACTGATGTTATAGTTCTATTGAAAATTAATTTCAATATCATTTTTTTCACAACTTATCGATTAATACAAGTAGGATGCGAGCTTCATGCCTGGGAGCAGGTCGAATGATAAATAAACTAAGAACATAAGGTGTTAAAAGTAAATTTCTCTACTAAGATCGACTTTCTTCAAAAATTTTCTTAACTTTAGTAATCGAACGGAAATCGGTGCTTGAAACATGTGTAGGTTGACGGCAATAAATATGCCGGATCTTAAGAATCAAATGCTGTTTTTTCTATCTAACAAACTTAGACAATCGCAATACATGATATTACCTACTCTTTTTTATTCGTGTATATATAAATGCAAATTACGCTATTAAATAGCATAGGTCGAATTTTATTTATCAGTCGATGATTTCTACCATGAAAACTCATCTCTTACTAGTTAATAAATTTAGACGATTCTTCTTTAGCACTTTGGCTTATTAAAGTGGGTTGTGAAAAAAATCTGGATTACTGGACAAATATTTAAATTGTGAATGATTCATAGAAAGATATATACTTTCTCGTCAAATGGCGCGGTGCACAGAATAATGGCTTAAGAGCTTCAATTTAAATCCTAGACTTGCTTTGACTTTAAATTAAAGGTCCCTCAGCAGCAACCACAGATACCTTCGACTTCTACCCAATCCCTAAATCTCTTCCTATCTTCACGATACAAGAGTCCACTCCGGACTACAGAGGTATGTACCTTCTTGGTGCAACTTCTTCTTGTATCAATATCATTATAAAAAGAACCGCTCAACAGCAATGACATTATTAGTATTAAGTAAAAAATTGAGATGTATAATATAATGTGGTTATCATTATATTATTTTTCACTAAAGGCCCTTTGTGAATACGAACACGGTACTATAATATTACATATTATGTACCTATGAGAATCAAATTTTTCATTTTTACTTTACCATACAGGGTATGGTAAAGTATTGTAATCGCGCATGAAAAAAGTTTTTTTTGCTTCTTTTTATCGGAATATCTCAAAAACATCTGAAACTACTTTGATTAAAAATAAATTATCATGTTCTGATGTGGCCATCCACTTGACTTTACCATACAACCTGTATTATTTAATAAAATTGATTATAATCATTTAGGGGTGGTTAGTTTTTGCATTATTAGTCTTCTGAGGGCCTACTGGATTATATATACAAAATTTGGCTTGAGTTTGGTACTAGGGCTTATATTTTCATTTTTTGGCCCCGTTCCCCCATTTTGGGCGGTTAGTTTTTGCATTTTTAGACTTCTGAGGCCCCACGGATTATGTATAGAAAATTTGGTTGAGTTTGGTACAAGGTCTATATTTTCTTTTTTAACCCCCCCCCATTTTGGGCGCTTAGTTTTTGAATTTTTAGACTTCTGGAGGTCCACTGATTTATGTATACAAAATTTGGTTGAGTTTTCTCAAATGGCCTAGATTTTTAATTTTCAACCCCCCCCCCCCCCAATTGGACAAAACCATGGCATTTCGTTCTACAAAAAAGCATTAATAATTGAATATCGAAAAAATTATATTTTTCTAGATATTAATTATTTTGTCAAAATATCTGTTAGTACGTTAATCTGTGCGTTACCAAATTTTTGTGGACGATTATAAATTATTCAATATTAAATATAATGGAGGACTTAGATGTACGTGGATATCCACATCAGTTTATTTTTTTACTTTATTTTTTATTGTGTTTGGAACTGTGTGATACGGAGAAACCCCATTTTCAAGCTTTATTTCCTCTGCCTACCTGCATGACTTGGTTAATATACCCTCGATAAGAAACGTCATGGAAAATTCGTTTTGATGTTAAATTTTTTTGCATTTAAAAATCAAACAAAAACAGAAGTCACTAGATATTGGGTTTTCTGGCTTCAGGACTCGCGTTCATAAATGAATTTAAAACGATTGACAAATGGTGAGCTATCGAACAACTGTAGATAATGACCTGACATTTCTATTAAACTGCACTTCTTAAAGAAATCATTTCTGTGAATACGTCTCCATGGCTCAAATGTTAATGATTGATGCACATGGGAGCTGCCACGGATTTTTATTTTGTCTCCGACATCGCTTAAATCTCTCATATGATTTGAAGGAAATCACTAGAAAAAAGTTGATTGTTAGAGATGCTCTTTCAAAGAGTATACGATTTCTTTATTTCAAATCCATTTGTTCTTTGATTAAAACTTCAATATGTTTAAATTTTCAATATCAACTCATTACAACTTTATCAGAAAATCCAACGCTAATCCTTTATGCATTAAATGGGGATTCTACAGTAACTGTGGCGCCGAGATCTGACGATGGATTCGAAATTGCTTATTCCTAATTTGTAGTTGTTTATTCCCATTTTGAAATTCATTAGTCCCAATTTGAAGTAGAAAAGACAAATTTATACTATTTTTATTTGAAGAATAAATATAACAGCCAGCATTTTTTTTGTAAAACAAAAAAAAATGATCATCTTAATTAACTCTTAATTTTCCATATTAAAGCCGTAACCTTGAAAATAATGTTTAATCTATCCATTAATCAGAATAATTTAATAAATTGATGAATTAATTATCACAAATCACTAATTCCTTATATGTACATATATTGTGGGTGTTAATTAATAATATTATTTTTGATTTTTCTGTTGGAAAAAAACTTATGAATATTTGAACACGATTTCGATTCAATGTTACCAAATTCACTATACCGAGTGGTGAGTGAACACAAGCTGTTGTCATTTATATTTCTTTGATAGCAATAAAAATCCGGCACATTTAATAAATCTCCGGGCTGAGCTCCATTTCGCCCAACTCGTCCAATGTAGGCGATGAAGGTTAAGAGGCGGCTGGCATTGTTCCTAGAACAATTGGAGTTCGGTCACTCAGCAGCCCAAACATAAAACCAAGTGCGGAACTCTTTGAATTTCTTTCCTGCGATTATTATTTATGTAATTCTCAATTAATCCTAAGTATGATAAAGAATAATCTAACAGTTATATTCAAATATAAAAACACCACAAATAATATTTTAAATTTAAGAAATGTTATTAAAGAAAAAATAAAGTAAAAATAAACAATTTAATTAGATTTATATTGATAATTTATTATTTTAATATAAATTGAAGGAAAAAGTAAGACTGGAGTTGCTGTTTGCACTTACGGTGAATTAATCATTTTTGACCCTATGTTCATTATAGAAGATATAGATGTAGATTTAGTTTATGACTACTTTTTCAAAGAAATTTTTCTCAGCCTAGCACCTATCGTTTATTCTCCTAAATTAAAATTTATTAAAAACACGTTTATTTTTTTCTATGAATTTTATTAAATGGTAAATTCAAACTCAGCTGCTCGATTCTTTATTATTTTTATTTTACCATACAGAGTATGGTCAAGTATTGTAATCGATGCATGAAAAAAGTGTTTTTTTCCTTCTTTTTTCGAAATATCTCAAAAACGGCTGAAACTATTATGATTAAAAAAATTGAGCAAAACCATTGCATTTCGGTCTACAAAAAAGCCCTAATAAGTGAACATCGAAAAAATTATATTTTTTGAGATAATAACTGTTTTGTCAAAATGTCTGTTAGTCAGTCTGGTTGACCGCCTGTTAGTCTGTGCGTTACCAAATTTTTGTGGACGAGCTAGCTCAAAAACAAGTGTGAATATCGAAACCAACTTGTACACGTAGTTTTGGTCCATTGAGATTAAGAACTGATTAGAATTTGGTGCATATCGACCCAAAATTAAGGGAGGTGGAGGGGGGGGGAGGTTAAAAATTAAAAATCTAGTCCATTTGAGCAAACTCAACTAAATTTTATATACATATCAGTGGGACCCCAGAAGTCTAAAAATGCAAAAACTAACCTCCCAAAATGGGGGGGGGAGATAAAAAATGAAAATATCGACTCTTGTACCAAACTCAACCAAATTTTGTAGACATAATCAGTGGGCCCCCACGAGTCTAAAGATGCAAAAACTAACCTCGATGTATGGTAAAGTCAAGTGGAGGGCCACATCAGAACACGTCAGCTTATTGACTATAGAAACTTATTAAAAATCTCAATAAATTTTTACATTTTTGAATCAGAAGTTATAATGCTAGAAAGCCCAAAATATAATCAGCTCTTCGCATTGGAAATATAAATATTTTAGGACAAGAACGAACTTTCTACCACTTTTCGTTCTTAAGGAGGTTCGGGACAGCTTATCTATCTGGTTGATCATCTAAAAAATCTTTTGTATTTCTGCAGAATGCCAACGTCTGCCTACTAAATTTTTTAATAAAAATTGTTAATAATGAGGTTAATTTCGAATAAAAATCTTTGTTTTGATAATATTAATAAAAAGAATATTGAGATAAATTTTTTCTCATTATAAAAACATTTATTTAACACAAAAACGATTTCAAGAAATAGAGTTTGAATTCTACACTAGTGTTTTTGATATATTCTGTTGGCTGCAGATAACTTTTTATTTGTACATTTATGAATAACTAATTAACTTGAGTGTCAAATCTATTGAAATATGTATCATTCGATTCATAAAAGTTGAATTATTGATCTGTATAAATGTGTTGAAAATCGTATAATTTGTATAGAAGTTATAGCCCTTTTAAAAGTTTGATCCATTTACTTCCATGTTAAAAGGATAATATTCAATAATTTATTTCTCGGTAATGGGAGAGAGGATCAATTTCAAATTTCGCTAATAAAGATTTAATGCATCAATGATTCGATCATAAAAATTTGAGAATTTTCTTATAATAATGATAAACAGTCACGAACTCCCTTAAGTCAACGTGAACATCTGAATTCACACACACAGATAGAAAAAAATCATGCTTGATAATTTTATTTTCTCCACTTTTCAGGCATTTTTGAACACAATAAGCAAAAGATTTTCGTGAATTCAATAATAGGCTCGCCAAGCAGGAAGGCTAAACCTGCCTGCAAGGCGTATCGAGTAATTAATTTTATCCGAATTTTATAATATAACATTGAATTACATGCGAAATATTCAAGGCTATTCAGTTATTCTAATATATAAAAGAGATCGACTTAATTTTGCAGGCTTGCTTTAGTTGACGCTGGAATAAGTATCAAGTTGTACTAAACATTAATTGTAACATAAAACTTGGTGATTGCATATATAATAATTATTTAATGATCTAGGTATATTATAATGTGTTTAATCTTCCAGCAAGAGCAACCAATTCAATCCCACATCTTAGAAAATATATGCTTAAGATATACCTATATATAAATTAAAAAAAATTCTTACATCATAAATTTAATTATTTGAAAATAATTATTCTATAAAACTTGTTTCTGGATCTTAAGAAAATTTAAGATTCTTAGCCTTGACGATTAAATTTATAATACGAAATACCGATGCACGTATCTTGGGTGCCAACCAAGTATTAGGTAGGGGCTCTATAATTAGTTGCCGAAACGTCATAGATTAAATAAAAAATAAAAATATTTAATTAATCTATAACTCCACTTTGGGGGGTTCCAATGAAAAACAATCAATATACACCTATTATTAGTTTAATTTAAACATATCAATCACTTTGAAGAAAAAATTGAATTAGCTAGACAGCTAGAGAGTTTAAAGTCTTGAATACCATACAATCATAGAAAAAAATCGAGCATACAAAATTTGTGGTACTTCTCTCCGTGCTATTTTATTACTTTCACTTATATCTATATCATCATTAAATATAATATGAGATAATGTTTGGCTCGACAGACAAACACCATGATAGTATCTATAGTACAGAGAAAGGGCAGAAACGACTCTACGTTGGGACAGGGAGTCGAGTGGGTTAGTTAGGGCCGAGTCTCCTATTAGTTTAATTGCTGGCTTCTGAAATGCATCCAGTGTGGCAAGAGAATGCTTGGAGGCCTCTCTCCACTGATGAGAGCCGTATTCGAGACAGGGACGAATTTGAGCTTTATATAGTGTAAGAAGTTGACAGTGTAAGAAGTTAAAATAACGTCTGGACCTAAATAAGAAAGCAAGTTTGCACGCAATGGCTTTAGGAGCAGTTGAGATTTGGTCATTCTAAGAAAGGTCAGTCCCAGAGTGACGCCCAACTTTGAAATCTTATCACTGAATTCCAATGAGTTAGAATCGAATGATATATCTGGGAGGTTTCGATCAACGCGCCTAGAGATTAGGCAACACTGCATTTTGAATCAATTAAAATTGAATTGAAAGTTTCTTTTTGCCGAGAGTAGCACAATTTGTATAAATTAAACGAGACAATAAAAGAGTGTGTCTTCTGCTGGAAAAATAAAATAAATTTATTCATCCAGCAGAAGACACACTATTTTATTGTCTCCTTTAATGCATTAAAGTTAACTAAGTTTTGGGATCCCCATTTTGTAAGTCTGTATAAATCTAAATTAATTTAGGAAGCAATGTCTACGCTGTATTTATTCAATGCAGGAGCGTTATATAGGGAGGTTTGGGTGCTTTCATCTGCCTAACAATAGTGTATATATAGATTTGTCTTAAGGGATTTGGCTAACGGCTCTGGGTGGCCGCGGTCGAATCTTTCGATCTTCGTTATAACCTCCGATTTAAAATTATTGGAGCCGAAGTCGGAGTCGGAAGTGTAAAATCAATCGGAAGTTCAGGCCTTTCGGAGTCGGAGTCGATGCTCGGTATCATCCCTAATATAGATATATATACAAGAAATGTTCATTTAAGATAATAAAATTTATTTTTCTAAAATTCATGGCTATTCTTTTAATATAATTTAATGTTCATTTTGAACTCCATAGAGAAATGAAAGTCTGTTTTTATTATCAACTCGAATTTATGTGAAATGTGTTTCTGATATACATTTTTTTGTCTTATATTCCTTGACTTACTTCAATAGACTATAATATACAAATAACAATGTTTCAATTAAAGGAAACTAGTGTAAGAGCAGATTTATATTTATAAAAAAATAAACAATTCTTGGGAATTAGGGAGAATCAACATAACAAAATCTCAACAACAAACAAGTATAATTTACTTAAGTAAAGAATAAGTTTTTTCATCTCCTCAAGTACACATTGCTTATGAATACATAAATATATACAATTATAAAATGGGACTGTTTTCTGGTGGTCTGCTCTTCAAATTGCAGGTACCTATTATTGAAGGATTGTTTCATTTGCAAAGCTAACATGATGAGATTATTAAAAATATGACCTACTCTACTATTTTGATCCTAAATCTATTTAACTTGGGGAATTAATTTACTTTTTATTAAAACTTTGCCCTTCATTATTATTTTTGGTTCCGGATTCAGTAGTGAATTTAAATTTAATTTATTTTAATTTGTATAATTTTTAAATTTTCCAATCGGTGTATGATACTTTATTTTTTATTAGCGATATTTCTATATCTGTTGTGCAAATCATATTTCTTGGCTAATAAGCTGAATAAGATGACTTCAAGGAACTGGAACTCTCTCCCAGCCTCCATCTTTCCCAGCACCTATAATCTTCAAACCTTCAAAACCCGAGTGCATAGGCACCTACGTCTACACCCTCTCACTTAATCAACTTTCCCTTCTCTTCGGTAATGCAAGGATCTTTCGAGATCCATAGGGGCTGCATCTTTACTGGTGCACCCTTTCTTGCATTCAATTGCATTAAAAAAAATAATAAGCGATACGTGAATATAAAGGACGATTGGACACTAAAAAAATCAACTCATTTATTTCTTTGATTTCTATGATACGTAATATCGAAACATCGTTATAAATGTACAGCAATTTCGAAGGTTGCCTGCATTAAAAAATAGGGAAGTAGTTACTGGGTTCAGGGCAAGGTAATGGGAAACCAACCCCTGTGAAAATTTTCCCAGGAAAATTACAGTGGAGAGGATACTCTCCACAGTAATCGCCGACGATCAGAATCGAGTATGAAACTTGACGAAGGCTTATTTAGGAAAATATTTCAAACACTAAAAATTGGCACTCTAACATTTATCAGATAAGCTAAATTCCAACATACTTTTTATAATATTATTATCTCATAAATACATAAATCGAACTAGCGGACTTGGCCTTCTCACCTCGTAAATAAATTGTCAGAGATGAATATAGGGTGAATTTAAAAAAAAGTTGGAAAGATGAATTTTAGACTTTATTCATATTGTAGTCATTTAAAATAATAATATAATGTTTATTCCTCAGAATTTTATATTAGCCAATGGCTATTTTTGATTTTAAGTCAATTCTTCCATGTCATCAGCAACGACTATCATTAATGGTCCAAACATTAATAATGCAATTAAAATGGTTATTCTTTAAGTATTTGTTAAAATCAATGGATTATTTTTTATTTTAAATTGATTTCTACATGTCCTTAACAATCGTTACTATTAGTCTCCACTTGTGTTTTTAATTATTTCGTATTATGGCTCTAGCTAATTTAGAATGCCAACTTAAATAAAAAATAACGATTGATTTTTATCAAATAGTAAAGAACAACCATTTTACATTGCATTTTAATAGTTTACACCATTAGTTGGAGCCATTGCTGAAGACATGTAAATCATGATAACTCAGATTCTTCAATGTCTTTAGAAACGGATAACCATCTAGTGGCTGAAACTTCAAAAACACAATGTTGAATGGTTGTACTCCCAGTATTTGATGAGAATCGAGTTTATTAGAAGATAAATATTTAATTAATTACTTACTTTTAAAATTGGTTAAAAGTGGGTCATGTATTATTATTGAGTAGTAACCCATAATAGTATTAATTTTATTATTACTGAATAAATTTATTATTAATTGAGATTTTTTATTAATAATTGAAATTTATGTTAGCGAGAAATGAATTTCTTTTTTAGAAATGTATTTTTTATGTTTTATTTCTAGACACTAAAACTTAATGAAACTAAAATGTCACAGGATTTGCTTAACCTGTTTTCCTACTTATTATTTTAAATTTCTATTTAATTTATTATTTTTTAGTTAAGTTTTTATAAACTACATAGAACAATATTGATTGAAAACGAACACATACTATTTGACAAAATTTATTAAAACATTATTTTCAATATAATGTGAAAATTTTATAAATACAAATAAAATAATATTAATAATAAATTAAAATTCCCTAACAAATACTTTTTGTCTTTCGCGACTTCCGAGGTCACGCCATTGAATCTGGTTTCCTAATAAAATTTTCCCGGTACACCCAAAAAATATTTTTACTAATTGGTGCTTAGAAATGTTTTGAACATAGAGATTTCAATTATTATTTTTTCTGCCTGTGTGTAGTACCCACAAAAAAATTAAAAAAGTAAATTGTAGAAAATTCATAAAATGAAATCAATGAGGATGTGCTCTATACCTACCAAATATAAATATGTATAAATATTATTTATTTGTTTGAGACCTTCAAAACTAAAGTCTAAAGCAAGACATTATATATTATATAATACATATCAGTGGCGTAGTTGTCCATGGATGCTGTGGATGGTGCGCATCCCTAAAATTTCAAAACGTCAAGAGTATTTTCATACTGTGTTACAAAAAATCTAAAGTTAAATTTGAAAAATAACACAAAATTCTGGGTTTATCGATGAATTTTACAAAAAAGTGAGTGACTGTGTGATATATTTTTGTCGAAAAACAATTATAAAAGTCTTTCATTTAAAAACCGGGAGTACAATTCATATGTTTGTAGTTGGCTGATATGGGTGAGAATCTTGGAAAGCTGAATGATAGGGTTTCGCTTATGTATTGTCGATAGGGTTTCTTTTTTCCAGCAGAGATTCTGTGGACCTTGAAACTTGTGCTGTATTTCAAAAGACTATGCTGTATACTATGTTGTAAATAAACGGTGTCCCATCGTAATTTTATTTAATTCAACTAATTCAAAACTCTCTCTCTTTAGTTCGTTTCGAAATTCCCCGAAAAATAAAATAATATTTTAAAAATTAAAAGGTTATATTTTGGACAGCATCCTCTGGTTGAAATGTCACTGCCCCCTTCTGATACATTATACATATTTATATTTGGTATGTATATAATGTATATATTTATTTTCAGCAGAGAACAACTTCATTGATTTCTCTTTAATCGACCGCAGACAGAAATTTACCAATCAACAAAATTTTTAGTGAGCGTGAAAAAGTTTTCACTTTTATCTCAAATTTAGATTTAAATTTTTATGCCCATACGCCCTAAACATTTTCTAATTTCTTTATGGATTCTCATCTTTTTGGTTATCCAATTGATCAATAATCTCAATATAAGTTTTATTATTTAAACAGTGAATATGTGTATTAGATAGAATACCTACATGATTTTTCACATTTTGTCTAGTTAATAGAAGTAAATGTAATATTCAATTTCTTGGGAATCAAGAAGAAAAAGAGAATAGGTACTACTACAAGCACTAAAATTACTAATAGACCCATTCTTGACGATGACGATCACTAAGTTTAGCTTCCCTTTTATATGATAATGTTAATTTATACACAATTTGAATATTTAGTTCCAACCTACCACACATTTCGTTATATAAAATAGCTATACTATACAATAAAATTCATTGACTCATACCAAGTAATAAATTACCACAGTGAGAAACAACTCAAATTTAAAATCAAAATGTGAAAAAAACTCTAAGACATAAAAATCTTGAAATGACAAACCATTTATTTGAATCGTTGAAAATATTTTAGCAAACCTGATTAAAACGAACTTTTTACTTCACTTGTATAGGCAACATCTATATCAGTGAAAATCAAAATTCATTTCATCCCTAGCTCATCTGATAAAAATTCGAGATATAATTTGTTTCAAACAAAATCCATGATCAAGTTAAAAGACTATTGAATAATTATCTTCATTTATAATAAATTTAAAAATCCCGGAAAACTTGTCACATTTAATGTTCAAAGAAACATTTAGAATCTGTTTTTTAATATATCTTTGACTAGGTGATTTTTCATCTATGTAATTATGTTTATAGGAGATATAGGTACATAAGTCTCCTGCTTTTCTTTATCCATACAATACGTTATATGTAATAATAATAAGAAGCAACACCTACTCTTAAAATGGAGAATATAGAGTTTAATTTTTCAAAATAATCATGAAAACCATCTATTGGTATTTTTGATAAAAATTTGCAAAATTTAATTTGAGTTTTTTCTGAAGGTTTTGGCAGATCAGAATCATGTTTTGGGAGTTTATTCCGGATGAAACCACCCATGGAGAAGTTGAAAGTGTTTTATGTTATGGGTGGTCTTTGTAAATAATACAAATAAATTTTCTATTTTTTTATTTTAGCTGTTTTTTGTCTTAATGAGAATCTTTAACAGTTTTTTGGGTTAATTACTAAGGTAAAAAAATAAATAAATAAAATAGACTGTCATAATATGCACTTTGATATTTGACTAATTCTAAAAGATATACAACTCCCCAGAATTAAAATCCAATGTGATAATTACTACTAAAAAAGTTTAAATTATTTTTTATTTTACTATATAACTGTGAACTAATTAGAAAAAGCTTCACAGATCCAGAGGGGATTTCCCATTGAACAAAATAAACCAATTTAGAAAGAAGGAATTTATATTTAAGTTTCAAATCTAAGATTTTAGTAGAAATATATTTACATTGAATATCAACTCCTGAGAGGACCAGGCCCTCTGATATTCAATGTAAATATATTTTTACTAAAATCTTAGATTTGAACCTTAAATATAAATTCTTTCTTAATATATTTGGTTTTTATCGAGAAAATTTTTCTTATTTTCAAAAAAAGATACTCAATCCTTCGGGTTAATTATTTTAAATAACCATGTTAATGGCTTAAGCGAAAGAGCCACCATTATCACATTATCATCTACTAAAATGAAAGGGTTTCTCAGTGTTGCCGAAAGGTAATCGATGTTTATTATTCAGAGAAGCTAAACATTAATTTCTTAGTTGAACTTAAAAGTGTCTGAGTTTTAAGTTGAGTGTAAAAATAGACCAAGTTCATGCTGTGCTTGATACAATAATTGTAGAATACAATATTGAGAGTAATAAGTAGGGGAAACATTTTCAAATATAAATTTAGTAAGACTATACGAGAATAAATTGTATTATATTTTTAATCTTATTTTAAATTTTGTTTAATTTCTGAAAATATTTTTTGTTTTCACACTATTATTTATTATCGTCTCAGACCTGGTACTTTAACCATTACTATTATTTATATTTTTGATTCGTTATTAATGAGGGCGCCAAGATCTATTAGATTCTAAAGACATTAATTCAGCAGAGTTTTTAAATAATAAATACTTTTGGTATAAGCATTTAAAAATAATGGCAAACTAATATATTCATTGAACGTAAATTCACTTTTTGAATCAATTTATTATGGCAAACATTGTTTTTTTAACTTCCAAAAGCAATAAGTTACTTTGATGTGAATTATGAATTTGCTGATTGACGTCATCGTGACTTCCAGAAGACATACAGTTAATAACATGTGAATGAAGGCTGTCCGTTCCTCCTTTTCTTTTAACACATGTCGTGGGAGCTCATTAATCTTAGAAGGGGCCACTGGGGCTGACTGCCCACCTGTTGGTTGGGCCCACAAATGAGCCGAATGATTATATTAATATTCATTATGGGAAAACAGAGCTAAGAAAAAATTCTCGAGAGCAGCCAACTCGAAATTAAAATAACAACAATTGCAGTCCTACCAAGGGAACAATACCAACTACAATAAAATATGCAAACTTAAAAATTATTAATTATTTTATGATGAAAATTTATTACTGGATCATAAATTGCAGATAAATGATATATCATTTAAATTCTTAAATGTTTTAATTAATTAAAATTAAAATAATTCGAACTGGACGTATTACAATTAATATAGGTATTAAGGTGGTCCTTATTTTGGGTCTTTTCGAATTTTTACGTTGACAGAGGCTCATATGGTTCGAAATACAAAAAAATCCCCCAAGCTTCAATCTCTATCTCAATTTTAACCTGTGCCCCATGAAATGCAAGCTTCCCATTCAAATAACATGGGGTTTTTGGCAATGAACAATCAAATTTACTGCTATATCTTAGTGTTAGTAAGTTACAGTCTCCAAAAATAAAATAGCTAAAAAGCTGTAAAAATTCTGAGGGAAAGGTTCTATTATAAGGATAAAGTCTGCAGAGTTTCAAATTTTTTGAATCATTACTTTGTCTGGAATAAAAAATTGATCTTTCAATACCAAAAACCCCATGATATTCAGATGGGAAACTTTTATCACCAGGGGTGTAGTGGAGCGGGAACGCGTGGGAACGGCGTTCCCACACAGGTTTCATTCAGTAAAAAAATAATAATAATAATAATAACAAATAAAATTAAAATCACTTACGCAAGTAAATAAAATAATATCTTAAAAAATATAGAGGATAGATAGATAACATAGAGGCCCATGCCTGGCAAAAAAAATTTGTAAAATTTTTTTTAAATTGAAAATAAAGTTCTATATATGTGTGTGTGGGGGGGGCGTCTCCGACCCCCCCCCCCCCCCCCCGCCCCCCGCGTGGACAATTCGATCGCGACACACTCTTCCGAGATAAAAGTATCCTATATACATCGGGCACCTTAATACATTCTCCCCTCCCCCAATAAAAAATTCCTGGATCCGCCCTTGGCACCCATGCACCGTACCTACCCGAATTTCAATATTCTAATAGTTTACTTAGATTAAGATTCGGTAGTTTAGCGTTCCCACACTGAAAATTTTGCCACTACAACTCTGTTTATCACTGTTCAACTCAGGTTAAAATTGAGATAGAGAGTTGAAACTTGGGGGATATTTTTACTTTCATATTTATTTTTTATTTATTTCGAACCATATGAGCCTCTGTAAGCGTAAAAATTCAAAAATACCGAAAAATAAGAACCACCCTAATAGATATATCCTATAAAATTTGATAATTTTTTTTAATAAAATATGAAATACATGCAATATCGCATTTAAAATTATTAAAGACTTTTTATATTATTAGAGAGCCAAAAATGTCTACCTAAAATTAAAACTTTTTTTGAATTAGTGTGGATTTTTGTGAATGTTTAGTTGAATAACTTTAAAGGGTTTCTCTGAAATTGTGTAGCAAATTCAATGCTATTTTTTTAACTTAAAACCGTAAAACAACTTCACAACTTGTTTGTAATGATGGCCAAATCCCATTTTAATTGATTACAGACCCTGAAGAAGGAGGGAATAGCCTCCAAAACGTCGGTTTATGAATAAAAAGATAGTATAAATTATCTTCTTCTTTTTTGGACTGCTCATCAATATCCAATCAGCTTCACAATCGCTTGTTAATGTCCATAGAATTAGAGGTCAAAAATAAGCTTGTATGAATGAGAACTTATTATCAAAACGACACTATTTTACTTGTTTTAGCAAAATTTCATTTTATTATTACTATTATAGTTTTGTCAAGTTCACATACTTTTTTTAAATAGATAGTTATTCCTTGTTTATTTATGTATTAAAACATTTTAATGATTAAAACATGTTTTTCTAGGTAAATTTTTAATTAATAATAATTATATTGTTTAATAAAAAATAAGTAATTTTTCAGTTATTAACTTAATATACTAATAAATAAACAAGTACATAAACATGTACATAAATTTCATTTATTTTTCAATGTATGCTTCTTATTGCTTTTAATTATAATTAGCTAACAACTCAAAAACATGTTAATAATCTTTATTACTTTAATTACTTGTTAGATACTCGGTATATTGAATACATCCGAATAATTTTTTATTTTTGATTGTAGATTCAATAATTCGACGACGGAAATCCGTAAAAAGTTCGTTCTGAATCTAATTTTTCTAAAAAAAATGTAGAAAATCAGAAAAATATTGAGATGTTAAATGGAGATATTTTGAACTGTTGTAGCTAATGAAATGAAATTAGGCAAAAAATGCGTACTACTTATCCACAGTTTAAAATTGATAAATTACTAAAATCTTCGTATAGTCTTATAAAGTTTTCACTTCTTACTTAAATTTTTATTTTGTTCTAATGTGGCACATTGATCAAATTTACAATTTTTGCTGGTTTTGACCATCCTGATGTAAGGTAAGTGTTCAGTTTGTGTATTTCTTAGTATAAAACCAAGTCACTTACAGTTTTTCAAGGAAATAGTTTTGAAACAGTGGTACTTGACTATAAAATCCTGCTTTGGAGATCGCTTAGTTCCACCAGGTCGTTAAGGAAGAACACCTGTTGTGTATTGTCGTCAATCCGTGCAAAGTGGCCAACAGCTTTCCAACTTCTTCAATAGCGTCTTATAAAGACTTCATTTTTTTTCAAGTTATTTTGGCAAACGTGATCTTGTGTAACTTTTCTATAAATAAAATACATTATTTTCTAAACGATATTCAAGGGCCTTCCCAAATAATCACAACCCCAAAGGTTGAAAACGATTTTTTCTTTACCCCGGAACGCAATCACAACGAGACACGTCGAAAGACAATTATAAATTAAATTAGATGTTCTCTAATTTAATTTAATTATTTTCTAAGTTTATACCATTTTTTATAAATTTTTTATGATTTAGAAGCTAACTAGCCACTTTGCCTGGCCATTTGAGTAATTTTTGTAAATTTAATTTTTTCTCCTGCTTAACTTATTCCTAAAGTGATTGAAAATTTATTTTAGGTATAAGGATAGTTGATGTATATAACCACTAATTTTTATGCTTATACGTCTATTGCAAGTCAGTTTAAAAAATCAGCAAACTTTAGCTTGGCCACTTTGTCCGTCTCTCCTCTACAAGGCTTAAATTCAAATCTCAAATATAGCTCAAGCATTCTCTTGCCACTTAGGACACAATTCAGAAGAAAGTAATTAATACAGCTAATGGAAGAATATCTATTCTTATCTTGTCTCGACACTTTCCCTTTATTATCTATACCACACACCATGGCCTTTCTTCTGTAGATTCAAAAATACTCTTAGATATTTTTAATTATAAAAATAACATGATTTTCAATAGTTGTAATTTAAGTAGAGAGATAAATATTATTTTTTCTTAATGATACAAGAAATATTTCTAAAACTTACTATACGAAATTTCAAGTTTATAAAGTAGGTACTCTTATGAACAATGCGGTGAGAATAGGAAAATAAAATTGGTGAATAGAATATTTTTTAATTTTTTTTATTTAATTGATTTTTGTTAATAATATGAATTTAATTAAAAAAAGAAATGTGATGCATTTGAATAAGTAAACAAAGAATTGGAGGTTGACAAAATGTCCCCGTTCTGAATTTCTATAAATGGATCTAAATCGTTCGAAAGTTATTTATTATTATTATTTATAATTAAACTTCTAGAAAAATTAATTTATATGTCAAGTTTGTATAATCATGTTCGCATAATTAACTATATATATTAAAAAAAACTCTTAAATTGGAGATTCGCTTAAAAAAAGAAAAATTGTGTTTTTTTTTAATACTTTATTAGAATTATAAATGTAGAGATCCAGGTTGAAATTATCATGTAAAATCAAACAAAATGTTTCTTAACTCATGTAAAAAGTTCCAGTGCCATAATAATGCCATCTGGAAACAAAATATAAATAATAATAAAATAATAAATTTCGAAATTTTCAAAATCTAAATCAAATCTCTCTTCAATATAACAATATATTCAATTGATTACATTTAGACTAATAATTAAATTCAACTTTCTTCTTTTATTGATCTTTATTGTGTTAAATTTCCCTATGATTGTATGTACTAAGTAGTATTATATATTATAAATACATCAGCCTCTATCTATTCATCGAATGATTGTACTCTTAAATGCGAGTGAAGATGCAAATTCCAAGGATTTTTAATTTATTCATACATAAAGATAATAAATTAATATTCAAATAACTTTTGAGTTGAAAAACATTTAATAAGCATAATTAAATCAAGTTAGCATATTTTTTTGCGTCCGGTGTCCAGAATAGACATTATGACACTGTAATTAGAATAAAAATTGATGTTTTCTCTTTCTATTAATTCTCTTTTATTGGTTGAATAAATAATTAATATTTATAATGCGTTATTAACAGTGATTTATTTTAAGATTTTTTTTTGAAAAGCAATTATAAAATGAAAATTATAGAGATATAGTTTGATAAAGTTGTCCAGGCAAGTTTTATTAAAAAAAATTACATTATATTCCAAAACAATTATTTTAAATTTAGAAATTAATCTTGGCCATTAAATAATAATTACATATTTTAGGGATGTAATTGGAGATGCTTATAGCCTAGTGCCCCAGTGGTTTTCACGTTTGACTGCCTAGCAAATGGACTCGCAATCCAGTCCTGCTACTACATATCTTAATTTTCAACCCTGACGTTACTGCAAGGTCCTCTCTAAATTCAATAAAAGAGAAAAAGAAAAACACACTAGATTTCTAATTTTTCCACAGCAATAGGTAACATATATGGAAGATGGCTTTAATTGCATGTTTTTACTAAAATTAATAAAAAACTTTATCACCAAAGCAATTTTGAAGATCGCATTGTCATAGGGCTCTATCATAATATTGTATATAAATATCTATAGAAAACAAGTATAGGTATTTCTCGACTTAGGTTCCTAGACATCGGTGGTAAGTTGAGTTTCATAAAAAACAAAAAAAAAACGAAGAATAACATCAAAAAGATTAGTAGATATAAAATTCAAATTCAAAGTTCCGTTTTTCTTATATATAATAAATAGTTGTGGTGATTTCCTAAAACATTTACATAATAATATTAAATTTTAGGAAAATCCCCTCAAATATGCACATGTATAGAAGACAAACACTAGATCATAAATAAGAACCGTCTTAAGTCGAACCTTAATAAGTCGAAGACTAACACAGTACTGAGTTTCTAGTCACAAGTATCTTAATTTTTGTAATTCTTTCCTCATAAAATGCGTCAATTAACTGATAGGTATCTTGTTCTCATTTCTTTTTGGCTTAGTCCACATGGTACAATCTATTGTTTGTACAGTGTTATATTTTAGAAGTCGCAGCGCACCATTTTGTCCCAG
Source organism: Forficula auricularia (assembly GCA_024734495.1). Classification (NCBI taxonomy): domain Eukaryota; kingdom Metazoa; phylum Arthropoda; class Insecta; order Dermaptera; family Forficulidae; genus Forficula; species Forficula auricularia. The sequence goes on from JALMQS010000099.1 coordinate 95,151,574, forward strand.
TAGATGTGAGCTTTTTAAAGAATTTTGACAAATCATTATCAGGAAGATGGCTTTTAATTGGACAGTTATCTGAGAGCAAAAAATTTGTCTTATAGACCGAATTCAGACTGAATTTATTTCACATTTAATATTAGATAAACCATAGAAAAGAAATTTAACAAAATAAAATATTTTGAAACCTCAGTCTATATACGGGGTACTTATGAAGAATAATTCTCTTTCACGTTACTTAATAATTTTACTCAGAATAATATTCAAAAATTATGTCACTCTACTTTGGTTAAATTTCAACCAATATTATTAATTAAATACGTTTGTATCAATTCCAACGTCAATTACACATCTAAGAAGAAGTTATCTGGATAGGATGGTTCTTCTTTGATTCTTAGGTATAGAATTTCTACTATTAGATGATGTAAGAATTAATAATAAGAAAAAATAAATAATTAAAATAAAAAACAAAACAAAAAAAAACGATGAACTCAATTTCTTATAATTATTTAGTAAGATTAAATCACTAATGATTATAGAGTGATTGTAGAATGATGAGTTTCGTAAATAAATGTTAATTGATGAATTGGTTACTTAATAACATGTGAGGATCATATAAATGCTATTACATTTTTAGCAAAGGTTCCAAAATCACGTATGTAAAACAAGAATCTGGACTCAAAAATTATCAAAGGTGTATCTAACATAGGCCGAAAAGAATCCAACAAAAAAATCTGAAGAATGCAAAGGTCAACGAAGTGGTGTAATCAAATAAAAGCTAACCAACACAAACGAAACTGACTCGAGCTAAGACAGTAACAACAGATTCGAAGAGGCGGATATGCTTTATAGCAACATGGATTGGTGGACCTTTTCATTCGCACGTGGACATATCACACAATTGTCCACAAGCATATTCTACTGACATACTAAAATGTGTTGCTCATTCTGATCAAATAATAGCAAGGTTAGATGTAATTTGTTTTTTTGGAAATGATATTGATGTGAGAATGATTGTAACCCAGTGGGGTGCGGTCCATGGATGCTGAGGATGCGGCGCATCCCTAAAATTTCAAAACGTCAACAGTATTTTCACACCGTGTCATATGTCATACATAGAAAAGATTCTGAATGTATGAAAGATATAAAACTGTCATATGAGCTTCATTATTCTAAAATTTTAGAAACTCTTTCAGTAAATACAACTAATCGATTTCGAGATATCAAAAATTTAAAATTTCTATAACTTTTTAACTTTAGCAAATTCAAAGAATATAAAAAGAACATTGTAGATTTCCTTTTTGAATCTCTTTAGTTATCTTATGGAAAATAATTTGATTTGAAAAGTGAATTAGTTTAAAAATACTCGACTCGTGACTTTGATTTGAAATCTATAAATTGCATAAAAAAATTAATCGGGAAAGATGAACTTAAAAATGTTTTTTACAGAAGTATTTAATTTAATAATACAATTAATTTGCATTATACCTTCTACAAGAGCGTCAGTTGAACGTTCATTTCCAAATATGAAAAGAATTTAAACAAAAGAAGTAACTAAAGTGAAGATAGGCTATATCCGCGCTCTGTCTTTCTGTCTTTAATATAAATTGAAAAAATCTAATGTTAAATTTGAAATAAAAAAAAACGAAAATTCTATTATGCGGCTATTTATGAATTTGTCAAAAGAAAGCGAAGAATAAAATAAAATAAAAAAATTAACATTTATTTTTTGGACAGTATCCCCTGGTTAAAAAGTTACCGGCCGCCATTATTGTAACCCCTTTAGACTCCTGAATAGTGAAATTAAGAAAAGAGGGACACATTTCTGGGGTTGGGTCAGAATCGAAGGTATTGGATGGGTGCGGGTTCATATAAATAAAACATCGAAAGGACAAAGACCCCCTACAATTCGAGATAGTAAGATAAGAGTAGATCCCCTATTAGTTGTGTTTCCCACTGCCAACAGTATCAAGCTATCACAAACTTTGGGGATTTTTGACATTTGCCATAGAAACACACCTAATAAATGTATAGTATATCTAAAAAATTTTATTATACAAAAAATTCTGAGATCTTTTAATCTTAAGTCAGAATCTTATAATATTTCTGAATTACATAAAACCTACTTATTATATTAATCAATCAAAATAATATCAATAAAGTTTTAATTCAATAAAAAAACAATTCTTTATTTGTGGGCAAATCTGTTTCGGGTTCTCTTCAATTCATCGTCAGTTTTTTTTTTAAATTTCCCTTTTCCTCCATTCTTTAAATAATTATCAAAACACTTACGTATTTAAAGAATAGTTAAACCATGTTTTCCGAAATAAATTAATAATTAATCGATATATACATATATATTATTCATTTTCCTATTTATATTACATTGGAGATTGGAGATTTATTTTATTTCGTGATAAATATAATATTTTGCATTCTCGGTGCTATCTAAATACAACCAATATTCTATTTTCTTCATCATTTGTGGTAACACTTGTCAACATATACAACATATACTCATTTATATTAATAAAAACTAATATTAGAATTATGTTAAATTATAAGAAACTATCAGAAATGTTCAGAGTCATAAACGTTTCATATGTAAATAAGGAAATATATAACCTTGTCTTTCACGTAAATAAAATATTGTTATTTCCTTCATATAGAAAATAATTGATATTAATTGACAAGATCAGCATTTGGTTACCTATCTGTCAACTTTTAATTAATATAGAGATCACTAATGAATGAGGGCAAAAAAATACAAGATTCAAATAAGTGAATTAATGTCAAATAACCTCCATTTACTAATGAAAGAATTAAAATAAATACTGCTCTGATTTCTATAATTCTACTTTCATAAATACAATTTTTCTGATTTTTAACGTGTTTCTTCCTCATTAATTGGAAATTTCAAGTTCAATAAAATAAATAAAATAAAATAAAAATTTTAAAATATAAATTACTAGGTAGGATTCTCAAATAAAAGACAATAATGCTTAATTAATAAGACTCTATATAAATATTATTTCGATTACGAGCTCATCTTCAGGAGTTTACATAGAAAATGTGAACTCCTGAAGATGGGCTCGTACTCCGAAATAATATTTATATAGAGTCTTATTAATAAGCATTATTGTCTTTTATTTGAGAATCCTACCTAGTAATTTATATTTTGAAATTTTTGTTTTTATTTATTAATATGTTTCACCTAGAACCTACACCATTCTTCCTTAACAAAAAACAAAACAAGTAAAATAATATTTTTATCAAGAAAATGCTTTTGAAAAATAATATTTATTTTTTTATCCTCGGCTCACTTCATTAAATCATACTTAAAACAGAAATGGGATTGGTAGAGCATGTTGATACACTCCCTAAATTACGTAGAAGATCAAATATTATACGACAGTAAAAAAAATAATCTCAATAGAAATATGTAGAATATTTAAAGCTTGAAAAACAAACAAACTATATCATTTTATAATACGAACATTGTTCTATACACACTCAGGTATAACAATTAAAGTATATACATTTATGTGTTTATTATGAGAAATTAGAGTCACTAAATAAGATTGTTTGTTGTCAAATTAATTATTATATGGTAGAAGGCCCGCATAAAAATTTACGATACGGCATTTCATATTAACTTTTTCAGTTTTTTTTTCTCTCTGAAATTTTATAAGTGTGAAAAGAAATTAAATTTCCAAAAGCTTTTAAGAGTATGCTAAATGGTGGTAGTTAATAAAACAAGAATTTATCAAACAGGATAATATTTATTCATAGTATTTTTATCAGAACTACTTGCCGACTGAGGTAGAAATGAAAATTTTAGCAAAAATATAATAAAATGATTTCTAAATTTGATACAATCTAACTTTCATTTAAAATCCTAGAACATGTTCTTCTTTCTTAGAATTTAAGTGAAGGGTCCTTATAACCCACTCCCTTACGCACATTTTCAAAAAAATAAACAAAAAAACAAAAACAAGCCACTACTATGATAGGATTAAAAAAAAAACTAAAATGAATCAGTGAATAATAGTAATAAAACAAAATCAATACAACCTTATTTATTGCCAATTTATTTAAAATTTTAATTTCAAAACGAATATTTTCCGTTGAAATTTGTGATTTTTATTGAAAAATTACAACTAACATGTTACTTTTTTAAATATTGCTTGATAAAATTTATGTAAAATTTTAATCATTAGCTCTCACACATATAATGTTTACATAACTGTGATCATTAAATAAGAGATTAAAAATTTACATATTTATATTTATTTTCTTAATAAATATTTTTAAAAACAGCATTAAACGTTTTTTCTTAACAAATTTTTATTTGAGAGTCGAGACCATTACATTTTTCGATATTCATTTTATATCTTGTCTGAGCCATTACTGGTTCATTCTAACATATATTTTTACTTTACCATAGAGGGTATGGTCAAGTATTGTAATCGTGGATGAAAAAAGTGTTGTTTTTTTTGCTTCTTTTTTATAATTCAAAAAAGAGTTCTTTGAAAAAGTACAAATGCGAGCCTAAATTGTCCATCTAGGGTTATTTAGAGAAGTAATCAGAATACCTACCATAAATTGTTTTCGTTCTTACGTATTTATGTGATAAGGTTATTGTAATTTTGATAGCAATGAACATTTGGTGAGAGATCGGCCCCATGCTTCGATTTGATTAAATTTTTCTAAATTTGATCTCCTATTAAAATATCCCACTTATTTAGGAAAAACCACTAAGACAGAGGTGCACATAGGTGTAGGGGGTTCAGGCCCGACGAGAGGGGATAGTTACCCCCGGGCCCGGACTCGAAAGAGCTTATTGTTAAATAAATTTTTGTATTACTAAAATCTATTATAATATAAATAAAAATATAAAATACCAAAATTATGTAACAAAGCATCTATTTATTTATTTGCTAAATAATAAAATATTTTACAAATTTAAAAATGTAGTACTTTTATTTGTCCCAGCATTGAGGGCTCCTCTGGTTTGATTTTGCCCCAAGGCCCATAAGAGCTGGGGGGGGTTGAAAATTGTTGCATTTCAGCATTATATGCTACAAATAAAAACGGTCAAGCTTAAGGTAATAAGAAGCTCTTGTAATTCTTTAGAAGTGAATAAATAAAATAGGGGGGGGGGGTAATTTTTAAAAAATTTAGGGGAAGGTTGAGTCAAGAATCTCCCCCTGGTGGGGACCCCTGACTAAGAGATCACTATAAATTAATTCTATTGTTAAAGGCCACTGTTCATATTTTTAAATCAACTCTGTAGAATCAAAAGAGAAGTAAGAACTTTGATACTTTTTATAGAAATACAGAATACACAAGCAAACCAGCTTGATCAGGGACACAAAAAGCTATCGAGCAATTTTTGACAAGGGAATGATCACTAGACCACCCCCACTCGGAGTTGTTTCAATAATCCTTATGGTCATATGAATTATTATTGATTAAAAAAAATTAATCCATTTTTATTTTTAATGTTTTCTTTAATTATTTTTCTGAAAATATTTTTTTTTAATTTTTTTTTTTTTTTTACAAGATGAAAATCATTTCCCATTTTGGAAAGCTTTCTTTTGTGTCAATCTTCTTTGGTGATACACTTTCAGAGTTGTCGATTCCAATTAGAATGCATTCACCAGAAGACCAGTCATTCAGATCTTATTTGTCACCGTTTGTCTTTGCACAACCAAGTTGATTTACTCTCAAAATGGTCATCCGAAGAAATTTTCTCACAAGATTAAGAACAACTTAATTGTTTATGTTGAAAAAATAAATCATTTAATTTGTTCAACATAAAAACTATCTAGTTCGTGATAAAACATGAAATTGCATTTCTAAACGACTCATCCATGATATGATCCATCATCGTTTTCTCAACAAAATGTTTAATTGGAGATAATTTCGATTAAACGTTTCTAGAGCAAAGAAAAAAAAATGTTGCCTGAAAATTATAAAAACTCTGTTTATATTTATTTATTTATTTTTCAAAAATTAATTGATTCCGGGAGATTAATTTTTGGAGCCTTGAAATTCCGTTCATTTTAGCCACCATCAATATTAGCCAGTAAATTCGTAGATACTGATGACGGGTCTAGTCCTCTACACGGAAATCGGCAGTATTACATTGGACAATGTGTAATATTTTTTTTTTATTAGAATGTTTGTCGTTTTTACTTTACCATACAGGGAATGGTCAAGTATTGTAATCGTACATGAAAAAAGTGTTTTTTTTCCTTCTTTTTTTCGAAATATCTCAAAAACGGCTGAAACTATTTTGATTAAAAAAATTGAGGGAAACCATGACATTTCGCTCTACAAAAAATCCCTAATAAGTGAACATCGAAAAAATTATATTTTTCGAGATAATAATTGTTTTGTCAAAATGTCTGTTAGTCTGTTAGTCTGTGCGTTACCAAATTTTGTGGACGAGCTAACTCAAAAACTAGTTTGAATATCAAAACCAAATTTCACACGTAGTTTTGGTCCATTGAGATTAAGAGCTGATTAGATTTTGGTGCATAACGAACCAAAATTAAGGGGTTGGAGGGGGGGGGTTAAAAATTAAAAATCTAGGCCGTTTGAGCAAACTCAACCAAATATTGTATACATAATCATTGGACCCCCAGAAGTCTAAAAATGCAAAAACTAACCGCCCAAAATGGGGGGGGGGGTGTAGGGTCAAAAATGAAAATCTTGGCCATTTACCAAACTCAACCAAATTTTGTATACATAATCAGTAGGACACCAGAAGTATAAAAATGCAAAAACTAACCACCCCCCCTTACATGATTACAAATAATTTTAGGGGCCAGATTGTATGGTAAAGTCAAGTGGATGGCCATATCAGAACACGTCAGCTTATTTCTAGCTGTATAAAAGATAGTTTTCTAAAAAAAAAAAAATATATAATACGGATTTCTACCTTTTCTCCAAAATATGACAGATAAAATACCCCAAATTAATCAAATATCAATGATATAATTTGAAAAATATATAGAGCTGTAAATGGATTAATTTTAAGAGATAATCATTCTCAGAATAATTGAGTGTAATCAATATACTACTAGAAATATTGTTATCGTTGCCAACCCAAAATGTGTAAGTAATTGAGAAGTACTGATAAATCAGCACGCCATAGAGCAGGCTTAGTTTATCTCCGGCGACCCTAGTATTGAATTTACTCAAAAAATATCAATAAAGTAAAAAAAAATGTTTTCACCAGTTTTTAAGCTAACTCCGAAGCACGAGAGACCAAACTAATCAGTCTACCGATTGGAAATTCATAAACTACTACTACTTTTTGCCCTTGACTTATTATGGGTATCGAAATTCAGATTCATATACAGACAAACATAATGCTTTAAAATGATTTTTTCCTACGTTTATTAAACGACTAGAATGTTTTTCCTTGCTTAAGATAACTAATGATGTAATGATAACCTAAAATTATCTAAGTATGGTATATTATTAATTTTAATAGTTTTACATTTGTACCTTTTGTAAATAGTTTCATTAGGTAGGAGAGGATACCTATTATATAGTTATATCTCCTTAAAAAGATAATCATTTCTAAAGAATAAAAAAAGACATTCTTACATAAACCACATTCAATTTAGAAAAAATAATTCTACTGATTCGCCTTAATGAAAAAAAAAGTAAAAACTCTCCAAAGTTTCATTTATCGATTTTCTCTTCCCCACTACTGATTCAAAGTCGATTAAGACGTCAGTAATTGCCTAGCAAAACAAGATATTTTCTCAATTTTCGATTCTTTTCTATTAATTGAGAATAATGGATTTAAAAGTAGGGTATGGCGGCATTATGTGCCACTATTGTACAAATATGGATACATTGTGTACGCATGCTCATTAAAACGATGGATGTCTGAAAAGGACCTTATTGGAAAACATTGAACGCTAATAATTTTATTTTAATTAGAAAGATTCATTCATTCTGGTATATTGAGATTGGGTTTCAAGTAATGCTACGGAATATTGTGGTCAACCCAAAAAATGTTTTAAGTAAACATAATAAAAATCTTGTTTATTTTAGAGTGGATATTTTTTCAAAAATTTGAAAAAATCAAATGAGTCGATTAAATTCCTAATTTCCTATGAACATAATTTCGCAAAAAAAAAAAACTCTGGAAACACAATCATAAAATTTTCTGAATTCTAAAAATTTGTAAATATGACATAAAAAATTATTGCTTAAGCTAAAAATATTTATTATTTATCCTCCTTTTAACCCTTTAACAAATAGAAAAAATACAAAAGTTCAAAAATTTGTTACATTTCATTTATTTGCGACCTAACTTTTATTTATTTGTTTGTTTTTATTTGAAGACCGTTAACGAAATATACTCACTACTTGAATCCACCATTTATTTTTTTTACTAGAAATAACTAAAAAGTGGAAAAATCATATTCAAGCATTGTTACTTTACCATACAGGGTATGGTCAAGTATTGTAATCGTGCATGAAACCGCCCAAAATGGGGGTGGGGGTGTAGGGTCAAAAAATGAAAATCTTGGCCATTTACCAAACTCAACCAAATTTTGTACCAAAATAACGGAAAAAGGTAAGGAAGATCGTAGAAACTTTGTTCTGGTAGCAAAATGAATTTATTTCTTAAAAAAAGAAACATTGGATTTTGGGCTTTCTAGTTTCAAAACTTTCAATTATAATATGAATAAAGTTAAAAACATTATATCTTTTTATGCGAAGCTCTTAAACACTTATTGCTAATGAGTTGGAATTGAAGCAAATAATATAATATAACCTTTGGACTACAAACCCTTCGCTAACAAAAATTGCTAAATCACCAAAATTTGAGGAGAGTTTATCGAGTCTTGAAAAGATTCACTTTTCTTTAAATTTTGATAAAAAAATCTTTATTTGTGAAGAACATTATCTATGATAAGTAGGAATGATTAAATACGGGTCTTAAAAAAAGAGTATTTTGAGTATATTCATTTTGGTTGAATTTTAGTTGAAATCTTTGTGAATTTGGATTCTTAAAGATTAAAGATTTAATGGATCAAGTAAGTAGAATGAAATTGATAATTTATGGTGTCAAATTTCTAATGTGATCAAATGAAATGAATTATTAAGTGAATAAATAATTTTATAAATTAATTAATAAAGTAAATAAATTTTTGAAAAATTTAAATAACTTTTTAAAATTTTAAATATAAAATACTAGGTAGGTCTATAATTTAAATTATAAAAAGTTTATTAAATTTTTCAAAATTTTCTATACTTTATTTTAAAATGTTTCCCCAAGAACCCATACCATTTTCTCTTAACAAAATTAAATTAATTAAACTATAAATAATTTTTTGAAATTGCAAAATTTTAAAATAAGAATATTTTCTGAAATCAATTTCTCGTAGTGTATTTTTTCATTTAATTGAAAAAATAAAATACTTTTACACCAGCAGCTCCTTGTAGATATGAAAGACGTATGTACGAATATTTTAATTGTAAAATATTTTAATAATTAATTTACGAAATTCGTGAACTAGACAAGGCATGGATGGGATTCTGCACTATGTGATTAATTGAGAGGTATTTGAATATATTTTACTAATGTTTAAATTTTTACTTTATCCAATGCGAAGCATGGGAGAAAGTATTGTAATGGGACTCGCGGCAAGCGCGACTTCAAAGGGTCCTCAGGTAAAGACTACGGAACCCATGGACTCAATTAAGGTCACAAATTGAAGTATTCAATGAGATTGAATTTTACCACGTGACGGTTTTGCCAAAAATTACCTGGAATCTCGTCGAGAGGCCAAAAAGTGCCATTTTTTTTGGAAGTGCGTGGGGATGGATGGATGGATGTATGTATGTGTGTTATCGTTTTTTTTCGTCCACGAATTTTTCCACACCGTTGCACCGATTGAATTGAAATTGAAAACCTACCAGTATTTTAACAAAATGAAGCGCTGATTAGTTTTTGGTACATATCGGTCCACAAACATTAGTACTTTATTTCAGTACTTTTTTAGTTTTTTCTAAATATCTTGAAAATGACTTAAACAATTTTGATGAAATTTAATATCCTAATTAAGTACCTTGGGGACCACAAAAAAGGTTAAATAAAGTTTTTAGTAAAATTATATTTTAAAGTACTTTACTCTAGAACATATTAATATTTCAAATGAATTTGGATAAAGTTTAGCAACGATCCGTTGCAGTTTATTTTAATTCACATTTGATTAGATACCTATTATATTATTATAATGACATAATTTACATTTCATATCTCAATCTTTATATTATGAATAATGATCTTAGTATTATTAAATCATATAAAAAAATTTCACTTTCAATACTAGTCACATATAAATCACATCGATAGTGGATATGATTACTGAGGGGTTTCTTTCCAAAGTAGAAAGCATGAAAATATTATTAGGCATTACAGTTTCTATATATAGACATTAATAATATTATATAGATATATTTTAACTTTCTTTTAAATTAATTAAAAATTGATTGGAGTAGACCGGAAATTAATAAAAAAATATTTTAGTTACACAAATGGTTGAATGCAGTAAGATAATTTCCATTGGGAAGTCTATTTCTTTCTGTTCTATAATACTGGAATAGTCAGTATGAATTCAAAGAAATTAAATACCAAGCTATGTTAATTTTTTGTTAAGATATGGAAATATATTTTCATAATTTATATTTTAATTTTAAGCTATCTTTTTATAAAGAGCGATGTTAACAAAACAGAAACTTAGTTATTTCACATAAGAAAAACGTCTTTCATCCACGAATAATAATTATTAAAATACTTAAGAGCAAAAAAATAAAAAAAATATTCGAGTAAATGAGAAATATATCTCTAGATATCCATTTCACTTTATAAAAAAGCTCCTTCTATTCCATTGACCTGACTTTGCCTTCAAAGGATTAATGAGCTTCTAGTTGAGAAAAAATACTCATTTCAATCATCATAAATAATTGAATTTATTTTAAAGGATACTTTTAATTGAGCAAAATAATATATTAAACAAATAAATAAATAACAAGAAACAAATATAGAAATAGTGCTGTATTCATTACACAAAGTTATCTATACATAAGAAAATTGAAATAAAATTAAGAAATCATTTTTAATCCAAGTAAATAAATAAGGAAAAAATTAAAAATTAATATTTATAATTATATCGGAAGAGGGTTGTAGAGCTGTGCTAGAAGGCACAATATTTCTATAGGAAAAGGGGGCTAGATGCCATACTTTTTGATTTATATGTTTTTCATCAAGAAATAATAGACCTAGAGCTAGTGAACATTTTGGAAGATTTTTTTTTTTGTATTGTTCTATTGAGATTTTTATTGGGAATCTTATAGTATAGACATAAATGAACAATTTATATTTAAATTTATTAATAATTACTAGGGCAGTTCTTGTCTACCAAGTCTTGAAAAAGTTTTCACTTTTTTATTTAATGTGCAGGTGAGCGAATCTTTCATTAGAATCTGGTCGATGAAAATAAGTAGAAAGAGCGCAGAGATAGAATGCTTTATCTTTCTTTAGGACTAATGATGCATAATACACATTTAAACCTGCGCAATTCAAGTTCTGACCTGTTTCAGACTATTAGAGATTAATTTCTTAATTACTATTATTCTAGAAATGTCCTTTTGCACTCGAACCAAAACGATTCTCGTCATAGAGTGAGAGAATATTCACTTGGACTTAATTAAAATTCATACGAAAATGTACAAAAGAGATTACGGTCATTCGGCTCTAACTAGAAAGCTTACCTAGTCTTGAAAAAGCTGTTACTTTTCTTCTATTTCTTTGAATTTTTAATCGCGTCTAGAAATCCACTAAAATTTAGTTCACAATTAACTTTGCCGAGGCAGCACTATTTAATTTTATCCAAAAAATCGGAACAAAATGACAAACTGACCGAGACACTTGAACCATACTGGGACGTCCCGATCAAACCGAGACTTATGGTGTGCCTAGTTATACGTATGTTATAAAGACTAGACCAGGGCCGTCCAACCCGCGCCGCGGCCCGGAATAAAATTATAAACTTCCTTAAAAGATTGAGATTTTTATGTTACTGGAAAACATATCTGATATAATTTGATCTGATATTTTTTTTTTCTAAAATAAGCAGAAATTGGAAAATGAAAATCGCCCCACAAGTTTTCGAAGAATAAAAGGCAGATTTTCAATTTTGAATGTGAAAAAATATATCAAGATTTCCAAAAAATAATCACAATTTTGGTATATTTTTAACCATTTTTATAGATTTAAATATTTTACACACAAAATTTCTGATTGAATATATAGAAATGAAAGAAAAATTTAATAATGTCTCTTTATTAAAATTTTATAAAAATTATCTACTCAGAAAAAAATATTCCTCCAGGGTTCATATTTACTTTTTATAAATATGAATTTAAATATACCTACTTGAATCTATTTTCGAGAATAAAATTCATTAAAAGCAAAATGATAAGCTCAGGTCAAAAAACAACTGAAGATTCGAATATTTTAAAATTATTCTTGTTTTCATAATTCTATCTTTTCATTTTTTTAATATTTATTATTTCAGTAATTAAAACTTTATGACGTGGTAAATGATTTAAAAACAAAATCCTGAAGGAAATCAACTCGAAGAATATTATGCTATGAAATTTTTGCTTCTTTGTCTTGGTGGATTACATTATTCTATATTATTAACTATTTTTTTTGATGAATAATATCAATTGAATTAGTAAATTTTATATGCGGCCCGAGGCATTTTTTTGTTTTTAAAATGCGGCTCGTGTAAGCCAAAAGGTTGGACACCCCTGGACTAGACAGTTTATCAGCTTGGAACATTTTAACTAGAAAATCAAACGTCATCGATACTTCTTCTCGATTAAGTTCCTATACTCTAGAAACAAATAATTATTATATCATTGTAGTACCGCTTATTTATAAGCACAACCGATTTGTCATGATTAAAACGACAGTACTTGAAGGATCACCGAATTTAAGCAAGAGGCTTGGTTCGTTCTGAGATGGGATTTTCCGCCTTCTAGCTTCCCATTCTCAGTAATATAGTGTGCATTTAATCCGATATGATTTTTAAGGCCTGAATTTCTATTTTCTCTAGAAATGAAACGGCTATAGGTTTTTTAACTTTAAATTCGGACGTTTCCATATCAAATTAAGGATTTTAAAAATCAAATGCGGACTTTTCCGTTTCTATAAAGCCATGCATATTTTACATATATATTAAATTATAGCTTTTTACCTGAAAACGTTTTCTGGAAGTACAAAATGACAATCATGAAACGTTTTAGTTGATGAGCTAAAAATTTGTACGCAAATGTATTAGAATGCACCAAATTTTAGATTTTTACCTGAAAAACTTTCCCGAGAATATAAATTGTCATTTTAGAATAGTTTTAGCTAATGAGCTGAAAATTGGTTCGCAAATATCTTACAATGCACCAAATTTTAGCTTTTTACCTGAAAACGTTTCCTGAGAGTTAAATTAAATTAAAACTTTTTCTTAACTATAATTTTTTCTATTTTTTCAACTGTTTATTAATAAATTCTGAATTTGATTTGAAAAAGTCTGATTTTGATTTTTAAAATCCTGAATTTGATATGGAAAAGTCCTCATTTGTTTTTACTTTTATCCAATGCGAAGCATGGGGAAAGTATTGTAATCGGTCTCGACTTCCAAGGGTCCTCAGGTAAAGACTACGGAACCCATGGACTCAATTAAAGTCACAAATTGTAGTATTCAATTAGGTTGAATTTTAGCACGTGACGTTTTTGCCAAAAATTACATGGGGTCTCGTCGAGAGGGCAAAAAGTGCGATTTTTTCATTTAGTGCGTGTGGATGTATGTATGTATGTTATCGTTTTTATGGCCCACGATTTTTTCCACACCGTTGCACCGATTGAAATGAAATTGAAAACCTACCATTAGTTTAACAAAATGAAGCGCTGATTAGTTTTTTGGTACTCAAGCTTAAGTTGTTTACCAAAAAAGAAATTAGTCTTTTTGATTTTAAGTCGATTCTTCCACGTTTTCAGTAGAGGTTGCCATTAACAGTCAAAACATCAAAAATGGAATGCAATAAGGTTATTCCTCTAGTATTAGATAAGAATCGATCGTTATTTTTGATTTTAAGTCGATTCCTCCATGTCTTCAGCAATGGTTACCAATAATAATCGAAGGGTCAAAAATCTAATGTAGAATTGTTATTCCTCAAGTATTAGATGAGAATCGATCATTATTTTTTAATTAAATTCAACATGTGCTGCAAATAGCAAGTGATATCTGATTATTAATAAAAGAATAAACATATTAATATTTCAAATGAATTTGGATAAAGTTTAGCAACGATCGGTTGCAATTTATTTAAATCCTGCATTTGATATGGAAAAGATCCGCATTTGATTTTTAAATCCTGAATTTGATATAACAAAGCCCGAATTAAAGTTATTTATTATTTATTACAGTTTAAAGGGCGCCTCGACTGCGTGGTCATTTGCGCCACAGATATTAAATGCGTTATATTTTCAATTAAAGTTAAAAACGTATATATACAAGTGTATTGTTAGTATAGGCAGAAATTGGTCAATTTTATCTTTTAATTCTGTTTATTTAATTTTTTTATAACTATTGACAATTTCTAACCATAAACGATTTTTAACCTTCCGATAGGAGCGCCTCCAAGACTACTAAAGATGGTCGCGCGTATATCGAAGATACGACATCCTATCAACAAGCAATTTTACCTTTTAAAACATTAAATTATTGTAAGAAAAGTTAATGTTTGATATAGTTCATGGTTATTCAATAAAAAAATCGAAACGATTATTTAAAAGAATGTATTTAGAAATTTATAAAAAATAAACTTGCGTAAAAATTATAAAATATTATTCTGAAGATGAAATACAATCTTTGCACATACAATTCTTTTTAATTTCAGTATTCGTTCTAATCAAGTGTAAATTCTCTTTACATATTTATAGTTTAAATTTAGAATAAATTTCAAATTTGACAAAAAATCATATAAAATAAAAGATTTAAAAAACTTACATGGATGGGCGCGGGTATTTCTGGAGTACAAAACACGTGTTTTCTTGTTCTTATATTCATCGTAGAAATTTGTGGTTAGTACTGGAGGTATGGTGGGCTCCAAGAAAAGAGGGTAGAAAAATAATTTTATATAAAAAACAATAGAACTCGAACTTCAAAAAAATTAAATGCTATAAATAAAATAATACAACTCAAAAATAAAATAAAATACACTAAAAGGTATAAAATAATTAATCTAATTTAGTTACAACTAAACGACGAAATATTTACATGAAATCACTTTTTGAAGTCGGTGCCAAACATATACATTTTATGAATCAAACTCGACGGATTTTACTTAGTACGATTGGCGAGTACGCTCGCTTATATAGTTTGTTTGGCACCGACTTCAAAAAGTGATTTCATGTAAATATTTCGTCATTTAGTTGTAACTAAATTAGATTATTATTTTATACCTTTTAGTGTATTTTATTTTATTTTGAATTTTATTATTTTATTTGTTGCATTTAATTTTTTTGAAGTCAGTTTTATTTTTTTTTTGTAAAAATTATTTTTATTTTCCTCTTTTTAGTGATGTTATTAATAGTGACTTAATATAATACCTTGTATGCATCTCGTAAGAGAAAGCATCTTGCGAATGAATCAGAAAATGATAATAAAATTAAATTCATAAATATAGAAATTCTGTGGAAACGTTTGCGGGTTTTAAAATAACGTTTTAAGATTGATTTTTTATAAAAGATTTTATTTAATATAATTAGAAATTTACGTTAATTCGTCATTGATTATATCATCAGACCAAATTAGTATGGCACCACTCCTAAGGTACCCTCTTTCCAATAAAAAAAGAATCATCAAAATCGGTTCATAAATAAAGAAGTTATGCCTGAACAAACATATCAAAAAAGGTCCAATACCAATGAAAAAAACGGGACCAATCAGAAGCTAGACTGAACCCAATGCAAAAAAACACCATCAAAATCGGTTCATAATTGGCTGAGATATGAGGTAACATAGACACAAAAAAACAATTCAGTCGAACCTTCTCCTTTTTTGAAGTCGGTTAAAAAAAGGGCTGCTTCCAAGAACAACTAAGTTTCAAGATTAGGAAAGAAAAAATTTACTTGCATATTTGATAGATAAGCGCGCCTATCGGAAGATTAATAATAGGATTAATTGAGAAATATTCCCTAAAAAGTTCATTGCCAATTGTATTTGATTTAAAAATGGAAATAAATAAGGTGGTCGTTTTGTTAAAAAAATATTGATTTAACAATTTAGTTATAGTTTATGAGTTCAATGCTCGCTTGGAATAAATTCATATGCAAGGGTATGCTACCGATTGATGGTGCGTCACTCTCCCAGGCTCTTGGAAGTAGCCGGAGGCGTCTTAAGGAGGTTCATGGCCGCCTCTCCTTTGCGCCTATTGTCTATGCACATATAAATATACAATCATCTTTGTGTAAAGTGAAGAAGCACCGAAACGATCGGAAGCTCATACGATTCTTTCAGGTGTCAGATTCATTAGAATAAAGATAACAAATATATTTATTTTAGCTTTAACGATTGTGATTTTTGCAGAATTTTATACGAAATCATTTTTTTTCTTACCATTATCGGAAGTTTATTTCTTTTTAAAAAATATTTATTCCAAATTTATTATTTGAGTCAACAAGATTCTCGATGAGATATTCCCTTCAAAATACTCAAATATTTTGTCTGATTTCTAATCCATCGTATTAATATAAACGTTTTTAGTCTTTCTTTATTCATAGATATTTGTCATGGCAAAAATAAAATCAATATACCTATAACACGAAAAATCTGATTTACATAATACACGATTTGCAAATACCGAACATCTTATTACTGTCAAATTGGAAACAGTCGAAACAACTAATTCGCCAATGAATTTGTCCCTGTGATTTATAAAAATTTCCTTCTCTGCCCATTCTTTCTGAGTCGTTCAAAACACAAGTACACATCCCCTTCTCCTCTGACCAAACACTTGAATCCTTGAATGTCTATTTTTTCAAGAATTCAAGAATTTATTCAGACTTGTAAATCTCGCGCTCTCTATTCATTAATATATTTCATACGCAAATATGGCTCTAGGAAAATTTAACGAAGACAATTTAACGCCGCATTCTATATTTTGGTTTGATTAAAAATTATTGTTAATAATAATAATATTATTAATAATATTTCTCTTTTTTTATTATATATATATAATGGGCTGAAATTGAGTTTATGGACCGTGACGTCATATGCGAACATGACCGCAACTCAAGGCCTGTAGAGTATTCCTCTTCTGTGCTTAACAATACAAACGGTTGCATAAACAGTAGGCGCAAAATGTAACATGGTTCTCTAGCTTTAGAGCTCCCAGCCCAAAATGAAGGAATTTTCTTTTTTAAATGATTGTAAAACTTTTCGGGGAAGCTTAAATTTGCCCCCCTCCCTAAATTGCCATATAAAACAAGTAAAAAATAGTAAATGGGTTATAATAAACAACCATATAGTTTTAAAGCGTCAAGAATAAATCATTTAAATTGTAACACTATTGTATTTTAAAATTATATTACAAAAAATTTCCCGTTTCCCAAAATGTGCCGCCGGGGGCACGTGCACCCCTCCCTCCTAGATCCGGTCCTGACATACTAATAATTTATCATAAATATTATTATATAGTAAATTGATTATTTAAAGTTAATTAAATAGAAAAATAAAATATAAATTATGATTAATATATATTATTTTAAATTGAAATTTTTTGCCGAGAGTAGTAGAATTTTTATAAATTGAAGGAGACAATAAAAGAGTGTGCTTCTGCTGGAATTATAAATTTTATTTATAACGATGTAAATAAAATTTATAATTCCAGCAGAGGACACACTCTTTTATTGTCTCCTTCAATATATTATTTTAATGGTATTCTGTTGATTCTAGCACAAATTCTGCCGAAACTTTCGCAACTTTATAATTGTAATAAAATGAAAAACTACTTTTTTCCATTCAATCTTGGCACAATAACGCACAGGACTGTGAAGAAGAAACCTCTTAAATCAAACATTCAATAGCTTAATATTTCAGTAAAAGTAAATTTCATTCCTTTAACAAATTCAAGCACTTTAGATTTTAATTCAAATATTTACATAATAGGGAATTAAATTAAAATAACCTGCTATGAGTTGCTTCTAGTACCTCCTGATGATGGGTCAATAGCCCGAAATATATATCTAGATAAAACTAATAACATATATTTGTTTTATTTATGTGAAAAATCTACCTTGCATTTTTATTTAATATAACTACTCTTATTTAAAATGTTTCACCTAGAACCGGCACCTAACTCCTTAAAAATTATCAAATATTTACTGTAGCACAGGTGTGATAACAATCAAACCTTTCATAACGGAGCCTATATAAATTTTTGAAATTTAAATTGTATAATAAACTACTTTTGCAATGATTAAGAAAGAGTGTGAAGATGAACTGAAGAAATAACCTGAATCCAAATTGCAATATGCTGAGCAAGCCAGATCATTTCCCTTCTTGGGATTCCATCCAATGTAAATGAACTGGATGCTGTTTTTTTTCATTGATTTTGTATAGTCCATTTACGAGACATTCCGATCAGAGATCTAATTCTAATAAAAGAGAGACTTAATGGGAATTATACAACAACACAACAAACACCTTTTAGAGTTGGCTTTTTTTCAGTGAGTGTTGGGAAAAAATAAATTTTCATCACAGGTATAGATATAGTGTATTTTTATGAAGAAAAAAACAAATAAAAAGAAATTGATCCATCATCTAAGAATACGCACTAGGATGGGAGGTTTACGTGTGTGTTTTGTTGAATAAAAAAACCGAAGAGGATCATTTTAAAGGCAACCCTTATTCTTACTTAATGTATGCAGCTGCCCGTAGAGATTTTTTTTAATATTTCCATCTCTTTCTGTCGAAAAGAAAGGGGAATTATAGTTAGTACCAAAAAATAAGTTTTCATTTTGATTTAGTATTTTGTGATTTTATCTTTTATACCTTTTTATTTAGATCTTCTTCTTCTCTTCTACTTCTTTCTAGGCTAGATAGCCAGTTTATCTTCCAATGAAGTATACGTTCAATCTTCAACTTTGTAACCATCTTTTTTTGGTCTGCCTCTGCTTCTCTTGCCGTCATCGTCAGGACGGTTCCTTGTTACGATTTTCTATACGTTACAAGTTTAGCTAGTAGATGTGTAAGCCGGTTTTCGCCCATCCGTTCCACATTATTTAGATGATTTCTATAAATATATGTTAATTAATATTGAACCTTGTTAAGATCTTAATAGGAGATGATTTATTAAATTCATTCAATTTAATAGAATAAGGTTAATTCGTTTTCTTAAAGGAATACCAAAGTCTCTTACACTTATAAAATATTTCTTTAAGTTGAAACTTTTTCAAAAGTGAAATTTTTAAAACTCATTACTTACATACAACATATACTTAAATAAATATAACAAGAAAGAATTTAATTAAGGTAAAAAATCTAGAATTTTGTAGAATATTTTTACATTGAATATCAGAGGGCTTCGTCCCTCAGGAGTTGAACCCTTGAGGGTCGAACTAACAGGCCCGGCAAGCGTGTTAGTACTTGGGTTCAACTCCTGAGGGGACGAAGCCCTCTGATATGCAATATAAAAATATTCTACTAAAATCTTAGATTTTTGACCTTAATTAAATTCTTTCTTGATATATTTCGTTTTGACCGTGAGTTGTATTTTTGAAAAAAAAATCCTTCTAATTTTCTAAAAAAGATACTCAAACCTTTTGGTTAATTATTTATATAAATATAATTTTAATTTGTTTTAAATTTCCATAAACATATCAGATTTAAGTCTCTCATGTACTAATTTCTTATGACTTGAACTTGCTGGATGCTAATCTTCTCTACAATAAATCCATGGATAAAGGTGATTATGTCGTGTCGGAAATTAGTAATATTAGAAAAATCACTTTTATCGATAACTTGTATTCTGGTTATTTCTTTAATTTAATTTGTCCATCTTATATCAATTTGGCCAAATTATTTCTTTAGCTAGATGTGTAAGTTGTTGTTTTATGTAACTCACTGCTAGAGGTGAATACAATAGACTACGTTCCCCTGGAGCTAAACTTATGTGAGGCCCTCTACATTTTTAAATTTTTACTAAGAAAGATAAGTTCTTAAAATAACCCTGAGCTTTCATCAAATATTCACGTTTCAAAATTCTTACAATTGTTTCAAATAATTTCATGTATTTTGTCTCTTTTCACCGCCGACATTTTTAATGGGAAGATCACAGGCTCCAGGTTCGACAAACCTCTCCTCACGACTTGCTTCTACGTTTGAATCTTCACTATTAGACACTTGAACACTAAGATATTTAAATTTCATGACCTCTTCAATGACTCTTCTCTTTGCTTCCAGCTTGCTGATATGCTGATGTATATGCATTGAAGGTTATAGCTCCTATTTATTAGCTGCAAGTTATTCAGTAGAAGTTGAAGAATAGTCTTTAACTTAACATTTCTTATCCAAAGACTTGGACTTTACATATACAAAATCTCATTTATATTCGTTCTGCTATTTTTCACTTCTGAGAACACAAAGAAGAAGAAATATCAGACTATATCTTAAAGAAATATTTATATATATGCTCTCGAAAGGCTGAAACTGAAGCGATATTAAAAGCTTAAGCGAAGAAGAATTCAGCTTAGCCTCTCGCGATGCCCAAGAGAAAATATAATACTCCATTGCTCAAATTAATTAAAATAATTTGAACTAATAAAAGAGGAATCCAAATTTAATATTTGTATATGATTTTTATATAAATAATCTGAAAGAATTTTCAGTAAAATAATTCATTTTGTCATTTAAAAAACCACTTAAGTTACCTCAGATCTTTTCAGGAATAAATAAAAACTGTGTAATTCACAAGTAAACGAATTTTTAAGGAATTTTTTGCGCTGAATATAATGTTTGCTCTTAAAAGTTTGTGAATATCTAATAATCTTTATAAATATTGTTTACTAAGAAAATCACAAGAGGTCTCATCTATTATATCCGATGGAGTGTATTATTTTTAATTATAGAGGCTGTTTTTTACCTTCTCAGCCATCGAACCGAGTGCCAGTAAAATCCTGGCCATTTGGATACCCTGTGAGGTTCGAACCCCTCTTATATATGACATATGTCAAATGGCTAAAGAAACAACCCTTCTGACATATAATTAAAAATAATCCATTCCATCAGAACTAATAGATGACACCTTCTTGTGGTTTTCTTAGAAAATGTCTAGCCTAAAGCAAGTTAAGTGAGCTATATTAAACAGATCAAATGAATAAATTTTAAATAATTTATAAAAAGTACTATCTTACTCTAGGGTAAAGTAATTTAAAATATAATTTTACTAAAAACTTTATTTAACCTTTATCGTGGTCCCCAAGGTATTTAATTAGAATATTAAATTTCATTAAAAATTGGTTAAGCTTTTTCAAAATATTTAGAAAAAAATAAAAAAAGTACTATAACATTAAATCGTGTCCACCATTAGACTTGCCACGATTAGAAAAGTCAATTGCATACCATTGGGCCCGCAATAAAATTATCTACTAGTTTTACACCTGGTAGACCAGTATTCTTGCCAGGAAAAAGATAGTCAATCGCGCAGTGGCATTTTCTATATGTTTTTTACTTTCCATTGATACTAAATTTATGAAGAAAAAGAATGTTCGTAACTGGGAAAAAATTTAATTTAATTTAATTTTTTATTAAAAATAGCCTTGCCAGGATATGGGGTATCAATCATCCCAGGTTTTCTTTATCAATACATTTTATTGTAAAAACAAACTGCAACGGATCGTTGCTAAACTTAATCCAAAGTCATTTGAAATATTAATATGTTTATTCCTTTATTATTAATCAGATGTCACTTGCTATTTGCAGTCCATGTTGACTTAAATTCAAAGTGATCGATTCTCATCTAATACTTGAGGAATAACAATTCTACATTGGATTTTTGACGCTTCGATTATTATTGGTAACCATTGCTGAACATGAGGGAATCGACTTAAAATCAAAAATAACAATCGATTCTTATCTAATACTAGAGGAATAACCATATTGCATTCCATTTTTGATGATTTGACTATAAATGGCAACCTCTGGAAGAATCGACTTAAAATCAAAAAGACTAAATTCTTTTATGGTAAACAACTCAATGATTGTCGGATTTAATTTAAATTTTTTTAGTCACTAATCAATGAGGTATTGAGCTCTATCCATAGGAAAACACTAATTAATCTTTATGCCATCCAAGAATTGACGTAATGATTAGATTTGAAAAGAATCTTTCAGAATACATCACTAACGAAATTTCCACTAGCCGTTTCAAGGTTCTTCAAAATGAGCCATCAGTTTTATTAAATTAAATTCTAAGGTGAAAGGATTTCGACAATTTTTATTCAATCAGATATTTGAGTTTCTTCTACGTATCACAAAGAAGTATAATTATCATTCATCAGACCGTTTATATCTACATTACTTTATCAAAATTTCTTTTGACGGACATAATATTTAATTATTTTAATTGAAATTAATTTATTAATTGTCTGATCAAATTTTCTTTATATGCTTTAAGCTATTCACTTTCATTAAATTCTCAATTAAACCGATTAATAGTATGACGCGCCTCAACTTACGAAACACACAACTGAAATAATTTTCTTAATTAAAATTATTTCTGATCATTTTGAAAGGTATTTTTATCATTATACCGTGTAATTTTTATATCCGTATAAATAAATTGAAAGGAGGAAAGTTATGTATTGACAAATGATTATAATTATCATCAATTTCAAAGTATTAATTTCCACGGAATAAAAAAATTTTCAAAAAAGAATTTAAATTTTAAGTTCAAAATCCGGATTTAACTAGAAAATATTTTTACATTGCATATCAGAGGGCTCCATCCCCTCAGGAGTTGAACCCGAGTACTAACACCCTTGCCGGGGTTATTAGTATTTTTGAAAAGATTCCATTATTTTTCAAAAAAAAAAAGATACTTAAATCTTCTTCGTTTATTATTTTAAAAAATTGTCGATATTGAATATTTAGTCCGTCTAGATCTTTCATTAAAAATCACTATAAATCCTAGTTAACCGCATATTTCCATTATATATAATATTATACTTCTCTACTATCATGCTGGGTTGTGAAACGGAATTCAGAACAAATTGACAACGATACAGCATTAGGTAGGTACTTAATAATTATAAATTTTGTCATAATCTCTAACCCAGACAAAAACATAGATACTTGTGAATTATCCTCATAATTTATTATTAAAAAAAAATCGTTTTTGATAAAATCTAAAAACAACTTTACTTAGAATAATTTTAGGTTTACTCACGAACCGATGATTTAGTTGAGTATCGAAATACATACTATACTATAGGGAATATCATTTAATCTATAAGTCTTCATTTCAACCAGATAAATTTTTAATTTAATTTTCCTAAAATTTATTTCTAAAAATTGACATAATAAAAAACACAATCACTCAGTCCTTAATTAGTGTTTCCCAACATTTCTTGATTGAGGAAACCCTATAAATTTTTATCTTGGTGAACCCCTACTGCCTTGTAAACATTTTAATGTAGGTGTATTTTCGTGAAACCCTTGACACAGGGTCGCGGAATTCTTGTGTTCCGAGCAACCTACCAAAAGCTGGAAATCTTTATCCCAGATTAATTATTTTTTAAATGACAGAGTATTACCTCAAAAATTTAATCTGGTATCCTAGAAAGAAGAAGGATATAATATCCAAAAAGTTGGGGAGTCGGGTAGGCTAGGTGGTAGCATGTCAGCCTGCTAACCAAGTGGACCCGGGTTCTAATCCGACTCGAGGCATCCGGCTAAAACCTGACCCCGGGGGATAGAGACAAATTTAATTAAAAATAATTAGTATCGTAAATTGGCTTATGGCTAGAAAGGCCGAAAAGCCAAAAAAATATTCAAAAGGTGGATGGATGGATAAATTATTTATGGTGCCAGCTTGTCGTAATATTAAAATTACCAGCTGGGGTTTTAAAATAATAATTTAAATTTCCTAATTTTAATCAAGTTTATTTGTCATTAACTATTAGCGGGTTTTAAAATCAAAAAAATCATGTCGGCGTCGCGCAAGCCTATTATAATAAGTAATGATATAGAAAGATAGATATCGATGTTAATTGATTAATTCGTCGATAGTAAATTATAAGCTGATGTTTACCTACTAACTTGTGGTTCAACTATATCACATAGCCGATCCACATTAAGGACTGCTCTCATTGGGTAGTCCTAGTAATCGACAATTTGTACAAAAAGGCTATTGTTTCATAATAAACATCTCATTAAAATTCTTAATTTTCATTGTATTTATCATACACATTCACTACTATTAATAATAATTCAACAAAAATGATCGTTGTACTCGTAAGATTCAAAGAAAATTGAAGCAGGAAGAAGATTCCATTCACCATAGATTTAGAAAACGTGAAAACATAGAAATGGCAAATGTTTTGTTTCAATTCGACTCTGAGATACCCATCTCATCATGTTGAATGTTTACAAATTCAAATATCACAGGAATGAGACTTTCGGGCTGATTATTGAACAAAAAGACAAGAAACTACATTAAATATTTAAAAAAATTACAAAGCATAAAACAAAAGAGACTCTCTTTTGTAAAAGTAAATTTCAAATGAATAGTAAAGTTATGATGAAATGATTTAATATTTTATAATTCTATATCATTATAAATTGCTAAATTTTTAAATATCAAAAAGGAATGTTAATTTTGAAGCCGCCCTATTAAATTTTAACTTTATGGTTTCTGGCTTAGAAAATTTTATTTTTATATCCATTCCAGTTTTTTCTAATTTGATTTTCAAATAATCCAAATTTGGTTAAAATATACATTTTAATACAAATATTTGTTTCAAATCACCTTTTTCCATCTATAATACTTTCATTTGCCGTTAGATACAAATTTACATTTCACATCAAATTCGAAATAAATTAATAAAAATTTATAATGGGCGTGCTACGTCCATTATTAATAAAATAGAAAAGGAATCTCTAATAAAATTCTAATTTCACATGGATATATAAATGAATCATCATCTATAATATTATAATGATCAGATACCTATTTGATAGATATATCCATTTGCTAATATTATATTATACGATATCGTGTCTAGCATAATTTACTCAATGATTTCCTCTATTATAAACAGCAAGGTAATTCTATTGTCACCTTGCTAAGAAAAAAAATAATAGAACAAAAAAGGATTCCAACCAAATTTAAGGTCTATCATGAAATCTTAATCACCAATGGGCAAAAGAACGAGTTCTTTCAGTGTGGGAAAGCAATTAACTTTCGAACAACGAAGAAAGAACGTCCTGAACCCTTTCCGCTTTGGATTCAACAAATGTTGGGGGGCGAGCAAACACTCGCACTGCCCTGGCTATCGAACTCGAAAAGGAAACGTCTGATTGATGTGTTCGATGATAACCCGCAATTTATTTTTCATTAAATATATTTTAGAATTCCTATTCAGAGTAATCACTATAGTTTAGAGAAGTCATTTTCAAATGGTTATTCTTTTTTGTAGTCTTCTTCTTTGTTGCTTTGCTCTAATTTAAAAAATACTTTCTAAAAATCCAACTTTTATATTTAATTTCAAAGCTTTTTTGCAAATACTACTACAATATTACATATAGTTTAAGAGCTAGAACTATTCTTCTTTTGTATCCTTGTTCGTTTTTATAGCGTTTTCTGTTGTCATACACTCCCCTGCACTGAGTCCAACGATTTTCTTTTGAAATCTAAATAAAGATAATACTAAAGCTAAGAGCGATGACGTCACAATTATCTCTGAGTGCATACTGGAGTCCAACAGAAAACGCCTTAAGTCACATAAAGGAATCGATATGTTATCGTACTTCTAACCATCATTGGGCGTCTTCGGCTATTAAAACTAGCGCTTTATTAAGATAAAGATTTCAGAATATACTATGATTTATATATCGAAAAATGGCAGAAGCCAGTTGTCTTCATGCCCTCCTCCAAAATTTGCAAAATAAAAAAATTCGAATTTTTTTTTATTACTTACAATTTCTATCCAAAAAATTAAAAAATAACTGTTTTATAACAATAAAACAGTAGGAAAGGTGCCCCCTTGCTTCATGACTCCCCCTTGTACATTATATTTTATTCACTTCTAAAGAATTTGCAGATGTTTTTATTTCCTTTTGTTGATTTGTTGAAGTTATAAACTTGACCGTTTTTATTTTTATCATATATTGTTAATTTTACAACAATTTCACCCCCTCCCCCTTTCCCCATCAATTTCAATGAGGCAATCTGCGTCTTAACCCCTCCTTCTGTTGGTATCCCTGGAGTAAGTACTTACTATTTTAGTATTTTCAAAACAGCAAACAAATTTACATACTAACC
Source organism: Forficula auricularia (assembly GCA_024734495.1). Lineage (NCBI taxonomy): Eukaryota > Metazoa > Arthropoda > Insecta > Dermaptera > Forficulidae > Forficula > Forficula auricularia. The sequence goes on from JALMQS010000099.1 coordinate 95,178,211, forward strand.
CCTACAGCCTTGATCTAGAATATAATTATTACTGTTGATTTACAAATTTAAAATACATAATCAAAAAAAATTATTGTATTATTGTATTTGTAGTTCTTAAGTTCCTTATCTACAGGGATTCTCTAGATGTCTAGTATTTCCTCTAGATCAATGATTAAGGAGTCTCCGGGTTCATATTAAAAACTGTATTTTCTACTTAATTAAAAATTTTTAATTTCTATGAGATTATATCGTAGTCTCGCTGGTCTTACATTCATCTTCATTCTTCATTCTAATATAACGGGTATTTAAAAAATATTTTTATCATAAATGAATAATAATAGTAAATGAAATTCTTATTAAGCAGAAGACAGAGCCTATTTAATTTATAATATATTATATAAAATATGTTTATTTCAATATTGTTATGACCTAACTAAAAGATTAGATACGAGGTTGTAGCGTCAATGATCACGGAGCAGAATACTCGAGCTAAGTGAAGTTAAGGGAAAAAATTTGTCTAATCTTACACCCATTTACACTGAAAATCACATCCAAACACAAACGTAAACGCATCTTTAAAAATAAAAAGTAAAAAAAAAAAAAAAATTAAGAAAATTAAATAATCTATTTACTATAATTATTTATTTTGAATTTAATAAGTTATTAAATAATATTATTAAATTATAGTTTTTTTGTTTCTAATGCTCTTTTTTTTGTTTACAGGTATGTTGATTTGCCAAATTTCAATTGATAAGCACCTCTCTACTCAACTAATGGCGTAAGTTTTTGTTCAATTAAAAATTTTCTTAGACCTAAAAAAATAATAATATAGGTATAAGCAGATTTTTTTCGAAAAACTTAGCCTTTTCTCTTATTCATTGAGATTATCCCATGACCTTGTTTGATTTTTTTATCTTTTAGGTATACTACATATATTAATTGTTTTCTTTTTAAATTGTTTTTTTATTATTTTATTTTCATTTTGTAATAAACTTAATTCCTTCTCTAAATAATAAATGAGTGAACGAATAAATTTGAATGAAAATTGAAAAAAAAATTTGCCGGGATGTGGTTAGTCGTTGGTTTTTGTTCAATAATTAAATTGAAAAAACAAAATCTTTAACAAGTGTTCTCTCCCCGTATAAGTCATAAGAATAACAATAGCACATTCATGAATTTATCACATACTACTAAAGGGTATTTGTGCCTGCCTCTGTATGTATCTATGAATCTATGTCTGTCCCCCAACAAAAACAGTCGTCATGGTTACCAATTTAAATGAAATGATCTATATACGTATATAAATTAATGTTTTGTCTGTACATTGGGGTGGGGGTTCTGGGTGGGTTTCGGGGGGGGGGGGGGGCGCCGAATGCGGGCCTTGCAGCTAGCTAAAATAATAAAGTTACACATATCTCGTGAAAAGTACCTAAGCCAAAGCAATAATAGGTTTTGTGAACTTTGGGTTTAATAGGCTAATTTCTTCTGAAAATAAAAAATAATCTGTTTCTAGAAAAATAAATGGTAGTACTATTTTATCTGCTCTTGTTTTTTATGCTTCTTTTTTGTTGGGTGCAGAAACAATTTTCTAATTGCAATAAATTTGGGAAATTGATCAAATTAACTTTTTTTTAAGTTGAATTTTCAAAAACAAACTGAAACCTAAAAAACAGGCCATACTTCAATAAATTTATTACAGTTTTGGAAGTGGAATTGTTTAAGATTTTTTTAAACAAAACTTTTACAAAACTGTAACAAATTTATTGAAGTGTGATCTGTTTTTCTTAGTTTGACATGTTTTTTAAAATTAAAATTAAAAAAGTTAATTTGATCAATTGCCGAGATTTATTACAATATGAAAAGTTTCTGCACCCAACAAAAAAAGCATAAAAACAAAAGAAGATAAAATTTTATACCTTTTATTTTCTTAAAACTGACTATTTTTTATTTTATATAAATCAATTATATAATACTAATAAATATTAGATTGAAGTAATTTTTAGAGACGGACTGATATAAGTAGAATTGAGTGGATATTGTTGAGGCAGTTCAAAATTCAAAAAAGAAGATAATTTATACCATCTTTTTATTCATAAACTGACTTTTCGGAAGGTTATTCACTTCTTTCTTTCTAAGCCCTGTAGGAGGGAATAAGCCTCCGAATCGTCGGTTTATGAATAAAAAGATAGTTTAAAATTATCTATCTTTTTTTGAATTTAGGTCTGCCTCATCAATATCTACTCACTAATAAATATAATACGCATTAACTACTAGATCTGTGAACTTTTTCAACCATAATCTTACACCATATATCGCCAGCTCAATGATATGACTCAGAGATCTTATGAGTGAAACGTCGTGTATTTTATTTTTCAATTAGTATTTTCTTTGAATAGATATGTATAATAGTAAAAAATTTGATTTTTGCCAAAAAATTCTAATTAGTCATTATTTGAACCATATGGATGATTTAAGATAGTTATTTCGCGACAATACTAGCAAAAAGTTAAAGCTAGAGTATATAGAACATACAATAAGGATTCATAATTCATAAGCCAAAAACTTTTTGCTATTTATGTACCACAACTAGCCAATCCCCTGCTCGTTTGACAAATCCGTCAACACTGTTCGAGCTTGTATATATTTTATCATAGAAATTTCAGACAAACTACATTATAAAGGAGTTCTTTTTAAGCGATTGAAAGCTGTTACGACAATGGCTGAAGCGAAAAAACGTCAAAAAAATTACTAAAGTTAACCCACTTTTTAGGTTAAATAAATGCGTTGTTGCCAGCTTGTTTTTAGTAAAAAATTTTCATTATTTATTTATTATTATCTCAGTAACTGTGTTGTAACTATGAATTAAAATTTTCTTAAAAAATGTATTAGTTATTGTTTAATGTTGGTTTAGTTTTTTATAACAATAGTAAGAAGAGTTTCTTAATTATAATTAAATATGTATGTAAACTTTCCGATATTCCGTATAGTGCAATGTATAAGAGTCTGAAAAACTTTATCTTTGGAATTTAATATCTCCGGAAATATATTGTTCATAAATTTCGTTTTGCCACCAATTGATGCAGAAGTATTTAAATAATAATCTGTCTAAATTTCAAAAAAATCTTAAAAAACCCATATGGTGAAATAACTACCTTAAAAATATGTAAAACAATTTTCGTTATTAAGGTGAGATCTTGTCTACTTCCTCCCCTCTGTTGCTTGTGGCCTCGATCTTCCTTTTATGAAACCTGTCATTTGTTCGCTTACAAATCCAATACATTATATTTAATCTACCTAGTGCAAAATAACAGCCCGCATCCACTCCTTTACGAAAGTGTTAACTCTCGAAGGAGGAATATATATCTGACCAGAGAAATTACCATCGTGAAGGCTTTTACTCCGATTAGTGTCCATAACGACGGTGTTTTCACGTTCCACTTGTGAGTGTTTCTTCTCCCCTGAGCTGCAGGCAGCCAGCCACACAGTGGACACCGGCAAAAGGAAAGCACACTCTTTGGCTTATTAACAGGAAGCCTACTCATTAAGACATATTTTTCTGTGTAATTAATTTGCCTTAATTATTGTTCTTTAGATTTCACTTTGAAGTAAGGAAAAAAGTAACATCTTGAAATGGCAGTTTCTCATCTTTATTATTCTAATTTTGTGCTTAAGTGAATTCTCTTTTCGGTAAGGCAAAATTTCATTTTCGACATAGATTTATGAAAAAAGGAAAATTTAGACTGTAATTATTTAATAATGATAATAATTAAAACTATATAAAAATAGAATAATTAGTAAAAGAAAACGTTTTAATATAGTTTTACGAAAGAGCATTTTTATTTTTAAATAATAGATTCTATACTAAACAAGAGAAAATAATTTAAACAAACCGGACAAGTGCGAGATATATAATTAAAAAATAGCCCATTCCATCTCGGTTCTAATAGATGACAGACAGCCTCTTGTGTTTTACTTAAAAATAAATTTTGATTTTTATTGAAATTAATAAATCCTAATAATGAATATATGGTATTCTATCTACCAGTGGCGGTTGGTGCCTTGACAATCAGGGGATGCTTCCATAAAATTACTCTTCATTTTTTGAAATTTTATTTTAATCCTCGCTTTTTTTTGCAAATTTCATCGAATACGGCATTATTTTCGTTATTTTTTAAATTTAACATTAGATTTTTAAAAAATATATTTTGGGACCTTTGCCCCAAACGGATACTGCTTTATGTGTGAGTAAGGGTAGGAGTCAGAAATAAATTCACAGTCCCTGAGATGGAAATCGACCATCTTCCACAATGAATCAGCCTGTCCTTTAAGGAAATCTTAAACTTCTCCTAATTCTATTGCCATAAGCAAGCTATGACTTGCCTAAAACACTCTTAGTTATTTCCTATCTTATAATTAAATATAATAAATTATATTCAAATTTAAAACTAAAGTTTTTGAGCATCTTCTTTTTGAAAATAGTTGGAATGTTTTTCAAAAAATCAGCTCGAGGTTCAGATTAAGATATCTATTTTAAAAGAGAAATAATTTAATTTTTTAGAAGACGAACTGGTGGGATGAATCCCCTCTGATATCGCAATTTAATAATATTTCTACTAAAATCTTAAAATTTGTCCTAAAAATTAAATTCTTTCTCTATTATATTGAAAGTTCTTAGAAATAGATTAGTCCAGAGATTCTCAAATCATCTTTATTTATTCCGGCTTTGTAGTTCCTCAGCGAGAACAATTTTTATTCGACTAAAACTCGTCTGATCTAGTCATTGACATGCTTGACCATGGAGAAATATACCAGGCAGGGAGTTAAAACCTTCTATCAGCACCCTTTTGGAAAAATCATTCATTTTAATTTCCCCTTGAAACTATGCAACAATTTTATTTCATTTCGAAAACCAATATACTTTTCAAAACAAAAAAATGTTTTTTATAGAAATATTTGAAATAACGGATAATAATTAAATGAGGAATTGAATAAGGACAATTTTATCAAAGTTGTTATAATAGATTATTATGTGCATTTGTATTATATGCCCCCTCAGGGGTCGCACCCGATAACGAATAATAATTTGAAAATTTTAAAGATCCTCCTGAAATTTTGAAGTTGACCTTATATATTTATGAAAATACTTTAAATGTTTGAAATTTTAGGGATGCGTCGCATCCACAGCATGGAGACTACTATCTACTGTTTTTCATGCGCTTCTCTTATAAAAATAGTTTGAATTATTTATTAAACATTTTGATTTTTCAGTTTACCAAGTTAAGAAAGTTGATAAATTCTAGTATTTTATTTATTTATCAGACTTCATTTAGCACAGTCCTTCTTAAACTATGGGTGACAACCCCATTTTGGGACTCGAAATTGAATTTTGGGGTCGCGAAACATAGGACAACAATGACAATGAAACAATCAATGATCAATGAAAAAATTATATAAAACAGTGGACAAAAAATTAATTTTTAGTGAATTCTAAGTACCATATATCGATCATTAAATTTCCAATAATTTTTCAAATTGCCATTTTGTATTAGATATCTTTTTATTTAAGTGAAGCGACGTTCTCAACATCGGGAATTTTAAAATCAAAATACCGATCAAATTTGTAAAATAAAATGATGATGAACTCATTGTTGTTTGATTCTTTATTTAAAATAAACAAGCAGATCCATTTCATTATTACTTAGATTTAAAAATTGTAATTATGTAGTTTTAATAAATCATACAATTATTATAGTAGGTATGTTTATTAAGGTTTACTTCACTATAAATTTATTTAAGATTTGCTCGTAAAAATGCTGGTTTATACTTTATAACATTTATCTATTTAATATGGAATCGAGAAAAATTTCTTAGTCACGAATGAAAAAAGCTTAAGAAGCCCAAATTTAACATATAAAAGTCCTCCATCATTATGGATTATTGGTAATATATATTCTTGAAAAAACATTAAAAAATCAGTAATGAAAAGAAAAATATTTTTTTTAATTGTCTATATATTTCTGTACAAATATGGATAAATTTATTCAAAATTTCCTCCGTCATTAATCAAATATAAAATTCATAAATTTAGGATTTTTTCGAAATTTTATTATTGTCTTTTTTACTGTTCTAGCGTCATAAAAAGCCTCCATTGTCATTTATAAAACATACATTTGAATAAATTTGTAAAAACACATTAATATTAAGACTGGCATCTGTAATTATAAGTTTTCTCAATGAAGAAATTGTTTTTAATGTTTCTGAATAAAAAGAAGCATGTAATTCAAGATAATGATGCCAGTCACATTCAGCATCTCCACAAAGATGATAATCTGTTGAATTTGGAAGGCAATTGTAGGAAATCGCCATCTAATTACATGTAAATGCCTATCTTGAAGACTTCCCGGTTATAAAAAAAATTTAAGGAAAGTCAAATTTACTGTTAAAAGAATTCATCGCAATCTAGAGAAAAAATTTGTTCATATTTACTATTATAATTTCAAATTATTTTTATTTTATTTTTTATTTATTTTGATATTAAACATGATTGGAACAACTTTGTTAAAGATATCAATATAAATAATAAGTATCATTTACTAAAGAATAGTTTCAAGACTTTTAACTTGGATCTAAATTTGGAAATGTCACCAAAAGAATAATAGAAGTTAAATCTTAGGGGAAATTTTTTATGAATTCTCATAGAATGAAAAAACAACTCTAATTTTTAATTCTATTTTCTCTTCATAGTATTTTCTCCTCTTATTGGACAAAACGTTTGTCAGGATATGTACTAAGTTCTACTTGTACATATTTAGATTTGTTAGTGATTCAAATAAATAAATGAAACTGTTTTGATTTTAATCTATGTTTCTTTTGGTAAATCTATTTTTGATTTATATACCTACCTATAATTATATTATATTATTTTAATGATAATGATGCAAAAAAACCCTTAAGTCACAATAGATTCTTTCAGAAAAGAAAATAGTTTTCAGGATAATGAGTGGAAACGAACTACATAGTTTTTGGGATTCGCTGTATAAAGTAATAAAAATTTAAAAATATAAGAATTCTAGGCAGGTTTCACAAAAATAAAAGACAAGATCCTTCTTAGCATAACTCTATATACTATATGTATATTTTGGGGTACGATCCCATCTTAAAGAGTTCAACGAAAATTTTTTAAGGGCTCGTACCCCAAAATATACATAGTGTTATGCCAATAAGCATATTGTCTAATATTTTTGTGAAACCTACATAGAACTTTTATATTTAAAATTTTTTTTAATTTTCATTACTTTATTTAAACATGTTTCACCAAGAACCTACACCATTCTCCTTTAACAAAAAATGAATTTGTTGACTTTATTTTAGTGTTAATATATGGCAAATACACATTTTAGTTAATTTAGAAATGAATTATTTGTATATATACAGAATAAAAATATCAGAGTAAAACGCAGAGTGCGTAATTATTATTATTTTTTTAGGGGGGGGGGCTTGAAAATTGTTGAATTTTAGTATTATATGCAAAAAATAAAAGCGGTCAGTTCTTATAACTTCAACAAAAAATATTGAAAAGCTCTTCTAATTCTATAGAACTGAATAAAATGGGAGGGAGAGGGCACTTTTCATGTAACTGAGGGTGGGGCACCCTTGTAATTATGTATTTATATAAATTATTTGTTAGATACTAACATTGTGTTTTAATTAAATTAAAATTAACCAAGTTATGAGAACCCCAATTTTTAAGTCTGCATAATTCTAAATGTAGGAGTGCTGTCATCTGCGTAGCAATGAATCGGATTAGAGAACAAATTTAGAAGATCGTTGATAGATTTTTTATCTGAATTAGATTTTTCTATCGAAAATAAAATCTTTGATTCAAATATGTAAATGATAATATCCTGTTTGCCTAATAATTCATTAAAAATAGAACATTTTAGAATAGTTTTAGAAAGTAAGTTTCTATTCATGGAATTAAATTGAGACATCAATTCAAATTGTAGTTTGAATGTGATACGTTAATTTGAGTTTTGTTTACATTTTTAGAATTTCATCCATTTCATTTTACAGACTAAGGCAATATAGGAAATTGAATGTTAAGGCGTTTGTTAGTATTCTCTAATTAAGGTTAACTAGACATCTAATTCGTTTTGAAGAATAAGGCCGCAGGTGTCGTTGAATTTTTCTTCCCTCTTCTCTTTTTACTCACTTCTCTTTATCCATCAATCATTAGTAACAATTCAGATCACTTTTAAGAAAAATAAATAAACAGCTTTCACTTGAATCGCTAAATATAATCTTTATATACAGTTTCTTCCTTCCGGTAACTCTCACTGACAAGTCAAGTTTGCTATTTGAATAACTAATCTAATAAAGTTAGTATAAGCTAGAAAAGAAAATATATTCATTGTTGATAACTCTTATACCTATTGATCATTTACCTAGTAAAAACGGGTTCTTGCTAGTTAAAACGCGTTTCACTGAATACCTTTGTGGCAAATAGAATTTACTGATGTTGGTTGAGTTTGGTCCAAAATTCAAGAAACTTCACTTTTGACCTTCCGCCTCATTTTGAGGTGTTTATTTTCAAAATTTTTTAAAAGAAAATGTCAAAAATTACATCCACCACAACATAATTTTCGACATTTTCTTTCAAAAAATGAGACGGAAGGTCAAAAATGAGGATGCTAGACTTTTGGACCAAACTCAACCAACATCACTAAATTCTAGTTGCCACAAAGCTATTCAATGAAACACACATTAACAAGTAACAACCCGTTCTTACAAAAACTGTTTTTACTGGAACATAATATACAATGATATTGATTCAAGAAGATCCTCTGAAGTCCAGAGTCAACCCTTCGTGAAAAGAGAAAGGGAAGGAAAGTTTAGGGATTGTGAGTCAAGCTGAAGGTACCTGATGAAGATGTGGTTCTTGAATAATTGAATGTTATAAGCTACCGGAAAGGTATTCATTTATACTGGTGGAATCGGAAATGATTATTCTTATATAATAGAACTACACATACATATATTTATTTTCTATAATATACAGGATGTTTCTAGATTGATGAGAAATATTTTAATGTGTGATTTTCCAGCAAAAAATTAAGGGGGGGGGGGGTCTTTCATATAATTTTTTGTTCAACCCCCCTTTTTTCCAAAAATTACAGCACTCTAAAGTTGGGGGGGGAATAGTTTTTATTTAATTTAAGAATTTAGAAGAGTGAAATTTGGCAGATAATTGATGCTAAAAAATGGCAGTTTTTGATGATTTTTGTAACCCTAAAATGCTATCACAAGGGAATGAAATTTTTTTTTAACAAATTATAACTAATCTGTGAATTTATGTGAAAAGGGTTTCAATTATATTTTATATTTTTGTGATCAAACAAACCATTTTATGAGAAAAAGTTAACATATAAAAAAGTTGCATATTGAATCCGTATTTATAAATCAAGTTTTTAAATAGGAAAATGTAGATGCATTAAAAATTTTTGAAGCAAACTACTATAGGGGTTGATTTTTTGTCACAGCATTTTAGAGTTACAAAAATCGTCATTATATGGTCATTCTTCTAAATTATTCCGTAGTGGATATATTAAATAAAAACACCCCCCTAACTTTAGAGGGCTATACCTTGAAGGAGAAGGGGTTTTGAGGAAAAATTATATGAAAGACCCCCCCTTAATTTTTTACTGAAAAATCACCCTTTAAAACGTTTCGCATCAATTTAGACACATCCTGGGTAAATGCATAAAAATTAGGTCTTTATGCCTTATAAATATTAGACAAGAAATAACAGAATTGCGTTGTGCATCTTAAAAAATTGATTAGTGGAATCATTATAATTTACAAATAATTAGATATCTAATAAATAACTCAGTTCCATTTTATAAAAAATAATATTTTCTTTACAAGACATTCACTGATAAAATTAGTACTCGATATAACTAGTGAAACTCAATAAAGTTTGAGAGTCGCCATTGAAAAAATCAAGGTCAGAAATTATTAGAATAAATTGAAGGAGAATAATATATGATAATAATTCTAAATATTACTATTATATCTATTGTTGACTTATAAATGAAATAATACACTCTTTTATTGTAATTGGTTAAATGATTTAATGCGAGAAAAATAAATTATTACATTATGATCTTGATAAAGTATCCTGACTGCATTATTTTATATAATAATAAATTACATGATTGCTTGTCTATGCATTTGAATGGAAGAGATCTAAAGTGACTACTGGGAATTCATTTCTCTATCAATCGATTCTTTCAATGGAATTTTTTTTTAGAATTCGAAACAGTTTATGGGTAACTAAGAAATTGATGGGACCTTGAATAAAAATGAATAAAAAGAAAATATATTACCTGCATTCAATTATGCCATTTACATTTAAGGGATGATTTTTTTGAAAAAAATCTATATATTGGAAATCTCATAAGTCGGTGAATGTCACTCTAGGATCTGGACTTTTTACTATAATAATGACCACATTATTTCTGTAGCAAAAGCTGTTTCATGCAAGCTTGACTTTCTATTCTAGACCAGCTTTTTTATCTCTTCTCAACTGCTTAAACAATTCAAGATTCAAATTCGTCCCTCTTAGACTAAGGTCCCAATCTGTGGAGAGGGACCTCCTTTCATTATCTTGCCATTCTGAATGCAATTTAGAAGGAAATATATCAAACTAATAAGAGATTCAGCATTAAATAGCGCACTCGATTCCCTTGCTCATAGTTGGACCGTCTTCGCTTTTTTTCTTTTTTATATACTAGTACTTGTACCTACTAGTATACAGCGATGACGTTTGTTCTGACGAAATACATTCAATAACCCCCTCGCAAAATTTGGAGAAAAACACACGAATTTCAAATATTCAACACCCCTTTGCGATTAAATTAGATACTAACTGAAGAAACACAATTTCCTCACCCATTCATATTTCTTGCGACATACTTATAAATGACGCTGCACACGAGGGTTTTTCCGCTACCTATTTTTGGGAGCCCTGGTTTGCAATTTGGAGGCCTGTCGTAATCGAAATGACATCACTATTGGCTGCCTTTCCGGCTAGCTTGCTTGATTTAAAAGATTGGACATGTTCTATTTTCCGGCTTGGTCCTGGGATGCTTTTGAGTGAGAACAAGCAGACAAAAAATTATTAAAACAAGCCTCAGTGTGCAGCGGCCTTAACCTTTACTTTTTCAAGACCAGCATGAACATCTACCTTCAAATCTGAGCTAATCCGTGAAATTTCTTTCTTAACTTTTAAGGAGTTCGGTGTTGGTTCTAGGTGAAACATTTTAATATAATAATAAAACTTGAGTAAGATGTGAAACCTACCTCGTATCTTACTCAAGTTTTATTATTAAATTTCTTTCTATTCACCTTTCTTCTTTCCAAGATGAAAGGGTTCACCTTGGACTACAGATGTTGTCCCTTACATTAATATCATTAAAAATAATTTAGATACTTAATTCATTATTTTATAATATTTTTGATAACAATTAGTAGGCCTTGGGGAACTTTTGTAGTTGTAATCAAAATGATTTAATACTATTTGTAAATTAGCACAAAAATTCTAATTTACAATTAGTGCTATATCATTTTGAATACACCAAAAACTTCCCCAAGGCCTCTTAATTGTTACCAAAATATTATACATAAATAATAAATAAAGAAGAACAACAATCCAACAACCTGTATTTAGGAAGATTTTCTACTGTAATTATATGTTAATTCATTATATTCAAATAATCTAGTGTCAGTTAATTCCACTGACAAGTAAATAATTAGGTGCACCTGAAATTTGGCACAACAGTTTGTCTTAATAATTTGTATCTTGCAACGTATTTTCAGCTTTCTAGTTCAAATACTTTAAAGATGAAAAAATTGCCAATTTACTAAAATTTGCAGATAGCATACCAAAGTTTACATTCAAATATTTTAAATGAAAACAAAAAGGTAAATGATAGCCATGAGGCCCGGAGTTAAAACGATATCTCTAGCATTTGTACCCTCAGTGGTTCACTAAAAATTACACTACGAAAAATGTCATCCATTAGTAAGCTTGAAGTTAATGTCAATCCACATTTAAACAAAGATTCTTCTTGGCTAATTTGGTTCGCGAGATGGAAATACAAATGTTATAGCACGACCTCATTCGGATACCTTCTGTTTTTTTTAACATTTAATTAAAATAATTACTCATCAGTAAAATAAAGTGATTAAACTTTCAAATGTGATAAAATTTAAATTTCTTTATAAATGTTTGTTTAAATTCATTTGCATGTAAGATTTCTTCTTATGAAATCTTTTCAAAGCACATATCGAACTTTTAAATTGATCATTTTATCCAAAAATAGTGTTAGTAGGAATTTCACTACAACTCTAATTCGATTATATAACAAAATAAATTGACGTCTGCAATCTTTATCGAAGAAGACAACTAATTGCATTTGATGTTTTATTCATAGCTTAGTAATTGAAATAAGAGTTATTTATCTTTCACTATACTTTAATCTAATTCTTATTAAACCATAGTTGGTTTTTGAGTATTTACATATGATAATTTAGTTTTCATAATCTATTTTAATATTTCATACCTATAGATCATCATCATTGAGTACCCAGTCATAAGACTGGTTTGACACAACTACCTGTCTCCACTCAGCTCCGTCACATGTCAGTACTTTGACCTCTCTAAATGATTCACATCCCATATCCCCAATTATTTGGTCTAAATATTCTAACCTGGGCCACCCCTCTAAGATATCCCTAAGCAATCCACCGAGTCTCAGTGTGTGCCCCATTATCTGACCTCTTTTCTTCCTCAGCCTCTTCCACAAAGTTCTTCTTTCTTCGATTCTTTCAAGAACCTCTTCATTTGTAATTCTATCCATCTAATTGATATTCATCATTCTTCTGTTCCACCACATTTCGAAAGCCTCCAATCTCTTCTCAAGGTACCTACCTACAGAACCTATACATACCTATAGAAAAAAATTATAAAATTTTTATTTTTATTTATAATTATTTGAATAATCAGATTTTTATTAAAATCAAAATGTCATTGTATTTAAATGAATAGCGTTACGTATTTCTGTAATTAGTCACATATTAACATCATTGCAATTTGATGACTGATGATGATCAAATTGTGATCTTTAAGCTCAAGTGATATTTCTAACATATAATTTGCTATATTTAGTATTTATTGTCTTCCAAGTTTCCCCAAGAGCTAATAGTTAAAATAATCAAGTTCCAATAATTTAATTATATTTTTTTATAATTACTGCTTCTCTTTTAATACTAGAAGAAATAAATTAATATTGCAATTATTTCTAATTGCTTATTTAGTTTAATGAGTGCGGTGCAAGTGGCATACCTATAGCAAAAGACTCAATAATAATATTAAAATTGATTTTTTTTTACTCTTGTTCATTGACCTAGAAGAGGCTTATGTACATCAGAGACCATTTTTTTTAAAGAAACTTCTTTAATCGAATACATTAGTATTTTTGTAAGGCTTCATTTTGCAAATTGAAAATTTTTTATTCAATTGAGTGAGAGTATTGCGAAATACAAAAAATGTGTTATCACTATAATAATTCGTTTTATTAAACGACATATATACTCCATCAAAACGAAATATATTTTAGTGCTAAAATATTTGTTGTTTTAATGCTTAGAACAGATTCGATTTTGGGCTTTCTAGCTTCAGATCTTCGTCTTTAAAACGTAAAATTATTCAAAAAATATCATTTTTGAGATTTTAATCCATTTCTATAGTAAAAACTAATAGCCAATTAAACAGGTGTGTTTTGTATTCTCCAAAACTGCAAACAGCGTTGAGCCTTGAAAACGTTTCACTTTTTTCTCCGATTTAAGGATTTTTTGACATTTAAGACAAGCGAAGTGAAAAAAAAAATCATTTTTAAGCGCCTGCAGGAGTAGGCTTTTCCGTATTCTAAGTAAATGTTTCAGTCGCATATGCATTTAGAGTTTAAATTACTTGTTTGATAACATTCAAAAAATTAATCGATAAACTTATAGAAAGATTGATTTAATTCTAAATAAATAATGAGCAAGAACTTTTTATTATTTAGTTATTTCAGGAACCTTAATCCACTTTCATTAGAACTTTAAATTATGAATGAATAACTATTAAAGATAGAAGAGAGATATAAATATTTCTATAACTACTAATCAAAACAACTATTTTTCACAAAAACAAGATTTACAAATTTTTCCAAACAATTTTAAATTTTATTTTAATTTATTTATTTGATTGTTTTATATTTGGGCTTGAATATTTCCAATTACTTATATCTTATATCAAATCAATTTCCTCTCCTTTTCGTTTCTTCTGACCTCCTCCAATAATGATGTTCATTTTTGGTCTGTCTGACTAGTCTCTGTTCTCATTTTTTATGATTTCTCATGCAGTCTATTTTATTTTTTATTTTTGACGTCTCTATTTTATACATGTATATATATAGTTTTGGTATTCATTTGATTATTATTAAATTTATTTAGTTCTATTTTATATTATACTTCTGTTAAATATAAAAATTTGTGACTTAAATTATTGGTTTTCTCAAATTAGTATTATTAAAATTTAATGTCAATCTAATATCAAAACAACTACGCGTGTTGCGTGCTAATCACGATCCCATATTTATTATAGTGAAAACGAAATGGACTTAAAATTTTTATCATTTATTTATACGATAAAAATGTTTGAGGTCGAATATCTTAAATCATACTCATATTTAATGATTGATTTAAAAAGAGAAACGATTCAAGACTAGAATGGAAGACTTACAAATAGGCGAAGTCTATACAGATAAAATCTATTTGTTAAGTCATCACATTAAATCTTTAATCTTGTTTATTTAAAGTGGGACATAAAAGTAAAACGTTGAAAGATCATAGCTCTATTATAAATACCTTAAAATGATATGCTTATTTTAATCGGATTATAATAGGAGATTTCCCATAAATCTGATTAATTAGGCTCAGTTTATAAATAATTAAGATTAAATACAACTTTAACAATTAATAAATTAGATATTTCAAAAAATTAAAAAAATATCGATCAAAGGAAAAGAATAAATGCCTTTAGCGAGCTTCTACCTGTGCAGAACACTTTAAAAAAATATACTCTTCGCGTTCCTAATGAAGATAGAGAATTGCAACTCCCAATATTATTAGCCTTTATGCCTTTATATTTAAGTACTTGGTGGATCGAGCTTGCTCGGTAATGTTATGCATTAGTTAATAACGATATATTATTATTTTAATTTAAAATTCAGGTAAAGACAACGATTTTTATTTGCAGCCAGAATTAAATAATATTTAAATAAAATTTATTTTTTTACCTCTGTTTTACACAGAATTTTGAACTTAATAATAACAATTAAAAATAATATTAATAAACACAGCGGTTCCTTCGTTGACCCTTTTAAAACCTGAAGAAAGAGGGATGGATGATTCTCTTTTCTCTGAATCGCCGTGTATTTTAAGATGATGAAAATGACGTTCTAATAAATTATTTTATTCGGAATTTGTGGTTATCATTTATACTTGGGTTACCTTTGCATCAATTCAGCTGCAAGTTTTACCACTCCGTCTTCAATAGACAATAACTCAAAAATATCCTAATTTTAATATATAATAATATTTGTAATGAACTATTAGTGGATTTTAAAATTTGTAATTATAAATGTATTTATAAATTTTTATTAAGACAGCCACCTTAATATAGAAAAAATAATAAAATTAAAGTAACCCAAAATAAAATGCTGACATATATTTTTCGGCCCAAAACCCCCTGATCGCTGATTTCCATCGAAACCGTTAGAGCTCCGTTCCAGAAACCGATTATACCCTATATATTCAAGAATTGCTCCCATCGAACTAATTTCATTCATGGTCGTACCCCTAAATGCAAATGCATTAAATCGAAAAAGCTATTATTTTTATTAAATATTTAATCCAAGAACTTTTAGTAGCCTATTCAAACTTGAGATTATTGAGACTTGAGACCAAAAATATCGAGATGGAATGTTTTGAAAGCATCTGAAAAAATACACATATACTTGTACACTAATTTGAAATAATATATACTTCTGCGGCTTGTATGTACATAGCTTCACAATGTTTCCATCTCTGGAATCATACTGGAACTCTATTTGGAATACCCTTGAGTTCATTTCTCACGCGACCCTTGATGTCAAAATATCTAAACATTTTCATTAAACTAAATTATTATTTATTTGTGTATAAAAAAATGTGAAACTCTTAACACGGCGCATATGAAGATCTTTATGGAATACTTATCTATTTCTATTACTAATATATTTTTTACGTATATTAATTGACTAGTAATAATACCATAGATTTATGTAAAATCTATAGTCTTTCTGTTGTTCGATAATTTAATTTAATTTAATATCAACTAAAGACTTTATATTTTCCTTTCATAAATCACTGATTTATTTGTAATTTAAGACCTTGACAAGTGTTTTAAAATAATAACAAGGGAAATGATTATTCTTCTATTAGACTGCTACACTCTGACTATAGCTATTATTACCAGGGGCAAGCAAGCGCTCAGTAAGTGTATTAATTATTTTCGATTAATACTACACGTTTATTTATTATTAATACATTCTTTGGTCACGATCTATTTCAATTTGAAACTTTTCCTAATTTATTATATATTTATTAAATCAAGTTTATGTACAAAATAAATAATAGAAAAGCAATTTCAGAATTATTTTGCTCGTGATACACTTTGTCCTTTAGCTTTGTTTATTGGCCTCAATTTTCATAAATCTTATAGGTATTTATGAATTATTAGTTAATTTCATTTTTATTAAATAAAAATTCTTCTTAAATGACGTTCATTCATAAAATTAAAAACTCATTAGGATTTTATTTATTTGCTATTAATAAAAATTAGAAAATTGATTAATAACTATTTTTCTATTAGTTTTATTAGTAGAAAGTATTAATGACATTTCTAATTTCCCCATGGGGGGTCTATCGAAGAGATCTATTTAAGAACTTTTAGTAACCTATTCAAACTTGATATTATTGAGACTTTAGATCAAAAATATTGATGTGAAATTTTCTGAAAGCATCTGAAAAAATACAAATATACTTATACACTAATTCGAAATAATATATCCTTCTAATTAAGTGTTTCAAATCTTTGATCGAGGGACGGCCTAACTCCCTATTGCGCCTTCGTGCGAAATACTGATTGGAGCCTGTATATGCTACGAACAATCAGGCTTGTCTAGCGAGCACAGGGTGGGAGAAGCCCAACATAATCATGTTCAAACCTGTTACGTCACACTCGCTGTTTGCCAGTAACATCATCAGTCAGGTCATTTATTAGCAACACCTCTTATAATAGGAGCCCCTGCTATATAGACAACTGATTTAACAGATCAGTTAAGGGTATGACTACCCTGCCTTTTCGTCGACGATTTTTTCATACAGTTCAATCAATAGAAATTAAATTGAGAATCTACCATTACTTTAGCAAAATGTAGCGCTGATTAGTTTTTGGCACCTATCTGCTCACAAACATTAGTACTTTATTCCAGTACTTTTTTAATTTTTCTAAATATCTTGAAAATGACTTGACCAATTCTGATGAAATTTAATATTCTAATTAAGTATCTTGAGGACCACAAAAAAGGTTATATAAAGTTATTAGTAAAATTATATTTTAAATGTAATTTTACCCTAGAGTAAGATAGTAATTTTTTAAAATTCTTTAAAATTTAATCGGTATAATACGTATAACTCATGATCATTGGTCGAATTTAAGGCCTTGACCGTCGTGTACCGCAAGACCTTACATATATGGGCGGCGCCTACCTGCCTCAATCTTACAACTAAGAGCATAATCTTCAAAACTTTAAGTAACACTCTTTCTCAAAAATAGCTTATTAAATAATTTATATTAATTTTATAAATTAAACTGCTTAATGGGAGATAAAATTTTATTAAAGCTACTCTTTCTTGAAATTTTTGCAACTCACCCGTATTTTAATAGATGTTCTTGAACATAATATAAAAATGTCTTAAGAGCATTTCTTAGAATCGTCATTCATAAAAAGAAATCAGGTAGTTTATGGATCATATGAAGAGGTGCTTAGGCAACTTAATAAATCATTCCCATAAAAATTTCAATCAGTATTTCTTTTGGCGAAATGATGGCGAAACGATGGGCGATTTTCCAATCAGCGTTTTATTTTCTCCAAAAAAAGACTTCATTTTGATTGCCTCTTTTCCAATAAAAAAACTTTTTCATATACTATTAGACATTTATGAAAAAATCTAAATTGAATTAATTTTTAATAAATATTAAAATTTTTATAGATTTCATTATAAAAGAGTAATAGTATAAAGTTGAGAAAAATGGCAAATCTAATAAACGCCATTAAATTAAGAAGATAATTAACTTTGACAGAAATGTGGCAATCAGAATGAGATACCAAAATATCAAATATAATTGAGCTAGTAAAAGCAACGAAAGCTTGGAAAATATATAGATTTAAACCCACTTAACAGTAAATGTTAAAAAGATCAAGGTAGTAACAACAATATTTAGAAAAGGAAATTCAAGAAGACAAATAATATCTTGGAAATGGAAAGGAGAATCGATTGAAGTCGAGAAAACATGATTCTTTATAAACTAAAGAAATGGAAGGGATAATGAATAAAAGGCTCTGAAATGAAATAAGCATATACCTATCCGGAAAAAGAACTTCAGTTTATTTAAATAAATTAAGAAGTAGTAATATATTATCAAATGTATATTTACAGAAAATTTACAGAAAATGCTATAAAATTGTAGAGAAAGTAAAAAATAGGCATAATTTCTTTTGTAGATATTTTGGCCATCGCAAAAATAAATTTAATTTGTGATTTCGATCAAACATTATTTTATCAATCATTAAGGAGGTCCTTTCGCCACCAATTTAAAATTAAAAGATATTAGATTATAACTATAAATTATTATAATTTTTTATAATAGTTTAAGTCTCTATCTATCCTTTGGTAAAGTTTAAATCACACATTAGCGAGCAAATTCTTTAAAATGTAAATATTTTCTTAGAGTCTTATGGAAAATTAAGACCATGACACTTTCTCTTGAATTATATTACTATTAGTTGATTTTATAAAGTTAAAAAAAATTAAAAATTAGCTTTTTGAAACATGCAAGTTTCTTTTTTTCCAATAAAATATATGATTGATCGACGAATTTACTTAGATATCAACTTTAAAAAATCACATAAATGCTATGTTTGGATATAAACATAAACAGTATTAATACAACGCATTGCCAAATCATACAAGAGTTATTATCAGCTGATTTGAACAATTCAAACTAACTTTTGTATTTAATTTTTTTTATAATTGTTTTTATTTCAAATATTTACGGCTTTCATACTATTTATTTTTTAATTCTATTTTTTTTCATTTGTTTTTTATCTTGTTTTATTAAATATTAGATATTAGACTTCTTTTGACTCAACTGGAGCGAAAGGACTTCCTTAAATAGTTTAAAACGATCAAATAATTTTTGGTCGGAATATTAATTATAATTTTATCCTGAAACATAAACATTATTCGGCTCCAAAGGTTAGAAAAGTTGTCCATGCCTGTTGTAAAAAAAATCTATAATTTTTTTTTGTTGTTTTTGATTCAAAATTATACAAATTCTATTCTTTCATGATTTTTTCATCTTAAAAAAATGTAATTCATTTGAGAAAAATTATGATTTCTTTCATTATACTTAAACCAGCTACGGCCCCTGGATTCCGCCCCCCCCCCCACAGGTCAAATCTAATAAAATATTTTACAATAACCCCCCGCCCCCTTTTAATAAAATAATTTATAATTTTTACTCAGTATGGCTCTGGTATTGTCAAGATTTAGAACAGGCCAAAATGTTTTTCTAACCGCGGATAGAAAATAAATTACAATTATTTACGAAAGAACCCCCTCTTCTAAATTTTGTTTGAGAATTTTAGATTTTGTATTTATTTAAGGCATGGTACATAATAGTAAAGATATTATAAAATTTTAATTTTAAGTGTGATAAAGATTATTAATTGAAAACCGTGTCGAGAGCACACAACTTTATTTATTCTCAGTCGGATAGTTTACCAAAAACCTGAATTTTGAGAAGTAATATGATCTCATGCCATTGTTATCTAAACAAATCATGTTTATGTGAACTGAGCCTACCTAGTTCATGGGTATTTTTTGTGGGATCATTTATTATTCACGAATAGAATTAAAGAATCCGATATGTCGAATTTTTTATGGTGGGTGGTGACATTGAAATTTTATGTAAAACAAGTTAAGAGTCAGATCCAGAATCTTAGATTTCGATTTCCTTTTTGATAATTTCATAAAATTTAACAAGGAGCGACAATTTGTTCAGATATATTTATATTTAAATTAATTTGATAAAATATGCCTTTTCGAATTTTATGCATTTCATTGAATAAAGTCAATGACTCTATGCGTCACGCACGCGAGAGTGAAAAATATTTACAAGTCAAGAAATTGAGTTTTTCAAGTCTTATATCTATAGAGAAGAATTTAAATTATTATTATTATTATTTTTTACTAGACACATACAAATCAATTAATTTTATTATAACGTGTTATAAATCAATTTTCTTTTATATGAAAATTCCTGGGTTTGTTTTGGAAAAAATTAGTGTTCTCCTATTATCAATTCAATTAAAACTTTTCACTTAATAATATAATTAATTATTTGTCAAATTTTACATATTAAAGCATTGATTTGATAGGATTTTTTTAGATAAATGTATCCACGATGTCATTCACTTTAGAGAAGCCGGTTCTCAAGGTACACCTTTCAATAGTGAAATGCGCAGAGCTTGATTATTTTTGCTTCATCTATCAACACTTGAATAAATAATAGTAAAAAATTTTTAATTAATTTTTACTTAGATCATAGTCAGTCTACCTCTAAATAAATTCCAAATTATTTACCTTACTATGCTAAGACTATAACGTTGAGATTTGAGTAAAAAGCGAAATTTTTTTCAAAGTTCGATACGTTTTGTTGATTCGATAATCTTTTTATCAATAAACGATTTGGGTTAAAACTTAACACAAAGTTGCAGGTTCTTAATACAAAATAATACTTAATTTCAGCTCATTACTTTACAGCACATCAAAAGACTCGATTATTTTTTTGTTTTCTGCATTTTTCAACCCGAAGTTCTGAAGCTAGAATAACCAAAAATTAATTGTTCTTCGCTTAGTATCAGAACGAATTTTATATCAAAATTTGCCCTTGAGATATTGCTCAGGTACACAGAACACAGACTGAGAAAAAGTCATGCTTGAAAATATAACTCCGTACGCCTGAGAGGTAGGCAACGCCTGCTTGCCGGGCCAGGCTCCTAGTAAATTCACACAAAAACTCAATTTTTTTTGTTCATTTTGTTGAAAAATGTCTGTAACGTGGAGAAAAACCATTTTCAACCATGATTTTTGTATGTGTGTGTATCTGGCTGTTTGTCTGAATTTGAATATCAACGATAACTTAAGAACGAAAAGTCTTAAAAAGTTAGTCTTGTGCTAAAATGTTTATATTTCCAATCTGGAGAGCTGATTAGCATTCTAGCCCAAGATGTTCCGGTTAAAAAAAATGATCAAATAGTAAAAAACAATAAAAAATCGAACAAGATGTTTTGCATTATTTATTCACCAAAACTACAAACAGCGTACCAAGTCTTGAAAAATTTTCACTTTCCCCTCTAATTTTCATCTTAACTTCATTTTTATTTTGTGTTATTCAATTGATATTACTTTTATTTTTCTTTAAAAATCGAATAGTTAACCCGAGGGGTGAACCGCGGCCTAAAATCGTGTACACCTACTTCCACTTCAACTTTCATTTCCAAGTAGAAGACAATAGAATACAATAGATTATCTAATGAATTCCAAAATAATTCCAAAGACGGTGTACACTTAATTCCAATCGCGGTTCACCCCTCGCATAAAAATGTGGGGTTTTTCAAGAAATTTTTACTTTTATTAAATCAATGACAAATGGCAGAATATCACAAGTGTAGAAGATTAAGTACTGTTAATGGGGGAGAAGTTATCTCCGAAATCGAAGTAAAAAAATAAAATGTATATTATATTATGTAATTTAAGAAAGGGTCCATTAAATCTTATTATATTAAACGAGCAAAAATTGTATATATATACATATACATATACATATATATATATATATATATATATATATATATATATATATATATATATATATATATATCCAATCGGGTTCTCGAAAATGGCTCTAACGATTTGTATGAAATTCACGGGTTAGGAGGGTTTTGTGTTGGCGATTCGATCTGTCACGGTCTCATCTTCGGCTTATGGGTTTTTTGTTAATTCAAATAATTATTCACAGGTGGTTGTCTCGATAAAAATGAATAATTACATTTTTATTCAATTTCCTTTTAATTTTTAATTGGTTTTTTAATTTTATATTCCACAATAAGATCATTATAATTATTAATATATATTAAAAGTTGGCCAATTTAATTGATTGAAAATCGAGTTTTAATTCCCACAAATATTAATTTGACAATTTAATTGATGAACTCAAAATTTGTTATTTAATTTAAAAAAATAATTATAAAGTATTTATTTATATATCTATATATACATAATCTGTGGGCCACTGAAGGCTAGAAATGCAAAACAGGGTTCGTGGGCGGAGGTGGGGTAGATGTAGGGGAGCAGGAGGGGCGTTGCAGTGGTGGGGGTCCGGGGGAGGTACGGGGTTTCGGGAGAGGGTGAGGGTGGGGGTGAAGGAGGGGGTTCGGGGATTAATATATAGCTATTAACTGAAGCAAAAAGTTACCGAGCATCGCTCGGTGGCCAGGTACTTGTTTATCAAAAGTAAAACAATTAATTAGGAAGTTGATTAAGTAAAAATATAAATTGATTATAGAAAAAGCTTTTTAGTGTTGTTTTTACTTTTTCTCTAAGATTTCAGACATTTCTGTATCCAAATAAGCAAACATAAGTGAATAAATACCATAAATAAAATAATAATAACAATAATAATGATAGTTGGAAATTTTTGAGTAAATTCAACACTCTTGTCATCTGTTGATCAGTACTTATAATAATATGTATATTGTTGAAGAAGGAAGTTCACTGCTTATTATTTTATCATTTTCAGTTAACAAAGCTAGCATGAAGAATTTTTCCTTTAAAGGTAAACCTGCTTGCGTTTTATCCGCTAAGATCAAACCGGAAGGAAGATATTTCATTGTCGGTCAAGTAAACTTAGCGTAGTAAAACGATTCCGAGTCGTTGTCAATCACAAGCCACTACTGAAGACTGGAGAGCATCCCGTTTGTTAGAAAGCACAACCTCAGGGCTAACATCCATGATCGATTAGATTGGAAAATTTAACTTCGATTTTATCTGTCAGCCGAAATAGTAGCTTCTCGCTTGATCAACTACTCAAATAGTCGATATCATGAAAAATCAACGGGATATTTGCTTCATTGAAAAATATTTCATTTCATTTGAGTAGCATGACTTCATTTCAACTTTATTTCCTTATATTTCTATAGATGATTAGGCAATTGGTTTGACGCATCATTTGTTTATTTTGCATTATTAATCCATTCTCTTTTTTTAATGAATAGACTTGAGTTAAAAATGGTTAATTAGAAATTTTATAAAATATTACTTAACATTTTTAAAACTTAAATGTAATATCATTTAAGAAATGTTACTTTACTGTTAAATTGTTATGTGTATTATTATTATTTAATAAATCCTTATCAGTCTTGGAGTTCAAAGCACTTGATCAGATATGAAGGATCATCAAAGTTAACTAAAAATGTCGCTGTTGACATTTCAGCCTTTCCAATCAGTCATGATGCATTGCATCCCAATGGAATTTATTACGGATGTCTAAATAGAAATTTCTTAAGGACGTTCCTAATAAATCAATTTTCTTGAAATCCTTTTAAAACTTGGAACACACATATTGTGTCACATCACATATAAGTCGTCTTCATATGTAGAAATTTTTATTAATAGTCTTTGCGCGCTAAATTTACAAATATTGACCAAAAAATTTGCATATTTAACACGCGATCCCTATCCTGATTGATGTTAAAGCGACTTGTTTCATTAAATAACAATCGTAATTTTCTTGATATTATTTTGAAAAACTGAGAAACATTAGCTGCAAGATATAACAAATATTTTCCTGTTAAAATAATTGTATCAAGTGGTATTTATTTTGAATGAAATATTTAAAAGTTAGGTACTTTTGATGGTTTTCATTTTTTCTCTCATGTCATGACAAGTAAGAGATGGCGACTTGGCAACATCTCACTAAAATCATTCAATTTTTTCATATCTAAAAAACTTCTGCAGCTGGTGGTTTTGAGATTTTTAGCTAATTCTCTTAACCTAACTATACTGTTCTTATCTGGAATTTTCCATTGAGCTGTTTCATTAAGTGTTTTTTTTTATTCTTTGTCTTTTAGCGTCAGTAAAAATGCAATGTTGCCAGATGTAAGAAACGACGCAGTGAAAATAATTTTGACTTTCTGCGCATGTGAGAGCTGGGGAAAGAGAGAACTGCATCTGAGCTATATTAGGGAACGTCCTTAGGCCAGAAAAACAACTGATACATTCATTAAAAGTGCCTCATGGCTCTAGGAAAATGTAACGCCGACAATTTCTAGTAGCATTTATATTGTGGTTTTATTTTAAAATTTTTTGTTAATAATATTAAAATTAATATTAATAATACTATATTTCTATTATATATATATATACCTACGTAAGAAATTGAGCTTATGGGCCGTGACGTCATAAGCAAACATTCCCACCACACAACGCCTGTAGACTATTCCTTTTTTGTGCTTAAGAATAGAGCGGTTGAATAAGCATTAGGCGCAAAATGTAAATATGGTTACAATTACATAACTGAGTATATTAGATGATTCTATTGTCACCAGTATCAAAAGTGTGTGCAAAATTTCGGCTCATTCGGTTGGGTAGAACTTGTTTAAACTCAATTTCAGCTCATATATTCATATATAATAGAACAATAGAAATGTTATTAATAATTTTATTAATATTAATATTATTATTATTATTATACAAAACTTTTTTAAATCAAACCACAATATAGAATTTTTTCAAACGAATTCATCAAAAGATTTATTTTAAAATTTATTTTTTAGCTGTCTAATATTTGAAGTTTGAAGTTATTTATATACTTTATGCAAGATTAACCTCCAGTGTCTTTTATTGTTATGTAAATGAAATATTTTGTCCATATTTTACAAATTTATTATATTATATTTGAATGTTTTTCAAACAAGTTAATCTTTAAAATTTGATTAATGTAAATACTAATCAGGAGTTGATTTCTAAACCATCTCGGGTAAATAAATATTTTGGTTTTATCGAGGTCAGCTCATTTACAGTCAAATTTTTATAGAAAGGGAAGTGAATATCAAATAAACGCTCAAGTTCTTGTAACCTTAGAGTTCACATCCCGTGAGTTCAAGGCCGCTCCAACTTTCTTTTCGATCATTTTTCATTTGACCTTGAATACCTGGAACCTTATGGCATTAAAGAAGATATATATTATATATCATAAATTATTTCCATATTTATAAAAAAGCAATAAATCTTTCATTAAAAGATCGTAGAAAAAATTTCATTGGTTCATTAAATTTACTTTGATTGAAATTAATTGAAATAAAATAAATCATTCGTTTTGGGATTGTATTGAAGATCGTTGATGCATTTAATATACCATGTTGTCTCCCATTAATGTAATACTTACATTATTTTTCATGGTATTTACAGAAAAAAATATGATTTCTATATGTACTATATAGATATAGTGTATATAAAAGCATCTCTATTCCTTATGGGATCAATAGGCATGAGTAAATCTATTCTGACAGACAGTCTACAAGTAACTCACAACGCATGTAACCGATATGATTTTAATCTAATATATAGATTAATTCTCATATTTCTTTCTGGTTTTAAAGAGTAAATGTGAATCATTATCATCAAAATTAAATTGATAATTGAATTTAAGAACTTCAGTGCAATTATCCATTATAATCGATGCGTTTTATACTATAATACTTTCGATGTTTTGGATGATTTTATGAAATCTATTTTAGTGTTGTGTGAATTAAATTTAAATAAAGATAATATTTTTTCAATGTGTGACTGAATTCAATTAATCATAAAATATGAGGTCATTTACAACATTTTTTTAAATAATAATCGCCGAGTTATGATTAACCAATTAGCAAGAAAAATGTTCTATTCGTAAAGCAACATTTTAATTCACATAAATATTATATATGAAATTAATTGTGATTTAGCAAGGCGGGAAAGTCATCGTTTTCTCTCCTAAAGAATATATTGCTAGTGACATGCGAGTCTGGTTAATTCAATTAGGGCCAGAATATAAATTTTTTCAGTAGTTAACACAAATTTTTTTATTCTGCACTTAGGAAAAATTATATAAAATAAATAGAATAATATTTACTTATTATTAACAACTAATAACACTTAATTGATTATATAGTGTGTTTTAAATGTTAGAGGTTCGATTCTCACCCCTGAAAAATTTTTTCTATCAAATAATTTAACCTACAATTTGTAAAATTAAATTTTCATACTAAGAACACAATAAAATAAAATAAAATAATAAAATAATAATAATAAAGTATTTATTTGATGAGTAGGTGTTAAAGAATATTGTGATTAAATTTATTAAGGATTAAAATTTGATTTAAATCACTCGTAATTAAATATAATTATTTATTGAACGTGATCAAATAATACAATATAATTTGAAAAGTTTTTATTTTGTCGAGAGTAGTAGAGTTGTTTATTCATAAAGTGAAACAAAGTGTTTGTCCTGTATGCTTGGTGCTAACATAAACATATATATATAATCAAATATACATATATATGTTGCAGTAAAAACTCGTTTTTAGTAAGAACGGGTTCTTACTAGTTAAAACGCGTTTCACTGAATACCTTTGTGGCAACTAGAAATTACTCATGTTGGTTCAAAGGTCTAGAATCTTTCATTTTTGACCTTCCGCCTCATTTTAGGTATTTATTTTCAAAAATTTTTAAACAAAAATGCCAAAAGCAAATAAACAAAGTTGTAGAGGATGTAATTGTTGACATTTTCATCGTTGAAAATTTTTGAAAATAAACCACCCAAAATGAGGCGGAAGGTCAAAAATGAATATTCTAGACCTTTGAACCAGACTCAACCAACATTAGTAAATTCTATTTGCCACAAAGGTATTCAGTGAAACGCGCTTTAACTAGTAAGAACCCGTTCTTACTAAAAATGGGTTTTTACTGCAACATATATATGTATATCATATACATATGTATGTTTATTTGCATCAAGCAGAGGACAACCTCTTTGTTTCTCTTTATGAATACAATATAACTTCGACGTTTCGATCGACTTACTTGTTTTCTGCGGTCGTTTTCAAGTATGAGCATTGAACACCCACTCCGATTTTAGTTCGGACTGGGTGCTTCTATTTAATCTTTTAGTTAACCTAAAATCGGGGTGGGTGCTAATATTTGAGAATGATAATAGGCCTGTCGAAAAACATCGTAGTTATATTGTATTATTTGTTTGTGTTCAAGTTCAATAAATAATTATAATTAATTACTTGTGATTTAAACAAAATTCCAACCCTTAAAGGACATATTATCTAATCTTTATTTATTATTATCCGCCATCTGTTGATAAATCCCAACTTTTTTCTTCTAGACTTTCAATATATGATTTTTCCGCGCTGGCCAAGCTCGGAAAATCAAAAGGTGTATGACTGAGTAGGATAAAAAGCTTTCAATGTTTATTATTATAAAACATCTTAAATTTAAAACTTAAGTAACTATTTTAATGTTCAATTTAATTTAGTATCTTCGAAATGAAGTTAAAGCTTTTATAGTATTTTTTTTTGTTAATATACTCACTCGATTATCTTTGAAAATAATTTAATACGTATGCAGCAGACCGCTTGGAGGAAATGGAAAGTGCCGATGGCGTAAGAGGTGCCAGGGCCGTGACCCCGGGGGCGGGATCCTAGGTCTCGGCAAGTGGTCCGGCACCCGCCCATCGTCTCCTGCTGATGCACCAGTCATCAATATCTCTTGGAAAAAGGCGGAGAGTTGAACGAACATGTTCTCGTGCATTCGAATTTAATAGAACAATTTCCAGAAAATTAACTATTTATTTATGAAAGAATTAACCAAAAATATATTTTCTGATTCTTTAAAAATCACACTCCAAATATTCTAGAAAATTAATGATTTTTGAGAAATTAATTTACAAATAATTCATCTTCTCAGGGCCAGTTGTATGTCGGTTGGTAAAGTCTTTGCAAAAGTTGACAAGCACTTCATTTTATTGGCCATCCCGCCGGACACAAGGTGAATTTTAAGGTTTTACCCTTTGTCAACTTTTACATAGACTTTACCAACCGACATACAACTGGCCCTCAGAGTTCCTATCCGTTTTGGATGTTGACAACCATATTTGCCAGAACCGGATCTAGGGGGCATGTGGCCCCAGGGGCAAATTTTAAGAAGCGGCACATTTTGGAAAGCCAGAATGAAATTTTAAAATACAATGGTGCTAAAATTTAAATATTTTATTCTTGACGCTATAAAACCATATGGTTGTTGATTATAACCGCGATTATAACCCATTTACTATTTTTATCATACTTTACTTGTTTTATATAGCATTTGGGGGGGGGGGGTAGCAGCGGTAAATTCAAGCTTGCCCCCCCAATACAAAAGATCTAGATCCGGGTCTCATATTTGCTATCTTCGCATTATTAACCGCTGCTCTAAATGATTGTGTGTTGTCATTGAAAACCAAGTTTTAAGGTTCTTGAGCCTAGAGATTCTTCATCTCCTTCCCACACCTCTTCTTCCAAACACTTTTTCCTGGAGTATGTTTCTTAGTAGGTGGTATCTGCTTTCGTTTCTCATAATGTGGCCGAGTTATTAGAGCTTTCAAGTTTTACAAAGGCTAAATTAATGATATTATTAGGGAGTATGTTGAATTCTATGCCAAAAGAACTACCGACCTCTCAACAATTGAACCCAAGTGACAAAAACCGAACGAATAGCTATATTTTAAGAAGAAACTCTTCTGAAATCAAAGACCAGCTTTCAGAGCCGGATCTAGGTCTTTTGTCCGTGGGGGGCAAGCTAGAATTTATCTCCGCTTCTTAAAATTTTCAGCCTGGGGCGCTTGCCCCACTTTGCCCCCTAGATCCGACCCTGCCAGCTTTCAACGGATAGAAAATTTCTCTTTGAACTCCTGAAGATGGGCTCATACCCAGAAATATATATGTATATAGGCATGCTAATAAGCATCTTGTCTTTTATTTTTGTGGAACCTACCTAGAATTTTATATTTTTTAAATTTTCTTTACTTTATTAAAATATGTTTACCAAGAACGTACATCATTCTCCCTTTACAAAAAATGGATAGAAAATTTCCTTGTTAGCCTTTTTGGATATTGAGTTTACTTCTTAAGGGGCGTTATTTTTGACATTAAATAAGATATATCTAATAAAAACTTTGGATTAGGCCTAGTAAATTCTTTTTTATCAATTCATTTTTAATGTGTGGCTATTATCTAGCCTCTTTTGATATGCTGGGATTTTTTTTTAAAATATGCAATTTTTATGGAATTCGGAAAAGTCATTTATTTTTAAACAATAATTTATCATTTGAGATTTGATTCTTTTAATTTTTTTTTTTTTTTTTTTTTTTTGTAAAATATAATATAATTTCAAATGTAAATGAAAGTTTAATATTTTTCAGTTTAATTTTTTTAGGGTTCCACTCAAAAATATAATTGGACATTTTATCATTTTAGTTGCGATGTCTGTCCGATTGAATGTCTGTGTCTGTCTGATAGTATGTTTGTGTCTGTCTGTTATAGTAATATAGCTCGTAAATTAAAGTAGATACAATCTTCAAATTTGCAAGTTATGTGTATTTATTTTCCCCAAAATCAAAAATTCTTTGAAAAGTTTAATCGAATTATTGTTTTGTAGTAGGTCAAATTTTTTGGGGCCGAAAATAAAAACAATATTTTATTATTACCTATATGGTAAGGTATCACTGTAAAAATTACTTTAAATAAAATTAGTCTAATTTTCGTTAATTTTAATTCATTTTAAAATAACGTTGTACGAAAGCCCCAAATGGCAATCTAAAAATTAAAATTTCAAGGTAGGATTCACAAAATAAAGCTCCTAAATTAAAGAAGGTACAATTTTTTGTGAAACCTACCTTGAAATTTTACTTAGTGATTATTTAAAAATGTTTCAACTTGAATCGACAGCTAACTCTTTAAAAATTTTGGGTGAAATTTATACCTCTCGGCGTTCAGAAGTAGTTTAACTTAAAATTATAAAAAAATTCATGAATTTACGCATTCTCTTCTCACCAAAGACCAATGAGAATGAAAATGTACGGTACACTCGAATGTGTTCCGACTTGCACTTGGGCTGCTTATTTATTTTTATATTACAGATTTCAAAAGTGATATAAACTCTGAAAGGTGTCTTACTCTCCCTTAAAATATTTTTAATATAAAATATTATGTAAATAAATTCATGATATTATCTCATTTCCTTGTAAGGGATGTGTTATTTATATCTGTCTTTTAGTTGCATTAAATGAACAATAAAATATATTGCACTCTCTCATTGAAGCAAATAAGTTTATTGGTCGGGAAATAAATAATATTATCAAATCATTTATTAGAAGACCATTAATTTTTGTGTCTTTTAATTGTTATAATAGTATAAAACAAATTTTTTTATTAATAATAACTGTAATCACATCACTTTACTGTCCTGGCTATCTAGAATTAATTTATTCAGAGAAAAACATAAAAGGCGGACATGATGTCTAGCTAAGTCATCGATTATCGCAATGAAAGAATCTCCCTTCCGTTTGTCCTTGACTTTCGAGACCATCCGACCAAATAGCCGTCTCGTATAAATGAAATATCCTTAAATATTCATTATGAAAGAAGTCTAAGAAGATAGGAATAAGAGATTACTCGTAACAATTCATTATCATGTGGGTTTTTATTAAGATATACCTACTAGAAAAAGTTTTATACAGAAGATGTTGAATATAGATAATTATCATGTTCAAATGAAATCCCAGATTGCTTGATTTTAATATTCACAGCATAACAAATGTAAATTGTAAAAATAAATCAAGCCCTCATAATGTAATGCTCATATATAGTAAAATAGTAGCAATAATATTGATTCTTCGATCAATTTAACATCTGAGCTCTTTCAAAAAAATGTCGAAATCTGGTAAATTTTAATGAAGGTAAGATATAATCTTGTCTCATTTTTAGGCACTTATAGATACGTTCCAGACATTAGGTTTAGATCGAATATGTTAAAAAAAATGCGGAAAAAAAGTCAGTGAATGTTCCAATTCCATCATACTACAATTGAATGTGCAATTTCGAAAAGGACACATCGATATTTTGACAAATACATCTTTTCATGTAAATCTTGTCTAAAAGGTCTAATACCTATGAAAAAAAATCGAAAAAAATGGGACCAATCGGAAGCTAGACTGAATTTAATGCAAAAAAAATTTTCAAAATCGATTGACAATTGGCGGAGATATGAAATAACATAGGCACAAAAAAAAAAAAAAAAAAAAAAAATTCAATCGAATAGAGAGAACCTCCTCCTTTTTTTGAAGTCGGTTAAAAAGGTATATGTTTGGCACCAACTGAAAGTAATTTCATGTTAATATTTCGTCGTTTAGTTGTAACTCAAAAATAAATTTTATAAATTATACACTACTTTAGAAAATAATTAGTTTTTTTTTATTCCTGAACATTTTCAATTTTCAGACATGTGTCACTTTTCGAAATTGCACACATATTCAATTAGAATGAGCATATTTTCTTTGTAAACAAAATCTACATCAAAAGAACTTAGTTTTCTTTTCAGCAACAGGAGTTATTTTAAGCCCACTCAATTTCTTACATTTAATTAACCCAAATTCGTCTATTAGTTTAAGACTTGGTAGATTTTAGTACAAATTTTAGTATTTTGGAAATTTTTTTATATCAGCCAAAAATTTATTCTAGAAAGCTGAAACTTTGATTATTTGAGCAATTTATTATCTGTGCTAAATTTCGCTCATTTAATACTGCCTATCAATAACTCCTCAATTTAATTTTTTTCTGAAGCTAGAAAATTTGATCGCTTCTTCGTTTTTGGAAAAAAATAGTTTTGGTCACCAGAATCAATTTTACAAACTTTTATTCTTGGGTATCGGAATCTATAGAAAGACAAAAAAATACAACCAAAGATTCAAGATAGGTTTGATGAGGAAATATAGAAAGAAATCATTGTGTGCCTGCAGAAAAAAGAAACCCTATCCCTGTGACATATAGCTAGCTATCCCTACAACACAAGATTTTTCTAAGCTCAAAAGCTTTCAAAAGTAAAAAGGAATTCAGTTATTATCGGTACAATATCTGTGTGTCTGTACGTCTGTCAAAGCAATGCAGCTCGTACAAATCGATCAAAAGGTCTAGGACTTATATGGGCAGTCCTATTTTAGGTTGGGAAACATGATCTAGATTTCTAGATGTTGGAAACTTCCTCTTGATAAACAATTAAACCACCAAAGCATCAAATCTTCAATAAATAAAAGTGGCATAAAATGGTTTCTTATTCTTTAGATAATATGTAACTGTTAAAGCCTGTATTTTCGTGATTAAATTTATTAAGGGTTGAAATTTTGTTTAAATCAAACATAATTAATTATAATTATTTATTTAATATGAACAAATAAAACAAAATAATTACGATCAAAACAATCGGCTTATTTGTGTTCAATAAATAATTATAAATAATTATTGGTGATTTAAACAAAATTTCAACCATTATTTATTTAATTTTCTAATATTTCACTTTTGATTTTAATTGAAATTAATCTAAATTTTTTCTTAATTATATATAGATATGTCTAATATGTTATAATTTAGCTAAGTTCAAATTTATTTATTATATAAACATACTTTTTAATATTTTTTATAACTTTATTAATCACTTTAATCATCTTTTAAAAACAATTTACGAATTAAATCAAAACGGTTTTTTTTTAATGAAATTAGATTTTTCTTTTCTTCGTGATCTAGAAATTAGTCCTGGAAAAGGAAATAGACCCGTTTAATCAAACAAATGTGGAGGTCGGTTTTTTGCCTACTGGAGAAATTAGTAATCAAACTGGTTGGCAGGTATGCAGAAGGTGTCTTCATTTGGATTCTTGCCTCTTTATTTCCTATTAAACCAACTTTTTTCCAATTATTTTTTTCCAATTTCAAACACTCTAATATCAATATTGCTAAGTTCTTTTTTTTTTTTTATCTTTTCATAATATTGAAACATTGTATACCATTAGGTCGAGGCGGACGGTGACTTTTCAGCCGAGGAAAAGGACCCTTCATTTTTGAAAATTTTATTTTATTATTTGCAAAATTCATCGAAAACCGCTTAATAAAATTCTTCAGGTTTCACATAGAATGATTTTTTCATTTGATATTAAAGACAGAGCGGACAGTCTATCTCTCACTTTAACTACTTTCAGTGGCAAGTACAAAATAATCCACCTTTCTATCATAGAGGCTCTGTCTGAACACTTTTAATAAATATTTATTTGGTTGCTATAAAATAATTAGTTTTTGGATGTAAAAAATTACGATACCTATGTTTTGCGTGTACACCTTGCACTTAGCCTCTTTTTTTTGTTGATATTTTGTCTACCCAATTATAAAATTGTTTTTGACGTGTTCTCATAATAATGTATTAAACAAAATTATTTTAATTGTGGTTTGTGTGAAATTTGAGGTATACGGAACGGAAATCTTGGCTTCAGGAACAGTGTGGACCTTCTACGAGTCTCCAATTACTATTTCAAAATTATTTTATTCGTTTATTTTTTAAATTTTGGAGTATCCGGTTTTTTGAAGTGCGGAGTCTTGCGTACAGATAGCTGAGCAGGCAGGCGCGAAGCGTCCGGCTCGTTCGCTAGCCATACCCCTTGGGCTGATATGCCAATTCAGTTGTCTAAATACCAAGGGCTCCCAGTGCTAGTTAAATGACTCGGGCTGATGCATAAGCTACTGGCAAACATCGAGAGTGCCACCACCGATCATGAAACATGGTTGTGTCTGGTGATCCCCCATCCTCCTGTTCACTTCGTCAAAGCTTTCAGCCTGGGCTTGTCTGTAAAATAATTCTATAATATCGTAGACAAAATATTAATTTAAAAAAAGCGGCTGATAGCGCAATCAAATACTTCTGCCAAAACATCTTTTTTCATCTTTCACAATTAATTTTTTTATTCAATTTATAGATTTTAAATGAAAGTCAGTCGTCGTGTACCTAATTAACTAATTAACTTTCGACCTCAAAAAATAAAAGTATTTTCCATAAGATATCGAAAATGACTCAATAATATGAAATATGGAAAATTCTTTTCATATTCTAACGTTAACAAATTCCATAAATTCTTAAATTAAAGCTAAGGGAAATAAAGCTTAACGAGATTCATATATGACACAGTATGAAGATATACTCTTGACGTGAATGAGATTTTGGGGGATGCGCTTCATCCATATACCGTAACGCCACTGTATCATTAGATATATTATATAAAATAATAAAAGTTAGTATATATATACCATACATATTGATTAATCTAAAAAATTCTAAAAAAATTTCGACAATTTTCTTTCTATCAACTAATTAATTCGAAGCAAGAAAAAATCACTTTCCTTATTTTTCTTTTATAATAAAATAAATATATAGAAAATATATATTTTGTAAACATACAATTATATAAATTAAGCAATTGATATAATAAGTCCGTGTTTTGCCTCTGCTTGTTGTCGGATTTACGATATAAGATATATGAATCCTGATAAGAAATTTTTAGGTGCGCCGCCCCCCTTTCTTGACGTCCGTTGAGTTTTATTTTTTTATGCCTGAACAACCTAAGATAAAAAATCCATAACTTTTCCGATCAGATCAAGTTTCTAATTGTGATCGTTAAACTTTAGAAAAGGGTTTCGTCTTGCGCTTGTGTTTTTGTTTCGTTAGATGCATTGAGATGATGTCATTGCATGAAAAACACTTTATATGTGTATGATAAATTCTAGCGCAAAAAGATTAAGTAAATTATATTTTAAATCAAGTTGTAATTAATATAATATATACATTCAATTAACGAATATGTTTGATCCTTTTGATTTTTTTAACTTCTTAATAGAAAAATTTTAGTTTGCCAAGAGTAAAAGAGTTGTTGAATTTTAAGGAGAACTCAATGAGGTTTCCTCTGCTTAATAAAAATAAACATACACATATTTTCAGTTTTCTTTAAAGTACCGAGCGTAATTGAACCCAGGACTAATAACAAAACATTTCAAATTAAAAAGATTGCAGTGGGTTAATGGAAATCATCAGCCAGTGTGGGATGCACCGGCGTCAGTGAGATTTATTGCGCCATCCTCAGTTGTTGGCCTACAGAAATATATAAATCGTTTTTAACATTATCTGGAAAAATCTGAGCTTTTTCTGTACAATTATATCAATACTTTCCAATACTCCTTATTATAAAGTAATAAAATAAAAACTTGTTATGATGAATTTAAATTCAAAAGCACAAAAACGTAAATTAAAATAAATTTATAAAAAATCATATACACTATTAAAGAGATGGAGATTTTGAAACTCCATTTAGAGAAAAATCCAGCTTAACCCGTTTCTTTCAAAATCTCCCTTTTGTTTTCTAAATGTTAAATAAAGTGCCATTTAATATAATAAATCTGGACGATTTTAAACGGTTTTGCATCCGTCTCCAGCCCATTTTCTTGTTTTATTTTTAAAGGGCCACGGATGTAATGCTAATCCCTTGAATATCCATTATCTATTGACAGGTAAGAACGTGCAAAGATCTCAAAGACAAGTCCTGACAAGTTTTAGTCCAGGAGAGAGATTATCAATTAATTGTGATTGCTCTAGAAAACCCCAATTCCTTGTCTCCTTGTACTAGAATGATATAACTATACACTTGGTTAGTATCGTAGCATATAAATTACTGAAATAATTAATATTTTAGAAAATGAAAATATGAGAAAGAAGAAAAAAATTCTAATCTTCATTATTTTTTTTACATTTCTATTTATAGAATATAATGTGAAAGTAACGCGATGTCCTGTCTGGGTCCTGATTCTTTGAGAGCTTGTATCTCAGAGATGAAAAAAGTTAATTCATTTTGTAACTTCTAGATGGAAGGACTTGATGGCCAATAGTTTCAAATCGGATTTAGGACATCAAACCAGAAATTGGGGTCCCCGGGGGCCAAAAAGGGGCCAAAAATCCATTGGTCAGTGCGTATGTACCCCCCCCCCGCATTTCGCAACCATTAGTCTCAAAGCTACGAAATTCGAAACTTAATAAGTTTCAAAGATTTTAAAGATAAAAAATTTTTAAAAATCTTATGAATTCGGTTGTTTTAAGCCTCTCAAACCCTTATTTACGGAGATAGAGACGTTTAAAGATTTTAAAGATAAAAAACATTTACATGAAAGATTTTTTGTTTTTTTGATTTTCTCAAAAACGGTTCCAACGATTTTTGAGAAAATAAAAAAAAAAAAACGATAAAAGCAAGCGGGTGTAAATTAGTAGTGTCGCGATGACTTCAAATAAATGAAAATGTGAAAGTTGTGTGGTGTCCATGCCAAATGTATTATCTTATATAGTTGATCTTATAATTTTGTTTTTAGTGAATTTTATTCTTGAAAAAAGCTTCACGTATTGTACAAATGTACATTCATATTTCGAAAAAGGGAATAAATATATCTCTACATATAAATCTCAATGTTTTAAGGAAGTTTATGATTTTATTTCGGGGCACATCATTGCATTGCTGGGCCGCATGCGGACCCAGGTTGGATAGTCCTGTCTTAGAACCTCTGCCTTAGGGGCTTCGAATAATATATATTTTTCGAAAAAATGATCTGTATTTTAATTAAACACTAAAATAAAACTATACTGGAATGTTTTCAAATTTGTATGGATTTTAAATATATGTATATTTTGCGAATGATTTGAACCCAGAAGTGTTATATTTATACATCCTTAAGTGAAAGGTTTTAAGTTTATATATCATAATTAGAACAGTTAATGATAATGGGAAATCGTTTGCTTGTATATAATTATAGTTATTTAAATAGTTTTATTTGCTCTTCAAAAGTGGTCCAAATTCAGAAAACCAAATTCTTAAAAAACGACAGGTAAATCTCGTTCACCCTGACTTGGCGGGAGTTAACTTACAACATCTATTTAGCCAACGGAACAAATGATAAGGACAAAATATTACTCTAAAATGTTAATCCAGATTCGAGATGGCATAGTGCCATTCGGGACTCACATTCATACCAAGTTTCTTATTTTTCTTATTTACAAAGGAACCTCTACTCGAAAGTCATTGTGGAGAAATTATTACATAACATTGTAAGTGAATTAATATAATCTAACCGATAAAAAAAATTTATTCAGCTGTTTCCTAATAATTTATTGAATACAATATACTCTAAATTATTTAGATTTTATTATTTTTTTGACAAATAGCGCCATTTGTCTGAACTCCTTAAATGTTTCTCATCGATAAATTTCCATTAGATAGAGCGATAAACAAACAGACTTGTTTGACAAATAATCTCGTTGGACAATGGCTTTTAAATCATCTTATTATTCATTCATTCATTATTTGGATAGGGTATTTATTTAAAGTATCGATACTTATTTATCTTACTGATTTTTTTTTTGATTTTTTTATAAAAACAGATATTTCAGTAATTTCAAATAATTTTAAATAAAAAAATCTACTCTCAGGTAAATGCTGACATAAGAGTTATTCTTATAAATCGAGAGATATTAATTTTTTTTTTAATTATTTAAATAATTTTTTTATTAATTAGATTTTAATTAAATTCATGATGACTCACATAAAAGATTACAAAATTTCTTTTATTTTCTAAAAAATTATTTGTCCTTCAGATTTATAACATTCATCTTAATAGATTTCAAAAAAAAAGATACAATTAAAAAAACAGCTTGAGTTGTTTACCAAAAAAGAGTTTAGTCTTTTTGACTTTAAGTCGATTCTTCCACGTTTTCAGTAGAGGTTGCCATTAATAGTCAAAACATCAAAAATGGAATGCAATAAGGTTATTCCTCTAGTATTAGATAAAAATCGATGGTTATTTTTTATTCTAAGTCGATTCCTCCATGTCTTCAAGCAATGGTTACCAATAATAACCGAAATGTCAAAAATCGAATGTAGAATGATTATTCCTCGACTGTTAAATGAGAATCGATCATTATTTTTGAATTAAAGTCAACATGAACTGCAAATTGCAATTGATATCTGATTAATAATAAAGGAATAAACATATTAATATTTCAAATGAATTTGGATAAAGTTTAGCAACGATCCGTTGCAGTAAAAACCGCAGTAACGATTTTTTTAAATTGGTGCACTTATCAAATGTCATGAATTGTTAAGCTATTTAGAGGCAAAAGTTGCCGAGCATCGCTCGGTGCTCCAGGGACTTATGTTTATTTGCATTTTGCATCAATCAGAGGACAAGCTCAGTTTCTCTTTATCGAGATATTTTTCATAAGATAATATAATAATTAATGATTTCTTTTTTGTTACATTCAAATCTGACTCATAGAGAAAAAGTTAAGAGAATTATTGGTTTCTTACTTGTTTACATTTTTTCTTTTTTCTTTATTTTATTCAAATTAATTAAGATCTTTCTAAGTTGAGTTCGTTGATTTATTTCTAAGATCAACATATTTGAGAAGAAAAAACTGCCTGAAACCATCGATCGACAAGGTGCTCCAATTAAAAGCTTTCTAATTAACTGTTTAGTAGCTGGCTGGATAAACTTAGGCCGCAATTAGTAACAGGTGCGCCTGCTTCCCGCTCCGCTCGTAGCTAATTTTGTTATTCACCATGTGAAAAATTACGGCAAAAGTTATCCTTATAGTATTTTCCTAATTAGTTATTTTTTCCTTCTTGTTTATTTATTTTTAAAGAGATTTAAGAAAAAATTTTAAATATCTTAATTATCTTTATATGTGAATAACATTTAATAAATATTATTAGTGATGTATCTAACTACATTTTTTAATAAATAAATGTATTTATTAAAATTTAGAATAAATTTTATTTATTTATTTTATCTTCTTCTTGCAAGATACATTTTACACCTTTTCTCCTATAAAATTGATATTTTTAGAAATTTTGAAGTTTTTTTTTATTAGGATTTTAGTGGCCGAGATTTTATTGCAGGAGGAAGGGGGTGGGAGGGCGAAAAAAATAGTATGAAAATATTTGTATAAAAGTAATATTAAATTATCCAAAAAAAAGTAAAATATTTGCAATAGTAGATACTTTCTTTGAAAAATTTAGGAATTTACGCAATTTTTTATGCCAAAATTAAAGAAATTTATAGGGCTTTATTTTATATTTTTGATGTATTGTTTTCACCCCTAAGCGATATCGTTTATTCAAATAATTGAGCCGTTCACTGCACAAATCGATTAACTCCACTTTTTGAAATATCTTAAATTTAATCATCAAAGCATTCATATAGCTTTTTATATCTATAATAAATTTCCCAAATAATAAAGATCAAGACCATTAAAAGACAATTTTTTTTGGCCATTGAATAATAAATAATGTAATAATGTACATTATTATTTCATCTCATTTCTCCACTTTTTGTTTTATGTAGTTAATCAATTTGTGCAGTGAACGGCTCAATTGTTACAATAAAAGTTGACTTAAATTCCAAAATATCCGGATATCAATTTATTTTAGATAATGAACTTAATTTAAAACAACTGTGAAAGCTTAGGATCTCTATAAAAGTAAGACTTCCCCCTCGAGCTTAGGCAAAATCTATCTTCTGAGAACAGATTGGGATACAAAACTGATCTCAGAATAGAATTAACTTTTGGGTCAAATTTCAGTGCATATTTAGCTACAACCAACCATTCAAATGATCCCTATAAATTAATTCAATTTTTGCTAATTTCAGCATCTTTTATTTGGTAGTTTTGATTAAAGCAAGCTCAATATCTAATCAGTTCTATAAAGGAAAACAAGGGCTCCCACCACCAGGCTCATCCCTTTTGCCCTGGTTGTTTCCTTTCCCGATATTTCGATTTCAGCACACTGATCCATTTAATGTTAAGGACATATTTTCTTTTTTCAATTATTTTCATTTATTTTATTTTTATTTTTTACAACTTTACAATAATTTAGTTTATTAATGAGAAAATAGTCTGTCATTATATCTTGAATCCCCATCTGCAGGTAAATCTGACTTTCACTGAAATTTTAATGCCTAAAGGAATACTTGGCTAACCCTTTATCTCATTTTGAATCAAATAGTAAATACCTCTTAAGGGTATACAACACATTGCCAGTTCAGAACATATTAGGTTGTGCAATATTTTTTATACTACTACTATTTATTGTGATTCACTGAGACATATACCTACATTTAGTTTTGCTTCGTCAAATAAAATCATATACTTACCTATCAAAAATTTTACGATGTATATAAGAATTTTAAATACAAAAAATATATATATAGGAATTAGAAGTATTTTCTTTGAGAAGAGCTGGTACATATAAATTGAATTTGATGGACCCCGAAGATGGAAGGAATACTCTCCGAAATCTTGGCTATAAAAGGTTGAAAACGACATTTCAAGTCGTTTATTTGAAATTATATTTATTTTCCTAGCCCTGTGGCTTGGGCGTAGAAGAGACCAAAGGTATTCCCTAAGGCGACTAATAGGGAAAGAGTGGATGGAACTCTTCAGCCTTAATCGGCTACCCGTCTAGGGGAGAAAAACCAAAACAAATTAGGGATAAAGGCCCTTTAGTAGCTTGAGGGCCAAACTTGACTCTCTGCGGCAGCTTCTGCATTCTGGTTGACTCAGACGTGTTGTTCACCTTTCCTCTGGGCCCAGTCAGCTTGAACGAGAGGGGGTATCAGAATTGGTTAGCTTTTATTTCCATAGTTAGAGCCAAGGAATAGGTATTTACCCTTGAAAATTGTCGTCCAGGGCAAAAAGGTCATTATTATTATATTTCTTTTCATCATCTTGAAAAGTATATTTTCTTTCATGTGTCTTCCACAGGCTACGTCTTTTTACCCAGTCTTGCCTATGTGAACTTGATTTGCAACAAACCATGATCTTTTTACTCCGTCTTTAGGCTCAAAGTGCATGTAGGTAAGTCGGAGTAAAAAGTAGAAGGTCTTTTACTCAAAAGGAATTGAGAGAATTTCATTGATATGAATATAAATATTTTTGTAGCAAAAAAACTTTTACTTTTAAATAAATTTTATATTTATTTAAATAAAAAAATAAAAGTATATGTTCTTTTAGAAAACATACAAGAGTTAATAAGAGATGGGATTAATCCATTTCTCATCTAGAACCTATAATTACAAAATCATATGAATAAGAAAAGGACTTTTGGAATCTAGGTTAGTTATTTTACCTTTTTATCCTACTATTGAGTTAATTGTACAAAATTTATACGAGAAGACTTTTAGCCTATTTTGTTACTATGGGAAATGATCTTTTGAAACTCAAACAATCTGAAACCTATTTTAAAATATGATAGTTTTTCAAAAGAAGAATTTTAAAACATAAAAATTTCTCCGCGTAAAATTCTCTAAATAGAATTGGTACTTGTTATAACTCTATCGTAAAATAACTTTCAGTTATAAAAGTGCGTTTTGTCATATTTCTATTAAGTTCTGCTAGAGACCAACTTAACTTTAGAGTCGGATTGTCCCATTTTCAACTCTAGTCTTAGCTGATTGATCAGATTTCTGACGTTTAGCTTATTTAACTGGCTAAATTGTCCTTAGTCAGAAGTCTGAAAAATTATTTACATATTATTTGAATAAAACTTTACGACATTTTAATGATAATGGATGAAAAATTATTAGGTTAAGTCGTGAATAATTTATCTATTCCCCGGTAGGATACTGTTTCCCATTTCTTATGCTATTTTGTAATGCGATTCAAATTCAATATTCTGGACCACAGTTTAGAATTCTAGCTTTAAATCATTCCATCTATCCTGTTACAATTCTAGCACTACAACATGAAGGTGGTCCTTATTTTGGGTATTTTCGAATTTTTAAGCTGACAAAGGCATAACAGGGAGTCTTCTTCTTGAATAGGATAGTGTAAATTTCACTTTTTGGTTAAAATATAATGATTTAATGATATCGCTATAAATGAAAATACAACATTAACTAGTCTTTCTAAGTAGACGTGCCTCTTTAGGGTTGAAAATAATCAAAGAGTAATTTTCTTAGAAAAGAAAAGAAATGAAAAATTAAAGAGTGAGTACTTTTTCTTTTTTAATCAAATATAGAAATAATACAATAAGGTAAAATTCTTTAATCCATTCGCCGTTTGGTTTAGAAAAAGAGAAACGAGCTATCTAATCGATTAGCGTGATTGATTGATTGATTGATTTCCGTTTGTAATTCTTGTTGAAGTCTTTCAAAGAACCAGGATTGAATTTCGATCGTCGCTCTCTTTGTCTCTCTCCATATTGCTTACTTACAAATGGCGAAGCTTCAATTTCTCATGAACTTGTTCTCTAGTTGCATGCAAAAATACCTTATAAGTATAAAGTAACTCTTGTCGTTCCACAAATTGATAATACGAGTTCCAAATTAGTTCAGGGCCGGCGTTGATAATTATAGCCGGAGTGAAATTTTGGATTACACACGCACACACATACATGCACATATACACGCAAAAAGAAATGGCGTGTAATTTGATTTGACATTTACAATTCGACCAATTCGATGTTCCTTTGGCCATTGTTCCGAGTTAGCGAAGGACAATTTTTATGTTCGTGTTGACGCCTACGGATCCGAAAGACTTCTAATTGAAAATTCCCGGGTGCCAATTAAATCATAATTTGACATTTTCGTATAAATATAAATCGATTTGATCTTGGAAATAATGTGAATTTAAATATTCTTTTAATAAACTTTTCTATAGTTAGAATTGTCAAATAAATCTTCTAAATTGCGTTCCTTATTTCTTAATTTCGCTTACTTTATGGTAGAAATCCATTCATTTTAGACATTTCACTTGTGATATTCATTGTATTAGATAGTAGAAGTGTAATATTGAAATAATTATGTTCAAAAGGTGCTAATCGTATTAAAATTTAATATTTTTCTAAAAGCCCAAAGATATTAAAACTCAATAAATACTTCCTATTCGTATAATAAGAGAATTGAAATCTTTTTGTCAATATTGAATCACTTTTTTAAATAAAATAAAAGCCATTTGATTTGAGATATACAAAAAGATCTATTCATCATTTAATCCTTTGATTATCTATTCCGGCGGTGTAAACACTATTAACTTAACTTTTTAGAATTTACAAGGCTGAAATTTGCCCATGTCTTGAATACGCTACGCACATGTAATAAAGAGGCGCCTTCAAACATTGCCTCCTACTGCAATTCAGAAAGGAACCATAAAATTAATAGTGCATTAGGCCGTTCCTAATTTCCTTGATCCTTTGCCCCCCTCCCACCGGTAGAATTATTTCCTGTCCTTTCCCTTTTTTAAAGACTAACACTACCGGGGCATATATGCAAATGAGATCAAAGAAAATAAAACCGGCCCAGAGCGATTTTTAATTCTATCTTCCATCTCTGAAAATTTTTACCAGTTCTGTCTTACTATTTTCTATGACTGATTTTAG
Source organism: Forficula auricularia (assembly GCA_024734495.1). NCBI lineage: Eukaryota > Metazoa > Arthropoda > Insecta > Dermaptera > Forficulidae > Forficula > Forficula auricularia. The sequence goes on from JALMQS010000099.1 coordinate 95,222,273, forward strand.
TTCATCTTTCCATTTCCATAAATGTTCTATCAATTCCTGTTTATTCATCTTGTTAATTTGCCACCATTTTGACTATCATATCATATACAATTATAAATATAAATTATCAAAAGATTTAAATGCAAGTTGCATTTCGTTGACTTAGAGTGTAAACCTGCTAAATACATTTTTTATCATTTATGACATATTAATACCAATCGAAAGAAAAAGAGATGCACCAACGTCCAAGTAAAACTGCTACTTAAAATTACGATCGTAAGTTGTAGGAAAAAAAATGTGAAAATAGTTTTTTCCTAAACAACAATATTAAATTTTGTTTGTTTTTTTCTATGCCCTGTAAAATTTCCTCGTTGTGAGTTAGCAGGTTTACACTCTAAGGCGACGATTTAATTTAAAGAAGCATATACACCAATACCTCACTTTGCGTCGTGGTTATGTTCCAAAAAACACGACGCAAAGTGAATTAAGATTTTCTATAGCAAACCATGTAAAGATCGAAGATAGGTTCCAGGGTTACGAAAATACTACTTTTTAAAAAGAAAATTGAACAAAGTAAACATTTAAAAAACAAAAATAATATAAAATTTTATTACATACATACAAAAAACAAAAAAAAACGTATTCAATTAAAACAAAATGAACAATTCAATTAATTTATGAAAAACAAAATTAAAATTAATCACTGTCTGATGTGTCCATAGTGGCTGTTGTCGTAAGTCGGCTTTCTTTCACAAAAATTGGTCCAATGTTTGCTGAACAGCTTTTTTTTCAATGTAAAATAAATTTCCTTGTAGCAATTGATATTCGTTATAAAAATTATTATTCTCTTTAAAAAAAACACAACATACTACATAATTGAAACTGAACTCTAAAATTAGCAAAACACAAGTGAAAATAAAAATGTATTAAAATTGCGTTGATTTTCAGTTAGAAAGAGAATCCCCGAGTTTTGATGGCATGGCGCAATTAGAGACAAAAGTGGTGCCATCTTTAAAAAAAAAAAATTCAAAAAAAAAATAAAGACTCGAACCCAAAACAACGCAACATCGAAAATCTAACGACGCACAGTGAAAATTAGTACTAATTAAGCAGCGACGCAACTTCGAAAAAACGTAAAACGAAACGACGCAAAGCGAGGTATTGGTATACCTATGTATTATTAAAATACCATATTTTAAAATTATATTTAAATTAATTGTCCTAAGTTTGTTTAAAATTATTCTTCGGGACAGTGTAGAACGAAGGAATCAATTATATCGTAATAATCTATATCTCTACTAGATGAAGGAGGAGGTGTCAGCCAAAGATGGAATCACTGGGTTCAATAAAACGCCTTTAATAAGACGTTTCGGTCTGAATTTTATTTGGCCATCTTCAGTCATTTGGAGTTATACACAAAATGCGGTAACATATGTGATCGAACCAAGCCTTGTCAAAAATAAAAGTTTCAGAATGAAAGTACTTTCATTCTGAAACTTTTGGGTCCAGGCACATTATAAATTCACATGAAGCTAAAAAAAATTTATTTTTGACAAGGCTTGGTTCGATCACATATGTGTACCGCATTTTGTGTATAACTCCTAATGACTGAAGACGCCCAAATAAAATTCAGGCCGAAACGTCTTATTAAAGGTGTTTTATTGAACCCAGTGAGTCCATCTTTTAGCTGATATCTCCTCCTTCATCTAGTACTAGTTTCATCACAGCTACGAACTCTAACAATAATCTATATCTCGCATTAGGCTGCTTTCTATTGAAAGTAAAGCTAACGAATTTAATCGTGTTCGCTACATAGTACTAAGAAGATAAGTTCTTACTCTACGTGGTACAGAAAAAGACCTCTCTGCTGTGCAGTTTGAAGCAGGCATACACAAAAATACGTTTTACTTACGGATAAATGTCTTGGACGCAACGCGGGTCCTAGGCCCACTAGCGCCCTTTAGGGAATTTTACGTGGCGTCCCTTATAAAAATTGAGTATTTCAATAAAGTACAGTTTGATTCATTAATGTAATAAAATTTTGGTTTCCATGCCCACATGCGCTACCCCCAAAGACCGGCACTGCTTGGACGTCTTTTTTGTGAATTATTTTAGGGCTGTCCAACCCGTGGCCCGCGGGCCGCATGCGGCCCAGCACTACAATGAGTGTGGCCCAACATAAAATCATAAACTTCCTTAAAACATTGAGATTTATATGTAGAGGTATATTTATTCCCTTTTTCGAAATATGAATGTACATTTGTACAATATGTGAAGCTTTTTTCAAGAATAAAATTCACTAAAAGCGAAATTATAAGCTCAACTATATGAGATAAAAAATAATGATATTTCGAATATTTAAAAATTCTTCTTCTTCATCTCATATTTTCATTTTCTAAAATATTTATTATTTCAGTAATTTCTATGCTACTACACTAACCAAGTTTATAGTTATATCATTTTAGTACGAAGAGACAAGGAATTGGGGTTTTCTAGAACAATCACAATTAATTGATAATTTCTCTCTTGAACTAAAACTTGTCAGGGCTTGTCTTTTAGATCTTTACACGTTCTTACATGTCAGTAGATAATAGATAGTCAGAGATTATTATATCCGTGACCCTTTTAAAAAATAAATTATCAATCCTCACATCCTTCTTTAATCCCATTTGATTTAAACCAGAGCTGTCCAACTCGTGGCTTAATATAAATAAGTCATAAAATTCCTTAAAACATTGAGATTTAACTATATGTAGATACTGGAAAACACACAACAATTTGGCCTGATAATTTTTTTGCTCTAAAATAAGAAATCTGAAAATCTACTGTGAAGTTTTGGAAAAATAAAAGTGCTTAATTTTAAATTATGAACCAGGAACTAGATTTTAAGATTTCCTAAAAAAAATATCCTTTTGATCTATTTTCGACTCCATTTTCATTAGAAATAAATTTTCTACTTGCAAACATTCTGATTGAATGTTCTAGAACAACAATTAGATACCGATCTGAAAGAAAAATTGAATATTGTCTGTTTATTAGAATTTTATATTAATTATCTAACCAGGAAAATATATAAACAAATACTAATACAGAACAAGAAGCTATTTTCAAGTATACAATTTACGAAAAGTAAAATTAGAAGCTCATTATGAGCTAAAAAATTAATAAAGTTCTTTTTTCTACATTATTAACTATCTTTTTTGAATGACAAATATCAATTTAATTATAATATTTTATCCGCGTTCCAGAGACAATTTTTTTCCTTCAAATGTGACCCGTGTAAGCCATAAGGTTCGACACCTCTGAATTATTTCATTAATTATATGTCAGAAATTCTCTTATAATTACATTAGTGGCTTATTTGAAGTATTTAAACGATCAAATAAACTCTTTAAAAAAGTAAAATAGGGCTTAATTTTTAGATGAAACGCTTCCGATTTTTTTTGTATGTTTTGTCGCCCCATTAATCTGCTGCCCTGGGCTATAGACCAGTTAGTCCATATGTAAATTCACTCCTGGCCATGAGGATATGGTCAATTGTAAATATAATAAAATCATTTTTGTATTAAACAGAAGATATTATGAAAATTCAAGAATTCCAATTTACAAGAATTTACTGATGTGAAGTTAATTTCATAGTAGAAGCCACTTTTCCAATCTTTTGTATTTTGACCATTCCTAAAAAGCGTTCAATCATTGATCGAATCTCTTGTAGATGTTTTATCAAATGTTGTCTTTAAACAGTATAATATATTTTTAAATCTTTGTTTAACATTTTAATCCTTCGGAAGGGATTGGATGTTAGCCAATCTCAAAAAGATCTCTCGAAATTTATTCCTGAGACAATAGATATCGCTGGAGCTATTTTATTCTTTTCGTTACCAACAGTGATTTATGATGATCGAGTCGCCAATATGGATATGTAGCCAGTCCCGAGTGTAAATCAGCTCAAGTCATTCACACGACATCGATCATACATGGATGTCTTACACAACATCAACAGCAACGTTGCTACAGTTACTTTTACAATACAAAAGGGGGAGATTATTCAAAAACGAAGGGTCAGAGGACTTCCGGAACAATGATGGATAACAGCCACCTACAATTAATTTTCTCAAGTTGGCCCTTATGGATTTCGTATTAGGTGTTAATTAATAGCTTCACAAGTTTGATAATAGAAGTTACTTAAAAGGAAGCCGAGTGAAAAATGCGAGACACTCAATTGTTTTAATTTGACTATTGAATAGAATATCTTTCGGTCTTGTATTCTAATCTTTAATTATCTATTGATTTTGCTCAATTGATTCTTTTGTTATTTCTCAATAAATACCATTGTGAATTAATTAATATTACGTAGCTACTCCTATTTTCAGTTTGGTTATATTACCTTGTCAATATGGAACAATAGCTTAGTAGTGAACATTTTCAAAAGTCCTTATATTAGATAAACTTTCATCATTTCGAAATTTCTATAGTGATTAATTTATTTTCATTAATAAATTAATTTGTTCTCGATTTTTTTTAGAGTTGGCTTTACAAGGTGCGAACGATGTGCCTTATCAGGAAACCGAGACAAAAACATGAGTAAATAAAATAAGTATTACTTTACTATTATATAAACTATGGTAGAAAAATACTTGCCTAAATTCGGAGTATTTATTTTACAATAGATTCCATTTCTTAAAGAGGAAATACACATTTTCACACCATTTCGCATCTCGTAATTATGATAACTTTAATGGAGCTAAGGAGGTTCTTTCGCGACAATCCACTCCAAAAAGTTTTAGCCTCGTAACCACTCTATAAATATAAAAGGAACTAAAATTTTAAGGTATTTTTTTTACCTGACTGTCCACTCACACTACGAAATCTCTATACGGACGCACACATTCTTACCGGTCGTTTCCAAGCCATTGTGCTTATAACCCTCCACTAAAAATAATCGCCCAAATATGTTTTTTTGTTTTTTATCAAAACTACGTGGTAAATAATTTCTTTTTTTTTAAGTTACTCCGAATATATTATTCTAACAAATATTAGTTTTTCATCAAGATGGTGAAAGTCCTTCAATGGAAAAAAAAATAAAATAATGATCATATCCCCACCCTTTCCCTATCTAACCTATGATAAAAATGTCATTTTTAATTGCAATTATTTCATGTTTGGTGTGGTAAATCGTATTCAAATTTTAACAGTATATGTATTATTCTTTTAATGACTTATATTCCAAGTTTCAAAAACTTCTAATGAAAAGAACTACCTTAAGATATAAAGTTAGCTAATTTCTAGGCGCTTTGGTAGGAAGATATTTTCTCTGGTTCATATATCTGACACTATGTTGTCATTGTTAGATAGCATTAAAGAATCTGACCTCTCGTGGAATGTATCTCTTATTTATTTTAAATCCAATTAGAAAAACAAGCCCTAAAATTAATTATAAATTTCGTTTTTAGTTTTCTTTAATCCCTTGGACCGTCGTGGAATCAATTCCACTACCATACTTTTTTTTTACTTTCATTTATATATAGTAATATAGTGGCCTATAAAAAAATTTATTCATATAAAATCCCAATCATAGTGGGAAAGAGAGGGCGATATAATGCTTTCCTCTCTCTTCTAACTTTATTAGCAAATAAACTGTAAACACGCGTAATAATTAAAAGAAGCCATCAAAATGTTTGCTTTTTTACCTGAAAACATTTCCTGAGAGTAAAAAATTCCAATCTTGAAAGATTTTAGTTAATGAGCTGAAAATTGTTGCACAAATATGTATTTTCACATTACAATTCACCAAATTTTAATCTTATGCCTGAAAAAGTTTTCTGAACGTATAAAATGTCAATTTTGAATGATTTTAGTGAATGAGCTGAAAATTGGTACGCAACATGTTACAATGAAGCAAATTTTAGCTATATAACTGAAAATCTAAAGTTTTTGCCTGTACATAAATTAATTGAAATTTTTATTTAATTAAGTGATGTTATTTATAGCTACTTGGGGCCCACTCATGGATTGACGCAGCAAGAGATTTTCCGTAAAGAAAAGTATGGGGTTACATTCAGTGGCTTGACACCTTTCATCTCATTCATTTTGTTTCCATCTTTAGCTAAGGTGTTACATCACTATCATTAAATACCATATATTTCGCTGTGTTGGACGGATAGACAGCTTATGACAAGATGAGAATAATAGGACTCAGACCGTAGATTTACGCATTCTAAAAAATATTTTGAGAGCAATGAGATTAGTCTGGTTTTGCCTAAGGTCGTTCCTTAAAAAAATCAACACATTAATTATTTTTTATTAAATGAATTAAAAGGAAAATATATTATAGACCAGGGGTGGCCACTAACCTTAACTTTGGGAGCCGCAAATTTATAAAACTGTTTCAAAGCGAGCCACATTGTTTGGAGATTAATTGTGGTTTATTAAAAAAAAGACACCTTTTTTTATTTTATAAAATATAAATGAAGTAACATATATTTTTTGCTCTACTTTACTTATAACATTACAAAAATTTTTTATTATTATTATTTTTTTAATTTAATTATTATACATGGGTGTAGCATAAAGATCTACCACATTTTGAAGAGATATAAAAAATGAAAAAATTTAACTAGAAAAAAACTTCAAATTTATTTTTTGAAAAGGAAATAAATGATTTTTTTTATGTATTTTTAACATTATCTGACAATCTAGTTTTTGCATTTCTGGCCTTCTGAGGGGTCCACAGAATATGCATACAAAATTTGGTTGAGTTTGGTCGAAAGGGCTAGAGTTATAATTTTTGACCCCTCTCCTATTTTGGGTATGTTTTTGCATTTCTAGCCTCTGGGAGTCCACAGAATATGTATATAACATTTGGTTGAGTTTGGCTGAAAGGGCTCAGAATTTTCATTTTTGGCCCCCCCCCCTTTTTTGTCTGGTAATGTATGAAATACATTTATTAAAAGTTATTTTATGTACTTTTCAAAAATATTTTCAGTTTTTACTTAGTTAAATTTTTTCATTTTTTTTATACCTCTTCAAAATGTGATAGATCTTTATGCCACACCTGTACTTTTTGAAATCAGTATTATTCAAGAGGGTTCAAGAGCCGCACGAGATTGTCTGAAAAGCCGCATCCGGCTCGCGAGCCACGTTGTGGCCACCTCTGTTATAGACCATATCATTGACGACAGCGTTTCAGCTGTCAGCCGTTAATTGAAAATTTCAAAATTTCAAAGTTGATTAGATTAAGTACAGCAAATTGATGTTAGGTGGGGCTAATAGCAATCACTTATTTGTAGGATAGTTATTATTAAATACATTTTATAAACCAATCTGACTTTTTTCAATTGATTACGAAGTCAAATTACTTTTGAATCCGAAATTTATTTGAAAAATATTTGTCGTATAATAATCAGTATTTTGGAATTTAATATTTAAAAGTAAAATTATTTATTCAGGAATCTCGTAGGATTCGAAAACTTATTAATATGTTAATTCTAGGATTAATAGTCTAAGAATGCCGTAGTATGTAGCATTATAGGAATACGACTCTCTTATTTTTCTACATTTAAATATTTTTGCCTTAATTATTAACATTGAACTTATACAGTGACGATTTGAAAAGAAGACAAAAACGTTTAGTCAACACATTAGTGTACAAAATAGTTTCAAATGATAAATAGAGTCAAAATTATTTTTTTTAATATTATATCAAAATCATTAGAGCCTTTTTGGAAAATTTTGAAAAAGTGAAAATTACTGGAATAAAGAACTGTGAAAAAAGGTGGTCGAATTTCCATAACATATTATGTAAAATTTTCTAAAAGAAATTTAATGATAAATCTTCCACACACCTGAATGAAATGGAAATTTGTTTCTATTGGGGACTACCTTTTAATTTATATGCTTTTAATATTTAAGTTAAAGGGTGTCATATTAATATAAGCTTTGGTGAATTATTAGATATCTAATAATTAATAAAGATTAAATTTTAATTTATCATTATTTTATTTAAATCTATTTTGAGTTAGAGGAGTTCCGCCTTTAAAATCAAAAACACTTCCTAGATTTAAATTATTTTTTCACGCTTATATAAAATTGAATTCTTTCTTTGAAATAGCATTATGCGTTATTAAATTCTTTCTTTGTCATTTGTTTTCAGGTATGAACCGGTTTCGATTTCGTCCATCACTTCTAAATTCCATTGAGCTTGAAGGTAATTATACTTATATAAATTATGAGGACATGTGCATGATTTAAAAACATTTATATTAACACGAAACTCTCCGAAGGCAAGTTCCTCATTTTTCCCAGTAGGCATCACTTGAATTGGCTTTAGAATTCCTGTTTTCAAAACCTGAGTTGAAATATTCATTTGCAGCAACCATTTGCATGACACTGGCCTAAGCAGAAAAATTTCCAGGTAGGATTGTATCGACATTAAACCAAGTGCATTCTCCTTTTGAATTATTCACTGTTTGATTTAACTCTGGATTCCTAGCAAGGGAGCTTAGAAATATATATGATTTAAGATAAAAATTAATCTGCTAGTTTTTTTTTATTTTTTATTTATTAATTGTCACTGGAACAAAGCCCATTTGAGAACAGCACATAAGTAAAGTTTTAGTAGGGTTAGTGAGGGAGCCAAGTTTTTAGCCGGTAGAAATTTTTATTTGCCAGCCAGGATCGAACCTCGGCCTTCCGCCCCAACATCGTCATAATCGATTAATGCCGAAGCGGGCCCAGCGTTAGCCGGCTCGCAAACCCGACCTCAATCTGCTAGTTAACTAAACGAAACTTGAAAAAAAGATCTTTGGTAATTTATTTTTTATTCATTTTGATCTTATTATTATTATTTCTTTATCTGTCTAAATATACTTTATTATTTGTGAACTAAACCTGTATGCTAATACTTTCGGCTCAGCTTTCTTTATGGACTTTCGATAGGTATAGCGTAATAATAATTTATTATATAGAAAACACTGATTAATCATCATTTTACAGTACATTGTCTATGGAAATTATTGGGATTTAAATTTAGTTATGCTTAATCTTCCTCAGTACGATTCAATTCTTATTAAACTATGGGTTCTATTGTTAAGTACTTAGTATATTTATAATCTTTTGAACTTCGCATGTAATCTTTTGATATTGTAAAATAATTTCGTTATAATCAATGCTTGATATCATTTTAACCTGAAAGACTTAAAAGATCAAGAAATAGATAACCTAGAAGACAAAAAAATGTTTATATTTATATATTATATAGTACGGTTTTGGATTTATTGCGCTCAAATACAACTATTTTAAAAGTATTTTATTCACTAATATTGTTTGATAAAACATTTAGCTAATAATAAGCAAGGAGTGCTGAAAAATTAATTATAAAAATACAAGGAAATAAATTTGTAAATCATTTGGAATTGATTTATGTGTGGAGAACGTTATTCGATTGAATATTTGCAATTATGCATGTATGAAAGATCTAAGTTGATAAGAAACTTGTGAGATACTAAATATAATAGTTTACATATTTCTTTAAATATTAATTTTTTAACTGAAGACAACTAGATTAAAGGAGGGGAAAATTTAATAATATATGCATTCGTAAATACATTTTACATTATATTTTGAGAAAAAGAGTTTAATTTTTTCTTATATATAAATTAAATAACGAATAGCAAAAACTTGAATAAAACACTCGCTATAACTATAATTTTGTCATGTATTTTATAATTTATTCACAGAAGAAACTTAATGCGTTCATTCACTTTTTAATTACTTATAATTTAGCTAATTTATGTTTGGATATTATTATATACAATTTTTAAGGTAGTGGTTCATACATAAAACATAAAGTTTTAATTCCAGTCCAGTAAGTTTTATTTAATTATGAATTTAAGATGTTGATTTGAGTAGATTTTAAGAAATTAATGACTAGGCGGCCAAATAAATAAAAAATATACCTATTTATTTTATCGTTTTCAGAATGAACTTTTCACTTACTGAACAAAAGACACATCGAAAGTATCGATGTAGGAGGATTCAGACAAAAAGCCTGTGCTTGCTGTAAAAGGAAACCTTTTCGAGCTAGCCCTATAACACAACTCTCAAAAGATTCTTTCTTCTAAACCAATGAAATTTCTCTTACCAACATTCAATATTTTTCCAAGTTTTTTACCTTCCATATGATTTTCACTTATCTTATACTATTAGATATAATGAGCAATTCAAGGTACCTACTAGTTGACGCGATTTAAGGAAACCTACATCTCGATTTTTATAAAAATACTTCGTGGAATGTGTGAATGAAAAGTGAATTGACAATGTTGATATAAGTAAGACCTCTGATTAAGTTAATCGAATTTATTAATACAGATAGGTAGAACATTGTTTGGCGCCGAAGTAATATAAACCGAAAAGTTGTAAGTATAATTTATTTTTAAATAGAAAAACTGTATTTATTTAATATTCTATGCACCAATGGGTAGGCTATAATTCTAGAAAAATTTTAAAATAAAAAATATATTATAAGTTAATGGTTAATCACTTATAGATCTAATTAAATATTAATAAAAATCAGATAACCTCAGTAAAAACCAACCCGGTCTAAAAAATAGATACTTGTCTTGACTATATAATTCTTAATAGGTAAATAATTATAGAATGGAAAGTCATTAAACCTGATAAAGATCAACACTAATTAAATCATACAGTAATTATCACTTATATTTTGCCTATTGTGTATTTTTTAATTAAAATCTTATAAATGACTATTTCTGAAATTAATGTATAAGTTCGCACATTTAAATTAATTGAAACACATCAATTACGCAAAACCACTCAGTTTCCCTTGACGATTAAATAAGAAACAAATCAAACCGATCAACTTTTTTTTCTTCATGAGCTTTAGAGAATGCAATTTTTTTCTACTCTCATCATTTTTAGAACCTTCAATTCTTAAACAGCCAGATTTTTTATTAATATTATAAATAAATACATGGATATTAGTCTTGTATTCCTGAAAAGACGCAAATATACACCAACAAATTTGCTTCTAATCCAACCCCTTTCTGTTTTATTAGATGCAAGAGCCTTTTTTCGACTTTTTAAATCTAATGAATTTTTTAGAAACAAAGTCACGAAATGTAGAAAAGAAAAAAAAATTTTATTTTAAAAAAACTAAAAAAACACGCTTCTAAAAAGTACAGAATAATGTAATACTTAATCAAAAAAGTATGGGGCACAAAAACATGTACTTTTAATTAATTTCGACAAAGTGCCGCACGCTTTTTTTTATTAAGTATTACATTATTTTGTACTTTTTAGAAGCCTGTTTTTTAGTTTTTTTTTTTAATATAATTTATTTTTTTACTTTTTAGTCTTAATTATTTTTATAGAGAAAAGTTTGCAGAATTTAACAGAACAAAAGTCACATTGATACATAGATGAATATATACATACATACATACATACAGGTGAAGATAATGTAAAGCGTGTAAAAATGTATAAGTACTTTTTCTGAGATCATACTATATTATTTATATGAAGCTAATACAGTTAAAAAAATTTAATTAGATTAAGATAATTCAACCACCAATTATTTTAACAATTAAGGTCACTTTTTTCATCTAGAGTTAAACTTGGCTGGAGATCAACTTAGTTTTAGATTATAATTAGCTGTTCGATTGCGGTTATTTGCGGCTATATCTATAGATAGCTCCACACATATCTGAAAATTAGTAGTCAAAGATATTAGGCAGTTTTAGTGGTAGTTAGTATTCTTAAAAATATTCTTCTGTTAAAGTGTTAGATTATTTCTGAATAAAACAATATTTTATTGATGACAAATTATAAATGAAGTTGTTCGATATTACCAAGTTTAATTTTATATTTTGAATAGATAAGATAAACTAATTCTATTATATTTATTTACAATTGGAAAATCAATTGAGTAGGATGTAATTATATCAGGCGTAGACAATTTTCCAAAAATATATGCTCTCCCAGTGTTTTGATACACGTTTATATTTGAGATTTTATTTGAAGAAATTATTAAAAAATTTCTAAACATGCATAGATACATGTATGTTAGGTAAGCCTTAGGCATAAAACCGTTTTACATTCACATAAATAAATAGGAAGGATATATCGATCGATGGATAAAAATAAAATAATCCCTTTCAATTATTTTGGACATAATCTTTTGAGGCCCCTTAGAGATAGTCAACTATACATACAAGCTATTAAAAAACTGATATAAAAGCTATGGCTCATACATTTCTGGCTATAATGTATAAATTGTTCATATAAATATATAGAAAAAATATATATATCTTACAAATAATTATTTTAAAGTTTTTTTTATTGGTCTTCGTTTCTTATTATTTATTAGTTTTGGTTTGGTTCTTTTCAATCAGATCAAGATTCTCTAAAGGCGCTTTTTATAGTTAGCTTTTTTTCAATATAATTCTTATTTAATGATGAAAAATAACTCTTTTTTTAAATTCTAAAATCTTAATGATTTAAGGCTTCCGGTCATCTCCCCACAAACAAAAACTTAAAAAACAAAAAGAACAAACAATAGAACTGTGTATGAATAAATTTTCTTTTCTAATTCAAATTTCAAGACCATTACATTCAATGAATGTTAAGTGTTGGAAAAAAACACATCATAAAGTGACTTAAGATATAGCTATAGTTGAAGAATAAAAATAAAAAAGATATATATATATATATATATATATATGTATATATATATATATATATATATATATACAAAGGAATAAAGTAAAAGAACATTATTCTTGAGTATGAATATAATATGTATGTATAATTTCATATAAGCCTATTAGAGAATATAAACAGTAGCTGAAATTGGCAAAATGGTCATAACTGAAGATTGTTTTTTAGTAAAGAATAGAGATTAATAATTCATCTATAATCTCAGTTCAGAAAACAATATAATTAATTTCAAAAATTTTTAAACAAATTTTTAAAAATTATCATTTTACTATTAATGATGAAGAAAATTATTATATTATATTGTGCGACTTTTATAGATTGCATGCTAGGACGAAAATAATGGCCTGCATATCCGTGCATTCAGATATTCTTTAACTGGGAAAATGGATAAGGAGGAGGGCATATGTTTGTGGTTAAGATAGAAAACAATTTACCACACCGCATATAGGGGTCTTCAATTCCCAGGACTCCTAGTCACCTATTCCAGGTCATGGGGAAATTCTTTTATGTTGAAATTTTGCTGGTCAGGTTAAGAATTTGGAAGGTTAAACCACTAATGATATACGTAAATAGAGAACAAATTGACATTTTCCACAGGAACACGGCGATTAAGCCTCAATTTCAGTTTCACGAGAACCAAATTTATTTCATACAATTAAATACAGAAAACCTTGAATGATTTTCTGAATATTTTTAAATAGTTCCAGAAACTATACGAAACGCAATATATTTCTTCTTCTTCTTCAAATAGCCATACTCGATTCCGAGCGTTGGCAATTACTGTGGAGAGCATCCTCTTCATTATAATTTTCCGGGAATTTTCACAGTTATTGTTTCCCATTACCTTCCCCTGGAGGGATTGGATTATAGCCCGTCAAATATCAAATAGTCGGGCTTGAACTCGCGCTAACTTGATTAGAAGGCATGCTCTATTAGTGTAGTCCTTATTTTGAGTATTTTCGAATTTTTACGCTGACATAGGCTCATATGGTTCGAAATAAATAAAATAAATATCCCCCCAAGTTTCAAGTCTATCTCAATTTTAACCTGTGTCGCAACAGCAAGTTTCCCATCTACATAACATGGGGTTTTGGCATTGAACGATCAATTTTTTATTCCGGTCAAAGTAATACTTCAAAAAATTTGAAACTCTGTAGACTTTATCATTATAATAGTTGCTATCCTTCAGAATTTTTACAGATTTTTTACGCTGACATGGGCTCATATGGTTCATATAGTTCTTATAATTTTGGAGTTACAGTTAGATAAAATACTGCTATATATTAATGTTAGTATAAGTTATAGAGTCCAAAATTATAATAACTAAAAATCTGTAATAATTCTGACGAATAGCTACTATTATAAGGATAAAGTCAACAGAGTTTAAAATTTTTTGGACAATTAATTTGGACGGAATAAAAAATTCAATGCCAAAAACCCCATATTATTTAGATGAGAAATTTGCATCGTTGTGCAGCACAGGTTAAATTTAAGATAGAGACTTGAAAGTTGGGGGATATTTTTATTTATTTATTTCGAACCATATGAGCCTCTGTCAGCGTAAAAATTCGAAAATACCCAAAATAATGACCGCCCTAATGCTCTATAACCACTCAGCCAATCTGACTTCCAATGTTTATTAGAAAAATTGTATTTTATTTATCAAAGGGTTTCCGCCAGTATTACGTTATATTTTTCCAAATGATTATTTTTATTGCTTAGCAACTGTCCAAATCTTATCAATTAAACATTAAAATCTGACTAAATAACTTATAAATAATTATATTTAATTCATTAAACATATATCATGTTTTTTATTGGAGGATCAAGTCTAATTTGCATAACTATCGGAAGACTTATTGATTATCCATTAAGATTCCTTTTAATGAATATTCATCTGATAACCATTAGTGAATGTCAATATAATTAAAAGAGTATAATTACTCCACTCGCTAGATAATCGTTTCTATTCTTAATTTTAGTTTTCGAAGAATCGAACCATTAGATCTTACCTGATATTTATTTATTTGTATTTCTTAATTAATCTATCTTAATTTGTTCTCAACAGAATGGCTGAAGTTTCTTCAAAACACTCGTTCCAACCTTAATTTAGATTAAATCAACTAAGAGATATTGAAATGAAATGGAAACGAGTTTTGGTACGAGAGCAGGGTTTGAGTGCCGCGAGGGTACTTTTGCTTATTGGAAATCGTACCAAATCAACCAGGCTTTCTATCTGGACCTGTTCATTTTTCTTCCATTTAGTCCAGAAAAATATATCTATCGATAATTTAAGTGGCTTTGTTGAGTGAAGAAAATTAGCGATTTCTCGATAAATACATACAAGAGTGGATTGGTTGCCATTAATTCAATCAATAAGGAGCGGTTCGATTCGCGCCGATATCCGAAATACGATCTCCATCACGTCTCAATTTACGCGATATATAGCAATGAACCAATACAAATGCAATTTGTTGATAAATTTGTTTGAAAAATATTTTTGATTAAAATAATTGATAAGTTGATATCAGACTGTTGTTTGCAGTAGTATAATGATTTATTGTTAAAGTTAAAATAATGTGAGTAGAAAGTTCAGGAATGTTATAATAATCCAACTAGACACAAACGAATCACGAATTACATACACATTTTGTTTATTCATTTGCTTTATTTTCTTTCACTTAATTGATGCTTAATGAAAGAAAGAATTTTCATCAATTATTTTAATATCTTTATTAAAAATGCTTCCTTTAATATATTCTACAATTATTTTGTTAATTTATCATGAGAGTTATGAATCAACAACTCTGTTATTCATCTTGGCAAACTAAATTTTTCCAATATCCTTGTAAAATTGCACATTATTATAGCTAATTTCAAAATTTCAATATTTATTAAAAAAATAATTAATATTTTTATGTTATTTTTTACTTTACCATACAGGGTATGGTCAAGTATTGTAATCGTGAATGAAAAAGTGTTTTATTGCTTAATTTTTTCTAAATATCTCAAACAATAATATTTTGATAAAAAATTGAGCGAAACCATTGCGTTTTGGTCTACAAAAAAAGCCCTAATGAGTAGACATCGAAACAATTATATTTTACAAGATATTAACTATCAAAATGTCAGTTAATTGTATAAATCTACTTTACCAAATTTTATAAACGCTCGAGCTCAAAAACTAGTGTAAATATCAAAACGGAATTTCACATGTAGCCCTGTTACATTAAGATTAAGAGCTGATTAGAATTTAGTTAACATAGAACAAACAATTAAGGGGGGTAAAATTAAAATTATAAAATTTTCAAACTAAAAAAAACCCCAGAAAAATAAAATTTGTATAATCGACACCTATGATAAAAAGATACTCATTATTTATTATTAAATAGACCCTTTGATCGATTTGTACGAGCTATATTGCTCTGACAGAAGGACAAACTCATAGATATTGTACCGATAATAAATAATAAGGTTCTATTTTACTTTTGAACGCTATAGTAAAAATAAAAAAATTAAAACGCTCTTTTGAGCTGAATAGAAAAAAATCTTGTGTTGTAGGAGGTAGTATGTCACATCAATAGGGTTTCTTTTTTTAAGTAGCAACACAATGATTGCTTTCTGTATTTCCTTATCAAACTAATCTTGAATCTTTGGTTGTATTATTAATATACTATAAAATGAACCTATAATAAAATAAAAGAGTTATTATTTTTTTCTAGGGTCAAAATTGGTGGGGGGCTGTTAAAAAATAGAACTATATCAATATAAATTCTAGACCCATTAATCGATTTGTAAGAAATTTGCACCCTATGCGAAATACGACCTTATGAAAATGACTCACAGCACGGCGACTTATTTAGTCTAAAGTTAAAAACACTCACTCATTTATTTTCGGTCATGTGGGTGAATTTTTAAAAAAGTCAATTTTAGCACACTATTTCTTCTATTTAAAAGAGAATAGGAAACATCTGACCTGTCTCATTCTTATCTGCAAGGTAATCGAAACGATTTTCATTGTAAGAAAAACAGTCCTTGCCAGCTTTGCCAGGTTGCCTCACAAACACGAATTGAATTTTTTTCCGAAACTATTTTTTTTTTTTAATTAATTTAATTGAGATATGAATTATTTTTCTTAAACAAACAAGGATATGAAAACAAATTCCAGAACATTTCAATCAAATCATTAAATGTAGATAGTCCATTACAATATCCTTAAAAAACAATAAGGTCCACATTACACAATTATCTAAATATGAATATCAAACATAACATATGAGTATATTATGAATCATAATATATTAGATTCAATTCTTATTTGCGTGTCATATCGATTGACCACTAATTGGAAAGTTCAAGGTGTTTTTTGTTATAATACACACTTCTTACAATCCTAATTATCATTGAAAAATACCTATTCTGCAACAAATAATAAATTATTTTCATTGAAGCTCAGGTTTCACATGGGAGTTGAAGAATAAATAAATAATGAATGCTCTCTGGGTCTGGACCTTTACAATGTTAACTCATAAAATGCTGAAAAAATAATCTTCTCATGAAATTATATTCTTAAAAGTTTGGAATATTTTTAAATTTTTAATTTGCCAATTTATGAAGAAAATCCTTGAATAATTTTTTATTTGAACCGTTACTTCACGCATCATTATTGCATTTATTCTTTGCATTCAAATGAAAAACAATTAATACACGTTATTGGCTATTATACTTTTATTTACATCCCAATGATCGGGTGCATGGAGAGAAACTCAGAGTCTAATTCATGAATACAATAACGTACATCTTAACGTATATTAAGAATAAATGACGTTGCAAGATAATTGTTTGGGAATTTATCTAAATTAATAATAGAAGGTACTGAGTAGATTTTGATGAGGTAGTCCAAGGTTCAAAAAAGAGAAATAATTATAACTATCTTTTTTTATTGAAAACAGACGTTTTGGAGGTTTATTCCCTCCTTCTTCAGGGTTTTGAAGGAAGTCAGTGAAGGAAATTCAATGTGACATTCCTCTCTGTCTTCTCTTTCAGTGGCAGTAACAATATTATACAGTATTTCATTCTCGTTAGAATTAAGTGAATGTTTGTCGGTTTTGAATAAAAAAGATAGTTATAATTATCTCTCTTTTTGAACCTTGGCTGCCTCATCAAAATCCACACAATTCACTTATCAGTCGGTCTCCAAAAATACTTCAATAGAAGATACTTCTTTCGATATCTAAAAAAATAATTTCTGACTCCTACCCTCATTCACACAAAGCAGTATCCATTTGGAGCGAAGGTTGCAAAATATAATTTAAAAAAATCTAACGTTGAATTTGAAAAATAACGAAAATGATGCCGTATTCGATGAAATTTGCTAAAAAAAGAGAAGATTAAAATAAAATTTCAAAAAATTAAGGGTACTTTTATGTTGAAAAGTCACAGCCAGCCACTGATATATATATATATATATATATATATATATATATATATATATATATATATATATATATTTTTTCCCAATAGACAATGTACTCGCAAAGAGTGAGATTTGCGCTTTCATTAACAGTTAAATTCACTTCACGAATATTATAAAACAAATCTGCCAGAACTAATCCATTAAATGGAAGTTTTGAACCCGTTATTTGATGTTTCACTTAGCTATTAAAAACATGCTCTTTTTGCGTTTACTAACAAAATAGCAAGTGATTTCAAGCACATAAGTCAGCTCGGGTTCCCCTTGGTCCGCAAGTAATGACAAGTTTCGCTGCAAGTGTGCCGGGGTCAGGCGTACACAAAATTTCGTTTACAATTGTTTTGATATC
This sequence comes from Forficula auricularia, assembly GCA_024734495.1. NCBI lineage: Eukaryota > Metazoa > Arthropoda > Insecta > Dermaptera > Forficulidae > Forficula > Forficula auricularia. Next base: position 95,240,809 of record JALMQS010000099.1, read on the forward strand.
AAACAAAACATTAAGAAGGTATGCGTTAAAAAAAAGACTTTGATTTTTTTGCGACATCCTAATATACATATAAATATTTTCAGATGAATCGAACGAATCAAAATAAATAAAAAATCACTTATCAAATTTAAGGTCTTAATCTAACCATTTATTATTTCTAGTTCTATCACACCTTACCTTTTAGGCAAAGTCAATGATAATTTATAGGTATCTTAATTTCTTACATCCTCTGCTTCATGAAGACAGTGTCGACTGTAAAAGCCGAAAGAAAACAGTTCTCTAACATATGACCGAGCTGACCACACTTTCTATTATAATTTATTTGTTAGTAATGAAGCTGTTGAAGCTTTTATTTTTGTGATTAATTTGATTAAAGTTTGAATTTTTATTTAAATTACACATGATTAATTATAATTATTTATTGAAACAAATAAATACAATATAAATACTATTTGCTTTTTTATATTATATATACATATATATAACTGAATATAATTATTGTAAAATTTATTCTATCTCATAGGATTTATTTTCATTTTACGCTCCTTCGTTTTTTGCTACTTCCTCAATTGATTCCTCTCTATTTAGAATTCTTAAGAGGTGATTATTTTTCAAAGAGAGTAAATTAGCTAACAGTTCTTTTTTTTAATCATAATTTAACTCTTATGGTAATAGTATTTTAACATATTTGCCTATTTTTAAATTCATATAATTATTATTTATTTTTATTTAGAATTTTACATTTATATTTTATATTTATTTCGGTATATCCTACGCAAAGGCTAGCAAGAGGCCCTCTGAGCTAGTATATCTATATATATATATAAAATTAAGGCTTTGTCTGTACATTGGTCCAAATCAGGCCAAATTTTGGTTGCACACGTTTCAAGCAAAGTTATGAACGAAAACACCGTCAACAAAATTCCTGTCTGTCTGTATGTCTGTCTGTTTCAGGGGTTTCCTCAAAAGTTGCTCATGATTCACGTCAAAACGGCTGAAGGGATTATTATTTCATATTTGTATCAGATGTCTTCTAACTTACGTTTTTATATATAACGTTTTGATATCTTGACCCCAAAAAGGCGTTTGGGGGGGGGGGGGGGAGCGCACGAATGAAAATTATCACCTAAACTCCTAAACTATTAACTCTACGGCAAATTTTATAATGAGCAATGTTGTAGGGGATGTGATTTCGGACAACTTTTGTTTAAAAAAATTCTCCCGAAAAGGGTGGGGGAGGGTGAAAAATATCTAAATTCTTGCCCTTGGAGCAAACTCAACTAGGTAGGGATTTGTGGGTTGGTGGTCCGTGGTGGGTGGGGTGCGGGATCGAGTGTTGGGGTGGTGGTGTGGGGGCGGGGGTTGGGCACGGGTGCATGGTGCGGGGGGGGGGAGTGGAGTGTGAGGGGGTTCGTGGGTTGGGGGTCTAGGGGGCGTGCCTTGCAGCTAGTATAGCTATATATGAAATAATTGCTCATTTAATAAGTAGTATGAGATAAGATTGACTTTACTGTTGTAGTAATTAATCCCTTCATATTTCAAGCCTGTTTTAACCGACTTCAAAAAAAGGAGGAGGTTCTCTATTCGACTGAATTTTTTTTTTTTTTTTTTTAAATATAAATTTCCCCAACTGTCCCATTCGCTGATAATTTTACAAAAATATGATAGTACTAGTAGCAATAATATTTTATTTGCTTTTTAGAGTTAATTTTTTCGAATTTCAAAAATGTAATCATAAAATAATAATAATAAATAAATAAATAAAATATGATTTTTCTGAACATCATAATATGTTCTATCAAATGTAGGTATTCTGGTTTTTGAATATTTGTAAATATTAATGAATTATCGATAAAATAATTAATTTTTCCTATCCCAATTTCTCTTTTCATTATTATTTTTTATTCACTAGTGACAAATGGCACCGACAAAACTAATATATAAATTATTTTGATTTAAAAGCATAGATGGATGATAGAAGAAATTAGAAATCACAGCTTCCCAATAGAAAAAAACAAGTTATCCATGTTAATAAGTTAATGAGTCCTGTAGTCCTTTCTCACTTTAGTTCTCTCTTTATGAATTAAACACTTATTTTAATTATAATTATTATCAAAGGATCAAAAAAAAATTTAAAATCTTTATTAATCTCGATTATTTATTCATTTCCTGCTTCTAAAATTTCAACTCACTGTAATTTTTTTGAGGGGTGGGGGCTATTTAAACAGGAAATAGTGTTATTCCAAATTATAATCTATTTAAGGGCATGGTGGTCTATTGTTTCTTAGACATTCAGACTAATATAAATATTTCCTATGAATATTTGAAAGAATTTTTGTTATGATTGACTTTGTTCCTTTTGGAAAAAATGACAATAGTTCAGTCTATTTGAAGACTTAACTTCGAAAATAAAATTACATAAAGCAAGAATTGATACGGTAAAAGTGTTTAAGTGGGGTCACCCAATTTTGGACTGTAAAAATATATATTTATGGTTTTATTTATAATTATTTTAATTATATCCAGTTATCGGCGCAGTAAAAAAAAATACTAAAATCTTATGTGCGTTTGAAGAGTAAAGAACCTGCATAAGTGGAGCTCCGTGTATTTTAACCTGTAAAAATACCTTTTTATTACTTTATTAGGAATTTTTTTTATTTTCAAATCCTAACTACTTATTTGCGATTTGAAAAATAAAAAAATAAAAAAATAAAATACTAAAAGTGTAATGATTAGCCAAATTAATTATCGTTAGAGTTCGTGGCTGTGATGAAACTGTACTAGATGAAGGAGGAGGTATCAGCCAAAGATGGAATCACTGGGTACAATAAAACACCTTTAATAAAACGTTTCGGCCTGAATTTTATTTGGCCATCTTCAGTTAATTAGGAGTTATACACAAAATGCGGTACGCATATGTGATCGAACCAAACCTTGTCAAAAATAAAAATAATTTAGCTTCATGTAAATTTATAACGTGGAATGTTATAAATTTACATGAAGCTAAAAATTTTTTTATTTTTGACAAGGCTTGGTTCGATCACATATGCGTACCGTATTTTGTGTATAACTCCTAATTAACTGAAGATGGCCAAATAAAATTCAGGCCGAAACGTTTTATTAAAGGTGTTTTATTGAACCAAGTGATTCCATCTTTGGCTGATACCTTCTCCTTCATCTAGTACAAATTAATTTTCATTGAGTATGTCAAATTTCTCCAGGGTATACTAGGTAGGTTTCATATAAATATTTATTCATGTGAAACCTATCTAGTATTTTATATTTTAAATTTTAAAAAGTTTCTAAAAAAAATTTCAAAAATTTTCTTTAGTTTATTTAAAATGTTTCACCAAGAACCCACACCATTTTCCCTTAACAAAATTGTTTGTACATAACACTAAGGCTAGAAATCAACCACACTTTGCTAACGGTAATATCATTATTGTATTTTAGGTGGTGTTGGATTTGCTCGCTGCTATGTTTCCTTTATTATAATTTCAGTCTTAGACTAAAATATTTCCATTAATCTAAATTTCACTCTCTAATTGTAAATTATATTAATTCGCAAATGATCATAGCAGTCGACGTACCGGTAAACGCAGTATAATATTTATTTAATTAGATGTTTAAATTATTTTATGATCTGTTTAATTCTTCTTAAAAAATGTATTAATATTAGCTGTTACATTTAATTATAATGCTTGATAAAATCATATTTAAATGAATTTATCTGGACTGTTTAAAACGTTGGGTAGCAGAGCATTTTCATTTCATAGCATGTTATTTTAAAATTAAACAAACTTTCGCTAGAAATAGAAAGACTGCACAGGAGTGGTTGCCTAGGTGAGTACTAGGGCGATACGCTAGTGCAGTGTTTCTCAATCTGTTTTCAGCGGAACCCCAGGGTTCCACAAATGGAGTTTTGGAGCCTAGAGGCCAATAAAAGAAAAAATAGAAAAACAAAAGTATAAGTTATTAGTATCACCCTTCAAAAAAATTTGTCATGTAAAGAAAAAAATACTAAATTTAGAGTCTAAGTATTACCTTATAGTCAAATAAAACCATTAATACATAAGAAAGCGATGAACATCACTATTATTGTCTCAGCGATACCATTTTCGTTCCTTAACTTTCATATAATCCAACGATTCGTAACATTAGTAACAAAATAAAAACCTCATTTAAATTGTTTTATTATTATTTTGTTATTAATGACGTTTGAAATAATATTTCTTTTCAAATAGATGAGAATATTATTTATGTGTATATATTGAATATGTAAAACAAAACCTGTCCGATCCGAAAGGGGCATATGGGCATCCCAATTACATTACCAAAAAATTAAATAATATCTAATAATATTAATCAAATACATGAAAAGGTACTTGATTAATTAAATAATATTGATGCTATGAACTTTAATAATAATAATAATAATATTCATGAAAATAAATATTTTAGGTATTGTAATTAAAATGCACGTTTTTAGTACCCAATTTGCCCAAAATCTAGCAAATTTTTAAAATGTGGCAACACCGTCATCGGCGGCGGCATTTTATATTTAGAAGCTATAAAAGTAACATGATGTTGATATTTTGACGAAAAATTAAATATCTCTTATTTTAGTGCTAGGGGGTTCCTCAGAAATAAATATAATTGCTCTAGGGTTCCTCGCTCTACAAGAGGTTGAGAAACTCTACGCTAGGGTGTACTTTTTAGGGCGATGTGTTTAAAAGACTTTAATTTAAAAATTTCTCCAAATTAAATTCTTCAGCTGAAAAGCTAAATTCATAATTTTCTTCTATTTTAAATTGCCATTAATAGTTAAAAACAGAACCCAAACAAGACTCAACACTATTTCAGCATATAGTAATATACAGTAAAGAAAACTTTTATGATATGATCGATTTTACTAGATGTTTATTATATGGAAAAATGAGTCTTATAATAAAAAAATACTTGTATGTAAATTATACATGAATTAATGCTTTGTTGTTTTCAAACTAAGCAAAATCTAAAAGATAAGAAATTTGAATATATATCAACAAAATAGGCATTTAAATAGACTATGAAGTTATCCTAGTCTAGAAAGGAATGGTCTACCTCAAATAAACTTAAAGGTTAACTCAGAGGTTCTCTCATCTTGCTTTTTAAGATTGCTCTCTCTGTTAGATTGATACTCTTGCCCTATTTGGAAATGTTTGGTCAATCAAAAATTGGTCAACTAATATGGGAATACAAATCTTCCAATTGATTGATGCTGAGGTGAAGGCAATTTTGATTCCTTGTTTTTATTTCTTTCTTCTAATAAAACAAAACACAACAAATCGAAAATTTATTACTTCAAAATACTTATTGACAACCTTGCACAAGAAACTAACCTCGAATTTGAATAAATTCCCCAACTTATCTAATCTTCTAAAAGAATTTACTTTTAAAATATTCTCAAACAAATGAGCATTTCATTTAAAAAATAAAGTGATATAAATAAGAATTATATGATTATGGTGTAATATAGAGCAACAGCTTAATCAGCGACGAAGGTCTTCAACCTTTCTTCTATAGTAGAGATAGATTCGTACGCTGGAACGTTCTTAGTTTACATGAGAGCTCATTTAAGTTCTTGCTAATGAATATATACTTCTTCTTTACCACGATCCATATCTGCAAAACTAATTTTGTTTGCGTGTAGAGAAAAACCGGATATGAGCCTCGAGAGGTCGTTTGACTCTTCTTGTATAACGAAAAAAAATTTATTTATGTTAAAGTGCTTAATGGCGGTCAAGCAGTCGAGGAATGAAAGGGCCTCCTCTGATTTGCTTTTCGGATTCCCATAGTACTGATACAAACGTCAATTTGTACATTTATTTATTAATTTTAATTTAATTAAATGCTATTCGCATGCATTCGTTATACATAATTTCTTTGAAAAAGTAACAATAAGCAATTTATTCGTAAACTAGAGCTATTTCTAGCGGTTGAGGGCGTTTAGAGATGAATGACTTCTTATCAAAGTGAAAAGTGGAATAATGTCTTCCGGAGAGGCTTTGTTCCTTAATAAGGCTATTAAGATCGCCAGGTCTCTGTATTTTTATTTTTAATTAAGTGTTGGTATATAATCACATTAATCCTAGAGCACACATAAATCAAATCATAATCAGAAATTTTTTAGTTTCTATTGGTATTAAGGAAATAAAATAAATTCCGTTGACTGAATTGTGATTTTAAGTATAAGAGTTGAAGTTGCGGATAGACATATATTTTTAATTTTCTTAGAAAATTACAAATTCTATTCGATCTGAGATGGAGTGGATTATTTTTTTACATATCAGTGGGGATAAAACAACACTTCTTACATATAATTTAAAATAATACATTCCATGTCGGATCTGATAGATGACACCCTCTTGCGGTTGACGTTTGAAAGTATAATTCATAAAAAAATAGTCAAATATTTTGATTGTCCTAGTAGAATATATTTGCCCGATTATCTTGTAAATTCTTTTAGCGTAATTAAAACGCTCTAATATTTTCTAAGTGTTGACATGAATAGTAGTAACTCGATACAGAAATGACTATGAAAATATAAATATTATTTCTAAACGATGAATTCTTTGAGTTGACTAAAGTTATATTTAGCACCACAGCTCATTACTATCTTAATACATAATTATAAAGTGTGGTGTTTTTTGAGGCTCTTGAAAACTATTTAACAATTTATCATTTTAAAACATTATAGTACCATATCTAAGTAAATTTTGACATATGCGGCCGAAACAAGAACTGACACCGCAAATACAAGAAAAATATTGGAAGTTTGTGAGATGAAATCGCTACGTAAAACAAGGATGGACAGGGTCAAAAATGAAGATATTAGGGAAAAGTGCAATATACAAAATGTCAGCGTATGGGTCCAAAGGAGAAGAACAGAATGGAGGGCATACGTATTGCGAATGAATGAAGACCGGCTGGTGAGGAAGGTACATGACAACATCCCTACCGGGAAAAGAAGACGGGGCCATCCAAGAAAACGATGGAAAGACGCTCTGGAGTAAACAGGCTTTTAGCCTAACAATAATAAGAAGAAGAAGAAGATCTAAGTAAATTAATACATAATATTTAAATTCATTACAGGCTGAGAAACACTGATTTAAGCTGTTTGTTTAACTCCACTTTAGATTAAAAGAAATAATAATAATGATAACAAATGTTTTGGTTTCGAATTCATATTAGCCTAGAGGAGTAAAAATCAGTAACATATATTAATTATATATATTAATTATTTTTTAACGTAAACCCATGTTAAATATCTAATACGGAATAACAATCATCGGATTCGGCCTTTGACCTGGCTCCAACACTCGGTATGTGGTATGAAAGCTTTCTTTCGAATCTTCAATTCAAGATTGTGGTTCATCATCCTTTTTTGTTTGTATCTCTTCTAATGCTAGAATTCCTTGGAGTTCAGTATTTTCCTATATGATATTTCTAATCTCTCTAATCTACCTTAGTTTAAAGCTGACAAAAGTCACCACATCTCCATACTACGTATAGCAATTAGCTCAAGCCTTGCAAGACAATTGCTTTTACTACCAATTTAGTCTTAAGCACATTTAAAAATTTGTGATCTCGTAACTTAGATAATTTAATGCAAGTCAGACACAATTCTCTCTATTTGTTGGTGGAAAATAACTTTGATATATCTTGAATTCGGGTGAGAATTTTTAGTGAGATATTTTTAGTGTGCCGTCAACCAAAAAAGATTGAGAAACACTGCTCTAAAGCTTTAAAAGTTCAAGTTCAAAAATGCAAAAAGCAAAAATTTTATTGAGATTTTAATGCGAAGTCATAATATAGACATAAATAAAAAATTTATATTTAAATTTATTATTAAATACTACGGCATATCTAGCGACCCGAGTCTTGGAAATTTTTTCCACTTTTTTTAATTAATAAATGTGCGGGGGGGGGGGGCGATTCTTCCATTAGAAACCGATCGAGGAAAATAACTAAAAAGGGTGTTGATAAAATTATTTAACTTCTTCCTTTATAGCGAAAGAAATACAAGTCAAGACCTGTTCAGACTATTAAAGATTTAATTTTTAATTTATATTATTCTAAGAATGGCCTTTTGCTCTTGGATCAAAATTATACTCGTTATAGAGAGCGTAAATATTTAATTGAACTTCTATAAAATTCAGACAATAAAGTGAAAAAAATACTTGTTCTAACTGGCGAACATTCTAGGCTGTGAAAAAGTTTTACTTTTTTCTACATTTTTATCATTCAATAGAAAAATTAAATTCATAAAAAGAAATCGTCTTAGAAAGTTTGTTCTGTAGCAAATTATTTATATTTTCAATGCGGAGAACTGTTAGATTTTGGGCTCTCTACGCCAGTGTTTCTCAACCTGTGTGCCGCGAAAGATTGTTACATGTTCCGCGAACGTTTTTGACAAATAATTAAAATTGCATGGGTTTTGTAACTTTGAAATAGTATGTGTAATTACTTCAATTTTTTTTTATATTTAGGTGTGCCGCAAATGATTCCATATTTTAAGATGGCGTCAACCAAAAAAGGTTGAGAAACACTGCTCTAGTGCATATTTGCCCTTCCTTTGTTATAGATATTGGTGTTCGTTTAGACGAGGTAAAGTTAATAATCTCCCCAAAATTATCATTTGTAAGAAACACTGGATTTTCAGATAATAACACCCCTTCATTATCAAATGAGATACAAGTAAACCATTCGCCAACTCATTTATATCTATGTATTTTAGACTGAAATTCGTATGTTCCTCCACCTTTCCCGTAACCTACACTATTCAAGACCATCATAGGCAGGTACTTTCGATTACGACCCAACACCTGAAATTTCCCTTTTTCAGAAAATAATTATAATACGACTTTAAGGTTTTAACATCCAAGAGATATTCATTCACTCTACACTAAAAAGAATCCTTCCTCAATAATTAAAAAATCGCACTTATCACTTTTTTTTATTAAATAATACATTTAAAATAAATTTTAAGTTCTTGATTAAAAAATTCAAATTCGTTTTAAATCAAGAAATAAATGCAAACTTAACAGAAAAGAAGTAATTTTCATTGCAATTTCGCTTATAATGGAATACAATTAAATAGAAAAACTGAGATATAAAGATATATTGTTGTTATATAAAAGAAAAAGATACCGTTTCCAATTGCATAGCCGTTTGATTAGAAAACCCAACAACTTCTGTTCACCGAACGTTTTTTTTTAATTTTTTTTAACCATCAATCTATGAATAGTGAAAGATTGTCTATTAAAAATAAATAAAAATATTCACTACAAATATCTTAAAATATATTATAAAAAATTTCATGAATTCTTTCAATAGAAAAATAATTAAAATTAATAAATTTTAATAAGAAATATGGGTGTGTGTAAGGTTGTGGAATTATTACAAAATATTATTTTTGAAAAAATATATTGAAAAACCATGAACAAAAATTTAGTGAAGCAATAATTTTCCATTAAATTATTTATTATATGGTTGATTATTATTTAATATAAAAGCCTATTTATTCAGTAGATATATTTTAAAAATTGAATATAAAATCTCCTTTCTAACACTTAGTTTACATCATGGCTAAATTACAATTAGGTTTATGCCGGAATGAGATTTAGAGTAAACTTCGCCAACCTAAAATTTGTACAGGTTTTTCACTTCAAATTGAACATTTTATTATTATTATTTTATTTGTAACATTTTACAAATCAAATTGAACATTTTATTATTATTATTTTATTCGTAACATTTTACAAATCAAATTGAACATTTTATTATTATTATTTTATTTGTAAAATGTTCAATTTCGAAATGAAAAACCTATATATAATCATAGTCTTTAAATTTGACAAGCTAATCACTAAACATTTTGCAATTTTACTTTTTATAGAATAAATATTAACCAAAAATCATAGAGATATACATTATTGATTTTAAATCTTTCTTTTTACCTCAATTAGGGCTCTGTACTATTAATACTATGGGTTTTTGCGCGGAATTTGTAAATTTACTTTTTGTCTTTTGATGGAAATCTTATTTGTTAATGAGCAAACATTTCTATTTTTTTCTTTTTCTTTTTTTGTACTTGTTTATTATTTGTTAAATTGTTGTAGTTAATTTGTATTGATGTTTGTTAATGTATTGTACCAAGATTGTATTGATGTTTGGAGGACCTAGCCACCGAGGACTTGTGCCTCTAAGCATGGTCGAGGAATAAATATTTATTTATTTATTTATTTAAAAAACGGACCCTTAAAGGTGTAACCATTAACCCCACTTGTGTAGCTTCTAAACTATTTTTCTAGGATCTTTAAATTTGACTAGTAATTATGTATAATAGGAATAGCAGGGAATTGGATAAAAATGAAAAACACAGAGTTTTTAATAGATAGGCCAGACGTTTCGTCAATTTATTTTGAATTTCCTCAGTTAACAAAAGAGTGATAAAATGGGCCACTGAGGAAGTCAAAACGTCTGGACCATTTAATATAAACTCTGTGTTTTTAATTTTTATCTAGTTCCCTGCTATTCCTGTTACAAATTTATTATGGATGCGAATGATACAACGTAATTATTTATTATCCGCAGATTGTCTGATCACCAAATTCAAAATAAAATTGAGTCACTTCAATATTTAATTTGGAGGCAGCGATAGACCAGTGCCTAAGGCGCTTGACCTCAGATCGAGTTTATTCGGGATCGAATCTCGCTTTAGTTAGAACAATTTTCATCTTTGTCAAAAATGCTAGACGACTCACTAAATCCACTGGAAAGCAATGGAAAACCACCCCTGTGAAAAATTTCTCTACGAAGAATTACAATGGAGAGGATACTCTCCATAGTAATCACCGATGCTCGGAATCGAGTATGGTGCTTAAAGAAGAAGAAGAATTAATTTGAATGATAAATGAATAAATTATATTTAAAAAAGTAAAACTAAAAAACACGCTTCTAAAAAGTACAAAATAATGTAATAATACTTAATCAAAAAGTGCAGGCGCAGAAACATGAACTTCTAATTAATTTTTTTTTTTTCTTTAATATAATTTATTCTTTTACTCTTTAGTCTTAATTATTGTTATAGAGAAATGTTTGCGGAATTTAACAGAACTAAATTAACATTGTACATAGATACATACAATACATACATACAGGTGAAGCTAATATAAAGTGTGAAAAAACTGTAGAAACATTCGGATCTGGGCTGATTTTTTCTTATTGATGTTTGGAGACTGAAGTATTGAATTCACTTTAAAATTTTCAATTAACTTATTTGGATTAAGAGTGTCTGAAATTTGGAGAATAATCATTTTCAAACCTCATGATTTTTCTCTACACATTCATGTCAAGTCTCGCTAAAAAAAGTGCCAACTCATCAACATTTTCAGGGAGCGTACAGAATCTTAATTTTTTTCACTTTTTCCTCCATTTAAATTAAAATGGTACAATTTGCTCAGTAATGTTCTCTTCTTAAAAACAGTAAAGTTATAAGCGACATCTATGACTCACAGGATATTCTTTAACAATACTTCTCAATGAAATTTAATATAAAGTATCAATTCTTACTAAATAAGCTGACGTGTTCTGATGTGGCCATCCACTTGACTTTACCATACAACCTGGCCCCTCACTTATATTTAATATTTAATAAAATTATTTATAATCATGTAGGGGATGAGGTTAATTTTTGCTATTTAGACTTCTGGGATCCCACTAATTATGTATACAAAATTTGGTTGAGTTTGGTACAAGGGCCTATATTTTGATTTTTTGACCCTACACCCCCCCCATTTTGGGCGGTTAGTTTTTGCATTTTTAGACTTCTCGGGTCCCACTGATTATGTATACAAAATTTGGTTGAGTTTGGTACAAGAGCCTATATTTTGAATTTTTAACCCCCCCCCCCTCCACCCCCTTAGTTTTGGGTCGATATGCACCAAAATCTAATCAGCTCTTAATCTCAATGGACCAAAACTACTTGTGAAATTTGGTTTCGATATTCACTCTAGTTTTTGAGCTAGCTCGTCCATAAAAATTTGATAACGCACAGACTAACGGACGGACGGACATACTAACAGACATTTTGACAAAACAATTATTATCTCAAAAAATATAATTTTTTCGATGTTCACTTATGAGAGCTTTTTTGTAGAGCGAAATGCCATGGTTTCGCTCAATTTTTCTAATCAAAATATTTTCAGCCGTTTTTGAGATATTTCGAAAAAAAGAAGGAAAAAAACACTTTTTTCATGCACGATTACAATACTTGACCATACTCCTGTATGGTAGAAGTAAAAGGGCTAGAAAGTGGAGTATATTATTGACTTCTTGGGATTTTATTGTAGGTATTAATTAGAATCTAAAGCTTGAAGAAATTTCAGGAATCCGCAAAGACCTATACTTATATTTTCCAAGCGAAATGAAGATTCAATTCAAACAATAAACAATTTTAATTTTTCAAGATTTTTTTCCCAAATGAGGTAAACAAGAGCTCTCACCATTCATAGGGAGGTTCTCTTTCTCTCGATGTCCTCGCTACTCTCCAGTTCATATTCATAAAATCTCCCTCTCTGACTCAATCATTGGCTTTCGAGCAAAGCCTTTACAACTGGGCAATAAATTTGTCCTGTTAGCCAATCGAAGCTGCAGCTAATTGTTTCTCGAAGTGTTTATAAAGATTAGTTGTTTGTCAGAAGCACCGGTCAACAAATGGGTGGTCCCCATTCAGGGGGAGGCTTTGATTCCGACCTCCCTCGGGTGATTTATTCCTGTCAGTTCTGTTGCTCAACTGTACTTCCATGTAAATATAGAAGAGAAATATTCCCCAAGAGATAAATTACAATGATTTGAAGGTCTCGATTTCTATTGAATTTATCAAAGTCATTAATTATTCTTCGTTTCTTTGTTTTCCTCGAGGGTAAAAATTACAAATAGTCTTAAATTAATGATTTGGCTAATTCTTTTTTCTCTTATTTATCATCTAGGAACATTCCATTTGAAACCTCTTAATTAATATTTTAATATTGAGATAATTACAATGCAATTGAAACCGATAATTTTTTATGTTATTTACTAGTCAATAAACATAGTATAATAACGTAGAAAATCAATTATATTATAAATAAAATGTATTTGAAGTATAAAAAAACAATATTAATTACTTTATTTAAAAAGGTTTATAGTATTTAAAAGTTGTTAATTAATACGCTTTATTAAAAATCTGTAAGTTTTTCTAATTTTTATTTTTCTTCATGACAATAGCATAGTCTGAAAATGTATTTTCATAATATTTGTACATCTCGATTAGAAGTTGTGTTTGTTTTAAAATTAGGGAAATAATAAATTGAAAACATATCCATATAAATTTGGTTCATACCAGTGGCGTGCGGTCCATGGATGCTGTGGATGCGGCGCATCCCTAAAATCTCAGAACGTCAAGAATATCTTCATACCGTGTCATATATGAATCTCGTTTAGCTTTATTTCGCTTAGCTTTAATTTAAAATTTATGGAACTTTTTAACGTTAGAATATGAATAGAATTTTCCAGATTTCATATTTGAATCATTTTCGCTATCTTATGGAAAATACTTTGATTTTATGAGGTTGAAATTAAATTAGTTTACATGTAGGTACTCGACGTCTGACTTTCATTTAAAATCTATAAATTGAATAAAAAAATTAATTGTGAATGATGAACTAAAAGATGTTTTGGCAGAAGTAATTTGATTGCACTTAGCCGCTTTTTTAATTAATATTTTGTCTACCTTATTATATAATTGTTTTACGACAAACTGACCGAAGGCTTGTCTAGTGAGCAGAGTATGGTGGAAGATACTAGACACAATCATGTTCAAACCTGTCGCAGCACGCTCGCTGTTTTCCAGTAACAGCATCAGCCCGGTCATTATTTAATAGCCTCAGCTCGATCCTGGGAGTCCCTGGTATTTAGGCCACTGAATTGGCATATCAGTTAAGGGTATTACTATTGCAAGACCGGACGGCGAGTCTCCTGCCTAGCATCTATTTGTACACTCAACATCTAAAAATAACTGGATACTCGAAAATTAGAAAAATCTAATCAAATCATTTTTTTTTTGAATATCATTATTATGAGAACGTCAAAAACAATTTTATAATTAGGTAGACAAAATATTAATAAAAACAAAGAGGCTAAATGCAAGCCGTATACGCAAGGTATCGCAATTTTTTACATCCAAACTAATTATTTTATAGCAACCAAAAAAATATTTATTGGAAAGTACTCAGACAGAGCATCCAAGATAGAGACGATGGATTATTTTTAACTTGTCACTGAAAGTAGTCAAAGTGAAGATAGACTGTCCGCTCTGTCTTTAATATCAAATGAAAAAAATCTAATGTGAAATTTGAAAAATTATATTAAGCGGCTATCGATGAATTTTAAGAATAATAAAATAAAATTGTCAAAAATGAAGGGTCCTTTTTTGGATATTATCCTATGGCTGAAAAGTCACCTCCCGCACCTGATGTGAAGATATGTTTATAATAAAAAATAATTATTGTAGAAATATATACTATATGTATACATTATTCTAAAAAATATTTTTAGTGTGTAATTAAAAGTGTAATAGAGAAAGCAACTAACATTATAATTTTCTTTTTAATGACTGGATATAAATTTAAGATACATTTATTATTATATAGCTAAATAGCAAGTAGCTATTTTATAGAGAAAAAAATTATTTATTTATATTGGAAAGTGGAAAGCCAATATTTGTGTAGACTGATTGGAATGTATCTAATCGTTTGTTATTTTCAGAACTCAACTCTAATGATTAATCCGCTTGTGGTATAGGCTATAGAGTATACTATATTAGTTTAATAGAGAATATACTTACCCTAGTGGAAACCAAAGATATTATAAAGAGAATTAAAATATTCCATATTTGATTGATTTCTCCATTTTTTATACTGTTAAACATTAATTAAAATTTCTTTTATTTCTGAATCATTAAATACCTAGCTGACCTCTCATATCTATTTCTTCAATTTTTATCAAATAAAAGGATGTGATTTTTAGGATTCGATTTAAAAATTTGAAAGGAATCTTATTAGAGCCGCTAAAATGTATGGTACCGCGACATTTCCTCCCCTGACAAAATATTCCCGACAAAACATCCCCCGACAAAATATCCTTCAGACAAAATATCCCCCGACATAATATCTTCTGACAAAATATTCCCCAGTATAAGGGAGAATACAAAAGAGATTAAGTGAGAAGCTTATAATCATAGTTTTGAATAATATAAACAGACTTTCATATTTTGGCGGCTAATTAGCCGTTTGAAAGTGCTGCTGTCTGTCGTGTTTGATTATGATAAAATGGGAGCCCCAAACACATCCCGCCCGACGATTGGCTGGTTCGGTTTTCAATATGTGTTTGATTAGAAAAAAAATGGGAGCACGAATCACACCCCGCTCGGAGGATATTTATTCAGGTCGGCTCGGTTGGGTTCGTATAGCTCCTTTTTGGCTGACGCCAACCGAACCGTCTTAAAGCCAGCCCGAAAAGGAGCTATACGAACCCAACCGAGCCGAACTGAATATATATTAACCGAACCGGAGTCCATTTGCATTACTCATAAGATTCACGAGGGGAAGGGTTATTTTGTCATGAGATATTTTGTCTGAAGGATATTTTGTCGGGGATATTTTGGTGGGGGGGGCTGAAATGTCACGAAATCAAAATGTATGCCTTATGTGTTTGTCCAAGTATTGTAGCTTCTAAAGTGAATATGATTCAAACTTGGAATTTAGAAATTATCCATATGTTTTCATTTTCCCCGAAAATACAAATTTTAATCTAATTTTATTCGTATAAAAATATTTTTTTATCAAGAGCTATGATTAGATATTCCTGAAAAGATCTCTTAAATTAGAATTAGTTTTAATTCTTTTTTAATTTATTTCGCTTTAAACTCACGATGTGAGAGTTCTCCAGAGAGGTCATTGTTGGTGATTTTTGTACCAGTCATCGTTTATAAATACCTTAACTTAAACTTTTGAAAAAAATCCACAAATTTACTCATTCTTTCCTTATCAACGATAAATAAGAACGAATTTGATATCTCAAGTGTTTTGAAAGCTGCAAGTTATGAAACGGTCTGACTCGCACTTGCTCAGCTTATTTTTTATATTTCTGATAAACATTTATTTTTACTGGAGTCGAAAACTAAATATCGTCCATTTTTATTCCTCGATAATGAAAAATTCGGTATATAGTATATTAGATCATTCGGAAAGTGATTTCATTTTTTTTTTTTTTGTAAAATTGAAAGTTGATTTTCTTATAGTGTATAAATATTTTATTAAATAATATATTCCCCATTTTGGTCCAATACCTTTTCTAATTTTCTGGTAGTAGCATTATTCCACATTCAAAAAATGTTGATCTTTGCTGGCAAAAAACTGATCCAATGCATTTTTAACACCTTCATTTGAAGAAAACATTGTGCTGTCTAAAAAATTTGGCAGGGACCGGAACAAGTAATAATCCGATGGTGCCAGATCTGGAGAATATGGTGAGTGTGGTAGTACATCCCATTGAAGCTGTAAAAACTGTTGATGAGTTACAAAACTTGTATGAGATCTCGTATTTTCCTGGTGGAACACTATACCTTTTCTGTTGAACAATTCTGTCCTTTTCTGTTTTAGTGAATCATTCAATTTGTTCACTTGATGGCAGTACACTTCAGAATTGATTGTGGTAGTGGCTGACAAAAGTTCAAAAAATATGATTCCCTTGAAATTTCCACCACATGCAGAGAACATCACCTTGTTTTGGTGAATATCGGCTTTCGGGGCGGTTTGAGCCTATTCATCTTTTTACTCCATGATCTCTTGCGTTTCACCACATTATTGTAAACAACCTATTTCTTGTCCCCAGTGACAATTCTCTTCAAAAATTGGTTATTTTCTTGATGCTTTAGATTTTTAGAAGCAAATCTCTTGGAAAACAACGAAATGACCTAATAAATAAAACATTGTTAAATTAAATATATTTATTAACAATTATATGAAAAATCATAAGGTTTCAATAACAAAATTTCAAACAGTTCAAGCGAAATTGTTGTTGGAACCTGGAGGCCCGCTTGGTAGTTAAGAGTTAAAAATATTAGTTAAAAAGGAACCATATCTTTAGTCTCTTTCTATCTTTAATTTACCTCCTTCATTAAGATATCGCCAGAGTGGTCTAATACTTTCAAACCATTTGGTTTTCTAGCTGCTGAGCTCCGACAACCAGTCCAAAATCAAATTATTTATGACTCATGAAATTCTCTTGTGAATCGAATCTGGTCAGAGTACAAACCTCCAAGAGCTAGACCACGACATTTTATGGATATACGACAGAATGGATGTCTATCTGAGGGCAGGTGTGTGTGTGCGTGTGTCTCTCTGTGTGAATGTGTTTGTATGTGTGAACGTCTGAGAAGTTTGTTGGAGGTCAATGGCTTTTCCTTCCTCTCCATGTCGCTGTACGCGTTTGTCCAGCCTCGGGTCTTCAGGCTCCAGTCCTATGTCCTAGCTGCCTGCCTGCTCTTGAGCTCCTCTTTTCTTCCCAGCCAATGCATTGCCATATTTCGCGAAGTCATCAACATACTTCTATCCTATTGTGATTATAATATAAATGTCTTTTTGCTATCTTTTGCAGAACAACCAAGTGTCTTTTGCAATTAGAGGGACAATAGAGAAAAGTTCTCGTCCCGCGCTAAGACCTTCAAGTTCAATAATAACTTTATAAATTTTAAAATTACTCATTGTTTTGTAATGTCCATTGTAAGTAAGATCTTATAAACGATGAAATTCAAAACCAGCTCAGTTTAAAAACATATATATAAAATATTATCATTTTAATTAATTTTCTATTAAACGTAAGAAAAATAATGAAAAATATATTGTTGTTTTTTCCAATAGTGATTTATAACTCAGTTATTGAAACCTCAAAAAGATTACAAATCTTTAAATATGACAAATAACCTTGACCAATTCACATACATATATTCTTTAGTATTATTACCAATTGATATTATACAGGAAAAGACACCCTCGTATCTCTACATGTCATGATAACAAACTAAGCATGGACTTAAATATCATGGGGGTCGTAGGGCTGGGTCTCTTCCGATATAATATTATATGTTTCTCTAGATTATAAAACCACGAGATTTTAATAAAAAAATATATTTTAGCATATTATTTAATTGATAAGTGATGGAAAGGCAGCCCAAGGATGGTGAAAAAAATTATCTCCAATTAAATAGATTTTTATTGGATATTCAGTCTTGTCATCACTCATAAACCAACGTTTCGCAGGATCTTTAAAAGGTGATTAGATTTTGGCTGAAATAGAATTAAAAATTAACGGGGGGGGGGAGGAGAGTCTTAAAAAATTAAAATTATAAAATTTTAAAAAGAAAATGAAATTTACTATAAAAGACACTTATAGGGGGGGGGGGCAAAATTGTGTGTTTGATCCTAGACCGTTTGATTGATTTGTACGAGCTACATTGCTGCATTGGATAGACATACAGATATAGGGCTTTAACATCGATAGGGCTTCTTTTTTTCAGCAAGCATTTTCCCTATCGCAAAATAACATTTTTTTTCATTTGAAATTTTTTTTGGAAAATTTATTATCTATATGCTTCTAAAACTGAAATAAATAAAAATAAAACAAAAATATTTGCCACTATAGGTCGGGTCTATTTTCGAATTGCCCCCCTTAACAATCAATTTACCAGCCCCCCCCCCCCTGTGGGGCGTGGGCCTCACGTTGGGAAACACTGCTTTAGATGAAGATTCTCTAATAAAATTTAAAATTATTATTTTAATCTTTACTAATAAATTACTTACTTGTCTATTGAGAGAGAGACAAATTATTTTTATTAGAGAGTAGAAGTTATCACGGTTATACCATTGTTCTTCTCCTCTCGAGAGAGAAACAGTGACATGGTTCGATGAACAGGATTGAGAAAAATTATACTTTAAAAATATAATCAAATGCAAATGTAACTTTTGTTTGATTTATTATGCATCATTAAGAAAATTTAATACTTTATGCTACTATCACAGAAAGAATCAGATGGAAATTAATTGAATCTTATACGGAAACAGTTCGCTAGTCCATAATAAAATCATAGAGATAGAGATAAAATAATACTAGTTTCTCTTATAAAATTAATCTCTTTTAGATGAAACTACAAGAGAAGTAAAGCAATAACAAAGGTATGCATAAACCTTAAGATTAAAATAAAAAAATAATCAAAAACTACTCTAACAACATTTTGATAATTAGATTTAAATGGTAAAATAATATAGGAAGGAGATTCTATGGTATAAGCCAGTGTTTCTTAAACTATGGGATCTCAAAGTTAAATGTTGTTGGGGTCACGAAAATTTAATTCAAATACATGAATTCAAAGTGACATTGATCGTAATAATTTGTTTATCTTTAATTTAATATATTACATTTTCTGTAACCCATGTTTGATTGACATTAATGAGATTAATCACTTGCCATATAAAGATCAAGAGGATTTCGCTGAGCTATCAAGGGACTCAAACTTAAAAATTTAGTTGAAGATTCTAAGACTAAAATTTTCAAAAATTCCAAAATCTCAAAATGCCGATAAATAATCTAAAATGTTAATGATATTATTTATTTGTATGTCAGACGGATCGCCCCCTCAGGAGTCGAACCCAAACGCCCGGAATTTTCGAAAAAATTTTGAAAATTATATTCTTAGAATATTGAAAAAAATTATTCAGTGAAATGAACTTTTTGAATAACAACATCATTTTTTTTGAATTTTAAATAACTCACATCCCTAAAACCTTAAACATTGAATTTCTACAAAAATATTTGACTGAATTTTGGATCGGAGCTAGAAGTGAATTTCCCAAAATTTCTGAAATCGTATTAAATGTTCTTCTGCCTTTCAGCAGCACATACTTATGTGAAACGACTTTTTCAGCTTTATCGCTTACAAAATCCGAATGTTGTTCAACGCTGATGCTTCCCTTTCAGAAGTGTGAAATATTGAAACAAAATTTAATTTTCAGATAATAACAAGCACAAATTTGAAAATATGCATGAGCTTACATAGATTTTATATATAGCCTCAAGTAAAAAAGCAAAAATATTGAAAACGACAAAAAAGAACAAAAAATTACATATGGATTAACATTTCAATAGATAATAACATACCTAATTAAAAAAATTAAGAATAATTTTTTCTAGGAAAAATTCGAATTATAAAGAGGGGAAGTGGCCTAGTTCGAATTATAGAACGTTCTCTCACTCTCGTGTTACGAAAAAGATTTCGAGTTATCGAGGGTAACATACCATTTTTTTCGATTTACCGAAGTTAACAGCTGAAGATTTCGAATTATCGAGGTTCTAAAAATCGAGAGTCGACTGTATATCTATTTTATCCCTTATTAGAGAGGAGGGTTTAAAATAATGAGCGTTAATAACCCAGTTCTTTTCATTTATATAAATTAGAGACTTAGACAAGTTTTTTGTAGTGTTTTACATTTGAAAAATACAAATAAAGTTTAAAAAACTCAATATGTTTTGGGCTATTTCGTTATTAGCACATCTTCGGAAGCTTCTTACATTAGAAAATTTTTGTGTAAACTCCCTATTATGTTTATTTACTGTGGACCACCATAAAAAAATTTTAATCCTCTTTAATTGAAAACTGTTTCACAACAAAACAACCCTGCATATTTTTTTTTTTAATTAGGAAAGGCTTAGTGGTTAGAAGATTTAATTCTTAGGAAACTAAATGGCTATATTTTTGTAATGACAGGACTGTTAAAAATTAAAAATTGTCTTTTGAATCTACGAAAGAAAGAGGATGTTGGAATTTAATAGGTAGATAAATCCCTACCTTAAATCAAAAATAATTTTTCCAAAGTTCAAGGTCTTAAAAAATTGATTCAAAAATTATCGTTGTTATTCAAATCATAATTCATTTTTTCGGTATATTCTTTTTAATATCCCATTTGAAAAAAAATAACTTGTTGGCTGTCCATCATTTTATAAATGATTATTTCTTTAAATCTTTTCTCGATAAATAAGAGAAAAGAGAGGGAATAAATATGTCTTTATCATCTTAAGTATATGACGAATAAATTTAAACCTTCACATTATAGATAGGTAGATCCTATACTATAATCGTTTTCCCTTGGTAATGTTTTTTTGCCCTTGTCTGTTTCCCACGCTGACAGATGGATGCCTCTGGGTTCTTAATATGATTCCGGCATTTCTTTCGATCACTTGGGCGTGTCTTTGTATTTATATTATGGAGGTGATTTTGCACACCAACATGGGGAATAATAGCCCAGGCAATTGACCTTGTCGGGGCCACATTTGGTCCTGAAAATTTTTTGACATAAGTATTGACTCAAAAGAGATTTTAGAGGAACAAAGTTAAAAAGTCAAGAAGTACCATGTCAACTCCATCTAGATAGAAACAATGACAGAAAAATTACAAAGGATCAATGCGAGTGGGAGAATATTTGCCGTGACCGCCTGGGGCTGATCCATTTTTATCGTTGCCTTCGACCCAAATGATGGAGATCCCTGAATGCTTGACTGACCTCCTGATTTTCGATTTCAGCGGTGATTTATCGAAGCTCTTCTTTCAAAATATAAACTAGAAAATAGCAAAAGGAATAATGATAGCTTGAATATTGACAGATTTATTATATAAATGAGAGCTTCGTAGATATCAAACATACATTATACAAGATGTTTTATTGAATTACATATATAAGATATATCAAATGCAAAATAAACCTCCCCTTTTTTCTATTAAAATATGACTACCATAGGCAGAGAAAATATTTTACACTATCTTGATATGAGTCTGATAGCGTGTTTCAGATTTTAAAAAGTATCTACTAGGTCAGAGGTTCCCAAACTGTGCGCTGCGGCCTTTTCGCAGGTGCGCCGCGAATCCAGGAGGGAGATTGATTTTTTTTCTCCTACTACAGTAAACTATTATCTGCGAGGCCCATAGGAAAAACAAGAAAAATATAGACTATTGACCTATCTACAAATAAAAATATTGTATTTAACTGTATCGATAGATTGGGAGCATAATTATTTTTCATGTGTTTTTATTTTGAAATTTTTTTAACATATTTCAACTCTATATAATAGACTCTGCATACAATTTTATTATTAGTATTAAAATAGTTCGCTTGTGTTAAGAAGAAGCAGACGCTATTGATAAACCTCTTATTATACTTGATTGATAGAAAATTCTTTATTTCGTGTCTGAGCTTGTTTCAATGTCTCCAATGTTTATTGAATTGTCTCGTCATGTATCCGGGATTATTATAAAAGTGTCCAAACTTATATTTCGCACCCTTTTCTTTCTATTCCAGGCTGAGACATTCTACCCCAATTGCATTTCAGAGAATTTATTATTGTTTTTAATTTTTATCTTTAATTGTTTTTAAAATATTTTCAATAAAATAAGGGAATTATTTTTTCGAAATTTCCGTAGATTCTTTTCATTTGCTTTTAAAGAAAGAAAAAATTTACGGATACATTTTTTTCATTAAATAATTATATACAATGAATTTATTTTTATTATGTAGATTTTTTAATCAAATAAATAAGAATTAACAGATATTTATTCTGGGGTGTTCATTTTAGAAAATCAATTCATAAGAAATATGTTTATAATAAAATTTAATAATTTATTTTTTCTAATAAAATTTCTTCGGTATGCTAAAGCCTGGTGGGTGTGTTTAATTTGATAATACTATATATAAGAGCCTAGATTAATTTGTAACAACGCTGAAAGAATTTTCTATACAAAAATTACCCTCTTGCCTAGAATCGAACCGACGAACTCTTGAACTAAGGGCATCAGCTCTAGCCATTACACCAATGCATCATTAATATTTATATCTTGATTTCTGATACTAAAACTATATATTTTTTATTTAGACTTTGTGTCGAGATAATATTGTATTCATTTAAACTCGAATTAAAATGAAAAAACACCAATAGATTTTAAATTAAGAAACATTAAATATGTATTAATTAACGAGGCAAATTTGAAATATAATTGTCAGCTCGGATTTTAAACTGATGGCTCTAATCGATTTTCATTAAACAGGTAAATTTTTAATATAATTGTAATTTGGACTCGAATTTTGAAATGAAAGACTCCAATTCATTTTAAATTAAGAAACATTAAATATATTGATAATTATTCCTTCCCCACCCCCTGCCACTCAAAAATTAAAGAGGCGAAACTTTTAAGAGACGATGTATTTTCGGTAGTTTACGGGTATACATTTGGAGTGTGGTTTTTTAAGAGGAATAAAATTTTTGGACCGAGACGCTGCCCGCCAGGGCACCAGCCTGGAGGGCCGAGCTTCGAGGGCGTGCCGAAGGCACGCACGAAAAGCTCGTATTATAAGATTTCAGAACCAAAATGATTCAATTTTTTTATTTTCGTAAAAAAATTCGAATTCGATTTTTTGTTCCACTTTTTAGGTACCTTACATCCAAAAAATTGAATATCTCTCTTTCTCTCTCTATCTGCGTGTGTGTGTGTGTGATCAAATAAAATACAAATTTTTTGTGCACCAGAACGATTAATTAAATTAAAAACTCTTTAAATAAAAATATTTGCTTAATTCATGATATTTATTTTAAATTCAATTCACTAACTTATATTTTGAAAAGACTTAGATCTCAAAATATTATTTTAATTATCGTATTATCATGATATTTCTTCGATTCATCGCGATTAATTTATCTTAAAAATATAATAATTCCTCAAACAGAAGCGCTTGAAAGTCAGAGGTCAAGGAGTGCTATAGAATAACAAACAGTGCAGACTGCAGAATCATTTTCAGTTCAAGGTCTAGAGAAGTTTTGACTTAAGACTTAAACTACTGAAAAGGAAGTAAAATATATACTTATTAGAAAATTGTGATTGGAGCTATTTTTTACCATTTTCTCTTAAATTTTTAATTATATTATTATTATAATTATTATACAATAGATATCTCATTCCTTTACCATGTAAATTCAACTCATTTTTTTCCCTTTAAATTAAAATACGATTTTCATGTTAAACCCAAAGATGGATGCACTTCACCCTAAACATTTTTGTGATCCTCTATATTCTGAATCTAGTCGTTAAAAAGTCTGGATTGACTAGATTTTACTAAAGAATTATCATATCATTATCTCTATAGCTAAACTTGATTGTTGGTTGTTCTTCGTAGTCAAATAGGAAACTATATGAACAACATTTTTACTTTATCCAATGCAAAGCATGGGTAAAGTATTGTAATCGCTCTCGGGGCAAGCGTGGTTTCAAAGGGTCCTCAGGTAAAGACTACGGAACCCATGGACTCAATTAAAGTCACAAATTGTAGTATTCAATTAGGTTGAATATTAGCACGTGGCGGTTTTGCCAAAAATTACATGGGGTCTCGTCGAGAGGCCAAAAAGTGCGATTTTTTCATTTAGTGCGTGCGTATGGATGTATGGATGGATGTATGTATGGATGGATGTTATCGCTTTTTTGGCCCACGATTTTTTCCACACCGTTGCACCGATTGAAATGAAATTGAAAACCTACCATTAGTTTAACAAAATGAAGCGCTGATTAGTTTTTGGTACATATCGGCCCACAAACATTAGTACTTTATTTCAGTACTTTTTTAGTTTTTTCTAAATATCTTGAAAATGACTTAACCAATTTTGATGAAATTTAATATCCTAATTAAGTACCTTGGGGACCACAAAAAAGGTTAAATAAAGTTTTTAGTAAAATTATATTTTAAAGTACTTTACTCTAGAGTAAGATGGTACTTTTTTAATTTTTTAAATTCTTTAAAATTTATTCATTTGAAAGTTTTAATATAGCTCATTTAGCCTTGCTTAAGTAAGAATGGATAGGCTTCTCTCTGTGAAATGCTAAAAATTTGGGAGGAATTTTTATGAGTAACCATAGCAACTGCGTTGTTTTCTTATCCGTTACCTTTGCTGAAGACAGAGAAATCGATTTTAAACCAAAAATAGCGATTGATTCTCATCTAGTTCTTGAGGAATAATCATTCTATATTGGATTTTTGACGTTTCGGTTTTTATTAGTAACCATTGCTGAAGACATAGAGAAATCGACTTTAAACCAAAAATAGCGATTGATTCTCATCTAGTACTTGAGGAATAATCATTCTATATTGGATTTTTGACGTTTCGGTTTTTATTAGTAACCATTGCTGAAGACATAGAGAAATCGACTTTAAACCAAAAAATAGCGATTGATTCTCATCTAGTACTTGAGGAATAATCATTCTATATTGGATTTTTGACGTTTCGGTTTTTATTAGTAACCATTGCTGAAGACATAGAGAAATCGACTTTAAACCAAAAATAGCGATTGATTCTCATCTAGTACTTGAGGAATAATCATTCTATATTGGATTTTTGACGTTTCGGTTTTTATTAGTAACCATTGCTGAAGACATAGAGAAATCGACTTTAAACCAAAAATAGCGATTGATTCTCATCTAATACTTGAGAAATAATCCATTCTATATTGGATTTTTGACGTTTCGGTTTTTATTAGTAACCATTCCTGAAGACATAGAGAAATCAACTTTAAACCAAAAATAGCGATTGATTCTCATCTAGTACTTGAGGAATAATCATTCTATATTGGATTTTTGACGTTTCGGTTTTTATTGGTAACCATTGCTGAAGACATAGAGGAATCGACTTAAAATCAAAAATAGCCATCGATTCTCATCTAATACTTGAGGAATATCAATTCTACATTAGGTTTTGACGTTTCGATTATTATTGGTAACCATTGCTGAAGACATGGAGGAAACGACTTAAAATCAAAATAACGATCGATTCTTATCTAATACTAGAGGAATAACCTTATTGAATTCCATTTTTGATGTTTTGACTATTAATGGAAACCTCTACTGAAAATGTAGAAGAATCGACTTAAAATCAATAAGACTAAATTCTTTTTGGTAAACAACTCAAGCTTGAGTTGTTTACCAAAAAAGAATTTAGTCTTATTGATTTTAAGTCGATTCTTCTACATTTTCAGTAGAGGTTTCCATTAATAGTCAAAACATCAAAAATGGAATTCAATAAGGTTATTCCTCTAGTATTAGATAAGAATCGATCGTTATTTTTGATTTTAAGTCGATTCCTCCATGTCTTCAGCAATGGTTACCAATAATAATCGAAACGTCAAAAACCTAATGTAGAATTGTTATTCCTCAAGTATTAGATGAGAATCGATCGCTATTTTTGATTTTAAGTCGATTCCTCTATGTCTTCAGCAATGGTTACCAATAAAAACCGAAACGTCAAAAATCCAATATAGAATGATTATTCCTCAAGTACTAGATGAGAATCAATCGCTATTTTTGGTTTAAAGTTGTTTTCTCTATGTCTTCAGGAATGGTTACTAATAAAAACCGAAACGTCAAAAATCCAATATAGAATGGATATTTCTCAAGTATTAGATGAGAATCAATCGCTATTTTTGATTTTAAGTCGATTCCTCTATGTCTTAGCAATGGTTACCAATAAAAACCGAAACGTCAAAAATCCAATGTAGAATGGTTATTCCTCGACTCTTAAATGAGAATTATTTTTGAATTAATTTCAATATGAACTACAAATTGCAAGTGATATCTGATTAATAATAAAGGAACAAACATATTAATATTTCAAATGAATTTGGATAAAAGTTTAGCAACGATCCGTTGCAGTTTATTTGTTTTGTTAAGGGAGAATGGTGTGGGTTCTTGGTGAAACATTTTAAATAAAGTAAAGAAAATTTTGAAAAATTTTAGAAACTTTTTAAAATTTAAAATATAAAATACTAGGTAGGTTTCACAAAAATAAAAGATAAGATGCTTGTTTAGCACGACTTCATATTTATATTATTTCAGGATATAAGCCCATCTTCGAGTTTACAGAGGAAACCCGGAAATATATATAGAGTCGTGCTAAACAAGCATCTTATCTTTTATTTTTGTGAAGCCTACCTAGTATTTTATATTTTAAATTTTAAAAAGTTTCTAAAATTTTTCAAAATTTGCTTTATAATATTTTTTGTCACTGTTTATTCCCTAGGCTTAGATAGATTTCTTTCTGCCAGGGGTGTTCGCAGAAAATTTTTCAGTGGGTCAGCGTTTGGAGAAAAATAATTACATTATAAAATATTAAATTGTTTGAGTTTTTCTCACAAGCAGAATACCTACAAGTCTTACACTAATACAGTAATTTATAAATACAAAAACACACACACAGTGAGGCCGGGGCCAAATTCAGGGCTGTTACAAAAATTTTTATTCGATCCCGGGGGGGGGGGGGCATGCTTTCTGCCTATCCCTACTATTACATTCAATTCTTCTTTTTCGTCTGCCTCTTCAAATGTATTCGCTTACGATTTATTCTCTGAGTATATCTAAAATTCTTACCATCCCCATCTACAATGCAATAATTAATCTCAAATTACGGGTATTTTTCCTTCTTGGTTCTTTATCATTCAAAATAAATACATATATACAAATTTATGTCATCAGCCTTGAGATGTTCAAGCACCGATTCTCAGAGGATCGCCTAAGTTAATGTGAGGCGTATTTGTTATAAAATGGCTGACCTTCTATAAACACTGTATGCTTTTGGTATTTCCAATCCCATTTATGTTGCGTGCATCTCATTGATAATAATTGGGAAAGCCAAAAGGGTGCGAGCTGCGATCCTCTATCTTCGCTAGAAAAGGAAATACCTACTCTTTAAGGTATTTAGGAAAAAGTTGTCTAAATTAATAATTCTCTTTAGCATAACATATCTATATCTTTCAATAAATAAAATATCTTATTTAAAAACTAATAAACTTCCAAAAATCTTTATATTTTAATAATCTCCAAAAAAGGAATGAAGTTTTTTATGATTTTGAAAAGCAACGAATTCATTAACAAAGTCCTTGGAAACGACATTTCTTTATAGAAATGCTAGAAAACTGTATCAGTTTTTTGGGATAATGATCTTAAGTGGTTCTTTAATGTTCTCCGCTATGATATACGCAAATATATTCGAATTAGATTCAGTGTCTGTCGATTTACTATAAAGAATGTTCCACAAAAGTGAATTTATGGGACATTCGAGACTTAATTGACCTCGAGGTTCAATTTTGAGCAGTGGCTCATATCCATGCTGGAACAGAATCGAATCAACCAACGCCTTCACTCAAACGACAACCAAGCGATAAATTAAATATTTGAAGGAATCGATACCATTGCAAATGAAAAATCCCTACTGGTTTAATTAAAATATGATTCAGGCGAAATTGAATGACTGAGCAATCCAATTGGCTTACACCGATAAGAATTCCTCATTCAATTTGTATTCAAGTCATATACCTTCCCCATAAATAATAATTTGATTTCAATTTATATTTAAAACTATTATTTAAAGTAATATATTAATTATTCAATAAACAACTATCTTCATTGAAATAGGTAGCCCACTAAATAAATAAATAGCTGGTAGAACTATTTTGACTTATAAAAAACATCCGTAGAAGTGGTCGCACTACTTAAACTTGTTTAAGAAAATAAAGAAATTTAAAAGCAACTTGTTCAGTGAGATTTCTTGTGGGCTTACTCTGAATTTATTATTTTTCTCTTTTTTGTCGTTTTATAATTAGAATCTGAGAAAATAGGTATTTTAATAGTGCATACAAAATAATATTTTTACACCAAAGCAGTGTTTTCAAAAGAATTACTGTAAGGAGGTCTTTTCGCTCCAGTTGAGTCAAAAGAAGTGTAGTATCTAATATTTAATAAAACAAGTTAAAATACAAATAAAAAATAATAGAATTAAAAAAAAACTATATAAGCGAGCATACCCGGCAAACGTACTAAGTAAGATCCGTCGAGTGCGATTCATAAAATGTATGTTTGGCACCGACTTCAAAAAGTAATTTCATGTTAATATTTCGTCGTTTAGTTGTAACTAAATAAGATATTTTATTTTATACCGTTTAGTGTATTTTATTTGATTTTTAAGTTATTATTATTTTATTTGTTGAAATTAATTTTTTTGAAGTCAGTTTTATTTTTTTTATAAAAATTATTTTTATTTTTCTCTTTTTAGTGTTGTTATTAATAGTGACTTAAGATAATGCTTTGTATACACTTTGTTCACGTAAGAGAAAGCGTCGGGCGAATGAATCAGAAAATGATAATAAAATTCAATTCATAAATATAGAAATTCTCTCGAAACGTTTGCGGGTTTTAAATGAATGTTTTAAGATTTTTTATAAAAGATTTTTTATTATAATTTCGATTATTTGGTCATGAGAATTGGAGATTTACGTTATTTGGTCATTGATCATATCTTCAGAACTTGACCAAATTAATATGGTACCATCCTAAGGACCCTCTTTCCAATAAAACAAGAATCATTAAAATCGGTTCATAAACAAAGAAGTTATGCCTAAACAAACATATCAAAAATAGTCCAATACCAATGAAAAAAAGGGAACCAATCGGAAGCTAGACTGAACCCAATGCAAAAAAATTTCAAAATCGGTTCACAATTAGCGGAGATATGAGGTAACATAGACACACAAAAAAAAATCACTCAAATAGAGAACCTCCTCCTATTTTGAAGTCGGTTAAAAAAAAGTTTATCTAATCGCCCTGCCAGCAGTCGAGTTTCACTTACAATACTTACTACTGTAGTAAACATAACTTAATAGCATTTGCGAATTGTATATATTAAGTGTTTGCGTGTATATCTTGTATATACTATATGTATTATTCATAGGTACCTAAGAAATTTAAAAAATAAATTATTCAATTTTTATTTCAAATTCTCTTAAAACCTATTTTTTAGAACGGCATTACAATAAATGTGTATGAACTTGAAATTGGATGAGATTGTCTTTTAATATAGTCTAGAATACATTGGATGGAATGACAGCGAACGGTGTTTTACCATCGATAAGCTGCATTGACTGCCTGAACTGAAAGGACTTGAATCCCGTTAACGCTTCCAACCAAGTCAAAGGACAATCTCAGGCAATCACAATCTTTTATTTTGGAGAAAGAGTGCCTATTAAGGAATCAGCCTCTTGTTCTATAGAAAAAGTACAGTTCACAATGAAAATGATATACATATTTGACTGGGAGGGAATGAATTTGTTAAAATACAATTCAATGGGATTCATTGAAGGAAGATTATATGGAAATTTTTTTTTTTTATTATCCTTTGCAAACTGTATTTTTATTTAGCCTTTCTCTCTAATCCAGTCCTATTCAAAGATTGGATTTCTAGAAATTTTATTTAGTCAGGCAGATAGAAACTTGTTGGAATGTAATTTCTAGATATTTAACGCAGCCTAATCGATTTGAATATTTTAATTCTTCTGTATTTGACATTTTTCTTAATATATTTTTTAATAAACAATCATCATAAATATATAATCAATCTTTATTAAATTACTCAATTATTTTTATTTCGTTTTATTGACAAAAAATAAACACCGAGAGCAGCAATGCATTTATTAAATTAAAGAGTAACTCACGGGGTCGGTTGGCTGAGGGGATAGCGTACCAGCCTGCTAATCAAGTGAAGTGGATCCGGGTTCGAATCCGATTCGCGGCAATCAGCTAAAATCTGATCCCTAGATAGAAGACAAAAATTTTAAAATATAATAGTATCTTAAATTGTCTGATGTTTAGAAAGGCCGAAAAGCCAAAAAAGAGTAATTAGCATAATAGTTATATCACACTACTATTATTTATTTATTTATTTATTTATTAACAGGCAGTCACACCATTTTTCACAAATCACAAGTACATGTATATAAATAGTAAAGTATGAGAAAAAATAATATAAAAATAAAGTATAAATGACAAAGACAATAGGAAAAGATAGATGATAACATAAACATATTATAATTATAAAACAAAGTCCAATGATAAAGGTATAAAAAAAATTATAGATTATTAGTTAAATATACAAAAAAAACATAAATAGACTTAATACAAATTATATTAAATTCAGAACAAGATTATAAATCTAATATAAGTAGATATAAATACAAAAAACAATAAATAAACTTAGTACAATTTATATAAATTTAAAATATAAATTCAGAACACAACATAAATCTAATATAATTAAATATAAATATAAAAACAAGTAAACTTAAAATAAATTATATAAATTTAAATCATAATATCAGAACATAAATATAAATTTAAATCATTTAGATCAACCATGGATTATTGTTTGACACTGAATTTGGAATTTTAATTTAATATTTTTAGAGAAAATGCTATTGAAGACATATGTATGGAGCATAGCCATGTACGGGTGTGAAACCTGGACAATTAGAAAAGCGGAGAGAAAGAGATTAGAGGCTTTCGAAATGTGGTGCTACAGAAGAATGATGAATATCAAATGGATGGATAAAATTACAAATGAAGAAGTTCTTGGAAGAATCGGAGAAAGAAGAACCTTGTGGAAGAGTCTGAAGAAGAGGAAGAGGTCAGATGATGGGGCACACACTGAGACATGGGGGACTGCTTAGGGATATCTTGGAGGGGGGGTGGGAAAGAAAAGGGGAAGGGGAAGACCCAGATTAGAATATTTCAACCAAATAATTGGGGATATGGGATGCCAGACATTTAGAGAGGTCAAACAGCTGGCGGGGGACAGAGTCAAGTGGAGACGGATTGTTGCATCAAACCAGTCTTAGGACTGTATACTCGATGATGATGAGAGAAAAATAAATAACAATTCGGAGAGCTATATTTACCTCGAGCGTCAAGACAGTTCCGATTTTTTTTAATCCAGGAGGGCAAAACTTTAGTGGTACGAGGGATAAATTTGATTCACTCCTTCATTCAAATCACGACAAGTGAATAAAAATTTGAGTGAAAACAACAGGACTTATATATTGTATATTAAAATTTCGAAAACTCGCGCGAAAATAATATTTCAAATATGGTAACGCCTGTAGGCTATGCAATCACTATGCTTTTAAAATTGATATGTAAGCTATCTGAAGGGAGTTAACGTGAAGATGCGTTGAATCGATTGCAAAATTTGTACCGGGCAGACAGACAAACAGATAGACAACAAAACGCGTTTATATTGAATTGTCATCCAGTCCTGTAGCTATGATTGAAATTTCAAGTCTTTGGTTCATCTGGAAGTTAGTTTAAAATTGATTGCGAAATTTCTGTCGAACAGACATACAGACAAGAAAGAGTTAATAAAAACGTGGTAAAATTTAAAAGTTTATTATAGGGTCTCTTGAATACAATTCAATTTTTTTTTTAATTTTATTGGACCAATTATTTTACATGAATTAATGTATACATATTTGAGCCTCGACTTCGGAGATTACTTCTCCACCATCGACTGTCCTTGATCATCTTTTTAGTCCTTGTTTTTAATAAGAGGAAAAAAATTAATTAAATAAAAAAACCTCTTTTCCGATAATTATTCCATTCAATCCGATTTTCCACTCATTCCAATACAATTCAATAACTTTTTTTGATCTACGTGACATGTGACTATACTCCAAGGATACAAGTAGAAATTTTAACCCTATATTATGTATGTTAATATAAATAAAGTTTGATGTTTACCCTTCTTAGTATCGTTAGAAAGGAAAAATGTATCTGATTCTAGTTTATGTTGTAATGAAATAAGCACCCCTTGGCCCTTATATTCATAATCGGCATATAGCTTGCCAGGTTTGTTTTATTGTTTCTTTTAGTAGGTGCAGTTGGCAGCCTGTCATTGCTCCCCGCCCCGTTGCTATCATGAGTTGCGCGTGGAAGGAGATCTCGACTGGCGGAGTCAGTCAGCCGGAGGCACGCTAGCGGACACAAACTCTATGACTCAGCTGATGCATGCTGTCCACCATTGTTGTTCACTTTCTTTGTTAATTAAACTTATATTAAATTCAGTCACTTTACACACACACAGTTTCAACTTGTTTCAATCGCTGTATTCATTGTCTTTCTTTACTTATATATATTATTATTCTATTAATACACATTGTACCAAATGCTTATTCTTCTTTGTTTAAATTAAAATCTTTTCATTGTCTTTCTTTACTGATATATAATTATTCTCTTAACACACATTGTACCAAATGCTTATTCTTTTTACATAAATTAAAATCTTTTCTATCAAAAACTTCAATCTTTTAATTCCAGAGTGCTAAAAATACCATTACACAATAAAATCCTAAATTGGGCCTCACCCAGATTTAACATAGGCAGGTTAAATCATTACATGGAGGACCGCACCGATATGACGAATGAAACAAGTTCAACCTGTGTGTATTTGTTGTAATTAATTATCATTTTATTTTTTTAGTCCAAAATCTTGTGAAATAATTGGCGTGAAGGGCCTAATTAATTTGATTTATTTTTTTAATAGTGATACCATCTGTCCTGAAATAACAATGACGTCAATCGCAGAACTGTTGGAAGAAGGAGAGCAACAACCATTGGCACACTCCTCGGCGTTAAACAATCTCAACAACCAACCAGACCAGGCCCAAATGGAGACGATATCATGTGAGTTGCAGGGCATTTCACAGCCCAATATTACACAGAATTTTTACAACCTAGTCTCCCACAAACACAAATTGATATGGCACAAATAACGGCATTGTTTAAGGATTTAAAAAATGATATAAAGGAAATGGGTAAAGACCTAAAAAGTCAAATAGATGGGCTGAAAGGTAAGGTAGACTATTATGTTCGGGACAGGGAACAAAAGAGAAGGGAGGTTGACGAGATAAAACTTGAGCAGGAAAACCTCGTAAAACTATCCTTTCAGTCCCATGCTGTAGCAATTGAGATAAAGGGTCAAAATTATAGTGTTCCCGAGGTCCCGGTCCATTTTCAAGAGTCCTTTGCGGTGGCCCTTTGTGAAACCAGGACAACGAGTCTGTCCCAACAATTGCTGCCTCTGGAGGATGTGCCTGAGCCCGCATCCTCTCTAGAGAGGCGACAGTTACATGAACTCTTAAATGAGTTCCAGGATATATTTTCCCCCGAGCCTGGGTGTATGAAGGGCTACCAACATGTCATTGAGCTGACTGATATGGTTCCTTTCAAGGCCAAAACCTACCCGATTCCCATAACCCTTCTAACTGATCGCGGAACTCAATTCACCTCTAAGAAATTTCATGATTTCATTGGTGAAATGTGCACTGAATTGCGAATTGTCGCCATCCGCGATCAACAGGCCAACCCGGCTGAGCGTACCATGAAAGAGTTAAACCGGCCTTTTCGTGCTTATGTGCACCATAACCATCCAAAAGGTACTGTCATCATTAATTGACCAAGTTTGTCAAAAGTTCTTCCTACTGTATGACGGCCCGTTCCGAGTGGCTGAAATCCGCCCCGGGGGCACGTATGTATTGGAGACCACCCGTGGTAAGCAGCAGGGTGTCTACAATATCCGTTTATTAAAACGATTCTACCCTCGCCCAGAGCAGTAACCTCAAAAAAAGGTTACAAACCACACGCTAATTCAGTGTGGGGGCTTGCTCTAATGAATTCTATATTTTCTTCTTTTTCCCCCCTCTTTTTTTAATCCCAATATTTTTCATTATTTGTAAAATTTGTAAATAATTTTGTTTATTTTATATTTTTTATTCTCTTATACTTTAGAGGTAATTCAATAGTCGGTCTGTCTCTTAATAAATTTTGTAAAATTTAACTAAGTCCGTTTTTGTTTAAAATTAGGAAATTCTAAAAATTTTCTTTTCTATAAAGAAAAATCTTTAATATAATTAAGATTTAAAAAGTCAGTCTGTCTCTTTCTAAAGAAAAATAAAATTCGAATAAATATTTCTTTGTCTGTCAAATTGATGAATTGTGTTATAATTTCATCAAGTAATTTTTTGTATGTAATATTGAGATTCTAAAAAATTCATTCTATTAAGAAAAATCCTTAATATAATTAAGATTTCAAAAGTCCGTATTTTTCTTCCTAAAGGAAAATACATTTCAAGTAATTGTCTCTTTAACCTTCAAAAATAATTTTTTTAAGTTTTCTTAGTTGGAAAATTTAAAATAATATTATAATCTTCACTATAATATTTTGAAATTCTATAAAGTCTTGGATAATTCCAAAAATTTCAATATAATAATGAATCTAATCCTTATCAGTAATAGATAATTTTCATTAATTAGTCATAAAGAGATAAGCCTAATCCTTGAATAATTAAAGTTTCAAGTTAAAAGAACAATTGAATTGGTTCTAATGTAAATTTATAATTAGTTAATTTCATTTTACTTACAAATAATTATAATTGTATTTTTTTGACAATCTGTCAGTCTGTCCACAAAAATTGAATTATCTCATATTATTCTTTTAAATTATCAAATCTTTCTTTCGCGTGATAAAAATCTCGATCCGTTAATATGAAATTCGTTTGTAGCTAATTCCATGTTCCGCTAATTTCCTAACTCACGTTAAACCTGGGTAATTTTCCAATGAGTAATAATTCTTAGTCTATAGTATGCTTTGGTATGGGTTTTGTTTATTCAAACTAGTCTGGTGTGGGTATTCTGCAAGCAATTTCGCAGGCTAATTGGCCATCCGACGGGGTTGTCGCCCAGATAGCTTGAATGCGAGCGGGCAAGTTCCCATTGGGTTGAATAAGAGTATAGATAATGTTCCATAGCTTATCGAAAATGTTTTCATTTCTATATTTACTTTATTAATAAATTGCCGAAGCAAAATTTCTTCAATTCTGAAAACAGATATCAAATAATATAAAATATATTTGTTTATTTACTATGGGGACCACTAGTATATTTTATACTAGTAAAATTTTTTTATTTACATCGAAGTTCACTATATCCAAAGGTACCATAATATTGTTCCGTAGTAAGGCTGTGTGAACTACTGAACGGAAGTATTTACTGTTAGTAAACAAACCAAAGGTGTGTTAATCGAATGATTAGGTTCATTCATTTGTTTTATATGAAGATTGCCCATCTAATTTTTGTTGGACAATTCTTTAATAAAGTCTGAATTCTATTATCTAAAAATAAAGGGTCGAATCCCGTTAGGGACATTTTTTATTTAATTGTTTACAATTGGAGTTTAAAACGATAATGGTTAGATATCCGCCTTTAGCCAATTATTCTATTAGTAATCAATATTAAATTTCTATAGTTCAACAATCTTTTTATGGATGTTAAAATATTTCAAAACATTTAGTTTTGATTAAAGAAATCTCCTTACAAGAGTTTATTTGAGAATTCCTATTGCATCTTTTTGTAACTACAAATTATTTTATAATTAAATGATCCAATGCGTCCACCTTAAATACATTATTCTATTAATAACAAATGCAATCTACAACAGCCTAGTCTAGCTAATTTCGTGAATTTCCTAGTATATAGGAGCATTTATGATAGTAAATAACTTCCCGCTCATTATTCTATGTTAATATAGGCAGTTTTGATATATTCCCAAACAAGTCCAATTTGTTTATTGAATGCATAACAAGTAAAGGTCAGCATAGTTGCCTTCCAAGCAGTTGGTACGGGTTCATATCCCGCCAAAATGAGATGCATTTGTCAACAAACATTCTTGTAATCCTTTTTCGATATCAGTCTATTTTATTGAAAGTCTCTTTCAAAAATCTTTTTGTATAACTACATTTAGACATTAGTTCCAAAGGAACAAGTAAACTAAGGGTTAATAGTCATATCAAATAATTTAAATCCTGTGGCCTGTTAACTGTGAATAAAAGATCTGTGTTGGGAAGTGAAATGTTTTGCAGCCTCACGAAGGTTCTCTAAACTTTATAAGGCTCTATAATCTGAGAGCCATGGTTGTGTTGTTTATTATTTTTGATCAATCAAAGAATTCAAGGACGGATGGTCGCTATTAAATGCGCGTATTTTAATTCTTTAATTTAATGATTATTTTGATTAAATATTTTTACATTAATTTTTCACTAATTTTTTTATAGTTTTTATTTTATTAATCGCAAAGAGAAAGAGCAAAGGTGAGATAATGTGTTGAGGTTGCTGGTTATTGGCGAGTCGATGTTGTGGAAGCGGGCGGTCTAAATTCTGCCATGCTTTAATGGTTTAATATTGTAAGTTGAGTATAATTGTTTTTTTATAAATATTTAATTTTTTTGTTTTCAGTCAAGGTCATTAATGGTCCAGTTTAAAGAATGTAGAGCACTGTTGAGTGTTCATCCTGCGTGATTTTTGGAGTGGAACTGGAATTTGAAGCCAGTTTAAAAGGACGTTCCGCTATGGTCGTGGGTCATTGGCGTGTGTGTGGGACCGGAGATTCGTTGTTGTCAATTCCCCCCCCCCTTTTTTTTCTGTGTGGAAGATGGAGAAAAGAGGCCTAAGAGCCTAGTTATTGGCGGCTAAGTCCGCAGGGCATAGACCCTATTGAGTGTAGTGAAGAAGGCCTAAGAGCCTAGTTATTGGCGGCTAAGTCCGCAGGGCATAGACCCTATTGAGGAATGAGCTGACTGCAATCCCACCGGGACGAGTTCTGGAGAAATGGGAGGCGGGCCATTCACTCTGAGCAGTGGAGGAGGCTTTAAAGCCTCGTAAATTATATTAAATTTTGTGCCCAGTTGGAGGCGTTGTGGTTGGCCACCCCGACAGCTGTATCCAGCTGTCTAGCATCCACTCTGGTTCTGATTTGGCAGCGGCTCGTTTTGAGGACATGCTAGTGTCCGCCCTGTAGGCTTCAGAGACCACAGGGTAGGGCTGTGCGCTCTTAACAGCCATCCCGAATTCCCTTTTAGTTTGACAATGAATCTTTGCTCCCACGTCTTGGCCGTGGCGGGCGCTCGTTGTGGTGCGTCTGGCCCATACTGGTGGATCTGGAAAGTTCCGTTCCGATTTGAAACCAGTCATGTCCATTCAACACCTATACATTCATTGTTTTTTTATTTTTATTTTAACGTAGCTTCAGTACAGTAGATTTTCTTATGTGTCAATATTATTCCATGAAAGGAGGCATTTGAATGCTGTCTGAAGGCTGACTAAAGCATTAAAATTGTCGCTACTTAATTCTGTGAGTGGCTCCAGTTTTAATGTTTCCGGCCGGGGGGATGTAATGAAATAAGCACCCCTTGGCCCTTATATTCATAATCGGCATATAGCTTGCCAGGTTTGTTTTATTGTTTCATTTAGTAGGTGCAGTTGGCAGCCTGTCATTGCTCCCCGCCCCGTTGCTATCATGAGTTGCGCGTGGAAGGAGATCTCGACTGGCGGAGTCAGTCAGCCGGAGGCACGCTAGCGGACACAAACTCTAT
This sequence comes from Forficula auricularia, assembly GCA_024734495.1. NCBI lineage: Eukaryota > Metazoa > Arthropoda > Insecta > Dermaptera > Forficulidae > Forficula > Forficula auricularia. The sequence continues at coordinate 95,279,276 of JALMQS010000099.1, forward strand.
GACTCAGCTGATGCATGCTGTCCACCATTGTTGTTCACTTTCTTTGTTAATTAAACTTATATTAAATTCAGTCACTTTACACACACACAGTTTCAACTTGTTTCAATCGCTGTATTCATTGTCTTTCTTTACTTATATATATTATTATTCTATTAATACACATTGTACCAAATGCTTATTCTTCTTTGTTTAAATTAAAATCTTTTCATTGTCTTTCTTTACTGATATATAATTATTCTCTTAACACACATTGTACCAAATGCTTATTCTTTTTACATAAATTAAAATCTTTTCTATCAAAAACTTCAATCTTTTAATTCCAGAGTGCTAAAAATACCATTACACAATTAAATCCTAAATTGGGCCTCACCCAGATTTAACATAAGTAGGTTAAATCATTACAATGTTAATTTAGTTTTTATATTTAGGACCTTATCCAGGAATATATTTTTTTTCATTAAAATAACAACGCACAACCACAACACCACAGCGATCGGCGAAATAAAAAAATAAAAATAAAACCTAGGCATACGGTGACCAATTTTTTCAACTTCATAAAAAAAACATAATTATTCCATAATAAGGGCTCACTTCAGATTTTAAATCCCGGGCTCTAAATTTCATATGGTGGCCATGTCAGTTATAGGTAGTTTTTTTATACATATGTAAGTACCATTATGTATTTTTATAGATAAATACCATAGACTTACCATAATTTTTTTTCTCAATATATAGTACTGATTCAATTTTAGAATATCTCGTTCAAAAAGCAGAAAATATTTTTTGAATTATTCTATTGAGGTTTTAAGAGGATGTTATAATATAGCCATAAATGAACAATTTATAACTTTTAAGGAGATATGTGTTGGTTCTAGGTGAAACATTTTAATACAATAATAAAACTTGAACAAGATGGTAAGGTATGTTTTTTTGTGAAACCTAACTTGCATCTTGTTCAAGAACAATTTATATTTAAGTTTATTAATAAGTACTAGGGCAGCTCTAGTGTACCGAGTCTTGGAAGTTTTCACTTTTTTATTATTAAATGTGCTTGTGAGCGATTCTTTCATTAGAATTTGATCAATTAAAATAACTAGAAAGAGAGCGGATAGATTGATCATTATTTCTTTAGAACTATGGTATGTTTGTAAGGAAGCCAAATACAAGTTCAAGCCTGTTTCGGACTATTAGAGATTAATTTTCTATTATTCTAGGAATGGCCTTTTGCACTCGGATCGAAACAATACTCGTTATATAGAGAGAGAATATTCAATTGGACTTGATTAAAATTCAGATAAAAATGTACAAAAGAAATTGCTTGTTGAGGCTCTAAATAGCAGCAAGCGTACCGAGTATTGCAAAAGTTTTTACTTTTTCTTCTGTTTCTTTGTATTTTTAATCGTGTCGAGAAATCCACCAAAATTTAGTAGAAAATTAACATTGCCGAGGTAATTGCTTATCTCAATTATTGTTCCTCAAAACAACCGCACAAATGGAGAAATAAACCGAGACGTATGGTAAGCCTATAGATAAATACAAAATAAATGTTGGTAACGAATCGGGTTATGAGGCATCTGAAATTTTTAAACAGTGTTGTAGTGGAATCGTGTTATATTATTGTTATGTTATAAGATATCTACCTATATTTAATTCGTATCGTAAAACTAAACCAAGGAAAATTCTTCATCGTAGTTAAAAATTTATAATTATAAAAATGGAACAGATATTAAATGTAAAGTAGAGAAATGAAGGAAAAAATAAAAAAAACGTAATTTCAACAATTTTCAATTTTTTCTTATTAAAATTATTTTAGCAGAAATTTACTCTTCTTATTATAGAAATGTAGGGCGCGACTTCCGCCCGACCTGAAAAGGGGTCTTAATTAAGGACGAAACAATGTATTACAATAAATTTGTAATTAAAAACAATGGTGTTTAATTTCATGGTAGATCAATTAGTACAAATTATATAAAACCAATTCGATTATGAAGTTACAATTGAAATAATATGAGCTAGTTAATGTACTAGTAAAAATATAAATAATTTCGAAGAACAAATTTAACTAAGACTATAGGTTATTAAGCAATTACAAACTAGACTAAACTTAAAGTTACAAACTAACATACTTTGTAATATTTTCTGATCAGACTTATCATTAATTAATGTTTCGGCCGAACTACTCACGCACTTCCGACTTCTCTGGTCACTGTCTGTCCACACGTGTAGGGCTCCTGCCCAGCTCGCTAGCGGCTCACGCTCGCAGGGCGCCTCGGCGCCCTTCAATGACGCCGATCCTCGCACAGCTGGCAGGACAGCCCTCTTGCCCTCCGCCAGCATTGGCTACATCGATCTTCACTTAGGCTCCCCCAGCCCGCAAGCTGGCCGTGTCCCCGAGACACCGGCGACCGCCCGCAGGGCGGCATCCTGGTCCTTAGCACATCACCGAACACATACACGATGTACCTGCACACAGTTCGCAGCCCGCAGGCACACAGGCTCCCCCAGCCCGCAAGCTGGCCGTGTCCCCGAGACACCGGCGACAGCCCGCCAGGCGGCATCCCGGTCCTTAGCACATTGTCGTACACACACACGCCTGCGGCACACACCTGTACCCGCCCCGGGGGTAGTCACACAGTCCCTCGCCCGCGTTCACATCTGCCCCGCTCGCAGGGGCGGCCGGCTCGCCACCCCCCAGCCGTTATGTCTGTCGTGCCAGCCTCAGAACCACTCTCCCCCGTCGGCCGTTAGTTCCGCGTCCTCGCTGTCACCCACACATTTACATCTTTTGCGTGGGAGACACACCGACAGCGACTTCCTCTTTTCCACGCACTCACACTCTCGTATCCGTTGGTCACTTCATACACAGACAGGCCCGCCTCCTCCTCGCGTCTCTTCGTCTCTCGCCCAGGGTAGCGTCTGTCTCTCTCCCACTCCCTTGATCGGGGAGCTAATATTCACTACACTGGAAATAGGCACGGCGCCAACCTGTCTCGCTGCTAGCTAAGCAGTTTCCGGAGGCTACTATCTATTCCAACAAATTAGACTTTCTTTAACTTAACAAATAAATTCCAGGCTAAATATTCGCTAAGGGCCGTAGCCCCCTTACATCCTTCCCCGTTTTAGAAAAGATGTCTATGTCCTTGGACATAGACATCCTTTTACAGTTCGCCCGGGGGTCCGTCACTTAACGTTATACTACATATAGAACTTATCCACAACTTAAAACTAACTGAACCACTTATATCTAAGGCTTAATTCTAGAGAGACTACACCTTTGCGTACAGGGGGGGTAGCCTCGTAATTACGGTAGCCATGATATACATCGATAAAGTAGATTAAACTCACATAGAAGGGAGCGTATCGGTCACCTTCTAACGCATCTAACCGCCCTCTGATGACTGATACCTTCCCCTCCACGGCCCCAATTCGTTCAAGGCGACTCCCACTTCAGGTCCACGGTGTCATCGCCCTCCTTCATAAAATTAAAGGATTTTCTCTTCAAACTTTTCTCGTTAAAACAGCCAAAATTTGCATTTACCGCGCTTGTAACTTATTCCAAATAGTGATCGCCTAAATATTTCGATTATTTTTCTCCTAGGCTACTCCTCCCGACCACCTGGGCCTTCCTCCCGAGATATGTTAGCCCCAATTCCAAATGTCCTTTACTACACACCAAGAAAATAGGAAACGACTACTCCACAATTTTCTCACCCTGGTGCTACCAATTTTCTTCTCCGGGGATGACGGTTTCGTAAACATCTCTAGCAGAGGTGTCCGTCCGGGCCCCTTACACACAATAGGACCCCCGACTTCCCCGGTCTTGTCACGGCGGGCCCCTTACACACAGTAGGACCCCCTGACCTAACGGGTCTTGTCACGGCGGGTCCCTTACACACAGTAGGACCCCCTGACCTAACGGGTCTTGTCACGGCGGGCCCCTTACACACAGTAGGACCCCCTGACCTATCGGTGTTAGTCATGGCGGGCCCCTTACACACAGTAGGACCTGCCCCCCCGGGCCCCTTACACACAGTAGGGCCCGATTTTCCCTCCTTCGTCCATTGGAATCTCCCCTTCCGAAATGCTCAAAATGACTCAAAAATTCCTCCCAAAAATGGCTCAACATCTTCCTTGGAAAAGGTCTCGGGATTTTCCTCAAAAATAATTCAAAATGCTTCCCTCAGAACTGTCTCTCAAAATTTCCTTCGAAAAATGACTCAAAACTTTTTCAAAAAAAAAAAAGGCTCAAAATTGCTCGAAAATAACTCAAAATTCTCTCCACAAAAACCGTCTCAGATTCTCACTAAAAGATAGCTCAAATTTTTCCTGAAAAAGGTCTCGGGATTTGTCTAAAAAATAGTTCAAAATTTACACGCGGACTTCAAAAAATTAAAGAATTTTCTCTTCGGCGGTCGGCCCGGCGGTCGACCCCGATCTCGAGTTCCCCGTCCCAATCCTGGGCGGTGGTGGTTCCTCATCCCTTAGGCTTCCCAGAACGACTGCCGCTACTGTTATCCAACCCGGAACATTATTTTTCATGAAATTAAACTAACATATACGCCTTACAGTTTGTCTAAAAAAATAAAAACGTTGAGGAAAAAGAAAGCAGGTATTGACCAAATTACGAATAATATAATGAAAATCACACAAAGAAACACAATTAATAAACTAGGAACTTCAGGAGAAGAGGTTCCATTAACAACCAATTTTACAAGTCTATCTAGCTGTTGCACCTGGCCAAGCTGTTTATATTTACGATATTAGATTCAGTCCACAAATAGATTCCAAAGATTTAAGGTTCCGTATTATATTACTTCTTGTCCGACATTACTGTTTTCTTCCCCTTCTACTTCACCACGGTTTGCTTCTCTGCTAGTTCAACCCTTCAACCCTTTATCCTGTCTTGTGATTTTCCCCTCTCGTTATCCCTTCCTTCCACTCCGAGGGCCTGACACCGGTTCCTTACCTTTACAGGCCCTCCCGCCCCCTCCCGGATGGTGACCGGGGCGCCGCTAACGGCCAGTTCCCCGTATCGCCACCCTAGGTAGGCTCTTCTTATTTTCACCCTAAGGACCTAGCCCAGGCCTTCCCCTGCTCGGGGGTCACCGGGGCGCCGCTCACGGCCAATTCCCCGTGTCACCACCCCCGGCAGGGCGAATTCGGGAAGAAACCCCTCCCAAGATGGTCACCGGGGCGCCGCTAACGGCCAATTCCCCGTGTAACCACCTCATGTAGGGCGAGACACTCCATTCTCGGTCTCCTTCTTATTCTTACACCGGGGGCCTGGCACAGTCCTTCCCCTTTACTGACCCTCCTTTTCCCTTCTGATCCCTTGTCACACATTTCTTTTTTATTGGTTGAAGCCTCAGGTTTTCCCTTTCTCACCCACACTCTCCTCATTAAACGTCCCTGACCGCCCCCAAAGCAGTCTCTAAAATTTTTGTATTATTTCTTCCGTGGTGAACCTCGCGACCAACGCCTCTAGAGCAGCGATCCTTTCGTCTGCAACCTCAGCACTTAGTTCAAAATACCTGACCCCAAAATTCACTCAAAATCCCCTTTCGCTCCAAAGTTTTGTCAAAACTACCCCCGGTCCAAAATCTATTCAAAAATTCTTTAAAAATTCCTCAACTATTAACCCCATAAATTATACAAGTTTATTCACCATGCTGGCTCAAGACGCAAAACAAAAATAAAATGATGTTCCGGGTTTTCCCAAAATTTGCAATATTCAAATCTATATAGATACACCTCGTACGCTTCAACAATTACTCCAGGATTAATAAAACACGTTTATGAGCTTCTGATACTAATATTTTGAAAAATTTTATATAATAGAAATTTTTGTCCAAAATCCCCTCAACACCTTCAACTTCTATTTATATTTCAATACTAAAGTAATTAGAAAGTAAAATGTTTGATCACAAATATGTAATCCAAACCTTGATTTCTTAAAATTCAGATAAATTCCCTAACTTTTCTGCAATAAAATTCTACCCCAAATTATCCCGAAATTTTCAAAATTTTCTCCTTAGAATTTTCTTGAAACCTTACTTGACCCAAATTCTTTCCTAAATTTATACCCGAGCGGCGCTCTCAAAAATTATTTCAAACTTCTGTTCAGAAATGGCTCGAAATTATCTTTTAAAATTTTCTCCTTACACTTTAATAGCAAAACAAAAAAATCGACTCAAAATGCCTCAAAAACTATTTTTTTAAAATTCTCTCCTTAAAATTTTCTCTTACATTTATGTACGTGCGACGCTCTCAAAAATTATTTCAAACTTCTGTTCAAAAATGGCTCGAAATTATCTTTTAAAATTTTCTCCTTAAACTTTTCCCGAAAATTTTACTTCTCCAAAAATTTCCCGACATTTGGCCCGAATTCTCTCAACCTATATATCATAACTTTTGTTTTCCTATTTATGCACTTTAAATCCTCTTAAATTCTTATTTCCCAAATTTTCAGAAATTGGCCCTTAAAATTCCCTTCTATATATATTAAACTTTTTCCCAATTATTCGCGGGCTCCTCTTCCCTAACTTTTCTGCAATAAAATTCTACCCCAAATTATCCCGAAATTTTCAAAATTTTCTCCTTAGAATTTTCTTGAAACCTTACTTGACCCAAATTCTTTCCTAAATTTATACCCGAGCGGCGCTCTCAAAAATTATTTCAAACTTCTGTTCAGAAATGGATCGAAATTATCTTTTAAAATTTTCTCCTTACACTTTAATAGCAAAACAAAAAAATCGACTCAAAAATGCCTCAAAAACTATTTTTTAAAATTCTCTCCTTAAAAATTTTCTCTTACATTTATGTACGTGCGACGCTCTCAAAAATTATTTCAAACTTCTGTTCAAAAATGGCTCGAAATTATCTTTTAAAATTTTCTCCTTAAACTTTTCCCGAAAATTTTACTTCTCCAAAAATTTCCCGACATTTGGCCCGAATTCTCTCAACCTATATATCATAACTTTTGTTTTCCTATTTATGCACTTTAAATCCTCTTAAATTCTTATTTCCCAAATTTTCAGAAATTGGCCCTTAAAATTCCCTTCTATATATATTAAACTTCTTCCCAATTATTCGCGGGCGGCACTCTCGACTGAGCCGAGCGAGTGCCCGATTTCAAAATTTTCAAAATTTCCCTTTTCAAAATTATCTACCCCAAATTGCACTTTGAAAATTTTAAAATCGTTTACCCCACACCTCGACACCAATTTGTAGGGCGCGACTTCCGCCCGACCTGAAAAGGGGTCTTAATTAAGGACGAAACAATGTATTACAATAAATTTGTAATTAAAAACAATGGTGTTTAATTTCATGGTAGATCAATTAGTACAAATTATATAAAACCAATTCGATTATGAAGTTACAATTGAAATAATATGAGCTAGTTAATGTACTAGTAAAAATATAAATAATTTCGAAGAACAAATTTAACTAAGACTATAGGTTATTAAGCAATTACAAACTAGACTAAACTTAAAGTTACAAACTAACATACTTTGTAATATTTTCTGATCAGACTTATCATTAATTAATGTTTCGGCCGAACTACTCACGCACTTCCGACTTCTCTGGTCACTGTCTGTCCACACGTGTAGGGCTCCTGCCCAGCTCGCTAGCGGCTCACGCTCGCAGGGCGCCTCGGCGCCCTTCAATGACGCCGATCCTCGCACAGCTGGCAGGACAGCCCTCTTGCCCTCCGCCAGCATTGGCTACATCGATCTTCACTTAGGCTCCCCCAGCCCGCAAGCTGGCCGTGTCCCCGAGACACCGGCGACCGCCCGCAGGGCGGCATCCTGGTCCTTAGCACATCACCGAACACATACACGATGTACCTGCACACAGTTCGCAGCCCGCAGGCACACAGGCTCCCCCAGCCCGCAAGCTGGCCGTGTCCCCGAGACACCGGCTACCGCCCGCCAGGCGGCATCCCGGTCCTTAGCACATTGTCGTACACACACACGCCTGCGGCACTCACCTGTACCCGCCCCGGGGGTAGTCACACAGTCCCTCGCCCGCGTTCACATCTGCCCCCGCTCGCAGGGGCGGCCGGCTCGCCACCCCCCAGCCGTTATGTCTGTCGTGCCAGCCTCAGAACCACTCTCCCGCGTCGGCCGTTAGTTCCGCGTCCTCGCTGTCACCCACACATTTACATCTTTTGCGTGGGAGACACACCGACAGCGACTTCCTCTTTTCCACGCACTCACACTCTCGTATCCGTTGGTCACTTCATACACAGACAGGCCCGCCTCCTCCTCGCGTCTCTTCGTCTCTCGCCCAGGGTAGCGTCTGTCTCTCTCCCACTCCCTTGATCGGGGAGCTAATATTCACTACACTGGAAATAGCACGGCGCCAACCTGTCTCGCTGCTAGCTAAGCAGTTTCCGGAGGCTACTATCTATTCCAACAAATTAGACTTTCTTTAACTTAACAAATAAATTACAGGCTAAATATTCGCTAAGGGCCGTAGCCCCCTTACAGAAATATTTATTTTTATTTATTTTGAAGTTTTTTTTAATGATAACAATATATAGGTATAGAAAAATACAAAATTCGAGACAAAGTCGAAATTGATTATGCATACAATTGCAAGGTATTTTTTCGGCTTAGATAAATCAAATTACCTTTCATAACATTATAGCAATCTTATGGGGACAGAAATAGGAGGATATGGATTTTCTTGTTATTCCCCAATCGAATCATCGAAATATTAATAAAAAAATTTCATCATGAGAACCTAAAGAGTTTATCAGTCTATTTATCTTTTTGAGTTTGATTATTTTTCTATTTCTATTTTATAAATTTCTCTTTTTATGTCTTTTTACCAAAATTTTCATAGACAAACTATTTACTCAAGTGGTTTTTCTCACTTTCTAAACTATTATAAATAAATAAACGATCGTTTAATATGTCGTATTTTATTTGAATTTAAATAATGGTGTGATCAAATATTAATTTATTACTCACAATGTCCACTCGAGAGAGCAAAAACCAAAAAATGTCCCAATCACGACCAAAGAACTTCAAAAATCTCGTTATTCCGGTTTCGGTAGGAAATTGTTGTAATTGAATTATCAACAAAGAATTAGATATTATAAGCCCCTGAAACGCCGTTAGTATAAGATAATCTATCGGATTCTCTTCTCATGATTCTTAACAAATAAAAAATCATTTATAATAATAAAACTTGAGTAAGATACGAGGTAGGTTTTTTTTTTGTAGAAACCTACCTCGTATCTTACTCAAGTTTTATTATTATATTAAAATGTTTCACCTAGAACCAACACCGAACTCCTTAAAAGTTATTAAAAAATCATTTAGTTGAACATTTATTTAAATGCTAAATTTAAAAAATTAAAAATAGTTAATGAGCAATCATGTATTTTTTAAATGTTTCTGATATTAGTAATTTTGCATTTAAGGAAAATTAAAAAAAAAGGTGCTTTGAAAATTTCTGGACTTACGCATGCATGATTGAAGAGAGGATAGAAATTATTACAAATCTAATACAAATTGATTAACTGAAGGAAAAGTGAAAACTTTGTCAAGTCGTTGTGTACTTTCCGCAAATTCCGGAAATTTCGAAGAGAAGAGAACTGAACCCAACTAGAATAAGAACTCTGTAAAAAAATTTTGGTTTAATCCATAATTAATTGAGGATTCTTCTCTGGCTAGAAGTTCTTCCGTAATTGATAATTTAAGTATAGTGATCTTCCCTAAAAAAAATATTATTAATTGTATTATCTCTCTGTGATTTATTTAGTTAGTTTTTTTTAAATTAATCGAATACAAGAGGAGGCGCGCACCACATAATATCCTAATTCAGTAAGATGCACCCCCTATGGACTGTGAATCACTTCTTGATTCCGTCATCAATACCGATTGTTATGACTTTCAAATTAGACCCGACTCCGGAGATACCTTCGATAATTTTTTTTCCTAAAGCCTATCACATCTCTTTTCTTTTAGGATGCAAGAATTAATCTTGACTTTTATCTCTAGCGATTGCACTTTCTTACATTCGCAACACGCCAAAAATAATCGCCTATAGAGTAGGCAACCAGGAGAGAATTAGGAGACTACGAGCATCGTACAGCAAAGGAAAGAGCTTAACCTGGTAACTGAAATATAAATTAAAAGAGATTCTGTTTCCACTAATGTTATTCAATTCAGAAATTAATTGTAATCTAATGAAAATCAGCTTTTTTATTTTAAGCAAAGTTAGTTATTTAGAGTGCGGTAAAAACCCCATCAGCTCTCATAATTTCTCAAAGTATGTTGTCACTATCAACCAGACTTCCAAATGTATTTTAACCTTAGATAAATTATTATAATTCAGGAGGATCACGAATTATCAAAACTTCTCTTCATGAGGGGACGATTCAGCACGAATCAAATCAAGGTAGTCAAGATTTGTGCAATATCAAAAATTTTAAATTATAAGCTTATAAGTTATAACAAATTATTTTTGAAGTTATAAGACATGAGGTGATAAATAAATGACTCTTAGGACAATGCAAATGCCTTTATTGTAAAAACTTCATCAGTGCAGTGTTGTATTGTAGATCCTTCCCTTGAACACCGGAAGAGAGGAGTATGAGCCAAGCATTATAGAAGTAAAAAATAATTTATTAAAAAATTAATCCTAAAAAAAAACAAAAAAAATAGAATCCTTTAGGTTTTTAAACACAAATGTTATTGTTATATTGTTATTTTCTGTGTGCCATCTCTTTGCTAAAAGCATGTCGCCCACACGTTGATTCACACAATAGTATATAGTCAAACAAAATAATTATTTGCCAATTATATTTAATGTAAATTGATAGATTATACAATTATTCATTATAATTTATATTTTTTCATTGCTTAAGGATCTATTAAAATAAAAAATAATTTTTAAGAAAAAATATATTAAAACCGACATTAAATGCAACAAATAAAAACACTAAAAGGTGTAAAATAATTATTATCTTATTTAGTTACAACTAAACGACGAAATATTAACATGAAATTACTTTTTGAAGTCGGTGCCAAACATATACCTTTTGAATGAATCGCACTCGACGGATCTTACTTAGTACGTTTGGCGGGTATGCTCGCTTATAGGTATAGTTTGTTTGGTACCGACATCAAAAAGTAATTTCATGTTAATATTTCGTCGTTTAGTTGTAACTAAATAAGATAATAATTATTTTATACCTTTTAGTGTATTTTATTTGTTGCATTTAATTTTTTGAAGTCGGTTTTATTTTTTCTTAAAAATTATTTTTATTTTTTCTCTTTTTAGTGATGTTATTAATAGTGATCATATCATCAGAACTTGACCAAATTAATATGGCACCATCCCTAAAATACCCCCTTTCCAATAAAAAAAGAATCATCGAAATCGGTTCATAAACAAAGAAGTTAGGCCTGAACAAACCTAACAAAAAAGGTCTAATACCAATAAAAAAAAATGGGACCAATCGGAAGCTAGACTGAACCCAATGCAATTTTTTTTTTCAAAATCGGTTCACAATTGGCGGAGATATGAGGTAACATAGACACAAAAAAAAAAAAAAATCAGTCGAATAGAGAACCTCCTCCTTTTTTGAAGTCGGTTAAAAATATCTAATATTACAGTTCGCATTAAAGATTACATTAACAAAAGTCTAAATTCAAAATATCTGCTTTTACTTTACAATGAAAATAAAGAAATAATTTAAAAGCAAGTGTGAAGTTTAAATTTGGAACCCAAACTAATTCAAATGAGACAAGCATATAAAAATAAATATTTGTAATTACGTCTTGTGAATGGATTTTTGTCAAAGACCATGTAAATAAATAAATCCGAAAAATGTTATCTTGTTTTTGTTTCGAAATAACATTTAAACATTTTCAATTCTAGTTTCATATGGAAGTTGAGAAGAACCGAAAAAATACATACATAAATAAATACACCCATCGTGTGCTAAAAATGAAGGTTAATCTGTTTGTAAATGTTTCATTTCGCTGGTGTTAACTTTCCATCAAGCTAGTCAGACAATTTAAAATCGAATTAAAAACACCACCCGAGCAAAACCAGACTGAAATATTGAGCAAGAGAGAAAGATTTTCGAGACTTGGCTTAATATAATTGATATTTACATTCATAAATTTGTCGGCTAATGAAATCGAACATGTTCCAATAAAAAAAAATCGACTCGAATGAAATGTGTAAATTTATGGAAATACTTTCTCCCATCTCTTTCATCTTGACTGTTAATTGTCTTAAACTGGTACCAAAAGGCCCCAATCTCAATTCACAAATGATTTATTAAAAATTCTCTTCTGAACTAGATACAACGTTTCTATTAGTTTTTATCTATGGTCCAAGAATTTCGAGAAGGTAGCATAGAAAGTTTAAAATCATTAAAATAAATGACTGCTGAATTCGAAAAGGAAAATTTATATCATTCCTATTAGAAGATAAATGATAGAATGTATTATTTTGAACATTTCTAAGTTTTTAAACTAGAGAATTAGAGGACGAGTTTAAAAATTTTCTTAACAAACAAAACAGTGTTTTCGCAATTTTTATCAGCAAACAAATCCGAGACTTGACACAACCGTTGGATAGCTTGCCATCGAGCACATAGATAAAATAAATGTTGTTCTTGAAAAAAAAATCAGAATTTTATAAATATAAATTTATTAATTAAAGGAAAATTAATAGAAAAAAGGATGTTAAATCAAATTTTTAAAGATATTTCATATTAATTGTCATTGATTGAGATTTAGTGTCAACAAGACGAATTTGAAGGAGGGGCCATGCATTTATTTTTTCCCTCAAAACGGGACATCTACTATTTTTGGGGTAATAGCGAGGGGTGAACCGCGATTGGAATTAGGTGTACACCTCTTTGGAATTATATGGAATTATTTTGGAATTCATTAAATAATGCCCCTTCATCTATTGTCTTCTACTTGGAAATGAAAGTGGAAGTAGAAGTAGATGTACACGATATTAGGTCGCGGTTCACCCCTCGGGTAATAGTAAGTCTTTTCAAGAAAACGTATATTTTTTCATAGGTTTTATTTATTAATGAAAAGAACAAGAATAACTCGTGAAAATAAAAAAATTATGTGGTCTTAAATTTTTTTGAACAACAAATTTTCTTTAATATACATATTTGGGGTTGTAAATAAATGTAAAATAAATAAGAATAATATTTCAATGGATTGGCTAAGAGGACAGTGTGATGGAAAAAGTTAAAATATAAAAGTTATCTCCTATTTAAACCTTTATTTTAGCCAGACGTAAATCGATATTTTTAACACGTTTCGAGCGCTACATCGCTGCCCTTCTTCAGTGCACCTTGGCTGGAAAACATCAGTGAATGTCTTAATATTTTTGTTTTAAAATTTTGTATAAATTTTTTTTAATGGTGGTAATGAGGTTCATAATACTCACTCAAGTCACAAAAACACGCACACTTGATCTCCAGCAGACATTTTACATAAAATATTGAATCATTTCACTGGTAACAAGCTATTCTATCAGAACAATTAATGTCCTTCATTCTGCCTTCATTTTGTATAAATAGAATCTATCATCTCCACTTCACTTAAGGTAGTTCTTTCACAAATGCAAAAGTTCAAGAAGTCTTTGAAACTTGGAATATAAGTTATTAAATCATAATAAATACACTGTTAAAATTTGAAGACGATTTACCACACCAAACATGAAATAATTGCAATTAAAAATTAAATTTTGTGCACATGGATAGGTTGAGCTACTTTAAGATCAATGTAGTAGAGGTTATTTATAAAATCAATATAATTCATATAATATATGGTATCTCACATAAGATTGATATAATTTTACACTTTAAAATGCATTTGGGAGCCGGGGATAACTACCCCCAACCCATGTCCCTTCTCTCGTCGGGCCTGAATGTATTTCCTGTATCCCTTTAGTGTGTCTACATAATATATTAAAACAAATATATTTCTGATTTGAATAAATAAAACTTATTAGACTTTTTTAGTTCGTGATATTAAATTTTGATCAAATAAGCGTATCGAAAAAATTTGCATGAAAGTCATGAAGTTGTTATAAATAAAGGCGACATGATCTATAAAATAAATTTCCCAAACACGCGATGTCATTTAGTACCCATTTCGAAAGGGAATCCATTTTGATTTGTAACAATTTTGCTTGAGGATGGTCACGTTCACACGGACTGACTGTCAGTCTTAGAAAAACACAGGAAATTTGAAATTGAATTATGTTTGTATTTTATTTTATTTTTTTCTTCTAATGGGGTTAGAGATCATGAGATGACCGTCTTCGCTCTAAATCAATTGAATCAGTCATTTCAAAAACCACCTAAGTCACACAATCAGAACTTTTCAGGAATCAATAAAAAGTGTCTACCTAATTCACAAGCAAACGAATTTTCAAGGAATTTTTTGTGTTGAATATAGTGTTTGGACTTAAAAGTTTGTGAATATCGAATAATTTTTATACTAAATAATAAATTAACAGGAAACAGGAAAGCTATTCATGACTTATGTTGATTTAGTAAGAAACAGGGTTAGGTGGTATTAAATTTGAACAAAACAATCATATTAACCAAAGTTTTAATCAAAATTAATGAAGATAACATTTAAACATTTACATGTTTTTCTAACATTATAAAAATAAATACCTAAATAATTATGGTACGTAATTGTATTCTCCATTAGGAATCAAACTTAAGTCACCGACTTGTATCGTTTAAGCCACCCTAGTAGCACAATGTCTCAAACTATATAGTAACTACATAGTGCCTATATAAATTCTCAAAATCACAATGTTTCAAACTATATAGTAACTACATAGTGCCTATATAGATTCTCAAAATCTATCTAGTTACTATATAGTTTGAAACATTGTGCTACTAGGGCAGTGTTTTGATTTCTGGGTTCCACAAAGGGAGGTTTTTCCCCGCGCCTAGAGGTCAATAAAAGAAAAAATAGAAAAACAAAAATAGTAGTTATTATTATCACCACTCAAAAAAATGGTAATGAAAAAAATACTAAATTTAGAGTCTAAGTATTACCTTATAGTCAAATAAAACTATTGATACTTAAGAATGCGATGAACATTATTATTATTGTCTCAGTGACACCATTTTTGTTGCTAGAGCTAGAGCGTACCTTAACTTTCTTATAATACAACGATTACCTTATATTAGTAAGAAAATGAAAACATCAATTAAATTGTATTATTATTATTTTGTTTTAAATGATGTTTGAAATAATATTGCTTTTCAAATAGATGAGAATATTATTTATGAGTATGTATACATTGAATATGTAAAAAATAACCTTTCCGATCTGAAAGGGGCATATGGGTATCCCAATGACATTACCGTCATCGGTGATGGTAGATATGTTATATTTGGAATCTATAAAAGTAGCATGATGTTGATATTTTGACTAAAAATTAAATATATCATATTTTAGTGCTAGGGGCTTCCTCAGAAATAAATATTAGTGCTCTAGGGTTCCTCGCTCTACAAAAGGTTGAGAAACACGGGTTTAAGCAATAAACGACGACTTTGGGGTACTGTTCGAAGAGGAAGGATTGTACTAACATGCATGGTTTTTACTCAGATTATGGATTTACCTTTAAGAAAGTGTTCGCCACAAAAAAAGCATTTTTGGAAAAATCTTGACTTTTGTGGTTTTTGAAATGACCGATTCAATTATTCAATTACTATCTATTAAAACCCACTATTGTAAACAATTTATTAGTAGTTATTTAAGAATAGAAAATATTAGAATCAGACCTTGTTATTCTAATTGTAACGACGTTTCGATTTTTCGGCAAGTAAGCCCGGGCAAACGCGCTTATACAAAATAAAAGAATCGATGTTATTATTCTATCTTAAGTTAATTTATTCAAAATCTTAAGATAAACTTTTTAAGAATAGAAAATATTAGAATCAGACTTTGTTATTCTAATTGTAACGACATTTCGATTTTTCAGCGAGTAAGCCCGTAAACGCGCTTGTACATAATAAAAGAATCAATGTTATTATTCTATCTTAAGTTAATTTATTCAAAATCTTAAGATATTTAAAAACTTTATATACTCATTATTGTTTCTTTTTTGGTGAGTTCATGAGCCCACCAACAATTTAAACTTGTGGTATACCATCAAAAAAATCCACTTGCCGATTCTTCTAATATTTTATTTTACTTTAACTATTTCAATATTTGATTGAATGGATTACAGTTAAGAGTCAAAGCGTTTCCATGCATGAATTCCTTCAGAATATTGCTTTGCGGTACTTATATCTAAATAATATTTTTGATTTTTTTCATTTGTGCTGATCATCCGGCTGGTTGCCATTTCCTGATCTTTATGCTAGAAGACCGTTGCTTGAAATAGATCATTTGAATCGACTTTGATTTTAATTATTAGGTAATATAGCTATATTTATTATAATCTGAATGAAATCGTATTTGGAATAATCTGAATTCGTATAAACATTGCAAAACAAATAATCAAAAGAGCAAAAATATTTTGCTCAAAAAAATCATCCTCAACACGTAAGGTTTCACTGATCTTCTTGTATCTATCAACAGATCGAAGTTAAATTGAAAGTTTCTTTTTGCCGAGAGTAGCAGAATTTTTGAAGGAGACAATAAAATAGTGTGTCTTCTGCTGGAAAAATAAATTTCAACGAGAGTATAGTTTCGAGGGCTTCGCCCTCTTCATCAGTCTATTTCAATTGATTCACTTGAATTAATGTATGAATGTCAGATTTTACTATGATCTCGTTATAAATAAATTAAAAATTTATTTTTCCAGGATAAGACACACTCCTTTATTGTCTCCTTCAACAGATCTAAGGTTTTCTTAGGATTTTTGAAACATTTTTCTTTTCTCAAGATTAAATTGAAGGTATTTAGACTACTTGTGAATTCGTTAATCGACTAAAAACCGTTAAAAGTTAGTGAACAATCAACAACCGCCTCTATAAACCAATTAATATGTATTTAATTATATAATTTAACATTTTATGGAAGAATTCCAAGTTTATTCATTTAAAATCGCGGTTCCTAACCTAGGTGTAATTACCCCTATGTCGTATAATAATTATTTGAAGAGAGTAATCAGACTAAATAATATACTAGCACAGAAAAATTTCATAGTCCTCAAAGCATATTTGTTTTTATTGTCATAGATTTAGTTAGTTTTCATATTTAAATACTAATTACACCATCAAAGTTCTGCAAATTGAAACTAAAAGAACATTGAAAATTTTTAGTAGAAAACCAAATGGTAAGCAATCAATAATCCTAATAAGTTATTTTTTTAACAAGAGGTAAAAGACACATGGCTTGCATGGTCATAGAGGTGGTGACAAAACTGCAAAGGTTAGGAAACACTGATTTAGAAGAATACAAATTAAATTGAAATAAGCAAAACTTTACAATTGTCATTATATTTGATTAAATCTATTTACGAAACAATAGCACTACTCTCTTTCAATAGTTACATTAATATACACATTTAAAATTCAAATAGAAGAATTTCTGAAGGATATTTGTTCTTTATCAAGATAATGAAAAAGCAATTGTTTCGAAAAATCTAAGTACTTTGAAAAATTTCATTTCTTATTTATCAATTATTTCATTTTCGTGAGAATCACACTTTAAAAATAGTTAGGATTTGTGTTTTCCATTTAATGAATGAATAATTGAATAAGGATCAATTTGTCATTACCAAATCTCACTATTTCTCCATTTCTTATTTTTAAACTCATTTCCAATATTGCCCTAGTTTACACCGGGATTAGACCTTCTAAAAAAAGTGTCCACCAATATTAATAAGGTAGCGCTTACACAATTTACATTTCATGAGAATGAATAAGATTTATTTAGATTTATAGTTCAAAACAGAATATTTCGTTAAATATAATAAATTACTTTATTTATTTTGTTAAACACCTACTCTTCGTAAATCTGAGACGACCGGCTAAATGGGCAGTTAGTTCCCGAAGCCAAGGGGGTAGAGAGAGAAAAAAATTCCTCTATTTGAA